>CP092724.1:12128309-13506643 GCA_030273425.1 Microplitis manilae
TTAAAGAAGGTAAATAATTATTATTATTTTGATTTATGTACCCCAGCGGTCAGTAATAATTATTGAATTATTGTTTAACACTGAAATTATTATTTTATTTTAAGAGTAAATTATCAATTATTGTGTGGGTAAAAATATTATAGTTTTTTTTTGAGTGAGAGTGAGAAATCAAAATACCGTATCTTTCTCTCTTCCACAAGTGGTGGGAGATTAATTTAAAAGAAATATCGTTATTACTATTATTCATTCATGATAACGACTTAAATGAAATTATTGTTTATTTATATTTAATATTAATAATTAATATTATTAATTATATGAAATCAAATTATCACTTTTATGTTGAGTTTTAAGTTTGAGTAATAAGTTTGGTGTCGAGGTAACTGCCGGCAAAAATTGTATCCCCAGTGGTGGAAATATTTAACCAATTTTTATTGTATCTTTTTTATTAACCACCGAGTGTTTATTGTGGTTAATTCAACAACAATTAAATATTGTAAAATAGTATTATTTATATTGATTATTACTTAAATAATTAAAAGACGGAAACCAACAGCTGTCGAGGGGAAAATTTGGTGCTTATTTTTCCTGGATCTTTTCCTTCTGTTATTTTCTATTTATTTTTCTGGTATTTATTTATTATTTATAGATAATTATCTATTGTTTATTTATAATTGTTCTATTATTTATCTAATTTACTGCTATATTTTCTCGGATGTTTTTCCGCTTCGCCACAAGTCACTTGCTCGGACCTACCTCGTAATTTATCCCCCTGAATAAAATTTTGTCCGTTTTGGGAAAACGGACTGGCGCCTGCGTGCACTAACCCAGCCTGAGGAGCTGGTTCAGGCACACCAAGTATTAATTATTTATTATTTAATTATTGTTTAGAACTTATTATTTATTTTTAATTGGATAAAAATAGCTATTATTATTTAATATTATTTAGAATCAATTATTATTATTTATTCAAACGCGTGGGCGACCTCATACGTTATATTTAACAGATTCGCGTCTCCGTCGCGAATTTTAGGATTGATATACGTTATATGGCGCCCAACGTGGGGCCAGGGGGTCAATAAATTTGAATAAAAAAATTTTTTAAATAAAAATAAAAATTTACGAGGTTCCACGGAGGAGCAAAATTAAAATACAATTCGGCAGCGGATAAAATAAATCTGAAAATTTGATTTATATACATAATTAATTTTTATATACATTTATTATATTTACATATTTATTTACATATCTATAATACTTGATTTATATACATATATACACGACAAAAATGTATAAGTTTAAACAGATTTTAACAGAAAAATCCGATCGGTTCGTGAGTTATATGTCGTCGGTACGTATCCGCGGTGGCGCTTCGGGTGATGAGGTCCATAAAGCGGACAACGATAACGCGATCGACAAAAACGATAACGCGGTCGACAGAATCGGGAACGCGGGCGTTGTTGAAACCGCGCAGGAGGTTGAACATCGGGATGAACAAGTCACCGAGACCGAAGATGAAGGTCTCCGCGAGTTTTTTGAGCATAGCCGTGGGCCACCTCAGCAACACATGATCCCGACGATCATACCGGATCCAGTGAACCGTTCTGGCAGGGCGGTAGAGATCGTGGGTGACAACTCCCACCTTGCCCAAGCGACTGACCCTGGGCATAGGGGCCGGGGGCGCGGAAGAGCGTCACGGACGGCCAGGGATGTTGGATCACGCGACACCTCTACTTCGGTGCCAGAAACCGAGCTCACCTGGATGCTTGCGCGACCTGATGAGGAAATCCGAATAATATTATTCGGATTGGGGCTTTCCACCGCGGGAACGCGGAATAAACGCCGGGATCGGTTGAACCGCTATCACAAGCGGGAGATGGGGATTCCGAACATTCCCTGGGATCCAAGTAAAGACGAGGTATCACACGATCTGGAAGCGCGTGTACATAATCTGACCGACTCGGAAATTCGGCGATATTTGTTATTCCAGAACGTAAATCCATCGGGTTCCAGTGAGGTGATCCAGGACCGTTTCCGACGGATGTTGCGACGCGAGGATGGAGATTGGGATACACCCTGGAGTCTCTGGAAAGACGAGTTGGTTCCAGTTGGCCAAAACTTGCCAGAATTCCCCGATGGTATGGAAGCCTATGTCACTGGGGCAACCTTTGTGCAGGGGTTGCGCATGCTCGAGGAGAAGATGGAACGTGGGCAGCAAAAGCTGTACGAGATGATCGAGAGGTTATCTACAAATAACCAAATCCGCGCGTCTTCACCACATGGTGGTCCAACTGTACCTGCATCGCTCCCGGAGATCAGTGTAATTCCCACTGTCACCACTGCTGCAAGTTCTGGACAAAATACGAGGCCTTTCATCGCTCAAGGTACTCGTATACACGATCTCAGGACCAATCCGCTGACACCACACCCCGAGGAGCGTATCAATGACCAGCGACGGCAAGACACTGGGTCTGGAGGTCTTCCTAATCCCCCACCGTCGCGTGTCCATTTTGAGATACCCAGAGATTCCCGTAGAGGTCGTGATTCCGGCCGACATCATCCCAGTTCGTCCGGCGAGTCGGATTCTGACGACAGTTATTCGTCATCGTCATCCGAATACCACTCACATAGGAGTTCTGGTAATGAGAAGCGCCATTCATCGCGTGGAGTCGCTCGTGACCATGGTGCCATTGCCAGGAACTGGAAATTATCGTTTTCTGGTGATGGTTCCATGACTAGTGATGAATTTTTGAGACGCCTGGTCGTGCTGATGCGCAGCGCTGGAATTCGTCGAGCCGATCGTCTTGCCGTGCTACCAGAAGTCTTCAAGGGTAAGGCTGAAGTCTGGTTCAGTGCCAATTGCCACCGATGGTCGAATTGGGAGTCGTTCAGGTCAGAATTTCTGACTTGGTTTAAGAGTGGCGGTCGTCAGCGCGAAATTCGTGCCGATATTCGCGCGCGTAATCAGGGGCTGAAGGAAAATGCCCGTGATTACTTAATCTGCCTTCAGAATTTATATTCTCGGCTACGACACCCACCCTCAGAGCGCACACAAGTCCGACGGGCAACAAAGGGATTGTTACCCGCGTATTGGGACCACTGTCCACTTGGTGATTTTGATACTTACCAGTCATTGCTACTAAAGGCTTCCCAGGTCGAGGAAAGATGGAAAGCAGCGAGGAATCATCGCCAACCACCACCGAGGGAAGAAGCGAACATTAAAGAATGTTCGTATTCTGCGGGTATCAGACCTCCCAGGGACCACAGAGCTGCTATGCACGTGATTGACGCAGCTGTTGAACACTCTGACTCAACGAGTGGCTCGCAGTCCAGCCCAGGGACGAAGAAGAAGCGACGATCGCGTCGATCGCGCCAACCGAGGGCTGCTGAGCGAAACTTGGCACCGATAACACCTGGTGGACCTGACCAGGCGACAAAACAGGTCACTGGTGAAACTATTAAGGCTGCCAATCAACGTGGAAACGCGGTGCGATTCCCAGAAACCCACCAGTACAGCAGCAACAACCTCCGAGGGTGTCAAATCCACCTATAAATAACCCTCCGAGAGGTCCAGTGAATCCATCCGGGGGTAATCGATCGCCTCTTGGGTTCAATAACAACAGTAATCAGTCCTTCATGCGTAATCCGGGTCAAATGGGACTAAGCCGAGTCGCACGCCCACGATTCTGCCACAATTGTGGCTCAGTAGAACATTTGGCCTACTTTTGCCATGAACCACGCCGGGACGTCTGCATGAGATGTGGGAAGGTTGGGAAGACGGCTGTTACGTGTGTCTGTAACGTTGACAGTCGCTCCAACGCATTTCAATTACCAAAAAACGACGAAGCAGCCCGCCAGTAGAGGGTGGCGGTGCTGGACGTTCATCAATCCCTCCAAAAATAGTCACCAGGGAGCAGGATTCGATGAGTTTACGTCGTATTGTTGTCCAGGCTGATATACACGCTGTTTCTGATCCACCGTGTGAGGCCAAGTGTGAAGAAGATGCCACACTTGATGAATTAACCGCGGTAGATGATCGAACAGTTGTTCCTGTGTCCTTTATAAATCAACCTGGTGATGAAAATAATGATTTCTGGCGTCTTCGTCATGGTAAACCCCGACCTCAGGTTGTTATCCGCGCTGGTAATCGTAAAAAGGTCGCGATAATCGATACTGGGGCTAAAACGACCGCTTTTGGGGACTTCGCGAGAGAATTAATGGCCGATGGTTTTCCATGCATGTTTGAAGCTCGACCGACGCGTTTTGGCATGGCAAACCGAACGACTGACGTGAGTGGAGGCGTGGTAAACGTAAAAATGACGCTCGATGGTGTTGAAGAGGTCATATTTCCGGTTCATTATATTCCTCGGTTGGGAAGTTTAAATTTGATCGGTACTAATTTCATGCAATATGTAAATATGGAGTTAGACCTGAGAAACCGATATTGGCGGATACGCGGTGGTATCTGGCATGAATTGTCGTTCGAGCCTGAAATTCATTCGCGACTTGATGACGTCGCAGCTGTACATGAACTCACTGGAGATGAAACGAAACAGTTGGGCGAGTTCTTGGACTTACAACGTAAATTAATGCCACCAGGTTTGGGTTTGACCTCGTTGGTTGAGCACGAGATTAGGCTCAAAGACGAGCGACCGATCAAACAGCGAGTTTATCGTCGATCACCAGTCGTTTTACAGGCATTACACGAGGCCATTGATAAGATGCTCGAAGATGACATCGTTGAACCTGCTCCAGCGTCTGAATGGTCCAGTCAACCTATAATGGTGAAGAAGCCCGATGGAACCTATCGTATGTGCGTTGATTTTCGCGATGTAAATAATGTCACCGAAAAAGACACGTATCGACCGCCGGATATGATCGAGATTCTTGAGAAATGCCGTGATGCTCATTATATTACGACTCTTGACATGAACCCTGCGTTTTGGCAAATCTTAATGAGTCCAAACAGTCGCAAGTACACGGCTTTTTGGGTCCCCGGTCGCGGTCTTTTTCAATACAAACGTATGCCTATGGGACTATGCAATGCTCCCGCGAGTTTCCAGCGTGTGATGGACAAAATAATCACACCTGATTTGTCTCCGTTTGTATTTGCATACCTGGATGACATAATCATCGTAACCCCGACTTTCAAAAAACACCTGGAGATGTTGGAAGTCGTATTGAGTCGGTTACGAGGTGCTGGATTTACGTTGAACTTCGACAAAAGTAAATTTTGCCAACAACAGGTCAGATTTTTGGGCTTTTTACTGGATAAAGAGGGACTCAGGCCAGACCCTGAGAAGACTGAACCAATTTTGAATTACCCGCGGCCGAGAAATGTTAAACAAATACGTCGTTTCAATGGGATGATAAACTGGTATCATCGCCATTTGAAAAACGTCGCGTGCGTAGCTGGTCCATTATATCGTTTGACGCGTAAAGATGTACCCTGGCGATGGACTGAAGCTGAAGAAGAGTCTTTCCAGTCTCTTAAGAAAGCACTCGCGGAAGCTCCAGTATTGTCAACACCTGACTATACGCTACCGTTTACATTATATACGGATGCTAGTCAGTGTGGACTCGGTGCAGTATTAGTTCAACGTAACGGCGATCGTGAGTATTTAATTGCGTGTGCGAGTAAGGCATTGAATAGTGCAGAAGCAAACTACAGTACGACTGAAAAGGAATGTCTTGCGGTAGTTTGGGCCGTGCGTAAATTTAGACATTATTTGGAAGGGTTTAAATTCACGGTCGTGACTGATCATGCCAGCCTACGGTGGCTTATGAACGCTCGAGATCCGACGGGAAAATTAGCCCGGTGGGCTATGGAGTTATCTGAGTACGATATGAAGATCGAGTATCGGAAAGGGGCAGAGAACGAGGCCCCGGATGCCCTCTCGCGTATCTACGAGGACCAAGAGCCTACTGAGAGTCAAGTCAACGCACTGGGTGAGGCTGGGAATGATGAATGGTATGAAGAAAAGTGTCGTTTGTTGTCATCTGATCCTGAGGCTCTACCTGACTACCATTATGAAAATGGTAGATTGTATCGACGTCGGCCTGATTCCATGAGACAGATCCTCGGTGAAGAAGATAATGACTGGAAATTAGTCGTACCAGCTGATCGACGAGAGCGATTACTCCAGGAGGTTCATGATCATCCACAATCTGGTCACCTGGGTGTCCAGAAGACATACGCACGGGCGATATCGAGGTATTATTGGCCTGGAATGTTTCGGGATATACAGAATTATGTCAATAGTTGTGAACGATGTCTCGAATCAAAACCAGTTCAGCGCAAACCAATTGGTTTCATGACGCCAAGGATACCAGGTGAGCCTTGGGAAGTCGTAGCAGCTGATACGATGTCGTTTACGCGTTCTCGTGCGGGATATTCATATCTACTCGTGTTTGAAGACCTATACACGCGGTGGATTGAGTGCGTACCAGTCCGAGCTGCAAACGGGAAGACTGTTACTAAAAGTCTTCGACAGTTCGTTATTAACCGCTGGGGCGTTCCGCGTGTGTTCTGGACAGATAATGGCCGCGAATACTTGAATCAAGACGTTGTTAAGCTCATTCAAGAATGTGGTATTCAACATACTACCACACCCCCGTATCATGCCCAAGCTAACCCGGTTGAAAGGGTCAACCGTAATCTAAAAACCATGATCATGAGTTACTTGGGTGATGATCATCGCGACTGGGATGTAAACATTCATGAATTCCAGTTCGCGTATAACACCGCGGTTCACGAGTCACTCGGTGTGAGTCCCGCGTATTTGAATTTGGGCCGTGATCCATGTCCAATTCGCAACTGTAGAGTTGCTAACGATAATAACATTGTCGTTGATGATAATGCTGACCGCAGTGGTTGGATTCAACGGATGGATCGTATGGTAGAATTACGTGATATTGTTAATCAACGTATTCGACGATCATCCGAACGATACGCGGCCTACTATAACGATAAGAGACGTAATATTCAGTTTGAGATAGGTGATCAGGTATATAAGCCTACTCACGTCTTGTCGAAGAAGAGTGAGCAGGTGGTAGGTAAGCTAGCACCGCGTTATGCGGGTCCATTTGTCATCTCGAAGGTGGTTACTCCCGTTATCGTCGAAATGGAGACCCCCGAGGGCAATTATATTGGTCGTAGCCATGTAAAGTTTTTAAAATTAGTTAAAAGAGCTGAAAATGTCCGGCAGAGGCAAGCTGACGTTATTGCATGGCTAAATGCTCTATCTATTACTACTACTTGATCTATCTATGCTTGTCTACGTCTATCTATCTTTATCACTGTCTACCACGGTATAACTACTATTGTTCTATCGCTGCCTACAACTGCTGTCGCTTAATGATTCTACGATAAATTATCACCCCCAGGGGAATTAACGTAGTCACTGATCGTTGTATAGATATGGCGCTGAGCAAGAAACAAACCATGGCTTACGTCCAGACGTATCATGAGGAAATGGGATTAGACATGATTCCCCGAGGGTCGGAAACATGGAAGGCCCATATGGCCTTGTTGGTCCGAACGAAGCTCAACAGGCTCCGAAATGAACCCCGCCGGGTCAATGTTCCACGGGGATGCCCCCGATGCGGGCAGGATGACCATGTGGCCCGCAACTGCACTAACCAACCCCAGGAGGAGAGACCGTTTTGCGAAGAGTGTCTTCGCTTCACCGACGGCCCGTGTAAAGGGGCCCACGGACGTCTCAGCTTAGCCCTGCGGCGTAGATGTATGGTCTGTGCCCGGCCCACAGGCGAGAATGACAACTGCCCACGAGGACACGGAGGTCTGGGGGAACAACTTAGCGAGCTAAAATGGTTGGGGTGGCTAACTGACGACGACAGAATGCGCCGTGTGTACCAATTGGACCGCGTGGGACCTAGTGACCCCAAAACCGCTAAGCTGAAACCCTGAGGAGATTATCTTATCCCACCATTTTATTTTTCTATTAATTATTCTTCATTATATATTTATCCTTTTTGCTCCTTATTATTCTATTCACTCGTTGTAAGACGCCCGGCATATACTGCCAAAAATCATTGTATCATTTAAAGTAAAGACGGCGCAATCCATCATTTAACGAGTATTATTTGAGTTCACCAGTTCACCCCCCTCTTCCCTCCATCGACGGTTCGAGCAAGTTGGTGAGTGACAGGTTGATTGATATCTCGTTTGAGTTTTCTTTGGTTGAATTAATTTTCTTTTGATTTTTGGATTATTATTTAGTTTTCATACCCGGTACAAAAGATCCAGGTATAAGTATTGAATTTCAGGTTTGCAGGTGAGTGTACCGGCGAAGGGAATGCGGAGTCTCGCCCGTATTTTAGGGGCAAAACACGGCCTGGTGGGGGGGTGTCACGTAACGATTCAAATTATTTAGTTTTAAACTTTTTTATATTTGAATTTGAATCGTTGCGCGGGCATTCCGCCATTTCGCCGTTGTTTATGGCAGTCCGTGCACGGTGCTCGCGCATGCGCGTAAGGTATGAGAGAGCACGTGTGATTTAATTTTATTTTTATAATTTATAATTTATGATTTAATTTACAAGTGATTGACTTTTGTTTAATTTAAGTATTTATTTATAATTTTGATTTAGTTGGGATGCATAAACCAGAGTAATATTATGCCCCAACAATTAGCAACCTATTATTTTGTTTAACTTGTCATCCGACGGATGACGTCAATTGATGTTTATTGTTTGGAAATAATTAATATTTATTTTATGATTTTATAGATAAACATATAGAGGATATGAACAAATAGTTCATATATTTAAGAGGTTTACCATGTATCATCCGGGTGTTAAATACTTATGTTTATAATTTATATTTTTAATTTAAATTGGATGTCAAAAGTTATTATAATAATTAAGGGCGATGGTGCTGCCCTTTACGCGACGACCAACAGGTGGAGGTTGACCTAATTAAGTTAGAGAGATACGGACTAGCAGCGTGTGCGGACGTAATTTTACTTTTATACTGAGTTTTGATTAATTAAAGATTAAAATCATTAGAAATTTAGTAATATTCACCGGGTGAATAAAGTTTGCTGATTTGTTTGAGATTGGTGTTATTGGGCTGATTATTTTTCTTGCTGATTTTGAGTAAGTACTCAGTATTTCTATTCGCTGGATAAAATACTATCATCTGTTAACCTCCCCCGGTAGTTGTTGGTCGCCGTGAGGGAAAAATAATTGATTTATAATTGTTATTTATTGGGTGATACATGGATTAATTATTACCATTAATTATTATTAATTATTATTTGTGATATTGGTGAAAATATCCGTATTTATATATAATTTGATAAAACGTACGCAACGTAATAAAACGTTGCCGGTACGTATATAGATATATACGGGTAGTATATATATCTATACTATACACGCCGGACTTGAGAATTCCTCAAGTCTGATCTCATGGCGTAATTATTTACTCAAAGTATTTGAGATATTTTTCTTTTGGTTCTTACTGGAATTATTATCATTATACATTATCATTATTATCATTTATATTATTATTTCTATTTTATCTTGTTTAAAGAAGGTAAATAATTATTATTATTTTGATTTATGTACCCCAGCGGTCAGTAATAATTATTGAATTATTGTTTAACACTGAAATTATTATTTTATTTTAAGAGTAAATTATCAATTATTGTGTGGGTAAAAATATTATAGTTTTTTTTTGAGTGAGAGTGAGAAATCAAAATACCGTATTTTTCTCTCTTCCACAAGTGGTGGGAGATTAATTTAAAAGAAATATCGTTATTACTATTATTCATTCATGATAACGACTTAAATGAAATTATTGTTTATTTATATTTAATATTAATAATTAATATTATTAATTATATGAAATCAAATTATCACTTTTATGTTGAGTTTTAAGTTTGAGTAATAAGTTTGGTGTCGAGGTAACTGCCGGCAAAAATTGTATCCCCAGTGGTGGAAATATTTAACCAATTTTTATTGTATCTTTTTTATTAACCACCGAGTGTTTATTGTGGTTAATTCAACAACAATTAAATATTGTAAAATAGTATTATTTATATTGATTATTACTTAAATAATTAAAAGACGGAAACCAACAGCTGTCGAGGGGAAAATTTGGTGCTTATTTTTCCTGGATCTTTTCCTTCTGTTATTTTCTATTTATTTTTCTGGTATTTATTTATTATTTATAGATAATTATCTATTGTTTATTTATAATTGTTCTATTATTTATCTAATTTACTGCTATATTTTCTCGGATGTTTTTCCGCTTCGCCACAAGTCACTTGCTCGGACCTACCTCGTAATTTATCCCCCTGAATAAAATTTTGTCCGTTTTGGGAAAACGGACTGGCGCCTGCGTGCACTAACCCAGCCTGAGGAGCTGGTTCAGGCACACCAAGTATTAATTATTTATTATTTAATTATTGTTTAGAACTTATTATTTATTTTTAATTGGATAAAAATAGCTATTATTATTTAATATTATTTAGAATCAATTATTATTATTTATTCAAACGCGTGGGCGACCTCATACGTTATATTTAACAGATTCGCGTCTCCGTCGCGAATTTTAGGATTGATATACGTTATAAATTTAGACTCCAAAATAATTAATAAATAAGCGTTTTTTACATATTTATTTACAATTATGTTCAATAGTTCGCTCAAAAATAAGTTTACATGATACGTTGTATCTATATGGTGTAAGTATATCGTGAAACGAGCGAACATAATAATTTTTAAGAAGTCACTTCCAATGACTTACATAAACAAGAACATATTAGTTTTGAATTATGTTGTTCAGTAATTATGATGTTATTCAATGAAAAAAGCTGATACAGATTTTACATTGATTATTCCGTCAACGATATCTCTCGAACGAATTATCTGATTGGGATGTTCTTGGCAGCAATCGAATGCTCTTATCGAGTTCTAGAGCTAATTAGATTTTTTAATTGATCGACTCAATAGTTTCCGAAATATTCACGAAAAACGAAAGAAAACGATTTTTTTTCATTCTTCCGTCGACGATATCTTTCGAATGAATTATCCGATTGAGACGTTCTTGGTGTCAATCGAAAGCTTTTATCGAGTTCTAGAGCTGATTAGATTTTGGAATTGATCAATCCGACAGTTTTTAAAATATCAAAAAAAAAAACGAAAAAAAATAAATTTTGTTTTTTCGTATTTCTTAAATATCTCAGAGACTATTTGACTAAATGATCTGAAATTTTCTAAAAATCTAAGTTAAGAAAAAATCTCTCAAATGCCTCCAGAAAAATGTAAATCGCTTCATTCATTAAAAAGATATGAGAGGTTTACATCCACACACACACGCACACGCACACACACACACACACACACACACACACACACACACACACACACACACACACACACACACACACACATACACAAATGCATACACCCATACAGACATCGCTCTGAAAATGTTTGAGTACTATCCTCGCACCTTCAAACATCGACATATGATGAAAACCCGATTTTTGAAAATCGGGGTGAAACCAATAACTTCCCGAATTTTTTGAAAATCGTCGATTTTCTTAGCGGGAAGTTATAAATAATGTTGCCAGGTGATTTTTTAGCTTAATGTACCCCCAAAAACCCTGGAAATTTTCAGATTGATCCATCGAACTGTTTGTCCGGACCGATTGCTCAAAGTTTTATAAAACAATTAAAGGAATAAGTTTTGTTCCTTACTTTGTGTAATCATTACCAAAATGAAAAAATTAATTTTTTTTCAGATTTTCTTCCATTTTCACGCTAGTTATTTGGTAAATGTAAGGTAAAGAGAAAATAAAAATTTTTTCCGAAAAACGAAAAAAAAAAAAAACCCGAATAAAACGTAAAAAAAAAATGTAAAAAATTCTTGTTTTATCTCGTTTTTTAAAAAAAAAAATTTTTTTTTTCTCTTTACCTTACATTTACCGAGTAACTAACGTGAAAATGAAAAAAAATCCGAAAAAAAAAAATTTTTTTATTTTGGTAATGATTACGAAAATTAAGGAACAAAACTTGTTCCTTTAATTGTTTTATATAACTTTGAGCAATCGGTCCAGACAAACGGTTCGATGGATCAATCTGAAAATTTTCAGGGTTTTTGGGGGTACATTAAGCTATAAAATCTCCTGACAACATTATTTTTTTTATCGAAATTTACAAAGTATCGATGAGTTGACTAAAAAATCAGAAAATGGCAATTTTTTTGGGTTTTTCAAATTGATATTAAGGATGAAAAAAAATTTCTTTCCGAAAAAATTGAAAATAGAGCTTGGAGGGTATTTATTCAACTTTTTCCAACTGCCCTTTAAATTACTGTGCGACCATTAGTTGCTGAGATATCGATAATCAAAGACAAAAGGATCCTTTTTTATTCAAAGGCCGATATCTCAGCAGCATATTGTCGTACAGAGAAACAAAAAAAAGCAAATTGTAGCTGAATAAATTTACTAACAGTGACATGAATTGGTTTTTTCGAAAAAAATTTTCCCGGCCCCGTAGACCTAAAAAACAAAACCAAAAAATTTAGAAAAATTTTGTCTCGGCCTATTTCTTATGACTCCGCAAAAACCGTGGCTCAGAAAATTATTTGGCTCGAAGATCTTTAAGCTAGAGATTTTAAGCTCCAATTAGCTCTTTTTATTTTTTCGATACGATCATTTTTCACGAAAATACAGACTTCCAAAAATCGCTAAAAATTTTATAAAATTTTCTTGTTCCTTTAATTTTTTGGATCAGTGTAAAATTTTCTACGTGATTGTTTTCATTACTGAGATTGACTGAAATGTAATCAGTTGATAACATAGAATCTCGCTATTGCATTCATTTCCAAGTTGAGTTTTCCTAGAATTTCGCTTACGTTGCTTCCGGAACGTTTTTAGCATATCTTAAGACATTTTGTTCTCATCACTTTTTTGAGAACTTTCGAAATTTACAAGAAAATTTAGGACTATGGTTTTTAGTTTGATTTGAGGAGATCAAATTTTTAACAGACATTGACAATATTAGATCTTCATCAGCCATTCTACAGTGTATTCGCAGTGACGTGTATACGCCCACCTGCATGTCTGCCTATCCGTTTGTCCGTCTACTTATTCATCTGCTTGCCCACGTAGAATGTGTCTGGTAGGTTATGTAGAAAACGAATCGGTATGTTTTTTTTAGGTTCCTACACTAAAAATCTTAATATGTATGAAAAAAATCTTTTTTTTAAAATGTAAGCTCTTAATTTAAGGTTTTAGAGAGTTCTCATCGTAGTATCTGACTGTCCATTCCTTCAACAAGTTTTACATAGAATCGAATACTTTACCAGAAAAGTCTCTTTTTATCTTATAATAAACCTAATTTTCAATATTTTTTTATGTTACGTTTGTATTTGCACAAAATTTTCATGTTATCCTCATTTCCAGCAAAAATATCAGTTCTAGTATTAAACGTCAAAGGACCCTGTTTGTAGATCATTTTGTTTTGTTGGAATTATCTTCAATGAATTTATCGCAATTTCCGAATGTTCCTTATTAATTTCGCAATCAAATGCCAGTTGGTTTGAAACAATCATATTCTGACTATTATTAAACATAATTTATCATAAAATTGAAAGAGAAAAAGTATGGACTTAGTTATTCATTAACGATTATAAAACCATAGAACGACGTTTATAACACAGTTAAAGCCCATTAAGACTTAGTGCTACATTCTGGTTTTTCCATTTCTAGGACAGAATATTTTCTAATTACCAGGTTGACGTCGTTAGGGTATAGGTAGATCCCAGGTGCGTCATGTAGTCGATTATTTAATTTCCGCGATTCACAATTCATCTCGATGCCAATAATTGCCATTCTCCTTTATTTTATTCGATATATAAATTTAAGAATAAGGTTTTTAAAGGATGGCTTGGCAGCCGATGGTAGCACCCAGGTCAGGGTAACTTACTAGGTCACCGGCGTCTGCGTTCCTAAGAGCAGGATAGTAGGTGAGAACTGCCGGTATCCCCAATGTACGGGCGAAACCTAGGAGTGCCAAATGGCACCTCAAAATACAGAGTTGATTGATTTTAAATTAATTGTGGAGTTCATCTTATGGAGTGCAGAGTAGAGGTTTGAGCTCTGTTCTGATCAATGATGAGAGGGTCTTGTAGAGAATTCATTCGTTTTTAAGGCCTCCCTCAAATTTACTGTGCGAATATTGATACCTGAAATATCGTCGATTAAAGCCAAAAGGATCATTTTTTGTTTGAAGGCTGATATCTCTGCGATAAATCGTCTCTCAAAGTAAAGAAAAAATTTAGAAAATTTTTGTCTCGCGGTATTTCTCGTATTTGTGCGATAGCTGAAGTTCTAAAAAAATTTTGATAAAAATGCGCCAAAACTAGAGATTTCAAGTTATATAACGCTTTCTCTTAAATCCCGAAACGATTATTTTTCACGAAGTTACAGTCTGGCAAAAATCGTTAGAAAAGTTCTAAAATTTTTCTGTTCCTTTAATTTATAGCATGAGTGTATAATGAAGCCAACAAAGTTGACAAAATGTTGACGCTGCATCTCAGGTTCTCTGTAAGAGAATCGTCGTGGCCCAGGTCTTATGCATTGACATCTGTTTTGATTTCCCGCGAGCTACGGTGACTCTTTTATTTCAACCGATTTCCGTTACATCGGATGTAATTAATTTATTTAAAATAATTGATTTAATTCTATCGATAAAATATGACGGAAACGTAACACTTAGACTTGAATGAATTTTAAAGAAAATAGGTCGCTTGATTGCTGAGTTATGCGATGAAAACCATAAAAAATATTTGTTACTTTTTAAATTTCAAATTATTTAGACACTACTTAAACGATTAACTTGAAATCTTATCAGATGTAAGTTGTAACCGGGCAGCGTTGGTTTACGACGTGAGAGTGCGGCTCTCTCGCTGTCTCTGTCTTGATTTGGTCTTTCTCTCTCTCTCTCATCGCAGCCTGATTGCCGAGTTTGGCTGAGCTAGGCGTTAGACTACAAGGGATGATTTCGCGCAGCAGGTGACCTTAAATCGGTCATGTGCGCATAATTAGGTAGGGGTCATCGGAGGTTGGGACCTAAGACGACTAGATCAAAGAGGACACTTAAGTTCAAGCAATCGACCGAGTATCCACGCACTGAGCTAATTAACTATCTTGCCTACTCATTATATACGTTAAATTGAATTGAAGTACTTTCTTTTGTGATAAATTACTTTGTGAATATTCTGGTTCTTTTGAAATTGGTTCGAAAACCATTAGTTAAATAATTAAGTGCGTTCTGTCAGGAGTGTTCTTCAAGTAACGGCCCAAGAAACCTGGACAAACCTACGGGAGGCAATCCAGCATCGAGCCCAGGGTACGTGGAAGAACCAAAGGCATATTCCACCAGTACGACGTATTAATTAAACCAGATAAGATGTTACCAATTTATATTCACACACATATATATATATATATTAGGGTGATTCACTTTAGACCAACATTTTTTTTTTTTCCAGTCCCACTCAAAAATCTTGTAGCATATGAAAAATAAAAAATTCTCACCAAATTTGAGCTCTTAATTTCAATTTGTAGAGGTTTCTCAACGAACTTTTAGTTTTTTCATTTAAATAACATGGGAAAACTTTTTTTTTTTCATTTTTGACATCCGCATCTCATCTAAAAACTTTTTTTTCGAAATATCGTTCCGACATTCTTATAGTAGACTAAATGCTCTACAAAAAAGTTCTTTGAGTCGAGTTTGTAAGTTCAATATCTCCATCATAATTCGCGTTGCAAGTTGTGATTTTTGTGGAAATTCGATTTAAATGCACTTAGAAACGAAACTATTGGTGATAGACGAAAACTTCGAATGGCGATTTTGTAGGTCATTCAATGCTCTAAAATAATGCATTAATGACTATCTCTGCACCACCAATAGTTTAGCCTCAAGACGCTCTTAAAGTTCTATTTTTTCGAAAATATACTTTCAATGAATGTCGAAACGAAACTATTGATGATAAACAAAAAATTTACATCGCAATTTTGTAGATCATTTAATGCTCTGAAATCATGCCCTCGTGGATATCTTTGTACCACCAATAGTTTAACAGCTAAACGCTCTTAGATTTAAATTTGTTCTTAAAATTCACTTTCAATGCATTTATTACGGTGTGTCCTTTTATGACAACTTGTTTTTTTTCAACAGTCTAACAGGATCTATACTTGGAAGAAGGTAAAAAAGATGTCTGTTAAAATTAGAGCCCTAAATATTGATATCGACAACTGTCTCATCCCTATTTTCTATTTCTCATTTAAAGAAAATGGGAAAAAGAAAATATTAAGTTTGGATTTTTATATCTCGGTGATGGCGTACTGTACAAATAAGCCCAGGATACATTTTTGAGGGGAATTGAACGCTCTTCAAAAGAAGTCCCTAATCATTTTTTGATAAATCCATCTCTTCAAAAGTTATTGGAGATTGAAATTAGATTTATGGTAAATTTTAAGATCTTTTTACTTTTCCAGTGAAACCATCGGACATATCATAGAGTATCAAAGAATCTTTTTTATAGACAATTTTATTTCTCATAGATTATCTCAGATAAAGTTTTTTCTAATTCCGCATAATTTTTTGGTTATTTCCATTTTAATATCAAGCTCTTGAAATCGATCGCAACACTATTTTTTTTAAGAACAAATTTAAATCTAAGAGCGTTTAGCTGTTAAACTATTCGTGGTACAAAGATATCCACGAGGGCATTATTTCAGAGCATTAAATGATCTACAAAATTGTGATGTAAATTTTTTGTTTATCATCAATAGTTTCGTTTCAACATTCATTGAAAGTATATTTTCGAAAAAATAGAACTTAAAGAGCGTCTTGAGGCTAAACTATTGGTGGTGCAGAAATAGTCATTGCTGCATTATTTTAGAGCATTGAATGACCTACAAAATCGCCATTCGAAGTTTTCGTCTATCACCAATAGTTTCGTTTCTAAGTGCATTTAAATCGAATTTCCACAAAAATCACAATTTGCAACGCGAATTATGATGGAGATATTGAACTTACAGACTCGACTCAAGGAACTTTTTTGTAGAGCATTTAGTCTACTATAAGAACGTCAGAACGATATTTCGAAAAAAAAATTTCTAGATGAGATGCGGACGTAAAAAATGAAAAAAAAAAAGTTTTCCCATGTTATTTAAATGGAGGAACTAAAAGTTCGTTGAGAGACCTCTACAAATTGAAATTAAGAGCTCAAATTTAGTGAGAATTTTTTATTTTTCATATGCTACAAGATTTTTGAGTGGGACTTGAAAAAAAAAAATGTTGGTCTGAAATGAATCACCCTAATATATATATATATATATTTCATGTATGACAATATTCTCTCTCTTCAACGCGATAATAATTTAATAATCAATTTGTTTTCCCGCGTCCAATGATCTCTGTGGGCTTCCAGTGAATTTATTCATTGTCGCTGGACGCATACTTATTTTAAATGTAATTTATTTATTTATAAAAAGGGGAAAATCTTTGTACATATTTGGGGACTTGTTTAAATAAATTTATTATACATACATACGGTAATTGAGTCTCTAAAATAAATTTCTTTTATCACCATTGTTCTGTAGAATAAGTTATTTCAGCCGCGTCTCCGGTAAGAACGAGTCGACCTGCGACCTAAGATCTTTTCCCGATTCAGAACCAGCAAGGAAACCGTTGAAATTTATATTTATATTAATAATTTAAATTTAATTAATTAATTTATTCGGGAAACTTTATTAACTGTGGTTCGTGGCTACTGGACACGAAGTAGCCCACCGTTATAAAGTCTTGATGAGCCCTTTCGAATTCTGATTTCGGATCGGTTGATCCGTTCCGATGATATCGGACGACAAAGAAGATGCCATCTGGCAGCCAAAATGGATAGTAGATTTTTCGAAAATTTTCAGTACTGCTCTGTTTTTTCGCTAGCTCGCTCTTAAATTGGAATGAGAGCGACCCTTGTTTATTTTTACTAGGGTTTAACCATTTTTTGAAGGTCAGTTTTTCAATCGGAGATTTTTAATCCGCCATTTGAATATTGTTACACTGAAAAAAAAATCAGTCTATCAGTTAACCCTGCGGGCCAGCCACAAAACTTCCCGCTATTCTCGATCACGTTAAGCTCGAACATATTGTTGTGAATACATTTTTGAAAATACTTTTGGATGCCTTTGTTTTCGAAAAAGAACGTTTTTTACCATTTTTTTTTTTCGAACGATATCTCTCGAATGAATTGACCGATTGAGACGGTTAAGGTGGCAATCGACGTGGCTTATAAGGTTTAGAGATGATTAGATTTTCGAATCGATCCATTAAGCACATTGAAAGTTATCTGAGAAAAAAACATTTTTGAAAAAATTTTATCTTTGGAATATCTTCGAACGCACCAGACCGATCAAGCCCAATTTTTCACGGCTTCTAAATATTAACAAGCCGCGTCGAATGATACCTTAACTATTAAAATCGGTTCATCCGTTCAAGAGTTATAGATATTTACAGACATGCGTATGTACGTACACACATACATACACTCGGACATCATTGTGAAATTAGTGAGGATAGCTTTCTAGAACCTCAAAACGTCAAAATCTGATAGAAATTCAATTTTCGAAGGTCGGACTGAAACCAATAACGTCCCGAATTTTTAAAATTATTAAATTTAATATTATATTTTCTTAGCGGCAAGATCAAAAAACTGTAATCAAGTATCTGCGTGTTTGTATCCTCCCGAGTAAATATTTGTTTAATCATAGTTAACATATACTTTGACCGAGCAACATTTTCTTGATCAAAGAATTTGTATACTTATTTTAAGAAAATATTATTGGTTGGAGTAAATTTTTACTAAAATTAAACAAATAATTTTCTTAGGAGGATACAAACACGCAGATACTTGAATACAGTATTTTATTTTCAGTGTAGTACACTTATATATCAATATATAATATATACATGTACGAGCAATACTGAAGTAATTACGTATTACTAAAATCTCGGATTGACAAACTAGCTTTGAGTAAGCATAGTTATATCAATAGACCGAGTTATTGATATTACATTTGAAGTCTGCTTAATGTTTGTGTGTACTCATATTCTGAGAAACGAAAATGTACATACATAATTGTTGAGGGGCAAGGTCCATCGTGCTAGTATATTCTAGAATATACCAGAATGTATTAGCTATACTATCGGCCATAGCCGAAATATCTATAGTGGTTAGTTCTTACCAGTACACCATCCTAAACGGACGTTTAGCTTTTACTTATATACATATTGTAATATACTCAGAATATACTTAACGTTGTAACCACGAATACATATATCTTATTAATTAATAACCTGCCCGCCGTTATCATCAGGTTATGGGCCTAGGTAACGCGGGGATTCCATCGTAAAAATAGAAGCAGTTATAAATTGAATAAAGAAGTTATTTGGAAGCACGTGAAAAGCTCGCGAGAAAAATCGAGAAGTTTCGATACCGTACAGTGGCGTGGAATTCGTCATTTGTGAGACACTAGGTGTAAAAGCTCGGACATTTTTTTGGCGGGAAAACCGTTGTGTGCTGTGACTAGTGTAAAAGTTGATAGTGTCGATTTATGGTGGTTGTTAAGTGCACAGTAAAAATTGGCTTTTTCAATAAAAATAGTCCCCCTTACCAGAAAGAACTACTGATCGTGGAAAACACAGATGAAGGGTATTCTGATGAGTCATGAAACGTGGGAGTATGTCGTTGGTGAAAAGACCAAGCCAGCGTCAGGACCAGAAGAAATCGCAGCGTGGGTCAAAAAGGACAGAAGGGCGATGACAGATCTTCTGATTGCGTTGGGGACAGACGAGGCAGCAGCGTCTGATGACTTGGAGACGTCGAAGGAAATCTGGGATAAGATCAAGGCGACGTATGAATCTGGGGGACCAGCGCGAAAAGCGTACTTGCTAAAGAAGCTGACTTTGTCGAGGATGACAGAGGGGGATGATGTGAGAAAACATATCACCGAGTTTATAGAGACAGTGAAAAGACTGCGAGAGGTCAAGCTGGAGATAGCCAATGAGATGTTGGTGATCTTGTTATTGAACAGCTTACCAGATAGTTACACAATATTCAAAACGTCGATAGATACACAGAAGGAGTTACCATCACTTGACGAACTCAGAGTAAAAATTCTGGAATACCAGGAGGGACATGCAGAGCAACATGTCGAACCAGCGCAAGGAGCAATGTATTCGAGGCAAAATCAGAAGAAACAACGTGGACGATATGACGGAAAGCCAAAGGCGTCGAATTCCAGGGACGAAAACTTTCGGCGGGAAGTCGAGTGTTTCAAGTGCCATAGGAGAGGGCTTATTGCAAAGAACTGCCCAGAAAGAATTAGAAGAGAATACAACAGTGCAGGTAATACAAATGAGTCATCGTTAAGTACCAGTGAACAGGCTATGCACAGTAGTAGTGGTAACGCGTGTTGGTGTATAGACAGTGGTGCGACAAGTCACTTGTGAAACAGTAGAGACAAGTTTAGTGAATTTAAGCCTAAATGTGCGGAGTTGAGCCTGGCAACTGATAAAAACACTAAAATATTGGGAACGGGAAACGTTTCGGTGAAAGTGTCTACCGGTAAAAGGCAGTGGGACATTGGATTTAAAAACGTATCATACGTACCAGATTTGAAAACGAATCTATTCTCAGTGGCACGGGCCACAGACTTTAGACATAAGTGACCTTCAGGAAAACTGAAGCGGTAGTGATAAACAAAAACAATGATGTGATAATGCGCGCGCAGAGACGCGGGAATCTGTACTTTGTGATCGACATTAAAGACAGTGTTAGCAATGCCGAGACTAGTGAAAAACTAGGGATAAATAAATGGCATGAAAGGTTGGGACATGGAAATAAGCGATAATGAAAAGTTATCAGAATGTGAGGTGTGTATTCAAGAAAAGCAGACCAGATTACCTTTTCCCAAGACCAGTTAACAGAGAACTCAGAAGTTATTAGAAATAGTGCATTCCGATGTGTGCGGACCAATGCGACATGCATCTGGCTCAGGAAAAAGATATTTTGTCACTTTCATTGATGACAAGTCAAGATGGTGTCAAATATACTTGATGAAAAATAAATCTGAAGTCCTGGAGAAGTTTAAGGAGTACCAGAACGAGGTACAAAACCAGACTGGGAAAAAGATAAAAGCGTTACAATCGGACAACGGAAAGGAGAATTGTAACGAGGAATTCAACGAATATCTACGGAAAAATGGGATTCGGAGAAGACTGACTGCACCTCACACCCCCCAACAAAACGGCATTGCAGAGCGAAAGAATCGAACGCTGATAAAAATGGTACGATGTATGATGCGGCAAGCAGGGGCACCCCCTCACCTGTGGGCCGAGGCGTTAAGTAACGCAAACTATACCAGAAATAGATGTCCGACGAGTGCGTGAAACGGAGAAATACCGTATTGTGTGTGGAAGGGAAAACCTCTCACGGTTAAGCATATGCAAGTGTTTGGAACAAAGGCTTTTGTCTTGGATAAGACGCAAAAGCGCGGGAAACTAGATTCCAGGTCAGTACCAGGAGTATTCGTAGGATATGCACTTACCTCGAAGGCATATCGTATCTATTTTCCGCGAGATAGATCAGTAAAGACTACACGGGATGTGAAGTTTGTTGATCAGATTGGTTTTAAGGGCGAATATAAAGAGATATTTGAAAATGAGAGAAACACTGAGGTAATAGAGGGGCAATGCGAAGAGCAGTGTGAAGAGCAGTGCGAAGAACTCGAGATGCCGAGCGAAGAGCCGGAGAAGCCCGAACCAAAAAAGAAGCAAGAGAGACCCCAGAGAGAGAGAGGGGCAACCAAGTCATGGGAAGGCGTAGATTTACCCAGCAAGAGAAGCCGGGGACGTCCGATGTACATTCGGACAGGATCGGTAGGAAGACCGAGGAAAGTATACGTCATAGTACCAGACGAACAGAGTGGGGATGACCACGGAGCTGCTAGTAAAGAAGAGAATGAAGAAAAAGAGGAAAATGCGATGGACGAAGATGTATTTGCTTATCTAACAGTGACAGAAAATCCGACTACATGGAAACAAGCGAGTAAGACAGAAAATGCGGACTCGTGGAAGATAGCATTAGAAGAAGAAATGTTAGCTCAGATAAAGAACAAGACATGGGAAATCGAAAAGAGACCCAGGAAGAGAAAAGTAATCGGAAGTCGCTACGTATTTTGCACTAAGACTGATGGCAAAAGAAAGGTCAGATTAGTTGCAAAAGGGTGTTCTCAGAGGCCAGGAGAAGATTTCGGCGAGACATTCTCACCAGTAGTGAGGTCAACATCAGTGAGGATCATGGTGGCGATAGCAGCGGAATACGACATGAAAATTCACCAGATGGACATAGTGACTGCGTATTTAAATGGTGAATTGCGCGAAAGTGTATACATGGAAGTGCCCGAGTGTATGCATAAAATCATCGAAAAGATAATTGCGGGTGAACCTATTGGTTTAGGCAGGAAGGTAATACGCGACAGAAAAATAATAGAAACCGTAAAGCGCTGGAGAGAGGGCTTGAAAGCGGGGAGTGACAGTGTATGTGCGCTGAAAAAGTCGTTGTATGGGTTGCGCCAAGCCGGGGTTGAGTGGCATAGAAAATTTATTTATTTATTTATTTATTTATTTATTTATTAGATCATGAAGCAGTTGCTCCTTGTGATCACATATCAAGAAAATAATACATAATATAGTTATTAAGTATCTTATATTAAATATATATAATACATTAATTATATGTGTTGGACATTTTCTCACACATTTTCTCATTTAGCGGTTATTGAACATTTTCTAATAACATTATTTTATTCATTTAAATTATCTCATATTTTCATCCCATTTATCTCACATAAATTCTATCATAATTCAAATTAAACTAAGTGCTAGCCTATTACTTCATTTTCCTCCAAATCTAGTAGGTACAAATAACATCTACTACGGAACTCATCTAGTGTTTCACTTGAGGTGATCTCAAACGGTAACGAGTTCCAGAAATTACAACCAGTTATAAAGAATGACTTTTGATAAGATGTAGTACGTGCAAACGGAACTTGAAGAGTGTCCGTTTTTGTATAATCGCGTCTGGTAGCAATATTACTTTTGAGTACAAACTCATTGCCAAAAAGACCTGGCTTAAAAAGACAAAGAGCTTTATAAAATTCACATGCGATTAATTGTAATCTGCGACTTCTCGGTTTAAGCCATCCTAAGTGTCGCCTATGATATGATATATGCGCATCTCTTCTAATGCGTAACACTAGGGTGCTTTTTATTTTTTGAACTTTTTTTTTTTTCTTAGCCCATATGAAAATTTTATTGTAGGCGACAAAAAAAAAATTTCCTGAAAATTTTAGCCCTTAATTTTAATTTTAAGAGGTCGCTATCTATTTTTAAAGTTTTCCCATTTAAAAAGCATGGGAACGATATCACATTTTTTTATAAAAATACCTACCCAGGCAGTTCTTGAGCAATTCACTCGTTTTTGGGCTCGTTTCATAGGGCTTGTAGTCCTCTTTAAAATTGATTTTAGTGACATAGATGCATTTACAACAGTTCAAAAGTTATGAGACTTCAAACTTCAGAAATTTTTATTTTTACCAAAAAATACTAATTAATGGCTATTATTATTCCAGCTATCAACTTTCTAGAAAAAATGACATACAACTTTTGTAGTGTGTTAAATACTCTGAAAGAAATACCTAAAACAATTCAATATTATCAACGTTATTGTTTATTTCATTTAACTTTTCTCTTTTGAAGGGTTTTAGAATTATTTAATTTTAATTTTATTCTCGTGACAAATTGAACTGTTGTACTTATCCTTTTTTTTGGTATTAAATTAATCGAGTTTCATCAATTTTTATGTAGTTCTATGATTTAACGTATCGATCGAAGCGCCGATAGTTTTCGACGGTCTAAAATCTCAGTCTTTATGACTGAAATTGAATTCCAAGTCACAAATCTATTATCATTTTCTTAATATTATTGTATTTTTTAATCATAGAACTACATAAAAATTGATGAAACTCGATTAATTTAATACCAAAAAAAAGGATAAGTACAAAAGTTCAATTTGTCACGAGAATAAAATTAAAATTAAATAATTCTAAAACCCTTTGAAGAGAAAAGTTAAAAAAAATAAACAATAACGTTGATAATATTGAATTGTTTTAGGTATTTCTTTCAGAGTATTTAACACACTACAAAAGTTGTATGTCATTTTTTCTAGAAAGTTGATAGCTGGAATAATAATAGCCATTAATTAGTATTTTTTGGTAAAAATAAAAATTTCTGAAGTTTGAAGTCTCATAACTTTTGAACTGTTGTAAATGCATCTATGTCACTAAAATCAATTTTAAAGAGGACTACAAGCCCTATGAAACAAGCCCAAAAACGAGTGAATTGCTCAAGAACTGCCTGGGTAGGAATTTTTATAAAAAAATGTGATATCGTTCCCATGCTTTTTAAATGGGAAAACTTTAAAAATAAATAGCGACCTTTTAAAATTAAAACTAAGGGCTAAAATTTTCAGGAAATTTTTTTTTTGTTGCTTATAATAAAATTTTCATATAGGCTAAGAAAAAAAAAAAATGTTCAAAAAATAAAAAGCACCCTAGTAACACAAAACGAACGCAGTTATTTATTGATACAAGTAATAGCCTTTCAAGGTCATTCGTTAAATTCGTGAATACGCAAGCACAATAATCATAAATAGGCAATATTAATCCCGTTACAAGTTTTCGTTTTAACGACATTCTTAAGTTTGTGTAATTCATACGAATTCTATACAGATTATTCTATACAAATTAGTAGATAGACTAAATGTATTAGGTTTTAGCGCAGTGCCACAAGACAAATGTTTGTTTGTTAACCGGAAAGGTGACAGAGTAATGTATATAGCAATATACGTTGATGATATCTTGTTAGCTAATGATGACGAGGCCTGGATCGGTGAAATTAAGAAAGCGTTGTCAAAGTCATTTGAGACTAAAGATCTCGGGACAGCTAAAAGTTGTATAGGTATCGAGTTTGAGCGGGACGATAAGTCACGTGTATTCTTGAGACAGAGACAGTATACCAGAGCCGTACTTAAACGTTTTGGGATGGATGAGTGTAAACCGATAGACACACCCATTGAGGCTAAATGTAATTTAGTAAAACCAGAACGTGCGAGTGAGTCAGAAATGAATAAGTATCCGTACCAGAGTTTAATCGGAGCGTTGTTGTATCTTGCGGTAACTACTAGGCCAGATATAATTTACGCGGTTAATTATTTAAGTCAATTCAATACCAATTACAATGTCGAGCATTGGAAAGCCGCGAAAAGGGTTCTGAGGTATTTGAAGGGTACAATGGACTACGGGTTGAGATTCGAGCAAACCGGGCTAGCTCTATTTGCTGTTGAAGATGCTAACTGGGGAGGGGACTCAACAGATCGTAAGTCGTATACCGGGTATGGATTCATTCTGGCGGGATCTGTAATCAGTTGGGAGGCGCGAAAACAGAAAACAGTGGCGCTCTCAAGTACAGAGGCTGAGTATATGGCGCTAGCGGAGGCTACTAAAGAGGCCCTATACTTAAAAGACTTATTAGTTAGTTTGGGTATACAGGAAGACTCAGAGACTGTCACAATACTGAATGATAACCAGAGTACAATCAGTATGATCAAGAACGATGTATATCACCAGCGTACTAAGCATATAGATGTTAGAAATCATTTTGTAAGGAATGAGTATGCGTGTGGAGTGATAGACGTAAAGTATCTGTGTACAGAACGAATGCCGGCAGATGTTTATAAAAAGTCGGAGTAAGAATACGCACAGGAAATGTGCGTGTAATATAGGCATTGTAAATTAGTGTGCGTGAATGCTTGGATAAGTGTGCACGCACTATGCAGCTTGAGAGAGGGTGTTGAGGGGCAAGGTCCATCGTGCTAGTATGTTCTAGAATATACCAGAATGTATTAGCTATACTAATGGCCATTGCCGAAACATCTATAGTGGTTAGTTCTTACCAGTACACCATCCTAAACGGACGTGTAGCTTGTACGAATATACATATTGTAATATACTTAGAATATACTTAATAGGCCAGTAAATAAAGCCGTTTTTTTTGGTCAACCTCGCACTAAATTTCCGATCCAATTTTATTTTTTTTTTAGGTTAAGGGTCACTTACTGACCATAAAATCACAAAATAATGACAGATCCAGGTGGAGCTTCGATCGCAATTTTGAAACAAAGTTTTTGGCCGATATCTCGGAAACTATACACTTTAGGGCAAAAGTTATTAAGACCATTATTGTAGAGAATAAAATTTTGCATCTTTTGTTTTTCGTAAACTTTTTTGTAAAACTTACCGTTTACGATTTATGGCCCATTTAATGAACCGGTTTTTCTATTTCGGCCGATAACTTTTAAAATATTGGATTAATCGATGAAATGCAGATGTCCATTCTGAAAGATCACTTAATTCTCTACAATTTTTGTTTAAAACTTTTTTTTATAGTGCCCATACTTTTTGAGCTATAAGACGTTCAATGTTGGACCAACGGGCGTAAGGTCGAAAATTTCAAGGTATGTATAGTTTACTGGTAAAAATTTCGTAGAAGCTACCGATTAACAACCGGTTTCCTGTATTTTTTGTAAAAATCCTAAGTAACATCCCTCAAAAGTATTTTTTTTTCCCTGCTGATACCGGTCAGTAGAACCGAAATAATCGATTGCAGCTTCCGATTATTTCAGTATCGGGTACTAAAATTTAATCGGTAGCTGCTACTGAATAGTTTTAGATAACAGCTACCGATTCGTAATTGGTAGCTGCTACCGGAAAATTTTTGGCACCAGCTACCGATTATTTCGATATAGCGTACGGAAATAGTAGCTAGCAGCTACCAATTACGAATCGGTAGCTGTTATCTAAAACTATTCAGTAGCAGCTACCGATTAAATTTTAGTACCCGATACTGAAATAATCGGAAGCTGCAATCGATTATTTCGGTTCTACTGACCGGTATCACCAGGGAAAAAAAAATACTTTTGAGGGATGTTACTTAGGATTTTTACAAAAAATACAGGAAACCGGTTGTTAATCGGTAGCTTCTACGAAATTTTTACCAGTAAACTATACATACCTTGAAATTTTCGACCTTACGCCCGTTGGTCCAACATTGAACGTCTTATAGCTCAAAAAGTATGGGCACTATAAAAAAAAGTTTTAAACAAAAATTGTAGAGAATTAAGTGATCTTTCAGAATGGACATCTGCATTTCATCGATTAATCCAATATTTTAAAAGTTATCGGCCGAAATAGAAAAACCGGTTCATTAAATGGGCCATAAATCGTAAACGGTAAGTTTTACAAAAAAGTTTACAAAAAACAAAAGATGCAAAATTTTATTCTCTACAATAATGGTCTTAATAACTTTTGCCCTAAAGTGTATAGTTTCCGAGATATCGGCCAAAAACTTTGTTTCAAAATTGCGATCGAAGCTCCACCTGGATCTGTCATTATTTTGTGATTTTATGGTCAGTAAGTGACCCTTAACCTAAAAAAAAAATAAAATTGAATCGGAAATTTAGTGCGAGGTTGACCAAAAAAAACGGCTTTATTTACTGGCCTATTAAGTATATTCTAAGTATATTACAATATGTATATACGTACAAGCTACACGTCCGTTTAGGATGGTGTACTGGTAAGAACTAACCACTATAGATGTTTCGGCAATGGCCATTAGTATAGCTAATACATTCTGGTATATTCTAGAACATACTAGCACGATGGACCTTGCCCCTCAACACCCTCTCTCAAGCTGCATAGTGCGTGCACACTTATCCAAGCATATAACGTTATAACGACGAATACATATATCTTATTAATTAATATCCTGCCCGTCCTTATCATCAATAATAGAATGTACAAGACCAGTTAAAATCAAAGGGCCTACAGGTTCATTTGAAACGTTACAAGTAATAAAAGAAATACTTTAAAAATATAAAATAGCTGTAAAATTTACAGGTTATTTTGTTAACACTGAGATACAACTGATGGAATTGAATTTTAATGGAAAATAAATAATTTATGAGGAATGAAAACCATATTTTCAATATTTCTTGATTTTATTAAAACGTTCGAGGCTAACAAATTATTGGAAGAAATGGTCAGAACATAAAGTTTAATGTTAAATATCAAAGCTTATTAGACAAGCTTTTAGATACTTTTAACAAAAATTGTCTATGAGTATTAGTTTTAAAATGATGTGAACATGAAAATGGATAAAAACTGATTTTTTCGAAAAATCGTGGAAATTTAAAATAGCCATAACTTCTGAATTAATCAACCAAGATATCCCATCTTCGAACTTAACCGTGGTAATCACACATAGAATGTGGAAAATTTCATTAGGATCCGATAAGAATTTTAGGTGCAATCTTGTCCTCCAAAGTCGGTTCTATAACATATTTATACATATATATATATATATATATATATATATATATATATATATATATATAGATATATATATTAGGGTGCTTCGTTTCCGGCGAAAGTATTTTTTTTGTTGCTCATCAAGCAAAATATTGTTCTATATGCCGAAACAAAAATTCCTACCAAGTTTGAGCTCTTAATTCTAATCCTAAGTACTTTCCATTTGATTTCAAAGATTTCCCATTTAAAATACACGTAAATTAAATTACTTTTTTTTTAATTTTCTAATACTCAGCTGCGTTTTATGATATCGACTCGGTTTTGGTGGCAAATTGTAGGGCATTTGGTGTTCTTCAAAAGTGCTCGTAGTAACTTAGCTGTAATTCCAGCTGTTTCACTGATGTTCGCTGAGGAAGTCATTTTTCGTATCAAATTGACCTTCATTTGCTTGCAGAACGTAAACCAATGAATGCACACCAAAAATGTAGATAACAATTTTATAGGAAATTTTATTCCCTTCAAAAAAAGTCCTATGAGTCAAGTCGCTAAAATCCATAGTTTCCGAGTTATAGGAGTTTTAATAATTAAAAATATAAAATAGCAATTGTCATTTTTTTTTTAATATTATATTTTTTAAATTATTAAAACTTCTATAACTCGGAAACTATGGATTTTAGCGACTTGACTCATAAGACTTTTTTTGAAAGGAATAAAATTTCCTATAAAATTGCTATCCACATTTTTGGTGTGCATTCATTGGTTTACGTTCTGCAAACCAATAAAGGTCAATTTGATACGAAAAATGACTTCCTCAGCGAACATCAGTGAAACAGCTGAAATTACAGCTAAGTTACTGTGAGCACTTTTGAAGAACACCAAATGCCCTACAATTTGCCACCAAAACCGAGTCGATATCATAAAACGCAGCTGAGTATTAGAAAATTAAAAAAAAAAGTAATTTAATTTACGTGTATTTTAAATGGGAAATCTTTGAAATCAAATGGAAAGTACTTAGGATTGGAATTAAGAGCTCAAACTTGGCAGGAATTTTCGTTTCAGCATAAAGAACAATATTTTGCTTGATGAGCAACAAAAAAAATACTTTCGCCGGAAACGAAGCACCCTAATATATATATATATATATATATATATATATATATATATATATATATATATATATATATATATATATATATATATATTTAATTAATTATAACACAAGTTTATTAATCACAATCCTAGAGGAATCCTCTTTGATCCCGGTCTATAGGTCGTAAAAGACTTGGGCTGAAATAAATATTAAAAATCGTCCATCTGGACATAACAATTAAATTATCTACAAAATTCCGCAAACGGCGAATCGATCACCTAAAATGTGGCCGACTTATAGAGAATTGAATTAGAATGTCTACAACAATGTTACGTCTGGCAATATTATACATATTTTTTTTAATGATCAATTTATAAATAAAAAGAACACCGTATAATGAGAGAGACATTAAGTGCCTCGTTGGCCATTTAGGTAATTTAACTTCTAATGCGTCACAAAAACTTTTAACGGCTTAAGACCCAAAACAAACAAGTAAATACAGTGGACTCTCGATAACTTGAACCTTTTTATATCGAAGTCCTCAGCAACTCGAAAAAAATTTGTATCCCCTTCCGCTGAACTCTTAAATACGCGATATCTCGAATTATTTAGACTCTGTTACTCTAATTTTAAAAGTGAAACTCTAAGTCGAAGTTAGTAAAATATAAAGACGTTTTTCTCCGAACGGTTTAAGCTTATAGCAATCAAATCTAAATTCCTATAGGAATGTTCAATGCTTCTTATATTCTTGTTTGTGATGTATATTTTCTCTCAAAGTTATTTTCTTGCAAAGTTGTTGATTGTTAATCAGTTCGTATCTGGACATCATGACTGCTAAACAAAAATTAACAACTTGCTTTATTACTTTATGCTTTATATAACAGAAATCAATGGTTCTTAATTTTTGGTCTAATCTACTTGCAAATTTCGAACATCTTGTTGTCGAAAACTCGTTAACTCGAAGTTTTTATCACTTCCCTTGAAGTTCGAGTTATTGAGAGTCCACTGTATAAACTTTATTAGTTTTCGAATTATAAATAAGATTCAGAAACCTTTTAAACTCATTACAGAATATTTTTAAATAAACAAATGACTCATTTTAGTATCTCAACTAAAAATATCTAAAGGTTCTAGGTGGGTTCACCGGGTCTGATAAATAATAAATAATATTTTAATAAATAATAATTAATAATAAAAGGTTCTAAGCAAGCGGCCAGACCTAATATATAATAAATAATATTTGATAAATAATAATTAATAATTAGTTTGGGTGAAAAATAGTCGTTCCAAGCGATTCATCCTAATATCTATACATTTATAGCATATAGAGATACCAGCAATATAAATTCGAATCCGGATTAAAAATAAATTCGGTTTGAAAAATTGGCCCTAAGTTGAACATTATTTGAACGTTCAGGATTTTAATAGTGAGAAATATAGTGAATTTAGCACCTTATGTGGACGAATTTTATGTGACGTGAGAACATTTCTAAAACCTAATTCTGAAAACCTATACATACTCTATTTTTCCTTTTATTATAAAGCTGTGAAATTAGAAATTTTTTAACTTTTTTACAATAAGAAAAAATTTTTGAAAAATACGTTTTGAGAATTACATTTTTAAAAAATTCTTATCTGGCACAAAATTCATCCACATAAAAATATCAATCAACCACTTTTTTCACAATCTATTGGCGTGTTTGGCCGAATGAAGTCCTAAGTAAACTTAGTAAGATTTAGTATAGTACAGGCTAGTTTTTAAAACCAAGTTTATTTTCATCCAGGCTCTAATTAATATTGCTACTGTACTTCTATACATTAACAGTATACATATACTGGCAATAATAATGTAAGTCCGGATTAATAATTAACCCGGTTTGAAAAACTGGCCCTAAAAGCATCTATAATATCTTTTATCTCTACCCTTAATATTAGTAAACATTACTTTGATTTCACAAACCACGGTACGCTTAGCAGGCTAAATTCAGAAATTGAATTTCGAATTCTGCGTTCTGTATTCTAACACATATAGTATAGTTAAGTACGAACAAGGAACTTGCTCACATATTTAACAATAACTGTTCATTTTACCCAGATGAGCTTAAAACTCTAACCTTATAGCACAAAGTCTCGGACCTTGAAAATTACTGTAGTAATGGTATTAATATTGTAGTAATGGTTACTACAATATTAAAAAAGTCAAATCATTTATTAATCAATTTTAAGAATTTAATATTATTGTATCAAGACTGCAAAAGAATTTCCAATCTTAAAAAACTCGAAACGAGACCCGAAATATTGTTTTCGAGCTTAGAAAGTCGCAGGAGATTTTGAAAGTGACTTGGGTGGTCAATTTCTCAGTAAATTTGTTTGTAGATAATTTTGATCATTTAAAAAAAACCAGTTATCATGCATTATGAGAAACGATCCCATAATGTATTGTGATTGTTACCTTAAGTTTTTCTCTGTGTAGTGAGAGTAATCAGGAATTAAGTTAACTTTCAATCATCAATTATAATTAATAAACAATTTATTCGTGCCACAAATATTTTTAATTATCAACAGGGAACCTAATGTAGTTAAAAATAATGTTAATGAGTATCGTAAGAAAATGAGTAAGTAAAAATACAAAATATTTTTTATTGTAAAAATTATTTTAATTATTTAAACAAAATAAACATTTACATAAATTTGTGAAGTATTAAGTCATCAAGTATAATTAATTGAAACGTAATTAATTAATAAACAAATTAACGAAAAAATGACACTTATTTTTCCTATTTAACAATATATACGTTGCAAATTTCCTGGAAGAAAAATATTAATTATTAATGACTAAAGATTGATCAAATGAGTAATCATCAAGTGAAAATGATAATTCATTAAACCACAAGAACCTCAAAATTCTGATTCTAATAGATATTTTAATGCTTTATTCAAAATTAGGACTACTAAAATTGTGAAATTGAAGAGATCTTCAAGAATCAGAATCGTTATAAATAGATCTACTTTAATTAAAGTAGTTCTATACTTTGAAAAAATCAGATCTTTGTCAATCTGATTGGATCTAGTTAGATTGAAATTATTTTTTTTTGGCCTGTTACAAAACAATGTATCTTTCTATTGAAATACATAAAAAATATATAGTTGTATCGTAATATACTCGAGTCATATTATATACAAATATTAAAGCACATACTTTCATCAATGACTGCCTGTCAATGTCCCACACTAGCCAATGACCCACATAAAATAAGCATTTAGCGCCAACTATCGTTAAAAAAACACACTAGAAATTCAAAAAACTTTGGAACCAAGAGAAAAGCATAAATATATGCCCCAGGGGGCTAAAAAGCTCCGTAAATACGCAAATTCAACTAGCAACACGACCGGAGAGGATATTTTTCGATTACTGCAAGCAAATGTGCAATTTTTCTTTAATCATGCATGGTAATCAGCGGGAAAAAAAAAAGCGTCAGGAGTTATTAACCGAATTGGTTATTGGAGCCAGGTCAACAACAGCTAACTCGCATTGTTAGTGCTTGAGGGGTTTCTAAGTACGCCGATGTAATTTTCAGGGTGAAACGACTGTTATCGAATATTTAAGCTACAAAAATTATGAAGAAAGGGTCGGCGCCAACAAAAGTTCATACCGTTTGGATAAGAGATAGTTCTAACTTGTAGAACTGGGTTTCTCCAAGGTTAAATAAGTAAAAACCATAATTTCACCGTCAAGAATTTGATCAGCAAGGTCGGTGACGAAATACATAAGACCATTCGGTTAGCAAACAGTCTTCACTACTTCAATTGCTTTTCTACGAGGTTTTATCAGTGAAGTTAATAAATTTACTCCTAAAATGTTATTGGAAAGGTGGCGACGAAATGCGTCATGTCACTTACTTGGACAACAGTTTTAACTACTTCCGTTGCTTTCCTCCGAGAATTTAGCGGTGAAGTTAAAAATTCACTTCTAAAAATTTTATTAGGAAAGGTGGCGACAAAATACGTCATACCACTTATTTGGACAACAGTTCTAACTACTTGCGTTGCTTTCCTCCGAGTATTTACCGGTGAAGTTAAAAAATTCACTTCTAAAAATGTTATTAGAAAAGGTGGCAACAAAATGCGTCATGCCACTTGCTTGGACAACAGTTCTAACTACTTGCGTTGCTTTTCTCCTAGTAGGAGAGCCTGGGGCACGAAGGCCCCCCTGGGGCACAAAGGCCCCCTTCAAAAATTAGGTAAAACATTTTTTTTTTATTTTCCGTCAAGTTATGACCTCTATAATGTTTTTATTATATTTTAGGCCAATATGTCGGGTAAAATGGACCATTTGAAAAAACTTTTTTTTTTTCATTTTCCGTCAAGTTATGACCTTTATAATGTTTTTATTATATTTTAGGTCAATATGTGATATGTGGGGTAAAATGGACCACTCGAAAAAAAAAATTGTAACGAAAAATATATATTTTTTTTTTTCATTTTCCAACGAGTTAATTTTGTCTTGACAATTTTTTTTTTTTGAATGGTCCATTTTACCTTACACATCACATATTGGCCTAAAACGTTATAAAAACATTATAAAGGTCGTAACTTGACGGAAAATGAAAAAAAAATAACTTTTTCGTTTCAATTTTTTTTTTTTTCAAGTGGTCCATTTTACCTCACTATCATATATTGGCCTAAGATATGATAAAAACATAACAGAGCTCACAACTTAACGAGAAATAAGAAAAAATTTTTTTAATAATTTTTTGGGGTGGGGGCCTTCGTGCCCCAGAAAAAAAAAATTTTTTTTCGATTTTTTGCAAAATTTCGACTGATTCTTCCGATATAGGCGGAAAATAAATGAATTTGATGGTTAAAAGTCACAAAAAGAAAAAACCGGCTTAAGGAGGCCTTCGTGCCCCGGGCTTTCCTATTTACCGGTGGAGTTAATAAATTTACTTCTAAAACTATTCTTAAAAAAGGTGGCGACGAAATGCGTTATACCCCGTCTCCTAAATTTTTTGTTCTATTAAAATGATCCAAAAATATGAAACCTTCGTAAAGTGTTTAGGATTATGGTTTATTTTTAACTCGTTCGGATAAAAAAATCTTATGAACTTAATTTTGAAATTAAGGATTTTTTTCTAAAACTTTAACATAATCTAAAAGTTAAATCTAGACCATGTAGATTACGCACTGAGTGCTCTTTCAGTTGAACTATCCGAGTTTATGCCATAGTATGTTCAATGTGTCAGCATACAAAACTTTAAAATAATTAAGCCTGAAAAATCAATATCCTCCAAAATTTATAAGTCAGCTTGTTCACCATACCTGCACTGAAAGATAAAATTTTTCCTCTGTTCTAAGGAAAAGAAGTCATTCGTATCATTGTTGAAAAAGTAAATGATAAAGAACAGTTCATGCGCCATTCTTTTTACAAACAGAGGCAAAAATTTAAACTTTCATGTGCAGATATGGTGAAAAGTCGCATATACACCACGGGGAAAAGTACTCTCTTAAAATGAATCAGTGGAAAGTACTGCAATCAGTGAATATTCACTGCACAACTAATCCCAAATATATCACTGATTGAACCAGTGATATACTTGGGACTGATTCTCAGTGAATATTCATTTGCAAGTCTTTTTACTGATCCATTTGGAGAGAGTAGAGAATCTCAAGTCGAGTATTCACCACCCTTGTCTTCGGCTCTAGTAAGCGATTAACACTCGGTTTGAAATGGCTCAATTTCTTCCCTTGATGTATTATATATACTACTTTTATGAAATAAAATCACAACCGAATTTTAGTAAATTTCTTAGAGGGCCAATTTTGTCCCTAATTTTAATTTTTTATTTTTGGAGTATATTGATTACGAATACATGGCAGATAATTATAAAAGTAAAAGGAGTAAAAAAATAAAAAATTAAAACTTTTTTTCGGAGGGCCCATTTTGTTAATAATCAGTTCTACAGATAACCAGTTTTATGAATTAATTAGATAAGTCAAAAATAATTCAAAAAATTATTTTTTCACCATTTTATTCGCTAACACTTAATAAATTTATGTGTTCGTGAACGCTCTAGCGAATTAATAAATTCAGATAATTGAGGCAGCAATCGCCGCGTTTTATTGATTTCTAGAGCTGATTAGATTTTGGAATCGATCGATCGAACCGTTTCTGAAAAATTGTAAACAAACTAAAAAAATACTTTTTTTTTTGTGTTTCCTCTATATCCTTAACCCTACTTTATCGATTTATTTGAAATTATCATCAGGAAAGTTGACGGCCTACAAACTCTTCCGATCGCTACGAAACTCATCTCAATCGATCACTCTATTTAAAAATATATAGAGAGTTTTTTCCACACACACACACACACACACACACACACACACACACCACGAGGGCGCAGGCAGACGTCATTCTGGAAATAGTCAGTGTTGCGTAATTAGGAACTATATTTAAATTTAAATATAGTTTCACTTCCGCAGATGGAGGCAGCACCTACTGGGGCCTCGTTCATAAATTTAAACTTGATCATGCGCAACTCAGCGCATGCGCATCTCCGCTTTCCTGCTTCGTGTCGAGAAGACGGCCGCCATTATCTTTCGCATACGTACGTTCAACAAGTAACACGTGTTATAATTCATCGTTTTATTTTGCGCTCATCTCGAGTAATTAATCAAAACTATCAATTAATATCAATTAAGTGATCATTAAGCTCATCAAAAATATAATTATTTTTGTAATCGTGGGCACCAGAGCTCATCAATAAATTGATAAAAAACTCAAGCATTCAAGTGATCAACGACCACGTTTTTCAAGAGGTTATTCCAACGGAAAACATTACAGGTGCTTATCTATTCCATTAATAATTATATCAAGTGTTCATTAATATAAAAGACTCAATTTATTATTAATTAATTATCAACATGCTCAATATTTTTAATAATATAAAAATAAATTCTCGCTCGGTAGCCTCTGCAATCATGCTACCACGTGTTCATAAAATAAATGCAATGCAGTGCAATTTATTATAAACTCATTAATTAAATTAAATTCAGTGTTCAACAACATTATTAAACAATGAACTCAATTATTTATGTAATTTGTGCCATTAACCCTTTAGAGTCAGAGGATCTTGAAACGTCTACGTGTGAGACTAGTGGGGAGAGCGCGAATCGTAGAGTCCCGTGAGCATGTATGAGTGACATGTGAAAGTAGTAGTGTGCCTGTGAGTACCCTTCCACTCGTTTGAATCTCGCGCTGCGTTCATCGACAGTGACGAAGTTAGTATTGTAGACGTGAGGAAATAGTCTCCGAAAGTAAGGTTAGAAAAATTAAAAAAATTTTGTACATTGCTATGTAATTGCAATATTACTTAACTATATTTATAATGTAACCAAATGTTGTTTTTACTTTGAATTTAAGCCCTTTGATATTTGTTGTTCAATAAATTAAAAATAAAAAATAAAATTATTTTTTACTCCCCACTCAGGTGAAATTTTTTCTCTTATAATACGACCCTGTAACATTTGCTTCGCGCTCTTTCTAATTCTATCGGATTCTGCCAGACTGAAGAGTGGGGTTTCAAGGCCAGACTCTAAAGGGTTAAAATTGGTAATTCTAGTGTTCAATAATTTAACTTCGCTCGGTAACCTCTGAATTTCATGTTACTTATTCTCATGACAATTTTGCGATTAACTCAGTGTTCAATTACACTCAAATCAATTATTTCAATTATTTACTCGAGATTAATTTTACTCTTTGCATTCATTTAATTACGCAATTATGAGCTCAGAAAACTCAACAGTATTAATAAATTAAATCAACGATTTAATTTTGTAACCCAGTGATATTATGTGCTGTGACAAATAAAAATATTGTTATATTTTTTAATATGCGTATTTTTCCAACATCCCAACCACCAACCAGTCCTGGCATGTATTTATTTAATAATTATTACAACAGTCAGAATAATTTCCTAGAGCCATAAAAATTCAAGATCTGATGAAATCTTGATTTTCGAAAATCGCAGTGGAAACAATAATTTCCAGAATTTTCTAAGATTTATTATTTTCTTATCAGGAAAGTAAAAAAAATGTAGTTACTAAAATTTTTTTAATTAAAAAAATTTTTTCATTACAATTGATTTATTTATTTTTTTTTTCAATACGTGTTATTTATATTTCTGGCAAAGAAAATAATTAATATTAAGAACATATGATATAAATTATAATTAAAATAAAAAACCATGTTTTAAAAAAAATGACCATCGATTTTTTACGATTCAAACGAAAATCATTTTATTTTATTTTTTTTTTGTTTTGTTTATTAATTACTAAGCATCAATGTAATCCAATTGTCATCAGTATTAATTCAGCTTTTGAAACAGTGAAACGTCTTCGTTGAAAGCTAATAATTTTTTTTTCTCAATAAAAATTTTTATTGAATTTAATTTTTTGTTCTCGAGAACGAACGTTTATAATACACAGTGTTGTACGTAGTTAGTTGCCTAGTTAAATTATGAAAAAAAAATTAGTTATCATTTAAAATTTTTTTTCTAAATTATCTTCTAGTATCTAATTTTTGATACATTTTTATCTCTTACTTATATATAAATATATTTCTTAAATGTTTCTTTGTTTGTGTCATTAAAATTTTTTTTTAAAATGGCTGAAAATCTAAGTGATGACATTAAATCAGCTTTGACAAAAGAATTTGATAAAAAAAAAATATTTGATGGCTTTACATTCGTCTCAAGAGGACAATATAAAATCGTCAATAACGAACCGGTTAAGTAAGTATTTACTTCTATATGATTTTATATCAACCCACAAACTCGGTTATAAAAATAAAATTTTTTTCTCGAAAACCACTCACGCTTTTTCTTTTCCATAAGAATCACATGAAAAAAAACTTTTTTGCGTCTTCTGATTTGTATAACTAGCTAACGATGTGTCTTAGAAAAAATCTGCAAGGTAACGATTTACAAAAAAAGACTCTTATCATTTTTTGATAAATCCATCTGTTCAAAAAATATTTGAAGTTGAAGTTACATTTATGGAAAACTTCGAGGTCTTTATACTTTTCCGGCGAAACTTATCAGACTTATCACGAAATGTCAGAGTCTTTTTCGTAGATAACTTTATTTCTCAGATATTATCATTCATAAAGTTTTTCGAAATTCCGTATTGTGTATAATTATTTTTATTTCGTTTTAGAGAGATAGAATGTATTTGACGCTGCCGACCAAAAGCTAATTTTAACAGCTGTGGCGTCAGAGGTACGATTGACTTGCGAGGAAATTTTGAAACCAATTCAATGCCTCACAATCACGAAAGAGAGGAAAATGCGGAGTTAAAAAAAAAGTTCCACACAGAGCTGGTGACTGCTGCCAAAAATGCAAATAATAGGAACTTAAGGAAAATTTTTGATGACAAACTTGAAGTGTAAATATTAATTCTATTATATATATATGTATTAGAGAGATTCAAAAAAAATTTTTTTTTGTTTTTCAAATTCTCCTGTAAAATAGTTGCAGAAACGGGAAATAATCTGCCTATTAAAAGATAAGCTCTTTATATTAATATTCAGATGTTGCTCATTGCAAATTTTTATTTTTCATTTAAATAGAACGGTTTTTTTTTTTTTTTAGTTCGGAATTTCATAGCTCGTTAACGAATGAATGCACTGTAATGACTGATACGTATATTTATAGAGAATTAAACGATCTAAAAGATAAATCTCTTATCATTTTTTGATAAACCTACCCTTTTAAAAAGAATTCAAGTTTAACATTAAATTCATCGTAAATTGCGATTTTATTCAATTTTTCAGCAAAATTATCATACTTATCGCTAAATATCATTAAGACTATGTTCGAGATTGACTTATTCCCGATGTAAAAATGTCATTTGATCAATTTAAAATCTTATAAATGAACAGTTACAGGTCTTACAAATCAATTTTGAATGTACACTGTACATATCCTAATTGTTTATCACAAGCAAACATTAAATAATCTTTTTCTTAAAAGTGATTAGATTTCAAAATTATTGAATGACCCTTTTACATAGGTAATAAAATGATCTATAACGATATTCCTATGACATTATGCGATAAGAGTAATACTTTTGCTGGAAAATTAAAAATAATTGAAATTTATGATAAATTTAATTTTAAGCTTTGATAACTTTTAAACAGGAAGATTTATCAAAAAATAACGAGAGATTTTCCTTTCAGATCGTTCAATTCTCTGCCAAAATATGTATCAGTGATATCAATCCATTTATTCGTTGGCGAGCTATAAATTTCCAAAATGAAAAAAAAAAAAAAAAAAAAAATCCCATGTTATTTAAACGGGAATTACAAAATTGCAATGAGCGACCTCTAAGTATTAATTTTAACAGCTGATATTTTTAAAGTCATATTTTATATTTCTGCAACTATTTTTTAGGGAGTTTTTAAAAAAAAAAAATCTGGGCATCGGTTGGCCCTGCGGACCAGCCCCGAAACTTCCCGCTGTTTTCGAGCTCGAAAAACTTTTCAAATTACTCGAAACGTATTTTACCGATCATGCTGTACTTCTCGCAGTCTTTAGGAATAAATAAGCCGCTTTGAAGATTTAAATCGGTTTGTCCGTTCATAAGTTATAGAGTATTTACATTCGTACATACACACACACATATGCTCGTGCATACTCTTCAAAATAGTCACGATAGCTCCCTAGGGTTTTGAAACGTCAAGATCTGTTAAAAATTCGCTTTTCAAAAATCGCACTGAAACCAATTTCTTTTTTCTTCTTTTTTTTTTTTTTTTTTGAAATTTCCAATTTTCTTAGCAGAAAGTTAAAAATAGTAGATTTTTTAAAAATCAGTCTAGTACATATGCATGTGTGTATTAAGGTGATTAATTTTAAGCGAGCTTTTTTCTTTCGTCCCACATTAAAAAAACACTTGTCGTTCAAAACGAATTACTCATATATATATATGGTTTTTTTCTATTACTCTGTGACTGTTTTTCGAAAAACTACCGTCTTTTCCAGGGTACTAGTAATATTTTATTTTAATTTTAATTTTTTATCATTTTTAATATTAAATATAGCTACTCTGAATTATCCCCAATGTCGTACGAATCTAAATGTCGCACAATGAGACGACAACGGAGTACAATTCAACCACCAATACCTACAACTATTCAAGAATTCGGTTCACATTTAACTAATAAAGAGTGGGCCCATCTACTCAACTACTCAAAGGGAAAGTTTACTGCTACCGTTGTTGAGTCTCCAAATAACTCAACATCAGTGATTTTTCATGACTCGGAATTCGTGAAATCTATATTACAATTTTGTAGTCAAAATGAAGAATTTTGCTTGGATTCTACATTTGACGTGTTACCCAAAGGCATAAAAATTAGACAACTAATGATTTTACAGATTTTTAAAGCAAACTATGTGAGTACAGTTGAAACGTATTGAATTTTTAAAATTATCTTGACATAATTAATAGATCACCTACGGCTCGTAGTGACTACCCTTGTCTTAATGTAAATTAATGTTGTGGTGACAACAGGGTTGTAATATTATTCCTGTTTTATTCTACTGTAAAGTGAGCGAATGCGCAAAAAGGATCCGGTTTAGGCGTGATGTAATCTTAACAACTAAAAAATTACACAAATTATTATACCAAATAAATTATATATTTATTAACACTATTTACACTTAAAACTGTGAAAAGATAATATAAAAAAGCGAATGCAATAAACCGTATATGAGATAGCGAATGCAACTAAGAATTATTATAGCAAAGCGGAGCGGTTTTAGAGTACGAGGTTGTACTCTTGAAATCAGGAGCGAAAAAGACCCAGAGAAAATGTAGTTGGAGACGACGTGGCCGCTTGGTGGTGACGTGGCAGCCTCGATGTGTAAAACGAATTTCCTGATTGGTCGGCTGGGAGCGGGGCTCTCATGCCAACTTGACTCGGCCATGAGCTATAAATTGTATGTACCGGGCCCAAATAGCGAGTGACCCGGCACTATACTGACTATCAGTCAGTAGCGAGTTCGGCAACTCACGGCTGTAGCGGAAATGCACGAAGCTTTTCAAATTGTCTAAGCTCGTGACTGAACATCTACACTGATAGAAATAATTCGCACTTACAAGTTAATATAACTTTTTTTGCTGGATAATTGGCTGTAAATTGAATTATTTTGTGATATCAACATAAAGTCCATATATATTCGATTGCTCAGCCATTAAGCGCGTTGAAATATGGTACGGTATGTTCGATACTCACATCACCATAGTATATCCAAATTTCTGTACATAAACACACATAAGTGCGCTCGGATAGTTTTAAGCATTCCCACTTTCAGTGATCGTAGCACTTAAACATGTTCGATTTAAAACAAAAAAAGTAATCTAAATTATTCTGCATTTACTCTCTTAAAGAGTATATTTCACTGAGGTGGACATCAAAAATTATTTCTATCAAATCTATATTTTGATACTTTAAATAAAATCAGTTACTTTAGACCAGTTAATAATTACTCAAAATATGACAATAAATTTTTTTACAAAGTTTTATGAGTACTTTTTTACCCCTCACCTCTTCCCCTATACGGTTTGCGAGTTATTTTTTTATAATAAAACAGTTAAATTAACTAAATTTTCATATTTCTTTAAGCATTTTACGTTATTTAATCCCCAAAATATGTGAAGTAGAATTATTGCCTTCTTTCAAATAATGAAAACATAAGTGTTAAGAAAATCAGTTACTTAAAATACCGTATTATTTATTTAAATTAACGTTGACAAACTCGCTTTAAGTATATTTATCAAGTCTATGGGAAGCCCCAATGAACATATTTATTTGAATGGGATAGAATAATATTGTGTTCAAAAAAATTATTCTATCCCATTCAAATGAATATTCATCAAGTAAATATATTTACTCAAATCGGAAAATTTTCTAATCAGTAAGCACATGTTACTAAAATAACTATCAATCATTTCATATTATAGGTTGTTCCAGCTTTTTTCGTATTGATGGAACACAAATCAATAGAAGCTTACAAAAGTGTGTTTACCAAAATTGTGAATGATTTGTGTCCCCAATTTGGCAAAATTAGCCTTATTATACACACAGATTTTGAATTGGCCACATGAAACGCTCTTCGCGAAACGGTTCCGTATGTAGAAATAAGAAACTGCTATTTCCACTTCTGTCAAGTGAGATTAATTTTGAGTTGTAGCTAGCAATATATAATACAGTAATTGCTTCTACTAATTTTTGTTTAACCATAAGGACACAGAAACAAAATGTAACTTGAATCAAGAATGTTTTTTTTATTTGACATTTAACTTATTTTCTGACTCGATCTGTTTGTTTAATTCGAGAAAATATTTATTTGCATCATAAATGAAAAAATATTTCGACTAAGTATTTGAATTTTTGTTTAAAATAATGTATATTCTTGTCCCAAAATATCATTCCTTTCATTTGAAATATTAGCAACTTGATTCAAGCCAACGCGTTATAATATTGAACATATATACATACTAGACTGGATCAAAAAAATCGACTATTTTTTTTTTCTTCTTTATATCGAAAATATTGTTAAAAAATTGTTTGGAAATGACGAAAAAAAAAATACAGTGAAAATTTGAGCTCTTAATATTAAAATTAACAGCTGCCGCATTGCAATTTTCTATTTCCCGTTTAAATAACATGGGAAAAAAAAAAATTTAACGTTTAGAATTTGATATCTCGGCAATGGCTCTCTATACAGATAAGTTCAAAATACATTTTCGTAGGAAACCGGACACTGTACAAAGAAGTTCTCTTATCATTTTGTTATAAATATGTATGTTCATTAGTTATTTGTGTTTAAAGTCAATGTGATAGTAACTTAAATTTTTTTTTTTTTACTTTTTTGACGAAGCTATCAGACTTATTACAGAATGACGTAGGACCTTTTCATAGACAATTTTAATCCCTGGAAATAATCTCGAAAAAAATTTTGTATACTTCCCATTGTTTTCTAGTTCTTTGCATTTCAATGTCAAGTTATTGAAATCGGTCAAAGCACGATTGTTGTTTTTCAAGTTTACATTGAAATGTAAATAACTACAAGGCAATGCGGAATATCAAATAATGTACAAAATATAATTCGTAGGAAATAGAATTGTCTACGAATAAAGCCTTACGACACTATACGATAACTCTGATAGTTTCGCTGAAGGAGTAAATAAAACTCAAAATTTACTATAAATTTGACTTTAAGCTCGAATAACTTGAATGAATAGAATATTTTTACAATTCATTTCTTCCAGAGTTTTCATTATGGACTTAAACAACTTTGAAGGGTTTCCATTTAGCAGATTCTTGCATTCATTGAGGTCGGCTTTGACCACCACTTATATTTTTTACTGAGACTTCCTATTACTCTGCTTTCGTATTTCTTCGCTACCAAGGTTTCTTGCAGAATTAGGATGCCTGCAGTTTCCAGATTGCCCCTATCCTGTTTGGTGTTCTGATGCCAGCTGAGTTCTAGAGGATAATTTTTATGTCGTCGTTATTGATGCAAGTCGTTCTGAAAGGGCTTGATCACCAGATCACCTTTCACAGTTCATCTCAGTGCCACCATTTATTTTGTGCCCACAGTTTCATATACTTGGTGGGAGCCTTTTGACCTTTCTCTTTCTCTCTTTTCACCGGATTTTCTATCATCTTTGAATTGCCGCCTCTCGTGGTGTAAAGTCATCTACCCAAATGTCCGTGCCTTTAAATTAGGCTTTCTGAACCATAATGACGTTCTTAATATTGATGAATCATAGGGTGATAACATAAGTATTATTGATTTTCTTTATCATTTCCATATTTGGTTTGATATTAAATAATTCTTCTAAGCGCGACTCTGTTATATTTATATTTTTCTAGCAAACATCTGTCTTACCTTTTAAGACTATGTTGTTCTTTCTTATTTGTCTCACTCTACGTTTACCGTCTAATTCATAGGGTCTTAACCTACCTGATCATATTCTTCCTTCGTGAACTTTAACTGTTCCATAGGTCCTCTTCCGATTTGAATTTTGCGTTTCAGGTGACAGAAATAGTACTTACTCCACTGCATAAGAGCAGTCTGCCTGCTTCCCAGAGTATAGAGCTTCTTCTTCTTGTGACCTCGAGTTGACTCTTTGGTTCTTTGTCTTCGCTATTTAAAAATTTTTCATTCTAACGTTGAATCGTATTACTCAGCCCACATTGCTCTCTTTCTGATTCTATGTAGGGCCTTCATTTTATTTTGAGGTGAGATGTAGCTCGTAGAAATAATTAAAAAATACACGCCTAACAGCTCGTTTCTAAATATCAAGTCTTTGAATTATTTGTACGACGTACCTCAATAAATTTTTATTTCAGGCTATAATAAAAAATGCTAAAAAAAATGGTGCTCTAAAAAAAGAATCTGAAAATTCAAGTAATTATGATAAAGAACAAAATAAAAAAGTTAAAGAGATTCTTAATTTAATAATGGCACTAGCGTATTTAAAACCTGAAGATATTTTAACCACTTTCATGATAATTTATGAAAGTGTTGCTGGTGATGAAGAAAATACCTCAATTTATTTGCGGTTACATAAATTTTTCGTATATTTTATTAAACAATGGTTTATTCAAAGACCACCGAGTGAATGGTCTGTTCATGGGATATTAAGACGAACAAATAATGGATCGGAATCGGGGAACCGAACAATTAATTCATTTTTCGGTGAACACCCACCAGCGTGGGACTTCGTGCGTAAGTTTCACTAATCAATTTTTTTAACAATTAATTCTTCTACCCCTGTTTAGAAAATCTCATAGAATTCAATAGATTCCCATAAATTCTAATCAAGATTTTATAAGAATGAATGAGTTCTATAAGAAGTGCTATGGTTAAGCATAGGCCTTATACATACAGCTATAAGAATCTTGAGGAATTTTTAAGCAGGGACTTCTAAACACTTACAACCACATACACACACATATCTCTACACAAATGCACACATTTACACACATACACACCTCTAAATATGTACTTACATTCTAAACCTTCACACAAACACATACAGCTGTGCAACATATACGACTATATAATATACACGCACATTCACGTATTCTATTTAATAATAGGAATTATTCTTCCATAAAGATAGTAATAATCTCTATGTCAATATTGTAAGAATTCCTATCTGATATAGAAAAATAATTCATATGAAATATAGGTATACTGAGAGGGAAGAATATTAAATCCATTCAATTATTTATCTTGTTTCTTTAAATATTAAAAATCGTATATTTCTTCGGTTCAGTTGATTCGGTCTTAAATTGATTACAATTAGGAACTTCAATAGCACTCCACGGAGGAAGGTAGGACGTCCCGATCCGCGGGGTTTCCACCCTTGTCTTAGACTTGTGTAGGAAATTGTCCACGCGAGTTGGAATGTCTTATTTTCCACCCTAGGTGTGTAAGATATTATTTTCTTAGCATTAAGCAAGTAAATGAAATACTTTAATCAAGTAATTATTTAAGGTATTTTAAAAAGATAATTGCTTAGGACTATTTGAGTAAGTAAAACACAAATTAAACATTTTCTCTTGAAAATATACATTTGCTTCTCTCAGTGTATTTTCCCAATACTTACATATGGATCATTCCTACATTAACATGAAAATTTTTATATGAGACTATAAGCAAAATTGAAATTCTTTTTTTTAACATCGATATAATATATTATTCAATATTTTAGATGCTTTAATGAAATACCAGGACAGAGTCAGGAATGAATTTGAAAGTTTTATGACTTTAAATAAAAAACAAAGAGTGCAGAGATCCGACAAATTAATAAATTCGATTCTGGAGGCCGAGGTTGACAAGTACAACAGAGGTCTTACAAAGCCAATGGATTTAGTCAAATTATGTTCTAACCTGACAAATTCCGATCAATGTTCGTTGATTATGATTTATATAGTAGTCTTTCAATTCTTGAGCAAGTCTGCTCTCAAAATCGATAAGTGCTAGTGTCTTTTTCTACGTATGTGTTTTGCTGTAGATACTTGTGATCAGATTTGAATTGCAAGCCTAGTGCAAGTCTTACACAAGAAATTAGTGCCAGATTATAACTAACTTCTGGAGGAAGACTATGGTTCAAAATAGTAACACATGGCTTGCTCAAGATCTGCTCAAGACTTACAATTGACCTTGAGTCTTAAGCAGATCTTGAGTAAACCATGCGTACGTACCTGCCATAAATTACTGGTGCAAGAAATGCGCCAGACAAAGGTTTCATTGCACGTGTTCGAGATATCTTTAATATTCTTGCGTACGATACCGTGAGCAAGACATACACAAATCTTGACATAAGTTTCTTGATACACGATCTTGCGAAAGACACATATATAAAAAAATACTAGCACTATCTAAATATTCATAAAACAAAAGAAAATCTGGAAAACTATTGACGTTGTGGGCCAGCTCTAAAATTTCAGGGAGTTTTCGAGCTCATCAAGCTCAAAAAAACTTACATCTTGCCTTTCGGTCAACAATTAAAAAAATAACGACAATCGTTATTTTTAGGTAGATTTCTTTAGAAATCGGCCCATTGCAGAGACCCTCATGATGAAATTATCAAAATATTTTGCCACCATATATCTTATTTTACTTCGTAGAGTCAAAAAATACCATCCGCTCAAAAATTTATATATGTATGTATGTATGTATATATATATATATATACAATATAACGCGCCTTGTCATCACGATAGCGCCCGCAATTCTTAACGGATCTTAATGAAATGTTATACACTTATTTATTGGACGATTACCTTGATCAAGTTCGAAGATGAGCCCAATCGATCGATTAGTTTGGAAGTTGTGGGTTTTTGAAATTTTTTTTGATTTTCATAAAAAAAAATTTCTGGCTTTATCCTTAAATAACTTTTGAACCGAAAATGATAACTCAATTCTGTAAAAAGTATCTTAAAATTTGTACGATTAGCTTTAATTTTCACTGCAATACTTGATTTTTTGAAACATCTTTTCTAACAATTTGATGATATCAAAAATTTCACAAAAAATACAAAAAGCTTATTTTTGCAGCTTAGTCGTCTAATAACTTCTAAATAATAAGGCATAACCCATTTCTTTAAAATTCATGTTTAAGCTTACAAAAAAAGTATTAATTACACTATTGTAGTTTTATTGTATTTACATATATAAGAAATCTACCTTTCCATTCCGGGTAAGGCCGGATGGCTCTTTTTTTAATATTTCATCGACGAAATTCTTAAAACTAATCAAAAAATTTAGACATTTGAGGTGTCACTCGACACAGTTTTTTAGTCTCTACCACTGAAATTTTTTCGGAAATAATCAATTAAACGTTATAGATTTTATTAGAAAAATAAACTTTTTTGAAATTTTTTTGTTAATGATATCTTTTGAACAAATTAAACGATTTACATCGTTGAAGTAGCATTCTTCGTGTCTTATGGAGCTTTAGAGCTGATACGATTTGAAGATCAATCTATGGAGTGAATTAGAAGTTATTTAAAGAAAACATTTCTTTGAAAAACTCCGAACACACTGCACTGATTAAGCTTAATTCTTTACTGATTGTAGGAATTAATAAGACGTTCTGAATGCCGTTTTCAAAATCTAAGTCAGTTGATCCTTTCAAAAGTAATAGAATATTTACACACATACATACGTACACACATCCACACACTCAGATATAATTTCGAAATTAGTCAGAATATCCTCCTATGACATCAAAACATCCAGATTTTTTGCAAACTCGGATTTTGGAAGTCTGACCAAAACAATAATTAAATTTATGTTTCCATTCTTCTTATAGTAGCGAAAACTGTTCATTATGAAGAAGAATGGAAGAATTTTATCCAATCCAAAGAGATTGGAAAAGAAGGAAAGGAAGAGAATTCATTAAAGATAAAATTTAAAAAATATATTTATAAAGGGCAAGAAAGATGGAGTATTGTCGGAAGTAAAAACGAAGAAAAATTAAAAAAAAAAAATCTGGGCATCGGTTGGCCCTGTGGGCCAGCCCCGTAACTTCCCGCCGTTTTCGAGCTCTAAGATCTCGAAAACATTAGTATAAATAAATTTTCGAGCTCTTCAAGCTCGAAAATACCTTTGTTTCACTTTTTTATGAGCTTTCCAAGCTTAAAAGGATTACGTATTATATTAAAATTGAAAAATTTAGACTCCAAAATAATTAATAAATAAGCGTTTTTTAGATACTTATTTACAATTATGTTCAATAGTTCGCTCAAAAATAAGTTTACGTTGTTATGTTCACCGCTGTAATTTAAATTAATTATCCAGGATTTCTCCCTTTGGTAGCGATAGAAAAATTTAACGAGCGATATGGAGGTTGCGGACGACAGTAAAGAAAACGAGGAAGATTTTCACTTCCGATATTTATTATTTAATGTGGGTTTTTCGAAGAGTGTGAACCCAAACGCCTTCGAGCTTGGTCAACGTTGCATTTATAAATCGATCAACAGAGAGCAAAGATATTAATACTGTCTCTTATTTACCTTTAGCTGATTCTTTCTTCTAACACGGCAGGCTTTTATCCCTCCAAAACTTTGCAGCTCACTCGGCCTCCTTCAGATGGATTTGGTTGAATGGACGCGGCTGGGGTTGTAGGATAAAGGCTTATGTGCTATTTTCAAATGAACTCACTAAGTTAAGATTGTGATCTCTTGTCTTTTTATTCAAATTTTCAATTACAGCACTTATACACTATAATTGTTACAATGGATTTCACTTATAAAAGACGTAAAACCATTTAATTGGTAATTATTATTATTTTTAATTATTTTTAATACATAATACGTCCTTATTTAGCCTTATGGCTTTTGATGCGCAGATTATCTTGACCCGAGATCGGAAAATAATTACACTTGCTTTTTGTGTCACTATTCGACCGAGCCGGACTGATTTTTATAATAATTGTAAATAACAAAATAATACCGCTACACGATATGAAAATATCGGCCTAGTACCTTTATCAATTTACAACTAAACTGAATTTAAATATAAGATAAACCGCTGTTAACAAAATAATACCGCTACACGATATAAATATCGGCCTAGTACATTTTATTAAGGACGGTTACTTATTGCTTTCTCTAGGACAGATTTTTGCAATAAGATTACGGGCTATCGACGCCGTTTACGCGGACCGCAGGACTCGAAATTTAAAAATCTGATCAACAACCACGAACCCGTATTACGCGGACCGTAGGACTCGAGATCTGAAAATTTGATCAACAACTAAGGCCCTGAGCCATCGAGCTCAGGCTATTTAAAAACTTTCGATTGATGTTTAATGGGAGTAGTTCAATTATTGTCATTGGTGGAAAATGACGACAAGTTTTTATTTATTCGTCAATCGTTATTGCAAAAATCGTCGCGCGACTTTTATATGCATAAATGGTGGTAAAACTGACGCTGCGTTTTCGCGTGCATTTGTGAAGAGGAGTTTCATAAATTTATTTATGAAATAAAAATAAATTAATAAAAAAAATTAATTGGACATAACAACGTGATACGTTGTATCTATATGGTGTAAATATATCGTGAAACGAGCGAACATGATGATTTTTAAGAAGTCACTTCCAATGACTCACATAAACAAGAACATATTAGTTTTGAGTTGTGTTGTTCAGTAATTATGATGTTATTCAATGAAAAAAGCTGATACAGATTTTACATTGATTATTTCGTCAACGATATCTTTCGAACGAATGATCTGATTGGGGTGTTCTTGGCAGCAATCGAATGATTTTATCGAGTTCTTGAGCTGATAAGATTTTGGAATTGATCGACTCAATAGTTTCCGAAATATTCACGAAAAACGAAAAAAAACGATTTTTTTTCATTCTTCCGTCGACGATATCTCTCGAATGAATTATCCGTTTGAGACGTTTAAGGTGGCAATCGGCGCGTTTTATTGAGTTCTAGAGCTGATAAAATTTTGTTAATGATTGGTTTGGTCATTACGACGATATTCTTAAAAAACAGTTTTTTACTATTTATTTCGTCGACGATATCTTTCGAACACAATATCCGATTGAGACGTTCTTGGCGTCAATTGAAAACTTTTATCGAGTTCTAGAGCTGATTAGATTTTGGAATTGATCGATCTGACAGTTTTCAAAATATCCAAAAAAAAAACGATAAAAAAAAATTTTTTTTTTTTCGTATTTCTTAAATATCTCAGAGACTATTTGACCAAATGATCTGAAATTTTCTGAAAATCTAAGTTGAGAAGAAATCTTTCGAATGCCGCAAAAAAATGTAAATCGGTTCATTCATTAAAAAGATATGAGAGGTTTACATCCACACACACACACACACACACACACACACACACACACACACACACACACACACACACACAGCTCTGAAAATGTCTTAGTAGCATTCTCGCACCTTCAAACGTCAACATATGATGAAAACCCGATTTTTAATAATCGGGGTGAAACCAATAACTTCCCGAATTTTTGGAAAATCGTCGATTTTCTTAGCGGGAAGTTAAAAATAAAGTCTGGAATAGAAAAAGGTCAAGTTACAGTAGTCAAGAACGAAAAATTTGATGGGAAAAAATTTATAAAGTAATTAGAGACTCCAAGACTGATTTTTGTTGGAAAAATAATTAATAAATAAAAAAAAACACTACACGGAAAGAATTATGGGAAGTTTTCCTATGCATTATGGGGACAGTTCTTGTAGTGGTAGAGGAATTGTACCCATACTGTTATAGGGATGGTTCCTATATATTATGCGAACCATCCCTATGATAGTATGGGTAAAATTCCTATACCATTATGGGAACCATTCCCATACTGGTATGGGAATAGATCCTATACCAATATAGGAACGATTCCCACAGTTTTATGGGAACTATTCCTATATCATTATGAGAACCATTCTCATAATGGTATGGGAACCATTCCCATAATATTATGGGAACTATTCCCATATCATTATGAGAACCATTCCCATAATGGTATCGGAACTATTCCTATACTATTATGGGAACTATTCCAACTAGGCCAGTAAAGTAAGAAAAGTCTCAAATCACATGTAATTGTTGGCCGAGGTGAAGCCGAGGCTGACAAACATGTGGTCTGAGGCTTCCTTTTTTACTGGCCAAGGTGGGTATACTATTTTTCTGCTCGACGTAGCTGGAAAGTTGCAACTTCGTTCAGAGCAGCGGTCCGAAAGTTGCGACTTTCTGGCCGGAGGGCAGAAAATACGATTTTTTTTTCAATTTTTGAATTTGTATTTTTAAATCTAAAAATATTTCTGTTTATTGTAAAAGTCATTTTCACACTTTCCTTTAAATTAAAATTTTCATGATAGTATGTGAACCATTCCCATAATATTATAGGAATAATTCCCATAATGGTATAGGAACTATTTCCATAATATTATGGGAATGGTTCTCATAATGATATAGGACCTATTTCAATCGCATTATGGGAATCGTTCCCATACTATTATAGGAACCGTTCCTATAATGTTATAGGAACGGTTTCTATAATTTATGGATATGGATTCTATAATTTATGGGAATAGTTCCTATATATTATGGGAATGATTCCCATAACATTATAGGCAGTTGTCCTATAAATTATAGGAACCATTCCTACAATTATAGGAACTATTCCTATAATGTTATGGGTATCGTTCCCATAATTATAGAGACTATTCCTATAATTATGGGTAACATTCTTATAATTATAGGAACTGCTCGCATAATTTATAGTCGTAATTCCTATACTGGTATAGGAAAAAATTTCAGAAAATTATGGGAACCATCCCCACAATTTTCTTTCCGTGTGGTGCAAACACATAAGGACTCAACAAACATATACACACTCAAACATATAAGAACATTCTGTTGAATTTAATTATCTATTGTTTAATTGATGTAAAAGTTTAAGTTCATTTAATTTATTTATTTCTAACGATTCATATTTTTATATTAAAGTCAAAACGTTCGAACTATTTGTCGAGTAATTGGGATTTGATTGTAATTGACGATTGATAAAGTTAAAAATTCAACGTATTAGCATACGTTAATACGCTAAATTTTGCGCTACAACTTCGTTCTCTGCTTTTAGCCTCCAGTCTCAATACGAATAGGGCGCCAGGTAATTTTTATCACTGGAATCACCAAACCAGTAAATCTTAATAATTAAATAAATTTTTGATCTGTGGAACTATCTCAAAACCACGCATAAATAAAAACTGGATAATTTTTGATCTGTGGAATTATCACCAAAACCACGCAAACTAAATAAAAAAACTATAACTAAAACTTAACAAAATGCTCAGATCTTATAAGCAATAACAAAACAGACTAGAAAACTAAAAACAGAGTTACGGTATGCCATGGTGTCGCTCAGTATGTGGGTTTATGGAGAGAGGGAGTGGTTCGGATTACATCATTCCAAATTCATGTAGATTATTAGCGAATTTGCAATTTTTATTAACCAACGATAAACTTAAAACCTCTATTTAACAATAAATAAAATACTGTAGCATCGTACAAATAATTCTTCTTTGTAACAAAATACTGAATATAATAATAATGAAGTTAATCTTAACAAAAAGGTAAATTGACATCTAAATGTTACGTTTCAATACATTCTAAATATATTAATTCATTACTAGAGCTAAATAACAATCAACTAAGTTTTAGTAAACTAGAACAATAAATTATAAAATCAAGATTCTAGAACATTTTCTTTAACAAAACTAGTAAAACTAACGTACATGGGTCTCATGTTGACGTCAATTAGACGACAACTGGTTTAGTAATTAAACATATTTCTTATAATTATTTTATAAAATAATATTATTAATAAATCGCGAACTTGACTCTAAACTGTAACAATATTCTCATAAATCTCTCAAATCTTACATATTTTCTTTAATTAAAACAGCAGTATGATACCTCAAGACTTTGACTCGAACTCAGTTAATTATTAATAATTATAATAATTAGTTCATACCTGATTACTGATGAATAAAATATCAAGTAACGTCTTACACTGTTTTAAATAATACTTCTGTAACATTAATCTTAATCTGTAGCTTTCCGCAATGCCATGATACTGTAACGCCATTACTGGACACGTCTGCTCGCTTCGAGCGACCAGAGCTCAATCTTACGTCCGTACTCTTCGAAGGTCTCCCTTCGACTTCTTTTCTGCCAAACCAAAACTCAAAACTGATCCCAATCTGCATCCATCAGATTCCTTATACACTGGAGCACTAGCGTTTCAGCTAGACCTCTGCAATCTTCCAAGAAGTCTCATAGGGATAGAACTAGGTTCTATCATCAGATGATACCGGGTGACTAATTCAAGTCCCGCTCCACGGTAACACTGACTTCTCCACATACTCAAAATTCCAAAACTGTAAACCAAAACTCAAACTTTATCATTATCTCAAACTTTAATCTCAAACCATATTCCATATTAATTTTCCATAATTCAGATTCTAATTCTTTACTTTAATTTTTCTTATCAAAAACCCATAACTGTAGCCAGACGTTACTCCATATTTAATTCTTAAACTATAACTTGAATCAAAAATCTGTATCAAAATCGTTAATACCTGTACGCTACATTCTAAGTCTTGAGTTACCATGCTCGTAAATACAGTAAAATCAGTTGGTGCTTGTGACGTTCACTTTGATTTGACCCCCATACGAAAAATAACGTCACAATATATATATTAGGCATCTATTTACATAACTAAGCATATAGGTATAGGTATCTTAATGATGAAGCCTGATTAGGTCTAATCATGTATAAACTTATTCATAACTATACATGAGTTTATATCAGTCGTGTCTGATCAGATCTAATTATATATAAGTCCATATATAATCATCTATAACTATGTATAAGTATTTTTGAGTACGTACGCTGCGAATTTTTGAGTAAAAAGTACCCATGAAGTTTGGTACTATAAAAACATGTCGACAGTAACAAAATTTTTACTATGTTATCGAAAGAACTTGCACTTAATTTACATGATATTGAGTAGTCTATCTTACGATGCGCATAAGAAAAATTTTAATAATTACCACATGTGCTCTCAGTATCAAGATTATACGAAAATTTTCACCAAAAATTTCTCTACATATGCACCCGAGTCAAAAAACAAATTCTAGTTTGGACTTCAAATAATTCAATTCCTTTGATCTTTTATTTACTGGTCAAAAAATGATATGATATTGGCACACGTAAAAAAATGCTGGAATTGAATTGACCATACCAAACTAGTAAAAATTAAACTACACTTTCCGGTCGCCGAATTGCCAACTGTAGTAACATAAGTCACAGTGTGCATGATATTTCTCTACTATAGGAGTTCTGCTTACTACTGTAATGTGGTAAAACTTTGTAGGCTCCACAACTACTCAATGTAGTATAAAATACTTATTTTGTGGATTTTAGAACCACACAATTTTATATAAATTGGTATCTGTAACTATTTTTGGAGTATACAATACCACATTACTTGTACAATCTACTCCAATGTGTGGTAAATGATCGAAAGAAGAAAATAACAGCTCCACTTACAACATTTTTACTCCATTCTGTGGGTAAACCTCGACTCGTGTCAGTGCATTTGATATCATAAATAATATAAAATATTATAAATAATAATATATATAATCAAAAATCGGAGTGTGCAATAATAATATATATAATTAAAAATAATAATATGTATAATTAAGAATAAGTGCCCCATGAAAAAAATTTATAAAAAAAATATATGTTAAAATATAAAAAAAATATATTTTAAATAACTAACTTTTGGCCGATTTTCATATATATTTTATATATTTTAAATATATTAAAAATATATCTTAGAGGATATTAAGAGGATTTTGAGGTCACTGGAAAATTTTTTTTATACCAATTTAGCTCTCAATCATGGAAAATCCCCCGTAACTAGAACATTGAGGTTTACACTGGAATTACTTTCTACACAGTTTTAAATCTCCTAAGTCCAACTTGTCCCTCAAATACCTCATGTAGTATTTTGAGGTTCGAACTAGAATTTGGTTTTTGACTCGGGTACTTAAAAAAACATTAATGGCAGTAGTAATATCTTTCCCGGCTAGAATTTTTTCCTGATTTGCCTGAGTTATCATGAGGGAGATCTCAGGTAAACATAAGGCTTGCCTAAATAAGGAAAATCTAATGACGAGTTTCTTGTCAGTAACACATTAAGATAGCTTTACTAATGAGAAAGCAATTTGCCATCGGGCTATCCTGATGATTTCTCTATTAAGGAATTATAACTTTACCAGGTTAGCGTTCTTGCTTGCTCATCGAGCTGAAAATTATTTCAAATGTTATTGTTAAACACGGAAAAAAAATTTTTTTTTGATTCACCTCAAGTACCATAGGGTTCTAATTTAATAACCCATTTGACTGTAAAAATTTCCAAACCTTTTCAATATTCTATTTACCGGCGGAGAATTAAACAAAGTATAGGAGAATACTATATTTATACACAGAGAAAAAGATTTACTTGGTTCAAGTAAAATATTTTCTTCATAATTTTATTCTTGAATGAAGAAAAAATCATTTCTTGCTTTTAGAAAAGTTTCTTGCTTAAAGAATTTTTTTTTGTTGCTTTAATAAATTTGCATTTTGGTTTGAGAAGTTTCTCTTGATTCAAAATAATTTTCTTTTTTTCGAGAAAATCCAATTTCTTGATGTAATTGATTCGATCTTTATCATAGAAAATGTTCTTCCCTTAAGAAAATTCAGTCTCTTGCTCCAAAATGTTTTTATTTTGTTTTAAGAAAATGTTTTTCTCTTAAGAAAATTTAGTTTCTCGCTACGAAATGTTTTTATTTTGTCTCAAGAAAATGTTCTCCTCTCAAGAAAATTTAGTTTCTTGCCCAAAAATGTTTTTATTTTATTTCAGGAAAATGTTCTCCTCTCAAGAAAATTGCGTCTCTTGCTCCAAAATCTTTTTATTTCGTTACAAGAAAATGTTCTTCTTTTAAGAAAATTTAGATTCTCGCTCCAAAATCTTTTTATTTTGCTTCAAGAAAATGTTCTCCTCTCAAGAAAATCACGTCTCTTGCTCCAAAATGCTTTTATCTGGTTGAGCTAAGAAAAACTATCTTGAACTAAAACGAAAATGTTTTTAAGCTAAAAAAAATAATTTTATAAATCAAGAAAAACTTTCTTGGGCCAAGAAATTTTCTTTTGTCGCAAACAAAAAAATGATTTCAACTAAGAAATGAATTTCTCCAGTTGAGTAAACAAATTTATTGAGCTAAAAAACTTAATGTTTTTTTTTATTTTTTATCGAAAAAATTATTTTCCGGTTTGAATATTATTAACAATGCTGTGGAGCAGATAAATACTTTATCAGAGGCATTCATAAGGAATAGGAAAGTTTTTTAATAAAGTTACATTATTGTAACAATTTGAGAAAAACAATTATCGCTTAACGCAGGAATCTAACCCAGACCGATCCAGCGTCGCGCGAGAACTTTACCAACTAAGCCATCCCAACCATTGCCGAGCCACTTTGCTAGTGCGAGAGAGAGAGAGGAAGTTAGAATTCATTCCTTAAGAACATAATTTTCTTCAGCCAAGAAAATTTACTCTTTGCTCAAGTCGGTCATACAGCTTGTCTGGAGAAACTATATTACCAACAGGAGAACAGAGTTGTATTAGTAGAACGAATTTATTCTCTTCAATCAAAAGATATTGTTATTAAATGAACTAAATTAAGGTTCTTGTTTAAAAAAAAAAATTATTCACCTTAATGAATGTATTAACTTCGAATAAATAAATTCGTTCTTAATACATGTAAATAATAAATCTTGAATAAACAAAATTTTTCTTCAATCAAGAAAATCAAGTATCTCGAATTAATAAAGAAGTATTTTCATTCAATCGTAAAAGTGTTTTTGACTTAATAAACGATTTATTGCCGCAAGATTTGAAATTCAAGTAAATTTAATACTTAATCGAAGAAAATTCTGGCCTTCTTTTTTTGAGCCAAAAATTCTCTTAACCCAAGAAAATTTATATTCAGCCAAGATAGTTTTTTTTTGTGTATAAAGATTATGACAATCATTGCATCATGGATTTTTTAATTTTTCATCAGTTATTTTTAGATATCAGAATGAGTGTACAATTTACATTTACACGCTCACATATACGAGTCAGTGCGGTGAATACACGTAAGACGTTGAATCGGAAGGATGCGGATTCAAGACCTGTAGTCATTGGGATTTTTACATAAATAAAAAACATGTTTATTACCTCGAAGTAATGCTCCTGAAACATTAGATCACAGTACAGATATAATTAAAATTTTCTTAACTTTCTGCGCAATCAAATATTTTTCTTTAAAACAATCACTATTAACGCAACCTTAGTGAGGATTTGACGGGGAAATTCTGATAGAGACCAACTAAGGTAACCTTGATAAAGATCTCATGGGTCATTAGTGTTACATCCATATCGATTCCGCGTCAGAAAATCCTGATCTGCTCCTTATTTGAAACAGGATTAACTCCATAAAAACCTTGTCGAAACGTTATAAACAATTCGAGTCGAAGTTTTGTATGCAAATAATGTATTATGCAGATATTACGTCTGAGATCACTACCTGTTTGACTTCGTACAAATTAATCTAACTAAATACAACTAGTCTGTATGTGAATGGTATGATGTATTTTAACGTCACTTTTCCTAATAAAATTTTTAGAAGTAAATTATTTGACTTCACCGGTTAAAACTCCGAGAAAAGCAAGTAGTTAGAACTGTTCTCCAAACAAATGGTATGACGCATTTCATCGCCACCTTCCCTAACACTATTTTTAGAAGTCAACTTTTTTATTTCACCGGTAGATTCTCGGAGAAAAGCAACGCAAGTAATTAGAACTGTTGTCCAAATAAGTGGTATGACGCATTTTGTCGCCATCTTTCCTAATAACATTTTTAGAAGTGAACTTTTTGACTTCAGCGGTCAAAACTTGGAGAAAAGCAACGCAAGTAGTTAGAACTGTTGTCCAGATAAGTGGTATGAAATTTTTTACCTAATTTTTGAAGGGGGCCTTTGTGCCCTAGGGGGGCCTTCGTGCCCCAGGCTCCCCTACTAGGAGAAAAGCAACGCAAGTGGTTAGAACTGTTGTCCAAGCAAGTGGCATGACGCAATTTGTCACCACCTTTTCTAATTACATTTTTAGAAGTGAATTTTTCAACTTCACCGGTAAATACTCGGAGAAAAGCAACGCAAGTAGTTAGAACTGTTGTCCAAATAAGTGGTATGACGCATTTTGTCGCCACCTTTCCTAACAACATTTTTAGAAGTGAATTTTTTAACTTCACCGGTAAATTCTCGGAGAAAAGCAACGGAAGTAGTGGAGACTGTTTGCTAACCGAATGGTCTTATGTATTTCATCGCCGACCTTGCTGATCAAATTCTTTAAGGTGAAATTATGGTTTTTACTTATTTAACCTTAGAAAAACCCAGTCCTACAAGTTAGAACTCTCCCTTATCCAAACGGTATGAACTTTTGTTGGCGCCGACCCTTTCTTCGTAATTTTTGTAGCTTAAATATTCGATAACAGTCGTTTCACCCTGAAAATTACTTATCGGCGTACTTAGAAACCCCTTAAGCACTAACAATGCGAGTTAGCTGTCGTTGACCTGGCTCCAATAACCAATTCGGTTAATAACTCCTGACGCTTTTTTTTTACCCGCTGATTTCCATGCATGATTAAAGAATATTGCACATTTGCTTGCAGTAATCGAAAAATATCCTCCCCGGTCGTGTTGCTAGTTGAATTTGCGTATTTACGGAGCTTTTTAGCCCCCTGGGGCATATATTTATGCTTTTCTCTTGGTTCCAAAGTTTTTTGAATTTCTAGTGTGTTTTTTTAACGATAGTTGGCGCTAAATGCTTATTTTATGTGGGTCATTGGCCAGTGTGGGACATTGGCAGGCAGTCGATTCAATTAGATTGACAAAGATCTGATTTTTCCAAAGTATAGAACTACTTTAATTAAAGTAGATCTATTTATAACGATTCTGATTCTTAAAGATCTCTTTCGTTTCACAATTTTAGAAATCCTAGTTTTGAATAAAGCATTAAAATATCTATTAGAATCAGAATTTTGACGTTCTTATGGTTTAATGAATTATCATTTTTGCTTGATCTTCGTAGATCTTTAACTGTATCTGGAAATTAGATAGCCGCAAATCTAAATTATTTTTTGTCTGGAGGATACTTGATGATTACTCATTTGATCAATCTTTAGTCATTAATAATTAATATTTTTCTTCCAGGAAATTTGCAACGTATATGTTGTTAAATGGGAAAAACGAGTGACATTTTTTCGTTAATTTGCTTATCAATTAATTACGTTTTAATTAATTATACTTGATGTCTTAATACTTCACAAATATATGTAAATGTTTATTTTGTTTAAATAAATAAAATAATTTTTACAATAAAAAATATTTTGTATTTTTACTTACTCATTTTCTTACAATACTCATTACTATTATTTTTAACTGCACTAGGTTTCCTGTTGATAATTAAAAATATTTGTGGCACAAATAAATTGTTTATTAATTATAATTGATGATTGAAAGTTAACTTGATTACTGATTACTCTCACTACACAGAGAAAAACTTATGGTAACAATCACAATACATTATGGGATCGTTTCTCATAACCCGGGAAAAAATGCTTAGATATGATCATATCTGTTCATGTATGATCATATACGAGCTCAGATAAGATCATGTCTGTTCATGTATGATCCTATATGATGGCATATCTGATCATGCATGACGTCATGTATGATCATGCATGATCATACCTGTTCATACATGATTACATATGAGCTTATATATAGAGCCATGTATGATCATGTATTGTCATATCTGCACTTAAATAGGGGACAAATGTTCAGACATGATCATATCTGTTCATGTATGATTATATATAAACTCATATATGACTTCATGTATGATCATGCATGATCATATCTGCAGCCTTTTACGAGGAAAAATAATCAGGTATGATCATATCTGTTCATGTATGATAATATATGAGGCCATGTACGATTATGTATGGTCACATCCAAACTCGAATAGGGGAAAAGTGTTCAGACATGATCATATCTGTTCACGTATGATTATATATGAGCTCATATATGACTTCATGTATGATTATGCATGAGCATGCCTGATCATATATGCAGCCTTTTACGAGGAAAAATAATCATGTATGGTCATATCTGTTCGTGTATGATCATATATGACTTTAGTATTTATAATTATACTTCTCTAAGCGCGTTATGGAAAAATGAAGAAAGTGAATTTTTACGATGCGTGCGCACAGGGACGACATGAAAACTAAATAAATGTTGAAGTTACTGCATACACAACACGTGTTTTGCTTTAATACAAGTGCGAATTGTATATGCATATACAATTCACACAGATGTGATTAATAATTATATATACTGAATCGCTGTAGTGATTTGAATTAAACATTTTGATGAATATTATTTACTATTCGTAAATATTAGTAAAAAAAATCGTGCTTATATTCTTTTTCAAGTGCTCTGATATAATTAAGGTTAACTTTCCGTATAAATAATTTATTAATATAAATTATTATATTATTATTTAATATAATTTGTACTCAATATTATTATATTATCGATTTTAAATATTTATTATTGATTATTTAATATTTAATAAATAATTCAATAAATTTAATACAAAATTTGTGATAAAAATTACAATCGAATATTAAATTAAAATAATAAATATTCAAAGTTAATAATCTAATAATATTTTGTATAAAGTATATAATATATATTTATTATTCTCCGAATTTAATATTTTTTTATGAATGATTAAATATTAAATTTAGAAAATATTAAACATTTGTAGAATGATTAATTAATAAATTCAATAAAAAAATATTAAATAATAATAAAAATTAAATATTTAATTAAATTATTAATTTTTAATATTAATTTCTAGACAATAAATTTTATTCATCATGCAACCTAAGATTCTGTTATGGTAGATTTATGACTATTAATGGTACTATTCAATTTCAATTTCATCATAAGTACACACACCCATGTTATACAACATACATTTTAATAATAATGTATACAAATATTCTTGCAAATATGTGCAAACATTATATTCCCGGATGCATGGGTTTGATGTTTTCAAAAAACACAGTATGAATACTAAGATCTGACAAGATTCGAAAAAGATCCTGTTGATCATACATGATTATATATGGTCATACATGATCGTATACGATCATACATGGTTATATATGGTCATACATGATCGTATACGATCGTACATGGTTATATATGATTACGTATGATCATACAGGACCAGATCTAAAAAATGACTCTGCATGATCATACCTGCTCATGTATGATCATGCAGGACCATGTATGAGCAGGTATGATCATGCAGGGCCATTTTTCGGATCTGATCAGATCTGAGTATTAATACATGATCATATATGATCATATCTGAACATTTTTTCCAGGGAATGCATGATAACTGGTTTTTTTGAAATGATCAAAATTATCGACAAACAAATTTACTAAGAAATTGACCACCCAAGTCTCTTTCAAAATCTCCTGCGACTTTCTGAGCTCGAAAACAATATTTCTGGTTCCGTTTCGAGTTTTTTAAGATTGGAAATTCTTTTGCAGTCTTTATGCAATAATATTAATTTCTTAAAATTGATTAATAAATGATTTCACTTTTTTAATATTGTAGTAACCATTACCATAATATTATAACAATGATTATCATGATATTATGGTAACATCTACCATAATGTTATAGCGATCATTACCATAATATTATAGTAATTATTGCCATCATGTATGGTAATTCTTACCATAATATACAGAAACCATTATCATAGTAGAAGATTACATTAAAATATAATAATAATGTGTGTGTCTCAACAAACCCCAGCGGATTAAATTAATTGTTAGATTAGTATATAAGAAAGATCCATGGTATCAGACAAGTTGCCATAATAAGAAAAGTCCAAAGGAATCAGGAATAGTAAATAATTCAGGGGACTCGATTTTAAATATAGTCCAGGGGACTTAGTTTTTGAAATAAAAAGCCCAGAGAGCTTAGTCATTAAGAAATAAATTTTAGAATACAAAATTTATAACTGTAAAATATAATTTAGGAAATTTAATATTAATAAATTTAAAATAATATAGACAAAGTATTTAGAAAATCCAAAAGTGCACACCTCAAACGCTCATGTAATATTTTAAGTAATCAAGTTACTTTTATTAATTACCGAACCATTTTTTTTTTGTAAGCTTAAAAAAGTTTTCTCTGTTTAATTAACAGGAAATATTTTTGGACAGCATGATACTGGCAATTTTTATTTAGCTACTGAGAAGAAAAGTTAAATAACTATAATAGCAAAAATAATCAAAAAAAACATCAATACGTTTAATTTTTAATTTAGTTCAAATTCTGTTTAAAAATTTTTTCCCGCGAAAAAAATAGCCGCTTTCAATTCGCACCACTAGGTGTCACATTGGAAGTGATCAAGTCCCAATAGCAGAAAAAAAAACTTAGCGCTTACAAAGTGCAGAATCAAGGTACTAAAAAATCTGTATATCCATTTGTGAAGAAAAAATCGTGAATTTGTTATAAGTTGAAACCATCAATTTTAGGTTTGTATTTAATTATTAATAATTGTGTTATGTCGAACGCTGTAATTTAAATTAATTATCCGGGATTTCTCCCTTTGGTAGCGATGGAAAAATTTGACGAGCGATATGGAGGTTGCGGACAACAGTAAAGAATACGGGGAAGATTTTAACTTCCTATATTCATGATTTATTGTGGGTTTTTCGAAGACTGTACGAACCCAAACGCGTTTGAGCTTGGTCAACGTTGCATTTATAAATCGATCGACAGAGAGAAAAGATATTAAGATTGTCTCTCACTTACCTTTAGATAATTCTTTCTTCAAACACGGCAAGTTTTTATCCCTCCAGAACTTTGCAGCTCACTCGGCCTTCTCCTAAAGAATTTGGTTGAATGGACGCGGCTGGGGTTGCAGAATAAAATATTATGTGCTACATTCGAATGAAACTCTCAAGGTTGAAGTTGTGATCTCTAGTCTTTTTATTAAACGTTAAATTACAATATAACTTTATTGAACTTCACTTACACACTAACTTTTCACAATTTTTAGAACTACAATTTTATTGTATTTTGCGTCTTTGTTGGGCCCGAAGGCTATTATGCGCAGAACTAAATCGACTCGATATTGGATTACAAATTATATTTATTTTGTATCACTATTCAATCGAACCGAATGTTTAATAGATGTTTGAGAATTTTTCTAGATAATTTAGATTCAGTTATTGACTTTTCAACGCCAACGCGGATTCCTGCAATAACTATATTTAGTAGAATTTTAGTTTAAAGGATCTTACTGACTTTTTAACGCAAACGCGGATTCCTGCAGTAAGATTAATATATTTTTATTACGGTTTCGTTATTTGCGGTCCGTAGCACTCAAGATCACGAGATCTCATATTCGACTAAGGCCCTGAGCCATGGTGCTCAGGCTATTTAAGAACTTTTGATTGATGTTCGATGGGAGTAATTAAATTATCGTCGTTGGTGGAAAATGACGACAAGTTTTGCAATTTTTGCAATCGTTATTGCAAAAATCGTCGCGCTACTTTTATACGCATAAATGATGATAAAACTGACGCTGCGTTTTCGCGTGCTTTTGTAAAGAAGAATTTCGTAAATTTATTTTATGAGATAAAATAAATTTATATAAAAAAAAATAAATTGGACATAACGGTGCCGCGACTACATATCCACAGACAAAATAACCACGACAAAATATCCCGGACAAAATAACCGTACGGCAAAATATCCGCGGTCAAAATAACCGTACGGCAAAATATCCGCGGACAAAATAACCGCGGACAAAACATCCTCATGACAAAATAACCACACGACAAAATATCCGTGGACAAAATAACCACATGACAAAATATCCTTAAGAAAAATTTATAAAGTAATATTGTAGTCTTCAAGTGAGGCTCTATATATTTTTGACTGTAAAATAAGTCTTCCGTATGCAAAAAAAAAATAAATTAAATTAAAATAAATCAATATTTGCGGTTTTTCATGATTCTAGTGCTTTTTGTCACACCTTTATGCTTATGGGTATATTTTTATAATCACACACATACAAAATTTGTGAAAAAACAGCGCTATTTTTCATACCTTTTTTGTGTGTTCGTACATTTATATAATCGCACACACACAAAATTCGTGAAAGAAGGGCGCTATTTTTCACAGCTTTTTTGTGCGTTGGTATATTTTTGTAATTGCACGTACACAGAGTTCGTGAAAAAAGGGTGCTATTTTTGACAGCTTTTTTGTGTGTGGTTATATTTTTGTAATTGCACGTACACAATAGTCACAAATGACTAGTGAAATGTAATTTAATCATGACAAATGTATACTCGATAATTTGAATGTATTTATGAATTAAGATATTTATGTCATTAGATCATTACATTTGCAGATTATTAGTAATATTGTTATATATTAAAATTATTATTACATACTTCAATGATACAATTTATCGAAACTCGCTTGATAATTCCTAATTAATCATTATCAATTAGTTATTTAAATATATCGATTTGACGTTTTTTTGGCATGTGATATTTGACCGTACAGTTATTTTGTCACGGTTGCTTCGACAACTGATTCAATTTTTCGGGTAAATTTTACCTCGCGGATATTATGTCGAGTGGTTATTTCGTCGTGAGGATGTTTTGTCCACGGTTATTTTGTCTGCGGATATTTTGTCGTTCGGTTATTTTGTCCTGTGGTTATTTTGTCTGAGGATATTTTGTCGTGGATATTTTGTCGCGGTTATTTTGTCTTCGGATATTTTGTTACGGAACCGGACCGGTGCCGCGACTACATATCCACAGACAAAATAACCACGACAAAATATCCCGGACAAAATAACCGTATGGCAAAATATCCGCGGTCAAAATAACCGTACGGCAAAATATCCGCGGACAAAATAACCGCGGACAAAACATCCTCATGACAAAATAACCACACGACAAAATATCCGTGGACAAAATAACCACATGACAGAATATCCGCGGACAAAATAACCACACGACAAAATATTCTTAAAAAACGTTTCTAAGGTAATGATCTTCAAGTGAGGCTCCACTTATTATTGAATATAAAATGTCTTCTGTTCGACATTTTTTTATCTTTTTTTTTTTTGTTTAAATTGTTCTACTTCTCGGCAGATTGATGGTGAAAAAAAAAAAATTCTCATAAGAACCGATATTTCTATTAGTTATGGCTGTTTGAAAATTTAAAATATCAATAAAAATAATTTTTTTACATTAATTATGATTTCTAAAATTTTTTTAGCAAAGTATTTCTCCATTTTCACTTCATCGACTTAATTTAATGTAAAAAAAAAAAAAATTGAAAACTTAATTTGTAATTTTATGTATTTTTTAAATAGTTGTTAGCGTCCAAGAAAACAAAAAACGATTGATACCTCTTTCGATTTCACTTACTACAAAAAACATTAGATTAAATTGAAATGAATTGGCATTTGCGTTTTTTTATGATTTTAGTGATGTTTATCACACTTTTTTGTGTGTGGGTGTATTTTTGTAATCACACACGCACAAAATTCTTGAAAAAAGGATGCTATTTTTCATACGTTTTTAGTGTCTTGGTACATTTTTATAATTGCACACACACAAAATTTGTGAAACAAGAGCGCTATTTTTCATACCTTTTTTGTGTATGGGCATATTTTTGTGATTGCACATATTCACAAAATACATGTAATAGTATCCACGAATATCATATTCTTTTTTGTTAAAGATTATTTTGTCCGTGTTGAACAGTGAAAAAACTTTGTGCTTACCTTGATTAAAAAATCCGATGAATTCTTATAACCGTATGTATAAGGCCCTATACTAAACTATAGCAGTTCTCATAGATTTCATTTATTTTTATATAATCTCTAAAAGAAAGTATGAGAATCTATTGGATTATATGAGATTTTATAAACAGGGCATCAGATTATGAATACATTTTGTAATTTTATTTACGATTAATTTTTTAAGACAGTTTTAAAAAATACCGTAAGTTTTTCAAATTTTTTTGACGTCGATAAATGAAAGTAACTTCATCTACTGTATTTATTTTTAACGAGCTATTAATACTTAGTATGCCTACATCATGTACGATTATCCCACTCTGACTAATTTATGTTTTTGGTATATCATTGTTCATTATATAATCTGAAGACATAGTATCATTCTATTAAGAAAATATTTTCCGAATATATATTATTACTCCAATTCATAACATACATACGTTCATGTGAAAAGTTATTCGTATTGTTGTCTGAGTTTATCATCATGCCGTTGCAATTCGTAACTTCCCAAAAAGGACAAAAACAACTTATCGTAGATGGTTATTTATATTCGCGTAAGACACTCAATAAGAATAGTGTTACATGGCGTTGTGTCGAATATTTTACCAGGAGTTGTAAAGCCATTATCCACACTGATTCAGAAAAGCGTACCGGTTAGCCTTTATTTTATAATCTATTTATATCTATTTTTTTGTGTATTCATTTAACGTTTATTTATGTAGGCAATATTATTGGTCAACCTCCTGAACATGATCATGCTGCAGATACATCATCAATTGAAGCGAAAAAACCAAAAAATAAAGTACGTAAGCGTGGTTCAAAGAATAATGATCCTCCCTCATTAGTTATTGGAAACACGTTAAGCAATGTAACTTCGCCTGTCGTTGCTCGTCTCCCTAAAATGGTGTCTATGACTAGAAGTGTTCAACGTGTTCGTCAAAAGCAGAGTGTTGGTGTGGAGTCTAAATCACGTGAAGAGTTAATTATTCCTGATGGCCTCTGCGTTACAAGCAAGGGTGAAAGTATGCTATATCATGACAGTGGTAGAACAAAAAATCGTTTTTTTAATTTTTACTACTGCATCGAATATGCAACATTTATCTAATTCAACACAATGGGCTGCTGCTGGCACATTTTCATGTGTCCCAGCCATTTTTTATCAGTTATATACTATACATGGAATGAAGAATGGTAAAATGTTACCTCTAGTTTATATATTACTGCCAAATAAGAAACAACAAACTTATGAGGCAGCATTGAAAATATTTAAAAATAAAGTACCTATGTTGAACCCTGAACGAGTGATGTTAGATTTTGAAAGTGCCGCAATAAATGCCTTTCAAACAATTTTTCCTGACGTTGAAATAAGTGGATGTTTATTTCATTACGGTCAGAGTATTTGGCGAATGGTGCAATCAGTAAGATTACAAAGTAACTACAATAAAGATACTCGCTTCGCATTGAATGTACGTATGCTGTTTGCTTTATCGTGTGTTCCAGCCGCCGATGTTTGTAAAGCTTATAATCTTCTTATTGAAAGCAAATTTTATAAGGATCATGAAGCTGAAATGCGTGATTTATTAAATTACTTTGAACGTACGTGGATTGGAGTTTTGTCGCGTAGTGGTAAAAAAAGATTGAAACCTTTTTTTGCTCTAAATTTGTGGAATTCTTATGAAGAGATCCTCAATGAATTAATGCGTACTAACAATGCCATTGAAGGGTGGCATAATTCATTTAACAAAAAAATTCGCATAACTCATCCCGGTTTTTGTCAATTTATAGATATTTTGAAAAATGAGCAATGTAAAACTGATGTGCTTATTACTCAACTAAACACTGGTTTAGGAATTAATGAAAAACGTAAACGTACATATATTGATATTGATTATCGATTAAAAAATATCGTATCCAATTATGATTCTGAAAATATGTTACAATATTTACATGACATTGCCTCAGTTTTTTTATTTTAATTAAGACATAATAATACAAATAGAAACGACAAATTAAAAATATTTTTCAAGATCAATTATTAACAACAGATATTGTTGCGTAATCGAAACTATATTTAAATTTAAATATAGTTTCACTTCCAACAAAAAGAGGCAGCACCTACTGGGGCCTCGTCCATAAATTTGAACTTGATCATGCGCAGCTTGGCGCATGCGCATTTAATTTTTCCTGCCTCGTGTCGAGAAGACAGCCGCCATTATCTTTCGCATACGTACGTTCAACAGATAACACGTGTTATAATTAATCGTATCTTTTTGCACTCATCTCGAGTAATTAAATAAAAATATTAATTAAAATCAATTAATTAATCATCAAGCTCATCAAAATTATAATTATTTTTGTAATTGTGGGCACCAGAGCTCAAAACTAAATTAATAAAAAACTCAAGAATTCAAGTGTTCGAAGACCACGTTTTTCAAGAGGTTATTCCAAAGGAAAACATTACAGGTGCTTATTTATTCCATCAATAATTATATCAAGTGTTCATAAATATAAAAGACTCAATTTATTATTAATTAATTATCAACAAGCTCAATATTTTTAATGATATAACAGTAAATTCTCGCTCGGTAGCCTCTGCAATCATGCTACCACGTGCTCATAAAATAAATTAAATTCAGTGCAATTTATAATCGACTAATTCAATACAATTAAATTCAGTGATCAATAATATAATTAAACAATGAGCTAAATTATTTATGCATTTTGTGTAATTTAAATTAATCATTAAGTGTTCAATAGTAAACTTCGCTCGGTAACCTCTGAATTCATGTAACTTATTCTCATGACAATTTTGCGATCAACTCAGTGTTCAATTACACTCAAATCAATTATTGCAATTATTTACTCGAGATCAATTTTATAATTTGCATTCATTTAATTACGTAATCATGAGCTCAGACAATTTAACAGTATTAATAAATTAAATCAACGATTCAATTTTGTAACCCAGTGATATTATGTGCTGTGACAAATAAAAATATTGTTATATTTTTTAATATGCGTATTTTTCAAACATCCCAACCACCAACCAGTCCTGGCATTTATTTAATTAATTATTATTACAACAGATATACATATATTTAAATACTTAATTTTTTTCGAATTTTGTATAATTCGTTGTTATATCCAATTAATTTTTTTTATCATGAATTATTTAAGTGATTAAGATGTTAACCAGGACATAATATTGTTAATTAGTAATGTATAAGTCAGTACACGCTATTGATCGTTCATATTTGTTTATTTCTTATGTAATATCAATGTAACTTACCTTCAGAATTTTTAATAATATTAATAATTAATTATAAATGACAATTGAAATGTAATTTAATCATGATAAGTATATACTTTATAATTTAAAAGTCTTTATGAATTAAAATATTTATGCCATTAGACTATTATTTTCGTAGATCATTAATAATATTGTTATATATCAAAATTATCACTGTATACTTAAATAATTAAACTTGTCAAAACTTGCATGATAATTACTAATTAATCATTATTAATTAGTTATTTGAGTATATAGATATGACGTTTTCTTAAATACTGATATTTGACCGTATTGCCACAGTTACTTGGTCAAATGATTTAATTCCTCCAGTAAATTTTATCGCGTGGATATTATGTCGTGTGGTTATTTTGTCCGCGGATATTTTGTCATCTGGTTATTTTGTCCACGGATATTTTTTCGTGTGGTTATTCTGTCTGCGGATATTGTGTCGTGTGGTTATTTTGTCTGCGGATATTTCATCGCGGATATTTTGTCGCGGTTATTTTGTCTTCGGATATTTTGTTACGGAACCGGCAATAACATATCCCCCGGAAAGTAAGATGGGTTGCAAAACTCTCTTGCTTCCATAAACAAAATGTCCTCTCTTTTTCAAAAGGTCGCAATAACGCTTACAATTATTCCTAGGATCTAGAAAAGGTTTAAATTGGTATATATATATATGTATACTCATATGTAATAATGTATATAATCTCAACGTCTAGGAAAATATTGATGAAGATATAAATTTACCCACACCTGTATAATTTTGAGTAAATCTTTGGATATAAAAAAAAAATGTAATTCCTAAATAGAATTTGGGAAATAAGCTAAGATCTTGCATTACGCTCTATACATTATTCACAATCTGCATCGCACCGACATCTAACGATGTTTAATTGCGAATTTAATTCTTGCCGCGTCTGCACGAGCGAATTTGATCTCGAGCTACCGTTCTATCTCTGTGCGCATTCAAATGGAATAATTAGTGCAAAAATAACAGTTGACGTGTTAACTTTGTGACAAGTGTAAGGGAGAAAAACAAAATTTTTTTTATTTTTTTAAATATGTACGTGACTCGCCGGCAATATCGAGGATTTCCTACCTGGTGCCAGTTAGTGAGAAACCGGTATCGCAATGACGTAAGTTGCGTTTGTATTCCTTAATTAGGTAATTAATAATGAAAAATATTGAAAGAGAAAAAAAAAATTTCTTTCAGCAACTACTCAAGATCGCGGTGATTGTGGATGTTTTTACGTTCCCAATCAGTCCTATGCTGGGGTTCCAGCTCCTGCATTTCCTGAAAAACAAGGTGAAGGTGCTTCCTCCAGAACTTGAAGTTGTGGAGAGTTACTTTTCGGCGACATGGTCTACCGCAGGCCCTCGGGTTCCGCTGCAATCCCACAACGTTAGTGAGATTAGGGTGCTCTCCACCTGCCTGCTGGAGACAGCAGAAGACCTGATGTTGTAAGGGATCTCGTGATGTATCTTAGCTTATTCTTAAAACATACCCTTTAATTAAGTTCTTTCCTCTTTTAATAAATTTTTTTTTTTTTTTTTTTTTTTTTTTGAGCGCATTTACCGGGAGTCACTGAAGAAGAACCAGGTTTACCCTAGTGAAGTAATTAAAGCTGCCCTGGTATAAAGTAGGTGCTAACCAGCGAGATCAGGGCAGTGCCGGATTATATAACATTTCATTGAGAATTCAATATTGGTTTTAATTTTTTTTTTTAAAGCTAAAATTTTCAAAGAAAAGAAAAAAAAATTTAAATGTATTTGTCTAAAATTAAAATTTAAAAAAATACAAAAAAAAAATATATTTCATTAAGATTAAATTTGCAGTTGAATTTATTAATTTATTAAGTCAACCAACCTTCATTTATGAAAGCTGTATGAAAGGTACCCAAGCGCGTGAATCTAAGCGAGAGAGAGTTGTGAACAGTGTCTGAGGGAGTGAGACGAGGAATATTAATCGGTCTCTTCTTTGTGCGACGTTCGTCATTCCCACGGGCGATCCACAACAACGAGATGGTACGTATCGACCGTTGCATTGATCTTTAATAAATGGATCTTTTAACCGGCAAGTGGTGCCATCTTACAGATTTCTGAGGAATTATTCCCCAAGATAGCTTACTTCCCACAGAATTGTTTTCCTCTTTGTTGCTCTTATTAAAATGCTCTTTTTCATGCAATTTAAAATTATTAACTGATAATAACCAAGATAATGTTTGCAATATCCAAAGATTCACATCTGGATACTCTATTACTTAATGAATTTAATTAGTATAATTACTTAATGATTAATATTTTTGTAAATATAAATAATACTATTACATTATTAGAATAAAAATTTAACATGCTTGAAATTTTGGTTAATTTTTGCTGATCTCAGCAAGGTCAAAAATCTTTTACTTTTTTTTTTCATTATTTGAGAATTATTTCATTCGTTGTTTTCATTGTTTTTAACATATTCTTTTTACTTTCAATGTTACTACTCGTATTCGAAGTTATTTCTATAATATAACTGTGAACTATTTTAACGGATGAGTAGGTTTTTCTTGTTCCACATTTTTCGATTTCGGGCCATAAAATTAGAAAGAGAAAGAGGAAAGAGGGAGGAAAAAAAAATTTTTTTTTGTAATAATGCTTCTCCCGTCCCCCCAGAATGCAACTGAATTTTATTCTTTTGTTTCCTGATAGATTAATATTCTTTCAGGCCGAGAAAAAGGAAAATGTGCAACGGATTCGTTCGTGATTCACGGGATTTACCGGAATCATACCCTTTTCCTACCATAGAGGAGTTAGATTTACCGGAAGTTCGACCCTTGTGGTATGATTACTTCGATCCCGTATTTTTGTTTGTCTCCTATCAGTATGAGGTCGATTGGTTGCATTCTATTGCCCCTTTCGTCCCCTCTACTGATTCACAGGGTGTAGTTACGAAATTGCTGGACGTAATTATTATTGTTATTTATTTCTCTTAACTATCTAGTTTGCTCTTTTATTGTAAGTGTAATAATATTTCCAGTATGCTGTCACTCACTTGCATTTGAATTATACGGACGATTATTGGCTCAATCGTGGGACTTTGTTGGAAAGTTTAAGAGATATTCGAGACATTAGAGAGGACCGAAGAAATCTTCGATTTTTAAATTACCGTTTAAAAGAATTTCCTTTAATTTGGTTATTTAAATGTTCATTAAAAAAAAAATTTTCATCAAAATCATTATTAAACAGTCGATTTGTAACAAGAAAATTTTAGTAATAAACTCCAGGTTTTCCTTATTTCAAAATTTCTTTTCTAACGAGTTTTTTTTTTTTTAAAACCAGAAAAGATTTTACGTTTTATTAATAATTATTTAGATTAAGAAAAATTTTTTTGTTTTAACGTCGTTCAATATTATTGTATTGAACGTTCGTGCCACTCAGCCTCTCGTATTTCAGCTGATCGTGACATTCTTACCTCAAGACTGTCATTCAAGTGTATAACTTTGCACAATTAACATGTCTTTATCGTTCGGGCAAAAGTATGACCTTGACGATCCGATTTACTATTTTGCTAGATCGGATTTAGAATTTGCCTATATTAGGCGAATCTTTTCAATTTGGAACCCAGAGGTACAAATCTGTGACTGTTATTATTATTGTGGAGTGAGAAATAATTTATTACATGTAAGTTGCACAAAGTTAATCTGTATTAGTGATTTTAAAATTTACTCGTGATTATTATTTCTAATGGACTTCATTTATTTAGTATTATTTGAATCCTTCGTACACCTTGCCCTGCTGTCCCAGCAGATTGAAGCGGGAATAATTTTTGGCATGGAGTAAACACGTTTGGAGGACTAAAGAAAAGGACGATTCCGATGATGATGATGATGATGATGATTGGCTGTTGGATATCGGGCCAATCGATTGGTTGTTTGATGGGACTACTGGAATCGATGAGGATTTGGAGTTGGATACATTAGAAGAACTTGGGGATTCAGAGGAAGAGCCTTCAATGGATCTTGATGAAGAGGTAGATCCTTTAGATCCAGCCGTTGGTGGATAAATGAAAGTATTTGACAACCATTTACTTATTGTCACGTCATCTTGTTCAAATAAAAAGTGACAATTGGAAATTCTTTGTGTGTGTTTATTTTCTACTTTGGTTTCCACATGAGTCCCTAAAACAACGAATTTCCTTTTTTTTTGTAATTTGATTGAATTATTAGCGATATTGTTGGTCGCATGTTAAGTGAAGTTGTCTGTTTTAATTGAGGTGAGTAAAAAAAAAAATTCCTCCCCTTTCTTGTTTTGTTCATTGATCTCTCTTGCTGGATCCTAACTAAAATTTAGTGATTTAAATTGGTGAAACGAAGGAGTAGATCTGAAAAGGAGAAAGAGAAATAAAAGGAGTTTGAAGGTGGATGTATCCTGTATGAATTGGGACGAGTTTTAATGAAGTCGGAAGAAAACCACAGTTGAAGTTCCACAGAAGGATAATTATTAAGGTAAGAATATCTGATTTGATTTTACAGAAGAAAACCTTTAATTTAATAACTTTTCGAAATTTTAGGAAAATCTTTTAGCACTCTCTGGGTTATGTTATCATTTAAAATTTTTCTATATTCGATTCTCCTTGTTTTTTCTTCAGCCTATTGTTTCTAATCGAATGTATTTTTCAATTGTGTCGGTTAAGTAGGAATCTTTTTCAAAAGGGAAATTTTGAATTAATGAACATAAGTTTACGAAGATCTAAATAAAGAGAGTGTTTCTTTGAAAGCTCGCGCGCAATTTTAAAAAGGGAAAAGGATTCTGACTTAACGACAGTTTTATATAACAAAAAAATTTAATCTAAAATTTTTCTTAACTAGGTTTGTTGTTATTAAATTGGAGGCGCGTAATCGCTGAGTCTGGAGACTCTTTCTCCCCTTGTTGGTGATGCTGGTTTGGTGCTGAACGAGGTGCTGGTTGAAGGAGATTTATTTGGAGTTGCACGCTGTAACGTGTCCTTGAGTTTTATCATCTCGATTTTGTTTTGATTTAGTGTGGCTTCGTCGTGTCGATTTCCACAGGTAAGTTTGGTTTCTCTATCTGAATATTGAGAATTCTTTACTGCCTTTCGGTTTTTTTTGCAGCTGAAAGAGCATTTTCTTCTACAGCACAGGCAGAATTTGAAGAAGATTGGGACTATAATGATGGTCCCAAACAGCGCCACGGCAGACAAATTTCATGCTGTCATTTTCCGGTGTGTTTCGTCTTCTTGGTGATGGAGAGAAATCTGCAACATTCGGTTTTCCGTTTCCTCTAGCCCTGCTCCCCAGGGTTTTAATTTGCCGACACTTTGAAAAGGGTCGATGTTGGTTTTGGAGAAAAATCCAGGTATCTTCGGTTGAGCCGATAGATTCGATGAGAGAGATTGTAAGGTCAAATTTAATTTCGGCAGAGTTATTTTGAGCTGAGTCATCTCTTCATTTATGCTCTTGTTACGGCGTAACATGCAAAAATACGAAAATGATGTATCATAAAAAAAAAAAAATTATAAAAATGAAATTCTTAAAAAATTAAAAACTAAACATATCAAAGGTCAGATGAGTAGTCAGAAATTGTTGATGTAAACAAAGAATACTATAATTCTCCCTTTTTTATTACTTATAAAGATATAATAAACTAACTAACGAATTGAGCAATCAACTAAACCGTGATAAGCTCCCTAATGCTTGCAACCTAAACAGTATCATATTTCAATAATGTCACGCGAGGCTCCTCCGCTTTTTCTTAGAAGGCCAAGTGTCACCACCCTGATAACCTTTATATGTATGCGTCGTTGACTTTACATTTAGTTCACCTAAACCCTCTGCAGTCTTTCTATTATTTTCTAATCCAAATAAATATTGAATTTTATTTAAATATTAAATAAATATTAACAAACTAAAACGCAATATCCCAACGTACCAATACGAAAACAAGATAACAACTCACCAACTAGCTACGCAGCATCGGACAACCATAACATACCATGATAATGAATTAAATAATAATTCCTTAACTTCCAACAAAGAATAATCAATTTCATAACCACCTAGCTATAATAACAGGAGTAAAATTATAATCAATCGGTAAATAAGGGAAGGTAGAATTCACGTTTATATAAAAACCTATATACCAACTAACTAACCATCAGAGGCCGATCAAGAAACCTAACTTTTTCGCTTCACCCTTGTCTCACTAACACATACGTGAGCGCGTAACTTCTACCTTTAATAACTCACATAATAAATAAAATAATGATTAACCAAAGTTCTCACGACAATCCACTAGCGTCTCTTTACCGACGAGATTAATAATAATTGCAAATTATTATACACTAGTCCCAAAAATTAAGGGATAGAAAAAAAATTCGAAATTTTTGGGTGATTTTCAACATGCTGTAACTCGGTGAGAAATGATCGTAGAGTAAAAATAAAAAAAGCAAATTGTAGCCTCAAGTTTCTAGTTTTCATATGTGGGCCTCAAATATTTTTATCATGCTCGGTTCCGTAGTAATCTTAAGAAAACTGACGAAAAAAAAATTTTCAAAATTTTTGCTCGTCTTTCAACAAGTCTATGGGCTTCAATAAATTTTTTTTGATAATCTGACCTTGTGACTCTTCTAGGAAATTTTATGCCCTTCAATTTGGCGGCCTCAATAAGTCTCTACGACTAGTTGGCGCCGAGTTGTCATTGATCAAAGAAAAAAGTCCATTTTGGCTTTGATAATCAATAACTCCGGACGTACTGGTCGTACAGAAAATGGAAGTAGAATTTTAAAAACTGGAAAACATTCTCTATAAGACAAAATTAGTCGCTTTTGATAAAAAAATTTTTTTTGAAGCGATAATGTTTATTAAAAAACAGGTAAAAATTCGCATATTTAAGAATATTCGGAAATCTTGCTATAACTTTGGATAGAATGGATGAACAAAGGATATCGTGGTTTTTTTTTAACCTCAAAGTGTCCTGAAAAAACCCTGGAAATTTCAAAGCGCTGCGATTTTTCTTTCTTAGTGTCCCGAAGCTTTAAATTTATCGATTTTGCCAAAAATCTCCATAATTGGTAGTTTCTTGGTTTCTGGTCGTTTTTTCGATTTCAAAATGTTTTTTCCACCAGTAATTTTGATTTCCTTGATCAAAAAGATTGATTATCGAAAAAAATTAAAAGAAAAAAAATTTTGAAAAAAAATTTTTTTTTTTTCAAAATTTTGTTTTTCAAAAATTTTTTTTTTTCAAAATTTTTTTTTTCGTTGTATTCGCAATGATTTATCATTGTCAAAAAAAATTCCTCAATTTTTTTTGACCGCCCGCATTAGCGTTTCCCAAAGCGTACCACGTGGAGATTGCAAGGTCGAATTTACGCTTCTTACACACATACCGACAGTAAAAAAAAATTGAGGACCAGAAAATAATCATAACCCATCGATAGATAAGGAAAAATAGATTATTAACTATTAAACTCTCAAATCTTAACCTTAGTGGATAATGCGTAATTAATCATTTAAAATAAGCCCATTTAATAGTATGGAATTGCCTCTCTTTCCTCCACTAGCAGAATTAATATGGCCTGCCTTCTCGCGCTCCCGAGGTTCTTCTTGTGACGTACCGTGTGACGTACTTCGTCATTTCTCTCTCTAACTCATGCGAATATATCGCTAATTCCCACTGCCAATAACTCGATAAATAATCAAAATAATTAGAACCTAAAAATATCATTATAATCCGGTCATATACTTCATCTAACTGGATCAGCAATACTTTCAGATTATCTAATAATTATCCCGTAATAATTAAAAATAAGTTAGCATTCAACCAATAACAGTAGAACGAAGCGACTATAATCAATCCAAAAATAATAACGAGAGGAATCATAATCAATAAACATCTACACCTTAAACCTAATTAATAATGTGTAATTAGCCATCCGAAATAAGGCTCAACTAATACATTGACTCAGATCTAGAACCTTCTCTCCAGGCGTGGCTCATGACTCATCATGTTGCTACCGCTACTTCTTGTGACGTACCGTGTGACGTACTTCGTCATTTCTCTCTCTAACTCATGCGAATATATTGCTAATTTGTAGGTTAAATAACTCGATAACTAATTAAAATATCGACTAACTAAACATCTCACAATAACCCAGAAAAATAACTTATCTAATTGAATCAATAATAATTCCAGATTATTTAATAATTACCCCGCAATAATTACAAATAAGTATAACATTGCAGCCGATAACAGTAGATGAGAACGGCTACAATCAATTAAAAGTTAATAACGAAAGAATTAATAATTAATAATCATCTATATCTTAATCCTAATCAGTATTCGGTAATTAACCATTTAACATAAGGTTTACCTAATAGCATTGAGCTGGATCTAGAAGCTTCGCTCTAAGGCGTGGCGCATGACTCATATGATCACTTCTTTCTCTAACGCATATAACATATCGCTAAATTCAACTTTAAATAACTCGATAAATACTTAAAATAATGAAAAACTAAAATTATCACCATAATCCTCTAACGCAGATCTATCTATGAACCTACTAATAATTTCCATTTATTGAATATTGTAACTGAAAATAGGTGTAACTTTCAAACCACTGACGATAGGAGGAAATAACTATAACCAATCGAAAGATAATGACAAAAGGATCAAAAATCAATAACCACCTATACGATAAACCTAATTAATAACCCGTAATTAACAGACTAAAATGACTCCTATCCCATAGCATGGGGTCGGATATCTTTCTTCCACCCGTAACTCCTACCATCATCTTTTTTTTGAGTCTTTGTCATTGTTCTAGAAGTTTCGATCCGAGATCGTCACGTACGCCTTTTCTTACATTCCACCCCGCAAGTATTTGACTCTGCTCAATAACATTAGTTTTCGGTAACGAAATGAAATTCAGGTCGCGCGTGCAACCCCTCGCCTATGATTGGCGCCTATATAAACCGCCGCAAATCGGACCTCAATGCCTATTATTTTGTTACGTCCCGGTGATAATTGGGACTTATGGGGAAAAAAGATTTGATATTTTAGGAATCTACAGATTCCTAGGAATAATCCCTGATCTTTTAAAATAAATTAAAAATTTTATTCTTACTTACATTGGTGGAAAAAGGGGACCGTTTTAGAAAGGGGTACCTTTTTCTTTAAGAATTATTCCAGAACTATCAACTCAACGTGGTCGTCAGGAACCCCCATGTACGGCTCCAACTGACTAGGTCCGGACAGGAATTTATCCGAATAAAACTGGAACCTCGGATCTGCGTCCCCAATGTAGATGAGAGGTATGGGTCTCTCAACCTCAGTGATCGGGATCAATTTATATTTGAGTTTCTTAATCCGAAAGGTTTTTGGGAGTGAAATGTCACTCCTAACGAAGGACAAATTAGGTCTGATTAGCGGTTGGTGGTAACGTTCACCAGAACACAACTTGTCATACTCCGTACAGGAGTCGCACTCACAGTATTTAGGTTTAGAATCAGAGCCCTTAGGCCGACGTAATTTCGGCGCCATTGACTCTGTTCGAAAACATTTTAATAACGATATTTGTCTCGAAAGACGCTCTCAGAAATAATAATAGTAGAAATTAAGAGGTAAAGGTAAAGTAATCAGTTGTTTCTGACCTCGTAACACAGAATTCACTCACTGTCTTGTAGTGCACAAAAAAAATGAAATGAGTAAATGTCTACTTGACTAACTGATTGTAATTCTTTATATTTATGGTTTTAGGGGTAAGAGGGTAGTAATGGGCTTACAGGAAATTTTAGATACACTCAGCGAACTAACAAAATGATCATTGACCAACCCAGGTCGATCTCGGATTGCTATCCATCATCATTGTGTATTTTGGAAAAATTTGAGATAGCAATTTTCTGGGATAATTGGAATAGGTGAATGGAAAACGGAAGTTTCAATTGTCAGGTTGAGTTGATTTTACCTTAAAATATAAAGAAAGACGAATTTGTTGGTATTAAATGAATAATACAAAAAAACTAGATTTTTGGGTAGAACTTCTTCCCGCTCAAATTTTAAACAGTCAGCGAATTCTCTGAGTAGGCCTTTTACATATAATAAATCTCTAACTATAGAATGATTGGTACGTTTCTAGTCATAAAAAAAAATAAAAGGGTAGAAACCTTTTTATTTAAATTCAAAAAAAACATACCAATAATCATTGGGAAAAAGAAAATTATAATTTAAATACTGCCAACTGATTATAAAAATGAATTTAAACTTTCTCAAATAAAATTTGTAAAAAGGGAAATTCCCATTTTTGATGTTTAATTTCTTGTTTTAATTCAAATTATCAATGCTTTTAATAATAATAAAAGAAATTTTATTTAATATATTTCAGATTGATTCAAACAAATTTAAGAAAAAGAAAGACTTTTATAAGCAAATTTGAATTAAATTTAATTGGATTAAATTTTAGTAGTAAAATTATAAAAAAAAAAGAATGTTTACGTTGTAAATTTTCCTTGTAATTTAATTGAGTTATCAAACGAAATAAAAGAAAATAATGATTATAAAACAAAATTTCTCTAGGAAATTTTTATGTTTTATTATAATATTTTTCCCAAAACGCTTCTAAATTAAACAAATTAAAATAATGATATTTTTTTCTCGATCTAATAACTTCCGATTTTTGTCCGTCGGATAACTCAACTAGGTTGAATTAACTAACGAAACCTCAGATTTTTTTAGATTTTATTATTTAGAAGTTGATGTTAGTTTGTTGTTTAAATTAACGATTATTGTTTGTGTGGAAGGTCTGTTTTAAAAATTGACATGCAAAAGTCGAGTTATTACGTTTATTCATAAAAATTACTTAGAGTTTTAGAAAAAAAACAATTGTTTCACAAATTGTTCACAAATTCTGTATTTTTGTAAAAGCAAAGGAAAGAGAGCATACTTTCAAAAATCAAAAATCGTTACCTGTTATTGCGGAAAAAAAAAGAGACTGAAACGAAATTATAACTTAAAATTCACACACTTGTTTTAAATTCACCAAAAATTTTATAATTTTTCCTCGAGTAATATTTTAATTTATTTGTTTTAAATGCCCATATGTATTCACAACACAAATAAAGGTCACTGCACCCGTTTTAACGCAGGGGAAAACAATGATTTTTACTTTTAACGTTAATTAAAATAATTCACTATCGGAATCCTTGAAATAATCCCAGAATAAAATGCTGAATGAAAATTGAAGTCCTTGTAAGTTATTCTCCCAAAGTGAAATGAAAAATGATGAAAATCCTCGTAAATATTTTGAAATGAGAAATGAAGAAATCCTTGTAAATAATTCGAAATGAAAATTGAAGAAATCTTTGTAAATAATTTGAAATGAAAATTGAAGAAATCCTTGTAAATAATTTGAAATGAAAATTGAAAAATCCTTGTAAATATTCCTCTTAATAAAAATACGGGATCACACCCGAAAACTGTACTTTGTACGAAACTCAAAAAAAGGAAAAACGGGGTCACACCCGGCAGTAACGAAGCGTAAAAACGAACTGATTAATTAGCGGCTGCAGTGACTTTTATTTACATTGTAATCTTAGATGGACCCCCATGGTAGGGGCTATGAGAAAAGACGCAGAAACACTCTCCCATAGTTATTGTTTATTCGTCAAAAATTTTATCAATGATCCAGCTCTTCCGGCGTTATCGGAGATGGAATACCGGGAATCTTTATTTATTTAAATAAATACGATATGCTTCATAAGCAATCATATTTATTTAAACAAATTTAAGATGCTGTCGTCATCTGATAAATTTATTAATAAATAAATCATTTAAAATTATAGATAATTTTTAAATGTTACAAAGCCAAAATGTAATAGATACTAGGCAATAATCAAATTTACTATTTTGGTAAATTTACTTTTAATTTTGAGGGTTTTACAGCCCTCTGAACTGTCTTTTCTCGATTTTTAGTATCAGGATAGCAGCAAGAGTAAGTTGGTCGCTTACTCTGGCTGCGGGCGTTTCTTTCCTTTATTCTTGGGCCTTGCTCTTATTGTTTTACTCCGCCCGGTACTCAGGTTACCACATGGTATTCCTGACGCCCACTCATGTTTTTGTCTCGCCTACTTGTATGCTCTCTTTCGTACAAAGATGGTGTATTAGAAATTAAATTATGTTTATGCATGCTGCATGTTAAATGTTTTATGTATGTATGTCATACATGCAATAATTTTATATTAGGTAAATGAAAAAAAAAATATATTTATAAATTTAATTGTATATAAAAGATATTTGTATACATGCAAAGCTTTTTGTATGTTGTACATGCACGTATTATTCTCTTAAATTTAATATTCGTATTCAAATTAATTTTAATTATAAATAATTATTTTTTGGAATTGATTTTTACATGTTTTAATTATATTTATACCCACACATATACTTCTATACGTACATATACACAATATTATGATGTATATGTACATATGTCATTTGTATATGTGCGGCTATAAATATTTGCCTTTAAACTTATTTATTTCTTAATAGAGAATTCCTATAGAATTATTTATCTTTTAATATATTCTTATGCATTTTCTTAATAATAATAAAAGTTATATATAAATATATATATATATATATATATCTTATGTACGCATATATAAATATATATATATACATATATATATGTGTACACTCCCCGAAATATATACACATATAGTTATTAAGTTAAATTTACGTTTTTATTTTAAGATATAAATTTTATGAAAGTATCATACGGGGATGGTCCGTATGAGTTGTTCATGCTGGGCATTTCCCAGAATAATGATATTTTTTGTAGATATAGTTGGAAAAGTGTTGAAGGGTGACGAGGACGTAACAATTTATCAAGCTTTTGATTACGTATGAACTTATTATTCTAAAAAATTAAAATTTAATTTCTTTGTTCGAGTCGATAATATTTAAATTCAGAATTTATACAAATTAAAGTGAATTATTTTAAATAAAATAATTTCGATTTTTAATTCTTTTATTCAACATTACAAATAATTTAACTAATTAAATTATTTTTGTTGAATATTATTACTGTTTTAAATATTATTTTTCATATTTAAATAAATTTCATCAGTTTAAAAGTGTATATTCAGACAGATTGTCAATTACCCAGTATAAGTAAACTTCCTTTGCTCAGTATTACATCAACAATTCTCAACATTCAAGAACCATAACCAATGATCAAGCCGCCTGACAACAACTTATTTCAAAGCGAATTTCAACCAACAACAATTCAATAAGAATCGAATCTCAATCCACAATCTGGTCTCCAACTCAGCCAAATCTTGTATCTTGACAATTTATTATATTGAATAAACCAACTGTAAGTTAAACTAATTGTTTATTTATCTAGTGATAAGACACATCCATTCACCTCGTACATCCTATTTTCGTATATTGACATACTCGACACTAAATAGCGAGGTCCCCGCTACCCGAGTAAATGGCTTAAGTGCTTTGTCTCAAAATTAAGGGACTGAATAACGTGTGTTCGTCATCCAGGACGTAACACTCTTCAGTAGATATTTTCCATTTCTGACTCCGCATCCGTTCTTAATATGGACCATACCAGTTCCATTGATGCAATAATCTTTTTCGATTAAGTTAGAACATTTGATGCTTAATTTTTCCTCTACACAAGTCGAATATGCCCAAGCGTTTAGTTGGTAGAGTTTTATCCAGGTGGTCTTGCACTTGGGAATAATGCGAACATTGCAGGTCCGCATAACTTCTTCGGTTGACTTCATTAAGAGCCTTATTTTGCAGTCAACTTCGTCCGGTTTTTCCGTGGATTGGAACGGAATATCAGGGTGACAGGATAATTCATTTCCGATATTCTTGCATCTCTTGATATACTGGTTATCTGCCAAGTAATATAGTTGCAGATCAGGGTCAGTGATCAGGAATTTCTCTGATGGTAATATCGCTAGAGTTTGTGTTTGACCATTCAGGTTTTCCGGTTTTGGTAATGGTCTCATCTCATATGATAATAATGGAGTTTTGTGAAACAAGGGCAGGGTTACTATAATAAGTATCCTTTCGCCCTTGCTACTTTGACTGTTGATATTGATGACAAGGTTAAAATATCCATTCTATCAATTGGCTGTGGTGGATTTAAATCGGGATGTTTCTTCATGATGTCAATTGTTGCTTGATGAAGTTGCTTGGGTAAGATGGTCTGTGGCGAAAGTCTTCCTGCTTTGGCTTCTTCAATAATAGTTTCCGCTTCTCTCAGAACCCTGAGGTGATTGGAGGCTATTTCTTGTCGTTCGTCCCCCAACATTAAGACTTTCACTACATATGGTAGTATTTTCAAGGCTTCTTGAGTCACATTTGCAAACGCTTTGGTTGCGTTAGCCAGGGTATCCAAATTGACGTTCATTTGAGCTTCGCTCTCGAGAATTGTGTTAATTTCGCTTCTAACGATATGGGTGGCGTTTTTCACCAAGTCCGTTATTTCTGAGTTATCTCGGCATGACTTGTCAATCTCTTTGGAGATATATTCTTTATCATCATAATCCACGGTATAACGTTCTCTTCTATTCCACACGTCCCACGGCGGAGTGTGGTTAGTGCTCAATAGCCGTTAAGGCTCTCCGTTGGTGAAAACTGAAAATAAAATAATAACCGAACCCAAAGTCCCACCTGAAATATCCCGAATCTCCCTGGACCCGCAGCTCTGCTCAGGATGGGTTAGAAAATCCTAGTTGGGCGCCAGTTCGTGTGCCTCACGAACAAAATTAAACTCAAAATAAAATACAACGGAGAAATGAAAATAAAATGAATGAGAGGGTAACAGTTTCAGATTTTAGGAAGAGGAAAGCAAGAAAAAGATAGTAGTAATTTAAATAAATAAAATTTAGATTAATACCGGGTTGATGATCATTTGTTTCAAATTATATTTTAAATTATAAATTTAATACTTAGTTGTATCGCACATCCAAACTAACAATATCAAAATAAAATAATAATAATTCACTTACAAAATAATACTGGTATGCGTATACAAATAAAAATAATAATAATAAAGAATATACGATAAATATCTTAAACACAAAATAGTTTATCGCATGTTAATAATGATATCACTCGCCCGTGATATTCAAAAAAATATAAATACTGGTAATTAATAATAATCGCAAAATAATAATTTAATACTTGAAAACGTATCAAATCATTCGCACGTGATATTTCAAAATAAAATAAAACTAATCTCAAAGATCATCTTTGAATATTTCCAATAAATAATTCTCAGAAATTTCCACTGGTGAATATTACGCAGTATTCACAGCAATAGTAGTATCAGAAAATAATAGATCTAACAGTAATTATTAGAATCAATAATAATTATAAACTCTTGTATCACTCACACGTGATAATTTAAAATAATATAATAACGCAGGAAATAATAAGTATAGCAGTAATAATTTACGTAAATAATAAATAATAATACGGATCAAAATAAACTAGTAAATCGTAATTATTATCGCATATAAGAATCACGCACCAAGAATAATTTTACTGATTTATCAATGAATACCGAAATAACAATTAATGCGTATAAATAATAAAGAACAATAACCAAATGTTTATCGCAATCAATATTCGGTAATGACAAAATACTACTGAATAATTTTACTTATTGTATAAGTATTCACTGAATACAATATAATCACGCATTCCATCATATGCTTATGTAAAATATTAATACTCAGAATGTGCTATCTCACTCTCACTCACGCTAATACGGTAAATGTATTTTCCTTTCTACTTTTTACCGAAAACTCAAATAATTCCACAGGATTTATATTATTTCCTCAAAATACCAACTGGCGTCAAATGTACAATAATTAATGCAACAGAAGCACACACGCTACTTTTACGGAGACTATCCCACGTCTGACCATGGCAGCACGTGAATCTCATGCCAGCACCTAGGCTGGCGCAATTTTGTCATACATCTCTGTTACGGCGTAACATGCGAAAATACGATAATGATGTATAATAAAAAAAAAAAAAATATAAAAATGAAATTCTTAAAAAACTAAAAACTAAACATATCAAAGGTCAGATGAGTAGTCAGAACTTGTTGATGTAAACAACAAATACTATAATTTTCCCTTTTTATTACTTATGAAGGAATAATAAACTAACGAACGAATTGAGCAATCAACGAAACTGTGATAAGCTCTCTAATGCTTGCAACCTAAACAGTACCATATTTCAATAATGCCACGCGAGGCTCTTCCGTTTTTTGTTAAAAGGCAAGGTGTCACCACCCTGATAACCTTTATATCTATGCGTCGTTGACTTTACATTTAATTCACCTAGACTCTCTGCATTCTTTCTAGTATCTACTAATCCAAATAAATATTGAATTTTATTTAAATTTTGAATAACTATAAAACAAACTGATAATTATAACTAAAAACAAGGTAATAAACTCTTTAATCAACACCATGGACAGTAAATAAAATTATAAATAACGCTTAATACGCAATAGTAGATATTGCACAATAACCCAAGAACCTTTTTAGTAAATAAATATTAACAATTTAAGGGGGTATTCTGATCTAGAAATTTGAAAAAATCGATTTTCTTTTTTTTGTATATTTTTAAAGTTTAGACTCTCAAAAATATGCCCTTAAACGGATTTTTCAAAATTCGAATTATTTTCGGAGATACATAGGATATTGTGACGCGGCATCTGAGCCAGCCAAGTGCAGCAAATCACACATTGAACGGTACACGTTGCTGGACGACTTGAAGACTCATTCTTTTTAAGAAGAAGGCGCAATATATGCAGATTTTATCGCCAATTAATCCCAAGTGAGTATTAGATATTATCTGAGTTATTTCACTGAAATTGTTTCTCAAACGTTATAGAGTAAGATCCCAGAGCGATAAGACACAACTTATTTTCTAAAGGATAGAACTTTCGGTTCTATGTAGTCTTTCATGTACTTTTTGATACCTGTACGTTTGTGGAGTTTGCCCGGTGACACCTGCGCAGGTACCAGGTGAGAAAGGTAACTAAGAATCAGAGTTACTTAACTTATTTTTTAATGTCTAATTTTTACATATATTTTGTAGGATATTACTCTGAAGTAATATCCAAAAAGTCAGACGCTTTCCATGGGCCAGAACTTTTGTCAGACGCTTTAAAGCTCTACTAAAAATAAATGAACTTAACTTATTTTTAAATGTCTAATTTTTATATATGTTATTCAGATAGATATTATAAAGTTATATTTAATCAGTCAGACAAATTGTAATGACCAATCATTTCCTAAACACAAAAATTACTCAACTATGAGTATGAACGCGAGAGCACTATGCGCATGTGCTTTAGAGTAAACTATCTTAATATTTGAAAAATACTTAACTGTTTTCAATTTCATATTTTTGCATATCTATTTAAATAAGATGAAATTTTTAATTTAAATAATGATTATTTTAAAAGTAATTATATATGGGGTATTCCACGCTAAATCGACCACTTTTGACCCCGAACCCTTTCGATTTGGTTGAAAACTTTTTTTCCCTTTCTACCCCATTAAAATTATTTTTCAGGAAATCTTCAAATTTTTTTACCCAACCAAAAAAAAGTTATGAGTTTTTCAAAAATAAGGCTTTTATTTTTTTAAATAGTTATAACTTCTTCCAAAATTGACTAATGGGGACGTTTTTTTTTTCAAAATTTTTGCTTTTTAATGTACTTTTCAGAAAAAAATACAAGAAAATTTTAAGATAATAAACTCTATGAAATTTTCGACATTTTTGAGAAAAACTGCCATTTTCTTAAAGTTCGCCATTTTTTATTTTTTTTTAATTTTTCAAAAAAAACTTCAATTAATTCTACAATTTTTCCCGCCAATCCGAGAGTGGGCCGACTTTTCCTTTTATTATAATTTATCAATTGAAAAAAACATTTTTGCTCAGTTGGGCTTATTTTACAAAACATCACTCTGGTAATTTTTGAGAGTTTATCAACAGCTTCAGAGTTTGGAAAATTGAGACGAAAATAATCAATTGAAACTGGTAATCCTCGAGAGAATTTGGATTTTTTTAAAAAAAGTGAGAAAAAAATAGAAGATACCTATAAACAAATGTATTGTAATTTTTTTTTTAAAACTACACCTGAAAACAAAGAAAATGAAAAAAAAAATTGCCCTCTACTTTATTTTTGACCAAGTCACAGGCTTTTGAAATAACAATGTGCGTTAGATTTATTTTTCGAAATTCGTGACTTGGTCAAAAATAAACTAGAGGGCAATTTTTTTTTTTATTTTCTTTGTTTTCAGGTGTAGTTTTCAAAAAACAATAACAATACAATTATTTATAGGTATCTTTACCAGTTTCAATTAATTATTTTCGTCTCAATTTTTTAAACTCTGAAGCCGTTGATAAACTCTCAAAAATTACCAAAGTGATGTTTTGTAAAATAAGCCCAACTGAGCAAAATTTTTTTTTCAATTGATAAATTAAAATAGAAGGAAAAGTCGGCCCACTCTCGGATTGGCGGGAAAAATTGTAGAATTAATTGAAGTTTTTTTTGAAAAATTAAAAAAAAATAAAAAATGGCGAACTTTAAGAAAATGGCAGTTTTTCTCAAAAAAGTCGAAAATTTCATAGAGTTTATTATCTTAAAATTTTCTTGTATTTTTTTCTGAAAAGTACATTAAAAAACAAAAATTCTGAAAAAAAAAACGTCCCCATTAGTCAATTTTGGAAGAAGTTATAACTATTTAAAAAAATAAAAGCCTTATTTTTGAAAAACTCATAACTTTTTTTTGGTTGGGTAAAAAAATTTGAAGATTTCCTGAAAAATAATTTTAATGGGGTAGAAAGGGAAAAAAAGTTTTCAACCAAATCGAAAGGGTTCGGGGTCAAAAGTGGTCGATTTAGCGTGGAATACCCCATATATAATTACTTTTAAAATAATTATTATTTAAATTAAAAATTTCATCTTATTTAAATAGATATGCAAAAATATGAAATTGAAAACAGTTAAGTATTTTTCAAATATTAAGATAGTTTACTCTAAAGCACATGCGCATAGTGCTCTCGCGTTCATACTCATAGTTGAGTAATTTTTGTGTTTAGGAAATGATTGGTCATTACAATTTGTCTGACTGATTAAATATAACTTTATAATATCTATCTGAATAACATATATAAAAATCAGACATTTAAAAATAAGTTAAGTTCATTTATTTTTAGTAGAGCTTTAAAGCGTCTGACAAAAGTTCTGGCCCATGGAAAGCGTCTGACTTTTTGGATATTACTTCAGAGTAATATCCTACAAAATATATATAAAAATTAGACATTAAAAAATAAGTTAAGTAACTCTGATTCTTAGTTACCTTTCTCACCTGGTACCTGCGCAGGTGTCACCGGGCAAACTCCACAAACGTACAGGTATCAAAAAGTACATGAAAGACTACATAGAACCGAAAGTTCTATCCTTTAGAAAATAAGTTGTGTCTTATTGCTCTGGGATCTAGGACTATTAAACTCGTTCTTCTCAAAACTACTTTTTTTGAAGTGGTTGACATGATATCTTAAGTTCTACCTCACCGATTCCTTTCAAATTTGGTAAAAATCTTCTTTATATATCTCTCTATCGCCCGAACCTCGGATTTCGAAAAATTTTAATTTCAAGTATTTTTAAAAAATTCGAAAAGGTCAAAAAAACGGGGTGAAAATTTTTTTTTTTATTTTTTTAAGTAGACGCCATTTTGTCAAAAAAATTTTTTTTTCTTGGCCAAGGTCCAGGCAATAGCCACATCTTTAACAATGAAAAATTTTCGAAATTTGTTTGTTTTAGATCACTACAAAGGTTGGAATCATGTCAACCAGGGAGCACCGTTTTTTTTGTGGCCTGCACTTTACCAGCCTGTCATTCGAGGATTTTTTAATTTTAAATTTTTTTTAATGTTTTTTTACATTTATTAAATATCAATAAAAATCATCTGAAAAAATGTATAGTAAAAATGTTCCTCATTTTTTTTTATCCTACTTGGAAAAACACCTAAAACTTAAGCTTCTAGACCGGAATACCCCCTTAAGACACAATATTCCAACGTACCGATACAAAAATAATAAACAAGATAATAATTAAAACATCGGACAATCATGATATGCTATAATAGAATAAGTGACTATAATAATAATTCCTTAACCTCTAACAAAAAATAATTAAAATCATAACCACCTAGCTATAACAACAGAAGTGAATTATAATCAATCGGTAAATAAGAAAAAATAGAATTCACGTTTAGATAAAAACCTATATACTAACTAACTAACCATCAGAGGTCGATCAAGGAACCTAACTCTTTCGCTTCACCCTTGCCTCACTAATACATTTGTAAGCGCGTAACTTCTATCTTTAATAACTCAACTAATAAATAAAATAATGACTAACCAAATTTCTCACAACAATCTACTCGTGTCCCTTTACTGATGGGATTAATAATTATTGCAAATTATTATTTACTTATAATCAAAAACAGGTATAACTTCGGAACCACTAATGATAGGGACAAATAATCATAACCCATCGATAGATAAAGAAAAATAGATGATTAATTATTAAACTCTCAAACCATAGTCCTAACGGATAATTCGTAATTAACCATTTAAAATATGCCCATCTAATAGTATGGGATTGCCTCTCTTTCTTCCACTAGCAGAATTAATACGGCCTGCCCTCTCGCGCTCCCAAGTTTCTTCTTGTGACGTACCGCGAGACGTATCTCGTCATTTCTCTCTCTAACCCATACGAATATATCGCTAATTTCCACTTCTAATAACTCGATAAATAATCAAAATAATAAAAAACTAAAAATATCATTATAATCCGGTCACATACTTTAGCTAACTAAATCGATAATACATCCAGATTATCTAATAATTATCCCGTAATAATTAAAAATAAGTTAGCATTCAACCAATAACAGTAGAACAAAGCGACTGTAATCAATCAAAAGATAATAACGAGAGGATGAATAATCAATAAACATCTATACCTTAAACCTTATAAATAATGCGTAATTAACTATCCAAAATAAGGCTCAACTAATACATTAACTCAGATCTAGAACCTTCTCTCAAGGCGTGGCTCATGACTCATCCTGTGGCTACCGCTACTTCTTGTGACGTATCGCCTGACGTATTTCTTTACTTCTCTCTCTCACACATACAATTATATCGATAAATTGTAGCTTACATAACTCGATAACTAATTAAAATATCGACTAACTAAACATCTCACAATAATCCAGAAAAATAACTTATCTAATTAAATCAATAATAATTCCAGATTATTTAATAATTACCCCGCAATAATTACAAATAAGTATAATATTGCAGCCAATAACAGTAGACGGGAATGACTAATATCAATTAAAAGCTAATAACGAAAGAATAAATAATCAATCACCATCTATACTCTAATCCTAATTAGTAATCGGTAATTAACCATTTAACATAAGGCTCACCTAATAACATTGAGCTCGATCTAGAAGCTTCGTTCTAAAGCGTGGTACATGACTCATACGATCACTTCTTTTTCTAACGCATATGACTATATCGCTAAATTCAACTTTAAATAACTCGACTAATAATTAAAATAATGAAAAACTGAAATTATCACCATAATCCTCTAACGCAGATCTATCTATGAACCTAATAATAATTTCCATTTTTGAATATTGTAATTGAAAATAGGTGTAACTTTTAAACCACTGAAGATAGGAGGAAATGACAATAACCAATCGAAGATAATGACAAAAGGATCAATAATCAATAACCACCTATACGATAAATCTAATTAATAAGCCGTAATTAACAGACTAAAATAACTCCTATCCAACAGCATGGGGTCGGATATCTTTCTTCCACCCGTAGCTCTTACCATCATCTTTTTTTTGAGTCTTTGTCATTGTTCTAGAAGTTTCGATCCGAGATCGTCACGTACGCCTTTTCTTACACCCCACCCCGCAACTATTCAACTCTGCTCAATAACATTAGTTGTCGGTAACAAAATGAAATTTAGGTCGCGCGTGCTACCCCTGGCCTATGGTTGGCGCCTATATAAACCACCGCAAATTGGTCCTCAATGCCCATTATTTATCAAGCTTTTGATTACGTATAGTCTTATTATTTTAAAATATTAATTTCTTTGTTCGAGTTGATAATATTTAAATTTAGAATTCATACAATTTAAAGTGAATTATTCTAAATGAAAATAATTTCGATTTTTAATCCTTTTATTCAACATTACAAATAATTTAATTAATTAAATTATTTCTGTTGAATATTATTAATGGTTTGAATATTATTTTTCATATTTAAATAAATTTCATCATTTTAAAAGTGTATATTCAGACAGATTGTCAATTACCCAGTATAAGTAAATCCCTTTACTCATTTTTACATCAACAATTCTCAACATTCATGAACCATAACCAACTGTCAAGCCACCTGACAACAACGTATTTCGAAACGTATTTCAACCAACAACAATTTAATACGAATCGAATCTCAACCAACAATCTGGTCTCCAGCTCAGCCAAATCTTGTATCCTGACAACTTATTATATTGAATAAACCAACTGTGTTAAATTAATTGTTCATTTATCTAGTGATAAGACACATCCATTCACCTCGTACATCCTATTTTTGTATATTGACATACTCGACACTAAATAGCGAGGTCCCCGCTACGTGAGTAAATGGCTCAAGTGCTTTGACTCAAAATTGAGGGACAGAATAACTTGTGTTCGTTATTCAGGACGTAACATCTCACTTCAACCAAATGGAGATATATGACTGTCGCATGTTATTTCTTTACAGTACCAAAACATAATACATAACTTTGGTCGTGTAATTCATCCAGTTCCCGACGCTAAATGACTAATTGTATCTTTCATGATTAACCTTTATTATGATTTAATGATAAATCAGCCAATGATTTATTCATAAAACTAGTAAGTTTATTTATAATAAATAAATTTACGGGTGCCTACTGTTGCGTGGACGCGCATGCGTCAACCAATCAAAATAATCATGAGCACATAAATGAAATGCGCAACTATTTCTTCCAGCGCTATAACAATCCAAATATATGCTCAAATTACATGGAAATCTCTTGATTCAAATACAATTTATACCTAAAAATCTTAAAACAAAATCTTATAAATAAACGAAATAATCATATTAACAAAATATCGGATGAGACGTGTGAGCAGCGTGTGCTGCCTTCTGTTGCTCACCGACCAGATGCGAGACTGCCGCGATATCTAAATATCGTGACAATGGTTCCGAATAACTCCCTGGCGAACGTACCCACAAATCCGAACCATGGGGCTCGTTGATTTCGGTTATTAGGCAAAGCTTTGATTTCCGTTTCTTCAAGAAGCTGTCTTAGTCGAGTCTTGGCTTAATTTATTTCTTCTTCCACTCCAGACATGAGGTCAAGTTTCAGATAGTGCATACAGGACCCTGTATCTACTACTTTAGCACATTCGAACAAGGTCGACTGCAGATGATTCTATTAAAAAGGGTACATGTCGATCAATTTTTGAACGCTGATGGATGAAATAATCCGCCAGTTTTCTTCTATGAGGTGAATCCTTTTAAAGGGGTCGTATAGTAGACCTAGGTTATGAACTGTTACACACTGGAAAATTTCAAATATTAATTAAAATATTTATGAATATTTAATTTTCTATTAATGACCAGGTTTGGCCTCGTTAGAGTGTCTATAGACCCCTGGTGGGTCGTGGTCGTCGATTATTTTATAAATTATTATTTCACTTAATTTTCGCGATTTAAAGTGTAGTATCGCGCGACCCGGTCTCCATATTGTTTATTAGGATGCGGGATTTGGATAATCCTGGACAGCCGATGGCAGCGCCCAGGACTGGATTAATTATTAGGTCGTCGGTGTCAGCGTTCCTAATAGTAGGACAGGAGGTGAGGATCACCGGTATCAGCGTTCCTCAATGTACGGGTGAAATCTTGGGGTGCCTATGGCACCCCAAAATAAGGAGTTCATTGATTTAAAATTGATAGTGGTTTATTAATTATTCATGGAGAGTAGAGGTTCGAGCTTCATGTGCTCTCTCGAAAGACTGACTATTTAGTCATTATAAAAAATATAATAGAGTCAACAGAGTTGACAAAATGTTGACGCTGCATCTCAGGTTCCCTGTGAGAGAATCGTCGTGGCCCGGGTCTCATGCATTGTCATCTGTTTTGACTACCCACGAGCTTTGGTGACTGTCTTAGTGCAAGAGATTCCCGTTACATTGCATAACATTATTTTAATAAAAATAATGAATTTAATTTAATCATTAAAATATTACGGGAACGTCACAGTACTAATGGTTGAATGGTGAGGACATCCTCAGATTGACTGTGCCCCATGGTGATGAGCAGGAACCACAGTAGTCTTTTCATGATTGTCAGCAGTTCGTGGATCTGAAACAGAAAACTTTTTAAAGTTTAATCTTTTTGGTTCAAGGCCGGTCTTGCTTTATTGGCATTGATAAGTTTACGCTTTCCTTTTTCATTTTCGTAAATAAGGCTACCAAATTCGTTGATTTCTACGATTTGATAAGGCCCTATATAATAAGCGTCTAATTTATTTTTTTGAGGTTCTTTTAAGACATTAATGTAATTATTTACTTGGAAATTTTCCGAATTGATACGTCTATCAAATCGAATTTTTGACTCTTCTTTAGATTTAATCAGACAATCTGAGGCAATTTTTCCGCCATCAGCTAATCTTTCCATAAGATCAGCTAGATATTCCGGGTAAGTTTCAATTTTTGAATAGTCCTGGAATTGGGTGGGTAACCGTGCCTTTCGCCCAAACATCACCTAAAATGTGGTGAACTTGGTGAAAGTATGCACACTGGTATTATAATTCATCATGGCCATGCTTAAATACCTGTCCCAATTCGGATATCTGTCAGTAATGACACGTAAGAAGTCTATTAAAGGTTGATGGCTCCTTTCTAAGGATCCATTAGATTGTGGATAATAACCAGAAGTGGTTAATCTCTGTATTTTTAAAACCTTTGATAATTGCTGGATTATTTTCCTGGTAAAAGAGGTTCCTTTATCCGAAAGGATTACTCTTGGACAACCGTAATAACAGGGGTAGCAGTCAATCAAGGCTTCGGCTACAGTAGTTGATCGTATATCAGGTATTGGGACAACTGTTACTACTTTAGAGAAGTTGTCTTGAATGGTCAAAATATGGACATTTCCGTTTCTAGTCATCGGAAGTGGACCAACTGTGTCGAAGGAAATTTTCTCGGAAAGTTCAAGCGGTGTGTCTGTTATCATCATGGGTTGTTTTGTTTTAATTCGCGTTCATTTATTCGTTTGATAGACTTCACAGTTTTGAATGTAGCGATAAATTTGTTCTTTCATTCCCGGCCAATAGAATCTTTCGTGAATCCGCCAGTATGTTTTTTACTCCTCCCTTGTGCCCAACGATTGCACTACAATGGTTTTCTTCTATAATTTCATTTTGTTGCTCTTTACGATTATTATCGGAAATGATTGCAGAATTTCTCGCTTCTTGGTTTTTGACCTGAATTATTGTAGGTTGTTCGATTTGGTCAATTTCCGATGTGCTCGATATAGGCGGATGATCTGAGTTTTCCACAGTTACATCATGGGAATTATCCTGTGGTGTTAATGTAGGTTCGTTGTCATTATTTTCATTTGTACAGTTATCGCTCATCGTTCGTACTGGTGATTCCACGGGTTGCGCCATACTGGACGATGCTGCGGGGATATCTTCTATGTTTAAGGTTTGACATGTTGAAGGTCTTTGTATGATGGTAGATTGCTGTCTACCGCCTTCAACTTCCCCTTTCCACTAAAAAGTTTTCGAAGGATCGTCATCTTCAAGGTCTTCGTAAACGTCTTGAACGGGTCTAAGAAATGTTCTTTTCCACATAGGAGTCGTTGGATCTACTCCAATTGTTAAATATTTTTCTCTTAAGTTGGTAGATTGATTCACTCGTTCTGGAGTTGCAGGGGTAATTTCTACCTGCACCTCTGTGTCGGATATGCTGGCCACACTAGTGTCATCGTCTTCGATTTCCGTGTCTGAGTTTTCTCGGAGAAATTCCTCTTCTTCTTCTTCGTCTTCCTCCTCTGAATCAGTCGACACTTCTTCCTCATATTCGTGAGGAAGACGGCTAGCGTTGAGAAATTCTTGGACTTCTTCTACCACTTAAGGGCTAGGTGCAGGAAGTAGATTGATATAATCCTCTGGTCGCGCTGTAGGACGTTTTTCGAACCTTTTTTCTGTTTCAGGTCGGGTCGCCAAAAATTCTTCAAATCGATCGGCTGATCTTCGCAGTTCTTCGCGAAATTTTTGTCGATCCACAGCTTCTGGTGTATCTTCGCTGTCGTCAGCTGCACTCTTTTCAGCTTCTAATAATAGATACTCGGCATTCATCAAGCGGACTGCTTTCTCTTCCTCGGCATCGTCCGCAGCAGTTGTTTCTTCCACTGGCGATTCTTCTCTTTTTTCAATTTCTTCACCGGCAACTGGAGGATCTGTAGAAAATACGTCATCATCCCCCATAACTCCCTCCATTTGAGTGTATTCTAAATTTTCAGGTTCGATGGTACTTAATTCACAATAATTTATACTTTTTCGAGTGTTAACGTCATCGATAGCTTTTTTCAGTCTTAATCTGGAAGCTATTGTATCTCTTGGTTGGGGTGCGCTGTTAACTCTTGGTTTATTCTTACTTCCAGGTTTTCCGCTTCGTTTTACCGCATTGATAACTTCTTCATCAGGCGGTGAGGACTTCTTCAGAGGCAACATTACTGCTTCCATTTTTTTAACTTCTGGTTTTGGGGTTGGCAAGTCCTCATGTCGTCCTTCGGGGTTATACGATAATCCCTCTGCATATTGGTCGGAGATTTTGTGCCGAACGACGACTGAAAATTTGTATTCGCTCAGTTGAGATCACCATTTGATCTGTCGTTCAGTTACAGTTTGACTATCTCTTAACCAAGCAATACAAGGACTGCTGGTGTATAAGGTAAAAGGTTTACCGTAGAGATAAGGTCTAAACTGTTGTACAGCATATAAAACTGCCAAACATTCTTTTTCATTTTTAGTATATCTTGTTTCTGTCTCATGCAAGACACGAGATGTACAGGAAACAATTTTTTCGACTTTTTCACTTGTATTGGTGGTGTCGGTATCTTCTTTTTCAACTTCTTGGCTTAGAATGCCCGAGATGCTGACCTCTGACGAACTTGTTGCCAAAATAAATGGTTTGTTAAAGTCAGGATAAGCAAAGAAAGAGTTTTCGCACAATGCATTTTTAATGTCATTGAATGCGTTCTGAGCTTCTTCTGACCAGACGAACGGTTTTGTTTTTCTGGTAAGGTCAGTGATAGGCTTAGCTCTTCCTGCGAAATTTTCGATAAAACGACGATAATAATTTGCCAGACCCATAAACTTACGAGCTTCTGTATGGTTACGAGGGTTAGATGCATCTTTTAATGAAGAAATCTTTTTGGGATCGGGTTTTACCCCGTCCTTCGTTATGATGTGGTCCAAATATTCAACCTCAGGGCAGAGAAATTTTCATTTCTCGGGCTGAAGAGTAAGCCCAGTTTTTCTGAGGCAGTTGAAGAGCCTATGAACCCTTAATTCATGATCTTCGAGTGAAGATGCGTAGCTCAAGAAGTCGTCGAGGTATATAAATAATTCGGTGCCCTTGAAACCACTTAAAGAGGAATCCATCATACGTTGGAAGATTGCAGGGGCACATTCTAATCCGAATGGCATGCAACAGTATTCCCAATGTCCGTCAGGGGTTGTGTTACGTCCTAGATGACGAACACACGTTATTCAGTCCCTTAATTTTGAGTCAAAGCACTTAAGCCATTTACTCGGGTAGCGGGGACCTCGCTATTTAGTGTCGAGTATGTCAAAATACGAAAATAGGATGTACGAGGTGAATGGATGTGTCTTATCACTAGATAAATGAACAATTAATTTAACTTACAGCTGGTTTATTCAATATAATAAATTGTCAGGATACAAGATTTGCCTGAGTCGGAGACCGGATTGTAGATTGAAATTCGTTTCGAAATAAATTGTTGTTGGTTGAACTTTGTTTTGAAATCAATCGTTGTCAGGCGGCTTGGTAATTGGTTATGATCCTTGAATGTTGAGAATTGTTGATGTAAAACTGAGCAAAGAGGTTTACTTACACTGGGAAATTGACAATCTGTCTGAATATACACTTTTAAACTGATGAAATTTATTTAACTATGAAAAATAATATTTAAAACAGTTAGAATATTCAACAGAAATAATTTAATTGATTAAATTATTTGTAATGTTAAATAAAAGAATTCAAAATCGAAATTATTTTATTTGGAATAATTCACTTCAAATTGTATAAATTCTCAATTTAAATATTATCGACTCGAACAAAGAAATTAAATTTTAATATTTTAGAATAATAAGATTTTACGCAATCAAAAGCTTGATAAATAATGGGCATCGAGGTCCGATTTGCGGCGGTTTATATAGGTGCCGATCATAGGCGAGGGGTTGCACTCGTGACCTAAATTTCATTTTGTTACCGAAAACTAATGTTATTGAGCAGAGTCGAATACTTGCGGGGTGGGATGTAAGAAAAGGCGTACGTGATGATCTCAAATCGAAACTTCTAGAACAATGACAAAGGCTCAACAAAAAGATGACGGTAAGAGCTACGGGTGAAAGAAAGATATCCGGCCTCATGCTATGGGATAGGAGTGATTTTAGTCTGTTAATTACGGATTATTAATTAGATTTATCGTATAGGTGGTTATTAATTATTGATCCTTTTGTCATTATCTTTCGATTGGTTATAGTTATGTCCTTCTATCGTCAGCGATTTAAAAGTTACACCTATTTTCAATTACAATATTCAATAAATAGAAATTATTATTAGGTTCATAGATAGATCTGCGTTAGAGGATTATGGTGATAATTTTAGTTTTTTATTATTTTAAGTATTTATCGAGTTATTTAAAGTTGAATTTAGCGATATAGTTATATGCGTTAGAAAAAGAAGTGATTATATGAGTCATGCGCCACGCCTTAGAACGAAGCTTCTGGATCCAGCTCAATGTTATTAGATGAGCCTTATGTTAAATGGTTAATTACCGAATATTAATTAGGATTAAGTTATAGATGATTATTAATTGTTAATTCTTTCGTTATTAGCTTTCAATCAATTGTAGTCATTCCCGTCTACTGTTATTGGCTGCAATATTATACTTATTTGTAATTGTTGCGGGGTAATTATTAAATAATCTGGAATTATTATTGATTTAATTAGATAAGTTATTTTTCCGGATTATTGTGAGATGATTAGTTAGTCGATATTTTAGTTCGTTATCGAGTTAATTAACCTACAATTTATCGATATAATTGTATGTGTTAGAGAGAGAAGTGATAATATACGTCAGGCGATACGTCACAAGAAGTAGTGGTAGTAACAGGATGAGTCATGAGCCACGCCTGAAGAGAAGGTTCTAGATCTGAGTCAATGTATTAGTTGAGCCTTATTTTGGATGGCTAATTACGCATTATTAATTAGGTTTAAGGTATAGATGTTTATTGATTATTCATCCTCTCGTTATTATCTTTTGATTGATTACAGTCGCTTTGTTCTACTGTTATTGGTTGAATGCTAACTTATTTTTAATTATTACGGGATAATTATTAGATAATCTGAAAGTATTGTTGATTCAATTAGATAAAGTATGTGACCGGATTATAATGATATTTTTAGTCTCTCATTATTTTAATTAATTATCGAGTTATGGGAAGTAGAAATTAGCGCTATATTCGTATGGGTTAGAAAGAGAAATGACGAGATACGTCACAAGAAGAACCTTGGGAGCGCGAGAAGGCAGGCCGTATCAATTCTACCAATGGAAGAAAGAGAGACAATCCCATGCTTTTAGGTGGGCTTACTTTAAATGGTTAATTACGAATTGTCCGTTAAGATTAAGATTTGAGAGTTTAATAATTAATAATCTATTTTTCCTTATCTATCGATGGGTTATGATTATTTGTCCCTATCGTTGAGGGTTTCGAAGTTATGCCTGTTTTTGGCTTTAAATAAATAATAATTTGCAATTATTATTAATCCCGTCGGTAAAGGGACGCTAGTGGATTGTCATGAGAACTTTGGTTAATCATTATTTTATTTATTATTTGAGTTATTAAAAGTAGAAGTTACGCGCTTACGTATGTGTTAGTGGGACAATGGTGAAGCGAAAGAGTTAGGTTCCTTGATCGGCCTCTGATGGTTAGTTAGTTAGTATATAGGTTTTTATCTAAACGTGAATTCTATTTTTCCTTATTTACCGATTGATTATAATTTACTCCTGTTGTTATAGCTAGGTGGTTATGAATTTGATTATTCTTTGTTTAGAGGTTAAGGAATTATTATTATGGTTACTTATTCTCTCATGGTATGTTATGGTTGTTCGATACTGCGTAGTTATTTGGTGAGCTGTTATCTTGTGTTGTATCGGTACGTTGGGATATTGCGTTTTAATTTGTTAAAATTTATTAATAAAAAAAGTTCTTGGGTTATTGTGCAACACTGTTGCGCATTACGCGTTATTTATGATTCTATTTACTGTCAATGGTGTTGATTATAGAGTTTATAACCTTGTTTTTGTTAACAATTATCAGTTTATTTTATAGTTATTTAAAATTTAAATAAAATTTAATATTTATTTGGACTAGTAGATACTAAAAAGAATGCAGAGGGTCTAGAGGAATTAAATGTAAAGTCAATGAAGCGTAGATATAAAGGTTATCGGGGTGGTGACACTTGGCCTTCTAAGAAAAAACGGAAGAACCTCGCGTGGCATTATTGAAATATGGTACCGTTTAGGTTGCAGGCATTAGGGAGCTTATCATAGTTTAATTGATTGCTCAATTTATTAGGTAGTTGAGTATTTCTTCATGAGTAATAAAATGGGAAATTTATATTATTATTCGTTTACATCAACAAGTTCTGACTACTCATCTGACCTTGATATGTTTAGTTTTAGTTTTTATAAAAATTTAAGTTTTGTTTATTCGAAGTAGTGGTATCGCCACTATAGCGGACCCCACTCCAAAGTGGAGGGGGATATCGCGCGGCGGTGGGAGCTAGCGCGGCATGAGCTGTCCCACTCTCGTAGATTTAAATTTAATAGTAATAATAATAATATTGATAATAATAATAATAATAATAATGATAATAATAATAATAATAATAATAATAATAATAATAATAATAATAATAATAATAATAATAATAATAATAATAATAATAATAATAATAATAATAATAATAATAATAATAATAATAATAATAATAATAATAATAATAATAATAATAATAATGTAGGTACTCATGTTAGTATATGTATAAATATTCTAAAATCGCACTTTTATTTCACATTATAAATCATACATCTCATCAGCCATATCTATCAAGGCGCCTACATCCCCCTCGTAGTAATACGGTCCGTTGTAGGTGTGGTACGATATCTCCGCTTTGATATACCGGGAAATACGGACGTCATGAACTGCTTCTATGGCGTTTGCCAAATTCTCCAAGACGAGCGGTAAGCGCGACTTAGTAATGATAAGTATGTCATCTAACATATCCAGCAGCTCCAAGAGATGGAACTCTTCGGGACGGGCCAAGCGATAAAAAATTTCAGCCACTTCGCGTATGACCTTGAAACAATAATCAATAACACACACTATTTGAGTACACAGAATAAATTTAAAAATTTGAACTTACATGTCGAGGTCAACTTTGCACGCGTCTCAAAAAATACCGATTTCCCGTGAACACAGGCATTTCTATTATTTATTTGTTTGCTTATTTATTTATTTTAACGCTAGTTGCGTACAACAGAATAGTTGTAACTGTACTGACACACACGTGATGATTAAATGCTGCTTCTAAAAGATTAGCGGAGAATGCATTACGTAGCATATTATGCTGCCGCGCAACAGACGTCTGGAGCAGCCTATATAAATTTAAAACGCATAGAAACCATTACGCTTTACTATTTAAATATATAATGATTAAAGTTTTTACGTATTAAATAACTATAGTTGCCTGTAATGTATTACAATATTTTTGATTTTGAACACTAAAGTAATTTCGAATATATATTATGTGTATATAGATACCTCCTAGCAACTCTCAAATAATTCAAACTAGCGTCGGTAAGAGTGTTATTATGATGTATCAATGAACTCTGATTTATCGATGAATAAATTACAGGGTACCGGGTCTCTGCTAGCTGTATACTTACCACGCGTATGTTAATCATCTGTTTAGCACTTTTTATAATGTTGTATGGTTAATAATAATAATAATAATAATAATAATAATAATAATAATAATAATAATAATAATAATAATAATAATAATAATAATAATAATAATAATAATAATAATAATTATAATAATTATAATAATAATAATAATAATAGTAATAATAATAATAATAATAATAATAATAATAATAATGATAATGAATTTAGGGTTTTTTAAATAATTTATAAAACACATCCTATTATGTTTATTATTATTTATTAACTAATAACAAATAATCTATACATCTTTCACTACGGCGTAATTTTAAGCAATAATAGTTAAGTCAAACAATTTCTTCAAATATTATTCTTAGGTTTTTAGGCTTGCAAAACATTTACGCGGTGTCTTTCGATATAAATTCAAATTTGCAATATTGCGTACCAATGTAAAATATGAACAGTTTATTAGCCATAGCAGCAGCGTTCATTAACTCAATCTGCTCTGGATTTTCCATTAAAATTTTAGCTGTTCTTGTAGGCAGGAAGATGTTGTTTTCATCGTTTAAAGAAGCCACCACTGTTTTACATTTAGCATTGTCCACCAGACGGATTGATGAAACCCTGTATTCTTTATTTTCCTCCAAATCAGTCATTTTTATGGTTGGTAAAATGTGATTTAAACGGCTAACGGCGTTGATTCTTGATAGATCCATTGTAAATATCTGAAGAGTGTTTATTATGATCTGTGTAAATTATAGTTTTTTCAAAATTATGCAAATAATTGCTGTTTACAATCATACAAACCTTTGTAGTTCAACTCAATTAAACAATTATTACACTGGTTGATAATAGCTAATGTTAAGACAGTTTTAGTAATACTGCCGTATAGTAACGTATGCATCTTTATATACATCACAGTATCCCCCAAAACTGCCAGGTTTTATCTGATCAACATTTAGAAATATAAAATTATGCTATACAAGCGTTTTCAATTTGTTGTAAATAATATAATTTTATATTATTATTAACTTATTTTGCTTACCGTATATTTTTCAGTAAAAAAACACTGAAAATGCTAGACAGTCAAAAATAGTGAATAAAAAACACTGTTAAATAACATTTAAGATATCCAATTTCCTCATACGCTTTTTTAAATGTTCACAATAACGCATACACTGAGATAACACAATTTCACGTGTTTTGACTAACATTAATATTTAATTTCGCTACAACAACGTTTTCATTTTGTTATAAATATTATAATTTTATATTATTATTATTATTATTGACTTATTTAGCTTAGTTAATGTTTTCCAGTAACAAAAACATTAGCAATGCTATTCGGTCAAAAAGGATTAGATAAAAACATTAATTAATATTTAATATATACAAATCACACTTATACTTTTGGGAATCTTAAATTTACTGATTGAAAGTTTCAGTACAATATCTACCAAAATTAAAAATGGCCTGTATGTACCAATAAATGATTGAATATGTAAATAATTCATAAATTATAATAGGGTTCCAAGCTGATCAGCTAATAATATATATATATATATATATATATATATATATATATATATATATATATATATATACTTACTATTATAACATAGTTATGCTATGGTATCCTACAAAACGAAACATCAGCAAAAATATGTTGTTTATCTTATGTTTCTACTGTCTCGTCACTTTACATTCGTACATGACAGAATAAACTACGGTCTAAAGAATTATCAAGAACAGCGTACACGCGTGATTTATATTAAAATGTCGCAAATTAATAAATATCTCTATGATGAGATTATACAATTAGTAATGCTTATACGTAATAATAAGCCTGAATTAACAGCACCGTTTCCGGACGACCGTTTAAAAGTTTGGCAATATCTTTCAGAAGAAGCAGTGTTATTGCTATTAAAACGTATTATTTTATTTGTACCAGCTAGCATAATAAGTGATGCCTATGAAAATGGTTTGATATTTTCAAGTGTTAAAATTATGCACGCTGTGTGTGCTTGTATCAAAAATAGTAAAAAGAAGCAGGCTAAAAGACTTTCTAAATTATTGACAGCTTATGGTATGTACTACTATACATTTGAATATTAAAATTTTTACTATTTAATTTAAAAATTTTTAAAAACAATTGTGTTTAATATTTTTATATCATAGACCAACATTGTAAAGAAGATCTTATAACCGCTCTTTCTAACGATGTCAACAACAGCGTGCATAATGATGATGCTGCAAAAGCTGCTGAATCGCCTACTGTACCTTCTTCATTTGCCATGGAGGTACGTAAAATTTTAACCTGCGTGAGAATTTTGAATTATTTTACATCAAATTTTTATAGCCACAGCCTTCCACTTCTTTTCAACACCGTGAAGATAACGGGAATTGGATCAATTGTTCGAAAAAATCCATTTCAACAATACTACCTCACGAAATAAAGGATCAAATTGGTTGGGTACACATTGACAGAGGAAACTACATATCTGTTGAATATATACCACCGATAACAGACAGCTATGATGATGATGATGGTAATGAGGACATTGATAACCGATCGGTTTTATCATGTGATACATGCAGTGCTGAAAATGAAAGGGAAAATGAGGATATTGACACTCTTGCGCAGTTAATACCAGAAGAAGAATTTTATATGAGCAGTTTTGGTATTGGCGAACGATCACCCCAAGAAGAGCCGGAATATAGACTTCGTTTAATATCTGAAGCTCGTATGGATGTCGATTCTGATTCTGAAACGGAAAATAGTGAAACACCGTCCTTAATAGGTAAATTTAAATTTTAAACAAGTATCATCTATCATTAGACCAATACCTATTATTTTTGTAGATTTTGTTAACACCTACCTTAGTGCTGATCATGTAGAAGAATAAATTTTAGAACAAGTAAGCTAAGTTAGTATTTTGGCTATTATAGTTAAAGCTATATTTATAATATTTTTACAGATGGTCAACGCGGCGGTGTTTTAACAAGAAGTGGCCATTTGAAAATCCAAGCAGCTAATCACCACGAGAGCTTACAACATTCTGAAGACAACAATTTTCGACGTATAGAACCGCCAGGCCATCGTTTTATTATTGAAAAAGAACACTCTAAAAACTTTAAAAAATTCGGTGCAAAGGGTGTGGAGCGCGTTATTCGTATCTTACAACCACCTGCAAATACCAATAATATTCAATGGCTTGAAGGTGGTTTAAGAGACATTATAACGCACATTACCTCGAAATGTAGAGGTCATGATTATGTGGGCTTTACAATCAATTGCGATAAATTCACGTCAGGGCCCTTATGGTCTCGTTTTAAACAAGCTAATACATATATGCCTGATGATCTAGGTTTATTGCTAAGCAACGTAGCACAAAGCGCCGGTACTATCACGACAGATGACCAGTTAGTCGTTACAGTTTCTACTGTAGATGGTGTTGAAGGCACAGGTCGAAAAATTTTAACGCATCAGTTTATTTACAAAAAATCTATAATACCTATTAATAATAATGATAATTTATGCTTACCGCGGTCATTAGTAGTTGGGCTGGCCTATGTTGAAAGAGGCGAAATACGTACAGGTAAATTACATCGAAAATGGAAATCAATCACTGATAATAGATGCAACTTACAAAAAACGGAAGCGTTGTCTTTGGTTCATAAAGCGGGTGTTAAAATTTCTAATAGGGGGTGCGGTATCGAACATGTATTTACTTTTCAAAAATATTTTGAGCGTATGGGTGTAGCTATTGTGATTTATGAATTTTTAACTTTAGGTAAAGGTAATAAACCTATATTTGATGGTCGTGAAACTGTTCAATTAACTTTTGGGCGCATAAAGTATGTTATATATATATTATACTACGAAGATTCACAACATTTTCAACCAATTGTAAATTTAACAGGGGCTATAGGCAGTAAAATGTTTTGTAATTTATGTAATATAGGTTATTCAAGGGGTGTAGAACATAGATGTTCTAAAAGATGCCCCCGCTGTAAACAAATGCCTGTTTGTAATTATACACGTAAGTACGTTTGTACATTATGCAATAGATGGTTTTCAAATAGCAAATGTTTCGAAAAACATCTTGTCAAGGGTTCTGGTAATTTACAAGGGAAAAATAAAGATGCCAGCGTCTGTGAAGTAATGAAAATCTGTGGTGTATGCTGTCGGGTAGTACGTTTAGGTAGTAAAAATCCTCATGATTGTAATAACGTATTTTGTAGAGTATGTAATACTAAAAGATCTATTAACCACTATTGTTATATGGCACCGTTAATGGTAAAAAAGTTACCAAAAGTTGTATTTTTATTTTATGATTTTGAGACACAGCAGCATACGTCCGTTAGAGGTTCTAGTACTACATATCTTCACGTTCCTAATTTATGCGTTGTGCAAAAAACATGTTCTTATTGTTGTGATGATAAAGATGTATCAGATATTTGTAATTTTTGCGGGCAACGCGAATTTCTTTTTGATGAAAACCCTGTTGAAGAGCTTATTAAGTTATCATTACAAACTTATAAAGGTTTTACAAAAGTAATTTGTATTGCACATAATGCTGGTAGTTTCGATGGTCAGTTTATTTTACGATGCATGCTAGAACGTAACAAAACGCGTTTACCTAAATTAATACTAAACGGTACTAAAATTATTGTGATGACTCTGGGAAACACTATATTTTTAGATAGTTTAAATTATTTGCACATGCCCTTACGTAAGTTACCTAAAACATTCGGATTCGCTGAAGAAATAGAAAAAGGTTTTTTTCCACACTTTTTTAATACACCTGAAAATGTAAATTATATAGGGCCTATGCCTGATATAAAATATTATGCCCCGAATACAATGCTTAAAGGTGATCGTGATTGTTTCTTGACATGGTATAATGAAAAAATACAAGCAAATTATATTTTCAATTTTCAACGCGAGTTCAAATTTTATTGCCAAGCAGATGTTACTGTTTTACGTAGAGCTTGTATGTCATTTCGTGAATTGTTTATAAAATGCGGTAATGTTTGCCCGTTTGCTGAATGTACCACAATAGCATCATCAGTTTCAAAAATATTTAGACGAAATTTTCTTAAGCCTGATACGATAGCTATTTTACCACCTAATGGGAGTTATAGATGGAGGTCAACACAGTCTATTAAAGCTATTTCATGGCTGCTATTAAAAGAATACGAACTAGGCTACCAAATTATCAACGCCGCACGTAGTAAAGAATATCGTTTAGAATCGAGTATAGCTGTTGACGGTTATTATGTAGATAGTAAAACTAATGAACGTGTTGTCTTACAATTTCACGGTTGTTTTTGGCATGGGTGTTTACAGTGCTATCGTGTGAATCGTGATAAAGAATTAGGTAAAGGGGATACTATGGATGAGCGATACGAACGTACTTTAGCAACTTCCGAAAAAATACTTAGTCTAGGTTATAAATTGATAGAAATATGGGAGTGTGAATATGATAAACTTTTGTTAAGAGATCCGGAAAAAGCTAGATTTTTACGATCACACCCTTTACTTGATAAACAACCTTTAAATCCTCGTGACGCTTTTTTTGGGGGCCGTACTGAAAATTTTATACAGTTATACGATGTCGAAGAAGGGGAAAAAATAAAATATGTTGATGTTTGCTCACTTTACCCGTATATTTGTAAGACAGGTAAATTCCCCATTGGTCACCCTAAAATTTTTACGGGTGATGAGTGCTCGCAACTAGTTAAAGAGAATAATGATCTAACCGGTATCGAAGGTCTTGTAAAATGTACAATTTTGGCTCCACGCAAACTTTATCATCCCGTATTACCATGTAAGCTTCATAATAGGCTTATCTTTGCATTATGCTACACATGTGCCTTATCTTTAAATCAATATGATTGCGACCACGATGAGGATAGTATTAGGGCGTTTACAGGGACATGGGTAGCTGATGAAATACGTAAAGCAATAAGTAAAGGCTATGTTATCATTAAAGTACATGAAATATGGCAGTATAAAATAGCACAATATAATCCGGAAAAAGGTGCAGAGGGCTTATTTACCGCTGACATAAACATGTTTTTGAAAATTAAAACGGAATCAAGCGGTTATCCTAAAGACTGTATCACTGAGAAAGAAAAAGATGCTTATATTACTGAGTATGAAAAAGCCGAAGGTATAAAGCTAGACAAAGAAAAAATTACAAAAAACGAGGGCTTGCGAGCTGTGGCTAAATTGAGTTTGAATTCATTATGGGGAAAATTTGGGCAACGGGAAAATTTGCCGCAAACTGAAATTATAACTACTAGAGCGCGGTTAATGGAGATGCTAACAGATAGTCAGATTGAAATCACGGGATTTCTACCGGTAAATGATAAAACAATATATATAAATTATATAAATTGCGCTGATAGCATAACAGCTTCACCTACAACGAATGTTGTTATAGCAGCGTATACGACAGCCCAAGCCCGTCTAAAATTATATAGTTATTTAGAAAACTTGGGTGATCGTGTATTATATTGTGATACAGACTCTTGTATTTACATTTCTAAAGATAATCAATATGATCCTCCAACTGGTAAATTCTTAGGTGATTTAACTGACGAATTAGAATCTTATGGCCCTGGTAGTTATATATCATCATTCGTAACAGGTGGTCCTAAATTTTATGCTTACATCGTCCGCAAACCAGACGGCAGTACTAGTGAAGTGTGCAAAGTTAAAGGAATAACATTAAATTTTGAAAACAGTCAAAAAATCAACTATAAGACAATCAGATCTTTTATATTAGGTGATGATACTGAGCCTATTATAATTAAGTATGACGCTATAAGACGCACACTTTTTCATGATGTAGTAACGCGTAAAGAATCAAAGACAACAAAGCTTCAATATAAAAAACGTAGGCTTACTAATGAACATAGGTCTTTACCATTCGGCTATTTAACATTATAAACAATATGATAAAATATTTATAAAAATATCAACCATGATTGCAATTTGATATATTATTTCTATATTATGTATTATGTATGTGTATATATATGTGTATGAAATTGTATTAAAGTCTTTGTATGTTTTATAAAGAAATGTATATGAAAGTGTATAGAAGTCTTTGTATATTTTATAAATAAAATGTATGACATCAGCAGTAAAATGTTTTATAATTTACTATGTATTAGTAATTATGGCTCATACTATATAAGTTTTTAGCTCAGAAAATGTTTTACTTAGTTGTGTTTCACGGTTAGACGTTATTCAGTATTTATAAAGGCAATAGTAAGTCTTGTGTTACCTTTATAAAGTAATGGATATTGTTATTGATGTTCAAGGACTATTTGATAATTATGACAACTTTTGTGTAAAAGAAATTAGTGTGGTTAGTATCGATACAACAATACAAGACCACTGGATAATAAAATCGCCTATTCCGTATAATAAACTAACAATACAGGCTAAACGGAAAAATGATTTTATCACGCGTAATGTACACGGTATAAAATGGTGTAACGGTGGTACTATTTTTTCGAAAACAGTGCGTATTTTAACTTCTTACTCTGAAGAAGCGCGGTTTATTTACGTACGTGGACAAATTAAAGCAAAATATCTCGGGCAAATACTAAAAAGAGAAATAATAAATTTAGAAGAGGATGCGGATGAATGTCCAAAGTTTAATTTTTTAAAGAAAAATATCAAAACACAGTGTTCTTTACACTATTCTCTAAAGCAGAGCTGTACAGCTAAAGATTGGAACTGCTCTTTAAACCAAGCTATAAGTTTACGTGATTGGATTATCGAAGAGCGATCAAAACCGTTCATATAAATTTTTAAATAATACAATACCTACAAATTTTACGAACACAACTACCCTAGTATAAGTTGTGTAATGGACCCGCGCTGGAAACATCCATGGACTTCAATTATTTGTGGCCCTACCGGTTGTGGTAAAACAGTTTTCGTAAAAAAATTTATACAATACCTACAACAAATGAGTGATACTAAATTTTCAAGAATAATATTTTACTATGCTGACTGGCAGCCTACATATTTAGAATATTCTAACTTTGAAAAAATTGAATTTCGTGAAGGTTTACCTAATAATAGCGATTATAGTTCTGATAATAAAGCCAAATTAATTGTTATTGATGATTTGATGCGTGAAGCCGGAAATAACACGGTCGTTGATCTTTTTACGAAAGGCAGTCATCATAAAAATATTAGTGTAATATTTATCACGCAAAATATATTCCATCAAGGTCGTGGGCAGAGAGATATCTCATTAAATTCGAACTATTTAGTGATTTTTAAAAATCCTAGAGACCGCTCGCAAATACAGCATCTAGCGCGACAAGTATGTCCAGAAAATCCTCTTTTTTTACAAGAAATATATTATGATGCTACAGTTAAGCCACATGGTTATCTTCTTTTGGATTTGAAACAAGCAACACCTGAGAATTTTCGTTTCCGTACGTGCATTTTTCCTGACGATAAATACCAGATTGCGTATGTTCCTAAAAAATCTAAATAAGTAATAATTTCTATAATGGCGTTAATGACGTTGTACAGCAATATTGGTTATCGTTCAGAAGCGATAAGAATGCAAAGCTACGCGCAATGGCGTATGCAGTCAGTATTGCCAGAAAAACTAGCAAAGGCTGGTTTTTATTATACGGGCAAAGGTGATCGTGTTAAATGTTTTGAGTGTGGCCTAGTAATAGGTGATTGGCTTGAAACAGACAATCCTGTGAGTGACCATAGACGTTGGCAATCGAATTGTCGCTTTATTCGCAATGTGGCGTGCGGTAATGTACCAAAAGGTGTGGATCTCAGTACAGTGTCGACCGTAGAACAAACAACATATCGTCCACGTTACGGTGACGAGTTTAGACCCAACGCCGTACCGGATTCAACCGGTTAAAACAACATACACCGTAATATTACAAACAATAGTAGAACAGTAATGGCAAAGAACCCACCTCTCGGGAAAAAAACATTAGTTTTATTGCAGGCTATATGCTCTATGACTAAAGAACAGAGGCAAGCTGTACTGCGTAAGGCTGATACTGCATTAATACGGTGTATTTGCGAGTGTGCGTTGAACATCTTACAAGGTAGTGTTGATTTGAAACAACAAGAAAAACAAAAATTAAAACGTCACGCCCAAGTTTTGAGAAAATTAGCTTCACCTAACAGTAGCCTACAACAGAAAAAGAAAATAATTGTTCAAAAAGGCGGATTTTTACCGCTTTTTTTAGCACCTATACTTGGTACATTATTATCCACCTTTATATCTAAATAAAATGGAGTATGCCCGTAAAATGGTACTGGTCCCTGAAAAAACAGTTGTTACAGACGATGCTGTAACGAGAGTGGTCGAAAATTTAGCAGATGTGCCTACATCGCAAAAACAGAGTATACAAACTTCAGGTACAACTCTATCGAGGCTAGATAGTGAAATGTACCGTATATTATATTCTGATACATATCCGGACGATCGCTCAAAGTGGTCTGCTTATTCACAAGTGTTAGAAAAGTATTTGAGACTAATAGATGCTGAGAAATTTGAACCGATTAATGAAAACACTTTATATCATCATCACAGTAGAAGGCCCGTTATTGAAAAAAATATCGATAAGGATTTTTCAGTTATTGATAGTACAATTATTGAAAGCGTACCATCTAAATTTCAAAATAAAGCAAAATTATTGTTAAAGAAGTTACAAAAGTTACCTGATGATGTTATATCATGGGATTCTAATGGCTTAGTAACTATCAATAATGAACCAATAATAGGATCGAATATTATTGACCTTATAAATCACGCTATGCGTCACAGAAAAAATAGTAATGCTATTGGTCAACGTCAATTTTCCAGGATTCTTCGTGCAGCACATGTACCTCGTGAATACATAGGAAATCATAATTTATTTCATTCCCGTGATATATCTGCATCAACACCAAGGAATTCATTAAGACAGACATCTAATAGTAATAAAATTAGCGAAGAAAGTAGCACCAGCACTGAAGATAATATCAACAACACAATATTAAATAAAACGCAGTTACGTATAGACACGTCATCTGATTACACGCCAAGCTCGGATAATCAGTACGGTGAAGGCGTTTCACAATGCAAAAAATAAAATGGGTGAAGCTCAAATATTTAAAAAATTAGAAAAAACTTACTATAATCCAGCCCATTTTGCCGGATTTATTGGTAGTGTTAATTCTTTAAAAAACAGTATTGAATCAGATCCTACAACGGACTTATTTAAAAAAAGGCGTGTTCAAAAATGGTTGGAAAAACAAGAAGCCTACAATGCACACAGCATGAACAGACACAGATTTGCCAGAAGATGTTATAATGTATCAAGAATTGACGATGTATGGGAGGCTGATTTAATTGACGTTCGCAATATTTCATCATACAATAATAATATTGGTTATTTATTAGTTGTTATCGATGTGCTGAGTAAGTTCGTTTGGGTAGAACCTGTAATTAATAAATCAAATATTTGTGTCACGCAAGCTTTTAAGAAAATTTTGAAACGAACATGTTCACGTAAACCACGATTATTACAGACAGACAGAGGTAAAGAATTTTTGGGCAACATATTTCAAGAACTTTTAAAGAAACAGGATATAGTATTTAGAACAGTTAGAAACCCTGATGTTAAAGCGGCCGTTGTTGAGCGTTTCAACAGAACTCTTAAAGAGAGACTATGGAGGTATTTCACACACGCGCGTTCAAAGAGATACGTTGAAGTTCTACAAAAAATTGTTTATAGCTACAATCACGCAAAACATAGTGGTATAAAAATGGCACCATATGAAGTTAACAAAGAAAACGCTGATGAGGCATTTCATAATTTACAAAAACGGTGTGTCAAAAGAGCAGTAAGACAACCTAAATATAATACTGGTGAATTGGTACGCATCAGTAAAGCGAAAGCACCGTTCGTGAAAGGTTATGAAAGTGGCTGGTCAAAAGAAATTTTTAGGATTGCGTCTGTCTCTACATACAGGTATCCGGTAGTATATTTATTGAAAGATTTAAATAACGAGGCTATCGACGGTATTTTTTACACTGAAGAATTATCACGCGTTCGGTAAAAATGGCAAACGTGCGTGATAATTTTTACGTTGTTCTCCCTAGTAACAGTAGTATGGCATATTTTCCTGAAAACACGACTACAAGATTTGTTACACGGTTATCTCATACTATAACACTACCAGGTGAATGGGAAGTTGGATTGACAGAAATTCAAATACCTATGACTTTTCTGCATATTACACAGGATAATGAAGACAGTTATTTAGGTATAACGAATATAAAACCGAGTGGTCTAGAGTATGGTAACCACGAAGAATTGCAATACGAATTAATTTTAGGCAAAGTGCCTTACGGTGTTTATAAATCTATCGAAGCTCTAGTAGAGGCTATTCATAAACAAAAAGAGTTCGCTGATCATATCAAATTCGACTAAGATTCAGCCGGTTATATTACAGCGTATAAACCATGTACAGATGACGACGATGTATCACACAGCCTAGAAATTAGTGAACGGTTACAGGTTATTTTAGGATTCAACCCCCAAGACTCTTCTCCAAAAATAGTAGAGAAAAATACACCATACAGAGCCAGCAAACCTGCTGCTCTGAGCGCTGCACTACCAGGTACTATTTACGTATATTCGGACATTTGTGAAAATTATATGACAGGTGACGTTCAGACACCTTTGCTAAGGCCAGTACCTCTTGATATTGACCACTACAATTATGGCTGCGTAAAAATCAGCAGTTTCTCACCACCACGCTATATACCTGTTTCACACACACAGTTTACAACGATTGAAATTGATCTAAGAGATGAATTTGGTAAACCTATACCATTTGAAAGCGGGACATCGTCAGTAACGTTACATTTCCGAAGAGTTAGTTAACCTATAATAATGACACATTACGAGCTAATGCAATACGGGCGCGGTAGCCGCGACTACGAAGGTATTCACCAGTTTTATATAGGTTCACCTTATCAAAGAGGCCACGGTATTGGTAGCTTTCTTGGTGGTCTGTTTAGGAAGGTGTTACCGTTTTTGAAAAGCGGTGCCAAAGCTGTGGGTAAAGAGGCTGCGCGGTCGGGTGTGAATATAGCTTATGATATTTTAAATCATGACGTACCTATTAAAGAATCTTTTCAAACACGTGTCCGTGAATCGAGTAATAACTTAAAACGCAAAGCTCAGCAAAAACTTGATAGTCTTATGACAGGCTCGGGGTATGTGCCGAGCCAGTCGTTAAATACCGGCAGTATAGGCGCGTTACCAAATAAAAGAGGTCGTGTAGTGAAAAGGAAACGTAGTAAAAAAGGTTCTAAACCAAAATCAAAAAATAATAAAAAGAAAAAATCTCACAAAAAGACAGTACAGAAGAAAAAACGGAAAAACGCAGTCAAGAATACTAAAACAAAACAGCGTAGTGTATACGACATATTTCAATAACAGTTTATAATGGCTTTTTTACATATACATTCATGTGAATGCGCAAAATCTGAGTTGGAGCTGTTTTCATTGCCACCTACACAAACAGCGATTGAAGGCTCCCAATGGGTGTATTACAAGCCAATTTCATCATTAACGGATAATTCGCCAATTGAGTTTGTTGTTCAAGGACAAGGTGATGAATACATCGACCTTGCGCATACAATGCTCAGTGTCCGTGTAACTATAAAGCAAAATTCGCCAACAACAGCAGCACAAGCAGCAGCAGCAACAACACCAAAAGTCGTACCTGTAAATAATTTATTGCATTCCATGTTCAATCAAGTCGATGTATTATTCAATCAAAAGCCTGTGTCAACACCTAACAATTTATATGCATACAGAGCGTATATAGAAACGTTATTAAACTACGGTTATGATGCTAAAAAATCACACTTAACAACTGTGGGTTGGGCTGAAGATACACCAGGTAAATTCGATGATATAGCCGATGCCAACGAGGGTCTCAAATCACGTCGAAGTTTTTTAACTTGTGGGAAAACTTTAGATTTTATTGGTCATTTACACTGTGATGTTTATAACCAAGAAAGGTTTCTTATAAATGGTGTGGAAATGCGTTTACGCCTAACAAGATCTCGTGATTCGTTTTGTCTTATGGGTGGTGCTGATAGTCAAAACTGTACACTCCATATTCAGGAAGCTAGCCTAATTGTAAGAAGAGCTAAAATTTCGCCCAGTTTTTTACTTGCCCACGCAAGATCGCTAACTAAAACTACTGCAAAATATCCTATAACACGCGTAGAAGTAAAAGCAGTTTCAATTCATACAGGCGTTCATGGTGAAACAATTGATAATGTGATACTGGGCCAAATACCTAAAAGAGTTATTCTGGGATTCGTAAATAATAAAGCCTTTAATCGTGATAAAAGTTTGAATCCTTTTAATTTTCAACATTTCAATATTAACTATTTATCACTTTATGTCGATGGGCGTCAAATACCTACAAAACCATTACAGCCAGATTTTTCAGCCGGTGGCCAATATATAGACGCTTATCATACTGTTTTTTCAGGAACAGGCGTGCATTTTCTAAATGACGGCAACACAATAAATCGCTTTGATTACCCAAATGGGCATTGTTTATTTGCTTTTGATTTGACAGCCGATTTGTCAGCAAACAGTAATTCACACTGGAATTTGATATGGCATGGTAGCGTTAGAATAGAAGTGCGTTTTGCTGAAGCTTTAGAAACAACGATCAACTGTATAGTATATGCTGAGTATGACGGAGTTATAGAAATAGATGCCTCCAGACAAATATCTGTTGATTTCACTGGTTAAAATGCTGAATTAGCAGTAAAAAGAATATAAAAGAAAGCTATAAAAATTTTAAATTTAGTATACATGTAAATTTACTTCTGAGCAGTTGTGTGCAGAAACATGATGAATATTGTGGTGGACATCAACGGCTTTTTTAACAACAATTGTGAATTTTTACCTAAAGAGATCGCGTGTTTAAGTTTGGAAGCAAACGTCATTGGGCACTGGATACTGTCTTCAGAATTTGATTTTTCACTATTGAATATAAAAAGGCAAAAAGAAAATAATTTAATTACAAAAAGAAATGGTGTGCATTGGTACGATGGTGAATCTGTCGTAAGATACGTATACGGCAATTTACGCGCATTTACCAGGGATGCTTCGAATGTATACACTAAAGGCGCGGTGTCGAAAAAGTTTTTAGAAACTCTCCTGTGTCGTGTAGTAATAGATATAGACAGTATTCAAAACGCTATATCCTTTGAGAATCAAACACAGGCTGATCTTGTATGTATGTTGCATAGCACACGAGTATCAGTGTGTACATTAAAAAATAACCAGTGTGCCTTATCACGTGCCTGTATTCTGAAAAAATGGTTACTCGGCGAAATAATTGATGATAAAGTTGATGAACGGCAATCATGCTTAATTGAAATTCCTATTGATCAAAAAATTTTTCAAGAACACACAACATACACCGCGCATGATCAGCAAAATTGTTTTTTATGTGATGAACACTGTACAGATATTCAAAGCTCTTCAGTTCATTCCGAACCATACAGTAGGCGTGTATCCAGCGGACAAAATTCCAAAAATATTGACGAAACCGATCGCTCTAGTTGTTAATACAGATGGATACAAACAACCAGGGCAACACTGGGTTGCCATCTACGTTAATCGAGACGGACAGGGTTGCTACTTCGATAGCTATGGATTACCTCCAATCATTCCAGAACACATCAGATGGATCAGAAAAAACTGCACCCAGTTCACTTATAACAATCGACGGCTCCAGCAGGCAGATTCTCAAGTGTGCGGCCAATATTGTATCATGTATCTGCATAATATGTCTACTTATTCTACACTCTTTGAATTTTTATCAATCTTTGACGACAAGTTCCGAAAAAATGATGAAATTGTAGAAGAATATTATAACTCCTTTATGAATATTAAAAGACAGCATAAAAACATAGGTTTTATTGGTGGTAATATACCAATACACTATATTCAATCATGTAATCGTAATATTCGATAAAATTATATTTGTAATCATGTAAACAACTAAATCGGCAATAAATATTATGTTTAATAAATATATCTACTAGTATAAAATTATTTTGAATCCTACCCAAATATTATAATTATTGATATTATTATTATTATTATTATTATTATTATTATTATTATTATTATTATTATTATTATTATTATTATTATTATTATTATTATTATTATTATTATTATTATTATTATTATTATTATTATTATTATTATTATTATTATTATTATTATTATTATTATTAGAATTATTATTACTACTACTATTATTATTATTATTATTATTATTATTATTATTATTATTATTATTATTATTGGAATTTAAAGCGGTGGGAGCGGGCAATTCATACTGCTCTAGCTCCCACCGCCGCGCGATATCCCCCTCCACTTTGGAGTGGGGTCCGCTATAGTGGCGATACCACTACTATTCGATTATGAAATATTTCCGTATTTTCGCATGTTACGTCGTAACAGTTGAGAATGCGGTTTTTTCCGCATCTTTGGGGTTCATTGGGACTTGATGGAATCCACTCGCCAGATGAAATACACTGAAGTATTTTGCCCCGCCAAGATGGTCTAAAATGTCGATTATCAGGGGTGGGGGGTAAGCATCCCCCACGGTAACTTTATTTAAATTTCGCAAATCGATAACCATGCGCCATTTCTTGTTACCATGCGCATCAGGCTTCTTTGGAACTATCCACAAGAGGGAATTATAAGGTGAATTCGACTTGCGAAGAATTTCTTGTTTTAGTAGATTATCGACTTGTCTCTGGATTTCTTCTCGATGTCCTTGTGGAAACCGATATTGTCGCATCCGAATTGATTTGTCCGTGGTAGTTTCAATTTTGCATGTAAATTTCTTAGGTCTCCCAAGACGATCACCAGGCAGATGAAAGACGTCGTGATTTCTTTTAATGAGGTCAAATACTTGTTTTTGCTCTCTCCGAGTTAAATGATCAGTGGGAATTTTGCTGAAGATCAAATTTATTCTTTCTTTTCTGGACAATTTGTTGGATCTTGATAGTGGTTCAACATTTTTGGGAAAGTAGTCCGTGGAATCGGTTTGGTCAAATTCGAACTCCTCTAACATTTTATTCCTCTCATATTCGACTAAGGCCCTGAGCCATGGTGCTCAGGCTATCTAAGAACTTTTGATTGATGTTCGATGGGAATAATTAAATTATCGTCGTTGGTGGAAAATGACGACAAGTTTTTATTTATTCGTCAATCGTTATTGCAAAAATCGTCGCGCTACTTTTATACGCATAAATGGTGATAAAACTGACGCTGCGTTTTCGCGTGCTTTTGTAAAAAGGAATTTCGTAAATTTATTTTATGAGATAATACAAATTTATATAAAAAAAAATTTATTGGACATAACAAATGTAATGGCTTACAATAGTGATATTCAAAAAGATACCTAAGAATTGGAATCCGACGCTAATAAAAAAAAATCAAAGTGATTCATCAACTCTTTCAAGAAATATCGTGCTCACATACGTACAGACCAACTGACGTCTGAGTAAAATTTTTTTCAACTAACGTTTTTTTACTAACAATCTAAATAAAATAACTCGTAACTATGTGAGAATTATTTATTGGAGTTCCTTTTTGCTATTAGTGCTTTTTTTTTAACTTCCTGCTCAGTAAATTATTAATTTTCAAAAATTCGGGAAGTTATTGGTTTCACCCCGATTTTCAAAAATCGAGTTTTCATCAGATGTCAACGTTTTGAGGTCCTAGGATGCTATTCTGACTATTTTCAGAAGGATGTCCGAGTGTCTGTATGTATGTGTGTGTGTGTGTGTGTGTGTATGGATGTAAACTTTTAATATCTTTTTAATGAACTGACCGATTAACATGTTTGAGGTGGCAATCAAAAGAGTTGGTTGGCCGGCAACTTTTCTGAAAATTTCAAATTGATCGATCGAATAGACTCTAAGATATGAAAGAAAAACAAAAAAAAAAAAATTTTTTTTTTCAGTTTTTTTCAAATTTATCAGAAATGGCTCGATCGATCAATTTCAAAATCTAATTAGCACAAGAATTTAATAAAACGCGTCGATTGCCGCCTCAACCATCTTAATCGGTTTATTAGTTCGAGAGAAATTGATCGAGAAAGAAATGGTGTCAAACGGTTTTCTTCTATTATCTTTGAAGCGACTCATCCGATCAATCCCAAAATTTGATCAACTTTAGTACTCAATAAAACGCGTCGATTGCCGCTTCAACTATCTCAATCGGTTAATTTGTTCGTAGGATATCGTGAGAGAATGAAATGCTAAAAAGCGGATTTTCCTAAAACAAGAGCATGCAACAGCATGCTCGAAGAGCTTGAAAACTGCGGGGTCTTGGGGCCAGTGTTGCCAACTTTAGCGAAAAAACCACTAAATTTGGCAAAACCTATTATCCACTGTTTATCCTTATATTATGCACATGTTTCGTGCTACACTGTATTGTTAGACATATATTGCTTGTTGTTCAGTATAAAGACTTATAAATCACAACCAAACACAAGGTATATGTCTACTTGCATGATTTTGTAGTTTCGTCCTGAGTACGTTAACGGACTCGTCAGTAAGGCTATGTTAACGTACTCTTGCCTTAGACTACCTCTCTTACTAGTACGCAACGACGTAAAATTGTGTTGTGATCTTCAGTCGAACGCTATACTAGCAAGGGAAGACGGATACTTTCTAAACTACTTGCAACAAAGTGTTGGGTGAGCTGTTGTACACCTTGAAAGTATGAAAATAACAAAAATATGCCAATTTTTCTCTATTACAAGAGTTTAAATTATTTAAACTCTTAGTTGGACCTTTCTATCACCACCGTCCATCTTACAGTATTAAATAAGTTATTATCATTATTATTAGAATATTTATATTGGAGAATAGCATGATTTTTATGTTATTTTTATCTACTTTGTACACTTTAGCAGTGTAGACTCTACTGCCCCAAATTGGGGCTGGCCCGCAGGGTCAACCGATAGACCGATTTTTTTGATTGGTATATAAAATAAGTGGTGATAATTGAAGTTGATTGAACCTAAGTTTCAAAATTTGATGACAGTAAAGTACTACCTCTTGCTTCGCGTTCGCGGTGTGCAATAATAAAATCGTGTTTAAAAATTAAATTCTACATCGCTTTCACTAATCTTAGTTTCAACAACACACAGAAAACGCAACTGAGAAACATTTAACTAATCAATTGAAAGAATTTTTTTACGCATGGAAAGAAGAATAGTGAAAAAATTACAGTTTGAAATATCAGCAAGGCCCTACTTCAAAACTGCAAATTTATATTATTTCTGAGAAGTTACAGTTTAATGTAAGATTTTTTTCGAGTCCTTTATAGCAAACAGATTTTCGAGCTTTAAATTTTGTGACACAAACTGTAAAATTTGATATTTATTATTGTAAATACTTTATTACAAGCAGTAATCTCAATGATTACAGTACAAACTATGATTCTTGAAGTTTTTTGTACAAGGGTCCTGTTTTCGCACTTAAAACTGTAATTTTTAAACTGCTCTTTTTTCCGTGTGAAGGCTTCTTCATCCAAAGTTGAGCGAATGATATGAAAATCAGAATAGAGTGTACATTGTATAAACTCTACAGTAATCCAAGAGCGAGGTTTAATTATTTTTTTTTTTAATTCAGTCTATTGAAAAAAAAAAGAGAAAATATTGATATCTTTACTACAAAATTTAGATTAGAATGTATCAACTAGAGCAAATGCTAAAAATCGCTTCCATTGACTTGGAAGCAACAGTGTAAATGTCTTATAAAACTAGATAAACAATTATTGATCATGTCTGGTGTAACTTGACCAATTGCATCATCGAATCTTTCATTAAGTTTCTCTAAATCATCGATTGGGTGACGATAGATAATAGATTTACAAAAGCCCTATAGAAAAAAGTCCAGTGGGTTAAGATCTGGTGATCTTGGTGGCCAATCTATAGTTCCACCTCTGCCAATAAAACGATACTGGAAATGCCGCTGAAGCAATTGCTGAGATCGATAAGCCGTATGAGCTGGGGCACCATCTTGTTGGAACCACATTTTTCCGTATTCTCTCCTAGTGAAGCCAGCTTAAATCTGACAACACATATTTTATGGTATCTGCAATTTCATCCAGTGCGACTCCTATACCCAGTAAACAATCAGTGGATACTAGTGTCACGATTAGAGATCGTGATGGGCGTAGGTGCGAGATTCGTATAAAATGTATTGAATAAAAGGGTACTTATATTGATCAAGGTCCAGTTCGTATGCGCGGCTACCGTTAACCAAATGCTCAGTTTATTCTATTCTATATTTAATTCGCGCCTACACAATATTGTTGAAGACAATATTGATGATAACCCAAAATGATTTCCAATTTATTATGTGACTGATTTAATTTCACAATTAAACGTCGAGCGGTAAACGTAATATTGTGTACCCCCTACTGTGAACTATCGGTCTGAGCGGCTAGACAGGTAGAAAAATAAGGGATAAAGGAAGGTGGGCTGCCGAAAAGCCTCGTGAATCTAGTATCTCATTGTTAAAGTAAAATTGTCTGAGAAATAATCATTTTCAAATGTTTTATGTTAACGAATATTTATTTATTGAGGACTAAATATTCTCAAAATACAAAAGGGTTACGAATGGCAATATTTAAAATAGTAAATATGAACGTAAATGTTTCATGCATATAGTTTACAAATATTTCAAAGTAAATTTAGATAATACCAGATAATGGTGACAATGTTTAAAACTTCCCCTAAACAGGTTTTAGTGGGGTGTCAGGACTATCAGCAGTAACACAGGACACTTATTCACAACACGTTCTCACGGTTAATTAATGTAATTTTAATTTATTGATTTATTTATTTATTTAATATGCATTGTTGTATCGATTTAAATATTTATGCATTTCTAAATCTTCGTAGATTAAAATAAAATAATAGTCTTCGCGCTTCTCGCGGTAAAATAATGCTAATACATTCAAATTCTTTGCGTCTTCGCGGTAGTATAAAATATAAATTTGTTTATAAAATCTTCGCGTGTTTTCACGGTAAAATAGTTTCAAAATATTAAAATTCTTCGCTTTTCGTGGTAAAATATTATTCAAAATCTTCGCATTTATCGCGGTAAAATATTCTTTGATTCTTCACGTTTCTTATAGTATAATTCAATATTAAAATAAAAATGAAATTAAATGGATTAAAAATAAGATGAAGATCATCAACGCTACCGGTGCTTCCGATTGATATTAATTCACGATTTACGACGATCAAGGTCCGGTTCGTATGCCCAGCTACCGTTGACCGAATGGTGAATTTAATATCACGCCGATTATTCTCCTGAGACTAGTAGAAAACGATATGCCGATTATTCGAGTGCTTACGACGATCAAGGACCGATCCAATGATCTCGGTTCACGTGACCGAATGCTCAATCGGGATATCAATCCTCTAGCCACGAATACCCTCAAGTGCCCGGAGTTCGGTATGGTTCAGAGTTTGATTCCCAAAAGGACTGATGAGCTAAAGTCCATAGTCTTTTTATATGGTATTGTTACATCCAAAATGACGAACACGAGTTATGCAGTCCCTTAATTTTGAGTCAAAGCACTTAAGCTATTTACTCGAGTAGCGGGGACCTCGCTATTTAGTGTCGAGCATGTCAAAATACCAAAAACATACAATACGAGGTGAATGGGTGTGTCTTACCACTAGATAAATTAACAAATAATTAAAGTTACAGTTGATTTATTCAAATATATTAGATGTCAGGATACAAGATTTTTGGGTGAGCTGGAGACCAGGTTGTTGGTTAATAATTTACTTGAGATACGTTGTTGTCAGGCGGCTTGATTGTTGACTATGGTTCTTGAATTTTGACAGTTGTTGGTTTAAGTGAGCAAGGGATTTTACTTTTACTGGGTAATTGACAATCTGTCTGAATATACTTCTTGAAATTTCTCTAGTATGAGTAATTTCATTAGAATTTGACTTTTTCAACCGAGTTGATTAAATTGTTGGTTTATTGCAATAGTAATTATAAGAATAAAGAAATCCGGATTATTTGAGTTTCCCTTACTTCTGATGATTCTAACAAAGAATTAAATATTTGAAAGACCAAAATGTACTGGTACTAGAGCTTGATAAAAATGGGCGCCGGGGACGAATTTGCGCTGATTCTTATATGCTTGCAATACAGATGAGAGGAAAAGTAGTGTAATGAGGAGAGTTCTGGGACAGCAGCACTTGTAGGTACCTGCCGTGCTGACCGAGCAGATACCGACTTCTCACCCTGTTTTACCACTTGTTTGCTCTGTTTTACCGGCTGTTTTACTGGCAGTCGGTATCGGCGCGGTCGGTAGTCCTGTTTTATCAATGTTTTTGGCCATTTTGTGCTCGTTCGCGGCCATTTTGTGCTCATTCGCGGCTATTTTGTGCTCATTCGCGGCCATTTTGTTGTATTTTACCAACTACTGAGTCGGTAAGTTTTTACCGATTATTATCATTGGATATCGACATGGTTCGTTTCCATTCTAAGTGTTATCTACAAGGTTCGTGTCCATGCTAAGTGTTATCGACATGGTTCGTGTCTGTGCTGTTTTATCGGTGTGGTTTGTGTCCATGCTAAGCGTTGTGAACTCATACCTTAGCTGTATGTTTACAATAATTTTATTACGACGCAATTGAATGACGTCACATTCTCGGAAATCTATTTATAGACCGACAAGTCGAAACCTGTTTGATGACGTCACATTCTCGGAAGTTTTGTTACGACGCAATTAAAACCGATTTTAACTGCGCAGTTGGCTTAATTTTTGAAGTTAGCGTCCTTCTGGAACGTTTTTTGTGACGTCATCGTGCAGGTTCAGACTTGCATTAGCCAATCAACATCGATGAGGTTGTAGAGGGGGTAAATTAGAACACCAATCAGGGCAAGTTGATGGTGGAGGGGATGAGTATATATAAACGAGCTCATTCTCCCGGAGCTCAACAGTCTCGTAAAAAATCATAAGCTGAATCTGTATCACTTGTCTACAAAAAAAATTCATAACCTGAAAAATCAGTGCTGTGCATAACCTTAAAAATTTAAATATATCTAACAATAAAAGGTATGTATAACCTCAAAATATCTTGTCTTTATCAGTAATTAACTAATGTTAAATATTATTAATTAATAAATTTGATTACAGAACAATGGAGTTTTTTATAGATTTTGAATTCCTTCAAGACGCACGCGGTGAACAGATTGTCAAGGAATTTTGTGCATTTGGGCATTTTTATGATCGTGAAGAACCGTCATGGAGATGTTCTTTATTTTCACCGCCATGCCACTGGGATTCATTGCCTGCTAAAATTAAAAGTAGTAATCAGTGGACGAATAGAAATCGCACAGGCATTCCGTGGGATGCTGGACATGTACCCTACGATCAGGTAGAACATGTAATCAAGTCGGCAATATCCACAGACAAACCCTTTCACATTTTCGTCAATGGAGAGAAAAAGAAACATTGGCTAGAAAAGAAAATCAGCACATCAGTTCCAGTCATTCAGCTCGACATGATGGAATATCGAGGATTCAAAACATCTTTGAACTGCAACTACAACATGTATTATAAATATATCCAAAATCCCGAATGTGCATGCCAAAATGCTTATGGCATGTACGAGTGGTACAAACATCGTTGGGGTACAGACAGCCGATATGAATCAATCCTTCTTTACCTACACTCGGGAGAAAGTATTTTAAAAATGGCTCCCAAAGATATTGCTCATCTATCAAATGACTTTATACAACTATTCGTAAAAGACGATGTTGAAGATGCTTGGGAATTGTTGTCAGAAGATATGAAAAATGACAAAGAAATCAGAGGATACTGAAGATGTCAAGAACACGAAAATTCTGTCACTGGTGACGTTGTAGACGGACGCAATCCTCTGAAACGTGATTGTTCTCAATGTCAATCTGTCGAAGACAATAGTCCTTCATTGCACATAAAGAAAAATAAAATTAATTTCTTTTCTTAATTATGTGTTTTTTATTTCTATTAAAAAAAATACAGTCCCGTTGGTTTGACAGGCTAAGAGATTCGAACCTACATACTTACCTACATACAAATAATTAACAAACGCTTTACCTGTCAAGCCAACGAGACTGTATTTACTTATGATTAAAATTAAAAGGTATAAATAATAAATCATTTGTTATATGATGGAAAAAAAATGTTTATTAATTCATATAGTAATCAGTATTTTCTACTAATTTGCGTACATTTCCACTGATTGGGTTATAATTAACAATTCGATCGGGTAAAATCAAACAATAAGCTGCAGTTTGAGCGGCAAATGCTGCTGTAGATTCAAACTCCAGACGTAAATCTACTGGTCCAGACTTGAGAGATTCGTTTTGCATTGAACAGTCAATAACAATCAACGGTGCTCTTGATAGAAAATCTTTTTTTGATAACAGAGGTTGTGAGTCTCTGTTATAATATGACTTTTGGAAATTAGTGTACATTTCATACAATAGTGCATATTGATTGTGTGCAATATCAATATTTAAATTTCCATAAGGATAACACTGGGAATTTAAATATAATTTTACATCACGAATATTACAACGGTCAAATTCACAAGCATTTTTATCCAGTACATTTCTTCGAGCAGTTTGGAAACCCAGAATAACATAGCGAGGTTTCTCTAGCTGGTTTGTTGTTTCAACAGCCCAAATCTGTTTTGTTGTAGCTGGCAGGAGTGGATATTCGTATAATTCCCAGGTTCGATAGCTCATTGATATTGATGGATCACTAGCGATGTAGTTGAAAAGTTGAATATTATGCTGATCAGCTACTTTAATATGAGGTATCATCCATTCAATTTTGTGCAGAGTAATTTTTACCTCTTCTGCTGCAGTTTGTAACAATGCGTCAGCATCAGTTTGTGTTCTCGATATTACCAGTTGATGTTGACAGTTGGGAACAATTCGATGATAGTCTTCGGCGAATCCACACAGTAAGCTAAGTGGAATAGACACATCAAAGTATCCATTAGCATCTGCGCATGAATTTTCTTCGCTTTCTAACCATCCAGCGTTTTCCAATGTAGTCATTTGAGTGGGACTATGTGATAAGTATCCTTTCATAGTACACGTTAAGCCAACATTATTAATGCGATCAATTTCTTCACCATTCAAAAGATAACGTATTTCTCTCAATAGGAAACATATACCCATATTAATCATGCTTGTGGTGGCAACTGCAGTAGCTCCATCTCTTTTTGTTAGTCTACCATAGATATGCAGAGCACTTTTACTTGGTAATAAATAAAGATTTTGGTTTTGCACAACGATTCGAATCTCATCGTTATTGTTACAGGTTGCAGATGCATATGGCTGATGTGCATGAACTTCATAGTGAGCAATGGTTTCATCAAAGATGACACCATGTTGAATTCCGAAAATTTCCTCCATGGTATTATACAGATAAGGCAGCAGAATCGTATTTTTACTTTCTCCCACCACGTATTCGAAGACGTAGACTCTTGAGAAATATTATGTTTTGATGTGTTAACTCTCTGGGAGATGTGCGACGACTGACGGTTCCTCGCCATCCCCTCTGATTAATATAGCTTCTACCAACTTTGCTGTCATGTACCCATTATTTATCAACAGATTTTATATGCAGACGAATAGTTACCGTTTCTCCACGGAAATTAACTATTTTTCCAGCTTCATTAACAATTTTTAATTGAAGAGTTTGTATTGCTTGCACTGTGACTGGAAGATAAATGATGTGTGAAGGTACTTCATTGATCTTATATCCTGGTGAGGCTGTTGGAAAGAACTCATGAATCGTGTGCACTTTGTTATCATTGATGTATGCACCTGCTGTAATATTGCATTCAACTCGAAGCGCATTAACACTGAGTATTGTGACAGGCAAGTCAGATTGATGAGTTATATTTGGTTTAAGTTTTCTAGCGGAAAATCCTAGAAGACGTCCAATAGAGTCTAATGGTTGAAAATCGATTTGATGACTACACTTTATTTGACATCGAAGTTCATTGTTATTAGGTCTTAGACTTATAGAGATATCTGGCAATGCTTCAATGAGGTAATTTTCAATATCTTCAATTTCATAACTCCCCGTTGGTATTGTTACTACTTTTCTATCGGAGGAATTACGTGTCTCTTTGCTTGATTTTTTATCATCCAATCTTGTAGTTATATAGAATTTATTATGACCAATATCGATATTAGGTATCGAGTTAAATATTAACAGCTCGATAAGTCCTAGCCTGTAGTTTTTCGTTGGAGATAATTCAATTGGAGGAAAGTAATTTGCCTCCAAGATGGAGGACTCTCCTGACAGCGTTAACGTAAACGATTCATCCATGACTGATTGCTATTCAGTATGAAGTGTCAATTTATAGCTTTCCACTCAAAAATTTTAAACACAAATGTCCACAAATTATAGTATTATATTCCTGACACCTTTTATGATTATATTTCACGCTACCAACACCAAAGTATTCCATTAAATCCCTAGGTGGTTGAAGATCACTAAAGCTATCAAAATAAATGACATGGTTTCCAAATTTTTTATAAGCCACCCAATGAGTTCCAGGTCCATCCTTGTCATCAAGATTGACGACTGCTGATTCGTTAATCCATGGTCCAGATTTAGGCAGATTATTTCTCATAAAAACACCTCGAAAATGTGGAATTTCCATTATACTGACAAATCTCCATATATCGATATCAGTGAGAGCTCGATGTGGTAGCTTCACATGTTTTTTGGATGAGGTCGTAGATAGAGACCCATACCTTTTTTGTATGGTCGTAGGTATAGTCCTTTTCCCAAAGCTATTGCTTCCATTGAAGAATTATGTCGTTTAGTTTCAGCTAGCTGTTGTTTACTTGCATTAGAATCATTCACAGCTTTAGCAACTGCTGCAGCTCCACCAGCGAGAGCTCCTGTAGCTGATAAGCCGGCAAACAGTGGAATTAAAAAAGGAAGTACACCACCTATTTTCGATGGAACTGGTAGAACTCGTGGCAATCGTATATTTTTTCTTCCACCAGATTTTTTGACAGCCTGACGAGCTCCTCTGAGAGCACTTTCAATTGGATCACCACCAGCTTGCATAGATTTTTTAGCTGCTGTTACAATTTGTTTCAGCGCTACTTGCGGCTTTTTGCTACTTCTTCATCTTCTACCAGTCTTCTTTTTACCATTCTTTTCTTTGCTTCTCTTCTTCTTCTTCAGGCCCATACCAAATCGTCTTTTAACCTTCATAATTTTGTTTACACTCCACGCAGCAGCTTTCTCACCAATACCAGCGTCTTTTGCTTGAAATCGTTGCACCGCCTTTTCAGCAAGTACTATATCAGCTTCGTGACGAGCAGCAAGATTGTCTTGGTTATTCGAGTAAGCAATGTCGTGCTCTTTGAACGCAACGTCGAGAGGATTGATTCCAGGATCACCTCGAGCTAACCTCTTTGCTAATTTTGTACCAGGTCCACAGTACTGATATCCCGGTATGTGCAATTCGAATGGTAGTTTGTTGATAATATTATTTACGAGGCTTGCGCCACGTTTACGTCTGCACTCGAGCATGTCATCTCAATGACTAATGTCTAATCTAGAGAATATAAGTAGTTATAGAAAAAATTGTAAAGTCACCCTAAGGTTTATAAAGGTGTGTCACTCGCGATAGCTATTAGTTGCTGTCAAGATGAGGTTCGAGAAACAACCAACAGCGCTTCCTGTTGTGAATTTTGACAACATCACGGAACATGAAAAAAAATCACAAAAACGTCATGGTCAATTATTGCCAAACAGTGTGAGAGCCGTTTTTTGTGGGCCATCCAACTGCGGCAAAACAAATGCGCTCTTAACTCTGATAACTCATGCAAATGGATTAAGATTTGAAAATATATATGTCTATTCAAAGTCATTGAATCAACCAAAGTACAAGTTTTTGGAAAATATTATAGAACCTGTAAAAGGTGTTGGTTACTATCCATTTAACGATCATGAACAGGTTGTCAAACCTGAAGACGCAAAACCTAATTCAGTTATGATATTTGATGATGCAGCGTGCGAAAAACAAGATCATATAAGAGCATTTTTCTGTATGGGACGACATAAAGACGTTGACAGTTTTTATCTCTGTCAGACTTATACTCGAATCCCAAAACATCTGATTCGAGATAATGCGAATTTGCTCGTGATCTTTCGTCAAGATGAGATGAACCTTAAGCACATCTACAATGATCACGTCAACACTGACATGTCTTATCAACAATTCAAAGATATGTGTACTGCATGCTGGAATCATGATAAGTATAACTTTATTATGATTGACAAAGACAGTGACCTCAATAATGGACGTTACAGAAAGGGATTTGATACTTTTATATGCATAAATAATAGTTGTGATACGTAAATTATTCAGTTATGCTACAATCTTCATACAAACAACATGAAAATTAGAAAGTTGCAGGAGCAAAGCGATATCTTGCGACAGATAGCTGAGGCTAGTGCTGTAATTCGTCACAAACACAAGCTTCTTAAGTTAAGTAAAGACAGCAATGGACTTGCGGTCAATGAAATGTTTAAGCCTGTTGTTGAACCGCTAAAAAAATTGGTAGATTCATCGAATCAAATAAAAAAAGAAATAAGCAGTGAAACTTTTAGAACGTTTAAACATGAAATTAAAACAAATGATTCGACTGTTCCTGATTATAGCGAAATAAGTGCAGGTAACGAGGGGGCTGAGGGAGATGATGAAGAATCGACTCTTCAGCCAGATAATATTTCCGCAACAAGCACACCAATAAGAGCGGATAAATCCGATTCAATATCAAAATATCTAAAGATGTTGTATTCAAAACATCATTCGTTAGATATGCAAACTGGTGTGCGAAGATTAAAGGGAGCTCTAATGATTGGTAACTCGGAAATTGAGTTTGATGAGGATTCAATTCATGTAGGTGATCGGAGTTATCCAGCAACACCAGGGTTAATAGAATTGTTATTCAAAAAGTCTCCAAACAGTTCTATGATAACTGCAAATGATTCTAAAAATTATGGTACTATTATCAAAAATACTAATGCACATCGAAAAAATTATAATGCTGAAAATAGTATTCGTGAAAATAACAGTATCAAATACAGACAGTATATAGAAAAATATGTTGAGTCACCGAGAAAAAAGGGGAAAGGATTATCCAAGTACAAAATAGCACCTCGAGCAGGACTAAAGATGGACTATGTCTATTGGGATGACCCCAATGAAATTGTTGATAGGCTTAGATTATTGATGGCATCACAAGCAGCCGGAAATACTAGCCATACCAATGAAATCATTTCCATTATTGAAGAACTTCGTGAAGCAGGAATTATTTACTAATAGACATGCAACAATCAATACCAATCATTTGTAATTTAACTTTCAAGCCATGAGTATCGATATTTTTGGACGTCAGTCTGAAACTAAGTCATCTAAAACTGGTCGTCGTGGACCACCAGGTCCGGGATTTAAAATTACAGACGACGGTCAGTTTGATATAGACAACAAACGGCTGTGTAATATTGCAGATCCCGAAAACTCGAGTGATGCGATTCCTCTGAGAAGTGCACAAAACATTATTCAACATGAAGTTCAATCATTAAATGAAGGAAGCTTGCTGATGCGACAAGATATTGATATAATTATTCATGGTTTAGAAGCGAAATTTGATAATTACAGAAAAAATCAACGAATAGAGAGCGAAAACACAATCGAAGTCATTTCAAAGCTTGAAACGAAAGTGAAAGCATTAGAAAAAAAAATTAGTGATCTTACAGAACAAAATTTAGACTTATTAAAACGTCTCAAAGCACAGAAAAAGCTAATTACTCTCAATTTAACACAACTCACAAATGCAGTCAACAATAAAAGAAGCAGTGGCTCATGAGCTACATGCTCAACCACGGAGAAATTATCCTAGACGTCATGTTGATATTCGTGGAATTGATGAAACTTGGCAAGCGGATTTGGTCGATATGACTGCATATGCTTCATCTAACAAACAACACAAATTCATATTGACAATTATAGATAACTTTTTAAAGTTTGCATGGGCAGTACCCCTAAAGACTAAAAATGCTCAAGATGTTACAAGTGCCATGAAATCTGTTCTAAAAAAAGGTCGAGTTCCTAAGAATTTGCATGTGGATCAAGGTAAAGAATTTTACAATAGTAATTTTAAAGCTCTAATGTGTTACGTCCGAATTATTTTTCATTTTTAATTTTCTCGGTCGTTTCATATTATTATGTCATTTCATTATATTTTATTTTATTCTATTTTATCTTTATCTTAGTAGTTGAAAAATTTGTCTAGACACGTAAATTATGTCCAAATATTTTCCCAAATCACAAAGATTTCTAATCCTCACCAAGGACAGAGTGGCAGCTGACGCACTTCTTTATCGCTACTGCACTCTAAATAAGTAAAGTAAATAGTACTTTTGTAATGAGTTTTTAATGTCTCCAAATTGAAAAATACTTAAACATAATTTATGGTGTCTAGACAAAGGAATGTTTAAATAAATAAAAGCAAAAGACTTTCTTTTCTTTTTTTTTCTTTTACAATAGAATATAACAATTATTAAGAATCGTCCGGAATAAAAATACTGAAGTAAAGATATGATAGAATAAAACTTATACCTGGAAAACAGAGAAAAGAACCAAATGATGTTTACTAGCAATATTTAAAAATAATTTTAGTTAATACACTATTTAAAAGTAATAAAATAATAAAATATGATGGTCTAAATAAAATATTCAAAACGTAAAATCAAATTTAATATTCAGCTTGAAAACAATAAAATAATATTAATAATAATTTAGATAAAATATTTAAACCTTAAAAATCAAATTAATATTCAATTTAAAATAATAAAATAATAAAATATAATAGTTAAATAAAATATTTAAACTTAAAATCAAATTAATATCCAACTTAAAACAATAGAATAATAAAGGATGATAGTTAAATAGAATATCTAAATTTAAAATAAATTAATAACATAATAAAAGATAATAGGTTGAATAAAATATTAGTAATCAAATAAAAACTAAACAAAAAGAATATTAAAATATGAGAATTTAAATAAATGAAATATTAGAATAAATAAAAAAAGGGATGACAATTTCATTCAACCATAATTTAACGGAAATTTAGTCGAATTACTTTTATTATTAGTATTATCAATATTATTATTATTAAAATTATTTTGATTACATTTATTATTTAAATAAAAAAAAACGCGGGGTGAGTTACAAAGAACAGAAGAGAGGGAGACAGGAAAATCAACGTGGAAGGGATAGTGCGGCCCCGAAACGGTGGTTTTCCGTAAGGAAGTGGAAAACTTCGGGTGGAAGTGGAAGAACGTGGGAAGAGATTTTCCCCAAATACAGAACCTGGAGTATCCGCCCATTTTTTCCGCAGGCCTAACAAGCGGCCCCAAAAACAGTCAGTTGTGTCGTGAGTCCCGAACTACCCGTTATTCCCAATATCCAAGTTATCCATTTTCTTACAATATAGGCTGGTAGCCATTATTTTTTTTTGGAACAGTTCATTCATTTAACAGTTTACAATCTTAACAGTTATAATTTTAACAGTTATTCGTTTAACAATTTATTAAGATTTTCAAGAAGTTATAATACAGAATAGGCTGGTAGCCATTCTTTTGGCAGTCTAGGATTTTCCAACAGTATAATACAAAATAGGCTGGTAGCCATTATTTAAACAGTATAATATCCAAACAAATAATCACACAGAGTGGGCTGGTAGCCACCTGATTTGGAAAATAAGGACCTCGATCAACTCACCCCGAACAAAACCAATAGAAAAATAAGAACGTCGAATAATTATAATTACTGAGTAAGTCAATATAAATTTTTTTAATGTTCAAAATAATGATTTAATAGAAATACCGGTGTTACGTTATTAAGCGTCAGTTGTTGAGAATTAACCATTTAAAAATTCCGAGTAATCTTGTAAAACAACCTTGACTTCTGTATTCTCATTTTCCATTATTTATCTCATTGAAATTTGTGTAACAATATATCTATTTAATTACAATTTAAATTCATGTTTTTAATTTCCATATTCCCTCATTGAAATTTCTTGTCCCCGGTCTATTGGTCGAAAGACTAGGACCAAATATATTCTATAGAAGTCCGATTTTAAAGTAGGTCGAGTTTCTCGCTCATAATTTGGCATCCTTAACACCGTTGCCATATTATAGTCAGGGCTCAAAGCCTGCTTTTATTGCAAATCCGACATAACAATTTTGGCGCTCGAACAGGGACCTGAAATTTTACTGAGGGAACAATTTTAAATTTCAAAAATTTCATTTAATTAAAATCCTTTTTATTATGAAATAAATATAAATGTCCCATGAAGATGCAAGTCGGTATTCTTTAAGAAGTCAAGGTAGCGCGTCGCACCCCGATGGTTTACCCCCAGTCAATAAACGCAAACATAATTTTAAATTTTTAGAGAACACAGGTGATTCGGGTATTAATATAACAGATAAAAGTCTAATAACATCAGATGAAAGCTCGGGTGACGATACCGAAACGAACCAGTTGAAAGTAACTTTAGAAAATCCGCAAAATACTAGTGAAAACGATACGTTGAATAATACGGTTGAACATAACGATAATAATCAAATCTTAAATAACGATAATAATCAAACCTTGAATAACGATAATAATCAAATTTTGAATAACGATAATCATCAAAACTTAATCAACAATAGTAATCAAATTTTGAATAACGATAATAATCAAACCTTAAATAACGATAATAATCAGAATTTAAACCACAACGTTAATAATAATTTGAATAACGTAAATAATTTAGCAAATATGACTCTACCTACGAGTCAAATTATTTCCTTAAATGATGCTTTGGTTTGTGTTCCTCGTTTTGATGGTACTCCGGGTGATTTAATAGACTTTATTAGTTGTTGTGAGGAAGCAAGAGACATGCTTCCTGAAGCTGCCAGAACAAATCTTGCGAAATTAATATACGCGAGTAAATTAAGTAGGAACGTAAAAGAATCATTAAATAATAAAACCCCTGAAACGATTTCCCACTTAATTACTGATTTAAAAAAAATTTTTGTTTCTTCAAAAACACTTTTTCAATTACAAGGTGAACTCGGGAGAATTTATCAGCGTGAGAACGAATCGGTAATCGAGTTCGTGAATCGGTTACGAAAAAAAGCAAGAGAAATCGTAGAATGGTATCGTTCAAATAACCCTAATGCAACCGAAGCTAACATTCAAACTTTTAAAGACCAAACAGACACTTCTGTCGCCGATTGTTTTACACAAAATTTGAAAAATGAGATTGATCAGAGAATGACGGCATGCGCAACTGTCGACGAGGCTCTCACTAAAGCAATAACCATCGAGAAGAAACTTAACGCGCGGAAAGAATTAAAACGCGACCCCAACGCTGGGAAAGAGACGGATGGTAAAAAAGATAAACCTGTAAAACACGCCATAATTAATAACGGTAATAGTAGTAAGGATCATTCTAATGATATTAGTAGTTCAAAATCAGACAAAACAAATATTAATTCAAATATCGTTAATTCAATTCAAACCGGCAGCGATAATATAATAAACTGTTATAAATGTAATAAACCAGGGCATATTGCTCGAAATTGTCCAGACTCATCGGATGAGAAATGTCAAATTTGTTATACGCAGGGTCATGTAGCCAAGCATTGTCCACAATTTAATAGAAATAGTAAAGATAGATTTGCAAATGTTAAATGCCAAATTTGCGGTATTATGGGGCACACAGCTAGAATTTGTAGACAAAACCCTAACTCGGGGTCAAATAATAATAATGTCAATTCACTAAATAGATACTGCAACTATTGCAAAAGAAGTTCACACAATGATAATGAATGTTGGCAGTTAAAAAAATTTGCGGAATACGTGAAGGGAAATGGGGAAGTGTCCGGCTTAACGGGTGCGAAGCAGGACACGCGTCAGTCGCGCCCAGTAAACACGATTCGGGAAGTCGAATCGGACGACTCCCAATAATGAAAATTGAACTAGGAACAGATTTAGACGATTTACCCTATGCGGTCGTGGGTAAATCTAACGGACACCACGATTTAACCATGATGTTAGATTCGGGTGCTTCTCCAAACTTAATAAAACAACAATATATAACCAATTTTAAGAAAGTAGATTCAGATGATATTATAGAGCTACATGGCATCGCGGATATACCTATTCCCACACTCGGTAGTATTAAAGTCAAATTGTTTGGAAAAGAAGCCGTGTGTCATATTGTACCGGACGATTTAGCGATTCCTCACGCGGGGTTAGTGGGTTCTCAATTTTTTTCAACTTATGGTGCAAAAATTGATTATAGAAATAGAATACTAGAAATCGGCAAGGAACAATACCCATTTAAAAAATCAAACCGAATTGAAAATGGTGTCATGTACATACCTCCGCGTAGTGAGTCGACATTTTTCGTAAACGTTAAAAATCCAGAAATCTCAGAAGGTCTAATTCCGAAATTAAAAGTATGTAAAGGGGTTTTCGCGGGAAATTGTTTGGTACGAATTAACAACGGCCGCGCTTATATGCAAATTTATAACACCACTAACGACGAAGTGGGAATTAAGATTCCCGATTTAATCGTGCGAGAAGTAGAGAGGATTCGTCCCCCTACCCCTATTGATCAAGGAAATCATGTAGATGACATCTTAAATAATTGCAGAGTTACTAAGAGAATATTTTCTATTGTAAAAAATTACAGTAATGACGAGAGACTCCAGAAATTAACACCTTTATTAAGACTTGACTATTTAAGTGAAGTAGAAAAGCATCACGTAGAACGTTTGGTACAAAAATATTCTGACCGATTTTATATTCCTGGAGAACCATTAGGTTCATCCACTTTATACAGACATAGAATTCCAGTAAACTTTGATCTTCCTATTACCACTAAACAATACCGAATTCCACAATCCTTAAAGACAGAAGTTGATAAACAAGTTAAAGAAGGTCTTGAGACCGGTGTCATTAAACCGTCAGAATCCCCCTTTAATAGCCCCATCTGGGTAGTACCAAAAAAATTAGATTCTCAAGGAAATCGCAGGTGGCGATTAGTTATTGATTTCAGAAACCTTAACGACCGGACTATTACCGACGCTTATCCTCTACCTAATATTACAGATATCCTTGATCAATTAGGGGTGCAAAATATTTTTCCGTGTTTGATTTGGCGTCGGGATATCATCAGATTGAGATGGATCCTAGGGACAGTTGTAAAACCGCTTTTTCAACTCCGCAAGGTCACTGGGAATTTGCGCGAATGCCATTCGGACTAAAGAATGCACCAGCAACCTTTCAGAGACTGATGGATACGGTTTTGACTGGCCTGCAAGGCGTTTCAATGTTCGTATATCTCGACGATATAATCGTATTTGCTAAAAATCTCGAGGAACATGAGAAAAGAATCGATGATCTAATGCTAAGGCTCCGCAAAGCTAACTTACAATTACAACCCGACAAATGCGAATTTTTACGACCCGAAGTTAACTATTTGGGCCATGTGATAAGCTGTGAGGGCCTAAAGCCTGACCCACGTAAATTAGAAGCCGTAGAAAAATTTCCGGTACCAAAAAAACAAAAAAACATACGGGAATTTTTGGGGTTAACTGGTTATTATAGGAGATTCATAAAGAATTTTTCTAAGATAGCCAAACCCTTAACTAAATTACTGGAAAAAGATATTGATTTTGTATGGTCTCAAGATGCGCAATTGGCATTTGAAACCCTAAAACGTGCACTATGTACTGCTCCTATTCTGCAGTACCCAGATTTTTCCCAATCATTTATAATTACGACCGATGCCTCTGGGATCGCGGTGGGCGCGGTACTGTCTCAGGGGGAAATTGGTAAAGATAAACCGGTCGCGTACTTTTCTAGGGTTTTACGGGGAGCGGAGTTACGCTATGATACTTATGAAAAAGAGGCTTTAGCAATAGTAGAAGCAATAAAACATTATAGACCATATGTATACGGTCGTCGATTTACGGTGGTCACGGATCACAAACCTTTAGTATGGTTTCGAACTGCACAAGACGGGAATTCACGAGTCCTGAAATGGCGGTTAAGATTAGCGGAGTATGATTACGAGGTAAAGTACAAACCGGGGAAAATCAATTCGAACGCGGACGCGTTGTCGCGGAATCCCCCGGGTCTCGTTAACGTTACTACTCGCGCACAAAAAAAAGCGGAAGAAACTCAAAATAAGCCTCTCGACGAAAGGCTACAAGAAATAATAGACAGTTTTGAAACAATTGAAAAGGAAACCGTTGAAAAAGGGGTCGTCGCTCCCGAGTGTGTTGACGAACCGCCTAAGCGGAAACCAGGTAGGCCGCGGAAAACCGTAATAAATAAAGAAAAGGTTCGTTCTGGGTCTAAAAGGATAGGGAATCTCGGAGAGTTGCGCGAAACTGAAGAGTCTAACCTACCATATATTATTCACTCTCAATCCAGCGGTTCGGATACAGATGAATCCCAATCAAATGATGAGAGTGAAACAGATACAGAAAAGGTTGTTGTGCAACCGGGGTCGGAAGACACTCAGGTTGAATCGAATATAGTTGTAAGCAAAGAGTTGTTCGAATACAGGCGGGACAATTTGATGTTTTTCTTAGACGCGGCCGGGCATCCTTTGGATAAGGGCTCTCAATCTTTGAAACAGTTGAATAAATTGCCTACGGTCAACCTAGAAGCGGGACAGATCTTTTCATCAAGGGTAAATCGAATAAACTATTTCGGGTTGATAATTCGAAGCCTTAATGGAGAATCCGGTCTCCTAATTCGGAGCAATATTGGCAAGACACTTGTAAAACTAAAAAGAATTCTAAGGGATAAAAATCTTAATATAATCTCCGTAGCCTATTCGGAGTATATCGAAAATATACCGTGGGTAGAGGTTCTAATGATGATAAAAGACGTTTTTCACGGGGAAAGAATCAAAGTAATTATCTGTATGGGAACGATTCGTTATATTCCGACTAATGAACGGGATAGAGTATTCTTCGAAGCTCACAACTCACCCATTGGGGGTCACAAAGGGGTTTCGAAAACTTATCATCGCATAAAGAATCACTTTTATTGGGAAAACCTCAAAGAGGATATCCAACGCCGAATACAACAATGCTTGGAATGTCAGCTAAAGAAGTTAGTGAGAGTAAAGACTCGTCAACCAATGGTCATTACTGATACCCCAGGCACGGTCTTCGAAAAACTCGCCATGGACATTGTAGGTCCATTACCGGTTACCCAGTATGAAAACGAATATATTTTAACTATGCAGGATCAGTTATCAAAGTTTTGCGTGGCTGCGCCTCTCCGAGATATGTTGGCAACCACTGTCGCTGACGTATTTATTAAGAGGTTTGTTTGCCATTATGGAGCACCAAAGACGTTGCTCACGGATCAAGGGAGGAATTTCATAAGTTCCTTCTTGCAGCGAATTTGTAAACGGTTTCGAATAAAGAAAATTCAAACTACGGCATTCAGACCTCAGTCCAACGGATCGCTGGAGAGGTCACATCATGTCTTGGGAGAATATTTAAAACAATATGTAGATTCAGAAAAAAATTGGGATGACTGGCTTGAGCTAGCTACCTTTTCATATAATACCTCAGTACACGAAGGAACACGTTTTACACCCTTCGAGTTAGTTTTCGGTAAAATCGCGCGGGTTCCTACCGAAGAACCCTTACATGAATTAGATTGTCTTCCTACCTATAACGGCTACATACAAGACTTAGTGAAACGGTTAAACGATATTCGTATTCTTGCGCGTGAAAATTTGATAACAGCCAAACAACGTTCGAAAGCTTACTATGATACAAACTTAAAATCGGTAACCTTTAAAGAGGGTGATTTTGTATTTCTACTAAAAGGGCCCAAATCTGGTAAATTCACCGACCATTATGATGGGCCTTACGAAATTTTGCAAGTATTATCCGACAACAATATTAAGATTAAAATTAAAAATAAAGAAAAGGTTGTTCACTCTAATCGGTTAAAAAAATCTAAAATATCGGTACAAGACGCGAAAAATCAACAAAAAAAAAAAGAGACTAGAGATGTTAAGGAGCTTGATCCGGATTATCAAGGTTAATAATTCTCTTTATTTTCAGAGATGAAGCAACTGGCAGTTCTATTCTTAATCGCCGTATGGCGACCGGTTTCGGCCATAATAGGCTACGATTGCGGAAGTAAAATCCTTAACATGACCACGATATCCCTTCTGGATATCGATGAATGCGACGTAGACGTGGATCAGGTGGACATGTCCCTAGTAGACGTTTTTCTACTACAAATGAATGAATACGAACATGTTAACGTAATGCAATGTAAAATAGAGATCCATAGAACAATTTATTATTGCGGGGCTTCGTCCCATTTAGCTATCGTAGAAAACGCCTACATGGAATATGTCCACCCGATCTCACGTGAAATGTGCCAGGTAGCGCACGACCATGGCACATTAAGAATAGGACAGACAATTATTGACGGGCTGATGGTAAATTCGACAACGACTCGTAGTATCACATTAGCCGGAAGCGCTACCGTAGGTGGTAGTTGTGAACAAGCTTTTTATTCAGACCCCTATGGGTCCTGGAGTAACGTAGTCGTTCTAGGTACAGTTCGTATCACTTTACAATCTATGTTAACTAGAATTAAGGTAGAAAATAATAAAATTTATTTACCCTCTGGGTACCATTGTAATTTAAAGACTGGAACCTGTATAGACCCCGAAAGTGGACATACGTTTTGGGATCCCCTGCCGCGCAGATATTGCGCGGATAACACTTATTCTTTATTGTATCGAGGTACCGCTAATAAACTTAGGTCTAAAACTGAAGAGGTCTATACGGTAAATGTAAGAGACACAAGCTTCTCATTAAGAACGATTGGATCTGAAACCTCATGTGATCTCACCATACACAAAACGGAACACCCGAAACTTTTCATTGTAGAAGGAAAAGACTTGGGAATCTTAGAAAAAAACAACGCAATACAGACTAACTCGGATAATTTAGATATATTTTTGTACGTAAATGCAAAAATGATTTATGTGGAGAGGTACATTAGGTATCAGGTTCAATCACTATATCTAGATGTAATGAAACACCGCTGTAGATTAGAAAAAGAATTATTGAAAAATACATTAGCGATAGCGTCGACACAACCGGACGAATTTGCATTTAGATACATGGGAGGACCTGGGTACATGGCGGTTCTAGCGGGAGAAGTCGTGCACATCGTCCAATGCGTGCCGGTAGAAGTGAAAATCCAGCGTGCAGACAAATGCTTCAATCGTATTCCAGTTCAACGGGGAAATCAGAGCTATTTTCTGACACCCAGAACCCACGTCATCACCACCCACGCAAACGAAATACCTTGCAACTCCCCTTTGTTGCAATATTATCGCCTGGGAACCACTTGGTATAAGTTGATGCCAACACCTGTAGAAGCACTGCCACCTGTAAGCCTCAAACCAGAAACCAAAATAACATGGGAGTACAAAAGCCCCGCACATTTGGCCACCAGCGGAATTTACTCAGAGGAGGACCTGGACGCCATGAGGAACCGTATAATGTTTACCATGGAACAAACTGCAGTAGTAGAAATTGTAGCACAACAATTCACCAACGGACTAAAGGTTTCACCATCCATCCTCAACGCCCTTGACGAAGAGATGTTGGACAAATTGGCTGAAAGCGCCTGGGAAAGAACACTGGGGAAGTTTCTTCAGTTCGGCACATTCAGCGCAGGAATAATTGGCGTTTTCATGGTGGTAAGAATGGTAAAAATACTCGCTGACACACTGGTCCACGGATATACCTTGCACAGTGTGTATGGGTGGTCCTTCCACCTAGTTGGTGCACTATGGGATTCGATGACCCATTTATTGTTGCATTTAGCAAAACACCCAGGACGAGAACCAAAAAAATTAGAAGCTAGCGCTCCAAACATGGAAGAAGAAACCATCGCTCTCACAGCGATTAATAAACCTGACATGTACCCAGAATTACCGACCAAAATCCAACCAGCTGAGAAGAATCGAACCTTTTGTTAGAAAAAAAAACTTTATTTGACGTCACTCTCATTCGAGACCTCACTCGTGCTTCCGTCTAACGATGGGGGTGTTACGTCCGAATTATTTTTCATTTTTAATTTTCTCGGTCGTTTCATATTATTATGTCATTTCATTATATTTTATTTTATTCTATTTTATCTTTATCTTAGTAGTTGAAAAATTTGTCTAGACACGTAAATTATGTCCAAATATTTTCCCAAATCACAAAGATTTCTAATCCTCACCAAGGACAGAGTGGCAGCTGACGCACTTCTTTATCGCTACTGCACTCTAAATAAGTAAAGTAAATAGTACTTTTGTAATGAGTTTTTAATGTCTCCAAATTGAAAAATACTTAAACATAATTTATGGTGTCTAGACAAAGGAATGTTTAAATAAATAAAAGCAAAAGACTTTCTTTTCTTTTTTTTCTTTTACAATAGAATATAACAATTATTAAGAATCGTCCGGAATAAAAATACTGAAGTAAAGATATGATAGAATAAAACTTATACCTGGAAAACAGAGAAAAGAACCAAATGATGTTTACTAGCAATATTTAAAAATAATTTTAGTTAATACACTATTTAAAAGTAATAAAATAATAAAATATGATGGTCTAAATAAAATATTCAAAACGTAAAATCAAATTTAATATTCAGCTTGAAAACAATAAAATAATATTAATAATAATTTAGATAAAATATTTAAACCTTAAAAATCAAATTAATATTCAATTTAAAATAATAAAATAATAAAATATAATAGTTAAATAAAATATTTAAACTTAAAATCAAATTAATATCCAACTTAAAACAATAGAATAATAAAGGATGATAGTTAAATAGAATATCTAAATTTAAAATAAATTAATAACATAATAAAAGATAATAGGTTGAATAAAATATTAGTAATCAAATAAAAACTAAACAAAAAGAATATTAAAATATGAGAATTTAAATAAATGAAATATTAGAATAAATAAAAAAAAGGATGACAATTTCATTCAACCATAATTTAACGGAAATTTAGTCGAATTACTTTTATTATTAGTATTATCAATATTATTATTATTAAAATTATTTTGATTACATTTATTATTTAAATAAAAAAAAACGCGGGGTGAGTTACAAAGAACAGAAGAGAGGGAGACAGGAAAATCAACGTGGAAGGGATAGTGCGGCCCCGAAACGGTGGTTTTCCGTAAGGAAGTGGAAAACTTCGGGTGGAAGTGGAAGAACGTGGGAAGAGATTTTCCCCCAAATACAGAACCTGGAGTATCCGCCCATTTTTTCCGCAGGCCTAACAAGCGGCCCCAAAAACAGTCAGTTGTGTCGTGAGTCCCGAACTACCCGTTATTCCCAATATCCAAGTTATCCATTTTCTTACAATATAGGCTGGTAGCCATTATTTTTTTTTGGAACAGTTCATTCATTTAACAGTTTACAATCTTAACAGTTATAATTTTAACAGTTATTCGTTTAACAATTTATTAAGATTTTCAAGAAGTTATAATACAGAATAGGCTGGTAGCCATTCTTTTGGCAGTCTAGGATTTTCCAACAGTATAATACAAAATAGGCTGGTAGCCATTATTTAAACAGTATAATATCCAAACAAATAATCACACAGAGTGGGCTGGTAGCCACCTGATTTGGAAAATAAGGACCTCGATCAACTCACCCCGAACAAAACCAATAGAAAAATAAGAACGTCGAATAATTATAATTACTGAGTAAGTCAATATAAATTTTTTTAATGTTCAAAATAATGATTTAATAGAAATACCGGTGTTACGTTATTAAGCGTCAGTTGTTGAGAATTAACCATTTAAAAATTCCGAGTAATCTTGTAAAACAACCTTGACTTCTGTATTCTCATTTTCCATTATTTATCTCATTGAAATTTGTGTAACAATATATCTATTTAATTACAATTTAAATTCATGTTTTTAATTTCCATATTCCCTCATTGAAATTTCTTGTCCCCGGTCTATTGGTCGAAAGACTAGGACCAAATATATTCTATAGAAGTCCGATTTTAAAGTAGGTCGAGTTTCTCGCTCATAATTTGGCATCCTTAACACCGTTGCCATATTATAGTCAGGGCTCAAAGCCTGCTTTTATTGCAAATCCGACATAACAAATGCAAGAGTACAGTATCAATTTGTACTTTACCTATAGCAATCTTAAAGCATCTAATTGCGAACGTTTCAATAGAACGTTAAAGAATAAAGTGTGGGTAAAATTTACTGTTCGTGGTATTTTCAAGTGGATAGATATTTTGGATGATTTAGTGGTTACTTACAATTATACGAAACATCGAACAATCAAAATGAAGCCAAACGATGTCACTGCTGCCAATGCCAAAGAGTTAGTCACAAACGTGTATCGCCCTCTGAACGCGATGAAATTAACTAAAAAGAAAAAGTTTAAGGTTGGTGATAAAGTTCGCATCACCAAATACAAACATGTGTTCGAGAAGGGATACACTCCCAATTGGACCACTGAAATTTTTACGATTAAGGAGGTTAAGAATACCAATCCAACGACGTACAAACTTATCGATTACCAGGATCAACCAATTGAACGTGGCTTTTACGAAGAAGAACTCAGCAAAGTTAAATATCCAGATGTTTATATTGTTGAAGAAATCATTCGTACACGTGGCAAGAAGCTATATGTTAAATGGTTAGGATTCGATAGTACACACAATAGTTGGATAAATAAAACAGATTTGTAATAATTTTTTTAAAAATATTTTTATTAATAAAAATAATTAAAAAAAATAAAAAAATGTTTTGTTTTTTTTCAACACATATTATATACGATATTTACATTTCCTCACACACTATGTACAATATTTACAAATGATCACTCACACACATGTACTCGCTCACACATACAATTTAAAAATAGGTTATTTACAATTATTTACATAACCCCAAGGTACAGTGTCTGTTTGACCTTGGATAAGGCAACGCTTATCATCCTCCCAAGACAGAGCAAGCTTGTTTTGTGTGATAGTACACACTTTATGTTTTTTACTCTGAATCAAGCGTTGCTCTCTACTTACATTTTTATGGCGCATTAAACAATCCACAAAATCATCAAACGTGATTGTTTTGAGTGTGCAGCTTTTCACACCTTTGGCCCGTTTCGTGTCATTTTCACCTTGTGTTTTGAAGGCATAGAGCTTGGCACGCAGACCAGCAAACTCAGTCATGATCTTGCCATTATTTTCGTCTTTCATTTTACCCAAAACCTTCTTATTAGCCTGAGGTATGTTATAAACATTGACCTCAGGATAATCTGAGGTATCGAAGCGTTCAATATCACGTTTGATGACTTCATAGATGTTAGGAACAGTGAAGTGATAAATTAGGCTGTCGGTGTCAGTGTAGAGAAGCTTCGCTTGATCCGGAGTAAAATTGGTTTTAATGTAATTGTAATGAAAGTCATATACAATAATTTTAGATAAATCGAGAATAGAATAACCCACGTATATGGGCTTATTGAACAGGATCTTGACACGACTCATTTCAATAAGCACCATGTCTTCACCAAAGACAGTACAGCTGTGAAAGTTTGGTTTTGCAATTAAAGATCTTGCGCCCCATTGACCCTCCCACTTTCTCACCAATCTGACATCCGTATGGTTTCGAACATTCTCCATGGTCTTGCCAAATACAGCATTGTTCATTAGTTTGTAGAAGTTTTTCTCAAATTCATTTGCAGATTTTTTACGGTACTCTGTATTCAAATCTATATATGGCTTCAACCATGGAGATTGATCGAATTCCAAGACTCTGTGTACTTGTTTTACACTCATACCCAATTCGATGCACTGTTTTAAGTTGCAATAATGGATAACATACTTTTCTTTATCATACAATGTTGTAGCTAGTTTTGTGCATGTGCCTTTTGGTGGAAGAAAGTGTTCAGGACAAAGGGACAAGTCTTTCTGTTGTTCGTGTAAGTTTTTCGGATACTCGAGATCCACTTCCAAGATGTAACCCTTGAGACTATCATCAGGATTATTAAGAATAAAATCTAATGATGCATCAACCCATTTAAATGAGCCAGTTGGTAGGTACTGACTCATTGCAGCTCCATATAAATTATTGACATCAAAGTACATAATGTAGGAATTTTCTCGCGCGGGATTGTATTCATTACCCATAAATAGGTTGTTGGCACGAGCATATCGATTGGAACATTGTGCCACTCCGCCTCTAATACCTTTTTCGAAAAACAATAGCATCGAAGGATCTGACAATACGTCTAAAGAAACATCGGTGTACTTTAACATTGCATCAAATGCAAGTCCAGGCGCAGTGTAGTAGTGTAAGGGGTCTAAATTGTATGTTTGTTTACAACTTTTCCGGAAGTTTTGAAAAATGTCAGCTAAAAGCAGTACGTCCGTTTTTAAATACAGATCAGAATATTCACCTAACGTCTGAATTCCAAATGTATTCTACACTCTTTCCGCGTGTTTGTAATCATCATCAGAAATATTGGAATTAGTCAATTTAGAGAAAAAGTGTTTTTTTGCCGGTAATTTAGTATAATTTAATTTGTCCCAACTGTCTACATACTCATACGGAAAAATTTCTTTCCGTGTGACTAATTCAAATTGTTGGGGATCAGCAATACTGTTGCGAGTAATAACTTTGTCAGCATCATTGAGATAAGATGCCAACTTTTCAATACTACTCGCCATAAATCTAAATGAATCAATAAACCGTAAACTGATGATTGTTTCATCAACTTTTTTAGTAAAAGCGATATATTTTTCTTTATTAATAGGCAATAATTGAACTGAACCGGGAAAACATTTGGCTACTGACTCGATAAGAAAATGTGAATCATACCCGGAAAGATTGTGGAATACAATTGGAATGTTATGAGACTGTTGATAAAGAATGTTACATTTTACATGAGCCGGTCCACGATATTTACCGGTAAAATGACAGTGGTCTCGGCATTTGTCAGTTTCAGCAAGGTATTTATTACAAATGTGACATTTTTTAGATGTATTATATTCGAAATTTTCCTGTTCTGTGAGTGGATGCATTTTTACTGGTGATTTAATTAAATTATGAACTGAAATGGCTAATGATTTTAACCTGGACATAAACCAATCGATACATTTATTACTACGGTTACATTCATATTTAGACAAGGTATCTTTGTAAGCACAATGTACGTAAAAAGCTACACTGTGGGGTATATGTTCTTCAGATTCTTCGGCCTTTGGTATTAACATGCATTCGATATCGGCATAGACTACGAATGGCACATCTTCCTGATATTTAAAATCCTTAAATTTCAATTTATCATTAACCGGCAGCTCGATCCTAACTTTATTAATTTGAATACAATCCCGACGATGTTTTTCGTATGTGATTTCCTCTTGGAAGTGGCATAAGCATCGATCGCAAAAGTGCTTTTTTCCATTATGTTTTGATATTTGTTTTCTAACCAATCGTGAAAGATCTTTAATAAACGTAAAGTGAAACTAACGTTCAAAGCTGGCTATTCTATTCTCGATATTATCATTTATGTCTGCGTCTGCTGACTGAACTTATAACATAAGAAGGTGAATTGTGGAATCACCTAGATTTTCTTTGCTAAAATAAAGTGGTACTATCACACTAGGCCCTTGTTCACACAATTCATCATCAGATTCTACATGTTCCGACTCAATACCGTATACATTTATTGATAGATTATTTAGTTTTTCGAATTTAGGTATATCTTTGAGTTACATTGGAAATTTAATACCATCGTAATTTAATACTCTACTATAATGTGGATATGATCTTACTCTACTCACATTCCGACCATCTTGAGCAGGATGAAGAGCAGCAATAACGGACCACAGGAAACAGTAGTTATCTTCATTCATGATATTGATCACCGCTTTCTTCTTTTTAATGTCTTTCGGTAAATCAGTGTAGGTTGATCCATTTCCACCTTGGAGTGGAACATATTTGTTGATGTTTAAAGCAAGGTTGCCGATTTCAAGGAGTGACCATCCTGAATCTCGATGTTCAAAATCTTCAACCTTGGCATGCAGGCGATCGCTGACAAATTCATTGAACCATTCAGTAATGTCTGTGGATGCTACGATCGCTTCATTTTTTGTGTTGAATGTTTTTGTTTCAATTGTTTCTTGATCGGCAGTCGATTTAATGAATTTGCAGGTTAGGATGACATTTGCTTTGATGTTACCATCTGATTGTAGTGCAGTTTCTAATTTATTGACAATCAGATCACGTGCGTCTTGCAGGAATGCGCGCAAATCGTGATGAAGTAAATTAACAACCATACCTGTGCGTATTCGGTTGGCGAAAGCACTTTCAATATCTTTCCATATGACACGGTTATTGTTGACCTCAACTTGTTCAATATTATTATTGATATTACCACCAACACCGCGTCCAACGATGCCATTTTGTTGTCTCTGGAATCGCTCGTAATGTGACCCAAGTTGTGTGATATAAAACTGAATTTGCATTCGTTCATGCACATTCAAATCTGGAGATCTTGCAAGCTGAGTCAAGGCGTCAATGTGTTCTGCTGCAATATCACACCACTCTGCTATTAATTGATTTTGAACTGCAGGTGGTGATAGGAAAAGCTCATTGTAAGCATTTTCCATCGCTTGGAGAATTTTATTGTAAACTTCCGTTTCCATCTTGATGTTTACTAATAAACATAATTAACAATTAATGATAAAGAAAAGTTATTAGGAAAAAAATAATAAAAAGTATATTTACCTTTCAAAATATTCTCAACAGTGTAAAAATTATTTCACAGTTTTTTATGAAGAATTCACAGTGTAGAAAAATTATTGATATTAAGTCAATAATTAACAGTAAAAATTAATAATAATAAAAGTTATTAATAATATAAGTTATTAATAATAATTCGTATTTAGAACAGTTTGCGAAACGTAGTTGCAGTTTAGAAAATTCACAGCACGTAGATTATGTTCACTGGATGTCAATTCAGAGACTAATGATTACTGCTCTACAACGATCCTCTCTTTATATGAGCCGCGCGACTGTGGTGGCGCTACTGTACATTCCATAAAAGATGATGAAATACTGACCGTTATTGCATCAGTCACACACTATTTCTCGGAATGATGACGTATTTTTAACGGTTATCCAGAAGGCACCACAAGTTCCCTCTCCCCTTTTTCTGATGCAATCCCGAGACTCATGACGTCATAAACGAGTTTCAACTTGATTGGAACAAGTTCAAGCATGTTTAGAATGGGGTTTTAAGCAGCTGAAAGCAGGTTTCAACTTGTTTGAAACACGTTTTTACTTGTTCCAGAATGGAGTTTTAACGAGTTGAAACTGGTTTCAACTTGTTTTAAAAAGTTTTAACTTGTTGAAAATAATATTTCCATAGAAAATTCAATAAATTATTATACACAAATATTTTCAAAGATAATTGTAAGTGATTTTACAATAATTTTAAGAAAAATTAATCCATATAATTTCAATTAAAATATTTTTTCTTTTACTAAAATAATTGATTAACTGCATTCCGTACGATAAATATTCATTTTTACTATAGTGAATAATTGTAGTCAAGAAATTTCTACAGAATAAGTCATTACATTAGTTTCTAAGAAGTAGATGATAGCATACTTATTTCTCAAATAAACAACGCAATAGATGACGTTATATTCTGAGAAGACGCCAACACATACTTTAGATAACCATGCCTATTCCAAGAAGACGCTAACGGTATTGTAGATGGCAGCACTTATATTTTTTAATGGAAAAAAAGTACAACGCAATAGATGACGTCATATTCCGAGAAGACACCAACACATACTTTAGATAACCATACCCATTCCAAAAAGACGCTAACGGTATTGTAGATGGCAGCACTTATATTTTTTAATGGAAAAAAAATACACCGCAATAGATGACGTCATATTCCGAGAAGACGCCAACACATACTATAGATAACATTATAAGAATGTGAGATTGTAAAAAACATATATAATGATAAAATTATAAATTATAGCTCAGTCTTGCATCATACTTCGACTGTCACGGAGTTAAAAATGGCTTTGATATTGGATATTCAAGGATTTATGACTGACAATAATTTTATTGTCAAAGAATTGTCAACAATTAGTATTCATAATGATAATTTGGTGGATGCTACATGTTTGCTTTTTAAATCACCATTCGATCAAGAAGATCTAACTGATTCGGAAAAACGTCAGAATGATTGGCTAACTGATTATCATCATGGATTAGCCTGGAATTCTGGTATAATACCGTACGAGAATGCAAAAGATATACTTACTATTATATTCCGAAATACAACCTACATTTATGTCAAAGGAGCTATGAAAAAGAATTGGTTGGATTCAGTACTCGATGATAAAAAACTGATCATTGATCTAGAGGAATTAAAATGTCCATCATTAAAAAATTTCATTAGAAATTATTTTTGTCCATATAAAAAATTTCATAACTCTGAGAATAATTATTATTCCTGTACTTATAATAATGTAAGATGTTTAAGAAATTGGTTTCTTGAAAATTGTTCTACTGCATCAATAGCCAGATCAATTTCAATATACTATCAGTTATATCAAAATATGAACGATATGACATCGGAGGACATTGCTAATTTACCTGCTGAATTTATCATTAAACATGCATCGGATCAGATAGATCAAATTTGGAACAAATTATCTGAGAATTTAAAAACAAATAAAAATATTAAAAATTATCGTCGTTGTCGACGCCATTATTTGTCAGATTCACTTGATTTTGGAGAATTTGATTGTATACTTCCATACACAAAAGATTGTTATTTTTGTAAGAATACAACAAAGATGTAAAGTATTTTCATAAATCTGGTGAATTAATAAAAATATCTTTAGAATTAATAAATTACGTTTGATAATTAAATAATTCCTATACTTACATTGATTATTATTTATTATATTACGTATATTTCACAAAAATAATTATAGTCATAAAATATAAAAATAATTTCAAAAGAGTTTAATAGAATGATAATTTAATAGAAATTCAAACTCTCATACCAACTATTCCCGCCTAAAAACCTCGTGTCGATATTGCAAGTCTACCAGTCGGTATAGCAAGTACATATTCGAATACATAGATGTCGCTACTTTCGGCTTCTAGTTGTCTCAGTGTATATGCTAGGGGGGTTCTGAGCGTTCTTTTCATCCCCAACCGTTATCTTGTTCACGCGTCGTTGGAAATTTTTTTATAAAACGTAAATATTTATTTTTATAATTAATAAAATTTTTATTGCAAAAATAAAAAAAAAAAATGTGAGTTTTTGTGCATGTGTATGTTTGTGTGAGTTTTTTGTGCATGTGTATGTTTGTGTGCATGTTAATTTTTGTGTGCATGTGTATGTTTGTGTGCATTTTTAATTTTTGTTTGCATGTTAATTTTTGTGTGCATGTGTATGTTTGTGTGCATGTGTATGTTTGTGTGCATGTTAATTTTTGTGTGCATGTTAATTTTTGTGTGCATGTGTATGTTTGTGTACATGTTAATTTTTGCGTATTGTTTATATTTTGTATACCTGTGAATATTTTTTTCCTTTTAATAATACGTTTTTTTTTTTTTTGTTTTTTTCTGTTTTCTTTTTTGGTAGGTTTTTGTAGATTTTGTTATTTTTTCAACGTGAAAAAACAAAAAAATGGCTAACTCAGTGACTTTTGTGTTCCCGGCTCGGTGGTTAAAACACCTCAGTGTAAATAATGTATACGATTTGCTTAAATCGCAAATCGAGGCGATTGTTTTTGGGGGCGAGCGCCTACAAGGCCAGATTTTTATCATTCGCAATATTGCTGCGGAATTGGTTATGGTGCCATTGCACCAATACTGGTACTTCAGGATACCTGAAGTACCAGATGACCTTGTTATCCGCAACAATTATGTGGTTAATCCTACCTTGGATTATCTATTAATGAAATTCATTGGTGAATTAACTCTCGAATTTCCTAATTTAGAAGCATTATTTAACATTCCTCGTCAGTTTCCACCGGAAATAATCGATTTAATTGTTGATTAAAAAAAGGTAATTTAATGTTATTCTTCATTTCATTATTAAAAAAATTGTAATAATTATATTATTTTATTACTAGCTTGTTATTTACATACAAACACACACACGCACACATTCTGGCATCAATCATCCTGGGCTTCATACTATCCATACATAATATCAAAAACTCATACATAATTTAATTAACCCGTACTTAATACTCCATTAAATGCTGATTGTTTTTTTGTATCCAAATTTCAATAATTTTTTCCGATTTTTTGTAAATTTTTACTGATTTTTGTAATTTTTTCCGATTTTTTATAATTTTTTACTGATTTTTTGTAATTTTTTTTTCTGATTTCAATTGTGAATTTTTGTAAATTTTTTCCCGATTTTCATCAGAAATTTGCATCACTATTTTGCTTTTGTATAATTTTTTTCATGTTTTCTACTAATATTGTATTAAGCCATTAAGTTATTATAAAAATATGATATGTGATTAAATTACTTTTAATATTAAATGTGATTATTTAAATAAATATAAAAAAAAAAATATTTTAGCAAAAAAACAAAAAAATCTGTTGTAAATAATTTAGTATTTTAACCTATCTTTAAATTAATCCATTAAAATTATTTTTAATCTATCCTTTAAAATTATTTTTAATCAATCTTTTCAATTAATTTATTGATTAATCCAGTCTATTCTTATAACTATAAGACCTAACATAACCTTTTAATTAATATCTAAATTTAGCCTATACTTACAAGCTATAAAACCTAACATAACCTCTTTATTATCTAAATTTAGCCTATACTGACAAACTATAAATCTAACATAACCTCTGAATTAATATATAAATTTACCCTATACTTACAAGCTATAAAACCTTACATAACCTCTTTATCATATAGATTAAGTCTGTACTTATAAACTATAAATATAACCTTTTAATTATAATCATTATTATGTTAATTTATTAGCCTATATTTCAAACTATGAAACTTAACATAACTTCTCAATCAATATATAAATTAAGTCTACACTTATAAACTATAAACAACCTTTTAATTATAATGATTATTATATTAATTTATTAGCTTATACTTATGAACTATAAATCTTAATATAACCTCTTAATTAGTTTTCTGATTGAAAAAAATATGAAAAATTAATAATTACATTGGAAAGGTTATCACAAATAATACAAGTTGGTATGAGAATGAATATTTTTATTGTTTATTTAGAGTTCCACACATAAAAATTCGAATTTGTTGGATTTACCACCCAGATACATAAAAAAAAGTTGCCTCTTCATGGCTAGTATACATAGTTTTTTAAGTTCTTCAGGTTTGGCTTCGTAAAACTTCGCCGTTCGTGGTGGCAAAAAAACGTTGAAATCCTCACGGATTCTGGCAATAATGCGGGGTCCATATTTTGTATAAATCATCTTCAGTTCCGAAACTTCAAATTTTTCGTTGACTGGAAGATCTGCAAATCTGTGTGTTGGTAGGAAATGCTCCAACCGGTTAATTAAATTTATTCCAGTAAGATCCATTGTTCTGCAATTAAATTAATTAATTAATAATTATTGTAATTAGTTAATCATTGATAAGAGACAACTTTTGAGGTTATACATACCTTATACTTGTGAATATGATTTTTTTCAGGTTATACACTGAATTATGATATATAGGTTATGATTTTTTAGCTTAGTCACGTAGATTTGACTTACACGATTTTTTTCAAGAGTCTGTTGAGCTCTGGGAAAAAGAGCTCGTTTATATGTGTTCATCCCCTCCATCATCAACTTGCCCTGATTGGTGTTCTAATTTACCCCCTCCAAAACCTCATCGATGTTGATTGGCTAATGCAAGTCTGAACCTGCACGATGACGTCACAAATAACGTTCCAGAAGGACGCTAACTTCAAAAATTAAGCCAACTGCGCAGTTAAAATCGGTTTTAATTGCGTCGTAACAAAACTTCCGAGAATGTGACGTCATCAAACAGGTTTCGAGTTGTCGGTCTATAAATAGATTTCCGAGAATGTGACGTCGTGGAACAGGTTTAGACCTGTTATTCTATAAATAGAATGTGACGTCGTTAAACAAGTTCGAACCTGTTATGCTATAAATAGAATACTAAAAATGAGACGTCATGGAACAAGTTTAGACCTGTTATTCTATAAATAGAATATGACGTCGTTAAACAAGTTTGAACCTGTTATGCTATAAATAGAATACTAAAAATGAGACGTCATGGAACAGGTTTATACCTGTTATTCTATACATAGAATGTGACGTTGTTAAACAAGTTTGAGCTTGTTATGCTATAAATAGAATACTTAAAATGAGACGTCATGGAACAGGTTTATACCTGTTATTCTATAAATAGATTTCCGAGAATGTGACGTCATTCAATTGCGTCGTAATAAAATTATTGTAAACATACAGCTAAGGTATGAGTTCACAACGCTTAGCATGGACACAAACCACACCGATAAAACAGCACAGACACGAACCATGTCGATAACACTTAGCATGGACACGAACCTTGTAGATAACACTTAGAATGGAAACGAACCATGTCGATATCCAATGATAATAATCGGTAAAAACTTACCGACTCAGTAGTTGGTAAAATACAACAAAATGGCCGCGAATGAGCACAAAATAGCCGCGAATGAGCACAAAATGGCCGCGAATGAGCACAAAATGGCCAAAAACATTGATAAAACAGGACGTACCGACCGCGCCGATACCGACTGCCAGTAAAACAGCCGGTAAAACAGAGCAAACAAGTGGTAAAACAGGGTGAGAAGTCAGTACCTGGTCGGTCGGTACGGCAGGTACCTACAAGTGCTGCTGTCCCAGAACTCTCCTCATTACACTACTAGGAGACTTCCGTGACCTAGATTGCATTTTTGCCGGGGACGTAAAATTTATACGGTAATGCAACCTCCAGCAGAGAGAAGTAATAAGAAAATAGGAATTCTAAGAAGGCTCGTACAGGGGGGAGGGGCATTAACGGGGAGCTGCGTAAAGACACTCCACTCGCCGATGGTAGAAACTTCTGGCAAAATGGAGCTTAAGCACATAAAGGAACATTATGGGTGAGGGGAAATTGTATGACCCAAGCTGTATCTGTTGCTGCGGACTAAAAGTTGAGACAGTAATGAAAACTCTAGCAGAGAAAAAGGATAAAAAGATAGAAATTTCAAGAGCTTCGTACAGGTGGTCAGTGACGGAGGAATAGAATAAAGTAAGAGACTCCACTTGTCGACGGCATAAGCTTCTGGAATAACGACGAGAGCAAAAAGTCACGTAGCCGCGATTTTTATGAAGGACAAAGAGTCTGACTTGATTATTTTATCTAAAACACTTTATAATTTTAACAATTATCAATTATTGGCTAATTTCTGAATTTTAACTGATTATTGCTTATTAAATATTATTATCATTAATTAGTGTTGATCTAATAATTTTCTTGTTAATTGATTAATTCAAGCATTAGTATTTTTTTAATTGATTTATCTATTTCCTAATGAATTTTTAGTAATTTATCTTTATCTATTTGATGATAGTTCGCACAAGTATTTTTATCAGTTACTAGTCAAATTAAGTTATGGGTGTATTTAGTACATACTGAGTCACAATTTTTTTAAAAGAGACAGATAGTTAGTAGTTGAAGCGCGGTAGTGCAAGAGAGAAGAGAGTCAATTTCTTTAATTAATTTTAGGTTATTTATTAATTGCAGGGTGGAACGAATTACATGTTATCAATTAGGTTTTGTTTATTGATAACTTACTACTGATTCTCGCTATCATTATTGGTTTAATTATTATTTCCTTTCTTACTACAGTCGGTATGTTTGGGGAAGAGAGAGAAGGGTGAGTAATCAAAGCATAGTAACATAAAAGATAACGTGTGTAGTCAGTAGGTATAGTCAGAGTTTTTAACTTAGAGAAAGCAAGAGTCAAATAATTCAAATGAGAAAGAAAGGAATTTAAGCTTGGGTTATTAATTATGAATTGTTGATTAGAGTTGAGATTATTATTTTTTTATTGTTATTTAATTATTGACAGCTTGTTTTTATTATTTGTTAAAAGATTTCTCGAATGATGATGGGTTAGTGCGATGTATGAATACCAATAGTAATTTTTAGCTGAGTTATTTATCTTAAAAAGGTTTGATCAATGTCTCAAAAAATATCGAATTTTAGAAGAAACCGCTCTTTTTATGGTTTTTTGATGATAACTTCCGTGATAATGGTCGAAATTTAATGTTTTTTTTTTGAAAATTTTCGTTATTAGATGGCCTTTACAAAAAAAAATACAGAACAAATATACGAAATGTTTTTAATCAAGATTTTTGAATTTTAAGTTTTTAACTGTGTTTTTAAAAAAAGATGTATCGTTCGATTTTCTTGAAAATTTTCTATCTCAAACTTCTATCCATTCTCCAACTTTTAAGCCCGGTCCGGCAGTGGGCCTTCCATAGTTACTATGTTTTATGATTTTTAAAAATTGAAATAATTTTTTTTCCACTATAAATGATGATCAGTTCCGATTTTTGACACTGTATACTTGTTTTCCTTGCATATTATAAATTCATTTCAATATTTTTTTGTTCTGAGTAGGGATTTAAAAGCGGTTTGTAAAAGTTAATGCTATTTATGAGCAGTTATAATTAATGTTTTTATTTATTACGAAGCAACCATTTCAAGCAAAAGAAACATTAGATTTGCTATGCAATACAGCTAAGACCATTACAGGAGCTCAAAAATTCCATATAATTATTCGAAAAAGCGACGAAACTGTATTACAAACGTTTTTAATTATTTTCGTGTTCTTTTGAAAATTTTATATTAATGATTGTTTCGTGCTTTGCGCTTTTTGGTATTTTGGGTGAATAATATAAATCCATTGGCATTGTTTGAGTATTTTGGAGAATTATTAAAGGAAAATACAGTTACCGTATTAACGTGCAACCAAGAGAGTTGATTAATTACGTAAACTGTAAGTACTTTTTGGCTAATACATTGGCGTGTAATTTGGTTCCCGAGTTGGCGATCATTTGTCCGTCTCATGAGAGCGAGTGAGATAACGAACTTTGAGTATCAATATTTTTCATAAGCATATGATGGAATGCGTGACTATTGTGCCCAGTAAATACAAATACAATAAGTGAAAATATTCAGTATTATTTTATCCTAACCAAATATTGATTGTGATAAATATTTGGTTATTTTTCACTCCCAAAAAACGGCTCGATAGATGAATTTCAAAATTTATAGGGTTACTGGGGGTACATTAAGCTAAAAAAGTTCCTGGCAACAATATTTTTTTTATCAATATTTGCAGAGTAGCGGTTGATTTACTAAAAAACCAAAATAAGTCATTTTTTTGTTCTCACTTCTAAAGGATGTTAAAAATAAAAAAAATTGTTTTTTCCAAAAAATGATAAACGGGTCTTGTAGAGAATTTATTCAAGTTTTTAACGCCGCCCTCAAAATTACTGTGCGATCATTGGTACCTGAAATATCGATGATCAAAGCCAAAAGGATTATTTTTTGTCTGAAGGCTGATATCTCGGCGACAGATTATCCTACGAGGTTAAAAAAGAAGCCAAATTGAAGCTGATTAAATTTGCCAAATGACCTATGCATTGGTTTAGTTGACAAAATTTTTCCACAGTCCGTGGGCTCTTTGAAAAAAAAAAAAAATTAAGACATGTATTGTCTCACGGTATTTTTTATGTTAGCGTAATAACCACACCTTTTAAAAAATTTTGATAAAAATGCACTGAAATTAGAGATTTCAAGCTATAAAATTCTTTTTTTAAAATCTCGATACGATTTTTTTTCACAAAGTTACAGCCTTCCAAAAATTACTAAAAAATTTATAAAATTTTTCTGTGTTACGTTCTGGCTCTAATTAAATTTAAATAAAAATTTTGGAAATTTTTTTTTTTGAAGTCTCGAATTATTTATTCGCCACGGTGGGCGAATAAACGGTTCGACACTTCTTAGAATCATAAATAAATAATAAATTAATAAATCGTTACTTTGTTGGCGATATTATTTTATTCATCACCAACAATGTAACGGAAATCTCTTGCGATAAGAGAGTCGCCGTGGCTCGCGGATAGTCTAAATAGATGACGATGCATGAGACCCGGGCCATGACGATTCTCTCATAGGAAACCTGAGATGCAACGTTAACACTTTTGATAATGTATAATACCAAGGAGCGACAGAATCAAGGCAGTCGATCACAAGATCTAGTAGAGCCAAGAACTCTACACAAACCTGTTGTCTTGATCCTGTCACTCGGACTTTGAGGCAGAATATATATCCGTATTTTATTAAAATACGTACTCCTTATTTAACTTTGGGCGCTGCTACCGGCAGTCCAAAAATCACATACCTCGTATTGGGCGCTGCTACCGGCAGCCCAATACTCTCACCTGCTCTGGGCGCTGATACCGGCAGCCTAAGCGCTTCCTTTCCGAATCCAAAATTCATGCTTCAAGGCCGATGAAGCAGGTCAGGATGTTCAGTACAGCTCGGTCGCGGGATTCGAGGTGTCATCGCGGACCTTGCCAAAGGTCGTCCGAGAATTAAGTCTGAGAAAGTTCTTGTTGAGTTTTCGATCTCAAGTGTTGTTGAGCTTTCGAGCTCGTGTGGTGTTGAGCCGTCGAGCTCGTGTGGTGTTGAACCGTCGAGCTCTTGGGTTGTTGAGCCTTCGAGCTCTGGTTGTTTGATCGGCCAATTGGAATCGCTTTCCCTTGCGGAGGAACCAGGCCTTCAAGGCTCGTCCTGTTCGCATTCAGAGGGGGCATCAAGGGGTTATTTGGGCCGAATAATGGGGATAATCGTCACCATGGTAAGTCATTAAAACATTTTCGCATAAAATAAAAGAAGGTCAACAGCTGACGCACCTGGGGTCTATTGACACCCTAATGACGTCAACCTGGTCAATTAAAAAATATTCTGTCTGAATAATAAATAAGCCAGAATGTAACATTCTGTTCCTTTAATTTCTTGCGTTAGTGTATTTTATGTTTAAGAGATTTATTATTATCTTTTTCATTCATGTACGCATACCAGTATTATTTTGAGTAAGTGATTTATTATTATTTTATATTTGATATTGTTTATTTGGTTATGCGATACCATTGATTAATTAATTTATTATTTAAAAATCTATCTGGAATAAATAGTCATCAACCTGGCATTAATTTAATCAACAATGGAATCGAAGGCTGGCACAGCCGATTTAATAATTTCGTTCAAGGTTGTCATGTATCAATGGGAAAATTTATTAATGCGCTACAATCTGAACAATCAGTTATGGAATTTAATTATCAGCAATGCATTAGTGGTCGTGATCTATCAAAAAAAAGATAAATATATCGTGATTACGATGCACGATTAAGACGTATTGTTGATAACTATAATGAAACAGTTGATGCTCTAGAATATCTTGAGGTGTTTGCAACTGTCCTTTCATTTAATCATATGTATTGGATATTACTTATTATTATCATTAATAGCTATTAATAATTCCAGAATTCTTTGTATAGTAAAATTATAATGATCAATGCATTTGTTGTTTTGATGAATCGATATTTATTTAGTTGTTGTTTCCATTACTTCATAAACATTATTACAACTTTCTTTATTTATACTTATTACTTAAGATACTTATTAAGATCGTCATAGTTTTCTCGATTTAAATTAATATAATAGATTTATTATTTCAATAAAAAGATTTATTCAATTCTCTAATATATATTGTGTTTTGTGTTTTTAATGATGACATAGACTATATATTTTATACTAAGATAAGTTTTTTAATCATTTTGATGTTATTACGCTGGTTGTTATTATTTTGGTTATTTTGTCGTTGCATAAAATTTCCTAAGGTATTGTTGTTGGAGTTATTTTTCTAGGGTATTATTTACAAAGATATTTTGTCGTTATGGTATTATTACGTGCTACGTGTCTTATTACGGGGATCTACCGGAGTGAAGTCCGAGTACACTTACTATTTGGCAACCTTGTTCATTATTTAATTAGTTGGGCGCCAGGTGATTTGTAATCACTAAATAAACAATTATCAAAACGTCGACTTAGGGTGGCGGATCGGGGAAAGGTCAGGCACTTAAGATTACGATAAAATAATTGATCCGAATTAACAAATTAGTCGTATATTAAATAACAAAAGAATTGATCGGTTTGACAAAAATAATCGGTTACAAAAGAGATAATAAATGCCGTTATCGGCTTGACTCGATATAAACACAACCAAACGTAGTTGATCGGAATAGTCAGTTCGTTGCTCAAAATAAAAAAAAACAGTCAGTTGTCGAAACAGAAATACTCTTAGTTTATTTCACAAACACACGCGACGTCGTTCTTAACTGAATACTCGACCGGTGACGACAGAGTATTTTACACGGCAAGAGTTGGCTGCCGCAACGAATGAGAAAGAGATAATCCGCTATTCTCAGAAATACTCGAACGAAATAAAATAAAATAAAATAATATTTTATACTTCGGTAACGCGTTCACATGACACTATCATATATTTAGTACTCGTAATTAATTATTAACTCAATCATTATTTACACCAATCGCATTTCACTTGTTCATTAACAAAATCCGTTCACTTGTACACTTGTTCAATTTGCCGATGCTTCGGCTTGTTCACAAAATTAAACGAATTATTGTTCACGTAATAATCAGTCGTTGGTCCCTCGAATTGTTCGGGACGGCGTATATCGAATTGTTCAAAAAAAATCACAATCGAAATTTGTTCGGTTGGTCGAGTCGAATAGTTCAAAACTACAAAACGCGGCCGTTCAGTCCGTTGTCTATCCCGGATCTCCCGTAAACATCCATGCGGTCGATCTATTGCTCGGTCGAAGTCGAAATTCTCGATTCTAGATGTCACTAGAATTTGCTCATCCGGTAACTATTGACGATTTCAAATAAATTCAAACCACGAGTCGATGTCGAATTTTTCATCATGTTACACGTTATAATAGAATAAGATTGTCAATAATCAAGTATTTGACTATAATAAAATCCATTATTAATATCAGCTAATGACAACACTTCTTTTATATCTTATTACAAAAAAAACCTTAATCGGTCAGAAATTGGTGGATTTACCTTATATAATAAAAATTTTCAGTTGCTATTAAAAATAAAACTTTCATTCACCCGACTAGAAATTTTTAAGTGAGACCTATTGGGCCTTCATTGGGTTGCCTTATTAGGACCTCACATCAGGATGTCCCGCACAGACCTATTGGGTCCTTATTGGGCAGTCCCAGCTGGGCTCCAAGAGGGAAATTCCCAAGAGATTCCAGTAGAATATGCCTATTAGACAAAATATTAAAATGCGAAAAAAAATAAGATAACTTTCATTAAATCCGGATTGTCGTCTAATGTACTAGAAGCATTATCATTATTGAAATTGATGAAAAAATCTCGGTGACTGTTGTACTCGAACCTGCATCCTTCCGAATCAAATTCTTTGATGTTATCGACTGCGCTGACCCACGTATGTGCTTGCGCGAGTGTAAATAGTATACTTATTATAATACCGAAGAATAACAGATGAAGAAACAAAAAATGATATTCGGAGTAAATAGAAAAAATTTTCAGCTGCCGTTAAGAACAATATTTTTTTCGTTGCGGCCAAAATGGAAAACCCCCTAAAAAGGTGAAGAAATTTTTTTTATTTCAAAGTTGAGTTCTCCCACTTAGATCCCACACAAAACCCAATAGGGAAAAATGACAATCATTTTTTTATTTTTACGTTGGGTTGTCCCGTTTAGGCCCCACACAGAGCCCAATGGGGAAAACTTATAATAATTTTTACGTAGAGTTTTTCATCTTAGGTCTCACTCAGGCCCCAATCGGGAAATATTAACTATAAATTATTTTATTTTTGTTTGGGAGTTCCCTATTGGGGATGCCCTATTAGGACCCAATGAGGTCTATATACATGCAGTGGGAATTCCCACAGTAATTTCTAATCGAGTTTTTGCAGACAAAATGAAGTTTCCTCTAAAAAAAGTGAAGAAAAAAAAATTTGTAGGTATTTAATAAATTTGATGAAATTAAATTTTCTTGTATAAGTAATTTACAGGAAGAAAAATTACATATCACGTAATTATAAGATGCAAAGGAACAAAAACAAAGTATTCTCAATAGTTTTTGTCATAAAACAAGTCATTGACATTTCTCGACTGACACTCGATTTTCGAAAAAGTTCTACTTCTGACTTTAAACTATTAATTTTTCATTTGTTAATCACTATTTATTATTAACTTCAAAGCTTCAGATTCCGATTTGTTTTAATTCTAAAGAAGAAATTCTTAAAAAAGCAATTATATATTGCTTGAAGCAATAGATTAAGAAATTATTATAAGTTAATTAAATTTAAGAATTTACAAAATTGTTAACAGTTTCATGTTGATTATTGAAATACATCTGAAGTCATTTGACTATTGGAGCTCTTTTCCTGTACCCAGGTTGGAATCACCAAAGCTGACTATAGGCCAAGCCTTGGCCTTATTGTCACTTGCTAAGCTTCGGCAGCTGACCATTGGCCCAAGGATTTGTTGAGGCTTGGCCCAATATTCTCACAATGTTAATCTGAGCCTTGAGGAAGAACCATTGGCCCAGACCTCAACCGAGGCTGGGCCCGATAGTTTAATTTTTGTAAAGCCGAGCCTTGGCCACTGACCATTGGCCACTGCCTTGGCCTAGGTTAAATTTTCGTTTAATATTAAAATGAGCAACTTTACATGTATATAGAGATGACTTGGGCATGACGGTCAACCGAGTATACGATTAATATCAAGAGTTGAAATTTTCTAAAAAGTAAACTTGTTTGATATACATTAATTTTTATTTAATTAGTTATTGCTATCCACATAACTTTAGTTAATATAAATGTTAGAGTTCCATAAACAATGTAGTAGTGCCACTTGATCTTACTCTTAATCTGGTCATTTACATCAAATCCTAAAATTACAAATTAATAAATGTATGTCATTACTCATCAGACAATTTTAAGTTCATTGAATGAAACTACATTTCACCTCATCTTTATAGTGTAATATTTCTGAATTAAATTATATTTAAATAATTAACAAGCAAAAAATCATAATTATCGAAACATCAGATTTAGCACAATGAATATCGTCCCAGCCTAGTAATCAGAAGGATCTCAGTTCGAACCCCGGTAGCGCCCAAATAATTTTATTCGTTACTTCCCATTAATGCAGTAATTAGTTAATTACATTTCAATATAATATCGAAAAAACTGTGATCAAACTTTTTTTCAATTATATTTATTGGGTGAGCCTTAGATTTTTTGCTCCCTGAGATTTGGTAGAGGCTTGATTTTTTGTTTCCCAAGCCTTGGCCAAGGCTCAATTTTTCGTTTCCCAAAGTTCAGCCGAGACTTGACATTTTGTTTCCCAAGGCTCGGAACATGGCTACCATCCAAGGCTTGAACCATGACTCGCCCAAAGGTCAGCCAAGGCTCGACCCAAATCTTGCGCTAAGCCGAGGACCATTGGATAACGGCGGGCCAAGGCTTCGTTCCTTTCAAACGGGGTTAATGTTGTAAATTGATAAGAAATAAAATCAAAGTAATGTGATAATCTTTTTTTATAAGAAAATAAATTGTTCGAAAGAAGGGAGGGAAAAAATGATGAAAAATGTTTTTTTTTTCGAAAACAACGGCATACAAAGGTATTTTCGGGCTCGAAGAGCTCGAAAATATATTTACATCAATTTACAGCGGGAAATCTAGAGCTGGCCCGCAGGGTCAACTGATAGACAAATTTTTTGTTTTGAAAATAGGTTCAGAAGTTTCATTTAGATGTAAAAACACGCTTATGAAAATTAGAGCTCTTTATATTAACATGAAGAGGTTTCACCGCACACTTTCCTATTTTCAATAAGAATAACATAAAATTTTTTTTTTTAGAAAAACAAAAACTTAAAACAAAAAAATTACGGGCTTTTTTTCTACAAAATTTCACGAAAATGAAGACGTAAATTTTTTTCCTTTTTTTTTGGCCTGGAAACATTAACCTTTGCATAAATATTTGTAAAGCAGTGGTTGATTGATTAAAAACCATAAAAATCACTTTTTGTACGTTTTTCAAATCATTGTTAAGAATAAAAATAAAAATTTTTTCTAAAAATCAAAAATTAGGCTTGTGGGGGCTTTATCCAAGATTGTAATGCCGCCCTTAAAATTACCGTGCAACTATTAGTTGCTGAGATATCGATAATAAAAGACAAAAGTATCTTTTTTCATTTGAAGACTGTGATCTCAACAGCAACTCGTCGTACAGATACAAGAAAAAAAGGAAATTGTGGCTGAATAAATTTCCTAACTGAGTTATGTATTCGTTTGCTTGAAAAAAAAGTTTTACTGAAAGTTGTTTAATCTAAAGATTTCATGCTTCTAATTCCTCTTTTTAATTTTCCATACGACCATTTTTCACAAAAATACAGCCTTCCGAGAATCACTGGAAAATTTCTAAAATTTTTTTGTTTTTTTAACTCTTTGGATAAGTGTAGATACTTATTTTAAAAAACAAAAAGAAAAAATAACAAACAATTACGAGCTCGAAATTTCAAGTTTGAAGATCTTCTGACAAAAAATTTTTTTAGCCACATTTATTGTGCAATCATGAGAATAAGCTCGAGACGAAAAATCGCTAAATTTATTTTGTTTCATTTTTGAGGTCCAATAGGGCTAAAAACGGGTGGCCCTTGGATAGACGTCGGCGGTATCAGAAGCATGATAAAAATAAAATTTTAAGTGATTAAATATGATTATTAAAAAATTAAAAAAGTTTAGTGCTATCAAAATACATGAATAAAGAATAATTCGTCAACAAAAAATTTTCATCCCAATTTTTAGATTAACTATGTTTTTGTTAATGAGTTATTTTTTACCTTTAAAAGCTTACACAAAAACGCGGATAATTTCTAAAGTGAACAGTTTTTTGTAAAAAGCTAGAAATTCTTGTATTTGACGATATTCTTGAAAAGATTTAGGAAAGACCCACATTTGAAAAATCACCATAATAGCACAGTTTGCGTTAGTAGAAGTTTACTGACAAAAGTTTCGTTAAATTTTTCGTCAAATTGCTATTGAATTTCGCGTAAATCTACTGCCCGAACTACAATGCAAATTCACTTTAAAATTTGACTATAAAAAAGTTGTCCTTAATTTTCAGGCAAATTTTATGTCAATTTGTTTGACTTGAAAAATTGTTAATTATTTTTTTACAGTCAAATTGTAGACAATTTTACGCATAAATTCGCTTACCTTCTGAAATGGTAAGAATGAACATTACTGACTTTTTTTGTCGTGCAAAGTTACCTTTAAATTGAGCAAAAATTAAGCGCAAATTTTTAACTTCCCGCTTAGAAAATCAATGATTTTCAAAAATTTCGGGGAGTTATTGTTTGTGTGTGTGTGTGTGTGTGTGTGAATGGTCGATAACTTTTTAACTAATGAATTGTTTTGGATGCTTAAGGCAGCAATCGAAAGAATTTATTGGCCATCAACTTTCCTGAAAATTTCAGATCATTTGATCATATAGACTCGAAAATATTGGCGAATTACAAAAAAAAAAAAAAATTTTTTTTAGTTTTTTATTGATTTCTCAGAAACAAATTGAACGATCGACGCCAAAATCTAATCAGCTCTAGAACTCAATAAAAAGCATCGAAAGCCGACTTCACTATCTCAATCGGTTAATTTGTTCGAGAGATATCGTGTGAGAAAGAAATGGTACAAAACGGTTTTTTTTAAATATCGTCAAGACGGCTGAATCGATCGCTTTTAAATTCTAATCAGCTCTAGAATTCAATAAAACGCGCCTATTGCTGCCTCGAACGTCAAAATCGGTTAATTGGTTCAAAAGATATCAGTGTTGAAAAGGTAAAAAAATTACATTCTACGTTATTTTTAACTTCCCGCTTAGAAAATCGATGATTTTCGAAAATTTCGGGAAGTTATTGTTTTCACCCCGATTTTCGAAAATCGAGTTTTCATCAGATGTCGAAGTTTTGAGGTCCTAGGAAGCTATTCTGACTATTTTTAGAATGATGTCCGAGTGTCTGTATGTATGTGTGTGTGTGTGTGTGTGTGTGTGTGTGTGTGTGTGTGTATGTATGTATGTATGTAAACTCTTTATAACTTTTTAACTAATAAACCGATTTGGATGTTTAAGGCGGCAATCGAAAGAGCTTTTTGGCCATCAACTTTTCTGAAAATTTCAGATCATTTGACCAAGTAGACTCGAAGATATTAGCCAATTACGAAAAAAAAAAAATTTTTTTTTTTAGTTTTTTTATTGATTTCTCAGAAACGACTTATACGATCGACTTTAAAATCTAATGAGCTTTAGAATCTATTAAAACGCGTCGATTGCCACCTCAAACTTAAAAATCGGATAATTCGTTTGAGAGTTATTGCGGGAGAAAGAAATGCTAAAAACTGTTTTTTTCGAAAATAATGGCATGCAAAAGTATTTTCGAGCTCGAAGAGCTCGAAAATGTATTTACAACGATGTTTTCGAGCTCAAGGAGCTCGAAAACAGCGGGAAGTTTTGGGGCTGGCCCGCAGGGTCAACCGATGCCCAGATTTTTTTCAGATAAATCAAAATGTACTGTACTAAAATGTGTCTAAAATCTTACAAACTCTTCATCTTTATGGTCTCTTTTGATCATCATATAATGCCTCAAACTTCTTTAGTTTAAACCATATTATCAACGGAAAAATCGAAAAAACACAGTTTTTAATAACTTTCTCGGATATTTTACATACTATTGCTCTGACCTTAGCCAAAACTCAATTAAATCTTGATTTCGATCACTGATATTGATTTCTGCCTCAATACATTTAGTTTACTGAACCTAACCGAAAATTAAAATATAAAAACCGCTTGTTCATTAATGATTTTCAATTCTTGAACTTTTAAACTTTAGCATAAAGCGTAACTTGTTAAAGTTTGAAAAGCTCATGAAAAAACGATCGCATGCAATAAGATTTTCGAGCTCGAAGAGCTCGAAAATATAGTCACATTAATATTTTCAAGCTCCTTGAGCTCGAAAACAGCGAGAAGTTTTGGGGCTGACCCGCGAGGCCAACCGACGCTCGGATTTCTCTTTTTAACTTTTGCTGTCGAATTGACGGCGAATTCGAGCAGCAAATTTCACGTAATTTCAGCATCAAATTACCGTCAATTTTAAGTTAAAGTGGCTATTAGGGTAAGAAATTTTGATTTTTCACTCTTCTATTAACAATCTAAGGCATTGAACAATGTAAGACGTAAATGCAGTAATCAGAAATTTTTTCTTTCTTTTTTTTTTTTTTTTTTTCAATTATCGTTATTATTCGGTTTTTTTTATTGTTAAAAGCTACATAACAATATTTTTCAAAAATGTTTTACTTCAATTGCAAAACAAATCCATTGTTAATAAGAATAAAAGAATAAATTTTTTGGGAATCTAATCTTTGATGAAGACAATGATTTAAAAAAAAAATGGTTTCTTAAAAAAAATTTTTTATTGCTACAAAATGCACTTTCTAATTGATGATATTTTTTATTGCTAAAAATTAATATTAATGAAGTATATTTTTCAAATCACGTTCTCTATCATTATTTATCACGTTTTCTAAAATTATGAAAAAAAAAAATTTTTTTTTATTTTCATTTGTTTATCAAACAATTAATTTGTTACAAACAACTAATTTTTTGCGCTATATATTTCTTTAAATACTAAAAAAAGAACTGAAAACAACCATGTGTTTTTTTTCATTGGAAATAATTTTTTTTTTGTATTTCTTACGTAATTTTAAAGTATATTGTGCACTTGAACTTATCCCTTTTGTTCCAGTTATCTTCATCGGTATTAATTTAGCCTACAAAATATTGAAGATACGACAATAACACTATAAATTATATAAAAAAAAAAACAAAAAAGTGTTTTTCTCAAAAAACCACATGGTTGTTTTTAGTTCTTTTTTTAGTATTTCAAAAAAAATATAGCACAAAAAATCATTTGTCTGTAACAAATTATTCAATAAACAAAAGTAAATAAAAAACAAATTGTTTTTTCACAATTTTGGAGAACGTGATAAACAATTATTTACAAAAAAAAAAAAACATTTATATTCGTTTACGAAACGCACTATTTGTTTATAAAAAATAGTCGTGCAGGGTTTTCTGTAGATAACTTTTTCTAATTACCTATATTAATTAAAATTACCCCATCAAATTTCAAAACGTTCCGAATTGCTTTACTTCACCATTCCTTTAAGCTGACTGTACCATATTTTATTTTATTATGAAATCCAAAAAAAAAATCGAAAAAGTGGTTTGAAAGAAAATCAATAATGTCAAATATTATGAAATTTGAAGTTCTAAGAAATTGAGAATTAATTATACCGACAACCGTACGGATATATGAATTTTTCTGGTTACATATATTAAAATATGATAATACTAATAGCACCATCTAGTGGGACTACATCTTATGGAGTTGAATAATTCAATGGTATGATTGGCAGTATTATTCAGACAGTTTTGTCCATGAGTTTAAATCAGTGAGGTTTTCTTTAAGAATAAGCCTCAAGAGTGTTTCAATTGTATATAGTGTGAACAGCGTAGATGCTATGTATAGTAATCATAAATAGAGCGGTGTTTTCGGAGCAACGGCCAGTTCACTCATATAGTTTAGTATTCAAGTTTGAGGATTTTAGGATCAGACCCAAAGTAGTTCTCTAGCTACTCATTAAACTTAATTCGGTTTTATAGTTTTTCTGGCGGATACAGTATAATTCAGTACAAAGTTGTTGCTCACATAGAGCTAACTATTCAATGCAATGAATAAAAATGAATTTGAGTAAAACTTTAGTTCAGCACCCCTGTTTTTGACTCAGGTAAAAGCAATAATGTATGAAATATCCGAGAAAATTATTAAAATTTGTGATTTTTAAATTTTATGATGATAATAATTTATACTAAAGAACAAGTTAGATGACATTATATGATGATCGAAAAAGACCATAAAGAGGAAGAGTTCATCTTAAACCCTTTATTTTAAATTCCGATGTGAAAATCGTAAAATTTGAAGCGATATAGATTTAAAATAAAAGTATAAAACAACAATCGCTCGGCTGTTGGATTCGAACACGAGACTTTTCGATTGTAAACTAATCGGCGCTTAAGACCACTCGGCTTTTGAACGGATGAACCGATTTTGAACTTTAAGGTGTCATTCGACGCGGCTAGTTATTTACTACGAACACTGAACATTTGAGCTTAATCGGTCGGGTACGTTCGGAGATATTCCAAAAATAAAATTTTTTTAAAAATGTTTTTTTTTTATAACTTTTAATTCGCTCGATGGATTGATTCCAAAATCTAATCAGCTCTAAAACTTTGTAAGCCGCGTCGAATTCCGCCTCAAAAACCAAAATCGGTTTATTCGTTCGAGAGAAACCGTTAACGAAAGAATTAAAAAAAAAAATTTTTTTTAGTATTTTGGAAATTTCTCAAAAACGAGTCAATAAATCAATTTCAAAATTTGATCAGTTGTAGAACTCAATAAAACGCGTCGATTGCCACCTTAAACGTCTCAATCGATTTATTTGTTCGAGAGATATCGTTGTAGAAAAAATGGTAAAAAACGTTATTTTTCGAAAATAAACGCACACAAAGGTATTTTCGAGCTCGAAAAGCTCGAAAATGTATCCACAACATTTTTTCGAGCTCAAGGAGCTCGAAATGGGCAGGAAGTTTTGGGGGTGGCCCACAGGGTCAACCGACCGACCGATTTTTTGTCCGGTGTTCAGAACGTGAAATAGTGTAAGGAAAAGAAATAAAAATGTGTCTCAAAACATGCGTTAGATAAAAATATTTATACATATAGTAGACTGGGCCAAGAAAATCAACTACTTTTTTTTAATGATACTATTAAAATATTATATGGGATAAAAAAAAAAATATTGTGAAAATTTGAGCCCTTAATGTTCATATTGGTGAATGATGAATTTTTGATTTTTTTTAGATGAGCGGGTTTTTGTCTTTTAACTCTCGAACAATCGAGATAAACGAAATAGACTTCAATACACTTCTAGTAGGAAATTAAATGCCCTACAAAGAAGGTTGGATTAAAATTTTTTGTCAGATGAACCATTTCCTTATAATCATGCCTTGAACATTGGTATAATTTTACAATTTGATTGTTCAACTTTGAAATTTGGTAATTTATGTAAAAATCTGTTTCCGAAAAAAGCCAATTAATAATCTCAAAGGAAAATAAATGGTCTACAAAAAAAGTCTCTAAACAATTTTTGCGAAATTCACTACTTCGAAAGTTATTAAAGACTAAAGTTGAGTCAAAACGACTTCAATAACCTTGAATAACTTTTAAAGGAGTGAGTTTAGCAAAAATTTTTAAGAGACTTCATTTGTAGAGCATTGAATATTTTTTGAAACTATTCCTTGGCTTTTTTTCGAAAACTAATTTTGACATAAATTACGAAATTTAGAAGATGAACAATCAAATTGTAAAATCATACCAATGTTCAAGGCATGATTATAAGAAAACGGTTTATCTGACAAAAAATTTCAATCACACCTTTTTTGGAGAACATTTAATTTCCTACAAGAAATCCACCCAATTCTATTTCGTTTATCTCGATTGTTGGAGAGTTATAAGACAAAAATCTGCTCATTCGAAAAAAATCAAAAATTGCGATGATACACCTCTTAATATCAATGATAAGGGCTCAAATTTTCACGATAACTTTTTTTTGATAATCCCAATTAATATTTAATATTAATATTAATATTAATATTCAATATTTATTATTATGTATATATAAATTTATTTAATATTAATTTAATATTAAAATATAATATAAAATATAATATAATAATATAAAATATAATATTAATATTATTTAATATTAATTTAATAATTTAATATTAATATTAATATTTAATATTTTCACATTATCGTTAAGACAAAAAAAAATTGTCGATTTTTTTGGCCCAGTCTAATATATATATGGGGCATTCCTCGCCAAATCGACGACTTTTCACCTCGACCCCTTTAGATTTGGCTGAAAATTTTTTCTCTTTTTCTACCCGATCAAAAACGTTTCTCATAATTATTTCAAATTTTTTCACCCAACCAAAAAAAAAGTTATGAATTTTTGAAAAAAATGGCTTTTTTTATTTCAAATAACTATAACTTTTTTAAAATTCAACTGATTGGGACGTTTTTTTTTTTCAAAATTTTTGTTTTCAAATTTACTTTTTGAAAAAAAATTCAAAAAAATTATTGCAACCTGTCTTCATTGTTTTTTTGTAGATATTTGGAAAAAATTAAAAATTTTTCGATGTTTACCATTTTTGATTTTTGATTTTTTTTTATATAAAACTTTGACATTTTCTGAAAATCCTCAAATTTTTTCAGAGTGGTGTTTTTTCGAGTTATATTTTTTCTTTCCAATTGAAAAAAAAAATTGTTTATAACTAGCCTTATTTTTCATAACATCATGCTTAAAATTTTTTAGAGTGCTCAGAGAACTTTTAAATTTGGAAAAAAAAAAAAATAAAAACAATAAATTTTAATGGTAATCATCGAAATAATTAAAATTTTGTTCGAAAAATCAAGTAAAAAAATAGAAAGACCACCTGAATAATTTTTTTGTATTTTTTTCTGAAAACTGCATTCAAAAACGAAGAAAATGAAAAAAAAAAAGTTTTCGTTCGGTCCCCTTTTGGACACATGCTGGCAATTCAGTTTTGTTTGTGCTACATATGATTAGTATTTTCATAGAATATAAAGAGTTATTTTTTTTTACATATAACCATATATGTAACCTATTCATGGCTATGTATCATCCGTATATGGCCATGTAGTCATATGTGACGAGATAAAAAATGAATCCTCTCATATTAGCCAGATATACCCATGCATATTTATATATGAACCTTACGAGAGCATACATGCTTCGCATATTCCCCATACTCTCCATATATATCTTATATATGTCTAAATAGCTATCTAAACCTCCTTATGATTGGGTTTCTGCGCTACACGCTCACGATCACACACATAGAGATACTGATCCATGTACACATCTCAATCAATTTTTAGTATGCATATAATTTTAATTCTTGCACTTTTATTATTTACATTATTTTAATTCAGGACGCCAGAATATCTAAGGAATAAATATATTATTATGGTTTTATTAGCTCTAATAATTTCAAATTTTTTAATTATTTTTATACGATAGTTCAATTTCAATTCAACATATTATTAGTATATTGTAATATTATTTTTATAGGATGGTATAGTTTAAATTCAACATCTAAGTACTATGAAGTCTATAATTTTTATACAACTCATTATGATTATGTCAATACATAAAAATAGGTCCTAATTAAAATTATCTGTATAAAAAATGATAATGTAATTAATTCTTATTATGTAGCATCATAATTTCAAATAATCGAAAATATTTATAACAGAACATAATTATAAGTGACCAGATTGTAATTATGTCAGGAAATAATAATTACTTTTAATAAAAATCATGTATGATAATAAAATTAATGTGCCGTATTCCCATTATGCCACGTTAAATATTCTTTTAATTTTTTTATGACAATTAAATTGTAATATAATTTATTTGTAATTATTAAATAGTTGAAAGACATGTCATAATTCTGGCTGTTAGATTGTTTTTTTCTTTTATCTAAAAAATGCATAAATAATTTATGACATAAGGATATTGAGAAACTACGAAAGTAAAATTTTATAGAAATTATCTTCTGACATTCTAACTATTCCAGTATCAAAGCATAGCTAATTATTTTCTTCAAATAAATCAATCATAGCTATTTTTTGTAAACTGTCATACATCGAACTTCACCTAAATTTCAACAAAAGTTCCACTAATTAACGTTTGTGCATAGTTTAATAATTGATATATCGTTAGAGTTGTAGTAATTTGATTTTATAGGCTTATTACTGGTTATAAGGAAAGTGTAAAATGTGATTTATTATTAGATATTAGTACTCTGTTTTTTTTTTTTTAATTAGAAAATCACGATTAGCAGATAAATACCCATATGCAAATACGTTCCTATATGCTTTATATATGGCCATATAGAATTTGTTTTTCCTTTTTCTTGTAGTTTTATTAAATAACTCCCATGATGGTTGTAGCATTGAATGCCATTTTCACGAAATGATTATAGATTATATTCCGGAATCAAGCGGCTAAATAGTTAACACATTAATAAATAAAATTTTTTTATCAAAAATTTTTATTTTTGAAATATTCAAAAATCTACTAAATTGATTAAACATAAGCATTTCACAAAATCTCCCTATTGATTATCTTTTTTAAATGCCTTATAAAATAAATAAATATTGATTTTAGAACACACACTCATTAATTTCAAAGTAATTCAAAAACTACGTGAGATAACATTATGAAACCTAAGAACGTCGACTATTGTAGAAAACTTGATATCTGAGAATCAGACTGAAATCACTACTTTGATTTGTAAATTATCGTTTTTTCCATTTGCATTTTTACTATGAAATGAAATAATATTAGTTTTTAACAAGTTCAGAGTTTATTTCGAGTAAAATTATTTCAAATCATAGTTATCTGATTTTTTATTGTTTCGGAAAATCTCACATAATTAAATCATCATACTGATAATAGTTAGTTTTTGATAAGCACAAAAATTTTTAAGCTACAAAACAATTAGTGGATTTTTCATAATCATCGCGTCATTAATATTAAATAAAATTATTTCATTGACCTTAAAAACATAATGATTTTTATTGAATACATAGCTAGTATCTTATGAACGTCATTATGCCCAAAATCACTTTCAAATAGGGAAAAAACGTATAAGATACATTTTACAAGCAATTAATTTTGTGCTTTAAGATGTACAAGTCAAAGGATTATTTCATTGGATGAATTAAAACCTATAAATATGTGCAATACTTGATTTATGATTTTAAAAATTTTACATATTGAAACCTAGAAAAAATTATTCGTATGCTATAAAAATCGAGCACCCATTTAACTTGAGCCAGACTGGATGGCGCTGAACTCGTCACATCTGTGGTAAACAAAGCTGTAACTCTTATCGCACGAAAGAATCAATGCTACGCTTCGGTCAAAAATATTCTCTATAACACAATTTATACTATATACTTGATCTCCATTACTTATCGATTGAGAACTACTATGAGTGTTGAAAATTAATATCAAATTTACTTTGACATTCATTATAATATTCAATTTTTATTACGAGTATTTCAAGAGCTATCCGGGTTTTAACAAAAAAAAAACTGTTTTCAAAATAACGTTGTTCGGAAAAATATTTGAGCTTAAGAAGACACAAAAATTTGAATTAATTAATAATAAAATTAATCACATATGATTATTTTTTCATTAGCACTGAACTATTTAGCAGTTATTACGCATGAAACGATTATAATAATGAGAATTATTCACAAATACTATGTCTGAACTTTACTGAAACAATTTGATAATGAATTAAATTTGCTATTCTTAACTTGTCTATAATTTAAATATTAACATTTTCAAATTAATGAAAATTTATCGTCTTTAGTCAGATTTTTGTCAATCTAATTTCATCAAATCTCGTCCTTCTTAGTTGATAGTAACCTATTCTCACTCATTTAAAGACTGCATTATAAGATCTGCATGTATTTGTGTGATACGTAAATTTTTTTGTTTTTCAAATGAGTTACAACAACTTAGGTAAAATCAAATTCTCAAAAAATCAAGCATTTTTTATCAACAATAAAACAGCATTGTGATTGTGGAAAAATTCATATTTTATTCGAATTGACGACATTTTGCCAATAGTCAACGCTTTATGCACGAAGACTACATAAGAGGAGAACGATCGTAATGGTATAAATCTGCCCCGAATTTTACATATGATAGGATGAGTTATACTGCCACCAGAGAGCGTATCGGTTCGACAGGCCGGATTCTTCCTCAATATAGGTATATAACTATATATGTGAGCTTAAAAAAATAGATGATTAAATTAACTAACTAAACAATTAATTGGATATTAATAATAATTTAGTAATTAATAATAATACCATTGAAATAAAAACTGATAATAGTAGTACATGAAATGTCGTTAAATCGATCTATTTGTTAATAAAATACCCGGAAAAAAAACTTCATGTCTGACCATATATGATCATATATGAGCAATTATGTATGATCATATATGAAAATTGGCCATGTCTGATCATGTATGATTAGATATGATCATATATGATATGCACATAGGTTTGCTAACAATTATTTAAACTAAAAACATAATGTTTTAATTTTATTGTTCATTAACATTCATTGAAATTTATTTATAAATAGCGATTGTTCACTCATTATTAATTTTTCTATCGATGAAAAAATACTCGGTATTTCTCTGGGATTCGAACCTGGATCCTTCTGCGTATCAGTTGAAGATTGTACTACTCTGCCAAACCATGGACTTGATAGTCGGGACTAATCAATAGGTTTATATATTGATCTTAGAAATTTCAACAATCATTACATGTATATTGATATTTTACATGGTATTTGAAAAGTTTAAAATTTCGAATGCGGAATAAAAATAAAATTTAAACTTAAGGTTTCATTTTTTTACTTCCCGCTAAGAAAACTGAAAATTTTCAAAATTAAAGAAAGTTTTTCAACATATTTCGACGTTTTAAGGTCCTAGGAAACTATTCTGTCTAATTTCAGGACGATGGATATATGTACCTATGTACGTACGTATGTAAACATTCTATAACTTTTGAATGGATCAACCGATTTAGACTTAGTTTTTCTATTATTGTAGATACGTTTTATTGCTAACTATACTTACAGCGGCGTTGCAATATCACTCAGGATATGTTTATATATGATGCTTAGATGAATTGAGCACAAAAATTTAAATTTCATCTATATGATCTTATATGATGATATATTCACACATGAATTTTATTTCCGCGTACAAGTAAAAGAATTTGTATGGCTTTTCATATATGTTCATATCTGACCATATCTGATCTTACATGAGTTGAACGTCGTGTAAAGAATTTTTATGTCTCTTCATACCTGACTGTATCTGATTTTACAAAAATTAAACAACTTGTAAGAAATTTTATATATTATTATATTTGTTCATTCCTGACCATATCTGATCTTACACAAATTGAACATCATGTAAAATTTTTTTATGTTCGTTCATATATGATCATATATGACCATAAAGAATCTTATATGGATTGTATATCGGTAAAAAACTTTTTATGTATCTTCATATATGTTCATATAAGTCCATATATATTCATGTATGATCTTATATGGACTGAATATTGAGTAAAAATACTTTATGATATAACATATGATCACATATGATATAACATATATGATCATACATGACCATATATGATCTTATACGATTTGTGTATAAATTAGAATGAATTTATTTGCCTTTATATATGGTCATATATGAACATGTATGACTCATATATGAACATGTATGACTCATATATGAACATGTATGACTCATATATAAACATGTATGAATCATATATGATCATATATGGTCTTATATGATCTTATATGGACTGGATATCGAGTAAAAATATTTTAGATTGTATCATATATGATCATACATGACCAAATATGATCTTATATGAACATGTATGACTCATATATAAGCATACATGAATCATATATGATTATATATGATTCATATATGATCTTATATGATCATATCTAATTATATATGCCCAGATATGAATTTTTTTTCCCGGGTAAATAATTAACTTAAGGAAATGAAGGAAATTTATTTTTTAACGAAGCAACTAATAAATAAATCTATTAACATGTAGATAGCTATAGTAAGCGAAAACAACAATTATAAAAAATACTTAATGAGCTGTAAGTAAATGAATCGATTAAATGATAATAAATTGGAAAATTGTTATCAAATTGCAAAAAATATGCCATTTATAAGAATAAAAATTTTATTTTACGAAACAAATACTGATTAGTTTATTATAAATATTTAAAGAAGAATAAAATAATGGATAAATTATCTCTTACGACAATTTTGCACTTTTAGGATGGCGTTGAGTCAATAGCTTTCGTTGGTTTAAATTTTTATTAAATAAATTAGCGCGAAAGTTACCTCGCATAACTACAAAATAATTAATTACGTTGACCATTAACTGTTTAGTATGATTGGGGCATCCAACAGTAGGTAGTGATCCTCTTAATGATATTTTGTCTAGAACTTGATGCATTGTATTGCACTTGATAGTTTTAGTTCCTGCTCCTGATAAAACATCTTCTTCGAGGCTTTTAATAAGCAAGAATAAATTTTCGCTGGAGTAAATCAACGCACCACCACTTATTAGCTCGTTCAATTTATTTCGGCCACTTGTAGCTTTATTTAATGATTGTAACGTATCTATGCATGTAAAGCACTTGGTATACCGACTCGTTTTTCGAGCCAGGTAACCAGCAATATACGCGATGATTTCATCACCTGATCAAACGGCATCATAATCATGATCGTGGTGAGGGTCTAGAAATGTAGAAATATTTTGTTGGTCTGAAAGGTATGCATTTACGCCCTAGTTTTCATGGTGATTCTCGCAATCGTCATCACTGTCATCACTATCGTCTATCAAACTCTCGAAGATTTTCGATGATTAGCTTTCTTAATTTGATCCAGTATAATTTCATCATCGTCAGTAGTGATTACATGATTTTCATGAGCTATATTGCCACCATTAATTAGTACACCAGACATCCCGTCAATGTTGTTAACATTGTCTTCAACTTGTTTACAAGACAAATCATCGTTACTTATTCCGCAGGCATCAATCCATCCACCAGAAATATCAGTTTCATTAATACCGTTTTCTACTATAGCGTTAAGTTTTTTCAACCATTCATTTTTTAGTGCAGAAGCCAAAGTCATAGAGTCTTTCGTTTGCATTAAGGACTGTAATAATTCTCTAGCAGAAACATTTGAACCTTTTGGTGGGGTCGCAAGAAAATAGAAACATAACAATCGATAAACTTAGATAAATAGTATAACGTCTGGGTGATCATTACATCCGCAGGTACTTCTCATAATTCTAAAAAACTTCTGCAATTATAAATTAAACAATTATATTTATAGAGTAACGACTGAAAGAAAACATTAGATCCACGAAATAACAAAAATTAATATTATACAAAACATTTTACCTGTAAAGCATCTTGACTGAGACGGATTATCATGAGATAATCATAATTACATTCTGTATGTAAAAATTCAACAAGTTCAAGAGCTGCTCCAAGCAATATCTTTAATCCAGTTAATGTGCTTGAAGTAATTGCAAAAACGAAATTCCAAGTAGTTGTTCTTCATCTATGTGCTTACGCAACTCTTTATATTTTTGTCCTTCTACAATTGCTTTCTCATTCCACTCTCGTAGATACTGAATGGAGTCAGTGATAGCCTACCCAACAAAAAGCTCTAATGAATAAGTGCAAAGACTTATAAACAATACGAAAACATAAAATATACATGAATACATAGATAGTTATTTCGTATGCAAAAAAATTTCTTCAGGATATGCAAATAAAGTTTGTAATAAGACTAGAAGACAATTAACTACAAATATTTCAATAGAATATAGCTGTTAATGAAATCAATTTTGTCAATCGGTTCTGGCATAGCCATAAACGAACACCAGTAAACGATAGAAATATATTCAATGAAGACCGGGCGGTCTTCGTTATAGTTGATATGATGTGAATTATACAATTGATAAGCAGTGTGTGAAATAAAAAGCAGGTCAAAAGTTGACGTTAGTTGAGGAATCAGACAACGCAGTATTTACGTTTTTCAGTTTTTATCAATTTATGTACTTACACTAGTTACGTTTAGCACCAGTAATAGATTAAATAGTGATGTGATTATCACTTCCATTTCTGATATATTCTTTGTGGACAGGCTTCGATAAGTTACTGAAAAATTGTATCATCGGAAAAAAAAATTTTGTATTCAGAGCACTTCTCTTCAAACATCTTTTTCGAGATCCTTGAGCTCGAAAATACTTTTGTATGCCGTTATTTTCGAAAAAAACGTTTTTTACCATTTCTTTCTCTCACGATATTTCATTGACAAATGATTTGATTTTCATGTTTGAAGTAGCAATCGACCCGTTTTGATAAAGTTCAAAGCTGATCAGATTTTGGAATTGTTTGGTTTAGTTATTTTAAAGATATTTGCAAAAAACCGGTTTTTACCATTTCTTGTTTCCACGATACTTCTTATAAAAATAACCCAATTTTGATGGTTGAGGTGGCAATCGACGCCTTTTCCTAAATTCTGAAGCTGCTCAGATTTTGGAATTGTTTTCTTCCGGTGTTTCAAAGATATTGGCAAAAAACTGTTTTTTATCGTTTCTTTTTCCCGCGATAACTCTTAGACAAATGACCCAATTTTGATGGTTGAGGTAGCAATCAACGCGTTTTAATGAACTCTGAAGCTGATCAGATTTTGAAATTGTTAAGTTCAGTTGTTTCAAATACAATCGCAAAAAACCATTTTTTACCATTTCTATTTCCCACGATAACTCTAGAACGAATTATCCGATTGAGATGGCTAAGGGCGAAATCGACTCGTCTTATTAAGCTCGAGAGCTGATTAGATTTTGAAGTCGATCGTAAGACTCGTTTTTGAGAAATCAATAAAAAACAAAAAAAAAATTTTTTTTTATCGTAATTTGCCAATATTTTCGAGTCTACTTGATCAAATAATCTGAAATTTTCAGAAAAGTTGATGGCCAGCAAGCTCTTTCGATTGCCGCCTCAACCATCCAAATCGGCTCATTAGTTAAAAAGTTATAGACCGGTCACATACACACACACACACACACACACACACACACACACACACACACACACACACACACACACACACAGACACTCGGACATCATTCTAAAAACAGTCAGAATAACTACCTAAGACCTCAAAACGTCGTCATCTGATGAAATTTCAATTTTCGCAAATCGGGGTGAAAACAATAACTTCCCGAAATTTTTGAAAATCATCGATTTTCTTAGCGGGAAATTAAAAAAAACATTATAATTCAATTATTCTCCTTAGCCAAAAGTACATTCATTTTCTGATATTTTTCCGGCTTGATGGGTCTAGGTGTTAATCTACAAGTCACGGATAAATTAGCTTTGAAGCTATTCTCATAAGCTAAAAGAGCCTCCCAATGTTTCCGGTAAACATAACCATCTAGAGTCTAAAAACAATGCAATGTAAGGAAGTATGAAAAGGGGAAATCTATATCTAAGAATCTATGCTAAAATGTTACCCAAAAAGACGGCATCTCCATGATTTGATTTCTCAAATTTTTTAGTAAATGATGAAAATTCGAAATGAACCACAAACGCCTACTCGGATCATGTAGATGCTGACAACTAGATTCAATTGAGCTCCATTACAAGTTACTGCATCAACTTTAAATCCAGCGTTTTTCAGTAGAAATACACATTCAATTATTAATTTAAGTAAAATTTCACTGATTGTTGCATTGCGAGTCAGAAAGCAGCCTATCACTTGCACCCAGCCACCTTCAAATGGTTGGAATATGAATACCAACGCATGATCAGCTCTAGTGTGGATATCTTTTCCCGGCGTATGAGAACCTAAATCAACGAAACCATCGAGCTAAATAGTTCGTTGATTTAATTTAATAGATTCGCTTAAAGCTACTTCATTGAGAAATACAGTGCCTAGCAAATGAAGAAAAATATTTTTCCGGACAATTAAATAAGTATTCGATAATTACAATTATTTCTATTTTATACAGTTAAATCGAATAACAATAATAAATATAATAATGATAATGAATTTTTTCACCCAGAGCCGCTGTGTTGCGGCAGAGATTATTATAAAATTTTGATAGCGTGAGCTGTGTTGCAGCGGTGTTGCGGCTACGACGGCAGAGAATAAGAATTTAGCGTGCGGCGGATTTGTTCTCCAAACGGCTGTGTTGCAGTGGTGCTGAGGCAGAAGATAAAAATTTAATTTCTTAAACGTCACATTTTATTTTTACTCGGGACCTTAATATATGTATATATATATACATATATATATATATATATATATATATATATATATATATATATATATATATATATATATATATATATATAATAGAGTGTCCGTTATTTCCCAAATTGATTTTTATTTACCAGTCGCCCCCTGAATTTTGAGTTTATGAACTAAAAAAAAATATCCACCGCAAATAGGCTCTTAATTTTCACATTAAACCGTGCTGAAATCATTTTACATTTCTCATTTAAATAACATGGGATTTTTAGACTTTTTACTTTTAATTTTTTTTCTCAGAAACAAATAAAAGTAAAAATTGAATCAAAGCATATTCTGATAGGAAATTGAACGCTCTACAAAAAAGTTTTCTTATGAATTTTTGATAAAATAATTCCTTCAAAAGTTATTTAACATTAAACTTGTGTTTATTGTCAATTCTATAATATTTTCAATTCTATCTTCATTTTTACCTTTTTTGGCTATAAAATCGTTGGAATAAACGATTATTATTATCATCACTAGAGTACTAATGATCATTTATGTCGATATCATGGCCAAAACCAGAAAAGTAAGAAAAAAAAACATGACTTTATGAGAAATAAAAGAAATAGCATACCTTTCCTCATACAGATGAACTTTAAAATGAATTAATGGAACGTGGTGAAATAAATATGTAAAAATTTCTTGATGTATAATATTATAAGCAAATTTATTATCATTTTTGATTTCCTTATAATTTTTTTGTCAAGCAAGCTTTGGTCGCATTGGGATATATTGTTTAATACTCACTCACAACTTGTATTAAATATTGTTTTTGGTCTTCTCGTGTTGTTAAAATATTGATATATTCTTGAGTTAATTTAATTGCTCTTTCGGCGACATCATTAACTACTTGCAAATTGTTAACAATTCGTAAACCTTCTAAATAGCTGTTATTGCTCGCCCACGTTTCAACATCTAATTTCAAAAAATTTTTATCAATGTTAAATCTTTCGAAAAATTTCAAGGAATCCGAATTTATAAAGAAATCAATATCTTTTTTTTGTAAATTTGCAATTTCACTCATCGTATTTATTCCATAGCGTTTGGAGTAATCAAAATCCTCATTTTTATTATTTTTTAAAGCCTTGACCATTTTCCGTTTAATGGAAAAAGATATGTTTGCATCAAAAAATGATAGAGCAGCTGTTTCACCATTTAAATACCATAGATGGTTTTTAAATTTATTTAAGACCGCTTCGGATATTTGTTTGTCGATTGTCTTATATTGATACACAGCTTTTAAAAATCTCAAATCTAGATTCGGAGCCAACACTGCAAGAGGAGCTTCGAACCAAAATGGCACATAAATGAATACAATGAATAGACAAATATCCAAGAGATTTTTTTTCGTCTCATCATCTATATCGAAAAATATATATTTTGAGCGAATAAATCGCTTTAGACATTCAGCGGGCGTGGTGGAACGCTCCTGGCTTGTGAAATTTAACTTTTCCGGTATCCATAGTACCAAGAAATATTTGGCATAACTCTAAGAGTTCCTTATAGTCATCACGAGGCAAAATCGTACCCAGAAAATTTTCCATTTTATTATTTATTTCTTCAACCTTGCCCATCAGTTTTCGAGGAAGTTTATTACCTACTAATCCATTTTTATACTTAGTTCGATCAGCTGTACTCCGACTTTCTTGAAAGCTCTTAAATAATTTAACATTTGGTCCCTCTGTGCCTGGTATTTTAGTCGTAAAAACACAAAATAAAACTAACTTGTAGATGTGGTGCCTACATGGTAAGTATAAAAGCTCGGTTTGTAATATTTGTTCTAGGTGAATGGCCGCTCCATTCCGACAACAAAGATTTGAAGCCGTAGTGTCACAACAGATCGCTTTAATGTTCTCAGTAATACCCCAATGTTGAAGTGCTGTAAAAATTGCTTCTGCCTGAGTCGATCCTTTACCATCTGGCAATGCGGGCACCTCTAAAATTTTTTCGATACTGTAACTTCTCACTATTATCGGAATTTGGTCAACTTTTTTACAGGATAAACCGTCAGGTATCAACTTTCCATCCCAATGGACAACCACCACACCAACATCAATATCACCGAATAACATTTTCGTTTTTTCAGCAGCCTCCTTTCGGATTTTTGATCTGTATTCATTAAAAGAAGTCTTACTAAGAATTAAATCACTGGTATCAACCCCAAGAGCTGTCGCTATTGATGAAATTACTCGTACAGAATTCCTATGAGAAATTCTGCAACTATCTAATGTCGCAACGACATCTTCAGTGAAAATATTTATTGTTCCTCTTTCATTTTTTAGTTCATAATTTCGCCCTGGTAATTCAAATGTTGACGATGTGCTTTGCCAAGACGTAGATGTTGTTTCACTACTTAAAATCTGCTTGCTTATACTTTTTAAACTTGGTGGTAACGTCAGATCTAACAAATAAAAAAAAATTATAACTATGTAACCCTTATTAAGTAGATAAACCTTGTATGAATACTTTGATAAATTACTCGACTTTGAGCGATCATCTGTGATTCTTGAATCAACATCGTCGATACTAATTTCATCTTCATTCATAGATTTGGCCACTGAGATATCGTCGTCTTCCTTAAAAATTGCGTTTTCTAGAATTGATTATACGATTAATTAATCAAGGGATATTTTACTTATCAATTGCAATATTTTTCTCAGGTTCTAACAATTGTTATTTAACTAAAACTTATAATTTAATTGCAACTTACCAACCGACTCGATGGAATCACTGTCTGAATTATGAATGTGTAAATGTTATTTTCTCACTGTCCTTTGATCATCTAGAAACTTCAGGACGTCACTGTCGACTTTATTTGAAACATCACCATGTACAATATCGAATAACTTGTCTAAGTATTCGGAAAACTCTTGCTCCAATTCCGCATTTGAACTTTTTTGTGCATGTCTGTAATTTTTGTGAAGTTTTGCCAATTTCGCTAAACATCTCGGATTATACTGCTGTGGAATTCCAGCCCTACTCCTAAATTTCGACACTTCATCAATAACTAATTGGAAACTTTCTGGGAGTGTTTTTTTTGTTTCTCTAGTATAATGAAATAATAATTTCAGCACTTGTTTATTTGTCGGTAGTTTATGACCACTGATTGAGTCAGTTGTTTCACCAAAAAAAACCATAGGATTTCGTAAATTCATAGATGAATTCATTGTGACAGAAATGACAATTAAAAATTAATCGAAGTAAATCGTTTGTGTACACCAAGAGGTTAGAGTTTCATCATCAATAAAGATAACAATTTTTCAACTATATTCAATAATTTTTTTTACGTATGTTCATTAGTGGATTGAATAAATATATATTTTTATTCGTTTTAATCTTTACTTATTATAATCTGTAAATAACAAACATAAAACACTACACGAGTTTATTTGCTTTTTTTGTTTTAACTTCGGCTTACGGATTAATCGATAATTAAACTCAATGAAAATAGTTTTGACCTCAAGTTCTAACAAATATCTCACAGATGGCATCAGGCGGAATAGTGAAAAATTGAATTTGAATTGCAATTATGTCTATATTCTCTAATTAATTAGGATTGAATTTACTAAGTAACCACAAAATACCGATTTTAATACTTTAATTTATACTATATATTTTATTTCATGTTCATAGCAAATCCAAAGTTTTGTTATCGCTATAATTTCTCAAAAATTAGTTTTTGACCCTTGCTTTCCTGGTTTTGGCCATGATATCGACATAAATGATCATTAGTACTCTAGTGATGATAATAATAATCGTTTATTCCAACGATTTTATAGCCAAAAAAGGTAAAAATGAAGATAGAATTGAAAATATTATGAATTGACAATAAACACAAGTTTAATGTTAAATAACTTTTGAAGGAATTATTTTATCGAAAATTCATAAGAAAACTTTTTTGTAGAGCGTTCAATTTTCTATCAGAATTGCCTTGATTTAATTGTTACTTTTATTTGTTTCTGAGAAAAAAAATTAAAAGTAAAAAGTCTAAAAATCCCATGTTATTTAAATGAGAAATGTAAAATGATTTCTGAAAACATTTTTTTGATTAAGTGCATGTGAAAAAAATTATATTTCAACACAAAAAAAAAAATTTTCGCGCGAGAAAAGAAATTCCATGTCGATGACAGACCTAGCTCATTGAAAAATTAGATTTTCCCATTTAAATAACACAGGAGAAATTTTTAACTTCCCGCTTAGAAAATCGATGATTTTCAAAAATTTGGGGAAGTTATTGTTTTCACCTCGATTTTCGAAAATCGAGTATTCATTAGATATCGACGTTTTGAGGTTCTAGGAAGCTATTATGACTATTGTCAGAATGATGTCCAAAAGTGTGTGTGTGCGTGCGTGTGTGTGTGCGCGTGTGTGTGGATGGTCTATAACTTCTTAACTAATAAATCGATTTGGATGGTGAAGGCGGCAATCGAAAAAGTTTGTTGGCCATTAAATTTTCCTAAAAATTTCAGATTATTTGATCAAAAAGACTCGAAAATATTGGCGAATTACGAAAAAAAAAAATTTTTTTTTTTTAGTTTTTTGTCGATCTCTCAGGAACGAGTTAAACGATCGATGCCAAAATAAAACGCGTCGAATGCGGCCTTAACCATCTCAATCGGTTAATTTGTTCGAAAGATATAGTTGGAGAACGAAATGGTAAAAAACGGGTTTTTCCAAATATCTGTTGAATATATTGCAATGCAACTCTTATAAATTATATTCTTTGTTTGTATGCGTATGTGTGTATCCAAGTATGCATTCCCATGAAAAAATTTTCTGATATGGCTTGATATGGCCTGATAAGGGCGGTTCATATCAGGCCTGATATGGAAATTGGCCATATCAGATAATATATGTACAGATAAGATTTGATATGTTCTGATATGGACATATCAGACTATATATAGTGAGATTAACATTCTTATTTCGGGAACTAAATTTATAGATAATTTTATAAAATTGTGTATAACTTTGTAAAGTTGTATATGCAATAATTGTCATGAAAAAAAAAAAAAAAAAAAAGAAAAAAAAATCCAGCCAGGTCATAGGTTCGAACCCAAGTACTTCTGATTCAAAGTCTGACCTATTAACCACTCTGCCAAATCACAAACTTGAAATGTAAGGTTGATTATATCTATCTGGATAAAATTGAAACTAAGAAAATTAAAGACTTCAGATAAATGATTGATTTGGTTACTTGTATTATATTCAATTGTTATTGTTTATAGAGTAACGGGACTATTAACGGTATACCTACCAGTAAATGGGCAAGAACTACTTCTTTTGGAAAAAAAAAAAAAAAAAAAAAAGTAAAAGATTTTTAAACTTACACGGAGAAAAATGTTGGCTCAAAACCTACCAATTTCTATTATGCTGTTGATTAAACTTGAAACAGGAAGGGAAGCATCCAAAAAATTATTTTGCTCATACGAAAGATTATTATGCTCATACGAAAAATTATTATGCCGCATCATAATTATTATAATGTATGAAAGTAATTGGAATTGAATCTCATCGATAAGTTTCTCGCACGTAGTAAGTATTGTGATACAGCATAATAATTTTTCGTATGAGCATAATCATTTTTTGGATGCTTCCCTTCCTGTTTCAAGTTTAGTCGACAGCATAATAGAAATTGGTAGGCTTCGAGCCAACATTTTTCTCCGTGTAATTAAACTTTTTTCAATTCAAAATCGTAATTTTTTAAATTTTAATTCATTACAAAAATTTGAAATTCTCTCAGATGTTTAAAAATTGATCTCGTTAGCTTATTGGAAAAATTTTTCAACAAAGTTTGTATACTTTATACTATTTATAAATGCGGTAAATTAAAATATTCAACAGACTGATATCAAGTCAGATCAAGACATATCAAATCTGATATCGACATATCAAGTTGATATGGACATATCGAGTTGATATGGCTTGATATGGCCAATTTTTATATCAGACTATATCACAATATATTAAAAATTATATATGTGCATATCAGGTCATATAAGGCTTGATCAGAAAATTTTTTCACGGGTTGACTTATTCTATGGATGAGTCACCCTTATTACTTATTACAAAAGGTATACTTATTGTGGATTATATATATAGCTATGTTAAATTACTCCTAAGTCAGTCTTTGAAAATACACTGAGTTATCTGTATCGGTTGTTTGCTCCTCAATTTATTATCCGTCCTATACTCGCTATCCAAAACTTATCCAATTTTGAGGTCTTAATTTCAATATTAACCACTGGAACAACGTCGTCGAAGTTTTTCCATGCTAAAAGCACGCAAATTTAGTTTTTTTCCTTCTCAATGAATAAAACTCAGCCCTACACTTATGTATCGTATCGGTCCAAAGTTTTCCTTGAAGAGAATTGTATGCTCTGTAAAAAAGCCAGTATTTGCTTATTTCTGAGTTTAACTTTAGCTTTCCTGTGAGTCTTTAATGTCAAATTTCATATCAAATTGATGGATTTTTGCTGCTGTAAGGGTCTGCCCTGGCTTCCTCATACCAGGAAGTTCGGACAGTCCTTCTGAAGTTGCTCGTGTGGATGTTGAGCACCGGGTTCGGGAATGTCTGATATGACTGAGTACGTTGCCTGATTTAGGATAGGGAAAACTGGTTGAAATAAATTAAGAATAAATATAAAATAAATTAAATTATTTATTTATAATAAATAAGTCCTTGTTCAGTATAAATAATTAAAGCTAGATTATTTGGTAAAGATAATTTATAAATTTAGACACAGAAACTCAACGGAGTTCTGCTGCGCATGCGCGACACTTTTTTATCAGGTGCCCGATACTTTTACTCGGATACCCGCGATTCCAAAACTTAAATTTTATTTTATTCTATGATTATAAATTAATTCTAGAATTATTAATGACGACTTTAAATTGAATTTAGAAATTTGTCAGTGACGAGGAAACCCAGATGATGAATAAAATTTTATAACAAAAAGTTCTGCAGGCACAGCGATAAGAAAAGTTAAATAAATAAATTAAATATGAGTAAATAAATAAATTAATAAAAGACGATAAAATTGTTTAAGGAAATTATCTCCACGTGTTTGACAAATAAAATATTAGAATAATTTTAATCTCTGCACCAACTTACATCGACTTGCCCCAAGTGTGTGGCCATGAACTGGATCCCTCTTGGATAAAATTGGACAGGAAAACGAAATAAAAGAAATGAAACTCCAGCAAGAACAGACTTAATTAAGAGGCGTCTGCCTGACGATTAACTTTATCACAATTAGAGCAAAATTTTTAGATCAATTGTTTTATAATTAAACAATATTCATATTTTTAGTAGTTTTTCGTCTAATTTTATTTCTTACTTAGCAAAGAAAAAAAAAATTTTCTTAAGACATTCAAAATTAAGTATTTACAATCTATTCTTGTAATGAATTCGAAATAAAATGGGTTTTCAAACTTATTTAGATGAATATTTCAGGGTATTTATAGTATTTTATATATTTATGAATCAATCCTTATTTTTCATAAATTACTGATAAGATATTAGTTACTAGAATACCTCCTTATATTTAAAATCAACAAAAATTACATACTTATACAACTGATTAGCCCTGATGTATCAATAACGAATAGTAATGATATCTCGCAAATGCATTATTATACATAATTCTTAACAGATCTTGATTTACCAAATGTCAAATCAATAAATAAACATGACCAATAGAGTTAAAAAATTTATTTCAAACAAATGACAATCGAATAGAATAAATTTAGTTACAATAAAAGTTCATCATTTCTAAGTCAAAAAAATATGTTCCGGAAAAGTAATCACCAACATATCATATACTAAAACCTTTTCCGAAACACGCTGCATCTTATGGTATAAGTATTATTCCGATCGATTCAGTAGTTTTCGCGATATGACAGAACGAAAAAACCGACTTTCTAATTATTAGTATAGATTAAATCAAATAATCAATTGAAACGAAAATGATAGCTTATTTACATACATTTTTGGCAGTCTAATGATTTTACATAATAAAATATGATTTTTATGTCAGTCTTTTAATGATTGAGCAGCGCTTATTATACAGCTGTAGCGATAGTTTAAAAACTAATAAGCGCTGCTTAATCATTAAAAGACTGACATAAAAATCATATTTTATTATGTAAAATCATTAGACTGCCAAAAATGTATGTAAGTAAGTTATCATTTTCGTTTCAATTGATGATTATTTTGATTTAATAATTAATCTCCTATCAGTAATTTATGAAAGATAAGGATTAATTCATAAATATATAAAATATTATAAATACCCTGAAATATTCATCCAAATGAGTTTAAAAACCTATTTTATTTCGAATTCATTACAAAAATAGGTTATAAACACTTAATTTTGAATGTCTTAAAAATTTTTTTCTTTTTTTTTTTGCTAAGTAATAAATAAAATTAGACGAATAACTACTGAAAATATGAATATTATTTAATTATAAAACAAATGATCTAGAAATTTTGCTAAAATTTAAAATTGAAATAACTTTAAATTCATGTATTTTTTAAAATAATAGTTTTACAGATATAAGTCATTTAACCTTTTTAATAGGAAACTGAATTCCCTACAAAAAAAGTATTGCACTTTTTTCTCCAAACTTGACCGTTCATGAGTTAACAGCAAAAATCCATCAATTTGATACAAAATTTGACATTAAAGACTCACAGGAGAGCTAGAGTTGAACTCAGAGCTAAGCAGATACTGGCTTTTTCATAGAGCATACAATTCTCTTCCAGAAAAAATTTGGACTGATACGATACATAAATGTAGGGCTGAGTTTTATTCATTGAGAAGGAAAAAAACTAAATTTACGTGCTTTTAGCATGGAAAAATTTCGACGACGTTGTTCCAGTGGTTAATATTAATATTAAGAGCTCAAAATTGGACAAAATTTTTATTTTAACATATAGAACGAGATTTTCGATGGAGAGTGAAGAAAAAAAAATGTTCGTTTCAAACGGAGCACCCTAATGGAATTACATATCAATACAACAAAAGAATTAGCAGATAGACTGAAAAATATGGGAAAGACATTAGCGGAAGACCTGGTCGTTGCAATACTATTATCAAGCTTACCGAAATCCTATGACTCATTAATAACTGCGTTAGACTCTCGACCTGATGACGAATTATTAACATTAGAGTTTGTATCAAATGAAGTAATTAACCAATACACAAGACAGTTAGTTAATGAGGTCATCGATAAAGAAGAAGTATCGGCATTGAGGGTAAACAAAAACAAAGGTATCGTGCTTCTTTTGTAATCGAGAAGGTCACGTAAAGGCTGATTGCAGGAAATATAAGAAATGGCTTGCCCATCAGCAAAAAGATAAATATGAGAAGAGATTTCATAAAGCAAAGAAAGCAGGAGAACCAGAAAGTGACAGCAGCAGCGATAAAGCGTACCAAAGAACAGCTTACAATACTTCCCATGATAAGAAAAAGGCTTCTTCAAAATGGTGTTTGGATTCCGGAGCAACACGCCACATGACGATCAATATAGAATTTTTTGATCATATAGACACTAGTTATAAGAATAAAGTCAAGGTTGTTAGTCAAGAGTGTTGTGAAGTACATGGAATTGGCTCTGGACAAATAAAGTGTGTAACGAATAGTGGCGTAGAAAAATTGTTAGAACTGAAAAATGTCTTATTTGTACCGTGTTTTGATTCGGGATTATTATCTATAAGAGCGTTAGACTGTGATGGTTATAGTGTTATTTATGGTGCAAAACAGCAGAATGACAGTATTTAAAGGCAAAGAAGAAATAGCTACATCAGATGTCAACAACGAATTATGTTTTAAGAGTGACTGATAAAGCATTAAAAGTGTCGACAAACCACAGTGACAATTGTATTCATTAGTGGCATCATAGATTAGGGCACAGGAACTCACAAGCAATACAGAAAATTATTGATAAAGTCTTGGCTGTTGGGATTAATACAAACCTCTGTGGCTTAAAAATTTATTGTGAATGTTGTATACATGATAAATTAGCTAGAAAAACATTCCCAAAAAGATTGACAGTTAAAACAACAAAAATTTTGGAGCTTATACACTCAGATTTGTGTGGCCCAATGCCAGAGAGTACTGGAGGGAGAAGATACCTATTGACACTGATAGACGACTACAGCAGGTATACGCATGTGTTTTTGCTGAGAAAGAAATCACAAACGACTCAGGTATTGATAGACTTTGTTGAGTCAATGAAGAAAAAATTTAACGAAAAAACCGCAAGCGTTCAGATCAGATAGGGGTGGTGAATATGTCAATAACGAACTGAAAGATTATCTGAAAGCCCAAGGAATAAAAGTATAATATAGTGCGCCTTATACCCCTCAACAAAATGGGGTAGCAGAACGTAAAAACAGGATGCTAATTGAAGCTGTCAGAACAATGTTAGCTGATGCCTGTTTGCCCAACCAGTACTGGGGTGAAGCAGTTGTCACTGCTGCGTACATTCAAAATAAATTACCGACTAAAGAAAAAGATGTTACGCCTTATCAGTTATGGCACAATAAAAAGCCTGATCTTAGTTTCTTAAAAGTGTTTGGATTTCGGGCATTTAAGCATGTACCGAAACGAAAAAGAGAGAAATTGGATGCCGAAGCACGTAAGTGTGTCATGGTTGGGTATTAGGGTGCTTCGTTTGAAACGACTATTTTTTTTTTTTCGCTCCCATCCCGAAATTTTGTTGGAAATACCCCCCAAAAAATTCCCTGAGACTTTGAGCCCTTAATATTAATGTTAAGTACTTTCCCAGAGCAGGTGAAGATTTCCCATTCAAAATACACGTAAACTTGGGTTTTTATTTTTTAAACTTCTATAACTCCGCGGCATTTTATGATATCATCTCGCCCAAAGTCGGGATTTTCTCACAATTAAAGGTACTACAAAAGTGCCCGTTGTCGCGAAGTCGTAACTCATACGGGTGAGGTAGTACGGACCGCTAAACCGAATTTTTTCATTGAATTCTTGTTTTTTCTCTCATTATCTCATAAACAACAAGACCTACAGAAAAAATATGTATGACAATTTTATAGAAAATTTAATTTCCTACAAAAAAAGTCCTTAGCATCAAATCACTCAGATTGATATTTTCTGAGATATTAGTCAAATAAAAAATCAATATTTTCTAAGATTTGATTTGACACTTAATGGGAATTCAATGCTACATAAACTTCAATAATTAATATCTCAGAAAATATCAATCTGAGTGATTCGATGCTAAGGACCTTTTTTGCAAGAAATTAAATTTTCTATAAAATTGTCGTTTACATTTTTTCTGTAGGTTTTGTTGTTGAGGAAAAAACAAGAATTCTATGAAAAAATTCGGTTTAGCGGCCCGTACTACCCCACTCGTATGAGTTACGACTTCGCGACAACGGGCACTTTTGTAGTACATTTAATTGTGAGAAAATCCCGACTTTGGGCGAGATGATATCATAAAATGCCGCGGAGTTATAGAAGTTTAAAAAATAAAAACCCAAGTTTACGTGTATTTTAAATGGGAAATCTTCACCTGCTCTGGAAAAGTACTTAATATTAATATTAAGGGCTCAAACTCTCAGGGAATTTTTTAGGGGGTATTTCCAACAAAATTTCGGGATGGGAGCGAAAAAAAAAAATAGTCGTTTCAAACGAAGCACCCTATTGGGTATTCTAAAGCGTCAAAAGCGTACCGTTTGTTAGATCGGTCAAATGGAAAAATCATAATAAGCCGTGACGTACAATTTATCGAAAACGAGAGAAGTGGTAAAAAATCAGGTGTCACATTCGACATCGTCGAACAAAATGTTTACAATAATGGAAATGTTAATCCAAAAACCACCAGAGAACCGATAATGACAAGGAGCAGCGGAAAGAAATTAAAGAGTCAAGAAGTAAATCAAGAAATCATATACTCCCCAATTTCTGATACAGATGAAGTAAGCCACGACACCGAAGAAAAGGAGCAAAATATTGAAAATGTTGCTGAAGAGACTTTTGACGATGACTACTATGATCCTGACACGAGAAACACTACCTCATCTGAAGAAGATTTTCAACCAGCTAATGACACATCGGAAGAACCTTTGTCATTTGCAGACACCATCAATGGACCAGATGCTGAATAATGAATTTCAGCAATGAACGAAGAACTTGACTCATTAGAGGATAACGAGAGTTGAGACCTGGAACCGATTCCGCGTAATAAAATACCTATTAGTTGTAAGTGGGTTTATAAAATTAAAAAGGACTCCAGCGGTGTTCCTCAAAGATATAAGGCACGATTAGTAGATCAAAGCTTTACTCAACCATACGGCATTGTTTACGACTAAATCTTCACGCCAGTAGTCAAGAACACAACATTCCGTACAATATTTGCCGGAAAACGGAAATTAATTTTTGAACACTGGGACGCCAAAACAGCTTTCTTGAACAGCGAACTTAAAGAAAACATATACATGAATCAACTTCCTAGGTGTGAAGATAAACAAAGAAAAGATTGGGGCTGCAGATTGAACAAATCAATTTATGGTTTAAAACAAGCTGCAAAAGTATGGTATGAACAGTTAAAAGGTGTACTGAATAATTTAAATTTTCAAGTTTGCGATAACGATCCATGTCTATTCAAAACTACAGATCAAGGTCCAATAATTTACATCATTGTACACATCGATGATATGGTGGTCGCTTGTCAATCATCTAAAAGAATCGAATCATTAAAGGCCGCATTCAATGAACAATTTACAATAGTGGATCTAGGTGATTTGAAGATGTATCTAGGGATAGTAGTAAGAAGAGACGACGCAAGTGATATCTATGTAAATCAGAGCGGATATATTCAAAAACTCATTGAAAGAACAAAATTGACAGATGCAAAGGGTTCAATGTATCCATTTGGACGCCGGTTTTGAAAAACTAAGGGCTAAATCGAAAGAAATGAGTCAATTATTATCAAAAGGTTATTGGATTTCTATTGTATGTTGCCGTTAATACAAGACCTGACATATATGTTGCGGTATCTATTTTGAGTCAACACATAGTAGACACAAAAGAAGTTGACAAGCTAGAAGTAAAACGTGTCTGTAAATACTTGAACTATACAGTTGATTATAAATTAAAACTAAGTAATAACCAATCGAAAAATAACAAACTTATCGGCTTTGCGGACGCAAACACAGCGTGTTTGCAAATGAACGACAGAACAAATTAATTAGATGTTGATAACTCAGTGTATTCTTTAAAACCGACTTATACTAAATATAGTAAATCTAATGAGTCACTAGAGTGACTAATATAACAAGAATGCATGTGCTCATTGATTATCTTGATAAGTAGTTTTGCATTTGATATTTAACAAATTTAAAAAAAATTTGTCTAAGATTATTTGTAGGAAATAAAATTTTCTATAAAAAATATCTTATGAAATTTTGTGATGAGTCCGATAGTTTCGCCGAAAAAGTAAAAATGTCTCAAAATTTACTCCAACTCGACTTCGAGCTCCTTTAACTTTTGAACCGATGCACTATCAAAAAATGATAAGACACGATCTTTGTAGACTGTTAAATTTCATACAAAAATGTTTGCTTGGCTTACTGTACAATGAGCCATTGCCGAGGTAAAAAAAATTCCAAACTGAAAATTTTTTTTTCCCATGTTATTTACATAAGAAATCGAATTTTTCGATGCGCTAAACCCCATATTGACTTAGAATTTTTTTTTTTTTTCAAGTGGGAATATTTTTTTTCTAGTAATTATTAATTTTTCACGTAGGACACAAAAAAATATCGCCTAAACATGAAAAACCCTAATATACACTTATCCAAAAAATTAAAAGGGCAAGAAAATTTTTTAATTTTTTAGGCATTTTTGGAAAGCTGTATTTTCGTGAAAAATTATCGTACCATAAAAAGGAAAAAAATGCAAATTGAAGCTTGAAATTTTTAGTTTGAAGATCTTTTAGCAAAATAATTATCTGAGCCACGGTTGCAAATAGTGCATTAAATTTATAATTGCGTTAGTGTTTCAATTAAATTTTTTTTTTATATTTCATAATTTAATAACAAAAAATTAAAAATGATTTTGTAATTTTCTAATTGAATATCTTTGAATTGAAAATAATTTTTTCATTTTTAATCCAACATTTTTCGATTTAAAATTAAATTTCAAATTTTCAATTCGTAAAGTATCGTTGAAATGTAATGGCTTAATTTTTAAATCTACGTTTTCAAATAAAACATTAAATAAAAAATTTCAATTCGGAAAACCAGATTAAAAAATTCCTTTCTAATCTTTAATTCCATATCTAATAATTGAAAAGTCAATCAAAAATTTTAATTAGCCATAGCTAAAGGGGATTAGAAAATTACATTCTGTTTCTAAATTTTCTATTTTCGAATAAGAAAATTACATAAAATATTTTTAATTCTGAACATCGGATTGGTGTTGGTTTAATTTTAAATTCTCTGCTTACGCTGAAAATTATTCAAAAAATTTAATGCTCAAATGTCTTAACTATGCATGATCTTCTTAATTCAAATTCTATTATATCTGACGATCAACAGTAAGTTTAAAAATATTCAAACTTGAAGATCAAGTAAAACAGTATTCTTTCCTGTTATAAGTGCTGTCAAATTTTTTGTCTTGATTACTTATTTGATTGCGTACCGAATCTGAATTAAAAAGTAATTTCCAATTTTTGATCCCATGTGTTTGAATTAATAAGTAATTTTTTAATTTTTAATCCCACGTATCTGAATTAGAATTAATTTTTGAAATTTTTGACCCACGTGTCAATTCAAAAACTACTTTTTTAAATTTCAATTTTACTTCTCTTATTAAAAATTGGTTTTTCGATTCTCAATCCCACGTGTTTATATTTAAATTAATTTTTCAATTTTTCAATTCAAGTTGTTGAATTAAAAATTAACTTTGTAATTTCAATCGATATTATTTCCATTACGGATTGAAAATTCAATTTTTGATAGCAAATATTCTCATTATAGAATTCGCAACCCTGTGTATAGCCTCCCTGGGTTTATCGTAGTGGTAATGATCAAATGGTTCCACTTTTGACCACCAGGTGGTGTAATTATTAAATTATATAATAATAATAGCAAACGGCAATAATAATAACAGTCATCCCATTGACTATACATTAGACAGTGTATGGCCACCATACATAGACTATACATAAAAAGGTTACGATTTTTCATCGCGTAACGGACGTTTTTTGCTGGCTAGGGTACCGCTCCGCAACGCGCCATAAGGAACTTCGTTCGAAAAAATCCGAAAAAAATTGATTTTTTCGTTTTGGTAATGATTACAGGAATTAAGGAACAAAACTTGTTCCTTTAAGTGTTTTGTGAAACTTTGAGGAACCGGCTCGGACAAACGGTTCAATGGATCGATTTGAAAATTTCCAGGGCTTCTGAGGACATATTAAGCTGTAAAATCACCTAGCAATATTATCCTTTCCATGAATATTTCTGAATCATTAATTAATTAACTAAAAACCCACAAAATTTTGGAAACCCTTTACAACGTCTGCACTGAGATCTCTCAGGGTCCCAGCCTGACTTCTCTTTTATTTCCTCTTATTGATCAAAATATGATGCAAGACGATTTACATGCACAATTTTACATTTCCCAATTGGAATTTTTCTAATTCTATAAGCTACGTTATTCAATCTATTTTCTATTCCATAAAGACCCTCCCAATCTCATTGAACTAAACAACATTATTAATTGTTTTAATTAATATTGACTTTTCCCTTTTTGACCATAGCGAAATCGAACCAAAATTGTAAATGATTTTAATTTCAATTAAGTTCGATTCTTCGAACACAATTTTATCGGGACAATAATTTTATCGAAAAGGAAGTAGTGTAACGAATGTGAAACTGATGTTTTGAAATATTTGAATAACTAGAAAACAAATGCCTTCTTCTCTTGTTTTATAAATGCGCGATATAAGTCAGTCTTATATTGACAGCTAAACAGCAAACATCTGTATTCAATAAGCTATGTCTCTCTCTAGCTTTCTTTTGCTGCTGTTAATTGTGGTTTTGTTATTCCTAATATAAGTGTGTTATTATTGTAGTGTATAAGTGAATTAATCAAGATACCAGTTACTACAATATTATCGACTCTAGGCAGTTTATTTTGGATGGCTACATTATGGCTTGTTTTTGTATGTCTTTTGTGTCTTGTACACTTTGTTCTATATACTAATGAGTTGCTGTCATAATATATTTGAGCTCACCATTAATTTTTTTCTTTCGATGGCATGTAATGTATACAAACGAGTTGACGCGTTCAAATGATTGCAGTTAGATTGCTCCCTACTATAATCAAGGATTTTTTTGATATAGTTTCATTTAAAAGAAGATGATAGTGAATTTCATGCTGTCAAAATATTCTTTAAGCACTACTGTATATATATATTAAGATCGTATTTCGAGTCACTTGGGAATTTGTCAGGTGCCCTGATATGACACACATGAGGCTTACGTGTATTTGTAGTTGGGTGCCAGGTAATAATTACCAACAGGTTTGTACTCTTAGTTGAAAACTATTGATTATGCTCAGAGTAGCGGATCAGGGCAAAGGGTAGGCTCTTACGTACAATGTCAGTGAAACTCTAGATTGAAAAAAATCAAAAATTTAAATTTTATTTAACAACCTTAGATCGAGAAATTTAACAACAAGACGAAATGACGGCAGCAGACTCGATATGAACTCAATATTAACCCGCGTAAGTGCAGACACCGCTTAGTTCCCAGGTAAGTATTTTACCTGATAATTCAGAACAAGATTCGCCCTTTCATACGACGGTTGAGTCTATATAAACGCGATGATTCTCTTGTTAGCCTCGTTTAGCTATCTAATTATCCCAATAGAACCCCCAACAGCGTTTGAACGACAATTGATTAAGCACACACGCATACACTACTCCTTACTCATGACACGATACAAAATTGCTGACTTGACGGCACTAGGACGTCAATTCTTCTACCCGAATGTACGTTCAGTAAATTTTATGCACTCGATACCCCAGATTGATGACAAAAAGGCGTCAATTGTCAATCACTCGTTCAGCAATATAATCACAGAATTAGCGTCAAGATGCGGTCAAGTGTTATTCACGGTGACTGTAATACTGACATTCGTCATATTAGCAAATCGAATCTCCCGCCGACTCAGGTACGACTGACGAGGCTCAATTACCCGAAAATATTCTTTCGAAGGCCAAAATTAATCTTTCGTTACAACAAACAAACGAACAAGAAAAACAATCTTGATTGTGATCCCAAGAAATAAGAATGAAATAAAAAAAAAATCGGTCTGTTAGCTGACCCTGCGGGCCAGCCCCAAAACTTCCCGCTGCTTTCAAGCTCCTTGAGCTCGAAATCATTGTTGAGAATACATTTTCGAGATCGAAAAGACTTTTGTATGCCTTTGTTTTCGAAAAATAACGTTTTTTACTATTTTTTCTACAATGATATATCTCAAACGAATTCACCGATTGAGATAGTTGAGGTGGCAATCGACGCATTTTATTGAGTTCTAGAGCTAATCAAATTTTAAAATTGATTTATCAAGACGTTTTTGAGAAATTTCAGAAAACTAAAGAAAAAAATTTTTTTTAATTCTTTCATTAACGGTTTCTCTTGAACGAATGAACCGATTTTGATGGTTGAGGTCGCATTCAACGTGGCTTACAAAGTTTCAGAGCTGATGAGATTTCGGGATCAATCCATCGAGCGAATTAAAAGTTATTAAAAAAAAACATTTTTGAAAAAATTTTATTTTTGAAATATCTCCGAACGTACCCTACCGATTGGGGTCAAACTTTCAGCGCTCATAGTATTTAACAAGTCGCGTTGAATGACACCTTGAAGATCGAAATCTGTTAATCCGTTCAAAAGTTATAGAATATTCACATACGTACGTACATACATACATACATATATACACTCGTAAGTCATCTTGAATTTAGTCAGAATAGCGTCCTAGAAACTCAAAATGTCGACATCTGCTAGAATTTCAATTTTCGTAAATCGGGGTGAAAACAATAACTTCCCGAAATTTTTGAAGATCATCGATTTTCTTAGTGGAAAGTTAAAAAATAATGCCAATCAAGAATTACTGAACTACAATAACACCGTAAACTAAAATTGTTTATTTTCTTATCAGAAAGGGATAGTAATAAAACAAGGTAATCACCACAACAAGATAAAGTCACGATAGCTCTATAAAAAACGTTTGGATCCAACCAGCTATGTCTGGATCTCGTTTTATCTGTTTATATCCAAATAAATCCAAATATTTGATCTCACTAGATATAAGCGTATATAATTATATCTGCTCAGATCTAATCATATATAAGCAGGTGTAGAGATGCATTAAGATTGATATCCAAGTAGATGCACGCATATCCAAGCTTATATAAGTATATCTGCTGGGATTCAACTATTTATAAGCGGATATAAAAATCAATATCCATACCGATATCCTTATATCCAAGCATATACAAGTATACATAGTTATATCTGCTCAAATCTGACTATATATAAGCAGGTATAACAATTTATATCTGAGCAGATATACTTATATCCAAGCATATATAAGTACATAGATTTATATCTGCTCATACCCAACTATATGTATGTGGGTATATTAGACTGATTCAAAAAAATCGACAATTTTTTTTTCAAAAATCGTATCAAAAATGTTGTTCGAGATGACGAAAAAAAAATACTGTCAAAGTTTGAGCTCTTAATATTAATATTAACAACTGCCTCATCGCAATTTTCTATTTTCCATTTAAATAACATGGGCAAAATTTTTTGTTAACTTTGGCATTTTATAACTCATCAGCAGATCAATTTATTGAAAAAACCAACATATAATTTCATAGGAAATTCAATGCTCTACAAAAAAGATCTCTTATCATTTTTTGATAAATCTATTTTTTCAAAAATTATTCGAGGTCAAAGTTCAATTTTTAATAAATGTAAATATTTTTCGACTTTTTAAGCGAACGATTAGACTTATCATAAAATGTTATAGGAACGTTTTCGTAAATCTTTTTATTCTCTATAAATTATCTATTTTCAAGTTGTCAAAATTCCTGAAGACTTTTGAATAATTTATGTTTTAATGTCAAATATTCTTAAAAAATCGTGTTTCGGTCATTTTAATTGTTCATGAATTCGAAAATATTGATTTTTTTAAACTGAAATTTATTAGTTTATGATCATAATATTACAAAAAAAAATTGCTTATTTTAGTCAAAAATTTCTATTAGTATTATTAGTTTTTTTGTCATTAAAAAGTCTTTATTGTTTGAATAAGTAATTATAATTATCAAAAATCAATGATAATAATTTATTTGAAGTTTAAAATTATACTCTACGAAAGAGTAACATTTCAAGTGTTGTTATTTTTAAGTATCGATTATATGCAATTTTTCATAAATAAAAAAACTGTTATACTTAAAAAGGAATATTAACAATTTTAAAAGATTGTTACACGAAAAGAAATATCATATAGATATTCCTATCCAGCATAATGGTTACATCACTCTACAGTTGGTGTCACGCTACTCTTATGTGACTGGATATGGGTCATTCCATGTCAAATCGACAAATTTTTTACCTGACCCCCTTTGATTTCGCTGAAAATTTTCTATCTTTTTCTACCCCCTGAAAGTTATTTTTCAGAATTTTTTCAAATTTTTTTTCCCGACTCAAAAAAAGTTATGAATTTTTGAAAAAAAAACCGCTCTTTTACTTTTGAATTGCCAGAACTTTTTCAAAAATTGACCGTTTGAAAACTTTTTTTTTTTTAAATTTTTGTTTTTGAATGTAGTTTTCGAAAAAAAATATGAAAAAATTTTCAGAATCCCAGATATATGAAATATTTTAGTTTTTTTGAAAAAACCGTAATTTTCTCAAAGTCCGACCGTTTTTTTTTTTTTTTTTTTTACTCTAAAAATACTTCAACTAATTCTGTAATGATCCCCGTTAATCAAAAGATGTGACGACAATCGCTTCTAATTTTTTTTCTTGATTATAAAAAAAATGTTGTTGAATTTTTGCTGATCTTATATAACTTTGTTATAAAATTTTTTTTATTTCCTCGTGAAACCTCAAAAGTTAAGAAATAAAATTTTATTGGAGAATTTCAAGTGATTACCGTCCAAGAAATTGTTATTTTTTCTAAAAAAATAATTTTTTTCTCTCATTGACGTTATTTTTTACTCTTATGGTCGCTAAAATATTTTTCTTTTCGGATGGTGCACCTCAACAATATAAAAATTACAATCATTTTAGTAATTTATCGCATTATCGTAAAGAGTTTGGTGTGATCGTCGAATGGAATTTTTTCGCAACAGCTCACGGAAAAGGGCCTTGTGACGGAGTCGGTTGGACAATTAAGAGAAAGGCCTCGCGGGCAAGTCTACAATTACCACCTGATCAGCAAATATTAACACCTAAACAATTATTCGAATGGGCGTCACAAAATTTGACGAAAATGAATATTCGGTTCTCAACCATTGAAGTTTAAAATTCGATGAAAGAAAGATTAGAAGATTGGTTCAGAAATGCAAAAACAATACCAGCGACACAAAAAGTCCATAAATTTTCACCATTGGAAGATTGTATGGTGCAAGTTAAGATGTTTTCTTCTTCAGAAAAATATTCTAATCACAGTACGATGAAGAAAAGAAGGGGATCATCCAGTAAAAAGAGATTATAAAAATAAGTGTAATGTTGAATTTAAGAATCAAGTATTATGTTAAATAAAAGAAAATATAATTTGACCACATACGAAAAAATGTTTTTAATTTATCTCAAGATGTGAAGAAACGGTGAATTTATTCAAGAGTATGAAAAGTCCTTTTTTTTTTACTTTATTAAAAAAAATAACAATTTTTTGGACGATAATTACTTGAAATTCTCCAATAAAATTTTATTTTTCAACTTTTGAGGTTTCACGAGGAAATAAAAAAAATTTCATAACAAAGTTATATAAAATCAGCAAAAATTCAACAACATTTTTTTTATAATCAAGAAAAAAAATTAGAAGCGATTGTCGTCACATCTTTTGATTAACGGGGATCATTGCAGAATTATTTGAAGTATTTTGAGAGTAAAAAAAAAAAAAAAAAAACGGTCGGACTTTGAGAAAATTACGGTTTTTTCAAAAAAACTAAAATATTTCATATATCTGGGATTCTGAAAATTTTTCATATTTTTTTTCGAAAACTACATTCAAAAACAAAAATTTTGAAAAAAAAAAGTTTCCAAACGGTCAATTTTTGAAAAAGTTCTGGCAATTCAAAAGTAAAAGAGCGGTTTTTTTTTCAAAAATTCATAACTTTTTTTGAGCCGGGAAAAAAAATTTGAAAAAATTCTGAAAAATAAGTTTCAGGGGGTAGAAAAAGATAGAAAATTTTCAGCGAAATCAAAGGGGGTCAGGTAAAAAATTTGTCGATTTGACATGGAAAGACCCATATACTAACTATAGAGCGATGTAACCATTCCTATGCTGCATCCTAATATTTACTTTACATTTCTGTCCTGGTATCATTATTTAAAATTCATCATTATTTTTTTTTTTAAGAATAAAAGTTTTTTTTCACCTCCAGGAGAAAAGTGCAACTTTTTTCCCGGTGTGAAAATCGATCCTGCCGCTTTCCTCCTCCGTCGAGGAGAAAAATAATATACACACCTTGGGAAGTAAATAAGGAAGCCCCAGGTTACATGTTTGTCCCAGAAGAGGTTTTGGCGCCCTCTAGGAGACGTCAAAACTAGCAAGTACCACCCTCTCCGTGGGGTCTGGAACCATTACTCCAACCGTTAGTGGTGCCCGCGTGTTTTGCACCTTGTAACATGCGGCAACTTCGTGGTTGCAGAAAGCTAATAGGTAGCTCTACGTGGGCGAAGCCGACCTCTTTAGAACGTCTTAAAAATCTAAGGGTAATAGCCTGTACATAATACTATCACTAGCATAAAGTGATCATCACTTGGTAATGACTGAGGGCTACATTATTTAACTGCTGTCTTAAATCCGAGTGAGCATAATGTGGAAGAAACCCTACTTGAGGTAATGAGTGGGAGCTACGACTCTCCACTAATCTGCAGCATGTCCACCAATACATGGAATTGGTACCATGGGGGACCCATTCCAAGCCCCACTTCGACTAGAGTCTCTCTATTTCCCTAACACGTTATTCATGTTTTAAATTTAGGGTCAATACTTTATAACCCGATAGTAGTCTGAAATCGTCTTGTTTCATCCCTCGTCACACAATATACTATTATTTATTAATGATTGCATATAATTAAAAACTTGAAAATAACAATACTTAAAATGTTACTCTTTCGTAGAGTATAATTTTAAACTTCGAATGAATTATTATCATTGATTTTTGATAATTATAATTACTTATTCAAACAATGAATACTTTTTAATGACAAAAAAATTAATAATACTAATAGATATTTTTGGCTGGAATAAGCAATTTTTTTTTGTAATATTATGATCATAAATTAATAAATTTCAGTTTAAAAAAAATCCGGGCGTCGGTTGTCCCTGCGGGCCAGCCCTAAAACTTCTCGCTGTTTTCGAGCTCAAGGAGCTTGAAAATATTAATGTGACTATATTTTCGAGCTCTTCAAGCTCGAAAATCTTATTGCATATGATTGTTTTTTTATGAGCTTTTCAAACTCTAACAAGTTACGCTTTATGCTAAAGTTTAAAAGTTCAAGAATCAAAAATCATTAATGAACAAGCAGTTTTTAAATTTTAATTTTCTATTATGCTCAATAAACTAAATGTATTGTGGCAGAAATCAATGTCAGTGATCGAAATCAAGATTTAACTGAGTTTTGGCGTACGTCAGAGCAATAATACATAAAATATCCGAGAAAATCATTAAAAACCGTGTTTTTTCGATTTTTTCGTTGATAATATGATTTAAACTAAAGAACAAGTTTGATGGCATTATATGATGATAAATAGAGACCATGAAAAAGAAAAGTTTGTATTGCTTCAGCCACATTTTAGTACAGTATATTTTGCTTTATCTGAAAAAAATAACATAGAATGTTATTTTTTTAACTTATAAACTCTGATATCTTTTAAACTAATTAACCGATTTTGACGTTTGAGGTAGCAATAGGCGCAATTTACTGAATTCTAGAGGTTATTGAAATTTGAAACCGATCAATTCAGCCGTCTTGAAAATATTCGAAAAAAATCGTTTTTTACCATTTCTTTCTCTAACGATATCTCTCGAACAAATTAACCAATTGAGATGGTTAAGGCAGCATTCGACGCGTTTTATTGAGTTCTAGAGCTAAATAGATTTTGGCGTCCATCATTCAACTCGTTTCTAAGAAATCAATAAAAAACTACGAAAAAAAAATTTTTTTTTCGTAATTCGCCAATATTTTTGAGTCTATTCGATCAAATGATCTGCAGTCTTTAGAAAAATTGATAGCCAACAAGCTCTTTCGATCGCCGCCTTAAACATCCAAATTGATTCATTAGCTAAAAAGTTATAGACCATTCACACGCGTACACACACACACACACACACACACACACGCACGCACGCACGCACACGCACACGCACACGCACACATACAGACACTTGGACATCATTCTGAAAATAGTCAGAATAGCTTCCCAGGACTCCAAAACGTCGACATCTGATGAAAACTCGATTTTTGGAAATCGGGGTGAAAACAATAACTTTCCGAAATTTTTAAAAATCATCGATTTTCTAAGCGGGAAGTTAAAAATCAATATTTTCGAATTTATGAACAATTAAAATGACCGAAACACGATTTTTTAAGAATATTTGACATTAAAACATAAATAATTCAAAAGTCTTCAGGAATTTTGACAACTTGAAAATAGATAATTTATAGAGAATAAAAAGATCTACGAAAACGTTTCTATAACATTTTATGATAAGTCTAATAGTTTCGCTGAAAAAGTCAAAAAATATTTACATTTGCTATAAATTGAATTTTGACCTCGAATAATTTATGAAAAAATAGATTTCTCAAAAAATGATAAGAGATCTTTTTTGTAGAGCATTGAATTTTCTATAAAATTGTATTTCGGTTTTTTCAATAAATCGATCTGCTGATGAGTTATAAAATTCCAAAGTTTAAAAAAAATTTTGCCCATGTTATTTAAATGGAAAATAGAAAATTGCGATGAGGCAGTTGTTAATATTAATATTAAGAGCTCAAACTTTGACAGTATTTTTTTTTTTCGTCATCTCGAACAACATTTTTGATACGATTTTTGAAAAAAAAATAGTCGATTTTCTTGAATCAGTCTAGGGTATATAGATGCAAAAATTATTCATATCCAAGCAGATATACGTATATCCAAGAATTTATGATTATATCCAAAAATGTGTGACTATATGTTGAGACAAATCGCTTTTTGTCTTCGCGATTTTAACCAGCAGCCACCAGAATTCGCGGGTTGAACCCTGGCTTAGGCTGCCCTCTAACAAATTTTTATTTACTTGCACAGAGCAATGGGCAAGGGTTCTTGCAAAGCAAGGACCCACACTTATTCAAACAGCAACGTATATAAAATTCACCAACTTACCTCACGGCTTATTAATTATCGATAGATTTCTTATAACAAAATAAACTTATCAGTTCTTGCTTAATAATAATACTATTCTTAACAGACTATTTAATAATTCTTACCAGCAGAGTAGGAAAATAAAGAGTGTGAGTGAAAAATAGAATGATAGGAATTGACTAGAAAATGCAAGTTTATTGCCAATTATAATAATATTCAGTTACTTACAATAAATACTGCGCAATTTACAATGAATGTAGTGTCCTCGTAGGTATAGAATATACAATGTTTCTTCCCAGTGGAATGACGCAGTTATACACAATATTTAAGTTTTTACTAGTTATAATAATTAATACCGCGAACAATTCGTCAGTAACGCACAATATGATATACTTTATTAAATCGTTATTTATAATGATAATAACCGTCTATATGGTATAATAAAAATAATATCGCAAGTAAAATTGCCAGAAGAATAAGTGAAATAATATCAATATAGAAAAGAATCGCAAATTAATACTAGATAACAAGTCTAGACGCTAAGTGATCCAGGATCGAAGTGATTGACCGATAATTGAGGGTCTGGGACTCGCCTCTGAACTATCCCCACTTCACCCTTACGGACATGCGTCGACGTGAAAATTAAGTCATGTGACCATGGCACTATGACGTATTGAATTTAGGCGGCAACGAGACGGAGAAAATTGGGAACCGCAAGGCTGAGGACGACGAAGACAATTCACATTGTCTCAAACCCCCCCCCCCCCCCCCACCAAGCCAAGGTTACCCTTTTGGATTTCCGTCTGGGTTGCCCGACTGTAATAAAAACTTAATGATATTTACAAAAATAATTTCCAGAAAAATTATTTAAAATGTTGCGATTGGATCTCTTAGAAAATTGCAAGTGGATTGCCAGTAAAATTTTAATTTAAATTTTTAGTGATTGCGAGTTACTCGCCAGTGATGCAAGTAGATTGCCCTTGAAATTGCAAGTGACTTGCCAAATGAATCGATCGCAAGCCGTTAGGGATGTGAAAAATATCTTCCAACCCAGCCCCAATCTCAGGCCCACCCCGATCCTGGGACCTCGACCTGGATCAGAAAATCTGTACGACTTACGAACTAAAAAATAAAGTATAGAATAAAAATACATTATGATTATTTACACTTAATACTAAATACAGAGAAAAAAAAAATAATAAATTTTTTGAATATAACAGCTTCTGTGCTGCGAAAAAAAATAAAAAAATAATTTGTAGTGTTGTCTGCCAACCGCCTCAGGATTCTGAGCTGTAAATGAAAATTATTACAATTGGCAACAATAATTAAATGAATCAATGAGATGGATATGATTGAATGTATGTGTTTATTTAGATGTACATCTTAATCGGTAGCGTAAATGATTAATAAGTCCATTCTGGTTTCTTCGTTGATCGCAGGTGATTACGATGGAATCGCTCGATGTCCTCTGAAGTGTATTTGGTTGAAATCCAATCTTTGTAGCCTGGGTATCGACGATTACATGCGTTGCAGTGCGGATCGAATAATTGAGCTGGGATCCCGCAGCCTTGGCAACGTCCCCGAATATAACCTTTGTAATTTTTGTCGTGCGGACGGAAGCACGTTGCCGTTGTCACTTGGTCTTGATAGCAGACATGGCACATGTCAGGTCGCCATGGTAGTTGGCATTCGGCAATCTTATGGTCCCGTTGCCGACAATTTTGGCACGCATTTGAAATAAATAACGACTGAGCTTGAGTCGTGACCGTCTGTGTCCATGATTCTCTGAGCTCGGCGTGGCATATTTTAGGCTTAAGAGTTACGCAGATCTTCTCAATGGCTTTGCAGAAGGTTGTAAAGTCCATGAAGTGAATACCGTTGTGGATTACAACTTGTGGTGTTGAATCGGTGGCCGCTACAGTAGAACTTGGTATTGGAGCTGATTGTAGGCCAGACAAAAATTGTTTGTAGGCGTCTGCAGGTTGCGATGGAACCTCATACTTTGGTGCTGGAGCTGTCTGAGAATACGGTAACGAATTAGCAAAAGTTACCATCTGAATCTTAGACCTAATATCCTTAGGAATAGCTCCCGAAGCTCGTAGTGTTAATACTTCCTTCTCGGTTAACTCCTGACGAGCCATTCGCCTAGCAAGCAACGATGATGGTGGGAATCTGGCATTTTCCGGCAGTGGTCGTTGGTAGGCGCCCTTGCGAATCTTGAGTCCTGAATTCGGACCGCAAGCAGAAGCTTGTTGAGCAAGTAATGGTAGCACTGCTTTATTGTTTGGCGTAGTACCAATGTCGTACTCTACTTTGGCTGCAGTAGAGGTTGTAGCTGATGTAGTTGTTGTCTGACAACTAATTTCAGTGACAGTCAGTTTTGATTTCAAATTGACCGCCTGGAGTTTCTGAACCAATTCTTCGGAACTCGGCAACTTAATCTCTGATATCATTTTCTGGCTCCGTTGGACCTGTTCAGTTAAATGATCAAGTCGTACCGTGAGGTTAGTTACATGACTTGAGTCTGGTTTTAGAGTAGCTGGAGGCATTTTTAAAGATTCCAATTGCGTTTTGAGTTCAGCAACCTGGTCAGTGTTAGTTTGGATGACAATTTGAAGATCTTCTAATCTCTCATCGATGCGTTCCATCCACTGAACGTCAAACCTTGATACCCCAGATGGTAGTGACGTAACCACAGGGCGATGGCTTATCGCACGGTCAATACGGGCATGAAGCTTACTAAATTCATCCTTCATGAACTTAGTTAGAGTCTCGAACATCACTGAAGTTGGTGTTGCAGTTGGACTCGAGACGTATAAAGCTGATGATGGACGACCAAAATCAAGGCCAGTTGTAGTTTGCCATGGCGGCAACGCAAATCGGGGTCCAGCTGATGTAGCTGACCCAGTAGACCATGTTGGTGATGCTGCGATGGTTGATGACATTACAGGTGCAGCCGGTGACGAAGTTGATGTCGTTTTTTCAGTGGTGGGTGGTAATTCGAGTGCGGATGTTGATGCAGTGTTTAATGAAAGTGAGAGTGAATCGGATGATGGTATGACTGCATGAATTGATGACAGTTCAGTATCAGATAGCTTGGCCTCGGACTCATGAGATGAGGCTTCAGTATCCGACCCTGACTTTCCATGGATTTTCACTTTCATGATGAACGATCTGAAATATATCGATAATAATTAGTTACGTCTTCGAGACCGTCTTGGAATTTTTAAATCATTGTAATAATATGTGCCAATGTCGTTACCGGCATTGTCTTGTAGTTCAACTACTAGAGGACTTAAAATTTTTGAGACAATCGCGGGTCCCGAATATTTTGGTGCTAATTTAGCACTGTAACCATCAACCTTTTTGCTTAATTTTTTATTCAAATAATAAACTTGATCACCGATTTTTAGGTCTATGGGAATATCAGAAAATTTTTGTTCGTGTTGTTTACGCGTGCGTTCCCGAGCTTTTAACATATTTTGCTCAACAAAATGTCTCAGTTCAACCGCACGGTCCATTCGGGCTTGCCAAACGGTAACGTCAGATACGTCTAGATTTTCAAGAGGATCTGTATCATTAATAAGTCGTGCGTCACGTCCGTGATTTAAATAGAATGGGGATACACCCAAAGCAGTGTGTACTGAAGTATTGTACGCGAATTTTGAATCATCGAGATGTTCATCCCAATTTTTTTGATTTTTACTCGTAAACGCTACAATCATGGGTTTAATTGTACGATTACAACGTTCGACAGGATTTGCACAGGGATGACCGATAGGAGTTGGTGTAAATTTGATATTAAATTGACTAATTAAATTAATTATATCTTTATTTATGAATCCCTTGCCATTATCTGAAATAATTTGGCAAGGAGGACCCCAGTGATTAAATACAGCCATCAGGTGGTGTTTTATGATTTTACCAGATTGTTGTTTTAAAGGAAAGATTTCAAGGTAGCGGGTGTAAGGATCTTCAATAACAAGAGCGTATTGATTCCCCATAGTTGAACGAGTGTATGGTCCAATTGTATCAATTGAGATGATAGACCAAGGCTGCGTTGGTGGTCTTGTTCCGATATATCCTTGCGGTTTTGTCTGATCACTTTTAGTCATTATACAAGTCTCACAAGCTGAAACATATGATGAGACATCTTTAAACATTCCTGGCCAGTAAAAATGATCTCGTATCCGTTGATAAGTTTTGTCAATCCCAAGATGACCTGATTAGGCTTCACAGTGAGCTTTCTCGATAGCTGGACGAATTTCTGGCTCAGTTAGGACGATTTTCCAAGGATTTGATTCACCAAGTATTTCCTTGACAGCTAATGGACGATAAAAATATAACTTATCGTTCTCATATTTCCATTCACGATAATATTCAGGATATTTTTGAACAACTCGAACTTTTTCATTGTACCAAGCAGAATTTTGAGCAATTATACACAGTGATGAAGGATTAGACTCTGAAACAAGTACATCAGCAGTCTCTGATTCTTCATATCGACGTGAAAGTGCGTCCGGAGCTTCATTCTGCGTACCTCGATAATGAACAACTTCAATGTCATAAGCAGAAATGTCAATTGCCCACCTGGCCAATCTACCTGCTGGATCTTTTAACGAATAAAGCCATTTCAATGCGGAATGATCAGTATAGACTGTGACTGGTAAACCTTCAATGTAGTCTCGAAATTTCCGTAAGAACCAAACGACAGCGAGGCACTCTTTTTCAGTTGTGGTGTAATTCATTTCCGCTTTATTTAATGGTCGACTTAAGCAGATAATTAAATTTTCCCGATCATGTTCTGGATCATACTGAGTTAAAACTGAACCTAACCCAGTGTTGCTGGCATCGGTATATAGACGATAGGATAAGTCCGGACGTGGCAGTGACAATGTTGCGGCTTTTAACAGAGCTTCTTTCGTTTCCACGAAAGCTTTTTCTTCAATATCTGTCCATTCCCATGGAACTCGAGTGCTTGTCAGTTTGTTCAAAGGACCTTGAACTTGTGCAACATTTTTAAGATGTTTATGGTACCAATTAACTAACCCATTAAATCTTCGCAGTTCCTTACGGTTGGTAGGTCGCGTGTAATCCGCAATCGGTTCCAATCGAGCTGGATCAGGTTTCAGACCATCTTCATTAATTATAGAGCCCAGAAAATGAACTTCAGAGCAACCAAAATGACTTTTTTCTTCATTCATTTTTATTCCAGCCTTGCGGAATCCTTCGAAAACTGCTTGAAGAAGAATTTTATGTTCTTTCAAGTCATCACTGATTATTATCCAGTCGTCGAGATATGCAAAAATTTTATTTTCAGCTGAAATATGAGGAAACTGTGATTTTAAAGACTCGATAATTTCTCGACGTACAGTATCGGAAACTTCTTGATAGGTACTGGGTGCGTTTGTCAGACCGAATGGCATCCGAATCCATTCAAATAAACCTCGTCCATCCACACAAAATGCTGTATATTGACGGCTATTTGGCTCGACCAAGACATGATGAAAAGCATCGCTGACATCGAGTACTGAAATTACTTTAGCACCTTGAAGACTTGATAAAATACGGTGCATGATCGGTAACGGGTAAGCAGACTTTTTTGTTACTCTGTTTAGTGGTCGATAGTCAATGCACATACGCCAAGTATTATTTTTCTTCGGTACCATTACCGGTGAGCAGGCCCAAGCACTATTAGAAGGCTGAATGTAACCCTTTGCAAGCAACTCATCTACTCTGTCGTGCATGGCTTTCATTACTGGTGGGCTTCTACGGTATGGCTTTGTACGTACTGGAGTATCATCTGTCAATTCGATACGATGTTGAACTACGTGTGTTAAACCCAATTGGACTTGTTTATTTTTCTCAAATTCTTTTGCTAGGAATTTTTCAAGATCAGCGCGTTCAGCTGACGACAGTACATTTAATGATGCTTGGTTAGTAAATCCAGATCTAGAGAAAAATAAATGAGTGACATTACTGGTATTTAATTTCCAAGTACTCTCCTTGGAATTTACTTGAATATCTGCTAGTTGCCAGAAATCAAGACCAAGAATTACTGGAGTAGACAAGTCAGGTAAAACACTTAACCAAGTGATGATATCGTGACCGTCAAGTTGAATTTTAAATGGGGCCCCACCACGTGTTTGCGTGGACTTGGAGTTGGCCATAGTTACTCCATGAGTACTAGTGGGATCAGGGGTGAGATCTTGCAGTTGATATTCTTTGATTTGTTTATAAGCAATCTCAGAAATATAGCTGCGCTCACTCCCACTGTCTAGTAATGCTTCAAGTTCATATTTACCGATAGAAATATTGGCAATCATCCGGCTTACGGTTGACGGAGCTTTAAGACTGGCTGAAGAAGTCATACTGCTGAATTTATTATCATTACTGAGCATTGGCAGTAATGTACTTTGTTTATTGTCCGAATTTATTTGGATAGTGAATTTTGGAGCATAAGCAATATTTTCACTAGAATCGGATTGATACTCATCAATCTCTGAGTCATACAAAGGACTAGTATCCTCCCTTAGATCACAGAGAGAAGTATCGTATGTCTCCGAGCCATTTTCAAGCTTTGTCGCAAGCTGCTGTTCTTCAGTGTCATAGTCCAGTAATGAATTTTGGATTGGCGATTTAAATTGAGTTTTATTTGTTTTATTTTTAATTTTACGCGATGGGGTTGTGGAATTTTTAAGTTTTGATTTTAAAATTTTTACCGATTTTTTAGCTTTTGATTTTTTAATATTTTTAATTTGCTGCGAAGCTTCCGAGCTCGTTTCCCAATTGGACTCTGTATCTGCCAATTTATCAGTCTTTGATTCTGCTGGTCTAGTCGTAATTTGATCCAGAGGCGATGTAAAATCAATTAAATCAACGTCGAGATTTTCTGAGACGTTACCGATCATGTCTGGGATATCAGCAGCAATAGGATGATTTAAGAAGAAATTTCCACGACTGATAACGAATTCAGGGGCGTCAGGATTTAATTTGGACAAATTAGGTTTATCATCAGTATTTACAATGGGCTTATCCGAGTTATTGTTTGATACTGGAGCCCTGGTAACGTGATTGGTGTCTACCAAGGCGCTCACGCGTTTTTTGGAGTAGGTGGACGTAAACGAAGAGGCAACCCTGCCTTGATACGTAACTCATCCGTTACTGGCCCACAGCGAACCTCAGCGGCATGACCAATTTTTCCACAACGACCGCAGACAGGAGTTTTTGTTGTATTATGGTTTGATACCGGAGTTGAATTGACTGTTACCGGTGACGTATTGACAGTGTTCTGATCTAATTTTTCTAAAATAGTTTTCATTAAAGACTCAAAATTATTTAATATAGTAGAAGACTCAGAATTTGGTTTTGAAGTTTGTGAATTCAGGTTTTGTGAATTTTGAAAATTACCAGAAGTTTTATTTTTATTAAAATTATTGTCTCTATTGAAATTATTATTTCTATTAGAGTTATTGTTTCTATGGAAATTATTGTTAGACAAATTATTATTTGATGATGACTGTAAAGTTTCCATACTGTTTAATGAATTTATTTCTGAAGTGTTGATTGAATTTAATTGATTACGAGTTTTAATTCTACTATTACTGTCTTTGTGAATTTTAAGATGAGGATTCAGTGCATCAGCCGTTGGCTGCCAAGCACTGACCTGTGTATATAATTCGGCATACGTCATAATTTTTGTATCCGCGAACTTTTGTAAAAACTGAGAATTGAATCGTGAGATTATAATTCTAATTTGCTTTGTCTGCGGTAACGGATCTTCTAATTTCGAGAATGCACCTTGCATACGATTAATAAATGCAACTCCTGTCTCGTCGTTGCGTTGTTTAGTTGAGTAGATTTCCTGCAATACTGACTCATCTGTTTGTTGAACCTGCCAAATTTTAAAATATTCCTTGAAGGTAGACCAGCTGTGGAACAAGCCCTCGTTTTAATAGTACTATTCGAGTACGTCGCTGTTGAGTGTGTTGGTGACGACTGCCTGAAAATTGTCGAGAGAGATCTCATTGCTGATCATCCGCTGTTCAATTATTTTCAAATATTTCTTTGCGTCAATTGGAGACGATCGGTCACGAGACGGAAACGAAATATTCCAGGATTTGACAAGACGAGTGATATCGTACAGTCTCATAGAATTAGAACCATTCATATTTGAAGTTCCCGCTGGAATTGTATAAGTATTATACCAGGCTGACGGCTGTGCATGTGGATATGATTGGGCTTGCGAATGTGTATTTGTAAATGCAGGTACGTTATTACTGCTAGGTGGATGTGTGTACGTGTACGAAAGTGTCGACTGAGCATTCATATGTACTAGTAACGTATGAATAGGTGGTGGGACCCCTGGGTGCGCGTACGGTTCACGCGCAGGCAAGCCAAGGCATGGCGAACTGCTGTCCGTTCGCTTGCGTTGCCGAAATAGGTGCATGTGGATGTGGGATGACTGGGCGAGTAGAGAGGGGATTTGCTGCTTGTGACGTCACAGTGGCAACAGGGAATAACTCTCTCGGCATCCACATACTTGATGTATCGGGTCGAAAAGATGGGGGTGGCAATTGAGCACCTGGGGGTCGCAAGACCATGCTCGATATACGAAGCAAATGCTGGCGTTCTGCCCGCAAAGCTTCAATTTCTGTCTGGAGGCCCGAAACCACATTTTGCAATACGGCAACAGAGGTCGTATTTTGAGGTTCCGAAATTGGCACAACCCGGCTAACGTTAAGAGGGTGGATATTCACGTTACTGCCCGAACTCGTAGTACAAACAATGTTATTATTATTTACAGATTGACTTTGGGTACAAAGGGTACTGTTATGTATTTCATCGTTCTGCGTAAGATCAACAAGATCGTCCACCGCGCTCGATGTGGTAGGAAAGTGTATGAGATTGTCAAAATTATTGGCCGAGGTAACTGGGAGAGATGGTTGCGAGATCGGCGTTCTCGGTAGCGTCATTTTGGCGGGAAACTGTCTCAGTAATTTCTTTTTAAAATAATGATTTATTAAATTTTATTATTGATAAATTTTACTTAATCCGAACTGATAATAATCTTGTCGGATTATAAATTAATTTATTTAATCAAGAATTATTATTTTACAAATCTTCTTAAAACTGTAAAGATTATTTATTTATAAATTAATAATTTATTTAAGTTATTAAAATTCTTGATGACTAATAAATTTTTGTATATTGCTTTAATGACTTATCTTGGCTATTGAAATTGTCAATGACTCATAAAATTTTATTTATTACTGCAAAGATTTCATTGATAATTTACTTAAGTGCTTAGTTTATTTAGAGACAATTTTGTCGAGCAAAAGATATTTCATTTTAAACCGGAAACGAATATAGTAATCTTTTGTATTGTAACGAAAGTAATAAATTGCTTTACTACACTAAAAGAATATTCGACCCAAAATTTTATTTTAATATTTTAAATATTTATTTTATTATTTACTTCGAGTTGTCTTTGTGCGTAAGCAAAGAATCATAAACTGTAAAGAAGTAAATACTAGCGTCTCAGGTTACGACGCGTGGAGCTAGTATACGCTCAAGGTCAAAATATAACGAAATTCTTACAGGAACGATACCGGCACACAATATTGCAATGATAAATACTTTAAAATGAATAATTTAAAATAAGTAGCATAAATAATTAATCGATAAATGGAATAAATAAAAGAAGCAATTAAATATTTTATAAAATTTTGATACGGATGATAAATGAAGAATAAAATGAAACGATGAATGTAGAGAATTTAAAATTTTATACTGGTAAGAAATTTTTTGAAATTATCACAGAGAAGTTTTATGGAAATTTTTACAATGAAGCCGTGAGAAAAATTGATAAAATTTTCTATTGCCCGTTTGAACTACTACAAAGTCCCTGTTCGAGCGCCTGTTGAGACAAATCGCTTTTTGTCTTCGCGATTTTAACCAGCAGCCACCAGAATTCGCGGGTTGAACCCTGGCTTAAGCTGGCCTCTAACAAATTTTTATTTACTTGGACAGAGCAATGGGCGAGGGTTCTTGCAAAGCAAGGACCCGCACTTATTCAAACGGCAACGTATATAAAATTCACCAACTTACCTCACGGCTTATTAATTATCGATAGATTTCTTATAACAAAATAAACTTATCAGTTCTTGCTTAATAATAATACTATTCTTAACAGACTATTTAATAATTTTTACCAGCAGAGTAGGAAAATAAAGAGTGTGAGTGAAAAATAGAATGATAGGAATTAACTAGAAAATGCAAGTTTATTGCCAATTATAATAATATTCAGTTACTTACAATAAATACTGCGCAATTTACAATGAATGTAGTGTCCTCGTAGGTACAGAATATACAATGTTTCCTCCCAGTGGAATGACGCAGTTATACACAATATTTAAGTTTTTACTAGTTATAATAATTAATACCGCGAACAATTCGTCAGTAACGCACAATATGATTTACTTTATTAAATCGTTATTTATAATGATAATAACCGTCTATATGGTATAATAAAAATAATATCGCAAGTAAAATTGCCAGAAGAATAAGTGAAATAATATCAATATAGAAAAGAATCGCAAATTAATACTAGATAACAAGTCTAGACGCTAAGTGATCCAGGATCGAAGTGATTGACCGATAATTGAGGGTCTGGGACTCACCTCTGAACTATCCCCACTTCACCCTTACGGACATGCGTTGACGTGAAAATTAAGTCATGTGACCATGGCACTATGACGTACTGAATTTAGGCGGCAACGAGACGAAAAATTGGGAACCGCAAGGCTGAGGACGACGAAGACAATTCACATTGTCTCAATGTATACATATGACTATAGTCATATTTGGTCAGATCCAATAATATTTAAATACAAGTAAGACTCCTGAATCGTCGAATGGTCGGGGTTTCACTGTGAATAAGACATTAAGTACAGTGTTTTTTTCGTCTCATAATTATACACGAAAATCTGAGTTATATATACGAAAATTCTAAATTTTTTTTTTCTTACTGATTTTGATATATATGTAATTTAAATCAAATACTTGATATCGTAATGAATAAATAAAATAAATCGGTTTAATGTTTCTGAAGTATTCATCTATTTTTTTTTTTTTTTTACTTGAATATCAGTCGACTAACCAGTAGCCGACCGGTACTATACTTTAACATTGGCTCAAAATATATATAGATATTATTTAACATTAGGTGGCTGGCTACTGGTTTGGGGCTGGGTACTGGTACTCTTAACCTAGGTGCTTTATGTAGATTTCTTTAAAGATCGACATTTACGCAGATCCGCTTGGATACACTTATATATTCGTGGATATAGTGGGATCTGTTTGGATCTCTTTGGATATTTAAAGATCTGTTTGAATATACTTACATATAGTGAGATCTTTTTAGATGTGGTCAGATCTGTTTGGATCCGCTTGAATCGCGCTCAAATTTGGATCCAAACATATCTGACTGTTTGGATCCAATTATATATGTTTGGATCTAAACATTTTTTATCAGGCATTCGTATCAGCTTAAGTAACTCGAGCCGGTTTCACTTACATACAAAGAAAAAGTATTAACGCGAATAATTATTTAAGCCGGACGATAACAATAATGCTAACAACGAAAGACCGTTTGCTGAGAGATGCTAAAATCCTTCCTTCGAAGAATTCCTTACGCAACAGCAAACTAAAATCTAACTTTATCAACAACTACGTCATTAAAATTATGACGCAGTACTACTGCGAAACCACGATAATTGTATGTCGGATATGATGATAGTACCGATACCATCTCGATTTACTTTACGAGAACAGAGAAAGATAACCCGCTCACCGTTGTGACCTCAAACACGAACTCAGCGTCGTCTAGGCCTCTATGTGGTACTCAATCCTAGCCGACACACCTTCCATTTGACCGAATATTATTTATTAAGTTAGCCCTTGCAGCTTATAGGCCGATCACATCAACATTCCACCCCGATTACACAGCGGACTTAACTTGATTAAATTAATTACATTTAATTAGTAATCCAGTAAATGGTCTTCCAGTTTCTGTTTTAGTGCCTGCACTATCTATCACGTGGTAGTTTGGTTGCCATCATTCAGTACGCAACTTACCAACTAAATACTTAAAAATATCAATAAGTATTACGGCTGCCCAATTTCAAAACACAGTAACTGACAAAAATAATTTTTTTTTAATATGTATTGAATCATGTCCAGAAGAGTCCGCTGGAACTAAAAATACTAAAAAATCGATTTTGAAAAATTTTTCTTTTACTGTGTTCGGAAATTGGGCTGCCGATTACTTACGGCTAGCATTATTCTTATCATTTTATTATAATTTATTAGGGAATTGAACCTTGGATCCTTCTTATCCAGGAGTGCCAACCTAGTCCGTTCAAATTTATTCCTACCAATAGACGTCGTAACCTACGGGTGTCCGGTCAAAAATAACAAATAATAATATACTCTTATTATGGAGTATTCAATTGAGTGAATTAATTAAGAGAATACAAACTCGTCAAAGCATGATGACCACATGTCAGCGTCAAATTTTTTTACGTGTTACAATATATATAAACTTTTGAACCAATGGTATTTTTGGAACCTACTCGATGAGATATGATAGATTACGGCAAAATTATTTAAAAATTCTACCATGAGGACAAATCTTAAAGATAGATTTAAATGAAATCTAGTTAAAACGACGAACTTTGTGAAAATAACGGTTTTCCTCAACAACGGCGAAAATTTCATGGGGTATATCATCCTAAAATTTTTTGCAACATTTTTTGTTACGTACATTCAAAGACAAAAAAAAGTGTCCTAATTAGTCAATTTTTGAAAAGTTATAGCTATTCGAAAAAATAGAAGTCAAATTTTTGAAAAATTCTTAGCTTTTCTTGGTTTGGGTTGTAACAGGGTATTTTTTTAACCTTGCTAAATTTGGCCCCTTAATTAATAGTTTTACTTAGGGCGCCACTGGAAGCTAAACCTCGGTCTTCCAGAACCGGAGATGTAATTATTGAAATCAGGGTCGATGAATTCTACAAGAGTGAGGAAGGATGAGGCATTAAATTTGTTACACAATATTTATTCAAAATTGTTAACAATTTTATTTATCACAACACAATTTCACCCACCGGACTTTTACTTCACTATAATTATTTTATAAACCAATTGAGTCCACCGGACTTTATTACACTGATTAAACTTTGAATACCCTTGGAATTATTATAAAACTTATTTAAAAGAAAAACTATTTAGTCCCCTGGACTTAATTAATAAATTGGCCACCGGCCTGATCCCCTGGATCCTTCAATGAATTTGTCCCCTGGACTTAATAAAAGAAATTGGCCCCTGGCCTGATCCCCTGGATCATAAATAAATTTAGTCCCCTGGACTATTACAATTTTGGCAACTTGCCTGATCCCCTGGATCTTTTATTTTAACTGAGTCCCCTGGACTTTTACAAATATTTCAAATTAAAATGGCAACTTGCCTGATCCCCTCGATCTATTTGTTTCTAAATAATTAATTAAAAATTCCCCTGGAATCATTTTATATCGCACACACACACACGTTTTATTTAATCAATTTACTGTCCCCTGGACTTAACTCACACACACACAATTTAACTTTCCCAAATTATAATTTTCAATTTTAAAAAATAATTTTAGTGACGATTCATTTTCCTTTGGTTTATAATCATTTATTTTAATTCACAAAATTTCTCAGTATTAATTTTTAATAATGAAGTGATGAAATGAACCGACGCCAGCTACCGACGCTATCTCTCTCTCTACTTCGCGCGTCTCAGTCCATCTCTCTCTATTTCGTGTCTTTCTTTCTTTGTCTTCAATTTTAATTTCTTTTAACAATTTACGGACATCAACTTATTACTCAATTTTAATTTATTAAAATCTCAATCTTTTGCCCCGATTTTCATAACACTTGATTTTCAGTTTTGTAAATTTTATCTTATTAATTAATACTGATTAATTTATTTTATATAACAATGACTAAATAACTATTATAATTTCTGGCCTCCTGCCGAGAAATTTGACTCCTTAATTTACAGTTAATGATTCATAAATTCTGGCTGGCTTCCCCCGCCGAGAATTTATGCTATTGAAGACGCTGAGTTATCAATACTTCTGATAACTTTATTCTCGATGTTAATTAATTTAATAATTCTGGCTTACCTGCCGAGAATTAATTTACGCACAGTGCTACGATGTTAACACCCAACTTCGCATTTGTTCACTCGATGATACCATTGGCGTCTATGTGGTTCCTTGGTCTTTCCTTGGTTCCGGTCTTCGGGATAAGGCTTCCCTAAAATAGCCTCCCCCCCTACTTAATTTTGGGACAGAAGTCCGAGCTTCTTTAATTAGCGCACCCAGCGACAAGTTGAAAAACTCTAACGGGTACTCATTGGGGTTACGGCCCGGGTAACTGACCAGCCGCGGAAAATCACGATTTTCTTTGATGATAAATTGAATTTTACCCCGTTACAGGGTAAAGAAACTTGAAATTTGCCTGGAAAATTATTTTAATAGGGTAGAAAAGCAAACAAAAATTTCAGCCAAATCAATAACTCAGTATCGGTTTGGAAGAAAAGAATAAAAATTGGTGCACCAGCAGCTTCCAATGGGTATTAGAATATATGAAAAAATGAGTGTAATCGAAAAGGTTCACGTAAGAAACTCGATAATTTGATATAGAATTCCCCATGTGCATACACACGGTATCCAACTCCTGAAATTTGTCCTTGACTTGTGCCTAGTATGAGACCTCCGGTACCTCCTCTTACTCACACACACACACACACACACACAACTTATCTGTACTTTAAAATCCTAATGTTTTAATTTATGTACTTATATACTCAATACTTATTTCTAGGCATACCTGTACTCACACTTACCAGATACTCATTATTTACACTATACTAACGCATTACCCGTACTCTACCGATAACTCCTCAGTATAGTTGTAACTGTTGCAAAATGTTACGTTACAGCGTATAGAGCTTGAAATTTTAACCCTTTGAAATAATAAGCGGTATAGTGTCGGCATTAAGAATTGGTCTCTTTTCCATTATAATCGAAGGCTCAAAAATTGAACTTTAAATATATATTCAACCAAAATAACAGTCACGAACTGGATGCTGGTGGACGATTTGATTAAATTAATATAATTGGGTTTTATATTCTAGAATATTATTTAGATTCTGTAATTAATCTGTGACTATATAATCGTACTTTTTCGAAGTATTAAAATTCATTTAAACTCTCTTAGCATAACGTGTTTAAGCTCTTAGATTCTTGGCATAGTTATAGCTAACGTAAAGATATATTTTGTAGGTTGCTTGGATGCTGTTTGATAAAAGTGCTATTTTGACAGTACATAATCATGTTATTACTAGAAATCCAAGAATATCTGTAACTCACGACAAACACCGAACATGGTATTTGCATATAAATAATGTTCATGAGGACGACAAAGGAAAATATATGTGTCAAATCAATACAGCAACAGCCAAAACTCAATACGGTTATTTGGATGTAGTTGGTAAGTAATTTATAATGCAACATTTTTTCTCCCCATTAATTCTTTTTTTCATGATTTGGACAATTAATTAAGATCACTTTTTAGAAGAAAAACAAAATTAGCATTGAAGCATTAGATTGTAAATGGGCTTGGTAGGTATAATAACCTCTCTTCCCAAGAAAAAAAAATGATTGAAGCTGATTTCGTACAATTCTAACCAAATGGTTGGGTATAACTAGATCTAATCCTGCTGGCAAAATTTATAACTGCTCATTTTGTTCTAAATCCTTGAGTTTAAAGTCATAATTGTAGGAACAAATTCAAGCTCTTCGACTTCAAAAAAATCTGGGTGACGGTTAGCCATGCGGGCCAGCCCCAAAACTTGCCGCTCTTTTCGAGCTCAAGGAGTTTGAAAACATAATTGTGAATACATTTTTGAGCTCTTCAAACTCGAAAATACTCTTGACAGCAATTGTTTTTAATGAGCTGTTCGAGCTCAAGCAAGTCACGTTTTATGTTGAAGTTTGAAAATTTAAGAACCGAAAGTATTAGATGTGAAGTAGAAACTCGGCTTTTTCTATGTAAAATTTAACGTTATTGCAAAACTACTTCTCACAAAAATTATTGTTCAAAATAGTTGCCGTCATTATTGATGGTCATTTACCATTTATCGGGTAGCGGATGAATCCCTTCGCGATAGAAGCTTAGTGGTTTTGAAAGAAAACAATCATCGAGCCATTTTCGCACATCTTTAACATTCGTGAACTGCTGCTCTTTTAAATATGACGACATCGATTCAAATAAGTGATAATCGGACGAAGTCAAGTCAGGTGCATGCACCACATGCTGTATAACTTCCTAGCCCGAATTAAAGACGATTTTTTGAGTTGATTTTTAATTATGAGACCGTTCATTCTCATGCAGCTACATCACTTTCCCTTCTTTTCTTTCCTAGAGCATCACTAAATTTGTTCGATTGGTCTTGATTGCGCTTCGCTGTAATATTTTGACCAGCACCAAGAAGCTCGTAGTAAATGATTCCTTTCCAATCCCACCAGACACTAAGTAAAATTTTCTCAGCATGGATATTTGGTTTTGCAACTATTGTCGACGACTTGCCTGGATCAACCCATGCTTTTCTGCGTTTAAGATTGTTGTACAAAACTCATTTTTCATCCCCTAGAATGATTGTATGTAAAAAATTCTTCCATTTAAACCAAAAAGGAAATTCATGCAAATGGCCATCCTTTGTTGTTTATTTTCTTCTGTCAGTTAATACGGAACCTATTTTCCCTCCTTTTGTATCTTTTTCAATGCATGCGATCGGAGTGATATAGCTTGATATGTGACTCCTAATTATTTTGCTAGCTCTTCCTGAGTTTGACATGGATTCTTCTCCCGTTAAACGTGAAGTTCCTTGTCCTTAAATTTTTTGACAGAACTTGGACGTAGATCATCCTCAAAACTGAAATTGCTGTCACGAAATCTTGCAAACCACTTTTTCACCGTTGAATGGCTCACAGAATGTTTACCTAACGTTTGATTCATCAATTCCACTGTTTGGGCAGAATTACTTTCATTTGAAAGAAGAATAGAACGCAGTGGCGTGAATGTTGCTTATCAAAATCTATCTCTTAAAATTAGTAGGCATAGAATGACGGAGTTTGCAAATGACTGAGAATAATATTATACATTAACAAAATATAGAGCAAATTGGATACGCTCAAGTATATTTTTTCATACAACCAACTTGAAGCCGAGTTTCAACTTGCAGAACTAATAATTAATGAACAAGCGTTTTTCAATGCTTATTTCCAAATATGTTATAAATTTCCAAATATGTTATAAATTTCCGAATATGTTATAAATCTAACTTCCCGCTAGGAAAATCGAAAATTTAAAAAAATTCGGAAAGATATGGGTTTCGTTCCGATTTTCAAAAATTAAATTTTTATTAAATCTTGACATTCTGAAGTTCTAGGAAGCTATTCTGACTGATTCCAAAATGATTTCTGAGTATATGTATGTGTGTATGTATGTTTATATTACGTACGTATGTAAAAATCTGTAATTTTCGAACGGATAAACCGGCTTATTCGTCAAGCTGTCATTCGACGCAGCTTGTTGATATCCAAAAGCTGTAAAAAATTAAGCTTCATCAGTAGGTCGCGTTCGGAGTTATTCCAAAAATAACATTTTTCAAGAATGTTTTGTTTGGATAACTTTTAATGTGCACGTTAGATTGATTCCAAAATCTAATTAGCTCTAAAACTTAATACGCCGCGTCGTATGCCACTTTAACCATCAAAATCGTTTTAGTCGTTCAAGAGAACCCGTTAACGAAAGAATTTATAACGTATATCTTTACTAGAAATTCGCGACGGAGACGCGAATCCGTTGAATATAGCGTATGCGGTCGCCCACGCGCATTAAATAAATAATAAGTTTCAATCAATAATTAAATGATAAATAATAAATGTTTGTGCCTGAACCAGCTCCTCAGGCTGGGTTAGTGCACGCAGGCGCCAGACCGTTTTTCCAAAACGGACAAAATTTATTCAGGAGGAAAATTACGAGAAAAATCCGAGCAAGTGACTCGCGACAAGGCGGAAAAACATTCGAGAAAGCCAACAGAAAATTAAATGAATAAAGAAAAAATTATAAATAAGCAGTATATAATTACATATAAATAATAAATAATTATTAGAAAAATAAATGAAAATAGTGAGAAAAGATCCAGGAAAATATAAGCATTAAACTTTCCCCGACAGCTGTTGGTTTCCGTAATTTTTATTATTAAACAATAACAAATATGAATAATAATATTTTACACAATCAATTTTTGTTCAATTAACCACAATAATTACACTCGGTGGTTATTAAGATTCAATAAAAATTATCAATTTCCACTGAGGATACAAAAGTGTCGGCAATTACCTCGACATCAAAACTTATTACTCAAACTTAATACTCAAAATAAAAAAATAATAATTTGACTTAATGTAATTAATTATAAAAAAATTACGTATAAATAAATAATAATTTCAGTTAATTTTCTTTTACCATAAATAATAATAATATTTCTTTTAAATTTTTCTCCCACCACTCGTGAGAGAGAGAAAGATACGGTATTTTGGATTCTCACTCACACTCAAAATAATAATTTCCCCATACAATAATTTATACGGTGGAAATAGTATAATAATTTTTATATAAAAATAATAATTTAATAATTTTTCTTACCACTGGGGTAGTTAAATCAAAAATAAAAAAAACTTATTTACTCTCTTTAAATAATATAAAATATAAATAATAATAATAGATAATGATAATACTTTATAATAATAATAATTCTAGTGAGAACCAAAAGAAAATATTTTAAATACTTTGAGTAAATATCCAAGTCGTGAGATCAGACTTGAGGAATTTGCAAGTACGGCGCGCAGTATAGCTATATATACCACCAGTATATCTATATATATGTGTGTACCGGCAACGTTTTACGACGTTGCGTACGCTTTCTCAATGTATATATATGTGTATAATTACCAAATATTCTCGCCAATATGAAAGCAATATTTAACAATGATTAATATTACCTAATCCACGTATCATTCAACAATAAATAATAAATATAAATCAATTGTTTACCCCGTGGCGACCAACAACAACCGGGGGAGGTTATCACGTGAAAATATTTTATCCAGCGAATAGAAATACTAAGAACTTACTCAAAATCAGCAAAAATAATCAGCAAAATAAAGTAATTCACCAATAAGTTTTATTCACCCGGTGAATATTACTAAATTTAATAACTTTAGTCTTTTAAATAATCAACAACTCAATATAGAAATAAAATTCACGCCCGCACACTACGCTTGTCCGTATCTCTCTGACTTAATTATGTAAACCTCCACCTGTTGGTCGTCGCATAGTTGGCACCACCTTCGCCCTTAATAATTATAATGACTTTTGACAGCCCTGGGCCTCATTTTAAATTAAAATATAAATTATAAACATAATTCTTTAACACCTGGATGATACATGCAAAATTGTTTATATATATGAACTATTTATTTGTATTGTCTGCATGTTTTGATATTAAATAATAAAATAAATATTAATTATTCCCCAAATCATAACATCACTTGACATCATCCGTCGGATGACAAGTTAAACAAAATAATATGTTGACAATTGTTGGGGCATAATGTTACGCTGGATTATGCATCCCAACTAGCTCAAAATTATAAATAATTACTTAAAATAAACAAAAATCATCAGTTGTATATTTAAATTATAAATTTTAAAAATAAAATTAAATCACACGTGTGCTCTCTCATACCCAGCGCGCATGCGCAAGCACCGTGCATGGACAGCCATTATCAACGGCGAAATGGCGGAATGCCCGCGTAACGATTCAAATTCAAATATAAAATTAAATATTTAACTTAAAACTAATTGAAAATTAAATAATTCAAATCGCTACGTAACATATTCTATATTTCAAAATGTACACATCCGCCGCAGAGGGAATCGCTGCTTTGCGTAAGAAACTTGCACGATTGACTGTCGAGTTTAGCGACACACTTGCTCAGGAGCAAATTCCGAACACACGATCCAGAACACACCGACACCATCGTCCTCGGAAAGTTAAAAAATTCGACTATTGCTGGTATCACTTCGAGCAGGGTAAAAATGCCCAATCGTGCGCTCCCGGCTGCAAATGGCAGGGAAACGCAAACGGGAATCAATAGAGGCGGCTAATGATTCTCAATCGATTTCTCGCCGCCTGTTTATCCGAGACCGAACTACAGGAACGGAATATCTTGTCGATTCCGGCTCCGATTTGTCCGTCTTTCCACGTGGCTGGCTGAAACTAATCATTACACCCATAGGTTATTAATTGTATGCCGCAAACGGCTCGATTATTCAAGCCTATGGTTTAAAATTGCTTACATTGAATCTTGGACTTCGCCATGATTTCTCATGGAATTTCATCATTGCTGACGTCACTAAACCGATTATAGGTGCAGACTTCTTAAGTCATTATGACTTACTAGTCGACCTAAAGGCAAATGCCTTCGTGATGGCATCACTGGCTTATTGGCAGAAACAAATATTAAAGCAGTCGATGGTAATTCTGCATATATGGAATTAATAAGAGAATTTGCCAATATAACACGACCTGACGCTACGCAGCGTCAAACAAGAAAGCATTCGACGGTGCATCATATTCGAACGTCACCTGGACCGCCAGTTTCGTGCAAAGCAAGACGCCTGGCTCCAGATAAACTGAAAATTGCACAAGCCGAGTTCCAAAAAATGATCGAAGAAGGTATTTGCAGACCTTCCAACAGCGCCTGGGCTTCACCACCTCATTTAGCGCAGAAGAAGTCCGGAGAATGGAGGCCATGCGGTGATTACCGACCGCTCAACGATCGAACGCTGATCGACAAATATTCATTGCGTTATCTTGACGACTTTTCCGCATTTTTACACAGTAAAAACATATTTTCAGTCGTCGATTTTGCAAAGGCATATTCGCAAATACCTGTCGCAGCGGAAGACGTGCCGAAAACGGCGATAATTACACCGTTCGGACTATTCGAGTTCCGTTTTATGACGTTTGGGCTTAAAAACGCAGCTCAAACGTTTCAACGATTTATTGACGAGGTCACGCGCGACCTTGACTTCGTCTTTCCGTACATTGACGATATTTTAATCGCATCGAACGACGAGAAGACACCCATGGAGCACCTAAAAATATTATTCAAGCGTCTCCGTGAATACGGACTGGTAATTAATGTACCAAAATGCCAGTTTGGTCTACCGGAAGTAAAATTTCTCGACCATGTCATCACCAAAGATGGAATTAAGCCGTTACCGGAGAAAGTCGAGGCTATTAGCAATTTCGAGCCTCCTACCACCGTAAAATCTCTTCGTCGATTTCTTGGCACAGTGAATTTCTACAGAAAGTTCATTAAGAACGCTGCAGAAATTCTAGCACCGCTTAACAAAATTTTGGAAGGACCCAAAGTCGAAGGCTCTCATCCGGTCATCTGGACAACAGAACTACAAGAGTCTTTCAAGTCAGCTAAACGCGCTCTCGCGGATGCTACTGTTGGTACACCCTAAAATCGATGCTGACTGAGCAATATTCACCGACGCATCCGAAATCGGTATTGGAGCCGTTTTACAACAAAAAGTAGATAACAACTGGCAACCACTGGCATTTTTCAGTCGAAAAGTGCCCCCGTCGATCCAAAAATTATCGACATACGACCAAGAATTGAACGCCATCTACGAGGCTGTTAAATACTTTCGGCACATATTCGAAGGCCGGCATGTTACGATCCACACTGATCACAAGCCGCTTCAGCACGCTTACAAACAGCGCACCGAAAGTGCATCGCCTTGGCAATTTCGTCGACTCGATTTCATCGGTCAATTCACCACCGATATTCGACATGTGTCGGGTAACGACAATATTGTCGCTGACACATTGTCACGTGTGGAAGCAGTATCTACTGCTATCACGTAGCAAGAACTGGCCGACGCTTAACAAACCGACGACAAACTTCAGCAGTTATTACGTCAGACAACTGCTTTGAATTTAAAAACGATTTAACTCGATGATGGACCTGCACTGTATTGTGACACTGCGTCAAGGACAGTGCGTCCATACGTTCCAGGACCGCTGAGGAGAAAAGTGTTCGACTCGCTAAACACGCTCGCTCACCCTGGAATCAGAGGATCGCTAAAAATTGTCTTCAAACGATACGCCTGGCCGTCGATTAATAAAGATTGCCGTGAATGAGCGAAATCTTGCATCGACTGTCAGAAAAACAAAATTCAGAGACACGTGTCATCGCCGATCACCAGTTTTAAACCTCCAACTGAGCGATTCGAGCACATACACATCAATTTAGTGTCTTTAAAACCATCAAGAGGCTTTAATCAGTGTCTAACGATCATTGACCGATTCACTAGGTTTCCTGAGGCTGTCCCGTTATCCAATGGAACTGCTGAGACGATAGCACATGCACTATCGCTGCACTGGATTTCCCGCCACAGAGTACCGACACGTATAACTTCGGACCAAGGTCCGCAATTCGAATCGTCGTTATTCCAATCGTTACTGAAAATGTATGAAACAAAACACCTACACACCACGCCGTATCATCCGCAAGCCAACGGTCTCGTCGAACGTTTACATCATCAGCTTAAATCAGCACTTTTGTGTCACCAAGAGTCGTGGTATGACGCATTGCCATCCGTTTTGCTCGACTGACGCGCTGCTTGGAAAGATGACATATAGACGACACCGGCTGAATTAGTGTACGGTGAGCCTATCCGATTACCCGGTGAGTTACTCACTCCCAGTAATAAAACTACGCCTCATAACATTGTAAATATCTTAAAACGTCATTTAATTCATTGGCACCGGCTGAAATGTCGCGTCACGGCAAGCATTCTGTTTTCTGTTTCAGGAACCTTAGTACTTGTAGTCATGTACTGGTACGGAATGACCAGGTTGGACCATCTTTTACAGCGCCATACGAAGGTCCATATCGTGTAATAACTCGACACGATAAATACATCATCGTCGATTTTCGAGGACGACAAATTGCCATTTCTGTTGACAGATCAAAGCCAGTCTACGAGGCAAATTCAGTCGACACAGCGACGATGATAACAACCTCCCCGCAAAATAACACAGCAACCTAGACCCAAAAACGCCAAGTCCGGTTTAATATCTGAAAATTTACACGATTTAAAAATTTTTTTACATTAAAGTTTTTTTTTTTTCAAAGTAACATTTCATCACTGTATTATACTCATTAATTTACTTATTTATTTATTCATATCATTTGTAAATATTCCATTACTTTAATTATCGAGTATTAAATTTAAAACAAAAAAAAAAAAAAAAAAAGAAACAAAGGGAGTTCTGTAGCGTTGCTACAATAATTACGATCGATCACTTTCGGCAATCTACGCCGAAGATCGATTTTTCCATATTCCGTCTCTACCTCATTCGTAGAGACACTAGAATTACAAGATACACCGCTGAGCTGCGAACACGCGTTCAAGCATTTTCAATTTTGTATACTTTCTCTTACTGTGTGAATTACGTTGGTCAAATCAAACATTTATTTAACATTATTAGTTGGTTTAAATAATTTATTTTAATATAGTTAAATTTTTCCCTTAACCACTAAATATATATATATTAGGGTGTTTCAAAAAAAGCGAATATTTTTTTTTTAACTTCCGACATTGAAAAGTTGGTTCTCTGGCACCTCTAGAAAATACTCACCAAGTTTGAGCTCCTAATATTAATCGGAAGATCCTATTCATCACAGTTTTCCATTTTTTCTTTAGTACCTTATAAAAAATATCATATCTCATTATGAATAATTTTTTAATTAAATCTTCATACATATTTTTGTAGAAAATAAGATGATCTACAAAAAAGATCTGATATTTGTAAGCGATTACTTTCACCATTTCACAGATATCCGAGATCAAAGTTTAAAGAAATTATCAAAAAAATTTTTATTTTTTTTTATTTTCTACCTCATTGAAAAATAATTATTGTAAAATGAGCATGACATTGTTTTGTAGGAAATTTAACGCTCTACAAAAAAGGTCTGATGTACTTAATTGATTACTCCAGCCGTTCAAAAGATATTCGTATTCAAACCCCAATGCTTTCTGATTTCAATAATTTTTTGATAACTTGTTCAAATTTATCCATTAAATTCATGGATTCTAGAATGATTCATAAGAATTTTAGCTCATTATAATAGAGTTAAGGTATTTACATTATATTTTATTTTTTTTCCAAGTATATAATATTTTCTAATCAACTTTTATTAAATATTTTTTTAATAATTTATTTCTCCTTTGAAATCATGACTTACTATTTTTAACTGGTTCTTAAAAATTTAATTCTAAATTTTTCCCTCATAAAATTAATAATTGAATATATTTAATATAAATATTTAATTATTAATTTATATATATTTAATGAATATATATTTAATTTTTAATTTTATGGGGTGTTACGTTCTGGCTCCAATTAAATTTAAATACAAATTTTTGAAATTTTTTTTTTGAAGTCTCGAATTATTTATTCGCCACGGTGGGCGAATAAACGGTTCGACACTTCTTAGAATTATAAACAGTAAATAAATTAATAAATCGTTACTTTGTTGGCGATATTATTTTATCCATCACCAACAATGTAACGGAAATATCTTGCGATAAGAGAGTCGCCGTGGCTCGCGGATAGTCTGAATAGATGACGACGCATGAGACCCGGGCCACGACGATTCTCTCATAGGAAACCTGAGATGCAACGTTAACACTTTGATGAATGTATTTAGTCGAAGAGCAGCAGGATCTGTCAGTTGATCGCAAGATCTCAAAGAGCACGAAACTCTGTACAATTAACTGACGGATTCGCCTGTCTTCATCGGTTTTAAGGAATAAAACCTAAATTTGAACCTTGACATAAATCTCTTGTCTAAGAACCTTAAAGGGGCGAGCGCTTACTAGCTGTTCCACCCTTCCTTTGCTCAGAGCGCTAAACAGCAGTTCGGGCTCCTTCATTACCTATCATAAATACCTTTATGCCTCGAGGCCGACGAAGCAGAAGATCAGGACGTGCCATACAGCTCGGTCGCGTACTTCAAGTCGTTATCGCGGACCTTACACAAGGTCGACCGGGAATAAGATCTGAGGAAGTCCTTATCGAGCCGGTAACGTTAGTAATACCGCGAGTGGTTGCCAACGATTCGGTTGAGCCTCCGAGCTCGTGTGTTGTTGAGCCTCTGAGCTCGTGTGTTGTTGAGCCTCTGAGCTCGTGTGTTGTTGAGCCGTTGAGCTCATGCGTTGCCGAGCCGTCGAGCTCGTATGTTGTTGAACCATCAGGTTCTGGTGATCTAATCAACCAGTTACAATCACTTGTCCTCGCGGAGTAGTCGAATCTCCAGAGCTCAGCCCGTTCAACTTCAGACGAGGCCCCAAAGGAAAACCCGGCCTTCTGGACCGGCATCAGCGACAATTGGCAGCTGATTCCAGTGGACGTTCCATCCGTCCATCCACCCAGCGGAAGCATCCCATTCCACGACCCTCGTTACGGGTATTATTCCGAGGCCTATTTCAAGGCCACCGGCAGGGACGAGTACGCACCAGCGGAAGAGAATAAACTACGTAAGAAAGGGATTATTTGGGCTGACTTATGGGGCCCATAATCTCCACCATGGTAAGTCATTAAACTTTTTTTGAATAAAATATAAGAAGGTCAACAGCTGACGCACCTGGGATCTATTGACACCCTAATGACGTAAACCTAGTCAATTAAAAAATATTCTGTCTGAATAATAAATAAGCCAGAATGTAACAGGGGAAAAAATTTAGAATTAAATTTTTAAGAACCAGTTAAAAATAGTAAGTCATGATTTTAAAGGAAAAATAAGTTTAAAAAAAATATTTAATAAAAGTTGATTAGAAAATATTATATACTCGGAAAAAAAATTAAATATGAAGTAAATACCTTAACTTTATTATAATGAGCTAAAATTCTTACGAATAATTCTAGAATCCATGAATTTAATGGATAAATTTGAAAAAGTTATCAAAACATTATTGAAATCAGAAAGCATTGGGGTTTGAATACGAATATCTTTTAAACGGTTGGAGTTATCAATTAAGTACATCAGAACTTTTCTTGTAGAGCATTAAATTTCCTACAAAACTATGTCATGATCATTTGACAATAATTATTTTTCAATGAGGTAGAAAATAAAAAAAAAAAAATTTTTTTTGATAATTTCTTTAAACTTTGATCTCGGATATCTTTGAAATGGTGAAAGTAATCGCTTACACATATCAGATCTTTTTTGTAGATCATTCAATTTTCTACTGTTATGTCCAATTAATTTTTTTTATTAATTTATTTTATTTCATAAATAAATTTATGAAACTCCTCTTTGCAAAAGCACGCGAAAACGCAGCGTCAGTTTTACTACCATTTATGCGTATAAAAGTAGCGCGACGATTTTTGCAATAACGATTGACGAATAAATAAAAACTTGTCGTCATTTTCCACCAATGACAACAATTTAATTACTCCCATCAAACATCAATCAAAAGTTTTTAAATAGCCTGAGCACCATGGCTCGTGGCCTTAGTTGACTATCAGATCTCGTGATCTTGAGACCTACGGACCGCGAATAACGAAACTGCGAAAATTTCGTGAATCTTATTGCAGGAATCCGCGTTTGCGTCGAAAAGTCAATAAGAGAAATTTTATCTTTTTAATATGAACCCTATTGCAGGAATCCGCGTTTGGGTCGAAAAGTCAATAGGAAATATTTAAATTAAAAATCTATATAAAAATCATTTAATCTTACTGCAGGAATCCGCGTTTGCGTTGAAAAGTCAATAATTGAATCAAAATTATCTATAAAAATTCTCAAACATTGATTTAACATTCGGTTCGATTGAATAGTGATACAAAATAAATATAATTTGTAATCCAATCTCGAGTCAATTCAGTTTTGCGCATAATAGCCTTCGGGCCCAACAGAGACGCATAATACAATAAAATTGTATCTTTAGAAATTGTGAAAAGTTATAGGGTGTAAGTGAAGTTCAATAAAATAATATTGTCATTGAACGGTTAATAAAAAGACTAGAGATCACAACTTCAACCTTGCGAGTTTCAGTCGAAAGTAGCACATAAGATTTTATTCTACAACCCCAGCCGCGTCCATTCAACCAAATCCTTCAGGAGGAGGCCGAGTGAGCTGCAAAGTTCTGGAGGGATAAAAGCCTGCCGTGTTAGAAGAAAGAATAGTCTAAAGGTAAGTGAGAGACAATCTTGATATCTTTTCTCTCTGTTGATCGATTTATAAATGCAACGTTGACCAAGCTCGAAGGCGTTTGGGTTCACACTCTTCGAAAAACCCACATTAAATAATAAATATAGGAAGTGAAAATCTTCCTCGTATTCTTTACTGTTGTCCGCAATCTCCATATCGCTCGCTAAATTTTTCTATCGCTACCAAAGGGAGAAATCCCGGATAATTAATTTAAATTACAGCGGCGGACATAACACTACAAAAATATGTATGAAGATTTAATTAAAAAATTTATTCATAATGAGATATGATGTTTTTTATAAGGTACTAAAGAAAAAATGGAAAACTGTGATGAGGAGGATCTTCCTATTAATATTAAGAGCTCAAACTTGGTCAGTGTTTTCTAGAGGTGCCAGAGAACCAACTTTTCAATGTCGGAAGTTAAAAACAAAATATTCGCTTTTTTTGAAACACCCTAATATATATATATATCGTGTTCGCGACGTGACATTTAGAAGTTTGAAGTACGATAAACTTATAAATGTCACGTGGACCTATAAGTACCGCTAGGTGTAAGAGAAAAGTCTGTTTCATTCAGATTCTATGGTAGTTATAGAGCCACTGTCTGATATAATCTTAACGGGTGGAGGGGGGAAAAAATGGCCTCAAAAGTACCATTTTCAAAAGTTCACTAAGATATTAAACTTTGTTTATAAGACCTGGCCTCACAAGTACTGATTTACCAATGAATTATTTTCATCGGTATACTGACATGCTCGTTTGATTGTTGCAATAATTATTTTCTTCAATTTATTAGTTTAGATTTAATTGCTGATGAAAAAATTGGAGAGCGTGTCATTGTGTAAATTTTTATATCATTTATATTCTACGGATCAGACTTGATTTAAGTTCGTTTAATTACACCTGTAAACTATGAATACTGATTTCTTTCTTAATTACACTGTTTTATCGAAAAAAAAATTTTAATGATTTTTTGAAACCTAACGTCTAGTCAATTGATTTTGACAGATAAGATTATTTTATCTGAGCCTCCGAAAAAACTTTTTTTGGAACAAGTCAATACTTATGACCGATTTCGAAGAGAGTGAAAATTTATAATCAAATTTTTTCAATCCAATTGTTGAGAAATAGCAGGAAATTGTGAGACTTCAATAAGTTAATAGTAACGTTTTCAAAATTATAGTTCTAAACGTAAAAACCATCCTTCAATGTCTTCATAGCAGTCAATTGGCGAGAAATTCATCGTCAAAGATGAAAAGCTTATTTGCTCTGACAGTTGATAATTCAGTGCTTCAAACCAATGCACATTGGGGAGCTCCATTTGGAACGAACATTCTTTTCTTTTAGCGGACACAAGAAAATTTTGTTATTTATGTTGAGAGTAACATTCCCTAAAAATTTCAGGTCTTACTTATAATTTTAAGTGCTTCCTCTCGAGCATCAAAGTTTTTCCATTTAAAAAAAAATGTAAGTCGAATAACTTTTCTTTTAATTTAATATAACTTAGCGCGGTTTCAAGCTATCGTTTTGTAACTAGTTTTTATTTGGAGAGTAATTGTTGCTTTTTAAAAGTGCATAAAATGGTTTTGGTCTAACTCGATCCATGTCGATTGTATCGGCTTTAAAAGTCAATTTTTGACTTTTTTCATTTATTTTTGCCTGAAAAATAATGACAAATAATGAGTTATACACCAGTTGTCACAGTCATCAATATTTTCAGAAAATAATTTATTGGATTTTTGCGCTAATTAATTAACTTGGTCAGTTTGATACTTATGAAACAATACTTAGTATCGATAAAATTAAAAATTTGATATAAAATAGTGATATTTTGATAGAAGAAGCATCTCAGTGTTGCGACTTGTCGCGTAAGTCTAAAATGGCTTCGCAAATACCAGTACTCCAATCAATGTGACCTTATTAGTGTTGCGGAACTGATCGGTCAGATTATTTTTAACCGTCACATTCATAAAATGACTAACCATCATGATTCTAGTGACATCTTATAGATGCATAATTGTAAATAAAAACTGCGGCAATTTCAAATGATTAAATATTTATATTCAATTATCATATCTATCAATTAAAGGTTTTCATAATGTCAATCGTATCGGATAATTTTTGAATTAATTCAAACAACTTTGACAAGAAGTAGGAAATTTTGATTACTGATATGTGACTTATTCAAAATTTTATTTTGGCGTGTTTATTTATTTCTTCATTCCGTTTTTTTTTTTTTTTGCTATGCACAATTCGTTAGAGAATAATTTTTTTTACAGCGGAAAATTTCGATCGAACCTTAGAATTCATAAAATTTTCTTAGAATTGTGATTCTCATGGGATATTTTAGTCAATTTTTTAGTATATTATAAAAAATTAAGTAATTCTTATTGTATATCGATAAATAATGAATGTATCTTAGAAATTAAATTGATTTATCTTACTTTAAGCCGACTAAAGGACAGTTGTTTTTGTATTATATACTCAACTAATCATTCAGTCGTTACAAAATTTATCGTTACGAATTCTAATAGCCTATTAATAGAATTTCTTTGACCACATGTAATTTGCCAGAATGGCCTAGCAAACGCCAGTTTATCAATAAGATTGGTCTTATAACTACCTTTTCATGAAGGCAATAAGCATATGCTATAATAGGCATGTGCATATTTTAATTTGATTAGAAATGGTAGTTATGAGGCCTGGCCTTGCAAGTACCGATAAACCTCCGAAAAAAATTTGTACAGCATGCATTATATCACTTTATTGGCCTCACAAGTTTATTTTAAAAATATAAAATGTATGTGGCCCTTTAACACCCTCTTAATAAGCAGTAATGTATCAAAAAAAAAAAAATAATATGTAGATACATATAAATATTTATTAAGGTGGACCAAAGTAATCGACTGTCCTTTTTTTTTACTAAATGTAATTCAAAAGTAGTTTGTAAAAAAATGCAAAAAATACTATTTAACAATCAGCTGATGGCCTCACAAGTACCAATAGGCAAAATTATATTTTTTATGACTACTAATAGTGATAATATAAGTCGATGTTATATGAATAATTAATCATAATTATTTGCTTAAAGATCGCAGTAAGACTAAATGAACTGTTTCAGTCCTAAAAATCTGGATAAATATATAATAAACAAAAATATTTTCGCCACCATGATTTGCTATCATCAGCGAGAATTGAGTGTACATTGGGACATAATAAACATGTTCAACCTAATAAATGGATGGTGTTTCCGCCGCCAGTTTATCTCATAATAATCATGTACAATGCAATTGCTGATAACGTAATTTAGTTATTGTTATCAAATTTTGGTTACTTTCATGAGTTAACAATAATATACTGATTGATAAACTCGGCACTTTGTTTTTTTTTCATTGGTAGTAAATTAAAATATTATAATTATCATTAGATGCTTTGACAATTCCGGTCAATTCATGTGAACAAAATCAGTTGTTAGATTGATAGCTATATTATAAAATTGATAATAATACAATAATAGCATTGCAAAATGTGCGTAGAGATTATATAGATCAATTCAATTGGCAATTCAATTAGGAAAACCGTGATACTTTATTTACCTATCGTCTCAATTTCCCTAAATTATTTTTGACCGAGTATCCTCCATTAAGAATAATTATTCAAAATTATTCAGAACATTGTTTTACATTTTAAAATGATGTAAAACAATTTGAATCGACATTAATATAGATATACTTAGCATAGATTGAATCGTTTTCCTTAAACAGGGTTTCGTCTTTCCGAAGTGGTTTCAGTTTATTTGCATCACAACCCCAATTAGCTCAAAAAATCATGTTCTGAACGTTTTTGATTGATTACAAAATTACACTAGTAAAATTGACAAGAAAAAAGTAATTAATTATGATGACCAAAACATAAATAAATATTAACTCGTGAATAAGTATACAAAACTTTTTCGATTATCTGGTTATTATAAATAAACAAATTTTAGTTTGAAAATTTTTTTATATTAATTTTATAATCTAGTAGATATTATCAGAATAGAATTTTTTTGAATAAATTGATGTGTAAATGCAAATACTGGAAGAGTGTTTCGGAATCCTGAAAACTTAGTAGAAAATAATTTGTGGGAAATGAGACGATCTACAAGTGAAGTCCTATGACATTGTATGACAAAACTAAAAATCACACTAGAAATATTGAATAATATTTGAATTTTGCCTCGAATTACTTTTGAAAGAGGAGATTTATCAAAAAGCAATGAGAGAATTTTCCTGTAGGGCATTCATTTTTCAACAAAAATGTACATTGGTTCTTTGACATACTAATTAGTCAACGAGTCATAAAATCCCAAAGTTGAAAAAAATTTTTTCTATCTATTTTTGAAAATTTTGTTGGTCTTACATCATACGCAAAAATTACCTAGCAAACACTAGTACATAAATAAGTGTTACCACAAAACTACCTTCGCATAAACTAACACGCATGAATAAAATTCACATCTATACACTATATATAGATTGCAAGTGGTCGTTATGAGGACTCATGGTGATTTTTTGAAGTAAAAGCTGCTAAACCGTCCATTATTAATGGCAAATTGCGTTTTTGTGGAAATTATTAGTATGTGATGAATCACTGATGATACATACGACGATTTTCATCTTTATACTTCGATATTGTTCTATATACTTTTATATACTATTATATACTCTCGACATAATGTGTTGCTTACGAAGCCTGGCCTCAGAAGTGCATATATACAGTAATTCTAATTTTGTGAGGCCTGGCTTCATAAAATACGTTCGACGTCAGATACTTATGGGGCCTGGCCGCATAAGTCCAAATTGGCCTCACAAATTCCAGTATATCAATGAATGTGGCCTCACAACTACCTTTTAATGAACATATATATATATATATATATATATATATATATATATATATATATATATATATGTATATATATATATATATATATATATATATATATATGTATGTGATTTCTACGTTTCGGTGACTTGTTTGTTTTCAGCTAATTATATAGCGGAACAGTGCCTTTTTATCATAGAAAAAAATTTTTGATATACAATTGATTTTTTGGAAGATCCGCCCGAATTTACATTTCGGTGACTTATATATTTTTATATATACAAGTTATATACAATTGTATATGAAAAATATACAATAATCTATAAGCTTCCACCAAAATGTATAAATCATGTCAAATTTCATGTATGCGCGCGCATATTTCCTAAATTGATTTGGTAACCATTGAAAATCGATTTTTTTTTGTAATCTATTTATTATATGATAATATTTAGAGGTCATCATTTACATCAGTTTAATTGTGATATAAGTTGAAATACATTGTTATAACTATAAATAAATATAATGATGGATAATTGTTTTACATATAAATATTCTTAAAGTTACATTATACTATTTTATTCAATCCCTACTTCTAAAACTATTAGTGCAAAATTTTTAACTTCCTACAAATAAAATTGGAATGAAATAAACTGAATGAATAATCTTTATCAATTTATTTAGTAATTGTTTGGGGTTTTAACTGATCTATAATTAAATTCCTTCGTTCAAATCTAAAAAAAATTTGTAAGATCGACAATTTCAAAAATTCGCTTAGTGAGTTTTTCAGAGCTCGAGGAGCTCAAAAATATTCGAATAATTATGGGTACGAACTTCAAAACCTTGGTATAAGTCAGAAGTTTTAAGGCTGGCCTGCAGACTTAACCATTTTCCAGATTGCTTATACGAATTTTATACTTTTTAGTATTCAAAAAAACTTTCATTTTATACTCATTTAGTCATAATAGTGAGCCACCAAAATCTGATTTATCCAGCCTTTATACATTTCACTGAGTCACCAAAATGTTAGAATAATATACTCTTATGATCTAGGCCATTTTATTTCTTTGCGCAATAATCTCATTAAATATGAACCATCAACAATTTTATTGGTCACGTTGATATATTAAAAATTTGCTCTGAATGCAGTATAAAAATCTATTCTGAATAATGTAAAATGTGAATCTATAGCTGTAAAGTTATTCTATTATGAATTATACATTCAATTTAGTCACTAAAATATTGTAATACTATATTTTTTTAATCTATGCTGTTTTCTTTCTAGTAGCCATAATCTTCCGTTTACAACTATTCATTTTTTAATTAATAACATATTTCTTGATTTCAGTCAGTGATCTTTTTTTCTGTAACAATCTTCTTGCCTATGGTTTTTTTCGAATATTGATCTACTGAAAGAATTTCAAGATTTTTCAATATAATTTACGTAATTGATTCTACTACGAGATATCTATTTAATCGAAGCTATCTTTCTCATCAATCTGTTAAGTGCACATCTTTATCATATTTTTGAGATAGATTTAGGATTAATTAATTGATGTAAAATTTAATTAATTATTATTATATGCATGAACATGAATGCTCTTTCCAGATTGAGTTTTGAGTTTGATCTATAAATTACCAGTTGTGTAAACAAATACAGAATATTACGGGGACCAATACGATTATTTTTAAGTCTTATATCATGCATTTCTGAATGAACTATAATAATTAACGTATTATTTATTTTGTGAAATAGAAATTAATCGGCAACATAATAAAAGATAACATTATTTATTCTTACGTTTCTATGACTTATTATCGCATTGTTACTACATTTCTGTGACTTTCATTGACATGTTGCATTTTTTTTTATATATATATATTTATTACTTTTAAGTGGTCACCGACTTTTTATTCTACCCGTTTCAACATAAGAGTGAGCTACCAAAATGTGATTTATCCATGATTTATACATTTTAGTGAATCGCTACAATGTTACAATAATATATTTTTCTGACCTATGGTATTCTCTTCTCCTTTTATCGTGAAGATGTATTATGTACTCAATTATATAATTCTGTTGAAAATAAATTCCAAATGATCGTTTACATATAAATTATTTCATTCAAAGAATTGAGTTGAACCTAAAACTTATACATGATCGTGTTTTATATAATTAATGTGCTATCACAACGGTTGTAAAAATTGAAAAGATAAACTATTAAACCTTTGCAAACTCATTGTTTGCGGAATTTTTAATCATAGAGTTTGGCTATTTATTAATAAGTTTGGTTGCATACATTTTATTTATGCTGAAAATTATTTATAGTACTTAATTTCATACCATTCGAAACCGATATTAGTATATCATGGAAAAAAAAATTTGTCAATAATAACATATCAGATAACATATTATTTGGTTCATATTCAATAGGTTTATTGGTGATAGAAATATATTATTGTAGCATTTTAGTGATTCATTAAAATGTATTAACGATGGATAAATTACATTTTTAAGTCTTACATCATGCATTTCTGAATAAACTATAATAATTCAAGTATTCTTTAGATCGTGAAACAGAAATTAATCGGCAAGATGATAAAAGATAACCTTATTTATTCTTACGTTTCCGTGACTCTTTATCGCATTGTTACTACATTTCTGTGACTTTCGTTATCATGTTGTATATTTTTCATATATATTTATTTCATTTAAGTGGTCGACGACTTTTTATTTTACTCGTTCCAACATAGGAGTGAGCTACCAAAATGCAATTTATCCATCGTTAATACATTTTAGTGAATCACTAAAATGCTACAATAATATATTTCTATCACCAATAAACCTATTGAATATGAGCCAAATAATATGTTATCTGATATGTTATTATTGACAAATTTTTTTTCCATGATATACTAATATCGGTATTGAATGATATGAAATTAAGTACTATACATAATTTGCAGCATAAATAAAATGTATGCAACCAAACTTATTAATGAATAACCAAACTCTATGATTAAAAATTCCGCAAACTATGAGTTTGTAAAGGTTTAATAGTTTATCTTTTAAATTTTTGCAACCGTTGTGATAGCACATTAATTATATAAAACACGATCATGTATAAGTTTTAGGTTCAACTCAATTCTTTGAATGAAATAATTTATATGTAAACGATAATTTGGAATTTATTTTCAACAGAATTATATAATCGAGTCCATGATACATCTTCAAGATAGAAGGAGAAGAGAATACCATAGGTCAGGAAAATATATTATTGTAACATTGTAGCGATTCACTAAAATTCATAAACCATGGATAAATCACATTTTGGTAGGTCACTCTTATGTTGAAACGGGTAGAATAAAAATTCGGTGACCACTTAAAAGTAGTAAATATATATATAAAAAAAAATACAACAAGTCAATGAAAGTCACAGAAATGTAGTAACAATGCGATAATAAGTCATAGAAACGTAAGAATAAATAATGTTATCTTTTATTATGTTGCCGATTAATTTCTATTTCACAAAATAAATAATACGTTAATTATTATAGTTCATTCAGAAATGCATGATATAAGACTTAAAAATAATCGTATTGGTCCCCGTAATATTCTGTATTTGTTTACACAACTGGTAATTTATAGATCAAACTCAAAACTCAATCTGGAAAGAGCATTCATGTTCATGCATATAATAATAATTAATTAAATTTTACATCAATTAATTAATCCTAAATCTATCTCAAAAATATGATAAAGATGTGCACTTAACAGATTGATGAGAAAGATAGCTTCGATTAAATAGATATCTCGTAGTAGAATCAATTACGTAAATTATATTGAAAAATCTTGAAATTCTTTCAGTAGATCAATATTCGAAAAAATCATAGGCAAGAAGATTGTTACAGAAAAAAGATCACTGACTGAAATCAAGAAATATGTTATTAATTAAAAAATGAATAGTTGTAAACGGAAGATTATGGCTACTAGAAAGAAAACAGCATAGATTAAAAAATATAGTATTACAATATTTTAGTGACTAAATTGAATGTATAATTCATAATAGAGTATATTGTTTTAACATTTTAGTGATTCAGTGAAATGTATAAAGGCTGGATAAAAAATATTTTGGTGGCTTACTATTATGTCTAAATGGGTAAAAAAGAACAAGTTTTTATGAACAATAAAAAGTATAAAATACGTATAAACGATCTGGAAAATGGTTGACTCCTCAGGCCAGTCTAAAACTTCTCGCTAATTCCAAGCTCATCAACGTTGTACCCATAATTATTCGAATATTTTTGAAGTCCTCTATCTCTAAAATACCCTTTCGAACCGGATTTTTACAATCGTGGATCTTACAAATTTTTAATAGATTTCAACGAAGAAATTTATGTTACCGATCTGTCTCAAACAATTACTAAATAAATTTAGAAAGATTATTCAATTTGATTATTTTATTGTGACTAAAAGATTATGAAATATGCGGAAAAAACATGCACATCGTTCATTTTTCTTTAACGATCGATCGGAAAAGAATTTATCACTTAGGATGATTCTGACAAAAATCGAAAAAGACTTTGGAAACAATAACTCGCTATGATTTTCAGACCAAAAGAAAATCTACATTCTGAATTATTTTGAAAAAATTGAGGAAATAGCGATTTTTGAGTTCTGTTGTCGTTAGTAACTTTTGAACGCAGCACACACACACTCACACACACTAGAGCATTACTTTTGAAAAGTTCAGAATGGCTGTCTAGGATTTCAAAACGTTGAAAACTGATTAAAATTCGATGCTTGAATGTCGTTCTGATATTAATAACTTCCATAATTATTAAAAATCTTTATTTTTTTCGAGGGAAGTAAAATATAAATGATGTGTTATCCTTAAAAGTCACAGAAATTTAGGTATAATCCAATTTAAAGTCATCGAAATGTATAAACAAACAAACGTTATTATATCTATATTTGAAAAAACCCTTAAAAAAATTGATTATTAAAAACAAATAATTGCCAATATGTAACATGAATAACACGGTTCATTGAAATCTAAAATATTCATGAACAATAGATAAGATTCAATTGATTAATCACTAATCAGTAATAATATAATTTTTTATACGTGTTTTTTGATTCATCCATAACTTCAGATCAATATACGCTTATACTTCCATTGGCTTATGATCCGAATTTAGTATCATTCTGTACAGATATTTATAATGCATACTGATAAAACTTTGCAAATATAAGCATGCCATAAAAAATGTTTTTTAGTTCGTATTTAATTATTTCATTGCTTATATAACGAAAATAACATATTTTGGAAAAATACATGATGACTACATTTTAATGATTCACTAAACTGTGTAAACGATGGATAACAACATTTCGGTGATTCACTAATACGTTAAAACGGGTAAAAATAACATTTTCGTGATCCTCTAAAAAGTACTAACTGTATATTAATGATATATGACATTTTTATGACGTCACCGAAATGTATAAAACATATAAAATACATTTCAGCGACGTCACCGAAATGCAAAAAAATCACCAAAATGTAGAAACGACGTGCAAAAAAGTCATCGAAACGTAGAAATCACATACATATATATGTATATATATATATATATATATATATATATATATATATATATATATTAGGGTGTTTCAAAAAAAGCGAATATTTTGTTTTTAACTTCCGACATTGAAAAGTTGGTTCTCTGGCACCTCTAGAAAACACTGACCAAGTTTGAGCTCTTAATATTAATAGGAAGATCCTCCTCATCACAGTTTTCCATTTTTTCTTTAGTACCTTATAAAAAACATCATATCTCATTATGAATAAATTTTTTAATTAAATCTTCATACATATTTTTGTAGTGTTATGTCCGCCGCTGTAATTTAAATTAATTATCCGGGATTTCTCCCTTTGGTAGCGATAGAAAAATTTAGCGAGCGATATGGAGATTGCGGACAACAGTAAAGAATACGAGGAAGATTTTCACTTCCTATATTTATTATTTAATGTGGGTTTTTCGAAGAGTGTGAACCCAAACGCCTTCGAGCTTGGTCAACGTTGCATTTATAAATCGATCAACAGAGAGAAAAGATATCAAGATTGTCTCTCACTTACCTTTAGACTATTCTTTCTTCTAACACGGCAGGCTTTTATCCCTCCAGAACTTTGCAGCTCACTCGGCCTCCTCCTGAAGGATTTGGTTGAATGGACGCGGCTGGGGTTGCAGAATAAAATCTTATGTGCTACTTTCGACTGAAACTCGCAAGGTTGAAGTTGTGATCTCTAGTCTTTTTATTAACCGTTCAATGACAATATTATTTTATTGAACTTCACTTACACCCTATAACTTTTCACAATTTCTAAAGATACAATTTTATTGTATTATGCGTCTCTGTTGGGCCCGAAGGCTATTATGCGCAAAACTGAATTGACTCGAGATTGGATTACAAATTATATTTATTTTGTATCACTATTCAATCGAACCGAATGTTAAATCAATGTTTGAGAATTTTTATAGATAATTTTGATTCAATTATTGACTTTTCAACGCAAACGCGGATTCCTGCAGTAAGATTAAATGATTTTTATATAGATTTTTAATTTAAATATTTCCTATTGACTTTTCGACCCAAACGCGGATTCCTGCAATAGGGTTCATATTAAAAAGATAAAATTTCTCTTATTGACTTTTCGACGCAAACGCGGATTCCTGCAATAAGATTCACGAAATTTTCGCAGTTTCGTTATTCGCGGTCCGTAGGTCTCAAGATCACGAGATCTGATAGTCAACTAAGGCCACGAGCCATGGTGCTCAGGCTATTTAAAAACTTTTGATTAGATTGAAGCCGGTTTACGAGGCGAATTCAGTCGACACGACGACGACGATAGCAAACTCCCCGACGGATAATACAGCAACCGAGACCCAAAAACGCCGAGTCCAGTTTAATATTTAAAAATTTACACGATTTAAAATTGTTTTTTACATTAAAGTTCTTTTTTTTTTCAAAGTAATAATTCATCACTGTATTAAACTCATTAATTTACTTATCTATCTATTCATATCATTTGTAAATATTCCATTACTTTAATTATCGTGTATTAAATTTAAAACAAATAAAAAAAAAAAAAAAAACAAAGGGAGTTCTGTAGCGTTGCTACAATAATTACGATCGATCACTTTCGGCTATCTACGCCGAAGATCGATTTTTCTATATTCCGTCTCTACCTCATTCGTAGAGACACTAGTCAATTACAAGATACACCGCTGAGCTGCGAACACGCGTTCAAGCACTTTCATATTTTGTATACTTTACTTTTTTTTACTGTGTTAGTTACGTTGGTTAAATGAAACATTTATTTAACATTATTAGTTGGTTTAAACAATTTATTTATTATATTTAAATTTTACCCTTAACCACTAAATTGGTGACCCCGACGTGATCTCTTTTTAAGGGAAGCGTCAAACACGTGTATTACACAGTGTATAAAATCTCGCGAGTTCTCGTGTCGTTTTGCCGCGAATATTTTGTCGCGTTGCCGATTAACCCGAAACCGCGATTTTTATTCACAGTTATTTTTGTGTGAATTTATTTTTGAATTAATTAGTGCAGTGATTTTTTCATCATTGTGCAGTTTTTATTCTTATATCACCGCTGGTGCATTGCTGGGCATCTTATGCACGTTATGCCGCATCAGTGTTGATTCGAGGGACCTTTAGTACGAATCGAATAGTGATAAAAGTTTTTGCGAGCTGTAATAAAAAAATTGTAATTAATTTTAGTGCAGTGTCGCGTATAATTTTTCTTCCGTCACCGGAAATACCAGTGAGGATTAGGCCGATTTGCCGGCTGCACATTCCTGAGCCGTGCGTCAACGATAATCTTTCGGTAGCACAGTACCGAATTACTGACATTGTTGACGGGTGATGTCAGGCTCTGAAACCGAAAGCGACAAGACAATAAAATCCGAGTCATCTGATGAAGACACATTCAAGTCTAATTTATCGGGATCGTCGTCTTTTACGTCAGCTAAAATAAACATGGCCGCGAATATTAAAGCACCGCAATTCAGCACGGAAAATCCCAAGTTATGGTTTGCGCAGGTCGAGGCGCAATTTTCAACGCACCAGGTGACTACCGAGCGTGCCAAATATGACCTGGTGATACCATTGCTTGACACTCACGTCGCTGCAGAAGTCGAGCAGCTAATTCTTCAGCCTCCTGCGACAACTCCGTACAGCGATTTAAGAACCGCTTTAATAAAATGCTTCACGAGATCCGAGGAAGCACGGATCACTCAGCTCCTCGACAGAGAAAGACTTAGCGATCGGACACCATCGCAACATTTACGTCATCTACGTACATTAGTTCCCGGTATTGATGACGCCATCATTAAAGCACGTTGGTTTTCCCACATGCCAAATGAAATCCAAGTTTGTCTTGAAGCTATCAGCGACTCAACGCTTGATAAACTTGCCAAGTCCACTGATCGGATGGTTGAGCGTATATCGCTCAAACCTCAAGTTGCCGCCACCGCTGCAAAATCATCATCATCAACCGCCGAGCACGGCGAGATTGCTGCACTGCGCAGAGGAATTGCGCAGCTCACGAATCAAGTCAAAAACTTGAAAGTTAAACGAGGTCGATCGAGATCTCGCAGTCGATCACGGTCACGAGTACCAAAGAAGTTTGACTTCTGTTGGTACCACTTCAAGCACGGTAAAAATGCCCGATCGTGCGCTCCCGGCTGTAAATGGCAGGGAAACGCAAACGAGAATCAGTAGAGGCGGCTAATGATTTTCAATCGATTTCTCGCCGCCTGTTTATCCGAGACCGAACTACAGGAACGGAATATCTTGTCGATTCCGGCTCCGATTTATCTGTCTTTCCACGTGGCTGGCTGAAATCAATTAGTACACCAATAGGTTATCAAGTGTATGCCGCAAACGGCTCGATAATTCAAACCTATGGTTTGAAATCGCTTACATTGAACCTTGGACTTCGCCGTGAGTTCTCATCGAATTTCATCATTGCTGACGTCACTAAACCGATTATAGGTGCAGACTTCTTAAGTCATTATGACTTATTAGTCGACCTAAAACGAAAATGCCTTCGTGATGGCATCACCGGTTTATCGACACCCGGAAATTCTCACACAACATCGGCAGAAACAAACATTAAAGCAGTCGATGGTAATTCTGCGTACATGGAATTATTGAGAGAATTTGCCGATATTACACGACCTGACGCTACGCAGCGTCAAACAAAAAAGCATTCGACGGTGCATCATATTCGAACGTCACCTGGACCGCCAGTTTCGTGCAAAGCAAGACGCCTGGCTCCAGATAAGCTGAAAATTGCACAAGCCGAGTTCCGAAAAATGATCGAAGATGGTATTTGCAGACCTTCCAACAGCGCCTGGGCTTCACCACTTCATTTGGCACAGAAGAAGTCCGGAGAATGGAGGCCATGCGGTGATTACCTACCGCTTAACGATCAAACGCTGATTGATAAATATTCATTGCGTTATCTTGACGACTTTGCCGCATTTTTACACGGTAAAAACATATTTTCAGTCGTCGATTTTGCAAAGGCATATTCGCAAATACCTGTCGCAGCGGAAGACGTGCCGAAAACGGCGATAATTACACCGTTCGGACTATTCGAGTTCCGTTTTATGACGTTTGGGCTTAAAAACGCAGCTCAAACGTTTCAACGATTTATTGACGAGGTCACGCGCGACCTTGACTTCGTCTTTCCGTACATTGACGATATTTTAACCGCATCGAACGACGAGAAGCAACCTATGGAGCACCTAAAAATATTATTCGAGCGTCTCCGTGAATACGGACTGGTAATTCACGTACCAAAATGCCAGTTTGGTCTACCGGAAGTAAAATTTCTCGACCATGTCATCACCAAAGATGGAATTAAGCCGTTACCGGAAAAAGTCGAGGCTATTGTCAATTTCGAGCCTCCTACAACCGTAAAATCTCTTCGTCGATTCCTCGGCACAGTGAATTTCTACAGAAAGTTCATTAAGAACGCTGCAGAAATTCTAGCACCGCTCAACAAAATCCTGGAAGGACCCAAAGTCAAAGGCTCTCATCCAGTCAACTGGACAACCGAACTTCAGGAGTCTTTTAAGTCAGCTAAACGTGCTCTCGCGGATGCTACTCTGTTGGTACACCCTAAAATCGATGCTGACTGGGCAATATTCAGCGACGCATCCGAAATCGGTATTGGAGCCGTTTTACAACAGAAAGTGGATAACAACTGGCAACCACTGGCATTTTTCAGTCGAAAAGTGCCCCCGTCGATTAAAAATTGTCGACGTACGACCGCGAGTTGAACGCCATCTACGAGGCTGTTGAATACTTTCGGCACATATTCGAAGGCCGGCATGTCACGATCTACACCGATCACAAGCCGCTTCAGCACGCTTATAAACAGCGCACCGAAAGAGCATCGCCTTGGCAATTTCGTCGACTCGATTTCATCGGTCAATTTACCACCGATATTCGAGATGTGTTGGGTAACGACAATATTGTCGCTGAAACATTGTCACGTGTCGAAGCAGTATCTACCGCTATCACGTCGCAAGAACTTGCCGACGCTCAACAAACCGACGACGAACTTCAGCAGTTGTTACGTCAAACAACTGCTTTGAATTTAAAAACGATTCAACTTGATAATGGACCTGCACTATATTGTGACACTGCGTCAGGTACAGTGCGTCCATACGTTCCAGGACCGCTGAGGAGAAAAGTGTTCGACTCGCTACACACGCTCGCTCACCCCGGAATTGAAGGATCGCTTAAAATCGTCTCCAAACGATACGTCTGGCCGTCGATAAATAAAGATTGCCGTGAATGGGCGAAATCTTGCATCGATTGCCAGAAGAATAAAATTCAAAGACACGTGTCATCGCCGATCGCCAGTTTTAAACCTTCAACTGAGCGATTCGAGCACATACACATCGACCTGGTGTCTCCAAAATCGTCAAGAGGCTTTAACCAGTGTCTAACGATCATTGACCGATTCACGAGATTTCCAGAGGCTGTCCCGTTAGCCAATGGAACTGCAGAGACGGTAGCACATGCACTATCGTTGCACTGGATTTCTCGTCACGGAGTACCGAAACGTATAACATCGGATCAAGGTCCGCAATTCGAATCGTCGTTATTTTAATCGTTACTTAAAATGTATGGAATAAAATATCAACATACTACACCGTATCATCCGCAAGCCAATGGTCTTGTCGAACGTCTACATCGTCTGCTCAAATCAGCACTTTTGTGTCATAAAGAATCATGGTATGACGCATTACCAGCCGTTTTACTCAGCTTACGCGCTGCTTGGAAGGACGACATTCAGACGACCCCGGCTGAATTAGTATACGGTGAGCCTATCCGATTACCTGGTGAGTTACTCACTTCCAGTAATAAAACTACGCCTCATAGCATTGTAAACAGATTAAAACGTTATTTCAATTCATTGGCACCGGCCGAAATGTCGCGTCACGGCAAGCATTCTGTTTTTTGTTTCAGGAACCTTAGTACTTGCAGCCATGTACTGGTACGGAATGACCAGGTTGGACCATCTTTTACAGCGCTGTACGAAGGTCCATATCGTGAAATAACTCGACACGATAAATACTTCATTGTCGATTTCCGAGGACGACATATATATATATATATATATATATATATATATATATATATATATATATATATATATATATATATTTAGTGGTTAAGGGTAAAATTTAAATATAATAAATAAATTGTTTAAAGCAACTAATCATGTTAAATGAATGTTTTATTTAACCAACATAATTAACACAGTAAAAGAAAGTAAAGTATACAAAATATGAAAATGCTTGAACGCGTGTTCGCAGCTCAGCGGTGTATCTTGTAATTGACTAGTGTCTCTACGAATGAGGTAGAGACGGAATATAGAAAAATCGATCTTCGGCGTAGATAGCCGAAAGTGATCGATCGTAATTATTGTAGCAACGCTACAGAACTCCCTTTGTTTTTTTTTTTTTTTTTTTTTTTGTTTTAAATTTCATACACGATAATTAAAGTAATGGAATATTTAAAAATGATATGAATAAATAAATAAGTAAATGAATGAGTATAATACAGTGATAAATTGTTACTTTGAAAAAAAAACTTTAATGTAAAAAAAAAAATTTTAATCGTGTAAATTTTCAAATATTAAACCGGACTCAGCGTTTTTGGGTCTTGGTTGCTGTGTTATCCATCGGGGAGTTTGCTATCGTCGTCGTCGTGTCGACTGAATTCACCTTGTAAACCGGCTTCAATCTATCAACTGAAATGGCGATTTGTCGTCCTCGGAAATCGACGATGAAATATTTATCGTGTCGAGTTATTACACGATATGGACCTTCATATGGCGCTGTAAAAGATGGTCCAACCTGGTCATTCCGTACCAATACATGATTGCAAGTACTAAGGTTCCTGAAACAGAAAACAGAATGCTTGCCGTGACGTGACATTTCGGCCGGTACCAATGAATTGAAATGACGTTTTAAGATATTTACAATGTTGTGAGGCGTAGTTTTATTACTGGGAGTGAGTAACTCACCAGGTAAACGAAATGGCTCACCGTATACTAATTCAGCCGGGGTCGTCTGGATGTCGTCCTTCCAAGCTGCGCGTAAGCCGAGCAAAACGACTGGCAATGCGTCATACCATGACTCTCGGTAACACAGAAGTGCTGCCTTTAGCTGACGATGGAGACGTTCGACAGGACCATTGGTTTGCGGATGATACGGCGTAGTATGTTGGTATTTTATTCCATACATTTTTAACAGCGATTGGAATAACGACGATTCGAATTGCGGACCTTGATCCGATGTTATACGTTTCAGTACTCCGTGACGAGAAATCCAGTGCAGCGATAGTGCATGTGCTACCGTCTCTGCAGTTCCATTGGCTAACGGGACAACCTCTGGAAATCTCGTGAATCGGTCGATGATCGTTAGGCATTGATTAAAGCCTCTTGACGTTTTTAAAGACACTAAATCGATGTGTATGTGCTCGAATCGCTCAGTTGAAGGTTCAAAACTGGCGATCAGCGATGACACGTGTCTTTGAATTTTATTCTTCTGGCACTCGATGCAAGATTTCGCCCATTCACGGCAATCTTTATTTATCGACGGCCAGACGAATCGTTTGGAGATCGTTTTTAATGATCCTTTGATTCCAGGGTGAGCGAGTGTGTGTAGCGAGTCAAACACTTTTCTCCTCAGCGGTCCTGGAACATATGGTCGCACCGTACTTGACGCAATGTCACAGTACAGTGCTAAACCGTTGTCGAAATTGATTCGTCGGAGCTGCAACGCGGTTGTCTGTTGCAGCAGTTGTTGAAGCTCGAGATCTTGCTTCTGTGCATCGGCAAGTTCTTCCGATGTGATAGCAGTAGATACTGCTTCGACTCGTGACAATGTGTCAGCGACAATATTGTCGTTACCCGACACATGTCGAATATCGGTGGTAAATTGACCGATGAAATCAAGTCGACGGAATCGCCAAGGCGATGCTCTTTCGGTGCGCTGTTTGTAAGCGTGCTGAAGCGGCTTGTGATCGGTGTAGATCGTAACGTTACGTGCCGGCACGTGCCGGCTTTCGAATATGTGCCGAAAGTGTTTAACAGCCTCGTAGATGGCGTTCAATTCTCGGTCGTATGTCGATAATTTTTGGATCGACGGGGGCACTTTTCGACTGAAAAATGCCAGTGGTTGCCAGTTGTTATCCACTTTTTGTTGTAAAACGGCTCCAATACCGATTTCGGATGCGTCGGTGAATATTGCCCAGTCAGCATCGATTTTAGGGTGTACCAACAGAGTAGCATCCGAGAGAGCGCGTTTAGCTGACTTAAAAGACTCTTGAAGTTCGGTTGTCCAGTTGACCGGATGAGAGCCTTTGACTTTGGGTCCTTCCAAAATTTTGTTAAGCGGTGCTAGAATTTCTGAAGCGTTCTTAATGAACTTTCTGTAGAAATTCACTGTGCCGAGAAATCGACGAAGAGATTTGACGGTGGTAGGAGGCTCGAAATTGACAATAGCCTCGACCTTTTCCGGTAACGGCTTAATTCCATCTTTGGTGATGACATGGCCGAGAAATTTTACTTCCGGTAGACCAAACTGGCATTTTGGTACGTTGATTACCAGTCCGTATTCACGGAGACGCTCGAATAAAGTTTTCAGGTGCTCCATGTGTTGCTTCTCGTCGGTAGATGCGATTAAAATATCGTCATCATATGGAAAGACGAATTCGAGGTCACGAGTGACCTCGTCAATAAATCGTTGAAATGTTTGAGCGGCGTTTTTGAGCCCAAACGTCATAAATCGGAACTCGAACAGTCCGAACGGTGTAATGATCGCCGTTTTCGGCACATCTTCCGGTGAAACGGGTATTTGCAAAAATGCTTTCGCAAAATCGACGACTGAAAATATGTTTTTACCGTGTAAAAATGCGGCAAAGTCGTCTAAATAACGCAGTGAATATTTGTCAATCAGCGTTCGATCGTTAAGCGGTCGGTAGTCACCGCATGGCCTCCATTCTCCGGACTTCTTCTGTGCCAAATGAAGTGGCGAAGCCCAGGCGCTGTTGGAAGGTCTGCAAATACCATCTTCGATCATCTTACGGAATTCGGCTTGCGCGATTTTCAGCTTGTCTGGAGCCAGGCGTCTTGCTTTGCACGAAACTGGCGGTCCAGGTGACGTTCGAATGTGATGCACCGTTGAATGCTTTTTTGTTTGACGCTGAGTAGCGTCAGGTCGTGTAATATCGGTGAATTCTCTCAACAATTTCATGTACGCAGAACTGCCATCGACTGCTTTAATATTTGTTTCTGCCGATGTCGTGTGAGAATTACCGGGTGTCAATAAACCAGTGATGCCATCACGAAGGCATTTGCGTTTTAGGTCGACTCTCGAGTCATAATGACTTAATAAGTCTGCACCTATGATTGGTTTAGTGACGTTAGCGATGATAAAGTTCCATGAAAAATCACGGCGAAGTCCAAGGTTCAATGTAATCGATTTTAATTCATAGGTTTGAATAATCGAGCCGTTCGCGGCATACAATTCATAACCTATGGGTGTACTGCTTGATTTCAGCCAGCCACGTGGAAAGACAGATAAATCGGAGCCGGAATCGACAAGATATTCCGTTCCTGTAGTTCGGTCCCGGATAAACAGGCGGCGAGAAATCGATTGAGAATCATTAGCCACCTCTACTGATTTTCGTTTGCGTTTCCCTGCCATTTGCAGCCGGGAGCGCAAGATGGGGCATTTTTACCATGCTTAAAATGATACCAGCAATAGTCGAATATTTTCACTTTCCGAGGACGATGGTGTGCTCTGGATCGTGTGTTCGGAATTTTCTCCTGAGCAAGCATTTCGCTAACCTCGGCAGTCAATAGTGCAAGTTGTTTACGCAAAGCAGCGATTTCCTCTGCGGCGGATGCGTACATTTTGAAGTATAGAAAATAAAAAAATATTTCCAATAATAATAATATCACCTGCACTTATAATTATTTTATTTTCTTGCCACTCTCCGTTTCAGAGTCTGACATCACCTGTCAACAATGTCTTTAATTCGGTACTGTGCTACCGAAAGATTATCGATGACGCACGGCTCAGGATTGTGCAGCCGGTGTATCGGCCTAATCCTCAGTGGTATTTCCGGTGACGGAAGAAAAATTATACGCGACACTGCACAAAAATTAATTACAATTTTTTATCACAACTCGATTCGCACTAATGGTCCCTTGAATTAACACTGGTGTGGCATAACGTCCATAAGATGCCCAGTAATGCACCAGCGGTGATAAAAGAAAAACTGCACAATGATAACTAAAATCACTGCACTAAATATTGCAAAAATAAATTCGCACAAAAATAACTGTAAATAAAAATCACGGTCTCGGGTTAATCGGCAACGCGACGAAATATTCGCGGCAATACGATACGAGAACTCGCGAGATTTTATACACTGTGTAATACACGTGTTTGACGCTTCCCTTAAAAAGAGATCACGTCGGGGTCACCAATTTAGTGGTTAAGGGTAAAATTTAAATATAATAAATAAATTGTTTAAACCAACTAATAATGTTAAATAAATGTTTTATTTAACCAACGTAATTAACACAGTAAAAAAAAGTAAAGTATACAAAATATGAAAATGCTTGAACGCGTGTTTGCAGCTCAGCGGTGTATCTTGTAATTGACTAGTGTCTCTACGAATGAGGTAGAGACGGAAGATAGAAAAATCGATCTTCGGCGTAGATAGCCGAAAGTGATCGATCGTAATTATTGCAGCAACGCTACATATATATATATATACATACATACATATATAAATTTTTGAGCGGATGGTGTTTTTTGACTCTACGAAGTAAAATAAGATATACCGTGGCAAAATTTTTTGATAATTCGATCGTGAGACCCTCTGCAATAGGCTGATTTCTAAAGAAATCTACCTAAAAACATTCAACATTGCATCGAATTCGAACGTCACCTGGACCGCCATTTTCGTGCAGAGCAATGTCTTTAAATCCAAAGCAGTTGCCTGACGTAACAACTGCTGAAGTTCGTCATCGGTGGAGAATCGAGTCGACGAAATTGCCAAGGCCACACTTTCGTCCACTGGACTTATATTCCTTAAAAACATTGAGTCTATCAAAATTTTTATTCTTATAACTATTGAGTCCACCGGACTTTTATAACATTGGCTACCAGCCAGATTCCCTGGATCTTTAGACAACTATTGTCCCCTGGACTTATTTAAAGTTTGGCCACTGGCCTGATCCCTTAGATTATTAATTAATTTTATCCCCTGGACTTCTAAAAAATGACCACCAGCATAATCCCCTGGATCATCAATTATTATTAAAACTAACGTGGCAACTTGCCAGATTTCCAGGATCTTTAATTAAAATGGGTCTCCTGGACTTTTAGAATTATTATATTTCCACCGGAAATTTCTGTTCTCTCACGCACGCAGTCTTAATGCTGTTTACCGAATGTCCACCTTAGTCCTCACTTGATTACATTTTTTGGCTAAGGTGGTCGTTTGGGTCGGACAACGGGGATGACCTGCAGCGCGTGTATGCTTAAAAGAGCGCGGGAACGGCCTTCAGTAAAACGGAGGTGGATCTCAGTCCTGCTACATTATTTAATTGTACAGATACAGGCGTATACCTCTCGAGTGGGTCATACCCCGCCTTGATTTGTCTTGAAAAAACATGGTTCCCTAAAAGCTTGAAGATAACAGATTACTAAGCAACGGATGAGTGTGTTTCTAATAGTACTATGTCTAAAATCTTACTGATTATGAGTGGAAGGAACCTTTTTAGAGTAATGAGGTGAAGTTCCTACTCACTACTAATCTATGCAACCTGTAAACTAATACCAAAAATTAGTACCACGGGAGGCTTTTTCAAGCCCACTTCGACCATTGTCTCTTTATTTCCGGGGATGGTAGTCATGCGTAACCTAAGAGAGGTAGAATTCCTGGTGGTTGTTGGTGAACCACCCACACGCAAAAGGATCTTTGATTTTATCATTGATTCCAGGGTAAGCTAATATGAGTTGAGACTCGTATTTCAATATTATTATATTATGGTGGAAGATAGTGGATGACACAGTAATGCGTGTATGCCCAAAAGGTTTAGGTAACGGCGTCCCGGAAAACGGAGGTGGCCTTCGGTCCCGTCAGATTCATTGATTGTGTGGCGGCTCTGAGCCGACAGCTACGCCTCTGCAGCTAAGAGCGCCAAATAAGGCGACCGAAGCACCACCTAGCAGGTCAATGCCTGTCAACTTAAAAACAGACTGTCACGCCGCCAACGAAAAGACTGAAACTAGAATTTAAGAGATCTACTAACCGCCACAGCTGTGGTGATATATACATACTTGCTTTAAAATTAGACACTAAAAAAACGTGATACTATATATAAATAATTACTGTATTGTTAATTGCTAAGTTACTTAATGAATGATAATTAATACACATATATACATCGTTTGATTCATTATTTAGTGGCATAAGTGACCACAATTGTACATATACTCCTAGATCTTCATTCCATAGGAAATTTAACGCACCATAGAAAAAGTCTTTCATCATTTTTTGATAAATCCTTCTGTTAAAAATTTTTTTGAGCTTGAAGTCAAATTTATATTGAACTTCGAGTTAATTTTACTTTTCTGGAAAAACTATCAGACTTGTCATAATATGTCATGGATTTTTGTTTGTAGTGAATTTGTTTCCTACGAGTTATTTTAAATAAAGTTTTTTTGGATTCCGGATAATTTTTCTAGTTATTTTCATTGTTATGGCAAGCTCTTGAAATCGATGACCTAAGTCCACCTCCGTTTTACGGAAGGCTAATACCTCGCATATTTTCGGCATACTCACGCTACGTAACATCCCTACTCTCCACCATCAAATTATTCTGGCGAAATATGAGCGTAAGCTCACATTAGCTTACTCTTAGATCAGTGATCAGATCAGAGATCCTCATGCAGTGCATGTTGGTATCTTCCTACTAGCTACCATGAATCCTACCTCACTCGGGCCAAACACTACTACCAAATCAGGAGTCAAAGAGACTGGTCAAAGTGGGCTTGGAATGGGCCCCCCCGTGGTACCAATTCCTTGTATTGGTCTACAGGTTGCAAATCAGTGGTGAGACGCAACTTCTCCTCAATAACCTAAAAAGGGTTTCTTCATTAATTACTAAACGATAAACTTCTACACTGGTCACAGAAATTAAGGATATAAAAAAAATTACAATTTTTAAGTGGTTTTAAACATGCTGTAACTCGGAGGAATATGGTCGTACAGCAAAATAAAAGTAAAAAAAATCCTAGCTTAAAGCATCTAGTTATCAGATCTTAATTCGAAATTTTTTATCATGCACGGTTCCAGAGTAATCCTCAGAAAACCACCGGAAAAAAAATTTTTCAAATTTTTGCTCATCTTGACAAAGATCTATGGGCTTCAATAATTTCTTTTTTGATAATCTAACCGTACGACTTCATTAGACAATTTTATGCCCTTTATTTTGTTGCTCTAAAAAAATCTCTACGACGATCTTGCGCGGGGTTATCATCGATCAAGGTGAAAAGTCGATTTTGACTTTGACAATCAATAATTCGGTCATAGTAGTCATACACGGAATATAAGTAGGGTTTTGGAGACTGCAAAACATCCTCTAAACAGCACAAATAGTGGCTTGTAATGAAAAAAATCGGTCTGTCGGTTGACCCTGTGGGCCAGCCCCAAAACTTCCCGCCCATTTCGAGGTTCTTGAGCTCGAAAAATAGTTGTGGATACATTTTCGAGCTCATGGAGCTCGAAAATACTTTTGTATGCCTTGGTTTTCGAAAAATAACTTTTATTGAGTTCTACAACTGGTCAGATTTTGAAATCGATTTATCGAGTCGTTTTTGAGAAATTTCCAAAATACTAAAAAAAATTTTTTTTTTTATTTCTTTCGTTAACGGTGTCTCTTGAACGAATGAACCGATTTTGATTAGATTGAGCTAATTAGATTTTGGAATTAATCCATCAAGCAAATTAAAAGTTATTCAAAAAAAACATTTTTGAAATATCTCCGAACGTACCTTACCGATTAAACTCAAATTTTCAGTACTTATAGTAAATAATAAGCCGCTTCGAATGACACCTCGAAGATCAAAATCGGTTCATCTGTTCAAAAGTTACAGAATATTTACATACGTACGTACGTACATACATACATACACTCGGTCATAAATAGACGTTAGGGTACGTCATTTCGGAGCAACATTGTTTTTTCAAGTGCATGTGGAAAAAACTATAGTTCAACACAAAAAAAAAATTTTTGCGCAAGAAAAAAAATTCTATGTCGATTACAGACTTTGCTCATTGAAAAATTCGATTTTCCCATTTACATAACACGGGAAAAATTTTTTTTTTAACTTTGAGTATTTTCAACTTGTCAACAAATGAAGAGATCTCATAGATTAATACATCTTTTTGCAGGAAATTGAACGCTCTACAAAAAAGTTATCTTATCATTTTTTGATAAATCCACCTGCTCAAAAGTTATTAGAGCTCAAAGTAAAGTTAGAGATCTTTTTACTTTTCCGGCAAAACTATCAGACATCACAAAATGTTGTAGGGTCTTTTTTGTTGACAATGTTATTTTCTATAAATTATTATCAGCAAAGTTTTTCTAATTTCGCATAGTTTTCTAGTTATTTTCATTTTAATTTCAAGCTCTTCAAAATGGGATCCTCATCGATTTCAAGAGCTCGACATTGAAATGAAAATTACTAGAAAAAAATTGCGGAATTTGAAAAAACTTTAGTGATAATAATTTGTAGAGAATAAAATTGTTAACAAAAAAGAACCTCCAACATTTTGTGACAAGTCTGATAGTTTTGCCGGTAAAGTAAAAAGATCTCTAACTTTACTTCGAGCTCTAATAACTTTTGAGCAGGTGGATTTATCAAGAAATGATAAGATCACGTTTTTGTAGAGCGTTCAATTTCCTACAAAAAGATGTATTAGTCTATGAGATCTCTGCATTTGCTGACAAGTCGAAAATACTCAAATTTAAAAAAAAAAATTTTCCCGTGTTATTTAAATTGGAAAATCGAATTTTTCAATGAGCAAAGTCTGTAATCGATATAGAATATTTTTTCTTGCGCGAACATTTTTTTTTCTCACCTCCGGGCGGAAAGCGTCAACTTTCATCCCGCTGTGCAAAACGAAGTTGCTGCTTTCCGCCTCCGTCGACCCGAAAAATAGTATACACACCACGGGAAGTAAATAAGACAGCCTCGGATCACATGTTTGTTGACCTCAGCTTCGCCTCGGCCAACAATTGCATGTGATCTGCGACATTTCTTACTTTACTTCTCTAGATGTGTCATATACTATTTTGTGTTGAGCTATAGTTTTTTCCACATGCACTTGAAAAAAAAATGTTGCTCCGAAATGGCATACCCTAACGTCTATATATGACCATAAGTAGTTGAATAAGAGGGCTTTTGGCCCCGAAATCAAAACAGTGGCCTACCTTACCGACCCACGATAAGTGTCATGGTTGGTAATGTAGATTTAATTTTACCGATATTTTGTGCTGTTGTAGGTAATGTAGATCTATTTTATCGATATCTGGGGGACTTTTTTCACGGATATGGTAATGTAGATTTGTTTTGATGATATTTTGGGGCTGTTGTAGGTAATGTAGAGTTATTTTATCGATTGGGACCTGTTTTCATATATGTGGTAATGTAGATTTGTTCTTATCGATATTAGGGGTTGTTATCGGTAATGTAGATTTATTTCATCGATATATTGGGCCTTTTTCTCATTGATGATAATGTAGATTTGTTGGGACTTGCTCATGATAATGCTGGCTTGGTTGAAGCCTGATCATGGTAACGAAGATTTAATCGGAATCTGATTGGAGGGGGTGGAATATTCGAGAATATTCTCCAATTTTCTACGAGCATATTGGTGGGGGATTCATTTTTAAGAATTCGAAAGTTTTTCCAAGAATATTGTATATTTTAATAGTAGTAGGGGATTAAACGGGTGATTTAACCGGTTTTGGACCAATCATTTTCTACTCTGTATCCCCAAACAATTTTTTCTGTCCCCCACAAAGAGCTTTTTAAGTGGGGATCACCATTATAAAAACTTGAGTTTTGTCATAATCCGGAAAGTTGTTTCGAGATTTATTCTGTGAGCACCATACTAGCAATCTATTTTAATCAGGTAAGTCTTTTTAATACTTTTGAAATATTCACCATTTAAAAAAACGTAGAAAACTAATTATTGAAATACTTGTTTAGGGAATAATGGATCTTATTAAAGTTAATGAGGCTATAAAATTACCAGTATTTTTACCTACTAAAAAGCTTAATGAATTGAAAAGAGATGGGAATTATCAAATAACCGCTTTTAGAAATGTGAATACAAAGTTCGGATTGCGAGTGGTCACAACAATCAATGACGAATTCAATATATTTTTACCAAAAAGAACGTCAGGACTAGTAACGAAGAATCCTACTTACTTCGAAGAGTTGCTGAATCCTGTACCGTTTCATAAGCTTTACTTTACTTACCATGGTGGTGAATACAACGATTTTGAGATGTCTTATCGTGATTAGTAAATTAGCAGTATTATCATTACTTCTAAATATTATATAAATTAGATTGTTCACAGTAATTTTTATAGATAATTTAAAACAATTAAAACTAATAGCAATGATGCAATTATATATAAATATTTTTTTTTATATTGATTCAAAAAAATCTTAATGTAATTTATGAAAATGTATAAATTATTAAATAAAAACAATAGTAATCAAAGTATGAGATTTTTTTTTATTTTTAATCATAATGCACAGAAATACCTAAATTTTTACAATACAAAATAATTATAATAACTATAAAAAAAAAACATGAACTTATAATAGCTATAACATATATAAAAAATCATACCTTGAGAAAGAATTGAAAATCTTTAAAATATATATATCACTATAGCACTACCCATTACAATTAAAAATTGATTCTACATGTATTTTTTTTATTTAACTTTAAAAAAAATAAACTTACGATTACTATAAAATACAAAGATTACACCTTCAGAAAAACTTAAAAATATTTCTCACTATAGTGATATCCATTAAAATATTATTACGAAAAGTTATTCATATCATCCTCGTCATCATCGGGATACATATTAATAAAATTATTTTGTACATAGTTAAACTCAACATCATTATAATTATATTGATGATAATTATTGAAAAAATAATGATCGTTTTGCTGACCGTAATAATTATTTTGTTGTTGTTGTTGTTGTTGTTGTTGTTGTTGTTGTTGTTGTTGTTGTTGTTGTTGTTGTTGTTGTTGTTGTTGTTGTTGATGTTGTTGTTGTTGTTGAAAATATGCTGGTGTTGGCTGAGTAGCTAGTACAGCAGCTAGCTGCATCAACTGAGCATGATTCGTCGATTCCTGCTCCTCGATCATCATTTCCGACTGTGGCGAATAACTATACATTAAATCATCACCATAATTGATCATCTCCATTGCAGGTGGTGGTGGTGTTAGTACTCGCGGCTGGAAATATGATGATGTCGATGGTCCATAGAGAGGTGCTGATGTAGATGGCCCGTACATGAGTGTTGATGAGTGTGGTGGTGGTGAATATGACAGTGGTGGTGAATCCCATCTTCCATCATGTAATATTGGTGATGATGATGATGATGATGATGATGATGATATATTTACGAGCTCTTCGAACTCTTCATCGTCACTGGTGAAGCTTTCCTCATTATCAGCGAATTCTTCAGAATCTTCCTCAGGAATAAGACAGCCGATGTTACTTTCAGCGCTCACTATTGTCTCTTCATTTGGCCTTGAAAAACTCACAATATTTTCAGGCCAGCCATGTTCAATAAGACCTGATTTAAAACACCGAGCTGTTATCGTATCGACGAAAAAATAATTTACGTCATACGATACATTGCTCAATGTTGCGTATTTTAATTCATTGTCATCATCATCATGTATCATAAAGAAACACCAAATTTGATGTCCTAGATTGACCAGCCTCACACGTTGTCGATCTATTTCATATATAATTTGGGTGGGATCCTCCCCCACACCTATTTGCTGACAAATATGTCCAATCACAGCTTGCCATAATATAGCAAGTCCAAACTTCTCCACGCATTTCAATGGGAAGTAACATGCTTCGTCCATAATCTGCAACAGGAATAAATGAAAAAAATTATTTATTATACAAAATTTTTAAAATAAAATAAAAAAATTTATAAATTAATAAAAAAAAAAAAAAAATTTTAATTAATAAAACTATTTTCATTTAGATAAAAACTCAAAATTAAAAATTATTGAAAATTTATAAATACATAAATTAATAAAAAAAAAAGCAAAATTTTTAATTAATAAAACTATTTCAAGTAACATAAAGAACTCAAAATTAAAAATTATTAAAAATTTATAAATACATAAATTAATAAAAAAAAAGCAAAATTTTTAATTAATAAAACTATTTCAAGTAATATCAAAAAACTCAAAATTGCAAATTATTAAAAATTTATAAATAAATAAAAAAAAAGCAAAATTGGAATTAATAAAACTATTTCAACTAATATAAAAACTCAAATTAAAAATTATTAAAAGAAAACAAATAAAAGTAGTTAGAATACACTTACATTATTAAAATTCATTTTTTTTCAAGTTTGGACAGGTTATTTAACACTTTCAAAACTTATTAAAAAACCACACAAATCTAGAGTTCCAATAATAATTATAATTATAATAATATTTTAAAAATCAAAACTTTGGAACACGAATATTTACTTGAATCAAAATATGTAAATCACAAAACGTTTTCACAAAAACACACGCACAATGTCAAAAATTGTCGAAAGAAGCGAGCAAGTAATTCTACAAGTTGCTTTGTACTGAGTTCTTCTATGTTCGCACCCAATATTTATATGGCCAGTCGCAAGTAACAAAATTTTAACCAACCCACCTCATTAGGCAATAACCTATCACTTGAATTTTGACCATAATACGGGTGGAGCAACAGTTTTCTTATCTATTTTCTAAGTAGGGCCCCTAATCCACCCTCACCATAAACTTGGCCATTGAATATCTTTAAGAAGGTAGCGAAATTTTGCGCATCCCATCTCATTAGGGCAATACCCTATTGCTTAAATTTTGATCATGAAAACGGGCGGAGCAAGTTTTCTTATCCATATCTAAGTAGGGGTTCTGACCTACCCACGCTATGCACTTGTACATTACATACCTGTAAGAAGGCTTGTCTTATACATTTTAGTATGCATCTTTTCAACCCCTACCGTGTATTAATAAGTACTATTTCTAGGAGGTATGCCTTATGTTTTTTTTCAAAGCATATTTTTGAACCCCCTACTATATACAGTTAAAAATTTTTAAATTTCTATAACTATTTTAATATGAGTACATCTTTCATTGATTGATTGATTGATAGAAATAATTTGTTCGTAGATGTAAAATCAAATTATTATAAAAAATATTTATGGAGTTTTAAAAATACATTTAGCTTCAATAAAAAATAAATTACATATTAAATGAAATACATTCTTGATATTTTTCTTAATTTGAAATTTTTTATATTAAATATTCATTGATATATAAAATCTATCTTCTATAAATAATTTAAAAATTGTTTAACGAAAATTATTACTTTATAGAATAGTTAAAATTATTCTGTACTTGAAATCTTATGAGAAGTTTCTCTTTTAAACCTTTAACGCATTCAAAAAAATTATTTTATTGTTACACTAAAACTATATTTAAGAAAAATTAACATTTATCCACAACAGCTGGGAACTTATACTAATACATATATTTACACGTTTTTTTTTTCTGTAAAGCCGACCCCGTAATCTTCATTTATTTACAAATTGAAAAAATTTTCAGTTGCACAACAAAATTTTATCTCTAGAAAAATTTACATTTATTTGCGATCGATTTATCCTAATACGAATATTTACCTGCTCCAAAATGTTTTCCCTAAACTGCTTAGCCGTAATTTGCATTCTTTTACCCATTAATAAATTCTTTCAGCTGCTTAGAAGTTTTAAATATTTTACAGAAAAATTTTGTAAACTTACATTATAGTAAACAAAAATTTCCATTTATTCAAGACCGCTTTAATCTTACATATTTACTTATCGAACACCCTTTTGAAAAATTTATAGATATTTACTCAAAAACTTTATCTTAGAAAATTTTATATATTTTATTTTAATTTTGTCTATCGTCAACTCAAAAGAATTAAGATATTTTCGAAAAACCTGCTGCTTGTTTATACATTATGCAATAGCAGTCCTTTATATATGTATTTATTATTTTAAAGGATCTCATTTAAATTTTATTAAAATATACGTATTTGCTCAAAACTTTATCTTGGAAAAATTTTACATTTTATTCTAATTTTGTTTATTGCTACCATAAAGGATTAAGATACTTTTGAAAACCACCGCTATCCAGTTATGCAATCTGCAAAATACATTATTCAATAACAAACCTAAATATATATTTGTTATTTTAAAAGTTTTCATAATTTTTATATTTACTCAGCTGAAAAAAACTAAAATTTTTTTCAAATTTATATTTTAATTAACATAATTTATACATTTACACGATTTTAGAAAAATTTTTTCTCGGAAAAAAAAATGATTGTAAATCTTAAAAATTCAAGAAAAATTTTTATCTTTTTCATTGTCGGTTTTTCTTTGATAGATCTTATATAAAAAGAGACGTTTTTAGAGATGATGCATCAGTTCATTTCCGCTCATCATAAAACGAGTTAGCTATAACTTTGTGCTTTACGAAAAAATCTTTATCCTTTAACTATGGCGATACAATTATATTCCAACGTTGTGAATACGATTGCTCAAACATATGAAGATCTTTTAACTCACAACCCTATCAGTAGAGATATGAGCATTAGAGCTTGTAATGTTTGTAGTGAAACTATCATATCATTTAATAGTATCCTATTAAATCCTCGAGTTAGTGTTCAAGAGAGACGGTGTATACAAGCAAACATTACACTATTACATTCATATTATGAGAAGTTTTTACGATTAAGTGGTCAAGTGGTTGGTGGTGATCTGAATTCTAGAAATTTAATTAAGTGGCGAGATATGGAAAACGCATTTCAGAATCGCATAACAACCGGCTGCATTGTAAATATTGGACATATTGATTTAAGAACATTTCTGAATGATGCAAAAAGTTTAACAATTAATAAAATTCGAGAAAATATGCAGCGGATTGGAAATCTTAAAGTCAGTACAACTTTAATGTGTAAATTTGAAAATGTTAAAAGTGAATTAACTGTTGAGGAAACAAAGACATTTCAAACTCCAAGTGATGAGATATTGGTAACGACAGATCTTGGCAACTGGTTTGCTAGTAGTGTGCATGATGTTTTATTGAAAAAAGTCGAAGAGTTTAATCAAAAAGACTCAGGGTGGAGTTTAGTGGAAGTGATAAATTTAACAATTAACATCGCTAGATATGCCCCATTAAGAGCTGGGTTATCAACGTTTACAACCTTGCCTAAAGATATACAATATAAAAAAGCTGTTATCAACATCCAAAATAACGATGAATTTTGTATTCTTTGGTGTGTAACTGCTGCAGTATATGGTGCTGAAACTACTCACCCAGAAAGGACATCATCATATCCACATTTCAGTACGCTTTTTAATTATAAGGATATTCAGTTTCCTATAACTCTTAAAGGCATTCCGAAATTTGAAAAGTTGAACAACTTGAAGATAAATGTTTACGGACTTGAATCGCAGTTCACCAAGAATGAAGAAGATGCAGCATCTAGTGTAATAGCGCCATTATACTTAAGTACCAATTGTCAATGTAAGAAACCTATAATTTATTTGTTAATGATTGAAGCTAATAATAATAATATTAATAATAATAATAATCTTAATAATGAAAATCTTAAGAACTATAGACCAATTTTCCATTTTACTTTAATAAAAAATTTATCACGTTTAGTAAAAAGCCAAATATCAAAAAGTAAAAATAAATTATGGTTTTGTGAGAGATGCTTGTGTCATTTTAGATTTGAAAATTCTTTAGAAAAGCATAAATTAGACTGTATTAAATATAATAAAATTAGAATGAGCTTGCCTGACAAAGAAAATAAAATATTGAAATTTAAAAATTTTAAATATAAAGATCCTGTTCCATTTGTTGTCTACGCCGATTTAGAATGTACTCTTGAATCTGATAATGGTACTGAAAAACACGTTCCTTATAGTATAGCTTATTATGTCTTATGTAATTATGATTCATCGTTATCAAAGTTTGAGCTCAAACGCTCTTCTGATTGTATTGATTGGTTTATTAAGGAGTTGGAAATTTTGGGAAGAAAAGTTGATTTTAAACTTAAAAACCCTATACCTATGAAGCCGTTCAATAATGATGAGAAAAGATATCATAACGAAACAAAAGATTGTCATATTTGCGGGAAAATAATCGATTCTAATGATAATAAATGTCGTGATCATTGTCATTTCACAGGCAAATATCGTGGGCCTGCGCATAATTCATGCAATTTGAATTACAAGCAATCTCATAAAATACCTATTATTTTTCATAACTTATCAGGTTACGATTCGCATTTTATTATTAAATCATTAGTGACTGGATTTAAAGGTGCAGTTACTGTTTTACCTATTAATAAAGAACGTTATATATCATTTACAAAGTCTATTAACAATACATTAGTTGAATTGCGTTTTATTGACTCATTTCGATTTATGGCATCGGGTCTAGAGAAACTAGCATCATATCTTACAGATAATGATAAACAAATTACACGAATGTATTACTCTGATCATGAACAGTTTAGTTTAGCTACTCGTAAAGGAGTATTTCCGTATGAGTACATAGATTCTATAGTAAAGTTGAATGAAGATAAATTACCTAAAAAATCATATTTTTATTCTAAACTGAATGATAATAATATATCTGATGAAGATTATGATCATGCAAAATTAGTTTGGAGGAAATTTAATATTAAAACACTCGGTGAATATTCTGATTTGTATTTAAAAACTGATGTCTTATTATTAGCTGATATTTTTGAAAATTTCCGACGTAGTTGTTATAATACTTATAATTTAGATCCCCTCCATTATTATACAGCACCAGGATTAGCCTTTGATGCTATGTTAAAGCTCACTGGTATTCAATTAGAACTGCTAGATGATGCTGAAATGGTATTATTTATAGAAAAAGGTATAAGAGGAGGTGTGTCACAGTGTACAAATCGTCATGCTGTAGCTAATAATCGATTTATGGCTGATAACTTTGATCCAAATAAACCTGAATCTTATTTAATGTATTTTGATGTGAATAACTTATATGGAGCTGCAATGAGCATGCCCTTACCGTGTAAGTCATTTAAATGGGTTGAAAATATAACTGTAGATAATATAGATATTATTTTTAATTCAAACGAATCAAAAGGTTTTATACTAGAGGTAGATTTAGAATATCCGATAGAGCTTCATGATCTGCATAAAGATCTACCATTATGTCCTGAGCATTTTGTACCACCAAACCGTAAGCAATCTAAATTAATTACTACTTTATATTCAAAAGAAAGATATGTAATTCATTATAAGAATTTACAACAGTGTCTTCAGTTAGGTATGAGACTCGTAAGAGTTCATCGTGTTCTAGGATTCGAACAATCAGCTTGGTTACAACCATACATTGATAAAAATACTGATTGCCGTAAAAATGCGAAGAATGAATTTGAAAAAAACTTTTTTAAGCTCATGAATAATGCTGTATTTGGGAAAACAATGGAAAATGTTAGAAAACATAAAGAAATTAGAATAGTTACAGAATGGACAGGACGTTTTGGTGCAAAATCACTAATTTCTAAACCTAACTTTCATAGTTTAACTGTTTTTGGCGAAGACATTGTAATAATTGAATTAAAAAACGTTCATGTACATTTTACAAAGCCCATATATATTGGATTTAGTATACTTGACTTAGCTAAGACATTCATCTATGATTTTCATTATAACTATGTAAAAAAAAAATTTCATAATGATACCTCAAAATTAATGTATACAGATACTGATAGTCTCATTTATCATTTTACAGTGCCAAATATCTACGAAATTATTAAACGTGACATTCATAAATTTGATACATCAGATTATTCACCGAATAATGTATATAATATCCCATTAAAAAATAAAAAAGTATTAGGTCTTATGAAAGATGAAAATAATGGTAAAATTATGGAGGAATTCATAGGTTTAAGAGCCAAGCTTTATACATATAGAAAATATAAAGATAATAAAGTTGAAAAAAGAGCTAAAGGGGTTAAAGGTTCAACTTTAAGAAGGATTGAGTTTGATGATTTTAAAAAATGTCTTTTAGAACATTGCAACGTTGTAGAAAAGGAATGGTTAATCAAAAGTGATAAACATATTGTTAGGACAGTTTTACAACAAAAATTAGCATTAAGTTGGAACGATGATAAAAGACGTTTGCTTAAAAATTCAACAGATACACTACCATGGGGATATATGGAAGTAGAAAAATAATGTATAATTATTAATTTTTAAAACTTGTAAATTGAAATTTGTAAAAAAAAAATAGTAATAAAAAATGAAGAAAACATTTATATAGAAAAATTGTTTATTTATTCATTAAAATACATTACATCTAAAAAATGATCTTTAATACAATAAAATTTTCATAAATCTGATTCGTCTATCCAGCTATTATGTGAGCTATCAAATCCTAACCACTTTACAAAATATTTATTTCCACGCTTTTCCACTATTTTTTCTACAAGGTACACATCAGGATATTTGACTTTACTAAGCTCTTCATTGTAAAATCCACCTTCGATTGATTGGTTTTGATAATCAATAAGCTTGTACGTTGTTGGATTAGTATTTTGCACGCTTTTTATTGTGAATATTTCAGTTGTCCAATTTGGTGTATAGCCTTTTTCAAAAACGTGTTTGTATTTGTTTATTCGAACTTTATCGCCAACTTTAAACTTGCTTTCCTTTCATTCAACGGCTGATGGATTTGAAGGGGTTTGTAAATCTTCTTGAATAGCTGTTTTTCGTTCTCAGCCGTTACATCAATGGGCTTCATTTTGATTGTGCGATGTTTGGTATTGTTGTATGCATCAACTAAGTTTTTAAGCATATCAATCCATCGATAACTACCTTGAGCTGTGAATTCTTGCCACATTTTATTTTTTAGAGTTCGATTAAAACGTTCACATATAGATGCTTTTAGGTTGCTAAATGTTGAGTACAAATGAATTTTATGACTTTTCATGAGATCTTTGAATTCTTTATTGTAAAACTCCTTGCCTTGGTCAACGTGTAGATTTTTAGGATGCCTCCCTTGTTGTAATACAGACTTCATAGCATTTCTGACATCACCAGCACTTTTGCTTTTAATAGGAACCGCCCAAGCATATTTTGAAAATACATCTATAATTGTCAGTAGATACTTAAATCCACTATTTACAGAACTATATGGTATCATTTCTACCAAATCAGCTTGCCAAGTTTCATCGAATCCTCGAATGTCAACATGACGACGAGTATAATTTTTTCGTGCCGGCTTGTGAAGCTCTTGAGCTATGACTTTCTTCTTATTTTCCATGTTTTTCAAGTTTAGATAGCCTACGATCAATATCTGCTATAGTTTGAGTATCGCGTACTATAGATCTCACAATCGTTGTTGCACGAGTTGATAGCTGTTCGATATGTTGAATCTGTTCACTAACAAGTTTTTCTAATGCATTCACTTTGGTTGTCAATTCAATAATGAAGTCTGGATTTTTACTCGTCATTTTATCCTCTAACTTAACTATTTCAACTGTTACTTTATCTTCAAGATCAGTTATACGATATTTATTATATTCGCTAATTGTTTTCACATTGTCTAATTCCTGTTTAATTGCAATTTTTAGTTGGTTCATTGACTCGACATTAGATGTCTTCATGAGGTTATCAACTTGTTGGGTTACAGTTTTGTATTTATCGTCAATATGGCTTATTGCAGCTTTCATACTATTATATGTGACTGCATCACTTTCATTCTTAGGTTCAGCAACATTACATAACCTCTTTTGGTCTAAGTCGAACTGCCCATCATTTGTTAACTTGAAACCTTTTCCAGGTGGTCCAACACCACTACTGCAACCTTTCAATTGTGTCTGATTCGATTGGGAAGATACACGTCCAAATATATCGATACCCATTTTTGATGATCTTCTCTTCTCTAATGTTATTTTATAAATGATGAATTATTGTCAATGTCTCTGTTAATAAATAATTTCAGCTTCACGCAGCTCTTCAATAATTGAAATTATCTCATTCGAATGACTAGAGTTGCCAGCTGTATGAGATGCCATCAATAAACGAAGGCGATCTACGAGTTCATTAGGATCATCCCAATAAATATAATCCACATATTTTCGCTTCTTTGAAACGGTCATTAAGTCTGGTAGTCCTTTACCCTTTTTTATTGGTGACTGAACATAGTCAGCAATATATTTAACATATTTAGAACTCCTTTCAACATAAAGACTTCTTTCAGATTCATAATTTTTCCTGTGTGTGTTTGTGGAAATGATTAGTTTATGGTATACATCTAAATCATTTTTTGTAATAGATTTTTCATTTGGATCACTTTTAAATAATAATTCTATAAGTCCCGGTGATAAGACATAATTTTGATGATTCACTGAAATTGTATTATCACCAAATTGGACCGGTGAATTGCCAAAAAATAATTGATTATTTTTTTTACGAATCCCAAATCTTGTATCTAAGCCTTTAGGATTTTTTTTATTTAACATCTCAATAAATTTGGTGATGGAGCTATGATATCGCAACGGAGTGCTTGCAGAGGTTGGGGGACCTGATATAATGGTTGCGTCCAAGTTGGTGGCACTAGTACTACCGCCGTTCAAGTCATCAAAAGTATTTTGATCATCATATATTTCACTGTCATTAGTATAAACAGTTTGATAGTTACTTGGATAGTCACTATATTCGCGTTTCTTTAACGGAAAGTTTTCTACAGCTTCTGCTTTAATTTCATGTTTCAAAACTTTAGAATTCTCAACTAATGTCCTTAACGGCGTCACTATAGGTTTAAAAATTTCATTTGCAGCTTGTTCAGAAGTATCTTTATCAACCTTTAATATTTTATGCTTCTGTCTTATTGCATCACTAACTTTAGATATCTGAAGCAGCATATCTTTCTGCTGAGAAATATTTCTACACGCCATGTTTGCACACTTGAATGTCATTTATGACTGGGTCAATTTGTATAGAGTATGATTAATTTATACTTATAAAACAATCAAAACCTTTTCTATAACGTCCATTATTTAATTCGCTATCCTTATCAATAACAACAAATTCGTGTTTACTATCATTTTCCTTATCATTCCAGCATGCTGAACATAAATCTTTGAATTCACTGTAGGGCATATCTGTATTCACATGATCATCATATATGTGCTTCAAATTCATTTCATCTTGACGAAAAAGTACAAGAAAATTGGCATTGTCACGTATCAGATGTTTTGGTATACGTGTATAGGTTTGACAGAGATAAAAGCTATCAACATTTTTGTGCCTCCCCATACAAAAATATGCTCTGACATGATCTTGTTTCTCACAAGCTACGTCATCGAATATCATAAGCGAATTCGGTTGTGCATCATCTGGATTAACAACTGATTCATGATCATTAAATGGGAAGTACCCAACTCCTTCTATAGGTTGTAGTGCTGACTCTAAGAATTTATATTTAGGCTGATTCAATGATTTAGAGTATACATAAATGTTCTCAAATCTCAAACCATTAGGATGAGTAATTAGTGCAAGGAGTGCATTCGTTTTCCCACAGTTTGATGGCCCACAAAGGACTGCTCGAACAGTATTTGGTAGCAGTGAACCATGACGTTTTTGAATTTTTTCTCATCACCTTGAATTATTTGATCAAAATTGATCACAGGTAATTTAGCTGTCTGTTTTTCAAACTTCATTTTGAATTATTTTAGATGACACTGAATACTATGTTAATCCGCTGATGACTTAATTCTGACTCAACAATATGCTTATAAGTACCGAGTATTTATACGATTGAGATTAGTCATAGATCTGCAATGGCTAAGAGCAGACGTATTAGTAAAGTTGCAACTAAACGCGGCAAAGGTTTTATCAACAGCGTTATAAATAAACTACCGATAGAATTACATGTGCCAGGATATCAGTACTGTGGACCTGGTACAAAATTAACAAAAAGATTAGCTCGAGGTGATCCAGGTATAAATCCTCTGGACAGAGCATGTAAAGCTCATGACATTGCTTATTCTAATAATCCTGACAATATGGCAGCACGTCATGCGGCTGATAAAGAGCTTGCTGAAAAAGCTTTACAACGTCTTCATGCAAAAGATGCTAGCCTTGGTGAAAAAGCTGTAGCTTGGGGAGTCAATAAAACCATGAGAGTAAAGAGAAGTTTGGGTATGGGCATGGAAAAGATGGCTGCAGTTAAAAAGAAGTTAAAAATAAAGAGGGGGAAGTCTAAAAGAAATAGTAAAAAGAGGAAAAAGACAGTAAAGAAAAAAAAACGAGTTGTCCCCATCCAACAAATTATAAAATCAGCTAAAAAATCGATGAACGAAGGAGTATTCATTTCACCGTTCAAGTCTGCATTACGGGGTGCTCGTGAAGCTGTAAAAATGGTTGGTGGGAAAAAAAATATACGATCATCACGTGTATTACCAATACCACCACTAAAAGTAGGTGGATTGCTACCATTTCATATACCAATTCTTGCTGGTTTAAGCGCTACTGGCGCATTAGCTGGGGGCGCTGCTGGTATCGCTAAAGCTGTAATTGCTGCTAAGACTGCTAAACGTGAATTGGAGGAGGCTAAACGACATAATTCAACAATGGAAGCTATAGCCTTGGGAAAAGGGTTATACTTGTCACCACATAAAACTGGGATGGGATTATATTTAAGTCCTCCCTTAAAAAACATGTAACGCTACCTCATCGAGCTCTGACCAATTTTGATTTAATCAAATATGTAAAGAATTTGAAAATTCCAAATTTCCGAGGTGTTTTCATGAGAAATAATTTACCAAAATCTGGTCCATGGAAGAAGGAATCAGCGATCATAAATCTAGATGATAAAAATGGTGGTGGAACTCATTGGGTCGCATACAAGAAGAATGGTGATGACGTCATTTATTTTGACAGTTTTGGTAACCTTCAACCACCAAATGAACTCATGAAATATCTTGATGTTGGTAGCGTGAAATATAATCATCAGAAATATCAAGATTATGATACCGTTATATGTGGACACTTGTGTCTTAAATTTCTAAATAATCAATTATAAATATATGAAACGAGAATAAAATATGGTTAGTCATGGATGATTCGTTGACGTTAACACTATCTGGAGCAACCTCCACATTGGAAGCTCAATATTTTCCACCCATTGAATTATCGCCTGGGAAAAGTTATGTCTTGGGACTTGTAGAGTTGTTAACATTCAATTCTATACCTAATATCGATGAAGGTTGTAATAAGTTCTATTTATCCAGCATAAATGGGAAGGAAGCAGATAAAATTATAACAATACCAACCGGAAGTTATGAACTACGTGACATTGAAAAGTATTTAATAAATGAATTACCTGAGGGAGTAGAATTGAGTATCAAAGCAAATAACAATGAATTACATAGTGAAATTAAATGCAATCAAATTGTAAATTTTGAGCCGAAAGATTCTATCGCATCATTATTGGGATTTGGAAATCGTCGACTTGTGCCAAACCTTCTACACAAATCTGATTTACCAATAAAAATCCTCAAAATCAATGCACTGCGAGTTGAGTGCAATATTACTACTGGCGCATATATGAATAACCGTAAAGTTCACACAGTTCATGAGTTTTTCCCAAGTGCTGCACCAGGATATAAGATCATTGAAGTACCATCCCACATCATTTACTTACCAGTCGCAGTACAGTCAATACACAATCTTCAGCTGCGAATTGTTGATCAAGATGAGAATTTGGTGAATTGTCGTGGTGAAACGATTACAATAAGATTGCATATAAAATCAGTGAAATAATGGGGATTGTATTTGATAAAAAAATTGGTGGCAGTTATAAAAGTCAAGCATCATGCCTAAAGCCCATCAGTCGTCGTGCCCCTGTCAGGGTGCTAACATCTCAGAACGCCAGATTTTTCAAAAGTCTGGGATTAAAATTACGTGGAAGATCGGTAAAATAAGAAAAATCAATTTGTGCTGCATTATACTACCATGGCGGAAATCTTAAACATCCAAAAACCAATAATCTTCGACGAATCGATTTCTCACTATGAGGTTCATTCACATCAACCTTATGCTTCAACAACATTTAATAATAGTGATGAAATAAGAATCAGTATTCAGCATCAAGATTTATGCATTCTACCGAGTAAGAGTACTTTACACATTTGTGGAAGATTTACGAAAGAAGATGGCACTGCTGTTAGTGAAACTATGGAGTTGGTTAACATGGCCATTTGTCACATGTTTGAAGAAATACGCTACGAATTGAATGCCATTGAAATTGATAGATGCAAGAATGTTGGAATTACAAGCCTTATGAAGAATTATATATCTTTAACCCCCGGACAGGCTAATTTAATGGAAAATGCTGGGTGGTTACAAACTGATGATAAATTGACTAATGGTGATGGATATATTGATATTTCTATACCGCTGAATTTATTACTTGGATTCGCTGAAGATTATGATCGGATTATTATGAATGCTAAACATGAATTAATTCTCATAAGATCAAACACTGATATGAACGCATATCTACATACACCTGCTGCTCGAGAAGCTGCTGAAAAAGTTAAAATAGTTCTTAATAAAGTGGAATGGAATGTACCATACATTACAATGTCGGACAAACAGAAGATTCAAGCACTCAGTTTTATCGCAAATGATCCAGCTATTCCATTAAGCTATCGTACATGGCAATTATATGAATATCCACTACTTCCGAAAACAACGAAACATGTTTGGCCTATCAAAACTTCAACGCAATTAGAGAAACCACGTTATTTGGTTCTAGGATTTCAAACTGCAAGAAAAAATATTGTGACGAAAAATTCCAGTCACTTTGATCATTGTAATATCCGAGATGTAAAAGTTTTCCTCAATTCTCAAAGTTATCCATATGGAAATTTAAATCTAAACATTAATCGCAATCAGTATGCTTTATTGTATGATATGTATACTAATTTTCAAACGTCATACTATAATAAAGATCCGGAACCATTGTTGACTAAAGCAGGATTTTTGGAGGAAGCACCACTCTACATTATTGATTGTTCAAAACAAAATGAATCAATCAAATCTGGACCAGTTGACATTCGTGTTGAATTTGAATCAAATGATCAGTTTCCTGATCAGACATCAGCATACTGCTTAATTCTGCATGATCGTATTATTGAATATAATCCATTAAGTAGTACTGTAAGAAAATTAACTTAATAATTATTGTATTAGATAACAAGGTTGAGAGAAATAAATAAATTTTCACAATTAAAAAATATGCTTTAATAAATTTTATTTTGCTTATACCCAATACACATAATTAATTAATTAATATAGCATGATATATATAATTATATAAGTTTGAAATAAATGTTAAGGATGAATTTATAATTATTTTAATGCATCTTTTAGTTTTTTACACTTGGTACAATCTTTTTTGTAAGGATAAAGATAAATTCCTGGGACATCATAATCAGGACTTGTAATTGAATTATGTTCAATGCAAAACTTATAGTCCATAATTTTAAAGTTCTGTTTTAAATTAATTGGTAGTTTATCCCAGACAAATCGTATTTGAGATCGAGCGAATTGTAGAATGAACACATCATCAAGACAAGCGATGTCAGCTGCATCCATTTTTCTCAAATCTGATAGTTGATAGAATAACTGTACTGATTTCTCATATGATGGATTACAGCCCCAATATTTCAAAAACCATTGTTTTAGCTGCTGAACAGTTCCATATGAACAAGCATAATGTCCAAGTTTGGTGTGGTTGAATCTGAATTCACATCGAGGTCTGTTCATATTTTCGAGATTATCAATCGAAAAAAATCTCATTTGTTCTAAATCAATAACTGGGACTGCATAATCAATCATTTCTTCGAGTCGTTTTTGCATTGTTGGCCCTTGTACATAAAAATATCGTGCATTCTGAACTAGTTGTTTTACCATAGGTTGCAATGATTCATAAGGATGATCACCAGTATCCCAGTGAATACCATGACGATTCCCATCTTGATCTTCACTTTGTTGCACAATCACAGTGTTAGTGTACTGAATAGGTGGTTTGAATACACAAATTTTACACTGATAAACACCATTTGCATTGTTTAGGTTATAAATATCAACTACACATAGTTCCTTGACGATGAATTTTCCATTGGAAACTATATAACCAACGAAATCCACTATATACTCCATTGTTATATATCTATTTATCAACTATGCGACGCTCTAATTTTTCCAGATTTTGAATGATTTTATATAAATTCTTTATCGAATCTTTCAGAGCAATGCAACTTGGGCACGACGAATCTCGTTTGCTTCTGATTATATCCAAATTTTTATAATAAGAAAATAGATCACTAAGAAAAGGACCAATAAACTCTGGACATATGTCACCAAAATAATTTTCAACTATTTCATCAGTGTCTATCGTACCCGGATGACTAATACGTAAAAAATGTTTTTCACTATCACTTAGCTCCTCCATTTAGCACAGCTATAACTAGGAGGACTTAACAAAAAAGCATGAGTTTTATAATGGCAACCCCCTCCAGAAAATATTCTTTTTAGGAGCACAGAGTAAAAAATGATTGGTTCAAAACCGGTTCAATCAACCGTTAAACCCCTACTTCTAATGAAATAAATAATATTCTCAGAAAAACTTTCGAATTTTTGATCATAAACCTCCCCTTACAGCTGTTCAAAGGTCTAGAACGGCCCAGAATGAAAAAAATATCCCCACCAATTTATGCGTAGAAAATTCGAGATATATCTCGAATGTTCGACCCCCTCCAATTCTACGTAAAACAGTTAAAAAATATATATACTGAAAAGTTCTTGAATATCCATTAAGTCCCAAAAATCTGCTTTTATCGATCGGCGGAAACAGATCCCAACGAAATCTTCATTACCATTATCAGGTTCCGATTAAATCTACGTTACCATGATCAGGTTTCAACCAAGCCTGCATGATCATGAGCAAGTCCGAACGAATCTACATTATCATCAATGAGAAAAAGGCCCAAAATATCGATGAAATAAATCTGCATTACCGATAACAGCCCCTAATATCGATAAGAACAAATCTACATTACCACATATATTAAAACAGATCCCAAATATCGATAAAATAAATCTACATTACCTACAACAGCCCCAAAATATCATCAAAACGAAACTACATTACCATATCCGTGAAAAAAGTCCCCCAGATATCAATAAAATAGATCTACATTACCTACAACAGCACAAAATATCGGTAAAATTAAATCTACAGTACCAACAATGGCACTTATCGTGGATCGGTAAGGTAGGCCACTGTTTTGATTTCGGGGCCAAAAACCCTCTTATTCAACTACTACCATATATTGCCATACATAGTCATATATGATATACAAGATCGTATAAAAACAGATAGTGTGCTATTAAATATGACGATACATAACTACGCATTGGAATTATGCGAATAGTTTAAACTTACGAGTTATTTATTTCGTATCGAATCAAGCTATTTATATTTAAAAATCATTTGAAACTTTTAAATGTCATGTGCACCCTATTTTTTTTTTTTAATTATTATTATTATTATTATTATTAGTAATTACCAAACTTTTAACTTCCCGCTAAAAAAAATAAAAATTTTCAAAAATTCAGGAAGTTATTGGTTTCACCCTGATTTGTGAAAATCGAAATTCCAACAGATCTCGACGATTTGAGTTCTAGGAAGCTATTCTGACTAAATTCAAGATGATGTCCGAGTGTATGTACGTACGTACGTACGTATGTAAATATTCTGTAACTTTTGAACGGATGAACCGATCTCGATCTTTGAGGTGTCATTCGAAGTGGCTTATTATTTACTATAAGCACTAAAAATTTGAGCTTTATCGGTAAAGTACGTTCGGAGATATTTCAAAAATGTTTTTTTTGAATAACTTAATTTGCTTGATGGATTGATTCCAAAATCTAATCAGCTCAATCTAATCAAAATCGGTTCATTCGTTTAAGAGAAACCGTTAACGAAAGAAATAAAAAAAAAAATTTTTTTTAGTATTTTGGAAATTTCTCAAAAACGACTCGATAAATCGATTTCAAAATCTGACCAGTTGTAGAACTCAATAAAAGTTATTTTACGAAAACAAAGGCATACAAAAGTATTTTCGAGCTCCTTGAGCTTGAAAATGTATCCACAACAATTTTTCAAGCTCAAGGAGCTCGAAATGGGTGGAAAGTCTTGGGGCTGACCAAAAGGGTTAACCGACCGACCGATTTTTTCAAAAAGTAGCCCAGCTGATACCTCTTTCCTGAAATATCAAAGATTTTGAGCGACCTTAAGCAGCTTATATTTTGACTTTAAATTTTAGCAATTCTGTTGTAATAATAATTAAATAAATACATGTCAGGACTGGTTGGTGATTAGGATGTTTAAAAAATACGCATATTAAGAAATATAACAATATTTTTATTTGTTACAGCACATAATGTGACAGGGTTGTCAAGCTCTTAAAATCGATCAGAAGAATATTTTTTTAATGAGATTATAATGAAAATAGCTAGAAAACAATGCGGAAGTCGAAAAAACTTTGTGAGTATTAATTTGTAGGAAATAAAAATGTCTACAAAAAAGGTCCTATAATATTTTGTGATAAGTTTCGCAGGAAAAGTGAAAAGATCTCAAAATTTAATATAAATTCACATTTACCCTCAAATAACTTTCGAACAAATAGATTAATCAAACAATGATAAGAGACTTTTTTTGTAGAGCATTCAATTTCCTACAAATTTTGCCTGCTAATTTTTTCTATGATGCATCGTTAGCTAGTTATAAAATTCAGAAGACGCAAAAAAAAATATTTTTTCATGTTATGGAAAATAAAAAAGTGCAATGTGGAACCTTATAATGTGAATATTAAGAGCTCTTATTCTTTCAGGCGTCTTTTTATATCTAAATAGAACTTTTCAACCTATTTCCGAGAAGAAAAAAAAAATTTGTTTTTTTTTAAATCACCCTAATGACCATACATGGGCATACTAACTTTTCAATTAAGTTATGCATGCCCATATATGAAATGTATAAGGTCATATATAGTCTCGTATGACTATATATGATCATTAGGGGGGTCCAAAAAACTGACTTTTTTTCCGAGTCTCTCATGAAAATTTGTTGGCTTATGATGTTCTAAGAAGCCTCTCCAAAAATCAGCTCGATGAAAAATTTTCGAGAGGTCGCTCAAGAATTTTAAAAATATCAAAAATGATTGAAAATCGGTTTTTTTTACTTCTAAATTTTTTCTTTCTTTTGGCAGCAATAGTTTACATTTGTAAAATCATGTCTATACTGAAAATTTCAGCCCAAAATTTGAATATTCTACGGAACTCAAGAATTTTGAATAGTAACTGATAATACGTGACTAATACTTTGAATTAGTTTTTGCATTTTTTTATAACTCAATTATTGTCATTTCACTAAAATATAACTTTTGCATAACCAAAAATATACAGGACAATCTTGAACAATAAAATTTGGTAAGTTTTAAATAAGGGATAAAACCTAAAAATTGAATTAAAATAGAAAAAAGTATGTATATAACTTATTATTTCTATTTTTCGGGTTATATTTCCATTCATTGCGATGCACATTCATGGTGAAAAAATTGAGAAGCTTTATTATCAATATTCAAGGGTCGCTTGGAAACGTTCAAAAGACAGTACTCGGGAACATTCAAAATTCTTAAGCGAGGTTTAAATATTTAAATTTTGGGGTTATATTTTCAGCGTAGCCATGATATCACAAATATAAACTATTGCTGCCACAAGGAAAAAAAAATTTGCAATGAAAATTCAAATTTCGATCATTTTGTTGTAATAACTACTAAAAATATGTACAAAAAAAAAAAAAAACTAAAAAAATGTACAAAACATCGTGTTGTAATAATAATTATATAAATACATACCAGGACTGGTTGGTGGTTGGGATGTTAGAAAAATACGCATATTGAAAAATATAACAATATTTTTATTTGTCACAGCACATAATATCACTGGGTTACAAAATTAAATCGTTGATTTAATTTATTAATACTGTTAAATTGTCTGAGCCCATGAATGCGTAAATAATTGAATGCAAATTGTAAGACTGAGCTCGAGTAAATAATTAATTTGAATACAATTGAACACTGACTTGATTGAAAAGTTGTATAACGTATATCAATCCCGAAAATTCGCGACGGAGACGCGAATCCGTTGAATGTAGCGTATGCGGTCGCCCACGCGTACAAAAACACAAATAATAATAAATGAGTTTAAATGATAATAAACAATAATAAATATTTTTTTCAAATTAAAATAAATAATAAATTTTAAACAATAATTAAATGATACATAATTAATACTTGGTATGCCTGAACCAGCTCCTCAGGCTGGGTTAGTGCCCGTAGGCGCCAGACCGTTTTCCCAAAACGGACAAAATTTATTCAGGGGGAAAATTACGAGGAAAATCCGAGCAAGTGACTCGTGACGAAGTGGAAAAATATTCGAGAAAATATAGCAGAAAATTAAATATATATAATAGAAAGATTATAAATAAACAATAGATAATTATCTATAAATAATAAATAATTACAAGAAATATAAATGGAAAATAACAGTAGGAAAAGATCCAGGAAAAATAAGCATTAAACTTCTTTCCCCGACAGCTGTTGGTTTCCGTTTGTTTAATTATTAAACATTAACAAATATAAATAATAATATTTTACACACTTAATTGTTGTTAAGTTAACCACACTAATCACACTCGGTGGTTATAAAAAATACAATCCAATAAAAATTAACTGTTTCCCTTGAGGATACAATTTTTGCCGGCAATTACCTCGGCACCAAACTTATTCTCCAGAAATCAACGTCAATATCAACAATCAACGTCAATGTCAACATCAATAAATAATAATTTCAGTTAATTTTCTTTTACCATAAATTATAATAATAACAATATTTCTTTTAAATTTTTCTCCCACCACTCGTGAGAGAGAGAAAGATACAGTATTTTGGTTTCTCACTCACACTCAAAATAATAATTTGCTCACACAATAATTGATAAATGTGGAAATAAAATAATAATTTTTATGTAAAAATAATAAGTTGATAATTTTTCTAACCACTGGGGTATTTAAATTAAAAATAAAAAAAGGACTTATTTACTTTCTTTAAATAGTATAAAATATAAATAATAATATCAATGATAATAATTTATAATAATAAGAATTCCAGTGAGAACCAAAAATAAATATCTCAAATACGTTGAGTAAATAATTCGATCATAAGATCAGACTTGAGGAATTTTTGGGTACGGCGTGTATAGTATAGCTATATATACTACCCGTATATATCTATATGTATACCGGCAACGTTTTACGACGTTGCGTACGTCATATCTATATATGTATATATTAAATCACCAAATATTTTCACCAATATAGTAACAATATTTACTAATAATTAATAATATTTAATCCATGTATCATTCCATAAATAATAATTATAAACCGATTAATTTTTCCCTAACGGCGACCAACAACTACCGGGGGAGGTTACCAGATGAAAATATTTTATCCAGCGAATGAAATACAAAGTACTTACTCAAATCAGCAAAAATAATCAGCCAAATAAAACTTCAGATAAACTAATACCAGTTAGATTCACCTGGTGAATATTTATAACTAAAATCCCTCAAACAATAGTAATAAAGAGCTCTCAATGTCTTAGCAAAACGTCCGTACACGCTGCTTGTCCGTATCTTTCTGACTTAATTAGGTAAACCTTCACCTGTTGGTCGTCGCGTAAAGGGCAGCACCATCGCCCTTAATTATTATTGTAATTACTTTTGACATCCAATTTAAATTAAAAATATAAATTATAACATAATTCTCCAACACCTGGATGATACATGGTAAATTACTTAATTACATGAACTATTTGTTCATATCCTCTTTATGTTTTTATATTAAATCATAAAATAAATATTAATTGTTCCTAAACAATAAACATCACTTGACGTCATCCGTCGGATGACAAGTTGAACAAAATTATATGTTGACAATTGTTGGGGCATGATGTGACGCTGAATTATGCATCCCAACTAACTCAAAATTATAAATAAATACTTAAAATAAACAAAAATCATCAGTTATATATTTAAATTATAAATTATAAAATTAAAATTAAATCGCACGTGTGCTCTCTCTCATACCCAGCGCGCATGCGCAAGCACCGTGCACGGACTGCCATTATCAACGGCGAAATAGTGGAATGCCCGCGTAACGATTTAAATTCAAATATAAAATTGAATATTTAACTTAAAACTAATTAAAAATTAAATAATTTAAATCGTTACGTGACAGTTGTCATGATAAAAGAAGGCCGATGCTATTTCGACTCTACCGTACGGTTCAGCGCCGTACGGTTCAGCACCGTACGGTATAATACTGAATTTTATATGCCCATACATGACCATATATATACCCGGATTAAGCCATATATGATCTGTAAGATATATGAAAATAGATGGTGCCTTTTTATATGTACCAACATATAGTCGTATACTATAAAATCTCCGTAATTTTAACACTCCTGTCCAGGACCATTCCGTAATGTTAACAAATCCTGTCGACTTCACCATACCAATACTCGTGTCTTATGTGCGCATATTTGCGCCGTAAAAATGCGTTATGTACGAAAAAAATACATTTTAGGTTAGGAATTAATCGTATGGGTTGTGACGTTACATTGCCGAGGAGATGGAGTTGGAGGTAGAGTAAGCGTGTGCCTGTGTGTTAGAGAGAGATAAAGTTAGTATGTGTGTCGAGCTGAGTGTAGGGGATAGTGAGTTGAGAGTATGGAGTACGTGTGTGGTGAAGTAAGTGTGTTGAGAGTATGAATACGGGTACGTTATGTTGTATGTTTTGGAGTGTCTGTGTGGTTGAGCGTGGATTTAACGGGGTATGTCTATCTGTGTCGCGGATAGTGGCCAAGATAACGTGCCTCCCGACCAGTGATGATGACTAGGCCCAGGCCTAGCCCTCGGGGTTGACGTCGTGATCATGGAGGAGCGACTGAGATGTCGCCGCCCCTTCGAGTTGGTACCCGAAGTTAGCTGGGGTACGTTTATGTTTATTTGGGGATGGCAGGCCTCGTTTGCGATGCTCAAGGAAGCCAAAGAATTCGCTAACTTCGGATATCACGGGGAGTGATATCGCGGGAAGACCCGCGAGTCCACAGCTTGTATGTGGTAAGGGAAGAATGGGTGGAGAAGCGAGAATGTGAGAGTGACTGGACGTAGTAGAGTGTGGAAGTGAATGGAGTAGGAGCAGAGAGAAGAGTAGTTGAGAACTGACCAGGGTGTCAGCGAGTTGGATTTTGGAGTCGCTCGAGTACGGACAAACCCGGTAGTCGAGTTTAGAGTCTTGGAGCAAGTGGTTGTGAGTCGGAGAGCCCCAAAGGTAGGCCTCGACCACACCCTTGGCGTATGTCGTCTTGGAGCTTGTGGCTCTACGTATTGAGTTTCGGAGTCGTTTTGTCGGGATATTTGTCGTCTCGTTTATCGTATTATTTATTTTATTTTTATTAAGTATCTAGAAGTGTGTAAGTTCGTGATTCGTCGTCCACGAGAGGTTCCCGATGTCATACCCAGGTATTTATTTATCTGATGGACCGAGAGTATTCGACCGCGGGCCGCTTGGGCCCTTCGCGTCACTCTCGCGTCATCTTTACGATATTTTATTTAGTTTTCTTTCCTTTAATTTATTTTAATTTAATTTCATTAATCGGCTTCTTCCACGTAAAAAGAACCGCGACCCTCTCTCCACAACCTAGCATACTGAGCACACCAGGACATGGCGCTACCACCGTTCAGTTTTCTCATTTCTGAAGGATTTAGATATTAGGTTTTAATTTACGTGTACGTTTAGACCGGTTGCCGATACCGGGGAAATAAAAGTCAGCTGGCGCCCGTCAGGATCTGGAGGAAATGAGAGGATTGATCGGTAGGCGAAGTGTAACGTAGCCCGATTTTGTGTAATTTGAGTTTGAATAATTGAGTAAAATTTATTGAGTAAAAGTTAAGTGTAATTTTTGTTGAGTTTTATCGAGTGTTGAGTAAAATAATACGTTGCAGGGTGTAGGTGAGAGGGTTTGAATTTCCTGCCACTAAGATTTTTTGATTAGTCGTGCGAAAAAACGTAGCAGGAGACAGGATTGTTAACATTAGGGAGAGAATCTTGTTAAATTTAGAGAAAGTGTAACACTACGGAGAGTCACATTAGGGTGATTCTACCGCATTTCCGACTAGAATTTTTTATAAGGACCTGGCTAGGACTTGATCAGTTTAACCTTATTTCAAATAAAGTCCAGATCAGGATATCATGACAAGGAACTAATATGGATATAACGCTTCAGCCCTATTAGGTCCTTATCAGGATTACCTTATCAGATCCTTACCAGGATTTTGTCACCAAATCCTTACTAGGATATCTTCATCAAATTCTTATCAGGGTTGCCTTATTAGTAATTATTTTTAAAAAAATATTAAATAGTAAAAAAAAATAAGAAAATTTTTATTCGATCCGGAATGTGATCTATTGTAATCAAAACGTTAACTCGAGGAATTAAACATGTTTTCTATTGATGGAAAAATCCTGATGACTGCTGGGTTCGAACCTGTATCCTTGTGATTCAAAGTCATTGGTACTATCCACTGCGCTGACACACATATGTGATCTTGTTAGTGTAAATATATTCATTATGATATCAAAGAGTAACTAATGAAAAAGTAAACAATTCGTGCTGCAATGATTGACGTAATTTTTTTATAATATTGTTTTGTACTTTGGTTAATTTTTAGCCTGTAAATATTGTTACGATGTGGGAATCGTACGCCTCCGTACAACTTCGGGTGGTGGTCGTCACGTGCTTAAACATGGCGTTGCCGCCTATATAAGCACGTGCACCCCACACTCTATAGCTTTTGTTCATTGATCAGTACGAGGCATATAGCTTTTTGTCAGTTATCAGTACGGAGCTCATAGCTTTTCTAGTCGTTATTACCAGCTAGTTATACGTATAAACCGGTATCGCATTGGCAATCAGCCGATATCAGGGTCATTAACAGCTATGTCGATCTGAACAGTAGTATATCGCGTTATAGTGAATTGCATTTAGTCAATTCGGCGAATAACTAAAGTAATTGTTACAGTTAGTTAATAATTACCAGGGCAGCATCGAATCAATAATTCGTAATATATTATACTCGAGTTATTGGGTAATAAAGCTATGCGAGTGTGAATCGCAGTAACGACAGTATCACATGCAGTTAGTTGTGTGATACATTGACTTGTAATCAGATTTTGTGCGGCGTGGCAGATTTATAATTCTATAAATAAAGTAATTATAAATCATCAGAAGTTGAACCAGTGTTTGAGTGAATTCACCTGTCTCAACCCACCTCCTATTGTGAATAATAAGAGAAGCAGCATCTGAGTGCAGAGTCAGGGTCCAAGGAGGCGATTTCCAAGGGCCAAACCAATCGCCAAGTCCATCAACATCCAGGACGACTTCACCGAATACTAAAATTAGGCTAAGTACTAGTATTAGTTTAGTTTTATACGGCCAGTTCGGGTAAATTAGTAAAGACGAGTCTCAAGTTTGAAACGAGCCGAGGCGAGACCCACGAAAACTACACGCTACCACCTCAAGTGTAGGAAAACGCGATCCCCTACGTTTCAATATAATATTTAAACGATGGGATAACTTATTTATTGATAAGGATATCCTCATGTGGTTCTAATAAGAAACGCGTCAGGTTCACCTGATGACAAATCAAATTTTTTTAAATAAGAAAATCTAAATGTGGTCCTGATAAGGAACACGTCAGGTTGACCTGATGGCAAATAACTTTTTTTTTAAATTAGGATATCTTGATGAGATCCTGATGAGAAGCTCGTCAGGTTTGCCCTATTAAGGCAAACCTCATATTAACCTGGCAAGGTCCTTATGGTACTTCAGGCAAATCAGGAAAAATTCTAGTTGGGTAGTTATATATGGAATTATTTGAAAAGTCCATATGTCAATCTATTACCATATATGCCCTTATCAAGTTATGTATTGTCATATATGATAACTAAAATATGAAAAAATAAATGATGCACTTTTATCTATGAATATATGTAACTATATATGCTCATATATAGTTATATAGGATCATTTATAGTTGCAATATCGACTCATTTAAGAAGCATGTATGCCCATAAATGATACATATATTGTCACATATGGTCATATATAATTCGTTTCTCCCGGGGCAATCAATTATTGGCAACCAATTTTTTACTAAACCTGAAATTTTTGTTTTATCCCGCGTCGGTTCTAAATTGTTTGTAAAACCCAATCCACTCTTCGAATTAATCAATTTACAGAAGAAACTAGTGGCAAACTTGTAACAATCGTTTACTAGTTCAAGAATTTGTTACTGCCTACTAAAAAAAATTTTATAACTTTCAAACATTCAGGAAATTAGTATTTTCACCTCGATTTGAAAAAATCGAGTTTTCATCAGATGTCGACATATCGAGGTCTAAGAAGCTCCTCTGGCTACTTTCAAAATAATGTCCGAGTGTGTGTGTGCGTGTGTGTGTGTGTGTGTGGAGGGGGGGGGGGTACATAAAAATATATGTAAATATTCTGTAAGATTTGAGCGACCGAACCGATGTTGCTTTTTTAGGTAGCATTTAAAGCGGCTCATTAATTCCAATAATTTTTTAGAAATTGAGCATAACCGGTACGGTGAATCAAAAATACAATTTTTTCAAAAATGTTATTTTCGGATAACCTGTAATGTACTCAATGGATTGATTCCAAGATCTAATCAGCTCTAAAACTTTGTAAGCCACGTTGAATGCTACCTTAACTATCAGAATCGGTTCATTAGTTCAACAGAAACCGTTGTCGAAAGAATTGCGAAAAAGTGTTTTTTCGTAATAAAATTCAAACTGTTGAATTAATCGATTGAAAATTTTTTTTCGAACAGTGGTTAAAATACTGCGTCGAATGTCACCTTGAACGTCAATATCCGTTTATTATTTTAAAAGATATTGGTGATTAAAAATAATAATAATTACAATTTACTTAAATTTTCATAGTTTTTTTAAAATTATTCAGAAACGGCTCGAACCATCGATTTCAAAATCTAATCAGCTCTAGAACTCTATCTGAAACGCTTTGATTGCCGCCTCACTCATTTCAATCGGTTAATTTGTTCAAGAGATATCGTTGGCGAAAGATATAGTAAACAACGGTTTTCCGCAAATATCCTTGAAATGACTGAACCAATCATTCCCAAAATGGTACCAGTTCTAGAACTTGATAATTCGTGCCGATTACCACATCGAACTTTAAAATTAGTTAATTTGTTCGAAAGATATCGATGATGAAAAGTTAAAAAAATAAAACTTTGTCAAGACCCTAGATAAATAGTAATATAATGTAGGGGAGAGGAGGGGGGGGGGGAGATTAATGGGCCCTTTAAAATTTTCGGATGCCTCGAAATATTTGGGGGCAAAATAGGCCCTCAAAAATTTTTATTCAATTTAAATGATTCAAGAATACGGAACCCTTGTGAAGTGTTTGTGGTTTACTTTTAATTCATCTTATTAGAAAAATGTTCTGAATTGAAATTTGAAATTAATTTTTTAGATTAGAAAAAGCAAAAAGGGTAAAAAAATCAAATATTAAAACTTTTGTTTTCGGGGGCCCCTTTTGCCCCAAATTTAATGATTTTTCATTTTCAACAGACGAGGCATATTAAGACTAAAAACATAGTATGGGACTAGGAAGAAGTAAACCAAGTGCCACAGAGAGAAAAATGCATAGTAGCTTGAAGTATGACAGCACAGATATTAAATATTAGTTCTGTGAACTAATTTTCGTAGTCACTGGTACTACACAGTAGTGCTCAAAACTAATACATAATAGCAACACTAACTATTCTTCACGAACAATTTTAACAGTGGTGAAAAATAGTGTTTTAGTAGTTTGCTGTAATAAATTAGAATAGTATAAGCAACCGTTTTAATCTAGTTGATCGTAAGTAGGTGATATAACTATGAAAAATTAATTTTTGTACCGTGTCCTTCGCAGTGATAACAATAATTAATTAATAGTGTATTTGAATGAATTAAAATTATACTAGTAACTTCTTCTACATAGTAGATTCTGAATAGCTGATATAACTATGAAAAAAAAAACAGTTCTTGTAACAAGCTAGAGCAGTACTGACAATAATATTTTTATTATTTGCTTCAATACATGTTAACCCTTCGTCACTCGCGCTCTATGGCGATTTTCCGTACAACACTATTTAGCTTAATAGGTTTGGCGTGAATACGAGTGAGACGGTGACACGACCTTTGACCCGAAGACAAATCACCCACGACAAAATACCCGCGACAAAATACCCAATGCCTAAATACCCGACGAAAACATACCCGCAAACCAAAACACCCGCTACACGGTGTGACGCATTTTAGGTCCAAGACAATTCATCCCCGACAATTCATCCCGAAAATCAATTTAAAAAAAAGATAAGAAAGAAAAAAAAATCTCATTGTTGTTTTTTTCGGTGAAGAAAGAGTATCTTGATAAGGGGGTCCAGAGGCGAAGCCCCGGTAGGGTTCAGGGACCTAGTGCCACTTTTGACATTTTTTTCTGTGTGGGTATATTATTTTTATTACACACACACAAAATTCGTGAAAAAAGGGCGCTATGTTTCACACCCTTTTATGTGTGGGTACATTTTTTTAATCACACACACAAAATTTGTATTCAATAATAATAATTGTTGTTAGTATTTTATCTGATAGTATATCAATTATAGATATTTTGGCTTGCGAGTATTTTCTCGCGGGTATTTTGTCTTCGGGTTAAATGTTACGTAGCCGAGTCAGACATTAGAGAAAGCGCGTGTAACGGAGGGTTAATAGTATCAGTCACTTTTTTGATTTTATAACATGTTTTTTATTTTTTAATATCCAGAAATTCTTCAAGGAATTATTAATGCCATTATGTAGTTAAGCATCTACTATATGACCATCAAAACAGGCACTTGACACTCTAGCAAATAACAGAGGAGTATCCGTGCCAGAATTGTTTCTAAGTATGGACTATAAAAACTCTAAAATATACGTGTAACCAGAAACAGCACAAGTGGTTGAGTGCCATCTAGTGGCGAGCACTGAACTACTTCTGCTGCTGCCTAGCACCGGTGACTTTCTCTTCTTCCACATATATATTCTTCCAACAAATATTTCTCTGAAGTCGTTTACATTAAAAATCCAAGAAAATAAGAAAAAAAAAAATTGACAAATTATCGATACCACCAATCGACAGCATTTTTTCTAAAAAGAATTTTCATCGTATCGATTTATTTATAACATTAGTTAACAAAAAAAAAGTCTCTGGACAATACGATAGAAATTCGTTTCGGAAAAAATACTGACGATTGGTGGTATCGACATTTTGTCAATTTTTTTTTTTATTCTCTTTGATTTGTAATGTAATAGACTTAAGAGAAAAATTTGTTGGAAGAATATATATGTGGAAGAGGAGAAAGTCACTGGTGCTAGGCAGCAGCGGAAGTAGTTCAGTGCTCGCCACTAGATGACACTCAACCTCTTGTACTGTTCCTGGTTAGATATATATTTCAGAGTTTTTGTAATCTAAACTTAAAAACAATTCTGGCACGGATACTTCTCTGTTATTTGCCAGAGTGACAAGAGTCTGTTTTGATGGTAATTTACTCTCTAAATCTAAAGCAGTGAAAACTACTGAAAAATAGTGTATCTACACTATTTCAGATTTAGAGAGTCGTATATGCTTGATTACAGTATGACATTAATGTTCCGTTGAATAATTTTTTTCACTATACAAAAATAAAAAATACTTTCCAGCTAAGAAAAAAAAAAAAAAAAACCTTCTTAATTCGAAACAAAATTTCGGAAGACAGTATGTATGAAAAGTTTGAATGACTATGCTTTCTTAGTATAATCTATATAAATAAAAATCAATCGCTGTTCGTTAGTCTCGCTAAAACTCGAGAACGGCTAAACCAATGTGGCTAATTTTGGTCTTGAATTATTTGTGGAAGTCCAAAGAAGGTTTGAAAGGTGAATAAATATGAGTTTAGTATAGTGTCGGATAGCTCAACTGGTAGGGCACTTGACGTGATACCGACATGGTCTGGGTTCGATTTCCAGTTCAGGTTATCTATATTTTTCTCAATTTATCTATAAATTGTCTTATTGAGAAGGTTTGCATGTTTAGGTTTCCACTATATTAAATTGATATTTTATATAGTGGAAATCAATTTGATATAGTGAAAAGCTAAACATATAAGCCTTCTCAATGAGACAATTTATAGATAAATTGAGAAAAATATATGGGGCATTCCACACCAAATCGGACACCATGTAGCTTTTGCACCTCAGATTTTTTTGTAACTTTTTTAATTTTTAGTATAGGTTGAAAGAGGCCTTTATGATTTTTATCAAATTTTTTCCTCCAACCGTTTTCGAAATATCGAATTTCGAAAAATGTAGATTTTTTTTTTTTTTTTCAAATGCCTGTAACTTCGTGAAAAGTGGTTTGAAGAAAATTTTTATAGAGTCAAAAATGTTTGTTTTTAGATATTTTATCAGTAAAGAATATCAAAAAATTTATTTGAACCACGCTCCTATTGAAATTTAAACTTTTTCGTATAAACGGTCGATTTACAAAAAAACACGTACTGATCGATTTTCCTCATAATTTTTCACGGCAAACTGTCACCTATTCTACAACTTTTCCCGATATGCTCATAATTGGACAACGATGGGATCTATTTTTTTTTTTTAATTTTTTAAATTTCATATTTCAGTTTTTTTTAAAGAAAAATGTCTTAAAATAATAGCATGCTCAGGATTTACTGTTAATAATTATCTGAAACACAACTATCATCAAAATTTCTAATTTTATTTCCTCAGAAAAATTATTACTAATTAGTTTATTATTATTATTATTATTATTAATAAAATTGTTATTTATTAATTAATTAGTAATAATTTTTCTGTGGAAGAAAATTTTGATGATATTTGTGTGTCAGATAATTATTAACAGTAAATTCTGAGCATGCTATTATTTCAAGACATTTTTCTTAAAAATAAAGTGGAATATGAAATTTAATACATCTAAAAAAATAGATCCCATCGTTGTCCGATTATAAGCATAGCTGGAAAAGTTGTAGAATAGGTGACAGTTTGCTGTAAAAAAATTATGAGGGAAATCGATCAGTACGTGTTTTTTGTAAATTGACAATTTATACTTAAAAGTTCAAATTTCAATAGAAGCGTGATTCAAAAATTTTTTTTTATATTTTTTATCGAAAAGATATCTGAAAACAAACATTTTTGACTCTATAAAAATTTTGTTTAAACCACTTTTCGCGAAGTTCCAGGCGTTTGAAAGAAAAATCTCTTCATTTTTTGAAATTCGATGTTTCGAAAACGGTTGGAGGAAAAAATTTGAAAAAAATCATGAAGGCCTCTTTCGACTTATGCTAAAAGATAAAAAAGTTTCAAAAAAATCTGAGGTTCAAAAACTAAATGGTGTCTGATTTGGCGTGGAACTATTGAACTACCAGTTGAGCTATCCGGCACTGTACGGTATACCGTTCAATTTGATCTATAACTTATTGAGTCAAACTATCCATCGTACGGTAATACACCAATTTTATATAGTGGAAACCTACACAGAGTTGATTTTTTTGTTTTGCTCTACAATCGATTGAGGAAGTACGAAGTCTGCCGGGTCAGCTAGTATACTGTTACGTCAAAATAACACATATTAAGAGTAGCGCTTCTGTTTAGCCTTCGCCGAGCGAAATAACTGGGACGGAGCTATAAGGATGACTGTTTATTTAAAATTAAAAGAAAATAAAAATTAAAAATGGTTTCGTTGTCTAAGAGATAAATCAAAATAATAAAAATTAAGTAAAATAAAATTTAATTAATTAAGTAAAATAATAAAAGCAAAATTAAAACAACTTCCAAATTTATTAAAATCAAAACAATTATTTAAAAATTATTACAAAACAAAATTTAATTTGCATTAGAGAATTAAATGCGATTTACAATTTTAACACTTTTATAAAATGGTTCAACTCTCGATTTCACTTGTTATTTAATTTATTTAGAATCAATCAATTTATTATTTTAAATTGAATAATTAATTATTTATTCAATTAAATTTTTACCTTGATTTATTTGATGATTATTATTGTTATCAATAATTATTTATTTGATTTTTTTTATTTATTATTCTTCCTTCTTAACCCTTGATAATTGATGGAATATTATCAATATTGAATTTTATTTATTGAATGAATTATATTTAAATAATTCAACTTGAACTTGATAATTGATGGAATATTTATCAAAATTATTTTTTTTATTAAAATGAATTATTACTTTTAATAATTCAATAATTATTTAAAAATATTCTGAATTATATTTTTATAATTCAGTTTATAAATAATTAAATCACATTACAATGATTTAATAAAATTAAGGACCGTGCCTTTAAACAATTAAAATTTCGTCAATGACGAATGAGCTCACTTAGGAAACTGAAATCTTTTTCGATTTCCAGAAGAGCTGTTACCAGGTAGTAACATCCCTTCCAATAATTATTTAATTATACCAATTATTTTATTGGCTATAATTAAATCAATATTTTTTTTATAATTATTATTTATATATATATTTTTCATGACTTCCAATGCAGTTAGCAACATACGCATAAAGCATTGGAGTCGAATTCATAAATCAATATTTATTGATTCGTATTTTTCTTTATTACAATAAACTCTTTTAAACATGTTATTTCATTTTAATTATTAATAACTTGTTGATTAATAATTATTATTTCATTATTTTTCATTATACAAATTTTCATATTTTATTTCATATTTCTTTATTTTTTTTACTTTATTATTAATAAATTTATTATTAATAATTATCTTTCATGCATAATTTTTATTAATATTTTATTATTTCAAAATTCTATTTCATACTTTTCACAATAATATTCTTTTCATATTTTATAATTTTCATTTCATTTTTAATTATAAATTATCATTATTTATTTATTCATATAATTCATCAATTCATTTCATTATTTCATATTTCATATTTGTATCATTTCATTATTTCTTTTTCATAATTATAAAAATTTTATCATTTCATTATTTCTTTTGTCATTTATTTCATATTTCATAATTATTATTTTTTTGTTTTTCAATTACTTTTATTTATTCAATATTCTTTTAATTATAAATAAATTTCATATAATAATTTGAATTTATATTCAAATTTAAAAACAACATTTTTTTTTATTATTTAACCCTTTTTTTTCATTTATTCATAATCATTCAATAATAACTTTACATAAATAAAAATAATTTGAATTTAAATTCAAATTTAAAAATCATCAACCGTAATAATGGCTGGAAGTCATTTGTTAATTTAATTAATTTATGCATAGCCAGATGGCATAACATGTATGATTTTTGATAAGTTGATTGACAGCAAGAATACGACGTCGTGACGTCACATATACTATAAAATTTTTAGTTCAAACAACCCACCGTAACACAGTTCATCTAACTTGATATAAATGATAAGCCGTAACAAAATAGTGTAGTTGATTTAAAATTTGTAGTTAAGAAAATTATGTTCAATTGGTTGATCTTGCTTGATATAAATATCAAATCATTACCATATCGTATAGTTGCGCTGGCTAGAAATTTTGAATTAAATTACCCAACTCTGAACATAGAATTTTTTCGTAGATAATTTCATTCCCTACAAATTATCCAGGATAATGTTTTTTCAAATTTCATATCGCTTCTTAGTTATTTACATTTTAATGTGAAGCTCTTGAAATCGATCAGAACACCATTTTTTTAAAGTTTGACATTAAAATGTAAATAACTACGAAGTAGTTCGAAATTTAAAAAAACTCTAGTTCAGAAAATTTGTAGGGAACGAAATTGTCTACAAAAAAAAGTTTATGAAATTTTGTAATGTCTGATAGTTTCACTGGAAAAGTAAAAAGATCTAGAAATTTATTATCAATTTGAATTCAAGCTTCAATAACTTTTGAATTGATGAATTAATCAAAAAATAATAGGAGATTTTTTTTTTTAAGAGCGTTTAATTCCCTACAAAATTATGCATTGCCCATTTCATAATCATTATTCGTTCACGAGTTAGAAAATTTATAAAAAAAAACCGAATGTGTCTCAAAATAATCAAACTTTAATCTTCAATATTTTTTAAATGGTGAGAGTTACTATAAAAATGTAAAAAACGTTTTTTGTAGAGCGTTTAATTTCCTTCAAAAATACAGAATGTTTTTCTGTACGATTAGTCAATGAGTGAGATATGAATTTTTTTCTAATGGACCGAGGAAAAAATCAAAAACTGCAATGCGGAGCACCTTCCTATTGAAATGAAGAGTTCATTTCTGGTGAGAATTATCTAGAGGTGTTTAGCAACCAATTTTTCAGTGTCACGTGTAGAAAAAAAAATAGTCGATTTTTTTGACCCATCCTAATGTATATGAATATATGGACAGATCCAATTTACACAATTTTTCATATGCAAAAAGGTACTAACTATGCAACGCTGACGACGTTGATTTCATGAGTGTCTGAAACAGTGTTTCCAACTTTAGCGAAAAAACCCCTAAATTTGGCAAAGCTTGTTATTCACTGGTTATCCTTATGTTGTGCACTTGTTTCGTGCTACACTGTATTGTTAGACATATATTGCTTGTCGTTCAGTATAAAGACTCATAAATCACAACTAAACACAAGATATGTGCCTACTTGCATGATTTTGTAGTTTCGTCCTGAGTACGTTAACGGACTCGTCAGTAAGGCTATGTTAACGTACTCTTGCCTTAGACAGTCTAAAAAAAATACAATTTCAGACTCTGAAATTGTATTTTATTTGCCAATTTATGTATCCATTAAAAAATCATGTTTCGTTTTCTAATGTTATTGAATTTTTGAAAAAATAATTACATATTATTGAGCTTAATCAGTTAACATTTAAAATAAATAAGTATTGCCGATTTTTACAAATTTAAGGTGATTAGTTTTCAAACACTGATTCCTAATCAATTTTATATATAATTTGGCTAAAAAATGATGTGAATAATTACTTCAAATGAAGTTTAGTGATCTTCAACTTTTGTAATTAGTAATATGAATATGAATATTCTATTGTACCGAAATAGAACTATATATTTAAGTTTACTGAGTAATAAAATATCATCAAAAACCATTTCATAAAATATTTTACTATGTTTATTATGTTTTTTTTTTTAGACCTATAGATGAAACTTGCGAACCACGTGGACGTCCTTTTGATGATTTTAATTTTGGTATCTTTATGTTAATCAATCTACTCACTAGTTTTCCATCTTGTACCAATCCTTCTTTTACCTGTAAAAAATTAGTATTTATCTCATTTGTACAGTTTATTTTTTCTAAACTCCATAATTGAAATTAAAAATTTATAAAATAAATATATTGACTCACAACATCAGAAACAGCTGTTCATTTTTGTTTCTTATTCATTCCATCTGTAACTTCTAAGGATCTTTTCTAAATACGATTAAATGTATTCAAGTATTTAGTTGGGTGACCTTTAACGATGGTACTTACTGCTTGTCGAATTCTGACTAGCTTATCAAAACATCCTTTTCCAGGTGATATTTCAGTGAATGAAGACAGTTTTCGATCATAGTACGCACGATAATAAGAAACTGGAGGTTCTTGTAACCTGAGCGCATGTAAACGTTTTTTCAAATCATCTAGCGATATCAAGTTCAATGAATCACTTCGATTTGTGGTTTTTTTGGATCGCTGGAAAAAAAATAAATAAATTATAACTCTGCTGAAAAGGCTCATAGCCTGATCAGTATAAAATTTATTTTACCACATGTTCAACTTGATTTTCTAAACTGACCGATGATTCTACATTATTCAGATCATTTCTACGCAAAATTTGCATTCGGTTTCGTAGGCTTTCAATTATGGCATCTGTGCATATTGAAATTTCTATTGATTGTTTCCAATGTAAAATAATTTCTTTAATAATTTCTAGTTGATTATTCAGCTCAGATTCAATAGTTACACTATTTAAAAAAATTTCCAAATTATGGATATATGGTTTAATAATTTGAATTTTTTGAGTAGGAGTCAAAGGTTTTTTGTTTTTTCCATTCAAATTAGTAATAAGGGGTTTCAAAGCATCATCAAATTCTATTTCGTTAGTATTAACTATTTTTAACTTCCCGCTTAGAAAATCGATGATTTTCAAAAATTTCGGGAAGTTATTGTTTTTACCCCGATTTTCGAAAATCGAGTTTTCATCAGATGTCGACGTTTTGAGGTCCTAGGAAGCTATTCTGACTATTTTCAGAATGATGTACGAGTGTCTGTATGTATGTATGTGTGTGTGTGTGTGTGTGTGTGTGTGTGTGTGTGTGTGTGTGTGTGTATGTATGTGTGTGAATGGCCTATAACTTTTTAATTAATGAATCGATTTAGATGTTTAAGGTGGCGATTGAAAGAGCTTGTTGGCCGTCAACTTTCCTGAAAATTTCAGATCATTTGATCAAGTAGACTCGAACATATTGGCGAATAAAAAACTAAAAAAAATTTTTTTTTTAGTTTTTTATTGATTTCTCAGAAACGAATTGAACGATCGATTTCAAAATCTGATCAGCTCTAGAGCTCAATAAAACGCGTCGAATGCCGCCTTAACCATCTCAATCGGTTGATTTGTTCGAGAGATATCGTTGGAGAAAGAAATGGTAAAAAACGGTTTTTTTCAAAAATCTTCAAGACGGCTTAATCGATCGCTTTCAAATTCTAGTCAGCTCTAGAATTCAATAAAACGCGCCTATTGCCACCTCAAACGTCAAAATCGGTTGATTAGTTCAAAAGATATCAGCGTTGAAAAGTTGAAAAAATAGCATTCAATGTTATTTTTTCCAGATAAATCAAAATCTACTGTACTAAAATGTGTCTAAAATCTTACAATTTTTTTCTCTTTATGATTTCTTTTGATTATCATATAATGCCATCAAACATGTTCTTTAGATTAAACCATATTATCAACGAAAAAATTGAAAAAACACAGTTTTTAATCATTTTCTCGGATATTTTAGATACTATTGCTCTGACCTAAGCCAAAACTCATTTAAATCTTGATTTTGATCACTGACATTGATTTCTGCATCAATATATTTAGTTTATTCAACATAATCGGGAATTAAAATTTAAAAACAGCTTGTTCATTAATGATTTTTGATTCTTAAACTTTTAAACTTTAGCATAAAGCGTAACTTGCTAGAATTTGAAAAGCTCATAAAAAAACAATTGCATGCAATATGATTTTCGAGCTCGAAGAGCTCGAAAACAGCGGGAAGTTTTGAGGCTGGCCCGCAGGCTCAACCGACAGACCGATTTTTTTGAGATTAAATTGATAATTTTGGTCCCAGAAATCATTAACGTATTTTAAAACTTGAATTCTAGCATAAAACAAATAACTACATGCAGTGATACATGTTGAAACTAAATCTTTCATCAACAAACTAATAACTTTTTTCTTTATAAGAATATTATTTATATCTGGGACCGCAATCAATTTATCAATAGTGTAAACTGGTTTATCAGTATTAAGTACTTGTTGGAATGATCTCTGACATTCAATACAATATTGTTTAGTCCACCTCGGGCTGCATAATTTTTCGTTAAAAAGAGATGCTTTTAGATACCGAAGAACCGCAAATATATGTCTACAAGGCAATGACATTGATTTCCAAGTGCCACATTCACATGAGTTCATGGTCACCTCGTACGTTATACTAGGTGTCTGTATTAAATATTTATTATCTTTTTCTAATACTTGATAAACTTCTGATTTTCTAAGCTATGATAATACATATGTAGATGCTTCACGACTTAATAAGTCTATATACTTGTATTCATCGCTACTTTTAGGATAATCATGAGCATAAGATCGTGTGAATGACTTTGATGTTTTTAAATAATTTTGATGTTCGTGAGATTTTAAAAATGCAAAAAACTGTTCTACAAAATCAACACATGTGCTCGACTTGTTGACCATTTGTTTTATCTTTGCATTTAACGACTCTTCTCGATTATTTGTTCTATTGCCGAATTAACCAAATGCCATAGTTGTAAATGCCCATTTATGACGAATCGAATGCCAGTTTTTTATTATAATAATTTAATACATTTTCAGGTACAACAGCTTGAAACTTTATATAAGTTTCATTATGGTCATTTTCATTTTTATTATAAGCCATTTTTTCAATCAAATTTAAACATTCAACTCTCTGATCTTCCGTGATGTCCATTTTAGCTTTAGTTATTTCACGATGAAATGTCCGAAACGCATGCTATAAACATACAAATACTGGAATATCTCTCCCAAAAACTTCTTTGATGCAATCACGCTCTAGTAAATCTTTATCTCCCATAAAGCAATTAATACGAGAACTGGCAGTAATATTTTCGTTTTTAAATGTTTGTAAAAACCATTTAAAACTATCATAGTCTTCGTGAACTAAAATACCTATTGCGACAATTTCACTAAAAGTATTTGAATCTTCAACCATTAAAATTAAAACTGTTAAATCCATTTTCAAAAGTTTATATTGAGACAATGTGAATTGTCTTCGTCGTCCTCAGCCTTGCGGTTCCCAATTTTCTCCGTCTCGTTGCTGCCTCAATTTAGTACGTCATAGTGCCATGGTCACATGACTTAATTTTCACGTCAACGCATGTCCGTAAGGGTGAAGTGGGGATAGTTTAGAGGAGAGTCCCAGACCCTCAATTATCGGCCAATCACTTCGATCCCGGATCAATTAGCGTTTAGACATACTTTCTTTCATTGTCAGTTTGCGATAATTATTTTATACTTAGTATATTGCTATATTTTCTATAATTACTCTGGCTAATTTACTTGCAATATTATTCATTACTTTTTATGGATTGTTATAATTATTCTAAATAAAGATTTAATAAAGTAAATCAGATTGTACGTTACCGGCGAGTCAATCGCGGTAGTAACTATAATAGTTTATTAAATATCAAAAATTGTGTGTAACTGCGTTATTCCACTGGGAGGAATATTGTATCCGATATCTACGAGGATATTCGACATATTGTTAATTGCAGAACACTTATTGTAAGTAACTGAACATTATTATAATTGGCAATAAAACTTGCATTTTCTAGTTAACTCTCATCACTCTATCTCTCATTTACATTATCTACTTTCCTATTCTACTGGTGAGAATTATTAAATCGTTTATTAAAAGTATCATTATTAATCAAGAACTGATAAGTTTAGTTTAGTATAAGAAATCTATTGATAATTAATAAGCCGTGAGGTAAGTTGATGACCTTTTCATACGTTGCCGAGTTTGAATAAGTGCGGGTCCTTGCTTTGCAAGAACCCTCGCCCATTGCTCTGTCCAAGTAAATAAAAATTTGTTAGAGGCCAGCCTAAGCCAGGGTTCAACCCGCGAATTCTGGTGGCTGCTGGTAAAAATCGCGAAAGAGAAAAAGCGATTTGTCTCAATATCTACCATCAATGAATATTATCTCTGGCCATGCATTCATAGATTTTTTCATGTCTGGTGTACTGAAGTAAAGTGCTTTAAATTCATTATCATCAACTAACAATCTAGAGCTAGCACCTATATAATAATAAAGTAATTGGTGAATGACTGTTGAACTACAAGTTGTCAATATAAGTAAATATACGTTAATAAAAAATTCACCTCAAATACCTTTTTCAATAAGACGATCTATCATCATAGGCAAGTCATCTTTTTCACGTAAATTACTTTGAATATTTGACAAACCTTTTAGCGTAATTTGTTTACCGAATTCTCGCCACACATATTGTTGTAAATATTTTTTGTTGCAACGAACCTTTTATAAGTTAAGTACTTCGTCTTGTTGTTCAGGTAACAGGCGTCGGACTTGGGGTATCAAATCATAAAAAGGCTAAAAAATACGAATTTAATTGTTTTACATTAGTAGAAGCACATACAATTAATTAAACTAATTAATAAAATATACTTAATAAGCTATACTTAAGAATGAGCATGGTTTTGGTTTTCTAAATACATCTTACGAATTTCCAAGTTTTGCTTGTCTTCTGACAGACCCATTATCACAAATGCTGGACAACCGACTTTATACGTGCTAAATGAATCAAGCATGACTTTCTGATTATGAAAATTCTTAAAAATCTGTAGCTTTTATTTTTGTAAAGTAAATAAAAAACCTTTGTACCTTGCTTTACGTTTTTTTTTTGGATTGTGTTTTGTATTCAACTCCACCAAATTTGCATGAGAAGTTTATGTACTTTTTTTGTAAACGGAGTAAAGTCACTGAGACATTATTATTTGCACTTCTACTTCGTCTAATGTAGAAAAATTCACTGATAGATTCACCATATTCCTTCACGAATGTTTCAGCTTCACAAAAGCTTAAAAATTTTTTTTCAATATATGGTATTATACTAGACATTATTGAAATATACTTAGTTTCGTCACTAAGTATTAGAAAACAATCATTTAAATAATAGATGAAGTCTTGTTGCCGCTGAACAAAGAGAAACTATCATTCCAACATTAATCCAAATCAATATTTCATCCAATGCATCGAAATTAATTAGTGATAATTAATTATTAATTATTAGTGATAGTTAATTAAGTAAGTAATTTTATCCAATACATTGGTTATCTAATTACTAAAACGCAAAGTCTGACGTTAATGTGCCGAATCAATGCTACCAATATATTTTTTTAATGAACTTGTCTTCTGCATTATCAACTGTCGCTTATAAATTTATTTGTAACTATTTTCTTATTTTATGTACATGGCAAACTATGTTATTTACTGATGATAAATAAAAATCACAGTTGGCACTCATGAACACTTTATAATACAAAAATTAATAAAAATATATTTACACAAATGTCAGAAACATATAATTGATAACAACATTCATGAAAATGGCAGATGAACAGTTGATAAAAGACAAACAATTCTCATCATTTGAAATATTCGAAGATCTGTTTAAAGCTTATAAAAATAAATATTCATTAAAGATTGTTATTGTTAATAGCAAAACACTTCGTAAGTGCTTTATAAAGAATACCACGGTAGATTTAGTTGAAACGCAAGGTTATAAAGAAGAATTAAAATATTTTCAAGTGACTTTTCTGTGCGACACGTATTTCATTTGTTACTTTAATAAGAATGTTAATTTTATTATTAATATTATTATTTCTTTTTTTTGTTAAATGCTCAGGGGGTTATCCCCGGTAGTCCGACTCTACCGAGGGCCTTACCTGAGCGCCAAATCAATACTGCTGCGATGCATCATCAACAAGATGATTAGCATGCGCAGCAGGCCAAGTTTCGTTGCCTTAGGAGACGGAGGGATCCGAGAATGACAGCCTTTTGCATCGGCGATGCCAAAAACTCAACTTGCGATAAACAAGTTGGGATTCTAGCCAATGCGGACACGAAAGTCTGTTTTATCCCTCCTAGGACGCCAACAATGAGTACGACAAGCTTGACACGGTAGCCTGGTTAAAGCTTGCCAATTTCAAACAGAAGATCCTGATATATCTCGTGTTAGTGCTCTTCTTTAACCGTGATGTTATATTCAGCCGGAGCTGAGAACTCAATAACAAAAATGTTACGAGCAGGTAAGGCAGCACTGGTGTTTTATCAATACCGTGCGTATGTCTCAGATGGTAATAAAGTACTCGCAGAGCAGCATTATGGCGCTGGATGTATGCGTTTCTTGCCAGCACAGGACATGCTGACAAAAGATGCATAAGCGTCTCTGGATGCTGTCGACAAACCCTACACAAAGTGTCGGGTAGCTGCGTCTGGAGCACTTTAGCACGGTATTCGAGAGTGTTAATAACACCATCTTGGCAGGCAAAAATATACCCTTCGGTCTCGGACATCAGGCCAGCTGACTTAAGGAAGGAAAACGTCAGCTGTGTGGACAAGCCATGATCACGCACGTGTTTAAAGAACACGCTGTGCATGGACTTGCCCATATGCGTACTGAGCAGTTTTTGATGCTCAGCATTCCTGATCAAGCCATGATCACGCACGTGTTTAAAGAACACGCTGTGCATGGACTTGCCCATATGCGTACTGAGCAGTTTTTGTTGCTCAGCATTCCTGACGACCGTCTTAAATTCCTCCTTAGGGAGTTCAATAAGCGGGTTTACTCTTCCAAGACCGAGGGATTTTGCCGCGTACATTGCTGCCTTATACAAAAACGATCCCTTATACCCATTCTCATGACTATGAACAATTTGCATAAGGAAGTCATTTTCATCTGCAGTGAAATTGACAACTTCGTATGTTAAACCCAAAACCAAACGATCATGTAGACACTCCAAGCTCTGCAAACCTCTCCGTCCGATGTGCCGGGAAAGGTATAATCTGGTGACTGAGGATTTAGGCTGCATGCTCCGATGCATATTCATGACTTTGCGTGTCTTGATATCGAGGTCTCTGAGCTCTTTTCGGGCCCATTTAAGGACACCGAAAGAGTACAGAAGTACTGGGACAGCAAGCATGTTTGTTGCGGAGACTTTGTTTTTTCCGGAAAGTTCTGAAGACCAGATTTTCCGGAGTCTCCGTACATACTCGCTGCAGAGAGTCGTTTTGATTTTCGAGACGTCCTGCATAGGACTCCCGTCAATCCCTAGATATTTGTACGACTCTCCGGCGTCAAGATGGTCTATGACGCTCCCATCTACTAACTCGATATCTTCACGCACATCGGAACACTTACCCTTCACCAGATTAACGGACGCGCACTTGTCCAACCCAAAAGCCATGCCGACATCCCGTGTATACTCCCCTACGATGTTCAAGGCTGTCTGAAGGTGTTCCTCATCAGGAGCATACACCTTCAGATCATCCATGCAGAGTAAGTGGGTGATCGAATACTTTCGATCAGATGGTGGACCCACTGAGTATCCACGGGTGCGGCGTAGCGCAACAGAAATTGGCAATAGTGAGACGCAAAACAGCAGAGGACTCAGAGAATCTCCCTGAAAGACTCCTCGTTTGTACTCTACAACTTGTAACAGGGATTTTTGAAATAAAATTTATTATTTTATTTGAATTTTTATTCGACTGCGCTCTCGGCCCACGCATTGCCGTTGCCCCCACGCCGTTAAATAAATCCATACTGGGACTGTTATTTATTGGTTAAAATGTTGGCCGTGTGACAAACGGGTACCATGAGGGGCCCCGAGTCCCACCTGTTATAAGTTGAAAATAAAATTTTATAAAGAAATATACGGTACTAACATCGTCCGAGAGTGGGGACTTCACTGCTTCGTAACTACTCAGAGTCGCAACTTGCGACACTCACTGCCTGGAGCTGCTGGCGATCAGTCACCTTAAGATCAGCCATACATTACACAAGTAATAATAAGAGTGAGTCTTTACAACACGTCGCTGCTTATACTGTGGCTGCAGTTGAAGCCAGTTTTTGAAATAAATATAACGCTGAGTCTAATGACCGCGTATATAAATTGCTGAGATATCATTAAACTCAGGAAGGCAAGATCTGCGTCACAAGCTAAGGAGTACGACGACGAGTCAACCACAACATCAGAACGTTTAGTGGACATGTAATGGTGGAGGCGAGTCACCCACGTATTAACATAAAATTTTGGTAATAAACAACGGTTCGATTCTATTGTTAAAAGGGAAATTTATATTTATATTATAAATTTTATTGGAAAGTTTTGAGTATCGGTAAAATTTGATAATTAAGTTATTGAGGGTAAAATAAAAATTTTAAAAGAAACAGTAAATTTTACGGCGTGGGTTCGAGAGCATTCGGTCGCCATCTTGTGCAAGTTCTTGGTGTATTTTTGCTGGTAAAGTAATATTAATTAATTGGTACAGTTGAGTCTAGCGACCACATGCTTATTAATTAAAAATTTTTATATTATTAAATTGGTTTAGAAACAATAGCAGGTATTTTTCTAGAGATACTGAGTCTCACAGACCGTTCTCTAGAAAGTACTGGAATTTAGCTTGGTAGAGTCTTACTAAAGTATCGTGACCTTTGTGCTGAGTTTCACAGACCGCACTACTGGAAACTTTGTTTAGGAAAATTTTATACTAATATTATTAAAATAAAATCAGGATCGCAATAAATGGACCAAGAACTATTCGGTGCAATAAATAAATAACTGATAAGTGTGAGTGTGTGAGATTTTCCTCGCCAGCAAAGATTTATTTAATATTAAGGAAATAATAATTGTTGTTAAAATTAAAGGCATTTTATATTAAAGTAAAAACTAAGTCAAATTTAAAAATACGTAAATATTGTCGGGAAATTGAAATTTTATTATTGTTAAAACATTTAATATTAAACTTGAAAAGCATATCTGTTGCCACATAAATATTATAAATAAATTTTGGATATTTTATTAAATTATGATTACTGAAATAATTATTCTCAATTGACTAATGACACTGAGTCTCACCGACCGCTCATTGAGTGATTGAATTTATTTGTATTGGAAACCTGACTCTGCAACTGTGTGGTCCAGCCACGATAAGGAAATTTTCGAACTCGTCCTTGAGATTTTTCATTCTTTCTGCTTTGATTTTGCCTTGCACACGATACTGAGAGATCGTGCAATTTACTCTCAGTGGCGCCCTTATAACTTTTGAGTTAAAAAGGTGTCCAAATTTGTGACCTCGTAAGCCTCGTCGTCAAGACTACGGAAGTCGAGGGGTACCCGGTTATAAACTTCGGTTACACGTTTGTCGTTGCCACATGAAATGTGGAACCGTGTTCGCCAAAGCTGCATTGTACGCTGAATGCATCCCACTGTATTGTGATTGACCCCAAGGCATTTGAGCAAAAAGAGAATAAGCTCATGAGATGTTGAATCGAATGCCTTGCGGTAGTCTATCCAGGCCATCGACAGGTTGCGCTGATAGTAGATCGCGTCTTGAATGACGCATCGATTTACTAACAGGTTCTCTTTGCAACCTGACAGACCTCTTTTACTGCCACGTTGTTCGTATATCTGCTGCCATACAGGGTCTATCTCCTGCAGAATGCGATTATTCAAGATTTTAGTGAAAATCTTATAAACCGCATTCAAACAGGTGATAGGCCTGTAGTTTTTCGGGTCAGACAAGTCTCCTTTCTTCGGAATGAGCACGGTTCGCCCTTCTACAAGCCAGCATGGAATTGGTTCATTACCTCTGATCAACGCTGTAAAAATCCGGGCCAGATGACTATGGGTAGAAATTATTATTATTATTATTATTATTATTATTATTATTATTATTATTATTATTATTATTATTATTATTATTATTATTATTATTATTATTATTATTATTATTATTATTATTATTATTATTATTATTATTATTATTATTATTATTATTATTATTATTATTATTATTATTATTATTATTATTATTATTATTATTATTATTATTATTATTATTATTATTATTATTATTATTATTATTATTATTATTATTATTATTATTATTATTATTATTATTATTATTATTATTATTATTATTATTATTATTATTATTATTATTATTATTATTATTATTATTATTATTATTATTATTATTATTATTATTATTATTATTATTATTATTATTATTATTATTATTATTATTATTATTATTATTATTATTATTATTATTATTATTATTATTATTATTATTATTATTATTATTATTATTATTATTATTATTATTATTATTATTATTATTATTATTATTATTATTATTATTATTATTATTATTATTATTATTATTATTATTATTATTATTATTATTATTATTATTATTATTATAATTATTATTATTATTATTATTATTATTATTATTATTATTATTATTATTTCTTTTTTCAGTTAAATGCTCAGGGGGTTATCCCCGGTAGTCCGACTCTACCGAGGGCCTCACCTGAGCGCCAAATCGTTACTGCTGCGATGCTTCATCAACAAGATGATCAGCATGCGCAGCAGGCCAAGTTTCGTTGCCTTAGGAGACGGAGGAATCCGAGTATCACAGCCTTTTGCATCCGCGATGCCAAAAACTCAACTTGCGATAAACAAGTTGGGATTTTAGCCAATGCAGACACAAAAGACTGTTTCATCCCTCCTAGGACGCCAACAATGAGTACGACAAGCTTGACACGATAGCCTGGGTAAAGTTTGCCAATTTCAAACAGGAGATCCTGATATATCTCGTGTTTGTGCTCCTCTTTTACCGTGATGTTATACTCAGCCGGAGCTGAGAACTCAATAACATAAATGTTACGAGCGGTTTTATCGAAGAGCACAATATCAGGTTTATTATGGTCGATTTTCCGCGTTGTTGCGAATGGCACGTTTCAATAAATACGGCAACGCTCATTCTCAACAACTTGCGGAATATCTCCTGGCAGATAAGGCAGCACTGGTGTTTTGTCGATACCGTGCGTGTGTCTTAGATGGTAATAAAGTACTCGCAGAGCAGCATTATGGCGCTGGATGTATGCATTTCTTGCCAGCACAGGACATGCTGACAAAAGATGCATAAGCGTCTCTGGATGCTGTTTACAAACCCTACACAAAGTGTCGGGTAGCTGCGTCTGGAGCACTTTAGCACGGTATTCGAGAGTGTTAATAACACCATCTTGGCAGGCAAAAATATATCCTTCGGTCTCGGACATCAGGCCAGCTGACTTAAGGAAGGAAAACGTCAGCTGTGTGGACAAGCCATGATCACGCACGTGTTTAAAGAACACGCTGTGCATGGACTTGTCCATGTGCGTACTAAGCAGTTTTTGTTGCTCAGCATTCCTGATGACCGTCTTAAATTCCTCCTTAGGGAGTTCAATAAGCGGGTTTACTCTTCCAAGACCGAGGGATTTTGCCGCGTACAATGCTGCCTTATATAAAAACGCTCCCTTATGCCTATTTTCATGACTATGAACAATTTGCATAAGGAAGTCGTCTTCATCTGCTGTGAAATTGACAACCTCGTATGTTATACCCAAAACCAAACGATCGTGCAGACACTCCAAGCTCTGTAAACCTCTCCCTCCGATGTGCCGGGAAAGGTATAATCTGGTGACTGAAGACTTAGGGTGCATGCTCCGATGCATATTCATTACTTTGCGTGTCTTGATATCGAGATCTCTGAGCTCTTTTCGGGCCCATTTCAGGACACCGAAAGAGTACAGAAGTACCGGGACAGCAAGCATGTTCGTTGCAGAGACTTTGTTTTTCCCGGAAAGTTCTGATGACCAGATTTTCCGGAGTCTCCGCACATACTCGCTGCAGAGAGTCGTTTTGATTTTCGAGACGTCCTGCATAGGACTCCCGTCAATCCCTAGATATTTGTACGACTCTCCGGCGTCAAGATGGTCTATGACGCTCCCATCTACTAACTCGATATCTTCACGCACATCGGAACACTTAGCCTTCACCAGATTAACGACCGCGCACTTGTCCAACCCGAAAGCCATGCCGACATCCCGTGTATACTCTCCTACGATATTCAAGGATGTCTGAAGGTGTTCCTCATCAGGAGCATACACCTTCAGATCATCCATGTAGAGTAAGTGGGTGATCGAGTATTTTCACTCATTTGGTGGACCCACTGAGTATCCACGGGTGCGGCGTAGCGCAACAGATATTGGCAGCAGTGAGATGCAAAACAGCAGAGGGCTCAGAGAATCTCCCTGAAAGACTCCTCGTTTGTACTGTACAACTTCGGTTACACGTTTGTCGTTACCACATGGAATGTGGAACCGTGTTCGCCAAAGCTGCATCGTACGCTGAATGCATCCCACTGTATTGCGATTGACCCCAAGGCATTTGAGCAAAAAGAGAACAAGCTCATGAGATGTTGAGTCGAATGCCTTGCGGTAGTCAATCCAGGCCATTGACAGGTTGCGCTGATAGTAGATCGCGTCTTGAATAACGCATCGATCCACTAACAGGTTCTCTTTGCAACCTGACAGGCCTCTTTTACTGCCTCGTTGTTCGTATATCTGCTGCCATACAGGGTCTATCCCCTGCAGAATGCGATTATTCAAGATTTTGGTGAAAATCTTATAAACCGCATTCAAACAGGTGATAGGCCTGTAGTTTTTTGGGTCAGACAAGTCTCCTTTCTTCGGGATGAGCACGGTTCGCCCTTCTACAAGCCAGCATGGAATGGGTTCATTACCTCTGATGAACGCTGTAAAAATCCGGGCCAGATGACTATGGGTAGAAGTTAGTTTCTTCCACCAAAACAGGTTAATGCCATCTGGACCCGGAGCAGCCCAGTTCTTACCATTATTCAGAGCTGAACGAACTTCTTCCACGCTGACTTCAGGGCTCTCTTCATCAGCATTGTCGTTACGATGTTGTCGACAAAATGCCTCGACGTCGTTGAGAGCTGGAGTGTCACGATTCACGTTCGGTTGGTCACCGTACAACTCGGACCAGAAAGCTTCTACTCGCTCGATGGATGGGGGATCGCCAGAAACAGATGTCTTAGGTGTCAGAAAGCGTGAAGGACTTAACCGAAACAAAGAGTTATCGGTAAGCCGCTTCAGCTTTTTCTCTAGTGACTTTTTGGCAGTCACTAGAGCCCGCAACCTGTTAAGGGAACCTTCTTTGATGTTAAGAAGCTTCGCCTTATTCAGTGTGTGATGCTGATATCGTAATTGAGCCGCAATACGGCGGACTTTTAGTGTAAATGCTTTACGAGCATTTACAAAGTCAATCACACACTGAATGCGGGAGACATGTTTCCGGAGATTATCAATCTTCAGTGAAAGCTGTCCAATGCGCCTTCTCATCTTAGCCTCAGGAGAAGAGATATTTCTCCTCGCTGGAGGTAAAAGTGAGGAAGCAGCATCATAGACAGCTCGATTGATGGTGAGCAAAGTAGAGTCTTCCTGAATCCGAGCAGATAGTTCGTGGTTTTCCGTGTCAAGTAGATGTTTTGGGTAGTGTGTCTTTCTAGAGACACATACTTGTCGTGTGTCAAAATCATTGTCGGCGTCTTCGGAAGAACGGCGTCTCTCCTGATGTAGCTGTGCTGGAAAAGACAGACGGTGAGATAACCGTCTGTTAGTTAACAGTGATCTTCGTGTCCTCCGGAGATGGGAGGCATAATCACGTAGATGTTGTTGTGAGAATTGGCTATGGTTAGGGTGCATATTGCACCAAAGTGCATGCATCCTAGCCATGTAGCCTCTCCGCTCCGGTTCACTGTTATTATAGCACATCAGGAGATCGGCTCGTAATTCCTCCGTCCACCTAAATGCAGTCCGTTGTTCGCCAAGGTCGTCATTATACGGGATCTCGGTGCTCCGCCCAGCTAGTGGGTAGCCCTCATCCGAGAAGGGCCGGTTGTGGGGAGCACTTCTGTGTTCAGGATTATCTTGAACTCAGTATACTTTGCATTGGGGAGTTAGCCCAATGCAAAGGTCGTTGTGCGATTGGTAGGCCAGCAGATGGAAGGCCAGCCTACATTGCCCACGATGCGCCACGGGGTAAATAAAACCCCCGCCGGCCGCACAACATGCACCGTGGGCATTATTATTATTATTATTATTATTATTATTATTATTATTATTATTATTATTATTATTATTATTATTATTTTCTTTTTCATTAAATTATCTTGGATGATTATGAGCATCAATTGTTTGTAATTTTTGTAATTTACGATTCATCATATAGAATCAATTCTTTAAAATTAATCGATTTTTATTTTTAATTAATGATTTTAGGTCAAACGATGTACAATGTTCAGCATGCATAAAAATGAAAGCAATTAACAAGCATAACCTAATAATTACTTTTGTTAATTTAGAACATAGTCATGAAATAACTGAAACTGAAAGTGGTACGTTCGAATTCAAGTTATTTTATTTTTTCCTTATTGTAACCTCAAAATGGTATCTTTATTTCCAATGAACAAGTAAAACTCATATCGATGCAAATGCGTCATTATAATATACATGGTATGTAAATATATTTTATAATGTTTTCACAATTATTCTTTATAGTTCTAAACCATTTTCCTGACAATCTGGTGGGTGCTGAAGTACTTGAAGATAATAGAGAAAGGATAAATTCATTGATATCAGAAATTAAAGATGCATTGAATGCTTTGTCATCTGATGAGTTCGAAGAGAATATTAAAGATTTAAAAGAATTATTAATAAAATGGAAAAATAAGGATCCAGAACCAATAGAAAATAATATGGATCAAATGGTTGGAAGGATTAGTGACACTTCATTGAATGTATCAAGAGATACAATTTCTGACACGGATTCTTTATTAGATAATCCATCTTTTTCAATAAACTTAACTAACGATGTAGCTAATGATGGTAAAAAATCTGATAATAATTCTATTTCAACTGATTTATTAACCATCGATAGTAGCCGAAGAAAAAGTATACGAGTATTAAATTTTAATAACTTAAGTTACTCTGATCAATTAAGAAAATTACTGAGCTGGCTTTTGATACCGGAACAAAAAGCAAATAAAATTATTGCTGGTAAAATAAAATTAAAAAAAGCAGATCTTAAAATAAACCCTTTAACCCTATATGATGGTTTCTTGGTAGAGGAAATGGAACAATATGTTGTCACACACCTTAAAAAAAATATTCTGAGTTTTCGTCTTTGAAATATTTGTTAACAACTATAAAAATTAAAAAAAGAAGAACAAAATTGGGTATGCAGCAAGTGCAGCAAAAAAGATCACCACAAAACAGTTCTTTGTAATAGTTGCCTAAGACGTATGCATTATTCTTGTGCTAATATCAAACGAAAACCACTGAGTGATTGGTTCTGTGATTTTTGCAATATTTAATGTTCTCATAGCAATTATTTGACGGAAAAAATAGTTTCGAAATACGCAAACTTACTTAGATCGAACGAGTTTCATGGTGGAAATGATTGCAGACTTTTTTACATTCATGTATATCTACTAGGGTGTTTCATTTCAGAGCAACATTTTTTTTTAAGTGCATGGGAAAAAAAATCATAGTCTAACACGAAAAAAAAATTTTTGCGCAAGAAAAAAAATTCTATGTCGATTACAGACCTAGCTTATTGAAAAAATCGATTTCCCGTTTAAATAGCACGGGAAAATTTTATTTTCAACTTTGAGTATTTTTAACTCGTTAACTAGTCAATAGATCGAATAGACTAAAACACATTTTTGTAGGAAATTGTACGCGCTACAAAAAAGGTCTCTTATCATTTTTCAATAAATCTATCTGTTCAAAAGTTATTGGAGTTCGAAGTTAAGCTCTACTAAATTTCAAGATCTTTTTACTTTTCCGGTGAAACTATCAAACTTATCACAAAATGTCAAAAGATCTTTTTCATTGAAAATTTTATTGCCTACAAATTATTATCAGTAATGTTTTTTCAAATACCGCATTGTTTTGCAGTTATTTTTATTTTAATTTCAAGCTCTTAAAAAAGTAGTGTTCTGATCGATTTAAAGAGCTCAACATTGAAATGAAAATAACTAGAAAACAATACGGAATTTGAAAATATTTTATCTATTATAATTTGTAGAGAATAAAATTTCCAATAAAAAAGATCCTATGACATTTTGTGATAAGTCTGATAGTTTCACCGGAAAAGTAAAAAGATCTCAAAATTTAGTAGAGCTTACCTTCGAACTCCAATAACTTTTGAACAGATGGATTTATCAAAAAATGACGAGAGACCTTTTTTGTAGCGCGTACAATTTCCTACAAAATATTTATTAGGCTATCCGATCTATTGATTAGTTAACGAGTTAAAAATACTCAAAGTTGAAAATAAAATTTTCTCGTGTTATTTAAACGGGAAATCGATTTTTTCAATATCTGTAATCGACATAGAATTTTTTTTCTTGCGCGAAAATTTTTTTTTTGTGTTGAACTATGATTTTTTTTCCCATGCACTTAAAAAAAAAAAATGTTGCTCTGAAATGACACACCCTAATATCTACGTGGATAAAATAATGTCCTTCTTCATCAGATCTGAATTATTTTTTCCTGAATTCAGACATTTGATTGATATGTATTCATAAGAATGAAACTTAATACTATGAAATACTGGATAAAGATTTACTGTTTAAAGCATCAACTTTTAGTTTATTTGTTTATTTAGTATCATTTTTTATGGAAGTTCACATAGTCAAATCTAAAAAATACTTTTAATACATTTTTAATATAATTATGTAATAATTCGTTAACTGTAGATTACTATTAGTAAAGATAAAGAAAGTATATAGTGTAGAGCTGTTAATAAATATAATAACAGATAAAGTTTTTTAATGTTGTGAAAATAACATTGAAGTCTGAAATGAAAATTTAAGAAATAACAATTTTTATCAAGGGTCTGAAAGTCAATTAGTGAAAGTTAGTAAATATTCACTAATCTAAAGTGCAAATTGTACCACTGGTTCCCAAAACTGGTACGGTTAGTACTTTAAATCGGTGAATATAAATTTCTAATGTTAAGTTCTAATTAAATACCACTTTAAATTTTGAGTTATTTTTTTTTTTTTTTTTTTAACTAATCGAGATTACAGTCAGAACATTTTATGATTTGTTTTTTTATTCTTGTGAGAGAGAGAGAGAGTATGCGAATGCGAAGTGAATGACTTTGTATTCATTTGCTCCCCTTTGGAGGGAAATTCACTCCGAAGGGGAGTTTCGGAACATATTAATTAGAAAAAAAATTACTAATACATAGTGAGCTTAAGTCATTAATATTTTGACATTTATAATGAGTAAAGAAATACTTACGAGCTCCCTGTTAATAAATTCACGTGAAATAATTTTTGAAAATTATAAGCAGCTGACAACAAAACTTTCGCAAATATATAATTTCACTGAAACACGAACTGACATATGACTTACATCAACCATAACTCGAGATAACATTTCATATTGAACCAGAATACAATGTAGTCCCATAATAACTACCCGGGAAAAAAAAGTTCATATCTGGCTATATATAAACATATATGAATCATACATCATCATATATGAATCATATATGATCATACATGAATCATATATGGTCACATATGATCATATATGATACAAGATAAAATATTTTTATTCGATATTCAATCCATATAAGATCATATATGATCATATAAGTGCATATATAAACATACATAAAGATACAGCCGGGAAAAAAGTTTATATCTGGCTATATATAATTAGATATGACCATATAAGATCATACATGAATCATATATTTTTAAATATGATTCATATATGAGTCATACATGTCCATATACGACCATATATAAATGCAAAGAAATTTTTTCTAACTTATACCCAAATCATATAAGATCATATATAGTCACGTATGATCATATATGATACAACATAAAGTATTTTTCCTCGATGTTCAATCCACATAAAATCATAAATGATCATATACAGACATATATGAACATATATACTTACGCAAAAAATTGAAGGAACAGAAAAATTTTTTTGTGATTTTTGGAAAGCTGTAACTTTGTAAAAAATAATCGTATCGAGATTTTAAAAAAATCATTTTATAGCTTAATATCTCTAGTTTCGTTGCATTTTCATCAAAATTTTTTGAGAGCTCAGGCTATTGCATGAACACGAGAAATACCGCAAGAGAAAAAATTTCTAAATGCAAGGAAATGACAAAAGAAAAAAAATTTCCAAAATATTCAAAACATAAATTTTAAACACAATATAAAAAGTTTCAATTTTTTATGAAATTTTTTTTTAATTTCCTTGCATTTGCTGAGTACCCAACGCAGTAATTTGAAAAAGTCGAAACAAAATAATTTTTTCATTTCGATTATGATTACACAATTAAAAAAAACAAAACTTGTTTCTTTCATTGTTTAGCAAAAATTTGATTGATCATTCCCAGAAAATGGTTCGATCGTACAATTTGAAAATTGACAGGAGTATTGGAAGTAAAATGAGCTACAAAAGTTCCTGGCAACATTAGTCTTTTCATCAATATTTACAGAGTAGTGGTTAATGTCCTTTTTTTGAAAGTCCTTTTTTGTACTTAATTCTAATGGATGTTAAAAATGAAAAAAAAAATTTCTTTAGAAAAATGATGAAAGAGTATTGTAAAGAATTTATTTAAGTTCTTAATGCCGCCCTTAAATTTACCGTGCGATCATTGTTACCTGAAATATCGATGATCAAAGCCAAAAGGATCATTTTTTGCTTGAAGGCTGATATATCTGCGACAAATCGTTCTACGTTGTTAAAAAAAAAGCCAAATTGAAGCTAAATAAATTTGCTAAACGATCTGTGCATTGGTTTAGTTGAAAGACTTTTTCCACGGTCCGTGGACTCTTCAGAAAAAAAAAATTTTTTGTTTCGCGGTATTTTTCATGTATGCAATAGCCGGAGCTCTTAAAAAATTTTGAATAATAATCCACCGAAACTAGAGATTTCAAGCTATAAGATACTTTTTTTTAAATCTCGATACGATTATTTTTCACAAAGTTACAGCCTTCCAAAAATCACTAAATAATTTATTAATTTTTTTGTTCCTTTAATTATTTGCGTTAGTGTATAAACATATATAGATATATATTAAAAGTTTTTAACCGATATACAGACCATATAAGATTATATATGGTCATGCATGATCATATACGAAGTACCATAAAAATTTTTAAATGATGTTCAACTCGTGTAAGATCAGATATGGTCAAGAAGAACATATATGTAATGCATAAAATTTCTTACAAGTTGTTTAACTTTTATGAAATCAGATATAGTCAGGTATAAAGAGACGTGAACATTATTTACACAATGTTTAACGCATATAAAATCAGATATAGTCAGGTATGAACATATATGATAAAGCTTAAGTTTAAATTTTAAGTTAAACTTATGTTTAAATTTTATTTTTTTAGTTTGTTGAAAATAAAAAATACTTCTGATTCCGCATTAGAAAACAAATTTCTCAAATACCTGGTAAAATATCAATATAAACATAATGATTCTCGAGATTTCTAAGATCAATATATAAACCTATTGAATAGTCCCAACTATTAAGTTAATTTCTAATTTCCAGCTGTTTCTATTAAATATGAATTTATTTGAATATTAAAACTCTGAACCGGATTATTTACAGTGCATTGATTATTTAAAATAATTAATAAATGTCAAATTAAAAATACTCCTCATTTTTAATTGCTCTAAAAAAATTTTTTTTAATATATAAAAATTTGATTACTCTTAAAAAGTCATTAACTGATTCAATTGAAGAACTTGATAATGATCATTATCTCAAGATAAATTAATATTTTGACATTGTTACTAAGGAACAAATTTTGCTTCTACGATTTGGTCGTACTTTTCGACTGAGTTAAGTAAATCAAAAAAAAAAAAAAAAAATTTGGAAAATCCAAAAGTGCACGACTCATAATCCTCATTTATTATGAAATAATAAAATTAAAACATGAAAAATAATAATGAAATGGCGGGAGGCACGAGTAAATTTAAAATATATATAATTTTCTTTCATTAATATTTCTTGTTGATTTTTTTTTTTTTTTTTTAATTAATTAATTATATTAGTATTTTCATTATAATTATAAAAAAACTTATTTAAAAAATATTTCGATTAATGAAAAAAAAAAATATATGTAAATAAAAAAAAAGAATTGAATTGAAAAAAAAATTCAGGCTTACCAATTAGCAATAATACAAAAAAAAAACAGCTGTACTAAGACAGTTATCCGCGAGCGCCTCTGGTGGAATAAATGTACGTATAACGTATAGATATATCACCATCCATGTTAATTTTACATAGATATATATAGATATAGTTATACAGCCTTTTTTATTCTTTTATTAATTGTAATTAAACGACACTGATTTACCTAGCCATTTTCAACAGGGGTTCTACAAATCGTTCAAAAAATTGAAAAAAAAAAAAAATTTGATTTAATTACTGGATTTTTTCGCAAGTTATCGTGTCTACAGGTTTCATACTTGACGGACAGGAAATTTTTTTTTAATATTTTGATGTTTTTTCCGTTTTTATTGAACTAAATAAATTTTTGAAAAGTATGGAACTAATCTCCCTTAAATTATCTTCAAAATAGTATGCAAGATATCTTCATTCCGTGAACCAACAAGGGTATAATAATTGAAATACTTGCCGGAGTGAGGCGAAAAAAATTTTTCGATCGTAAAGCACTCTCTAATGCTTCGCATTATGAGTCGTGCAAAAAAATCAAGTAAAGCTTGGATTTTTTAACAATCCTGTTCTGTTGTTTATTTCTTTAACTTTCTGCAAAAAAAATTATAAATTTGAAAAAAAAAAACTAGAAAACTATCAGACCGTGCGGGCCAGGCCAAGTACTTCCTGCTATTTTAGAGCTCTTGAGTTCGTAAATATTATTGTTGATACATTTTTGAGCTCTTCAAGCTCGAAAATAGTAATACCGCACCTTCTATCGCGAAAACTCAAGTGATGGACAATAACAAAAACAAAAATAGTAAAGTTTTATATCAGCGGTATCTTTGAAAATAATGAACCGATTTAGACTTCCAAAAAGGAATTTGACGCAGTTTTTTGACTACTAACATTAAAAAACCAAATCGGTTTATCGGTTAACCCTGCGGGCCACTTCCAAACTCCCCGCTGTTTTCAATATTTTCGACTTAACAATATCGTTGATTACATTGGTGTTTTGAAACTTGCGAACGGTTCGTCTGTATTAAACTTCAAAAAAAATTCAAGACATCGAAAATACTTGATAAACAAGCGTTCTGAAAATTTTCACTGACGATTGTATGAAAAAAAATCAATGTTATCAGGTAAAAATCAATGTTGGTAATCAAAATAAGGATTCTAATGACTTTTCACTAAGATCAAAGCTTTATATCTATATAAAGTATCTGAGGAAAATGTTAAAAATGGTGTTTTTTCAATGTTTTTGTTGGTGATATTATTTTAACTAAATAACGGATTGCATAATACTATGGGGTGTTCGAAAAAGACCATAAAGACGGAGAGTCAGTATGATTATAAACACATTATAGAGCATTATATTATGATTTATCCGAGAAAAATGACATAAATTGTAATTTTTTAGATTTTCCGTCGTTGATATCTTTTGAACTAATCAACTGAATGTGGTGTTCAATGTGGAAATCGGCGCATTTTATTGAGTTCTAAAGCTGATAAAATTCAAAAAAATGATTAATTTCGTCGTTTTAAAGATATTCGCGAAAACCCGTTTTTCGCGATTTCTTTCTCCGACAATATCTATCGAACTAATAAACCGATTGGCATGGCTCTCACAGCACTCGACGCGTTCTAGCATGTTTTAGAGCTGATAAGATTTTGGAGTTGATCGATCGAGCCGTTTTTTAGAAATTTTGAAAAAACTAAAGAAAAAATTTTTTTTTGTTTACTTATATATCTCCAAGTCGATTTAACTGTTTGATGAAAAATTGATGGCTAACAAGCTCTTTTAATTGCCATCAAAACCATCCAAATCGAATTTTAGTTAAAAAGTTATAGAGTTTACATACATACACATACACTAGGCTGCCCATTCTTTCCCGAATAAGATTTTTTCACTTGGCCATCATTTAAATCATTTATTAGGGAATCAAAAATAATACAAAAAATTTGGGCGTTGTTGGCCCTGCAGGTAAGCCCCAAAACTTCCGGCTGTTTTTGAGCTCAAGGAGCTTGAAAACATCACTGTAAATATATTTTCGATCTGAGTTCACTCTTCTAAGAGTAATTATTATAATTATTATTCATGACTATCATCATCATCAGCAGCAGGCACAGATAAATCAGGATAAATCAGGATATGGAATGTCAATGGCTTCATGAGAGTTCTGAGACTGTACGGCGTGAAACCGTACTCGGTTAGGGACCGTACGGTTCGGAACCGTAGATGGTTAGGGACCGTACGGTGCAAAACCGTAGACGGTAAGGAACCGTACGGTGCAGAACCGTACACGGTTAGGGACCGTACGGTTTGGAACAGTACAAGGTTTGGGACCGTACGGTGTGAAACCGTGTACGGTAGAGTTAAAATAGACACTTTGATAAAAGTAACATGAAATCAGAGGTTACCGAGCGAAGTTTATTATTGAACACTTGAATTACTATTTTAAATAGCACAATGCATAAATATTTGAGTTCATTGAGTTATAATTATGTACGATCACTTAATTTAATTGATTTTAATGAGTTTAGAATAAATTACACTGCATTGAATTTATTTTCTGAACACGTGGTAGCATGATTGCAGGGCTATCGAGCGAGAATTTACTGTGCATTTAATTAAATTATTGAGCATAGTGATTATTAATTAATTATAATATAGAGACTTTTATGTTTATGAGCACTTGCATTAATTAATTAATGAATAATAATGCACCTGTAGTGGTTTCCGTTGAATTAACCTTCTCAGGAACGTGGTCGTTGATCACTTGAATACGGCGAGTATTTGCAGAATTAATTTCTTGAGTTCTTTGTACTGAATTATATAAACCGTTTTATAATTATGGAGTTCGATGAGTGTTTATAGTGCATTGCATAGCGAGTGGGTTAGATGAGTCTTTATACGGAAAGCACAATGTTTTTAACACGAGACGTAGGCGCACACGTACGAGCGCCAGCGAGTGCTTAGTGTGCACCGGAGACGAGTGCTAAGAACATTGTGTTTGACGGATAAAGACTTAACCCACGTGCTATGCACTATACTTTATTCAACAATTGTCTGATTCTTGCGAATTATCATATCAGCAAAGTTAACCCTAAATCAGGTGAAGTTCTATATGATACTAGTTCTTGACTTCTCTCACCACTCATATCTTTTATTTATTTTAATTAATAAAAAAATAACCAACGTATTTATACGTAGACACTGACACCTAAGTTGTTAGATTGATTGTACTACTCATTTTGAATATATTTAGTGTCAATTATTTGCTTTAGTGATAATAGTAGAGTTTGTTTTTGAGAACGGTCGATAATGACTTCTGAGGAACGTGTTTATGGATTCAAATCCGGATGTTTATAACACTATAAACACACGCTGTTGAATAACATGGGACGCCATTTGCTTTTTGACAAATTATCAACCACCGATCAGTAAACGGTCATTTAGGGTTTGCCTTGCAGATATGATAAGTGGCTATAATCAGGCATGCGTTGAGTAAATTAATTAACCGTTTTATTTTAATTATTTACTTGAGATGAGCGCAAAAGAATGAGATTAAATATAACACGTGTTATCTGTTGAATGTATATACGAAAGATAATGGCGGTCGTCTTCTCGACACGAAGCAGGAAAGCAAATATGCGCATGCGCCGAGCTACGCACGATCAAGTTTAAAGTTACAGACGAGGCCCCAGTAGGTGCTGCCTCTTTTGGCCGTAAGTGAAACTATATTTAGATTACAAATATAGTTTTAATTACGCAACATTCCGCCCACCATCAGCAACAGAGTTGATGATTGATGAATTCTTAAGTACGTGATCTTTCGTTGAGTATGCCAGTGAACCAGGTGAGTTAGTTGTCGTCATCTTCTTGAGGTTCAGGTTCAACTAGAAGGAGTGCGAGCTTCGTGATTGGACGAGTGAGTGTAGAATTCACTGTTTTGAGTGTAGCAACCCTGGTCAACCGATCTTTGTCAGGGTGGAGTGCGATGATACGAGGGAGAGGCCACCTGGTTAGTGGAAACCTTTCATCAGTGAGTAATACAAGTGACCTAACTTGAATTTGATGAGTTGGACGTTGCCACTTGGTGATTGTCATTTGTCTTTGCAGATAACTTGTTGACCAATGATTTCAGAACTGTTGAACACGTTGCTGTATAAATTGCTATCTTGACAATCGAGAACTGCTTGTATCGATGAGTGCCGGTTCAGGAATCATGTTGAGTGCTTGTCCAATTAGAAAATGACCAGGAGTGAGTGCATCAATGTCATCTGGATCTTCCGTGATCGGCTTTAATGGTCATGAGTTCAGGATAGCTTCAATCTGCGTAAGAAGAGTCGTAAATTCTTCAAACGTGAATGAAGATTCTCTCACTGTTCGTGTTAGATGACGTTTGAGTGATTTGACAGCAGCTTCCCACTTTTCACCCATATGTGGAGCTGCTGGTGGATCGAAGTGCCAAGTAACACTGTTCACAGTGATGTGATCCAGTGTCTCTCTTGATTCTTGAGTTCCTTGAGTAAACAGACGGTTGAGATCATTTTCAGTGCCTTTGAACGTCGTTCTGCAATCGCTGTAGAGTGCTGTGCAGATTCCTCGTCGGCTGATAAATCTGCGGAGTGCTGCTATGAACCCACTAGAGCTGTAGTCGCTGGCTACCTCTAGATGTACCGCTGACGTGGAGAGACAGACAAAAACACAAATCCAGCCTTTGTATGTTTTTGCTCCTCTGCGTCTCCAATTGTTGAGTGTTATTGGACCAGCGTAGTCGACTCCAGTATGGGTGAATGCAGATAATGGAGTGACTCTTGATACTGGCAGCTGACCCATGAGTTGTTGAGCTCTATCAGCACGATGTCGTGCGCATTTTATACATTTAAGTATAACTGAGCGTACTGGTTGTCTACCTCCAAAGATCTTGTACTCTTGTCTGATGAACGCAAGAGTAAGTTGAGTACCACCATGCATGGTACGCTAATGAGCATCAGAGATTATGAGTGTAGCGAGTGCCGCATTCCGTGGTAGAATAGCAGGATGCTTATTTTGGTCTTGATTTGGAGCATTCTCCAATCGTCCACCTACTCGGATGATGTCGTCGGTGTCAATAAATGCAACCAATCGAGCAAATGGATGACCATTAGGCCATGGTGCATGTTTGGAGTGCATGTTGATCTCGTTTGCAAAATGAATACGTTGAGTTTCTTTGATACAGAAGCAGAGTGCATGAATTACTTCATCAGAAGTAATTGGAGTCTTGAATGATGAGTTCGGTGATTTCTTGATCATGTCACGAAGTCTAAAGCAGATTGCAGTAGCTCGTAACATGCGAAGTAGAGGTAGTGGCCGTTCCATGATAGGCCACCTTGATTTCAATGATGAGTTCGATGAGAATAGGGCCAATCCAGGCCGTTCTTCTGCTTGAGCTCCTGTATCATCAATTGATGGACATTTGGGCCAGGACGATGAACTCTTGAGCAACCATGGTGGGCCAGTCCACCGCAGTTGATGATCACAAAGTTGAGTAGGCGTAAACCCTCGTGTTGCGCAGTCTGCTGGGTTTTGTGTGCCCGGAATAAAATTCCAGTGGTCATCTGGAAGTAGATCTTGAATCTGTGACACCCTATTCCGAACAAACTCCTTCCAGCGAAACGGGTGAGATTTGATCCACGTGAGAGTGATTGTTGAGTCTATCCACCGGTATGTTGGCGATTGAGTGAGTTTTAGAGTGCTCTGGCAGTGTTTTATGAGTTTAGCCAACATGTGAGCTGCAGTGAGTTCCAACCTTGGTATCGTTAATTGCTTTAACGGAGCTACCTTGGTTTCTGAGCAGAGCAGCGTAACTCTGACTCCATTAGCAGGTGTGTGGACTTTGATGAACACGGCAGCTGCCATTGTTAATTGCGAGGCATCCGAGAATCCATGAGTCTCGGTGGTTGAGCCCGTGGATGAGTGAATCCATCTTGGAATCTTGATTTCTGATATTAGTTTGAGTTCATTCTTGAAGTTTCTCCATTTATGCCGATGATTGGCTGCAAATGGAGTGTCCCAGCTGAGCTTTTTGAGCCAAAGCTCCTGCATGAATACCTTGGCTCGAATGATGAGTGATGCTAGAAATCCAATAGGATCAAAGATTTGAGCTATCTCTGATAAGATGATCCTTTTCTTGAATCTGTGAGTAGAACATGGTAGTGAGTATGTGAAGTAAAAGTCGTCTGAGTGTGAGGACCAGTACATGCCCAAAATCTTGGTGCTGGAGTCTGGATCCTCGAATTTGTGATTCTTGATTGCTTCCACATGATTGAGTTGTCTTAATTCTGGATGATTGCTTGCCCATTTAGCAAGAGGGAACCCGGCCGCCTTGCAGAGTGCTTCAAGTTGGTCAGCAACTTGTTGTAATGAGTTCAAGTCATCAGCTCCACCAAAGATATCATCAACATATCTTCCGTGGGTGAGTGGAATGATCGCTAGAGGAAATTGATGTCCTTCGTCTTCAACCAGTTGGAGTAGAGTACGAACAGCCAAATATGAAGCTGGTCTAGTCCCGTAGGTGACCGTGGTGAGTTTGTATGGAGTAATTTGGTCTTGTTCGTTGAACCAGAGTATTTGTTGCAGCTTTTGATCACGTTCGTCGACCAAAATCTGTCTAAACATCTTCGTGGTATCTGTTATGAGGATGAGTTTATGATTGCGAACTCCTATAAGTACGTCGAAGATGTCTAGTTGAAGCTTTGGACCGGTGTGAAGCACATCGTTGAGTGAAAGACCTGAGCTGGTGGTTTTGGAACCATTGAAGACTACTCGCAGCTTAGTTGTAATGCTGCTCTCCCGTAGTACTCCATTATGAGGAAGATAGTAGGCTGGTTCACCTGATGTTGATTGAGTTGATTTCACCATGCAGTTGAGTTCTTTATATTCCCTCAGAAAATCAAGATAGAGTGCTTTCAAGCAATCGTCATGATCTAGATGACGTTTGAGATGAATAAGACAGCGGTATGCTGCTGAGTACGAATTTCCCAGTTGTTGAGGTGACGATTTTACTGGCAGTCGGGCTATGTACCGTCCTGAACTGTCTCGTCGAGGAGTTCGTTGAAAATGCGCTTCACACGCCTCTTAATCTGGATTGAGTTTTTTGATTTTGCTGACTGGAATTTCTTCTTGAGTCCAGAAACGTGATAGCAGGTCTTGAAGTTGATGAGTAGACTGCTTGACAGCAGCATGATAAGTAATAGATGGTCGATGAGTGTGTTGAGTGACTGGACCTAGTAATATCCACCCTAAGATGGTATCTTGAGCGATTGGCAGGCCTTCAGACCTTTTGATGAGTGCGTCTTTTATGACAAGACCATAATGATCGGCACCAATTATAATATCAATTGGTCCTGGTCTCATGGATGCTGGATCTGCCAATTGTAGTTGTTTATACTGGTCCTAGTTGAGTTGGTTGAGTGCAACAGATGGTAGTTGAGTAGTAAGACCACCTAGTATATGAGCACTGACGATGATTGAGTCATTTGAATGCCTAGATGAAATCTTGAGTGCGACTTGACCTTTCGTTCTACCAGCATTGGCTACACCAATACCAATGATCTGTATAGATGAATGAGTGCGTTTAAGCTTAAGTGAATTCAGTAAGGAATCTGTCACGTAACGATTTAAATTATTTAGTTTTTAATTAGTTTTAAGTTGAATATTTAATGGGGTATTTAGATTTGAATCGTTACGCGGGCATTCCGCCATTTCGCCGATGAATATGGCAGTCCGTGCACAGTGCTAGCGCATGCGCGCTGAGTATGAGAAAGCACGTGTGAATGATATTTTATTTTTATAATTTAAAAAAATGCGAACAATTGATTTTTGTTAATTTTAAGTATTTATTTATAATTTTGAAATATTGGGGATGCATAATCCAGTGTAATATTATGCTCCACATTTTGTTTAATATGATGTCCTGTTTAAACTTGTCATCCGACTGATGATGTCAAATGATGTTTACTATTTAGAGATAATTAATATTTGATTTATTATTTAATAGGAAAACATAAATATGATACGATTGAATAGTTCATACGATCAAACAATTTTTCATGTATCATTCAAGCGTTGAGAATTCATTTTTATAATTTATATTTTTAATTTAAATGACACCCAGGGCTGTCAAAAGTAATTATAATAATAATTAAGGGCGATGGTGGTGCCATGTACGCGACGACCAACAGGTGGAGGTTTGCCTAATTAGGTCAGAAAGATACGGGAAAGCATTGCGCACGGACGTGGTTTTATTTGTTATGTCTTATCTTTTTTTTTGCAAGAAAAATTGAAATTAAAAGTAAAGCTAATCAGCAGGGCCTGGAAGTTGGGGCCAACAATTAAACTTCAAAAAAAAAGAAAACAAGAAAAAATTCTAAAGCAATAATAGAAAAAAAAATTAACGAACGCATGCAAGTTCAGGTGAATAAATGCGTTCTATAGCCTCTAATTTAAATGTCAAATATTAGAGGTTGACAGCAGAACACAAAGTGGAATTCAAAGAATGAGATTTAAAAATGCCACTATGAAAAATTTGCGGAGTTATCGTGGATTGAACCCTTTTTGGGGTGAAATTCACTCCGGAAGTGAGTTTATTTTAATATTAAAACTTCGAATCAGAGAAAATTCTGATTTCACTAAAAACCTCAACAAAATTAGTCCGCAGAAAATAGAAACTTCCCATTCACGCTATGAGCGGAATGATTTATTTTTTAAATCCGAACTCAAAGTGACAAAGTAAATACGGACTTGCATAAAATCGGTAATCAATTCTAATTAATTCCCGATTATAACAAATGTTAAATAAGAATACGGTTGACAGCAAAATAAGTAGAAGTTTGACAACTAAGCCCCAAAATTAAAAAGTAGAATAAAAAAATTATGCATAAGTGGTTTAAATTGAATTTCAGGTTCTCTAATGAAGCGCTGACCATCTTGCTCGAGGTATAGATAGTGATCTTGCTGACGATGTTGCTCTAGGTCTTGCTGACCATCTTGCTGAAGGTATTGCTGGTGATCTTGCTGACCATCTTGATGAAGGTGTTGCTGGTAATCTTGCTGACCATCTTGCTAAAGGTATTGCCAGTGATCTTGCAGACCATCTTGCTGAAGGTATTGCTGGTGATCTTGCTCATGGTCTTGCTGACTATCTTGCTCAATGTCTTGCTGAAGGTATTGCTAGTGATCTTGCTCACGGTCTTGCAGACTACTAAGATCACCAGCAATACCTTAAACAAGACGGTCAGCAAAATCACCAGCAAGATATTGGACATGATTACCAGCAAAACTTTGATTAAGATCACCAGCAATACCTTGAGCAAGATGGTCAGCAAGACGTTCAACAAGACAGTCAGCAAAATCACCAGCAAAATCTTGGACGAGATTACCAGCAAGATCTTGACCAAGATGTCCAGCAATATCTTGAGCAAGATGGTCAGACAGATCACCGGCAAAATCACCAGCAATACCTCCAGCAAGATGGTTAACAAGATCACCAGCAATATCGTCGGCAAGACATTGAGCAAGATAGTCAGCAAGATGGTCAGCAAGATCACCAGCAATATCTTGAGCAAGATGGTCAGCAAGATCACCAGCAATACCTTCAGCAAGATGGTCAGCAAGATCACCAGCAATATCTTTAGCAATACCTTTAGCAAGATGGTCAGCGCTACATTAGAGAACCTGAAATTCAATTTAAACCACTTATGCATAATTTTTTTATTCTACTTTTTAATTTTGGGGCTTAGTTGTCAAAGTTCTACTTATTTTGCTGTCAACCGTATTCTTATTTAACATTTGTTTTAATCGGGAATTAATTAGAATTGATTACCGATTTTATGCAAGTCTGTATTTACTTCGTCACTTTGAGTTCGGATTTAAAAAAAAAATCATTCCACTCATAGCGTAAATGGGAAGTTTCTATTTTCTGCGGACTGATTTTGTTGAGGTTTTTAGTAAAATCAGAATTTTCTCTGATTCGAAGTTTTAATATTAAAATAAACTCACTTCCGGAGTGAATTTCACCCCAAAAAGGATTCAATCCACGATAACTCCGCAAATTTCTCATAGTGGCATTTTTAAATCTCATTCTTTGAATTCCACTTTGTGTTCTGCTGTCAACCTCTAATATTTGACATTTAAATTAGAGGCTATAGAACGCATTCATTCACCTGAACTTGCATGCGTTCGTTAATTTTTTTTTCTATTATTGCTTTAGAATTTTTTTTGTTTTCTTTTTTTTTTAAGTTTAATTGTTGGGCCCAACTTCCAGGCCCTGCTAATCAGTATTCACTGAGTGAATTATAGTATATATTTATTTGTGAGCATTATTTTGGCTGATTGTTGAGTAAGTACTTTGTTTTCCTTTTTGCTGGTTAATATTTTTCATTTGATAACTTCCCCCGGTAGTTGTTGGTCGCCGCGGGGGAAATTAATTTATTTATATGTATTAGTTATTGGATGATACATGGAATAATTATTCTTAATTATTATTAAATATCATTTTCGTACATTGGTGAAAATATCCTGTAATTTTATATATATATTGGCATAAAACGTACGCAACGTCGTGAAACGTTGCCGGTACACCTATATATATACCTATAGTATATATAGCTATAGAGCACACGCAGTACTGGAAAATTCCTGAAGTTCTGATCTCATGACTGAAATATTTACTCAAAGTATTTAAACTATTTTTTGATTCTCACTCAAATTATTTAGATAAATATCGAGTATTATTTATATTATTATTATTTTGATTTATATACCCCAGTAGTCAAGACGAATCATCGAATTATTGATTTTATTCTAAAATTATTATTTTATTTCAACATTTATAAATTATTGGGTGGATAAAAATTATTATTTTGAGTGTGAGTGAGAATCAACACCGTATCTTTCTCTCTCTCACGAGTGGTGGGAGATATATTTATAAAGAAATATTGTTATTATTATTATTTATTCATGGGAAGAATTTAAATGAAATTATTATTTATATATATTTAATTTTAAGAATTAATGTTAGTAATCAAATTAAAATTATAGTATTATTTTCTGAAGTTGAGTATGAGAAATTAATTTTGATAAGTAGTGTTGATAATGGTTGACCACTTCTAACCCAGTGGTAGAAATTCATAGCAATTTTTATTGTATTTTAATAACCACCGAGTGTCATTATTGTGGTTAATTTAACAAAAACTAATTATTGTGAGATATTATAATTTATATTTATTATTGTTTAAAAATTAAAAAAACGGGAACCAACAGCTGTCGGGGAAAGTTTAATGCTTATTTTCCCCTGGATCTTTCCCTACTGTTTTTCATTTATTTTTCTTGAAATTATTTATTATTTATATGTAATTCTATATTGCTTATTTATAATTTTTCTATTATTTATTTAATTTTCTGCTGTGTTTCCTCGAATATTCTTTCGCTTTGTCGCGAGTCACTTGCTCGGGTCTTTCTCGTAAATTTTCCCCTGAATCATTTTTGCCCGTTTTGGAAAAACGGGCTGGCGCCTGCGTGCACTCACCCAGCCTGAGGAGCTGGTTCAGGCACACCAAGTATTTATTATTTGTTATTTCATTATTGTTTAAATCTATTATTTATTTTAATTCGATGACGATACTTATTATCATTTACTATTATTTATTATTATTAATTTATTACGCATGGGCGACCTCATACGATATATTCAACTGATTCACGTCTCCGTCGCAAGTTTTCAGAATAGATATACGTTATAAATCTGAAACAAACGATAATTCAGAACCTGGGTCCAGCAAAAGACGTACTGGATGAGTACTTAACTTGATGATCGAGTCCACTAGGCAAGTAGCGAGTAAGATTGCTGGGCGATGAGTGCAAGTAGGATAAGTGCCAGACGTGCTGAGTACAGCTGAGTTCAGTTGAGCGTCGCTCGAGTCGTTATGTAGAAGCAGACGATTTTATTGAGTGCGTTTATCGGTTGCGCTTGATGGTTTTTGAGTAGTTTTCAGCCCCGGGTGTATCATAGTGTGATGTGTCTGCTGACACACCTTACACAAGAATGTTGAATTGCAAGCATCAGGCATGTGATGCCCCAAACAATTCTCACAGAGCCGCTTTTCAACAACGACTTGAGTGCGTTGAGCATTAGTGAGTCTCAAGAATTTTGAACAACGCACAATAAAGTGATCTCCCTTACACAAATCACAAAGATATTGTGCAGGAGGGAATACCTTCTTGGGAGGTTTAGCGAGTGCAGCAGATGATTGCTTGGCTGGAGGTTGAGTGCCAGATGAGTGTGAGTCTGAAACAGCAGCAGCAGAGTATGACGCTGGTTTCCCAGATGAGCGTGGTGGATTCGACAATGATGCCTGTTCCACTATGTGAGTCCAGCTTAGATATGATCAATTGCGTAAGAAATGGATTCATATCCGAGTTCAATTGAACACCGAGTGCCTTGAGTGCGTTTATTACCTCTGAAACTGTGTTCAAGAGATAATTGAGCTGCTCAGATGAGCGTGATGTGAGCGCATGCATGTTCAGGAGCTTGTTCAGTTGAGCACCGATGAGCAGACGAGGATTGTTGTACTTTTCCGTAAGCTGATTCCACGCAGGTACAAATTGGTCGTCACACATTTGTACGCTGGCAAGGCTGTGTGCGGCTGGTCCTTGTAAACAGCTCTTCAAGTTCTGGAGACACTGAACTGCAGCGAGTTCTTGAGCATTGATCACCATAGAGGTGAATGAGTCCCTGAATTCCGGCTAGTTCTCGTACTTCCAATCGAACTTGGGAATCGCCAGTGCTGGTAGATGAGTATGAGCCCGAGTTGAGCGCACGACAGCTGGAGCAGCCGCTGGAACTGGTATTGAGTTGATGAGTGCGATGAGTTTGCCCTTGGCGGCAATATACGACCGGTACACTAGATCGTATGCCCCATCCTTGACGTATGAGCTCTCCAAGAACTCCTTGGTACAGGTAGATGGAAGTAAATCATGAGTGAGGTTAAACTGGTGCCATTCACCCACGAGTAATTCAAGCCTCGACTTGAGTTGAGCTAACCCGTCGGCGACGGTGAGTGTAGCAGCCAGAGCTTCCCAGTCTGAGAAGGCTCTGAGCCGTGAGTGCTGGCTGATCACCTTCATCTCGAGTGCTGGAGAAATCGTCGATTTCTTTGGAGTGCGCTTGTTCTGAGTTTTGGAGGATCTTGATAGTCATGAATACCAGTGTCAGTGAGACTGGATTCACTGAGTGCATGTTTGTCGTCGACATTGATCGCTGGTAGCAGATGTGAGTCCGTGGAAGTTCCTTCTGGACCCGTTGAGTGCTGCGTGTCCTTAGGAGGATCTTTCTTCTCCTCATTATGTCTTATGTTGAGCTCCGTAACCTGTAATGGGTTCATATATATGCAGCTGCCCACTGATGATGCTTCCGACACAACCAACCAACCATCCGGCACGACGGACCATAAAATGTTGTAATATTAATTATATAAATACATGCCAGGACTGGTTGGTGGTTGGGATGTTGGAATAATACGCATAATAAAAAATATAACAATATTTTTATTTGTCACAGCACATAATATTACTGGGTTACAAAATTGAATCGTTGATTTAATTTATTAATACTGTTAAATTGTCTGAGCTCATGAATGCGTAAATGATTGAATGCAAATTGTAAGACTGAGCTCGAGTGAATAATCAATTTGAATATAATTGAACACTGACTTGATTAAAAAGTTGTCATGATGAAAGTAACATGAAATCAGAGGTTACCGAGCGAAGTGTATTATTGAACACTTGAATTACTATTTTAAAAAGCACAATGCATAAATATTTGAGTTCATTGAGTTATAATTATGTATGATCACTTAATTTAATTGATTTTAATGGGTTTAAAATAAATAACACTGCTGTGAATTTATTTTCTGAACACGTGGTAGCATGATTGCAGGGCTACCGAGCGAGAATTTACTGTGCATTTAATTAAATTATTGAGCATAGTGATTATTAATTAATTATAATATAGAGTCTTTTATGTTTATGAGCACTTGAATTAATTAATTAATGAATAATAATGCACCTGTAGTGGTTTCCGTTGAATTAACCTTCTCAGGAACGTGGTCGTTGATCACTTGAATTCGGTTAGTTTTTACAGAATTAATTTCTTAAGTTCTTTGTACTGAATTATGTAAATCATTATATAATTATGGAGTTCGATGAGTGTTTAAATTAATTAACCGTTTTATTTTAATTATTTACTTGAGATGAGCGCAAAAGAATAAGATTGAATAAAACACGTGTTATCTGTTGAATGTATATACAGAAGATAATGGCGGCCGTCTTCTCGACACGAAGCAGGAAAGCTAAGATACACATGCGCCGAGCTGCGCATGATTAAGTTTAAAGTTATAGACGAGGCTCCAGTAGGTGCTGCCTCTTTTGGCCGTAAGTGAAACTATATTTAGATTAAAAATATAGTTTTAATTACGCAACACATCGTAAGCCAAAACATTTTCATGAGAGACTTGAAAAAATTTGGAAAATCCAAAAGTGCACGACTCATAATGCTCATTTATTATGGAATAATAGAAAAATAGCGGGAAGCACGAATAAATTGAAAATATATACAATTTTCTGTCATTAAATTTTTTTTGTTTTTTTTTCTTTTTTTTTTTTAATTACATTAGTAATTTTTTATAATTATAAAAGAATTTTATCAAAATATCTCGATTAATAACTAAAAAAAAATAATTGTAATCAAAAACGAATAAAAAAAAAGAATTGAATTGTAAAAATTCAGGCTTACCAATTAGCAATAACACAAAAAAAAACAGCTGTACTAGGACGGTAATGTGCAAGCGTCCCTGGTGGAATAAATGTACGTATAATGTGTAGATATATCACCATCCATGTTAATTTTACATAGATATATATATACATATTAGGGTGATTCATTTCCGCAAAAGTTTTTCTTTTTTTGAAGTGCTCAAGCAAAATCTCAATCTACATCGAAAAACGAAAATTCTCACCAAATATGAGCTCTTAATTCCAATGCTAAGTACTTACTATTTGATTTCGAAGATTTCCCATTTAAAATACACGTAAATTAAATTACTTTTTTTTAACTTTCTAATACTCAGCTGCGTTTCATGATATCAACACGGGTTTGGTCGCAAATTGTAGGGCATTTGGTGTTCTTCAAAAATGTCCATAGTAACTTAGCTGTTATTCCAGCTGTTTCACTTGTGTCCGCTGCAGAACTCATTTTTCCTATGAAATTGACCTTTATTGGCTTGCAAAACGTAAACCAATGAAAGTGCACTAAAAATGCTAATAAGAATGTTATAGGAAATTTTATTTCCTTCAAAAAAAGTCCTACGAGTCAAGCCGCTAAAGTCCAGAGTTTCCGAGTTATAGTCATTTTAATAATTTGAAAAATATAATATAAAAAAAAAAATTACAATTGATATTTTATTCTTTAAATTATTAAAATGACTATAACTCGGAAACTATGGACTTCAGCGGTTTGACTCATAGGACTTTTTTTGAAGGGAATGAAATTTCCTATAACATTTTCATTAGCGATTTTAGTGTACTTTCATTGGTTTATGTTCTGCAAGCCAATGAAGGTCAATTTCATAGGAAAAATGAGTTCCGCAGCGGACACAAGTGAAACAGCTGGAATAACAGCTAAGTAACTATGGGCACTTTTGAAAAACACCAAATGCCCTACAATTAACGACCAAACCCGTGTTGATATCATAAAACGCAGCTGAGTATTAGAAAGTTAAAAAAAAAGTAATCTAATTTACGTGTATTTTAAATGGGAAATGTTTGAAATCAAATAGTAAGTACTTAGCATTAGAATTAAGAGCTTATATTTGGTGAGAATTTTTGTTTTTCGATGTAGATTGAGATTTGGCTTGAGCACTTCAAAAAAAAAAACTTTTGCGGAAATGAATCACCCTAATACATATATGTATATATATATATATATATATATATATATATACATATATATATATATATATATATATATTGTGACGTTATTTTTTTGTACGAGGCTTGGATCGAAGTGAACGTCACAAGCACCAACTGATTTTGTTGTATTTATGAGCATAGTAACTCAAGACTTAGAATTTAGCGTACAGGTATTAAGGATTTTGATACAGATTTTTGATTTAAGTTATAGTTTAAGAATGAAATATAGAGTAACATCTGGCTACCGTTACAGCTGTTAATAAGAAAAATTAGAGTAAAGAATTAGAATCAGATTTATGGAAAATTATTATGGGATATGACAAATATTGCGTTTTAATATATATATATATATATATTGAGACAAATCGCTTTTCTCTTTCGCGATTTTTACCAGCAGCCACCAGAATTCGCGGGTTGAACCCTGGCTTAGGCTGGCCTCTAACAAATTTTTATTTACTTGGACAGAGCAATGGGCAAGGGTTCTTGCAAAGCAAGGACCCGCACTTATTCAAACTCGGCAACCTATGAAAAAGTTATCAACTCACCTCACGGCTTATTAATTATCAATAGGTTTCTTATAATAAAATAAACTTATCAGTTCTTTATTAATAATACTATTCTTAACAGACTATTTAATAATTCTTACCAGTAGAATAGGAAAGTAAATAGTGTAAATGAAAGATAGAATGATAGGAATTAGCCAGAAAAATGCAAGTTTTATTGCCAATTATAATAATGTTCAGTTACTTACAATAAATACTGCGCAATTTATTATAAACGTAGTGTCCTCGTGGCTGCAAAATATACAATGGTTCCTCACGTGGAATAGCGCAGTTTTACACAATGTCTAATATTTACTAGATTATAAGAATTAATACCGCGATTGACTCGCCGGTAACGTACAATATGATTTACTTTATTAAATCTTTATTATAACAATTCATAAAAAGTAATGAACAATATTGCAAGTAAATTTGCCAGAGTAATTATAGAAAATATAGCAATATACTAAGTATAAAATAATAATCGCAAACTGACAATAAAAGAAAATATGTCTGAACGCTAATTGATCCAGGATCGAAGTGATTGACCGATAATTTAGGGTCTGGGACTCGCCTCTGAACTATCCCCACTTCACCCTAACGGACATGTGTCGACATGAAAATTAAGTCATGTGACCATGGCACTATGACGTACTGAATTTAGGCGGCAACGAGACGGAGAAAATTGGGAACCGCAAGGCTGAGGACGACGAAGACAATTCACATTGTCTCAATCCCCCCCACCAAGCCAAGGTTACCCTTTTGAATTTCCGTCTGGGTTGTCCGACTGTAATAAATGATTTGATTTATTTACAATATTTACAATGCGATTGTATCGCTATAAACATGGCAAATAGGTCGCCGTAAATGCTTGGCAAGTAGATTGCCGTAAAAAAAATTAATTTGATGAAAATATTTACAAGTATTGCTAGTGTATCGCTAGATACACTAGTAATTTATTGCAAGCCGTAAGGGATCCTGAAAGTATGTAGAGTCTAATTACTCAATTTCAGGTCCACTTCTATCCTGGCACCTCGATCTGGATCAGCCTAGGAGTGTATATTTACAGCTTACAACTAATAGTACATAATACTGTAAAAAGAATTTCAAAATAATTACAGTTAATAATTAAGTACAAAAAAAAAAATTTTCTTTTGGAAGTCTGTGGATTCCAAAAAAAATAATTTAAAGTGCTGTCTGCCAACTGCTACAGGACTCTAAGCTGTAATTGAAAATTATTACAATTGGCAACAACAATTAGAATGAATTAATGAGATGAGTATGATTTTGATAAAAATGTTCTTGGAGTATATCTATTTCGGTAACGCCCAATTAATTTTCTTATCAACTACTTAATAATATATTAGTTTACTTAGGTTATTATAAGTTGTATCTTCTTATTGTATGAGTAAGAAATTTCGATTATTATTAGCTTCTTCAGTTGACGACAGTGAGTTTAACGATGCTGAATCAAATTGACTGGTCCTTGAGGAGAATGTGTGAGTTATTTCACTTGATTTCATCTTCCAAGTATTTTCTTTAGAGTTCACCTGAATGTCAGCTAACTGCCAAAAATCTAATCCAAGGATTACAGGGGTCGACAATCCTGGTACAACGGTCAACCAAGTGATAATATCGTGGCCGTCTAAATTTATCCGGAAAGGTGCACCACCTAGTGTTTGTGTTGGTTTAGAATTCGCCATAATGACCTCACGAGCATCCATGGGGCCTGATATGAGTTCATGCAGTTGGTTTCCTTTAATGCGTTCGTAGGCAGCTTCAGAGATGTAACTGCGTCCACTTCCACTGTCGAGTAATGCATCGATCTTGTGTTGACCAATAAATATGTTGGTAACCATCTGACTGACTCTTGACGGACCTTTAAGACTCACTGAAGAAGACCTACGGCTAGGTTTAACTGTGTCGTCACAAAAAGCGGCTGATCGAGTTGGTGACTGATTGTAAAGTTTTGGAGTAACGCTTTGACTAGTTTTAATTTTAACTTTAGCAGTATGCGCTTTTTGATGTTTTGTTTTTAATTTAGGTGTTTTCATATTATTTGATTTGTTTAACCTTGTGACTTGACACGAATCCAATATTTCCGAATTACTTTCAACTTTATTTATCGGGGACGCAAGCTCAATTAAATCTTCAACTTGAGTATTTTGAACGTCGCCGTCTGTCTTGTCTGTGTAATTTATTTTAGCCTGATTATCAGAATTTTTCGTTGATTTTGTACGAACTTTTAATCCTGCTTTAATTCGTAATTCATCTGTAGTACGCGCACAGCAAAAATCAGAAATGTGTCCGATTCGGCCACAACGACCACAGACGAGTGAATTCTTTACAGTAGTTTGTTGTGCCGAAGTTGTGTTTACCGAACGGTTATTTGTTAATATTTGTTTGAAATTTTCAAAGGAATTCATTAATAATTCAAAACCGTGCAGTAAAGTCGAAGACTCTGGATTCGATGCGTTTCCTTGAGTGTCAGACAGATTTATTTTTGGTAATTGAGTACTATTTGGGCTGTGAAGTGCAGTTATGATATTGATTGAATCAGGTTCCGGAGATTCTTGAATAAAATGATTGGCGGGACGGCGTTCTCTTGGTTTATTTGAATCATTGTAGTTGAAATTGAGTGCATTAGCTGTAGCCTGCCATGCACTAACTCGCCAAAATAATTCCGCATAGTTCGAGATATTATCGCCTGCAAATTTTTGTAAGAAACAAGAATTGAACCGCGCAATTATTATGCGAATTTGCTTCGCTTGCGGTAACGGCTCCTCCAATTGCATAAAAGCTCCTTGCATCCGATTGACAAAAGACACTCCAGTTTCATCATTACCCTGCTTGGCTGCGTATATTTCTTGTAGTAAATCCTCATCGGTATGCTGTGCTTGCCAGATTTTAAAATGATGTTTGAAAGTTTCCCAATTAATAAATAAATCTTCATTTTGATAATACCACTCAAGAACATTACCATTGAGAGTATTAGTTACAACAGTAGGGAAATTTTCTGAAGAAATGTCATAGTTGCGCATACGTTGTTCAATAGTTCTAATATATCTTCGTGCATCAAGTGACGATGAACGATTCCGAGGGGGAAAAGAAATATTCCACGATTTTACAAGTCGGCTGATTTCGTACAGATACGTAAAATTAAAGCCCATTGCGCTCGTATACCCAGTTGGCACTGTGTATGTGTGATAGGCCGTCGAAGGCTGTGTATGCGCTTGCATCGTGTTAGATGGTAGTGGCTGCGTGTGCATGTATGACGGTAACGTATGAGTTGGTAGTGGGACCATTTGTTGCGCGTACGGTTCCTGCGCAGGTTCTTGGCGTACAGCTGATGGCACGCTGCTTGCTTGAGACGACTGCACATACGGTTGCGAGGTAAAATGGCCAGCCGTGAGGGGATTTGCCGCTTGTAAAACAGTAGCCGCTGGAAACAATTCTCTGGGCATCACTGTGCTAGAAATACAGTTATTTGGAAAAGATAGATTATTTCTAGGTTGTATTGCCGCTCCCGAATTCAATGGTATCGGTAACGTATTGGAAGGTCGTGAGATTGTACCCGTCAGTGATGACTCTTGGCGTGCGACTTGCAAGGCTGCAGATTATGTTTGTAACTGAGCTATAGCATTTGGCAAGACTGCTATTGAGCTCGCATTATTTACATGTGCAGTTGAAGTACCAATCATATTATTTACAGGAATTTCATTATTGTTGTTAACTGTACTGTTATGTATGCCTCCCGTAAGGTCAAGCAAATCGTCTATAGCACTAGTCGTAGGAATTATTGAACTTGATCCTGAATTTGGCGGAAATTGATGTAGATTGTGACGAACGTTAAAATAATTATTATTAGTAGTTGCTGAAAGTGGTCTAATGATCGGTGTCCTCGGCAACATGATGACTAATTAAGCTATTACGATTACTGATAAATACAGAAATTTTGTTTCAAATACAATTTTAATCTTCAACTAAATCTTTGCAGAAAATTAATTTAGTAAATCTTCAAGTTAATAAATTATTTTGATTTAATTAATAAATTCCTAAAGACTAATAAAAGTTTTATTTATTACAGCAAAGATTTTATTTATAAATTATAAAGTACTTAATTTGTTTTTGAAGATAATTTTGTCGAGCAAAAGATATTCTATGCTAAGCCGGAAACGAATACAATAATCTTTTGTGTTACAAATAAAGTTATAAATTTATTTACTACACTTAGAATATATCCGGACAAAATTTTTTGTTTTACAATTTTATTTTAAGCATTTATTTTGCGTTGTTTTAATCAAGTAAACTATAAAGAAATACATGCTAGCGTCTAGTGTTACAGAGCACGTGATCAGTATAATCTTGAAGTCAAAGTGCACACAAAATTCTTAAAGAACGTACCGACACACAATATTACAATGACAATTAATTTATAGAATAAATAAATAAGAGAAGTGATTAAATATTTCATAAAATTTGTATGCGGATGATGAATGATAAAATGGAATGAAACGATGAATGTAGAAAATTAAAATTTTATACTGGTAAGAGATTTTTTGAAATTGTCACAGAAAAGTTTTATAAGAAATTTCACAATGAAGCCGTGAAAAAAATCGATAAAATTTTCTATTGACCGTTTGAACTACTGCAAAATCCCTGTTCGAGCGCCAGTTGAGACGAATCGCTTTTCTCTTTCGCGATTTTTACCAGCAGCCACCAGAATTCGCGGGTTGAACCCTGGCTTAGGCTGGCCTCTAACAAATTTTTATTTACTTGGACAGAGCAATGGGCAAGGGTTCTTGCAAAGCAAGGACCCGCACTTATTCAAACTCGGCAACGTATGAAAAAGTTATCAACTCACCTCACGGCTTATTAATTATCAATAGGTTTCTTATAATAAAATTAACTTATCAGTTCTTAATTAATAATACTATTCTTAACAGACTATTTAATAATTCTTACCAGTAGAATAGGAAAGTAAATAGTGTAAATGAAAGATAGAATGATAGGAATTAGCCAGAAAAATGCAAGTTTTATTGCCAATTATAATAATGTTCAGTTACTTACAATAAATACTGCGCAATTTATTATAAACGTAGTGTCCTCGTGGCTGCAAAATATACAATGGTTCCTCACGTGGAATAGCGCAGTTTTACACAATATCTAATATTTACTAGATTATAAGAATTAATACCGCGATTGACTCGCCGGTAACGTACAATATGATTTACTTTATTAAATCTGTATTATAACAATTCATAAAAAGTAATGAACAATATTGCAAGTAAATTTGCCAGAGTAATTATAGAAAATATAGCAATATATTAAGTATAAAATAATAATCACAAACTGACAATAAAAGAAAATATGTCTGAACGCTAATTGATCCAGGATCGAAGTGATTGACCGATAATTGAGGGTCTGGGACTCGCCTCTGAACTATCCCCACTTCACCCTTACGGACATGTGTCGACATGAAAATTAAGTCATGTGACCATGGCACTATGACGTACTGAATTTAGGCGGCAACGAGACGGAGAAAATTAGGAACCGCAAGGCTGAGGACGACGAAGACAATTCACATTGTCTCAATATATATATATTAGGGTGAGCCAAAAAAACCAACCTATTGAATTTGTGTCTTAAAAAGGACCTATATACCGAGAAAAAAATTCTCCCGTTGGGCTAAATTTTTAGCTCAGTTTCAAAAGGTGTCGGTAGCCCTCTGAAATTTTCCATTCAAATAATATGCAAAAAAATGTTCTTTTATTAACAAGGTCATAACTCTTGAACCATGTGAGATAAAAATTTGACTCTGAAATATTCTTGTAGGGCATCAAATTTCCTAATAGAAAGTCCTGGGAGTCGAATTTGAAACTTGATATTTGGTAAGCTAACAGGCGATCAAAGTCTAAGTTAAACAAAATCATGCAAATTTGAGGCTTTATTACACTGTAAAAGGAGCGGTGTTAAAATACCGGTGTTAAAGTGGTGTGAAAGCGGAGCGATACCGGTGTAAAAGCAAAGCAATACCTGTGTAAAAGCGGGGTAAACTGTGCCCACTTGAAGTATTATTAATTTTAAAAAGCTCATAAACCACAAAAAACGTCAGTTCTTTATGAAAATTAATAAAAAATATCATTTATTAACAAGTCTAAAATAAAAAAACAAAGTATTAAATTGATTGAACTATTAGATACAGTAAAATATATTATTATATTATTGTTAAATACCAATTATATATGATATTATTCGTAAAATGTTCACGTATAAAAATTAGAAAAAAAATTTCATTAAACTTAAAAAAGTAACAAAATTTAATGAATATTATCAGGAGTTAATTTCAGCGTTGTGATGTATTCATTTATGTTATACGTAATTCATTTAAAAATTACACAATTTTACTTCCACGATTCAAATCACCAATAATTTAATTAATTTATAAAAATACTGATTTATTGTAGTGATCGAGTAAGTAAAAAAAAATTCGAGAAGTAAAATATTTTAACAGCGGTTAAGAATATTTACACCCGCTGCGAGGATATTTTCACACCGCTTTCGGTGTTGAAATTTAACAACGCCGATTTTAACACCTACACGGCTTGAACTTACCCCGGTGATTTTTTACAGTGCATTAAAAATATCAATACTGCGAGAAAATTCTTGGACTAAAATTTGATGAAGCAATTAAAAACAGCAATTTACATACTAGGCTCATAATACAAATAAAGATTCAACTTCTTAATTTCCATTGTATTCTTGTTTTTGGCCTATATATTTTTTTATTTTACAATGTGGATACTGCTGGCTATTTAATTACACTTCATGTAGACAAATTCATTGATTATTTCCTTAAATTTTAGTTCAAGAATTTTCTCGTAGTGTGGATATGTTTAATAATAAAGCCTTAAATTCGTATGGTTCTGTTTACTTTAGACTTTAATGGCCTGTTAGTATACGAAATATCAAGTTTTCAAATCCGACTCCCAAAACTTTTTTTTAGGAAATTTAATTCTCTACAAGAATATTTCGGAGTCAAATTTTTATCTCGCATGGTTCAAGAGTTATGACATCTTTAATAAAAAAACATTTTTTTGCATATTATTTAAATGAAAAATTTCAAAGGGCTACCGACACCTTTTAAAATTGAGCTCAAAATTTAGCCCAACGGGAAAATTTTTTTCTCGGAATTTAGGTCCTTTTCAAGACACAATTTCGATAGGTTAGTTTTTTTGGCTCATCCTAATACATATATTGTTACGTCCAGATTATTGGACTTAATTTGATATTTATTTAAATCCAAGCCAATGGCTTATAGACTGGGAATCTTGAGAGGATATTTGTCTGGGTATATCAATAATAAATCTTAAGTTACAATTAAATATTTCTATATTGAGACTCAAAAATAGTTTTACAATTTAAAGTTTTACAAATTAAAATTTTAATACTAGGAATATGATACCTGAAGATTACTCTATGAAAAAATTAGGTGGCTACTTGCCAATGCTAATTATTACGAGTTCGAGATTACTGTTATGTGGCTACTAGCCGACACAAGTTATCTCGAATTCGAATTTATACGGAGGGTTTAGGTGGCTACCAGCCGACACTATCTCGTATTTCTCGAATTTTATTATACAAATCATACGACTGATTTCATTAATTCAAAGACTCGTTTAAATTAATTTCTTTCGTTATAAAGAAATTTACTTAAAAATAAAAGAAATTTTTACCTGGAGTTGCCGCAACTGAATGAATTTCTAATTAATGACACTGATTCGAATTTTATTATATAATATATAATTTTATTTTATTGTTCTCTGCTTTCTTAACAGTTACTAATTAAATGGAAATTAATAAAAATTACTCGAAAAATATAGAATAAATTTAAATGTGAAGACACTTGTAAAATCGACTGAATGAACTAACGTGTGAGGACACGTGTATAAAACAACAACTAGTGCTGAGCTAGTGTGTAAGCTAAGTGTGTGGACACTTAGGTTTTCCGTTCTTACTGAACCGGAACTAAATTAGACTGGGGTGAACTGCATCGATTTTCAGTTCAACGACACTTTTTATAATATCTTATCTGGTCTATTCGATGTATTGTTTTGGAGGAAGACTGCCTTCAATCGGAAGCACAGTTTCTATGGGTTCTTTCCCTTTCCCTAGGATTTTCCGCTAGGAAAGTGGGATAGGGCCCACCCCAATGTGGGCCTATGTGCGTACGCACCCACACATACACCCACATGTACAGTACAATATTTGAAGTTTAATATTTTAAATTTATTTATAAAAATAATAGCATTTCATTAATTATAGTTTGAATTATAATTAAATTTATTTATTATAATAATTTCCCATTAAGAAAACTTTCACTAATAATATTTTGAATTTATTTATTATAATATTTTTCATTAAAAAATTCCTTTAATAATGGTTTAAATTTGTTTATTATAATGTTTTTATTAATAAAAATTTCATTAATAATAGTTTAAATTCATTTATTATAATAATTTTTTTTTTTTTTCAATTACTAAAATCTTCTATTAATTATTTATCATAATGATAATTTAAATTTGTTCAATGTAACTATAATAGTAATTCAAAGTTTATTTATTATAGTTAATAATAATATTTATCTAGTTTGAATTCATTTATTATTATAAGTTTTATTTATTTAGATTTTTAATATTTTTTGCTTATTCGAAATTATTTATTGAATTTTCATTTCCTTAATGACTCTTTCGTGATAAAAATCTATTTTTGTCTATTTGCTTATTGATACCGAGATGTCTCAACAAAAGTGCACTCCAAGTGAAAGTAAGGGATTAAGATTGTGTATAGATTATTTATTTATTCATAACTAAAATTTATTTACGGCTTACTTATTCCACGTACACTTTTGTTGATAATTACACTAGTCTCAAAAATTAAAGGATAAAAAAAAAATTCGAAATTTTTGGGTGATTTTCAACATGCTGTAACTCGGTGAAAAATGATCGTAGAGTAAAAATAAAAAAAGCAAATTGTAGCCTCAAGTATCTAATTTCATATCTGGACCTCAAATATTTTCATCATGCTCGGTTCCGGAGTAATCTTAAGAAAACTGACGAAAAAAAAATTTTCAAAATTTTGGCTCGTCTTTCAACAAGTCTATGGGCTTCAATAAATTTTTTTGGATAATTTGACCTTATAACTCTTTTAGGAAATTTTATGCCCTTCAATTTGGCGGGCTCAAAAAGTCTCTACTAAAAAATTTTTTTTGAAGTGATAATGTTTATTAAAAAATAGGTCTAAATTCGCATAGTTAAGGATATTCGGAAATCTTGCTATAACTTTGGATATAATGAATGAATAAAAGATATCGTCGTTTTTTATTCAACCTCGAAGTGTCCTGAAAATACCCTGAAAATTTCAAAGCGCTGCGATTTTTCTTTCTTAGTGTCCCGAAGCTTTAAATTTATCGATTTTGCCAAAAATCTCCATAATTGGTAGTTTCTCGGTTTTTGGTCATTTTTTCGATTTCCAAATGTTTTTTTCACCAGAAATATTGATTTCTTTGATCAAAAAGATTGATTATCGAAAAAAATCGAGAAAAAAAAATTTTTTTTTCCAAAATTTTTTTTTTTCGTTGTATTCGCAATAACTTATCATCGTCAAAAAAAATTCCTCAGTTTTTTTTTCCAAAATTTTTTTTTTTCGTTGTATTCGCAATAATTTATCATCGTCAAAAAAAATTCCTCAATTTTTTTTTTACTGTCGCTATGTGTGTAAGACGCGTAAATTCGACCGTGCAATCTCCACGTGGTACGCTTTGGGAAACGCTAATGCGGGCGGTAAAAAAAATTGAGGAATTTTTTTTGACAATGATAAATCATTGCGAATACAACGAAAAAAAAAAAATTTTGGAAAAAAAAAAATTTTGAAAAAAAAAAAATTTTTTTTTAAATATTTTTTTTATCGATTTTTTTCGATAATCAATCTTTTTAATCGAATAAATCAAGATTTCTGGTGAAAAAAACATTTGGAAATCGAAAAAATGACCAAAAACCGAGAAACTACCAATTATGGAGATTTTTGGCAAAATCGATAAATTTAAAGCTTCGGGACACTAAGAAAGAAAAATCGCAGCGCTTTGAAATTTTCAGGGTATTTTCAGGACACTTCGAGGTTGAATAAAAAACGACGATATCTTTTGTTCATTCATTATATCCAAAGTTATGACGAAATTTCCGAATATCCTTAAATATGCGAATTTAGACCTATTTTTTAATAAACATTATCGCTTCAAAAAAAATTTTTTTATCAAAAGCAACTAATTTGATCTTATAGACAATGTTTTCCAGTTTTCAAAACCCTACTTTCATTCTCTTTATGACCAATACATTCGGAGTTATTGATTATCAAAGCCAAAATGGACTTTTTTGCTTTGATCAATGATATCTCGGCGCCAACTTGTCGTAAAGACTTTTTGAGCCCGCCAAATTGAAGGGCATAAAATTTCCTAAAAGAGTCATAAGGTCAAATTATCCAAAAAAATTTATTGAAGCCCATAGACTTGTTGAAAGACGAGCCAAAATTTTGAAAATTTTTTTTTTGTCAGTTTTCTTAAGATTACTACGGAACCGAGCATGATAAAAATATTTGAGGTCCAGATATGAAAACTAGAAACTTGAGGCTACAATTTGCTTTTTTTATTTTTACTCTACGATCATTTTTTACCGAGTTACAGCATGTTGAAAAACACCCAAAAATTTTGAATTTTTTTTCTATCCTTTAATTTTTGGGACTAGTGTATATCGGTTTTTCTATGGGAAGTGTTTTCAGATGGCCTCCAGACCTTTACAATTACTTGAAGGGTCATTAAGATTAAAATTAGTTGTTTGCTCTAGCATTTCAACCAACGTCAAAACAAACATGTCTAAAACTTTAAAAGCATTTTATGTCTTATCGCTCAGAATTTTATAAATAGAAATAATAATAAAAATAAAATCTGGTCGTCGGATAAATTTTAATTTAGGAAATAAACGTTAATATAATATCAAGAACAACATTTAGCTGGACGTAAAAATATATATATATATATATATATATATATATATATATATATATATACTAGCCGCTACCCGTGGCTTCGCACACGTAAGTTGTGCAATACATTTATTACTATTATAATAAGATTTACTAAATAATTGAAGTAAATATATATATACATCTATATGTATGTATGTGTATGTTATTTTATGTCCTTTGAGCTTATTTCGATTCATTTTCAAGTACTAAGTTTCCTATAATCATCATGGTCAGTCTCATTATAATAATTATGCTAAAATCATGTCAATAGCAATTAAAATATTTTTATGTTTTGTCCATAATTCTTTAGGGTCGAAGGGTGACAAAATACTACAATAATTGGAAAAAGTTGCCTTAGTTTAGATGGACTATCGGTAACATACGCTTCTTTTAGAGTTCCATCCCAATGGGAGTCATCTTCAATAAGATCAAAAGCTTTGCAAGCTGCTTGATATGATTGATATATTACACCATTAACTGTTCTTATATCTTTAAAAGATGTTGGGCCTCTAACGGTGTGAAGTAATAGACGTAAGAAATAACACTCGGTATTACCAGGATGAATTGTGTATACTTTTCCAATAACGTGTTCTTTAAAAATACCAGGATTACCTTCAACAGGATTTCCTCATTTCTTCCTCTTGAATACTTTAGATTGTTTATCAAATACATATGTATATAATATGCAGGTACTTCGTCATATAAAAGTGTCTTTGCGAAAATTTTCTCTCGGCATAATTGAAAATAGGCCAATAATGTTGTGTTTTTGGGATTAGTAATTTGATCAATAACATTTTCTATGTTTAAATATACTTGCTGTCCATTTTTTAAATGAACATCCAAGTGAACCCCAGAAGGAAATCTTCCATGTATTGGGAAAGACAGTATACGCCAAGTTGCTTCTGAGGTACTAATGTATCTCACAGATTGTTATTTCGTTATCTCATCGTTTTCATTTTTAAGGGGGGAAATACGTGTAGATGGCCGTTTTCGAGCAGATTTTAATCAATTATTTAAAGTTATAAAAAATTAATATTATTTATTCAAACTTTTGGGTTATTTTATACATATATTGAAGAGTAAAAATTTACATTTACAAGAATAAAACTTAAAAAGTAGTAAAGATATCAGCTGATACATCTCGTAGGTTGTCGTCCGACTTCGCAACTGGTGTACATCATGGAGGCCATAATTTTGATCTGAAATCAATGCATCAAAATTATTACTTTTTTTAGACATTTATCTTCTATATGAACCTCATTTTAAAGAAAAAAAAAAAAATTTTTCATTTTTTTGACGGCTGTGAAAGTAAGTCATGTTTTTTTACCTTTTTTTTGTTTATTGTTTAGTATAAAAAAATTAGTTAAAATGAAAAAATTGCTTCTGATTGAGGTTCATATTCAGCACAATTATGTAAAGAAATAATATACTAAATTTGAAGATGATTGGTTAAAAACTTTTTAAGCTAGAGTGTACACTAGTTCGAAAAAACTAGTTTCGAGAAAAACGCGTTTAAAAAATAAGTGATGAAAAAAGTTAAGGTGACCGTCTCTTTTTTCTAATGCAATAATTTCTCGCGACATAAATTATCAGCAATAATTTTTTGTTCGATATTTTCACAAAGGCAATATTTCTCATTGTCAAAATTTATTTGGTATTATTAATTATTATTAAAATTAATATTTATTTAATTATGAATTTTTAATGATAAAGTGATAATAAAATATTTGAGAAACTTTTAAATGATAATTTTTTGCGTGTGAGAAATTTTCGTATGATAAATTTTTTATGAAAAATTTTTGTTTCGATAAATTGTTACTGGTAAATAAAGCCACGGTGCCAAAAGGTTAATATAAAGTTGTATTAAACGAATTGGAACAACTTACCAATTAATCAGCTATTCCAGCACCATATTGTAAGCCTTCTTCAGCTTCATATGCTTCATACATCAAAAAATTCTATGATTCTATAAAAATGTAATGGGTTAACAATTACATTTTCACTCATTGTATTTGATAGCTTTTTGGCACTTATACTCTCGTTATTATCACCACACTCGTTTGATTCAGTATTTGAAAACTGATTTCCGTGAAAAGATCTTTTGCGTGGTCTACTACGACGAGCACTATCACTACGTCCTGTTTTTGGATACGAAGACATTTTTTACTAATACTGCAAACACACGCTACGAAGGTCGGTTGTGAACTAATATTACACTATGGTTTATTGCAAGGACACTAATACTTCTAGTAGCTTCTATACGAATAAAATAAAAGAACATCTGCCCATTTTCCCTTTCTCTCTTAAAAATATATTCCTGGAAGTATATGAATGACTACCTACTCGACCCTAACCGACCGCTCCGTTTAGGTAATTGTTCTCGGGCGCTGTACCGAGCACACTTACTAAACCGCTTGTAACTTTTGAACGAATAATAATTTTGACCTGAAATTTTAACTGTATATTTTTCAATAGTTTTACAAGCGATTTTTGAAAAAAAAAAAATTTTGAATTTTTTCAAGCCTCTACACGTATTTCCCCCCTTAAGTCCAAACGCTGCTTAATCACTTCCTTTATTTACATATTTACAAATGTATTTTATAGATTGAACACTGCTACAATACTCGACATTTAAATGTGGTTCAAAAGTTCGGGATTACTCCACATGGTCCATAAATCATATGTTTTTTAATAATATTATATAAATCTAAATCCTCCTGAGGATTGGGAAATTCTACTACTATGATACTATCTATTCTATTATGTGTTACTTTATCTTCAAGCCATAAGAGAATATGAGCATGAGAAAGACCTCGTTTCTGCCACTCTACAGAATACATATAACACTTAACGGATCCAAAAATTTTTCCTTTAACTAATAAATCAATAAATTTTTTCAACTTCAAGTGAAAAACTCTAGATATAATATCGTGCTGGTCAGATGCATATTGCCCTTCGTACAGCTCTCTTGTTATTTCTATCCAATTAGGATTCGTGGTCATAGTCATAAAAAGATCAGGACGACCATACTTCTTTACATAACTAAATGCATCTTGTGTTCGCTCATGCATGTATCTTGGGCTTCCTGTAAAACTGGATGGGAGAATAACTAAACGATCTAAATTATCAACATTACTTTCGACGCGCATAGCATCTTGTAAGTGAATATAGTTTTCGGCTCTAAGTTGTTTTTGATTATTTCTTATAAATGACAATCACTCGGTTTCAATTTTCGCATACATATCAATCCAAAATTGATTTGAAATTTGACGATAACGGTGTAAATTATTAAACTCATTAGATCTCATCATAAGTCTGCAGCAGTAAAATTGTAAAGCTGAAATTTTTTTATTCGTGTCTTCTGCTTGTTGTCCAGAATGAAATATATTAAAATTATAGCCGCCTTCTGCACGACAAAATATAAGTGGATATTGAAGGGCATCATACGACCGGTGAGTCTCACTTATTCTTTGAAGATCTCCTGTACGCAACGATAGAACAATATCTCTCTTTTGACACTCTTGATCAACTAACACTACACCTACTTCATATGTAGAAGGCTTATTATACCAGCCTTTATGATCGGAAATTGGTTTACGGTCTGCATTGATTACTAATTGATAATTATCTTTGTTTTCAAGTGGAATAGATTCTAAAGCCGATTTAAAGTCATGCACATAAGGATTAACTTAAAGGAGCATATTTTGTAGGTCTGTTATGAGATTTTTGTTTAAATTATTATTATAGAATATTCGAAGATTAATTTGCTCATCATAATCAGCTATAAAATATATCTGTAAAAATTTTGAAGGTTGATAACTTCCAGGAAACAATGAACCAATTAAATGGTATACTTGTCTCTGGATTTTAAAAGTCGGCATAAAGTTTCCCTCAGATACAATATTTGCACCGTATAAAGTCATCTGAAAAGCATTGTTGTAAGACCTCACAGCGTTCAAGAATGATTTTGATTGAACGTGTTTTCCATCCAGCAGAGGTTTTAAAGGTTCGGAAGGTTCAAGTAAAGGTTTTAATCGAATTTTACCTGATGAACAGCATAACCCAACAGATTCACCGACCCGCTTTAATGCATCGCAGTAATTAGAAACCTTAGTCATTGGACCAACATCAGATTCCTGTTTTTAATTAATAGACGGATCTTAGGAAAAAGCACTATTCAATTTTGATTGCCAACGGATATTTCGTCTCTGAGTTTGTCTATTCTTATCAGCATTCAATCGTTGCTGATGTTCTGAATCAGATTTTAATTGTCTATTGACGGTATGCCATTGGCGATCCAAAGACAGTCTTTCTGTTCGTCTGTCGTTAACTCAGATTCACGAAGAGCCGAAATTCTTTCGTTTTCCATCATTAAATTTGCTTCTTTTTTCTTCTTTAACCTGAAGTATCTATTTCTAGCTGCAGCTCTACTTTCATCGCATTTGAATGCATATTCTGATCGTCGCTGAAAAGCGTGATGTTCTCGGTCTATCATTAAGCGAGTTTCAAGATCAAATATAGATTCCTGTGAGCGAGATAAAGTATAGTGTTCACGATCGTGTGTCAATCTCTGATTACGATGTTCATCTGATTCGTTATTACGTGCAATAGTGTGCTGTTGACGATCACGTGAAAATCGGTGAATACGTCGTTCATCAGATACATTATGATATGTAATAAGGTGGCGTGCACGATCATCCGCCAATCTTCTTTCATGAGCTATCTCTGATTCGACTTTCCTCTTATTAGCATGTTGCATTCTATCAGAAGCAAGGCGAATTTCAGATTGTTCTGGTGTTTCATTGGCTCGTAAATTGCTTTTCCTTTCTTTCTGAATTTTCAGTCTCTCGTCTCGTTCACATTGAGTTCCAGATAGGCGAAGAAGTTGGTTGCTTCTTGCTTTGGCTGATGATGAACTCAAATTTGATTTTCGTTTCTTAGGCATTTTTAACGAAAATATAACAAATAATAACGATACATATCTAAAATATGAAATTATTAATTACGATAAGTTATATTGAATTGGTCAATCTTGGTTAACTTAGCATACAAAAATAAAAATTACTATAGATAACTAAGTGAAATCAAGTACTTATCTTTATCTTTCGAACCCAATTTTTTATATAAGTTAATGCACAAGCATTGTTTATAAATAATATAAATGATGATTTATAGGTTATGATTTTCATTTATTTTACATATTGCGTGAGATACGTAATTTTGTCTTTTTAATCCTATATGTCATACAATCAATTAAAAAAATTCAAGTAATATATTAGATAGATTTAAATTCTTACTTAGTTACAAATAAAACAGATTAGACACTCTTATTTTGACTGCTTCATGAAATGTGATAGATGATTCAATTGACTGAAACAATTGATAAATGAAACAAAATCTAATCTATAAAAAAAATAAATATAAAAAACAACTGATACGCGTTACATAAAAACAATTGATGCTAATGAAATAAAAACAAATGATGGCTGTAATTTAACTGTTTTTTTCTTATACTTTTAGAAAAATAATTTACATACCCGAATTCTGATTTATAATTGATTTAAAAAGTGGCCTATATTTTAAGTGACAGCATCTTGTATATGTATAAAAAATTTCATCTCAATCGGATAAGTGGTTGATTAGTTATAAAGGTACAAACCGACAGAGAGACAGACAGATGAAAATTCTAAAAAGGGTAGTTACAGTATGAATAGGTCATAAAAATGATATTTGACGCATAATTCGAAATAAAAACACCATGTACAGACAGAGCCTATAGATTTATATATTAGTATAGATTAGAGTGCTCCATTTAAAACGAAAATTTTTTTTTTTTAGCGGACACAAGAAAATTTTGTTACATATGTTAAAAAAAAAAATTCCCTGAGAATTTCAGCTCTTAATTTAAATTTTAAGTACTTCCTATCAAGCATCAAAGTTTTCCCGTTTAAAAAGCATGTAAATCGAATAACTTTTCTTTATAATTACTATAACTTAGTCCGATTTTAAGCTATCGTTTTGAAACCAGTTTTTATTTTTAAAGTATTTGTTGCTTTTTTAAAGTGCATACGACGATTTTTGTCTAACTCGATCCACGTCGATTGTATCAGCTCCGAAAGACAAATTTTCACTTTTTTCATTTATTTTTGTTAATATTGAAGAAATGGTTCATCTCACAACAAATATGCATAGGACCAATCTTTTAGCAAATTTTGTGCTCTACAAAATTGCTTATAACACTTATATTGCTAAAGTCCACTGTTCATGAGATACATGCATTTTAACATTTTACAATAAAAAAGATTAGTATCATAGTAAGCTTACAATTTATTTATTGTAAAATGTTATAATGCATGTATCTCATGAACAGTGGACTTTAGCAATATAAGTGTCATGAGCCATTTTGTAGAGCACAAAATTTGCTAAAAGATTGGTCCTATGCATATTTGTTGTGAGATGAACCATTTCTTCAATATTAACAAAAATAAATGAAAAAAGTGAAAATTTGTCTTTCGGAGCTGATACAATCGACGTGGATCGAGTTAGAAAACAACCGTCGCATACACTTTTAAAAAGCAACAGATACCCTACAAATAAAAGCTGGTTTCAAAATGATAGCTCAAAATCGGACTAAGTTATAGTAATTTTAAAGAAAAGTTATTCGATTTACATGCTTTTTAAATGGGAAAACTTTGATGCTTGATAGGAAGTACTTAAAATTAAAATTAAGAGCTGAAATTTTCAGGGAATTTTTCTTTTAACATATATAACAAAATTTTCTTGTGTCCGCTAAAAAAAAAAATGTTCGTTTTAAATGGAGCACCCTAATATATGTATATTTATATATTATAACGACAAAATTGAGACATATTAGCATACGTTAATACGCTAAATTTTGCGCTACAACTTCGTTCTCTGCTTTTGACTTCCAGTCTCAATACGAATACGGGCGCCAGGTAATTTTTATCACTGGAATCACCAAACCAGTAAATCTTAATAATTAGATAAATTTTTGATCCATGGAACTATCTCAAAACCACGCATAAATCAAAACTGAATAATTTTTGATCTGTAGAATTATCACCAAAACCACGCAAACTAAATAAAAAACACTACTATAACTGAAACTTGACAAAATGCTCAGAACTTATAAGCAAAAACAAAAACAGAGACTAGAAAACTAAAAACAGAGTTACGGTATGCCATGGTGTCGCTCAGTGTGTAGGTTTATAGAGAGAGGGAGTGGTCCGGGTTACATCATTCCAAATTCATGTAGATTATTAGTGAATTTGCAATTTTTATTAAACAACAATAAACTCAAATCTCTATTTAACAATATACAAAATACTGTAGCCTCGTACAAATAATTCTTCTTTATAACAAAATACTGAATCTAATAATAATGAAATTAATCTTAACAAAAAGGTAAATTGACATCTAAATGATGCGTAGCAATATATTCTACATAAATTGATTAATTACTAGAGCTAAATAACAATTAACTAATTTTCAGTAAACTAGAACAATAAATTATAAAAATAATACTCGAGAACATTTTCTTTAACAAAACTAGTAAAACTAACGTACATGGGTCTAATATTGACGTTAATTAGACGACAATTGGTTTAATAATTAAACATATTTCTTATAATTATTTTATAGAATAATATTAACAATAAATCGTGAACATGACCCTAAACTGTAACAATATTCTCATAATTCTCTCAGATCTTAAGTCTTTTCTTCAATTAATACAGCAGTATGATATCTCAAGACTTTGACTCCAACTCAATTAATTGTTAATAATTATAATAATTGTTTCATACCTGATTACTGGTGAATAAAATATCAAGTAACGTCTTACACTGTTTCAAATAATACTTCTGTAACAATAATCTTAATCTGTAGCTTTCCGCAATGCCATGAACTGTAACGCCAATACTGAACACGTCTGCTCGCTTCGAGCGACCAGAGCTCAATGCTCACGTCCGTACTCCTCGAAGGTCTGCCTTCGACTTCTCTTTTCTCAATCATCAAATCCAAAACCTCAAACTAAATCTCATCATTATCTATAACTGACCTCTATATTCTAAATCCATAAATCAAACTCAAACTCTACTATATCGGTAACTGGAGGCTATGCCTCACCAAACGTATTCTCTAAACCTGACTTTGAATATGGATATCCTTGGTAGTTGCTCTCCTGGAACAGACTTCAGCTGAGATCGTAAAACTTAAAAGTAAGAGACCTATGACTTCCTCAGCGGTACAAGTGGTCATAGCTTGTCCTCTGAGGCCTGTCAGACAAAATAATTATAAATGACGAAACGGCTTCCACAACAGTTGCGGCCTGCCAAACCAAAACTCAAAACTGATCCCATACCGCATCCATCGAATTCCTTATACACTGAAGCGCTAGCATTTCAGCTAGACCTCTGCAATCTACCAAGAAGTCTCATAGGGATAGAACTAGGTTCTATCATCAGATGATACCGGGTGACTAATTCAAGTCCTGCTTCACAGTAACACTGACTTCTCCACATACTCAAAATTCCAAAACTGTAAACTAAAACTCAAACTTTATCAGTATCTCAAACAAAAATCTCAAACAATATTTCATATTTAATTTCTATAATTCTGATTCTAAATTTTTACTTTAATTTTTCTCATCAAAACCCTTAACTGTAGCCAGATGTTACTCCATATTAAATTCTTAAACTTTAACTTAATCAAAAATCTGTATCAAAAATCGTTAATACCTGTATGCTAAATTCTAAGTCTTGAGTTACCATGCTCGTAAATACAATAAAATCAGTTGGTGTTTGTGACGTTCACTTTGATTTGCCCCCCATACGAAAAATAACGTCACAATATATATATGTATGGTTATTCAGCCTTTTTATTCTTTTATTAATTGTAATTAAACGACACTGAGTTACCTAGCCATTTTCAATAGGGGATCTACGAATCTTTCAACGAATTTAAAAAAAAAAAAAAATTTGATTTAATTACTGGATTTTTTTGCAAGTTATCGTGTATACGGGATCCGTACTTGACGGACAGGAGATTTTTTTAACTATTTTGATGTTTTTTCCGTTTTTATTAAACTAAATAAATTTTTGAAAAGTATGGAATTAATCTCCATTAAATTATCTTCAAAATATATCTGTGCAATGTTATGTCTAAATAATTTTTTTTTTATTCTGATAATTATTTAAAATAATTATTATAGAGCTCTTCTTTTCAAAAGCGCGCGAAAACGCAGCGTCAGCTTTTCCACCTTTTCATGCGACGAATAATAGTAGGAGGATAACTGCAATAAGTTTAACGAATAATTAATAAACTGTCGTCACCTTCCACTAATGATAATAATTTAAAATTCCCCATCAATCGCCAAACCAAAGTTTATAAAAAGCCTAAACACCCATAGCTCTTAGCTAGTCGGTTCTTAAAACTTACGGTCCACGAAGATTCGAACGTCGTATTTTCGTGCACTCTTATTGCAGGATTCCGCCCCAGGCGTTGAAAGGTCAATCAGAGGATCTTTAATATTTTCTATTTAAACCTTATTGCAGGAATCCGCTTCGGCGTTGAATAATCAATAAGGCATTCTAAACTTGACATCTTTTTGCAGTCAATTATTGCAGAAATACGCTTAGGCGTTGAAAAAGCAATAATCGATTTTTCTATCTATGAACTCCTCTGAGATTGATAGAAACATCCGGTCCGATCGAAATAGTGACGCAAATCGCGTGAAGTTCCGATTTCATCTCGGGCTGAGTAATTTTGCGCATAAAACCACTATCGGGTGTGTAAAAAGGACGCATTTAAATATTAAATAAAACTCTTATATAAATATCCGTTGAAAATAAATATTCTAAAAATATCAATTGTTTCAAATTGTGAAACGATTCAGTGTACAAGTGAATTGTAACTAAATCAGTAATAAAAATTCAAAAATTATAAGTTCAGTCTTCCGAGTTTCATTCGAGAGTAGCACATTAGTTTACATTCTACTACCCCAGCCGCGCCCATCCAATCAAATCCTACAGAAGGAAGCTGAGTGAGCTGCAACGTTCTGGAGAGATCTAACCTGCCGTGACTAAGAAGAAAGAAACATCAAAAGGTAGGTGAAAGATTTACATTCTATTTCTTCACGAGATAACTGGTTCAACACAAGAGCACCAGTCTCTTCGGAGACGTTTAGGGTTCTTACTTTTCGAAAGATCCACTAAAAATAATAAATTATAGGAAGATAACTCTTCCTCGTATAGTCTAAGAGCCAGTGGACGGATACCTGTATGTATTTGACCAGACCTGAGCTTTTATATATTGAGGCCCCTATACCTACTGTACATGAGATGGGGACTCATTAAGCCCAAAGTGGTGGACGCGGCTACTGCGCAGGTAGGACAGGTATCGATTTTTGGCCAATTATCAATGCATTTGACCACGTCTGCCGTTTTGAAATTTTAAAATATATTATTATTATTGACGGAAAATAACAATGGCAGACCATTATCATGCGTCCAACATCGTTGCAGACGATTTTGAAAATGCAAAAAAAAAAAAATTTCTGAAAGTATTTGACCAGATCTGCCATTAATATATTTTATTTATTACAGTCTTAAGAACTTATATTTATCACGGCAGACCTATTTATGGTGGACACACATCACCAGATAAAAAAATCTAAGATACTACCCGGTCAGATGTCTATGTATTATGATAGCTGTTTTACATCAATATAATTTACTTAATCACATAATTTATCGAAATTACTATCTTTTATGTATTTTATATGCTAAATTTTAAAAGTTTGACGATAAAAAAAGGAGATATTACGAAAAAATGTTAAATATTGAAGTATGCTGGTAATAACAAGAAATAATTTGAATTTGTATTTTATTATTCATTTTTGTTTATTTAATACAAGATTTATAAGGTCAGTTGAATAAAAAAATATCATGCATGCATGTAAAAATAAATACACAAACGCAAAAAATTAAAGAAACAGAAAAAGTTTATAAAATTTTTAGTAATTTTTGGAAGGCGTACTGAGATTTTAAATAAAATTGATCGTACTAATTTTATTAAATAAAGCATTTTATTGCCTAAAATCTTTAATTTCGGTGCATTTCTATCAAAATTTCTTAAGAGCCCCGGTTATTTCGCAAATATAAGAAATACCGTGAGACAAAAAATTTCTAAAATTTTATTTTTTTTCCAAAGAGCAACTAAACCAATGCACAGTTTGTTTAGTAAATTTAATCAGCTTTAATTTGGCTTTTTTGTTTAAGCACGTAGGACGATTTGTCGCAGAGATATCAACCAGAGTCAAAAAATAAATTCCAGTTCGAATTTCAAAATACTATGTGAGGGATTTGAAGGACAAATTGAACTTTGAAGACGAAGAACTGTGTGGAAAGTGATGCCAGTGTAGGCCTCAACGTTGTAGTTACGGGAGATTTTACACAGTTGAGGGCTAAACGAGTATAAAAAAATTTGGCGTGGGCCTCAAAATCCTCATTATATAAAAAAATGTACTGCTCCAGATTCAGACCTTAATTTCTCAAATGACGTAACCTATGTAGACTCCCTCATTTTTTTTCGTAAGAAATAAATACTTTAGACCAAGAATCTCCAAGAAATTGACCCAAAAATAAATGATTAATTACGAATTTGCGGTAAAATTATCGGAACCTCTAAAAAGTATGACAAAGAAAAATAAATATTTATTTTTACTTATGTTAATTCAAAAAAATTTAATGGTCACTGTAAGAAAATAGTTAACCTGGGAAAAATCAGTATACATTTTTTCAATCAAAATACAAAAATTTACTGACGACAAAATGTTTGATATTGTATTCTATATTATTTAGTTAAACTAGAATAAACCCCCAACAAGACCCGATCATCATTTTTAAAAAAAAAAATTTTTTTTATTTTTAACATCCATTAGAAGTCAGCACAAAAAACTGACTTATTTTGGTTTTTTAGTAAATGAACCGCTACTCCGTAAATATTGATGAAAAGACTAATGTTACCAGGGACGTTATTTACCTTAATGTCACCTCAATAATCTTGTAAATTTTCAAATTGATCTATCAAACCGTTTTTTGGGGGTGATAAATTAGAGTTTAGCTGAACAAATGTCAAAAAAAGTCAACGAAAACAAAAATTAAAACTTGTTTTTTTGTGGATGAAAATATTTTTTCACATTTTTTGAAAATGTTTCGTTTATTTCTCTTTCCCTCGCATTTACTAAGTAACCAACGCAGAAATGAAAGAAAATTTGAAAAAAAATTATTTTTTCATTTTGATGATCATTAGACAAAACTTGTTCCTTTAATTGTTTAGCAGAAATGATCGATCACCCCCAAAAAACGGTTTGATAGATCAATTTGAAAATTTACAAGATTATTGAGGGTACATTAAGGTAAATAACGTCCCTGGTAACATTGATTGTTTCATCGATATTTGCAGAGTAGCGGTTTATTTACTAAAAAACCAAAAAGGTCATTTTTTTGTACTTACTTATAATGGATGTTAAAAATAAAAAAGTTGTTTTGTTAAAACAATTATAATCGGGTCATGTTGAGAATTTATTCAAGTTCTTAACGCCGCCCTTTAATTCACTGTGCGATCATTGGTACCTGAAATATCGATGATCAAAAACAAAAAGATCATTTTTTGACTCTGGCTGATATCTCTGCGACAAATCGTCCTACGTGCTTAAACAAAAAAGCCAAATTAAAGCTGATTAAATTTACTCAACGATCTGTGCATTGGTTTAGTTGCTCTTTGGAAAAAAAATAAAATTTTAGAAATTTTTTTTCTCACGGTATTTCTCATATTTGCGCAATAACCGGGGCTCTTAAGAAATTTTGATAGGAATGCACCGAAATTAAAGATTTTAGGCAATAAAATGCTTTATTTAAAATCTCAGTACGATCATTTTTCACAAAGTCACAGCCTTCCAAAAATTACTAAAAAATTTATAAACTTTTTCTGTTCCTTCAATTTTTTGCGTTTGTGTATTTATTTTTATATGCATGCATGATATTTTTTTATTTATCTGACCTCATAAATCTTGTATTAAATAAACAAAAATGAAAAATACAATACAAATTTAAATTATTTCTTGTTATTACCAGCATACTTCAATATTTAAGATTTTTTCGTAATATCTCTTTTTTTTATCGTCAAACTTTTAAAATTTAGCATATAGAATACATAAAAGATAGTAATTCCGATCAATTATGTGATTAAGTGAATTATATTGATGTAAAACAGCTATCGTAATATATAGACATCTGACCGGGTAGTATCTTAGATTTTTTTATCTGGTGATGTGTGTCCACCATAAATACGTCTGCCGTAATAAATATAAGTTCTTAAGACTGTAATAAATAAAATATATTAATGGCAGATCTGGTCAAATACTTTCAGAAATTTTTTTTTTTTGCATTTTCAAAATTGTCTGCCACGATGTTGGACGCATGCTAATGGTCTGCGATTGTTATTTTCCGTCAATAATAATAATATATTTTGAAATTTCAAAACGGCCGACGTAGTCAAATGCATTGATAATTGGCCAAAAATCGATACCTGACTACCTGATTACGATGACCGTCGAGGAACCAGGGGACGAACGTTTTCTTACTCTAAAAGACATTACAGACCGAGTAAATACGCTACAGACAGCGAGGACAGTGTGGACTCCGACGACAGTTCAGCGTCAGCTGACTACCGAATGTACACTTACACCTCCAATAAAGGGGGACGTGGACGGACCTACGACGACGACTCGACTCCACGAACGTTCAAGAAAAGTTCATCACGGCCACGAACAGAAGAACCTTCTTCAACACAGAAAAAGGTTTTGACTTTTGACTCTGCAGACATTGACTCAGAAAAACTTGAACATCTAAAACTAGAGGCTCCCTGTTGTGATTGTTCATTCTGACCTCATCGTGAGGCAAATAAACCTGCCTCTTCAAAAGATAATGACGAATATTTAAACTTAACGGGCGCTCGACAGACCGAGGCGACTGCAAGTATGCCTCAAAAGTCTCGCCGACCTACGAGTCTTCATCAGAAAACACAGATGGTGAAGAAATTCAGATTCCTTCAACGCCCGAAACCCTCACACTAGTCATCGGTAAGGGTCCACGAGTCCGAATAACATCTCCAGACCTTTTCCAGGGCGGATGCGAAGTTTTGTTGGAAACAGGTTCTGACCTGAATCTCCTTTGCATCGACGCACTGGGGGATGATACTACCTTTTACCCTGAAAATGGCGGTGTGGTAGGCGGCATAGCAACCAGCAGTATGCCGATAATTGGAACTGTGACGCTCAAGATCTTTGATGTAGATGTTTATTGTCAGGTTGTACCTAGGTCACCTGGTGGTTACCTGGGCATCCTTGGAAATGAATTTTTCATCAAAGAACGAGCTGGCATTTCCTTTTATTGGAATACGTTGGTCCTCAAAAATTGACCTACTCGTCCTATCCCTTTTTCAATGGATAACAACCTTGATGTGAGATATATCCTGTCCCTAGGGACAGGTTCAAAAATTTTCCACTCATGTAATTCACTTCATGGAGTATTACAATGCTTTCTCATAGATACAGGGGGGATGTGTGTTTGATAAATTCTTCCGCCCTTAAACCTGAAATTAAAGTGGATCGTAGTGACACGATGCTACTCCGTGGTTTGAATAGGCAGTCCATGGAGACAATTGGTACTGTGGAATTAAAAGTTTTGGGTTCAACAATCCGATTCCATGTTTGTGATGGGAATTTACCCTCTCACGGTGTCAGAATTTTCGGCAACAATTTCTTGAAAAATGAACAAGCAGAGATTTCATACCATCACCAAACTCTGAATTCATCATCTCGACCTTCCCGACCCCTACCCTTCAGTCTCGGAATAAAACCTTCCCGTTCATACGTAATTCCACCGCGTATGCGAATGTCCGTGTCGGTACCTGTTGTAAATCCTGAGATCAAACATGGCTACCCCCGTAAGATTCCTCTTAAAGAGGGACTCTTAATGGATGAAGACGTTGTCTCAGTTGATGATGATCAAGCGATGTGCATGGTCATCAATACCACATCAGATCCAGCAGAAATCGAAATTGAGCCTCAAATGCTTGAAGAATTTGAATTTGATCATCTTGATCCATCTGACGAATTTTTCGACATAGCGGAAATTCCATCTGGAACGCACTCACTCTCTAAGCGAGATCGTTTCCAGGCAATCTTTGACAAAATTCCTACTAATCATCTCAGTCGCACGGAAAAGAAGCAAATTCTCAGACTTATTCAGAAAAATCACGATATATTTCACCTCCCGGGTGATTGTCTGGGGTGTTCTAAGAGGTTCACTTGCGAAATCAAAACCACGAGTGACAAACCGGTCCGAATCAAGCAATATCGGTTTCCTCAAGAACATCGCGATGAAATTAAGAAACAAGTGGATAATCTACTTAAACAAGGAATTATTCGCAAATCGGAATCTCCGTATAATTCTCCTGTGTGGATTGTTCCTAAGAAATCTGACGCTCAAGGAAACAAAAAGTGGAGAATGGTAATCGATTTTCGAAATCTGAATAAGATAACCATTGGGGATGCTTACCCCCTCCCACTCATAATTGACATTTTAGACCAACTCGGCGGAGCAAAGTACTTCAGTGTATTTGACCTTGCCAGTGGGTTCCACCAAGTACCAATGGACCCCAGAGACGCTGAAAAAACGGTATTTTTCACCCCCGACGGTCACTGGGAATATTGCTGTATGCCTTTTGGGCTTGAGTGTGCTCCAGCAATTTTTCAACATATGATGGATTCCACATTGAGTGGTTTAAAAGGCACAGAATTATTCATTTATGTAGATGACTTCGTAAGTTATGCATCTTTGCTTGACGAGCATGAAGTGCGAGTCCAAAGACTTTCCAACCGCTTTCGAGAGGCTGGGCTAACTCTTCAGCCCGAGAAATGCAAATTTCTCTGCCCCGAGGTGGAATATTTGGGTCACATTATCACTAAAGATGGTGTGAAACCCGACCCAAAGAAAATTTCATCCCTTAAAAACGCTTCGCACCCCCGTAATCACACAGAAGCTTGAAAATTTATGGGATTAGCAAACTACTACAGACGTTTTATCGTAAACTTCGCCGAAAGAGCAAAACCGATCACTGACCTTACCAGGAAAACTAAACCGTTTGTCTGGTCAGTTGGCTCGCAGAAGGCTTTCAATGATATTAAGAATGCATTATGCGAGAATTCATTCCTCGCATACCCCAACTTCAATCGACCTTTTATATTGGCAACCAGTTCCTCTGATGTCGGTATTTCAGGCATCTTGAGCCAGGAACCGGAAAACGAAGATCGTACGCCCGAAAATCCCGACGAAAATATCGAAAAAATTGTCTCCTGTACGTCTTGAGTCTTGCAAGAGACTGAGACAAGATACACTCACAATGAAAGAGAGTGTTTGGCAGTTTTGTACGCAGTACAACAATTTCGGCCTTACCTTTATGGTAAGCCTTTCACCTTGTATACAAGCAGCCCTTGTATATCTTGGTTGAAAGACAGCCAAACTGTCATTGAACGACAGATTGAGTAGAGATCAGAACTAAGCGAATATGAATTTTCGGTTATTGTTCGACATAAGATCTCAGAACAATATGCCGAAGGGTTGTCCTACGACCCCGAGGGCAGATCTCCCGACGAAATAGCTTCAAATTAAAAATCTGTCCAGGAAGCAATAATGCTACCACTTCGGAAAACTTCTTGTCCTGACAAAGAAGCCATAGCAGCTGTAAAACGAGGAAGAAAACCCGGAAGTAAAAACAAACCTCGGGTCAAAAGCGCTCCACAACCTCGTGACACGATTGCATCCCGGTTACGAATGAGACGGACCACAGAAATGACACAAAACCAGAAAAAGATGAATTATTGTGAACTAAGTACGACTGAACCTGACGCCTAAGAAAGTGTTGAAGATGACGTTTTTGAGGAAAATCAGCCAGGTTCATCGTCAGCACCTCAGGCTCCAGCTGACCCAGGGGTAGAGATTGGGCCAGAACTCGGACTAGAACCTGAAGAAACAGATGAGGAGGAAGGAGAAGCAGTCCGACTCATGAATGAAGAATATATGCTCAACGAATTGGAGAAAAGTTCCAGCGATCAGGGGGACGAAAATTCTCCTGAAGGGATAAGTCGACAACAAATGCGCGAAGATTTGAGAAAATCATTTGAACGTTTCAATAAAGCCCTAGAAAAACGAGCGGTTAACGTTTCAGATGAAGAGGCAGATCGTACTGTTCGCCCAGACAATTATTACAATCCACTGCCTGTAGTCAGCCCTCAAGTAGCCAAGGAAGTTAGAAAATATCTTGAGCGGGGTTACTTATCAGATGAACACGACGAATCCGAAGACTTGGATAAGTCCGATGAAGAAGAAGAAGAAGAATTCCTTCGTGAAAATCAAGACTTAAAAGAAAATGACGATTCAAGTGAAGCCAGCTGCTCTGAAACGGAATTGCAAGTGGAAATAACTCCTGCAACTCCATAGACACCGCGAGCTGATGAGATTCGAGAAAGATATCTCACTGCAGGTAGAAGCCCTTCAACCCCTATGTGGAAGAACATGGGGCTAAAAGCTGCGCAAGCAAATTGCAAAGAACTCGACTACGACGATCATACAAAAAGCTTTTACTGGAAGGACGCAGAAAATTCTGATGACAATACCTCTCCAGTCATCGCGAGGCCTTCCACTTGTCAAACCCAGAACGTCGAAGACGTACCTGCAGCTTCATCCAGTATGGTACACGTGGAAATACCCAAACACCAAGGAACATCCACCAGTAAAAATCTAGAAAACGAAAAGGCCTTGCTGAACGGGAGTCAGCAGCCCAGTTCACCAACTCGAGACTCTGCAAATGACCGTACAATCATAGCAGAGAGATCTTCTCAATCAGACCAATCAGATGCAAGCCAATCTGATGGAGCCACTGTGATCCAAGGGGAAGTACATCAGAAACAAGATGACGGAAATGTTCAGGTAAACGAATCTGACACTCTCCACACGACTCAACCGGAAGTTGTTGACGAACAACTGGGGGATGAGCCGGAGATGAATGTTGATTTACCTCCTAAAATGCCGAATCAAGCTCCGTGGTACGTATTTGATCCTCCTTCTTCAGATATAGCTGAAGATTTGAGTGATCAACGCTATTCACCACCGGAAGTTTCGTCTTCCTCGAGCTCTGAGTCTGATAAACCTCTGAAATGACCTGAAAATCGAATCAAGTTCAAAGACAGTCGAGATGGAATTACCTATGGGAGAGACCACATGGTACATTTCCTGTCTCTGGATTGTGAATTGATGAAACCAGTTTCACGATTGTTGAGAGATCTCACTTTCATTAGTCGGGAAGACCTGAAGACAGCTAAACTAAAAATGGGTGATTTATTAGTCACAAAATTGGGTAAGTGCTTTATCTTCACGGTCTTTGTTAAGAAAAATCATTTCGAAAAAATCGATTTGAATAATTTAATTGAAGGTTTACGAAATTTAAGAGTGTCCATGTTCAAGCATGAAATCTATACATTTCGCATGGTGAAACAGGGGAATGAATTCGATGATTTAAACATTAAGCTTTATCTTATACAAGAATTGGGCGGCTGTCCTATCGAGGTAACACTTTGCGAAGGTAATATAGAAGTTCCTGCCGAAGAGTTACGTGATAAGATCATTAAGAAAACCACTGTAGTCCTATCGCGGGCCACAAAGGTGTCGTGAAAACTTATTGGCAAATTCGAGAGAGATTCTACTGGCCAGGCAGGAAGGAGAGAATCTATAAATTCATCCGGAAATGCGAAATCTGTCAGAAGAATAAACTCACTCGAATTAAAACAAAACAACCAATGATGATAACCGATACTCACTTCGAACCCTTCGAGAAAATCTCTATTGATACTGTAGGACCACTTCCTATGACTAGGAGTGGAAACGTCCACATCCTGACTATTCAGGATAATATTTCGAAAGCCGTAACAGCAATCCCGATACCCGATATCCGATCGACAACAGTGGCAGAAGCCCTTGTTGATCGTTATATGTGTTATTACGGATGTCCGAGAGTTATCCTTTCAGATAAAGGTACTTCATTTACCTCTAAAATAATACAACAACTTGCAAAAGCTCTAAAAATCCAAAGATTAACGACTTCGGGTTATTACCCCCAGTCAAATGGTTCTTTAGAAAGGAGCCATCAGCCGTATATAGACTTCTCAAGAGTAATATCGGATAAGTATCCGAACTGGGATCGATATGTGGGACTGGCGACGTTGAGTTACAATACCAATGTGCATACTTCCACCAAATTCACTCCATTCGAGTCGATGTTTGGTCGAAGAGCTCGGTAACCAACCCAATTCCCTGATTATTCTAGAATCGAGACTTGTTCCGACTATCTCGCCGATCTTATAAGTAGATTGTCCAAAGTCAGAGAAAAAGCTGCTGATTGTCTCAATAAGGCAAAACAAGATTCCAAAATTCGTTACGATCGACACATACACGCCAAAACCTTCAAGGTAGGCGACTTTATTTATGTTTTAAAGGCACCACGGAAGAATAAACTCGATGTTTATTATACCGGGCCTTATGAAATTGTCGAAATTAACGAATTTGGGAGTCTGATTTACCTAAATGACAAAGGGAACCGCAAATTGGTAAGCCCTAACAAAGCTAAACCTGTTTTCAACCATAAGGCTAAACCTTTATAAAGTTCTCTGTTTCAGATCCAAATCTCTTACCATCATGAGACAATTATTGATATTCCTGATCATCATCATCGAAGGAAGTCAATCCGAGGACGACCTGACCATCCAACCATTGTCAGACAACCCGGGTCTACTGTATGACCCGTTTAAGAAGATTCACCTGGTAGAAGAAAACTGGTGCATCATTTCTTCCATTAACGTCCGAGGATTGGTCGATATGTATCCATTCGAATGGGACCAATTTCACTCAACCATGCTAGGCTGTACCAAAGTTATCGGTTCTGGGACCTGCATGCACTACCTAAAGATGGACATGATAACCGAAATACAAACCTCAATAAACCAAGCTAAAAGCCGTTTGGACCAACTCCTAGAAGAAACGACATTTAAAACTCCGCCATTTGCCCGCAATCAACGAGCTCCATGGTTTGGATTCATCGGCACAATTGCACGAGAATTGTTTAGAACCATGGACTACGAAGACAAAGAACATATCACCAAAGAGATCAACAAATTATATCAAGACAATGCAGAAATGGTGCACCTAGTACAGAACGCCACTCACCTCGTCAAGAGTGAAATCAAGACTATTCTCCAAAGCGAGGCGCAAATGCAGTCCAATCTGAATAACCTCGCAGACGCTACTACAAATTTTATGAATTCCACCAATGATTCCTTAGGAAAACTCGCATATTTGATGAAAGTCATGATGCTGGGGGACGAACGAAGAGAGATTGCCAGTAACCACCTTGGAGTTCTGAAGGAAGCCGAAACAATCATTGAGGAAGCCAAGGCTGGCAGACTCTCTCCACAGGCTATATCACCGAAGCAACTCTACCGAGCAACTGCCGATATCATGAGGAAGCATCCGGATTTGAATCCACCACAACCAATTGACCGGATGGATATCTCGAGCTTGTCCTCTGTGTCTACAGTAAAGGTAGCCAGGTCGAAAGGTTATCTACTTATCATCGTAACCTTGCCGCTATTCCATAAAATTCCGTTATTATCGTACGAGATGAGACCATTGCCGAAGCCAGAAAATTTGAATGAAAAGATTCAGACACTGACGATACTACCATCAAAAAGGTTCCTGGTTACAGATCCAGGCTTGAGAAGATTTTATCTAGCCGATTCTGAATATATCAACAAATGCAGATCTATCGGAGATGATTTGTTTTGTCGTCCCGACATACCATTCCAGTCTACGGAAGTCCAAGAAGAAGTAGACTGCGAAATGAAGCTGCTTTTGAAGTCAACTGAAGATATCTCAAGAACCTGCAATGTTCGCATCATACCAGAGTGTAAAACCACGTGGATAAAGCTCAATCAACCCAATTCCTGGGCGTACTCGACTTGTAAAGAAGAAAAATTAATCTTCAAGTGCTTAAATCCAGTTGAGAAAGAATACTACATCAACGGAACAGGAATGGTCCATATTCACGGTAGATGCGAAATAAGAAACGGGAAATATATAATAAAAAGCATAGACGAAGAGATCACTCAGCTAAACATCACCTTACCAAGGTTAAATTTAACCTTGGAGACGTTATCAACGAACTTAACAGCTGAACCCAAAATATCTGGATTTCTCTTCAAGAAAATCGTCGATCCGTTAAAAACAGTAGACAAATTCCAACCCTGGGGAGCAGGATTGGAAGAAACAGAAAGTCGAATGTCCGAAATATCGCTGCACCATCAAGAAGACGATATTCATCGAACAATGACGGTGGGAAACATGTCCGCCTTAATCGTCCTGTGTGTCATCCTCGTCGTTCCAATATTCTTCAAATGCTGCATATGCTCGAGTAAGAGGCGCTGCTTCACCTACAAGGAAAACAAGCAGCCAGGCGAGGTACATCCAAAATCAGTAAAAGAAACAAGACGTACCTCAGACTCTAAACCGAAGTCTGTCCAAATCAAAGACGAACCAGAGGTCATCGAACTCCGAGAAACTCCACCAGCTCTTCCAACTCGTGTCGTCTTCTCTACAAACAAATCACCAACTCCAACTCGTACTACTAGAGGCTTTCGCCTCTCAGACCACAACGCTCCGATTTAATCATCCTGAAATAAGATAAGAATAATGTATAAGTTAAAACGAAATTTTACGGGAAAATAAAAATCCTCTTTTTAATTACTCTAAATCTAGACCCGAAATAATTTTGGGGCCTTTTTGCAAAATTCACAAAATTCTTATATAATTACCGACACTTTATGTTGTCTTAAAAGAGGATTCCTATTTTACCGGCATAACATTTTTGAGACAAAAAATTATATTATTAATAATCTAATTAAGAATTGTTAGAATCCAAATTTATAAGATCAAATTTTGGAAATTTATATATTTAAATTCAAAATTAATTGAAATTATAACAAATTTTTAAGTCATCTGGGCATCTGAGAAAACAGGAAATTTGTAAATTCCTGTTAAAACTAAAGAAATTAATTTTCAAATCCGAATAAGAGATAAGAAATGCTTACCTCTCACGGCGCATGCGCAACTCTGAACATTAATAACAGCCGCTGCTGAAATTTCTTACAGCCGTTGACAGAACTCTTGACAGAACATCCTTTTTTCTTTAAAATTCTCCTTTTAAAAATCAGCTCCAGGAAAACATCCTTGTTACTCCTATTTCACCGCCTATAATAACAGAAAATGGAAGCAATAAATAGAAAAGAAATTTTCTTTCAAAAAACAACTATCAGGATGTTACTCACCTCATGATAGTCACGTGTTCCTTAATAAATTTTAATCAACTTACCTGGCGATTGCGCCGTAAAAATAATAATAACGATAATAATAGTAAATTCAAAAAAAAAAAGGGGGCAAAGAGAAAAAGGAAATAAAATCGCTTTTTCTCTCCGTTTACACTCGCATATTCATATTTGAGATCGTATACGGGTATATAAAAGGATGGGTAGCTTTTCAGGTTTTAAAAGAAGGAACAAACGATCTTCAAGCTCATTTCCTCTTGATTGAAAAGAGAAGATTGACAGCTAAAAGTGACTTGAGAGTGATAACATCTCCAAGGTCACCTAGCAACGCTGGTGATGACCGAATCGCACCATTTTTTAACCAATTCCTCGAATTTTTCATCTTTTGGCTCATCCTCCCCATCTTTCTCAAAGAGCCAAGAGATTGGTACCCAGTCTTCCATCCAATCATCTAAATCATCGTCCTTTTCCCTCCAAAGATGCTTACTCCAGGCCGAGAAAAGCTCGTGCTTTAAACGGTCGGGACAGTACGGCAGGGAACCACAACTTAAATAATACTGGACAAACGAACAAGATAAGAACGTTATAAACACAATTGACCTTGACTTAACACTTCAACACTTATGTGTAACAGATTATTACGTACACCACACAAGTAATTACACTCACAAACATGAATCGTGGAATCCCAAATTGCAAAAATCCTCCGAATATAAGTGAATTCGGTGTAAGAACGTACAAAATAATAGATGGGATCCCCAAGGTCGTATTTTTGACTGAAAGACGTGCACATTGTGTCAGTTTCAAATCAGATGACTGAATGCTCGACTTTGCGTATAAACGCCCAGTCGGCAGTAATACGACGCGCTAGCTGTGAGAGAGTTTATTAAATCACATGAAATAAAATTTATGAATAAAATAATGAGAGTAACTCTTAAAAACTATTACAATAAAATTTCTAACATTTTGAAATCTACTCAAAAATTGATCTTTAAATTATAAACTATTAACGCCTTTTAAAGAAAAAAAAAAGGTCAGGCGATAGAGGACTCTTCCAAATTGAAATTTAATAATCATAAATTATTTCTGCGTTCTCGAATGTTGCAGATATCTCTCAAAATTTCCAACAGGTAACTGTCACCAATGAGAGTTGAATTGATCACGACATACTAAAATAGATAAAATTTAATATATAAAACCGCAGCCGGAGATCATATTCGCTCGTGCAGACGCGGCAAAATCTAACTAACAATTAAACATCGCTAGATATCGGCTAAATGCAGATTTCCAGCGCAAATGAATTATTCTCTCCAGCTTATTTCGCTACCTTTTTATTTTCTCAAGGTCAAATAGGGAACACACATACATTTATGTGTATGCATCATATGCACGTAGAAAGAGAACAATGATAATAATTCTGTAATCCTAATATTAAGTAAATATTCTATGTAATCTTTATATCTAAAAATAATTATTATTTTGGTGATGGATAAATAATATATTTTAGGGAAAAACTATAAAATAATGATATAATAATATATAAAATTATATTATATATATATTTGCTATATATATCTATCGAGAAAAAATTGGAAACACAAATATATCTCGTATCTTTTACATAATCTCACAGTTATAAGGCATACAAGAATTGTAAGCGTTACCGCAAGCTTTTGTGAAAGAGGGGACATATGTTTACGAAAGCAAAAGAGTTTTGCAACCCCCTTACTTTCCGGGGGATTGTTATGTCCAAATAATTTTTTTTTTATTCTGATAATTATTTAAAATAATTATTACAGAGCTCTTCTTCTTAAAAGCGCGCAAAAACGCAGCGTCAGCTTTTCCACCTTTTTATGCGACAAATAATAGTGGGAGGATAACTGCAATAAGTTTAACGAATAATTAATAAACTGTCGTCACCTTCCACCAATGATAATAATTGAAAATTCCCCATCAATCGCCAAACCAAAGTTTATAAAAAGCCTGAGCACCCATTGCTCTTAGCTAGTCGGTTCTTAAAACTTACGGTCCGCGAAGATTCGAACGTCGTATTTTCGTGCACTCTTATTGCAGGATTCCGCCCCAGGCGTTGAAAGGTCAATAAGAGGATCTTTAATATTTTCTATTTGAACCTTATTGCAGGAATCCGCTTCGGCGTTGAATAATCAATAAGGCATTCTAAACTTGACATCTTTTTGCAGTCAATTATTGCAGAAATATGCTTAGGCGTTGAAAAAGCAATAATCGACTTTTCTATCTATTAAAAATCCTCTGAGATTGATAGAAACATCCGGTCCGATCGAAATAGTGACGCAAATCACGTGAATTTCCAATTCCATCTCAGGCTGAGTAATTTTGCGCATAAAACCACTTTCGGATGTGTAGAAAGGACGCATTTAAATATTAAATAAAACTCTTATATAAATATCCGTTAAAAATAAATATTCTAAAAATATCAATTGTTTCAAATTGTGAAAAGATTCAGTGTACAAGTGAATTGTAACTAAATCAGTAATAAAAGTTCAAAAATCATAAGTTCAGTCTTCCGAGTTTCATTCGAGAGTAGCACATAAGTTTACATCCTACTACTCCAGCCGCGTCCATCCAACCAAATCCTACAGGAGGAAGCTGAGTGAGCTGCAACGTTCTGGAGAGATCTTACCTGCCGTGACTAAAAAGAAAGAAACATCGAAAGGTAGGTGAAAGATTTACATTCTATTTTTTCACGAGATAACTGGTTCAACACAAGAGCACCACTCTCTTCGGAGACGTTTAGGGTTCTTACTTTTCGAAAGATCCACCATAAACAATAAATTATAGGAAGATAACTCTTCCTCGTATTCTTTCATGTTGTCCGCAACCTTCAAATCGCTCGTCTAAATTTTTTTATCGCTACCAAAGGGAGAAATCCCGGATAATTAATTTAAATTTAAGCGGCGGACATAACAGCAACATAACTTAGTTCCGTGAATCAACAAAAGTATAATAGTTGAAATAGTTGCCGAAGTGAGGCGAAAAAGTTTTTCGATTGTAAAACTCTCTGATGCTTCGCATCATGAGTCGTGCAAAAAAATAGTCGGTTTTTTTTTGGCTACCCTAATGATCATGTATACCTGTAACTAATGAATTATATATGGTGATGCATGGCCATATGTAGTTCATTCATGGGCGAATATGGATCATATATAGTAGGGTGATTAAAAAAAATCGAATATTTTTTTTTAATTTCCGACATTGAAAAGTTGGTTCTCAGGCAACTCTAGAAAATGCTCACCAAATTTGAGCTCTTAATATTAACAGGAAGATTTTCCTGATCACAGTTTTCCATTGTTTCTTCAGTCCCTTATATCAAAGACTATATCTCATTATTTATTGATTGTTTAACCGAATCATCATGCATTTTGTTATAGGAAATTAAATGCTCTACAAAAAAGGATCAGTGTGTTCAAGCGATAAATTTCACCATTTAAAAGATATTCGAGATCAAAGTTTGAAGAATTTGTTAAAAAACAATTTTTTTAAAATAATTTTCTATATCATTGAAAAGTGATTATTGATAAATGAACATGACTTATTTTCGTAGGAAATTTAATGCTCTACAAGAAAAGTCTGATGTGTTTATTTGACTCCTCTAACCGTTTAGAAGATATTCCTTGCCGAATCTCAATGCGTTTGAATTTCAAAAGTTTTTTAATAACTTTTTTGGATCCATCAACTTAATTTATGAATTTAATAAACATTCACAAGAATTCCAGCTCATGTCAATAGAATAAACATTTTTAACTCTTTTTTAAACCTTTTCATAGATGTAGATAAGCTTTACTTTTGAAAAAAGAGAGCAATACGTCATTTTATTATTTAGAGAAAATTAAGATTCATTTTTGAGAAATGAACGTTCTTATTTTAGAAGTGCCATGATTCATAATTGGGATATTTTGCCAGATTCCCCAAAAAAATATACTTAATTATCAATTTTGTGGGAAAAACTTACAGTTACATTTTTAATGAATCAGTTAAAAAATATGGATAAGAAATTGATCATGAAAAAATGTATCCTTGACATAAACATTAAATCTAAAGCAAATACTTTTATTCTATTTATATAAACTGAAATTCTTATGAATGTTTATAAAATCCATGAATTAAGTTGATGAATCTAAAAAAGTTATTAAAAAACTTTCGAAATTCAAACTCTCTAGACATGAATAAATGAAATAAGTGATTATTGACTAATTCTGAGTGCCAAATTGAACCACTTTTTGAAATTAGTGGTTCGATTTACACTTGGAAATAGTGAAAATTAACTTATTTTCACTAAATTCATGTCTGGAGAGAACGCCTTGAGATTGGGCAAGGAATATCTTCTAAACGGTTTGAGGAATCAAATAAACACATCAGACCTTTCTTGTAGAGCATTCAATTCCCTACCAAAACATATCACGCTCATTTATCAATATTCATTTTTCAATGATGTAAAAAATTATTGAAGAAAAATTTTCTTTTAACGAATTCTTCAAATTTTGATCTCAAATATCTTGCCTAAGCTTGTGACTGAACAGTGCTCATAAGTAATTAATTATACAGGGTGTCACGAAAGTACCAGCCCAAATTAGAAAACTGGATAGAGGACGAAATTCTAAGACGAAAAGTCCTCTAGCATTTTTTCACTTGACAAACAGGTAAGGTGTTATTAATTGAGCAAGGTAACCAATCAGGATTAAGCTATAGCGCGGACGGATAGAGTGGGGTCATAGTCTGGGGGAAGCATCAACGCGTGAGCGCTCGGCTGCCGTTCAGCGGCTCACACAACGCGAGATGCACATAAATGAATTTTTAAACAAATTCATTTTTTATACTTAATGGAAAGCTAGTCGTGCGCAAAAAAAATTGACTCTGATTTTCTTATCAATCGACTTGCAGTCAGCAGAAAACTGAGGATTATTTTTTTTTTAATCCAGTCCGGCAAAAAAAAATTATTTTCCTCTTATCAACTGACTGACAGTCAGCAGAAGACTAAGGATTTTTTTTTATAAGATCCAATCTCGCAAAAAAAATTATTTCGCTTTCGTCAACTGGCTGAGTCAGCTGATTGCCGGCAATTTGAAGAAGAACTGATGATTTTTATTCAACAATCCAGTCCTGGAAAGAAAAAATCTTTCCGGTCTCTTATCAACTGACCAGCAGTCAGTTGACTGCCGGTAGATTGTAGAAGAACATGAGAATTTTTTTTATGACACCAGTCCCGCAAAAAAAATTATTTCTCTTTCGTCAATTGACTGCCAGTCAGCAGAAGACTAAGGATTTTTAACTTCCCGCTAAGAAAATTGACGATTTTCAAAAAATTCGAGAAGTTATTGGTTTCACCTCAATTTTCAAAAATCGGGTTTTTATCATATGTTAAGGTTTGAAGGTGCGAGGATGCGACTCACACATTTTCAGAGCGATGTCTGTATAGGTGTATGCATGTGTGTGTGTGTGTGTGTGTGTGTGTGTGTGTGTTTGTGTGTGTGTGTGGATGTAAACCTCTCATATGTTTTTAATGAATGAACCGATTTACATTTTTTTTGCGGCATTCGAAAGATTTCTTCTCAACTTAGATTTTTAAAAAATTTTAGATTATTTAGTCAAATAGTCTCCGAGATATTTAAGAAATACGAAAAAAAAAGAAAAATTTTTTTCTCGTTTTTTTTTGGATATTTTGAAAATTGTCTGATCGATCAATTCCAAATTCTAATCAGCTCTAGAACTTGATAAAAGCTTTCGATTGACACCAAGAACGGATCTCAATCGGATAATCTGTTCGAAAGATATCGTCAACAGAAGAAATAGTAAAAAATCGTTTTTTGCGAATATCATCGTAATGACCAAACCAATCATTCACATAATTTTATCAGCTCTAGACCTCAATAAAACGCGCCGATTGCCACCTTGAACGTCTCAATCGGATAATTTATTCGAGAGATATCGTCGACGGAAGAATGAAAAAAAAATCGTTTTTTTTCGTTTTTCGTGAATATTTAGGAAACTATTGAGTCGATCAATTCCAAAATCTAATCAGCTCTAGAACTCGATAAAAGCATTCGATTGCTGCCAAGAACGTCCCAATTAGATAATTCGTTCGAGAGATATCGTTGACGGAATAATCAATGTAATATCTGTATCAGCTTTTTTCATTGAATAACATCATAATTACTGAACAACATAACTTAAACCTAATATGTTCTCGTTTACGTAAGTCATTGGAAGTGACTTCTTAAAAATCATCATATTCGCTCGTTTCATGATATACTTACACCATATAGATACAACGTATCACGTAAACTTATTTTCGAACGAACTGTAACGGGGTAAATTTGAATTTACCGCGTTCAAGTTTAGTCAAAATAAAACCTATAATACGACTTGTCGTCCGGAAGTGAAAATTCCCACTGCTTGGACGTCATCCCCAATTTGAACTAAGTAGTAGTCCAAAGACGCCGCAGCCGAGTGGGGAGAGAGTAATTATAAACTGGGACCGGGACGTGAAACGACATTAGTGACCGGAACGACCGGACTGAACGGACCTAGTCGAGTCTAGAGTAGAAGTTCAACAGCTGAAGGGACGCCACCATAAGACGCCATACCAGACGCCGACAATTAGACGCTGAATTTTATATCAGGTAAAATAATTAATCGAGAGCTTGAGTTATATTATGGAACCAAGCGATAAATTTCAATATCTTATTGCAAGTTACCAGGCAGGTAGCCGGTACCTTTTGGTAACAATACTGATTACGTCTGAATAGCAGGTTGAAGGAGAGTACGGGCGTCGGTAAAGACTTAGAGTGAGAGCGAGGAAGCAGGAGTTGGAACGAGACGAGAGGTACCTGGACGAGACGAAAGGTACCTGGACGAAACCAGAAAACTACCGGACGAGACTAGAACGAGACCAAGACGAGACAAGGAAAATTCTAAACAAACACCACGACAAGGAAGAGTTGCAGTAAATTCTGTAAAGGTATTTTTATTAAATTATTCCAGGCAGGAAGCCGGAAAAATTGAATAAATACGTGGTCCTATATTTTATATCGTCGCGTCTCGATAAATTATTCGTAAAATAAATTAACTGGAATTGAAATTATATAATTAATTAATTAATAAACTCCAGGCAGGTAGCCGGAGCTTTTACGTAGTTAAATATTTCCAGGCAGGACGCCGGAAATATTCTAGAAGTTTCCAGGTAGGTCGTGAAATTCACGCACCGGAACTTTCGAATCTAGTCACGAATTTCTAGTCGTTAAAATTTAATTAATTATAAGTAAATTAAGTAATAAAATAAATAAAATTAATTATAAAAATAATGAATAATAAATTGTCTCAGTAAAAAGAGAAAAGTTCGCGGTCAAGGTTATCGATAACAAGATAAATTAATTAATTAATAAAAAGGAATAATTAGTTAATTAAAGAAAATAGTTAAAGAAATTGTGATTAATTTATTGTGATACTAAAAGTACCTGAATTAGGTGACATAGAAATCATATAAAGTGTATCGGGTAAAACTGAGTTTGAAGTAAAAGTAAAGTGACCGCGCGGAAAGAAAAGATGGCGGGCCTTAGCGGCAAATGATCGTTGGGTGAACGAAAAAAAACGAACTGGTGATAAAAGTGAAAGGAATCAATTGATAAAGGAAAATTAAGATTAAATAATAAATTAATTAACAATTATTTACACTTTTCAAATTAATTAATTTATTAAAATTTCGGGTGAAACATTATGTTAAAATTAGTGAGTTAGGTTTTAATGGTAAAATTGTAGTTATTAAGTATCGCGAGGGTGAAGCGATTTTTAACAGAGTGTGTGAGTGGGTGATCAAAGTCCAAAGGTAGTTGGCAAATATAGTGTGTGAGTGTGTGATAAAAGCCCAAAGGTAGTTGGCAAAATATTGTGTGGGAGTGTGTGTGATAGTGCCAAAGGTAGTTGGCCAATTTTAAAAAGGAAAATCATTGCGGGTCAATTTTAATTAAGGAAAATATCGCGGGTTAATTAATTATAAGGTTATAAGTTGATAAGGTTCATAAAAGTTATAAGGTACAAATTATAAGGTTTATAACAAAGGTTTAAAAGTTATAAGATGATAAGGTTATAAGGTCTTAAGGTTTATAAAAGATATAAGGTTGTAAAAGTTATAAAGTATAAGGTTTATAAGGTCAAAAGGTAAAAAGGTTGATTAAATAAATAAAGGTTTAATTTGTGAATTGAAGACATAAAATTATTTATTAATTATCCTTCCTCATCCTTCTCTTACAATTAAACAAATTACACCGACCCTGACGATCTAAGATCCGGCTCTGGGAGGCCGTTATCACTTCCAGTGGCGCCCTTAATAAAAGGTAAATTAAGGACGACCAGAGTAACAGCATAGCCCTGTTATAGAACTATTGAACATAATTGTAAATAAATTATAACGGTGGGCCCTGGCTACTTCGTGTCCAGTAGCCACGAACCACAGTTAATAAAGTTTCCCGAATAAATTAATTAATTAAATTTAAACTATTAATATAAATATATAATAATATAATATATATAATAGTTTTATTGTTTCAAAGACAAATACAAGTCTATAACAATTGAGTTAGATTCTGCAGTAAGGTATAAGTAGATAAGAGCGACTATATATAAAAGAGAAAAAAATAAAAATAAAAAATAAATAAATTATAGCTTTTCAAGAAGGCAAATAGTATGGATATGTAGTGATTATTCATTTAAACAGAACGATCTCAAGCTGCAGCATCTTTGAAGAAAATAATATATATTTTTAATTGATGTAGTGTCATTATCAATCAGTAAGTCCCATGGTATTTCAGAGGCGTTGATGAGGGGCCTCAGGTAGAACTCCCGATAGGGTTCATAAATCGGACAGTTGAAGAACAGGTGTTCAAGGGTATCTAGCTGTTGAGTGTTGCAAATCGGACACAACTGCCTTGGATCAAATTTGAAGCGCGACTGATTGAAAGCTAAGTGGAAGTAGTATTTACTGGCCAATCTCACTTGAAAAGCTACCTTGAGGGCATGGAAGTTGACTCTTCTATTTAAAAACTCAGACCTGGTGCCATCCAAGGGTCTTGGGAGCTGTAGCTGAAGGTAGTGTGCGTTATTAGCTTTTCTCAAGTCTTATTGATGAAGATGATTCTTGTATACTTCTAAGAAATACTGTTTGAAGGCTTTCCAGCTCTCTAGTTCGAGAGTTTCCAGGGATGGAATAAGTTCTGGAGCATACTTGGCAATCAGGTTAAATACAGAGGCAAGCCAGTTGTGTTTGTTATTATTGGTAGAGCTCATGAGTGTCCAGAGGCGTCGAAGGCATAATTTGGGATATCTGTCATCTTCCATTTCAAGGATTTTAATAATCCAATTCCAAGTAGCGGAAATAATTTGAAATGATACAGGCAACTTGCCCAGTTCAATTCGGAGTAAGGATCCTTCGGTATTTCTCGGCAAGCCGAAGATTCTCTTGAAAAATTCAGTTTGAACTTGCTCGACGATATCTAGATATTTGAGAGCCCAGATTGGTGAGGCATATAGTAAGGTAGAGACGATAATGCTGTCAAATAGTTCGTTTATACACTCAAATGAGTCAGTTTTGGCTTTTATCAGAATCGGGTGCACAGCATTGAATGCCATTTTTGCTTTGTTAATCGCAGCTATGGCTGTCGGCCTGCTAAAACCAGTTGCGGTGATTTTTATACCTAGATAATCGTACGAATTTGTGATGGCAATTACCTTATCTTCATAAAGAAACTGTTTCTTGTTTGGAGGTCTGCCCCCTCTTCTGCAGATCAATATTTTTGTTTTATTTATGTTGACGCTCAGATGGTTGGTGTCGCAATACCGTTTGAGGTAATCAATTTTCTTCTGAAGATCTGTTGGAGAGGAAGCCAGGATAACTAAATCATTTGCATATAGGAGGAGTAGGATGTCGAGTAGACCGTCAATGTTAGTGCCCACACATCCTTGATCTCTCAGGAAATTCTCCATGTCCGCAATGAAAATAAGGAAGAGTAGTGGACTGAGCAACTCCCCTTGTAGGACTCCCTCATTTATTTCGAAGTTACGTGAAAGCTCACTATTCACTTTTAGTTTAAAGCTGGCTGAGTTGTAGATATTTCGTAGCAGTCTGGTGAGTTTTGAACCACAGCCCACTTCGAATAATTTTTGCCAGAGTAGATTGTGATGCACCGAGTCGAAGGCCCTTTTAAAGTCCACAAACAACAAGAATTGTAGAGCTTTGCGTTGTCTCAATCTGCAGTTTAGCGCAGACAATAGCGTAAAAAGATTGTCGTTACAGCCTCTACCAGCTCTGAAGCCTAATTGAGATTCAGGAAGAATCTTGTTGTCCTCGACCCACTTTGTCAGCCGTCTATTTATCATGTTAGTGAGCAGTTTGGCAGTATGATTAATCAGGGCGATACCACGATAATTTTGAGGGTCCAGTTTATCGCCATTTTTGTGCAATAATGGTATTAGAGCAGTAAACCAGTGTTCCGGAGTATATTCTTCTTTCAGAATTTTATTGAATAAGCATAAAGAGTAGAGCTTCCAGTTATATGGCATATTTTTTAAAAACTCATTCTGAATATTATCAGGGCCTTGTGCCTTATTATTCTTGCAACTAGCGAAAGCCTGATCCAATTCTTCCATAGAGAATTCTCGGTCCAATATCGGGTGTTCTACCCCGTAAAACAGTGTGTTATCAAAAGCCGAGTGAGGGATGATGAAAGAACCCAACTTAAATATTCAAAATTAAATTTAATCTTAAATTTAAGTGAAGAGGTGAGATGCTGGGATGTTTAATGAGCGGGAATGAGGTTGAGATAATTTATTTTAAAATAAATATTTATGCACACTCATTTTATTGGTTTTTTTCTTATAATAAATTATTATTTAGTTTTATTTTACACTATATACACTGCACGTTCACTTTTATGTTAATTTTGATATGAATTTATAATGCGCGGTAGAACGCGGTGATATGAAAAAAGATGGCGGTTGCCGGTAAACGAAAACACGTGGTGAGATGAATTTAATTATTTAGATAATTATTTACTTTAAGATTACTTAAATAATAAATGAAATTAATAGTTAATAAATTATACTTTTAATTGAGGATGAATCTGAGATGTAATAATAACAAAATAAAAGCGATTGCAAAAGATTTTATAAAGCACAAAAAACCACGTGGCGAGTAGCGTCGGTGAATTTTTAATAATGGCTTCGTCTTCTTCTTCATCCCCACTTGGATCAGAGGGCGGAGCTTGAGATGAGAATGGGACCGGTGGAGCCGCCTGCGCATGATAACGCGCCGCCGCAACTCTAGTTAACCGGCCTCAGATTAGCGACGTGAAACGCAAGCGCGGGAGATTCGAACAGATGATTTTGATGCAAAATTCCTCCCAGGCCTCAAGAGTTATTGGATTACGTGTAACTTGCGTACGCCTGACTCCGTTTATTGTTTTCCAAAATTCTGTTGAATTTTTAGTATTTGCAAGAGCGTCTAGCTTATTTGCCTGCATCTTCCTCTTTTTATTCTTAATTAACTTAGAATAGCCTCTTTTGGCACTTTTGTATACATCAAGTTCCTGTTTGTTGAAGTCTGCTAATTTACAGTCGGCAAATAACTTCTCAAGTGAATTGCGTGCGTTGCGACAATCAATGTCAAACCATTCCTGATTCTGCAAATTTAACTTCCGGTGCTTCGAGCAAGATGTGTGGATCATATGGGCATAGAGTGCAGCGTCTTTAATGGCGTCATTGAGCTTTGCGCTGATTTGATCTATATTTTCTTCAGCGAAGTTGACTGCAATTTCACACGAGTTTCTGAGGTGGTCCTTATACATTTCCCTATTTTCCGACTTCCAAGAAAGGACTTTTCTCATCACTTTATTTTCAGGTTTTTTGGGCCAATCTTCACTCTGTACAAGTAAGCTAATCATGATTGGGAAGTGGTCGGAGGGATTGTGTTCTTGAATAACCTTTAGGTCCCTAACCGCAGAGAGCCAGTTACTGCTGATCCATCCCAGGTCCACAATACTACGACCAATATGGGTGCAGGTGAATTGTGCAGGGGTGTCACTAACAGTTCTTCCATTAAGAAGTACCAGGCTGTTGCTCTCCAAGCATTCGGCCAACTTACGACCTCTGTGATTGATGGTTCTGTCTAATGAGACTCTTTCAGGGCTTAAATTTGATCCGTATGTTACCTCTTCCAGCAGAGTATTGAGGTTACCAAGTCGTGCATTGAAGTCGCCCATCACTAGTAAGGGGAGATGACCAAAGGAGCACATAATTTCATCTAACGCGATTTGGAAGAGATCCAGTAGCGTGTTTATGTCCCGAGATGGCCTAAAGTACATACAGGCAATAATTGCTTCGAGCTGTTGCGATTTGCAGTGTAAAAGATCCAGCTGTCTGATATTTCAATGGCTTCGGCACGGTAATGTTTTTTAATGATAATCGCGAGTCCTCCACTAGCGCGCCCCGATCTTTTTTCTTTGATTGCATTGGCGTTGAAAGCTTGATACGTGCTCCAGTCCCTTGGAAGAGAGAATGTAGTAGTTGACCACGTTTCGCCGACGCAGAAGATATTAGCCTCATATATTACTCCTTGATTGAAAAGGTTGCTGATGCCGCTTACATTCCATACGATTATTGAAAATTCTTAGTTTGTTGCCGGTTAGATGAATGGTTTTTGGGTGCATGCCTTTGATTTAAAGACTTGTCAGGTTTTAAAATATTCTGGTTATGATCCCAGTAGTGCCAGGTGCCATCTATTTTAATTTTGTTACCCTTAATTTCTGTTTTCAAACCAAGCTTATTTTTTTTTTCGCGATTAGAATCAGGTTGGATCTCTGTTCTAGTTTACGGGTTGTTAAATCGTTGACAATTGAGAGTTTGCTATCTTTTAGCACCGAGGCTTTAGTAGACATAATTTTATCTTTGGCTAGTTGTGAGTTCAGCCTGACTCGAACAATTTTACCTGGCTTATCGACGGCTTGGATTTTCACTATTTCATTTTCTGACCTAAAACGCTCCCTGATGAATTGCCTAGTATTCTCTTGTAACTTGGAAAGTTCCCAATTATGATTCTTGATGACTAAGTTCAATTTTTTGGCCTTATTCTCTTGCTCGTGAAGAAGCTGCTCCACTTTTTTAAGCTTTTTATCCGTCTTCTCCAGTAAATCACGGGGAATGTGAGTTGATGCATTATCCATCATCGCTGGCTTATTTGACATCTGTTTCTTAATTTCAGTAATTTCGGCATCAAGTTGAGCTTGCTTTGTTATGACCTCAAGCCATTTATTGTTCTAAGTGGTTTCTATTTTTTGCATTTCTTCTTTAACCTCCAATATAGCTTCAGCATTACATTTCTTGGCATCAACTATTTGGCCTTCAAGCTTGGTGACGTTTGAAGAGGCTTCTGTTCTCATCAGATTTATTTGCTGGGTTAAGCCTTGCAATATCTTATTCATCTCGTCATCCATGCTTTCTGTGATACTTTGATCTGTAACTGAAAAAGAGACAGCAGTATGGATATCGCTGGAGCTGCTAGCAGCAGTAATAAACTTATCTGGGTTAGTCAGAGTTTTAGAATTCTCCACTTTTAGGAGGGGGTTTCAAACGGATTCAGAATCCGACCAGGAGGAATCAGGATCTTTTTCTTGGTCCCTTTTGCGTTTAAGGAAGTCCCTAATGTCACTTTCCGAGCCCGCTCGATCTCTGGTGAAAGTAAGTGCCTTAAATTTTCGTCCAGGTTTAACTACAGCTTGCCCTGGTGCTAGTAGGGTGGTCGAGGAATCTTCAACCGGCTCTGCTTGAGTAATTTTTATTCTCGGAGGGTTTTCAGCGATAATTTTCTTGATCTCCGCGACGGTGATTATTCTAACATTATTACAATTAATTTGATAACTGGAGCACTCTCAAGCTTATCACTCAACAGTATCGAGAACACCTTTTTTTCACTGATTACACGAGGCAGGCAGCCAATCTAACCTATAACGCACAGTAGACCAAGAGACAAACTATTGCTGCAAATCATCTGACGTGGATTGCGAAATTATCGAATACTTTAAGTATTTGGCTGTTACTGAATCGAAACACCAATTCTCACCTCCAAAAATACAAAATTGATTGCCTAAAATTGAGTAAAAACAGAGAACACTAAAGATTGCATGTTTATATTATGGCGGCGCTACCTAACCTAATATAAATATAATTTTCAACGATTCCCTTGCTGGTTCTGAATCGGGAAAAAGATCTCAGGTTGCAGGTCGACTCGTTCTTACCGGACACGCGGCTAAAATAACTTATTCTAAAGAACACTGGTGATAAAAGAAATTTATTTTAGAGACTCAATTACCGTATATATTAGGGTGCTCCATTTGAAACGAATATTTTTTTTTTTTAGCGGACACAAGAAAATTTCGTTATTTACGTTAAAAGAAGAATTCCCTGAAAATTTCAGCTTTTAATTTTAATTTTAAGTACTTCCTGTCGAGTATCAAAGTTTTCCCATTTAAAAAGCATGTAAATCGAATAACTTTTCTTTAAAATTACTATAACTAAGCCCGATTTTGAGCTATCGTTTTAAAACCAGTTTTTATTTGTAGAGTATTTGTTGCTTTTTAAAAGTGTATACGATGATTTATGTCTAACTCGATCCACATATATTGTATCAGCTCCGAAAGACAAATTTTCACTTTTTTTATTTATTTTTCTTAATAGTGAAGAAATGGTTGATCTCACAACAAATATGCATAGGACTAATCTTTTAGGAAATTTTATGCTCTTCAAAATTGCTCCTTGCATTTATATTGCTAAAGTTCACTGTCCATGAGATTCATGCATTTTAACTTTTTACGATAAAAAAGATTAGTACCATAGTAAGCTTACAATTTTTTTTATTGTAAAATGTTAAAATGCATGTATCTCATGAACAGTGGACTTTAGCAATATAAGTGTCTCAAGTAATTTTGTAGAGCATAAAATTTCCTAAAAGATTGTTCCTATGCATATTTGTTGTGAGATGAACCATTTCTTCACTATTAACAAAAATAAATGAAAAAAGTGAAAATTTGTCTTTCGGAGCTGATACAATATACGTGGATCGAGTTAGACAAAAATCATCGTATACACTTTTAAAAAGCAACAAATACTCTACAAATGAAAACTGGTTTTAAAACGATAGCTCAAAATCGGGCTAAGTTATAGTAATTTTAAAGAAAAGTTATTCGATTTACATGCTTTTTAAATGGGAAAACTTTGATACTCGACAGGAAGTACTTAAAATTAAAATTAAGAGCTGAAATTTTCAGGGAATTTTTCTTTTAACATAAATAACGGAATTTTCTTGTGTCCGCTAAAAAAAAAATGTTCGTTTCAAATGGAGCACCCTAGTATATATATGTATAATACATTTATTTAACCAAGTCCCAAATATGTACAAAGATTTTTCCCTTTACTTATAGATTTATTTTCTTTAGAAAAGTATAAGTGTCCAGCGACAATAATTAAATTTATTTAGCTTGCAAATATTATTGGGCACGGAAAAATACAGTTTAATAATTGTGAAAATCAAATATTACGTTGAAGAGAGAGATATATATGAGGATATAAATTTTATTATCAATCTTATCTGGATTTATTCAATGACGTACTCATGGTACTGGACGCCGCTGCATCGTTGACCCTCGTCGTGGATTATTCAAGTTCCACGGCTGCTGACAGTACAGGATACTGGACACTGGTACTAGGGTAACTTCACCAAGTCGTTACTCAAACCAATTTCACAGCGAATAAATAAAATCGCGAGAACAAACTAAGTTCTTTTAGATTTTTAAATTGATTAATATTTTGGTTCACGTCGGCGTGATTGCTAATACGAACACTTGAACTTGAGTGTCATCTCTGATCTAGTCGTCTTAGGTCCCAACCTCCGATGACCCCTACCTAATTATGTGCACATGACCAATTTACGGTCACCTGATGTGCGAAATCATCCCTTGTGGTCTAGCGCCTAGCTCAGCCAAACTCGGCAATCAGGCTGCGATGAGAGAGAGAGAGAAAGACCAAATCAAGACAGAGACAGCGAGAGAGCCGCACTCTCACGTCGTAAACCAACGCTGCCCGGTTATAAAATATGTAAAAAAACGCTTATTATTAATTATTTTGGAGTCTAGATTTTTCAATTTTAATATAATACGTAATCCTTTTGAGCTTGGAAAGCTCATAAAAAAGTGAAACAAAAGTATTTTCGAGCTCGAAGAGCTCGAAAATGAATTTATACTAATGTTTTCGAGATCTTAGAGCTCGAAAACAGCAGGAAGTTACGGGGCTGGCCCACAGGGCCAACCGATGCCCAGATTTTTTTTATAAGATCCAGTCCCGCAAAAATAATTATTTCGCTTTCGTCAATTGACTGACAGTCAGCAGAAGACTAAGAATGTTTTTTATGAAATCCAGTCCCGCAAAAAAAAAAATTATTTTGCTCTTATCACCTGACTGACAGTCAGCAGAAGACTAAGGATGTTTTTTATAAAATCCAGTCCCGCAAAAAAAATTATTCTGCTTCTATCAACTGACTGACAGTCAAGTTCTCTACCGGCCGTTTGCAGAAGAACTGATGATTTTTTTTCTAAGATCCAGTCCCGCAAAAATATTTTTTTTGCTCTTATCACCTGACTGACAGTCAGCAGAAGACTAAGGATTTTCTTTAAAAATCCAGTCCGGTAAAAAAATTATTCTGCTTTCATCAACTGACTGACAGTCAGCTGGCTACCGGCAGTTTGCAGAAGAACTGATGATTTTTTTTCATAAGATCCAGTCCCGCAAAAAAAAATTATTTTGCTCTTATCAACTGACTGACAGTCAGCTGACTACCGGCAGTTTGCAGAAGAACTGTTGATTTTTTTTCAAAAATCCAGTCCCGGAAAGAAAAAATATTTCCGGTCTCTTATCAACTGACCAACAGTCAGTTGACTACCGATAGATTGTAGAAGAACATAAGAATTTTTTTATCTTGCTGACGATCTTGCTTTCGGTCTTTCTGATAATCTTGCTCGCTATCTTATTTTTGGTCTTGCTCGCAGTCTTGCTGACGATCTTGCTCGTGATATTGCTGACCAGCTTGTTGCAGTCTTGCTGACGATGTTGGTGACGATCTTGCTCGTAATATTCTTTGCGATCTTACCTACGATCTTGCTAGCAGTTTTTCTGATTTTATACAATTTATCGCAAATGTATAGAAGTCATAGAGAAAAATATTCTCTACAGAAAAGTACTGAGGTGCATTTAGTGCTACTCTAGTCTGCACTGTAAAAAATCACTGAAGCAAGTCCAAGCGGTGTAGGTGTTAAAAGTTGCAGTGTTAAATTCTACCAGTGGAAGCGGTGTCAAAATAATGTCATCACAAAGGTAAATTTTCTGTATCCGTGTTAAAATATTTTACTTTGGAAATGTGTGCATATGTGTGTGTGTGTGTGTGTGAGTGTGTGCGCTAGCGCGAGTGTGTGTCTGCGTCAAAATATTTTTTGCGTTTTATAAGGTTCCCTAGGTTGATACTCTAAGCGGACACAGCTTACCTCACTCTTACACCGGTTTAACGTCGGTAATTCAACACTTCCGAATTACGCCTCCTACATCGGTGTAATTTCATTTTAACACCGCGTGGAGGTAAAATGAGTCCATTTTTAACACCGCTGCTTTTACTGTGTAGCCAAAGTTAAGGAGAACATATGTTTAGAAATTTTTGTTTTATTATATTATTTCCATAAGAAACGTTGGTTAGAATGTGAACTATCTTAGAGTTAATATTAGAGCATATAGTTTCATTGAATTTTTAACTTCCCGTTGAGAAAATTGGAAATTTTCAAAAATTCAGGAAGTTATTTGTTTCGGGCCGATTGTCGAAAATCGAATTTCTAAGAGATTTTGACGTTTTGAGATTCTAGGAAGCTATTCTGACTAATTTCAAGATAATGTCCAAGGGTATGTATGTATGTGCATGCATACGTACGTACGTATATAAATATTCTGTAACTTTTGAACGGATCGATCGATTTTGATCTCCCAGGTGGCATTCGACGTAGCTTATTAATTCCTAAGAACTGTGAAAAATTGGGCTCGATCGGTAGGGCTTGTTCGGAGATATTCCAAAAATGAAATTTCATCAAAAACGTTTTTAACTTCCCGCTTAGAAAATCGATGATTTTCAAAAATTTCGGGAAGTGATTGTTTTCGCCCCGATTTTCGAAAATCGAGTTTTCATCAAATGTCGACGTTTTGAGGTCCTAGGAAGCTATTCTGACTATTTTCAGAATGATGTCCGAGTGTCTGTATGTATGTATGTGTGTGTGTGTGTGTGTGTGTGTGTGTGTGTGTGTGTGTGTGTGTGTGTGTGTGTGTGTGTGTGTGTGTGAATGGTCTATAACTTTTCAACTAATAAATCGATTTGGATGTTTAAGGCGGCGATTGGAAGAGCTTGTTGGCCGTCAAATTTCCTGAAAATTTCAGATCGTTTGATCAAGTAGACTCGAAAATATTGGCGAATTATGAAAAAAAAAAAATTTTTTTTTTTTAGTTTTTTATTGATTTCTCAGAAACGAATTGAACGATCGACTTCAAAATCTAATCAGCTCTAGAACTCGATAAGACGCGTCGAATGCCGCCTTAACCATCTCAATCGGTTAATTTGTTCGGGAGATATCGTTGGAGAAAGAAATGGTAAAAAACGGTTTTTTTTAAATATCTTTAAGACGCCTGAATCCATCGCTATTGAATTCTAGTCAGCTCTAGAATTCAATAAAACGCGCCTATTGCCCCCTCAAACGTCGAAATTGGTTAATTAGTTCAAAAGATATCAGCGTTGAAAAGTTAAAAAAATAACATTCTATGTTATTTTTTCCAGATAAATCAAAATGTACTGTACTAAAATGTGTCTAAAATCTTACAAACTTTTTCTCTTTATGGTCTCTTTTGATCATCATATAATGCCATCAAACTTGTTCTTTAGTTTAAACCATATTATCAACGAAAAAATTGAAAAAACACAGTTTTTAATCATTTACTCGGATATTTTATATATTATTGCTCTGACCTAAGCCAAAACTCATTCAAATCTTGGTTTTGATCACTGACATTGATTTCTGCATCAACATATTTATTTTACTTAACATAATCGGAAATTGAAATTTAAAAACCGCTTGTTCATTAATAATTTCCGATTCTTAAACTTTTAAACTTTAGCATAAAGCATAACTTGTTAGAGTTTGAAAAACTCATAAAAAAACAATCGCATGCAATTAGATTTTCGAGCTCGAAGAGCTCGAAAATATAGTCACATTAATATTTTCGATTTCCTTGAACTCGAAAACAGCGGGAAGTTTTGCGGCTGGCCCGCAGGGTCAACCGACAGACCGATTTTTTTTTTTTGGATAACTTGTCGTGTGCCATATGGATTGAATCAAAAATTAACTGGGATCTGAAACTTCATAAGCCGCGTTGAATGCCACTTCAACCATAAAAATCGGTTCATTTGTTTTAGAGAAACCATTGTCGAAAGAATTAAAAAAATTTTATTTTTTTTTAGTATTTTCGAAATTTTTCAAAATCTACTAGATAAATCAATTTCGAAATCTGATCAGCTTTAAAACTCAATAAAAAACGTGGATTGCAGCCTAAACTGTCTCAATCGGAGTTGTCTTAATAACCGTGTTGGAAATTTTCTACAATTTTATCTTGGAATTTGTCTTAGATTTGGTTTTGAAAATTGTTTTGAATTTAGTCTTGCATTATGTCTTGGATATTGTCTTGGACTTAGTCTTGGATATTATCTTGGACATCGTCTTGGATAATTGTCTTGGACATAGTCTTGGATATTGTCTCGGACATAGTGTTGGAAATTGTCTCGGTAACTATGTTAGTAATTGTCTCGAATTTTGTCTAGAATTTCGTCTTGGGAGTTGTACTGGTGATTGTCTTCGAAATTGTCTCAGTAATTCTCTTGGATATTGTCTTGGACAGTCTTGGATATTGTCTTGGACAGTCTTGGATATTGTCTTGGACATAGTCTTGGACATTGTCTTGATAATTGTCTTAGTAATCGTTCTGAATTTTGTCTAGCATTTTATCTTCGAAATTGTATTGAATTTTGTCTTGAATTATGTCTTGAAAATCGTCTCGAAAATCATCTTAAATTATATCTAGAAAATTGTCTTAGGAATCGTCTTTAATTTTGTTTTCGAAATTTTTTTGAATTATCTTAGAAATTGTTTTGATAATTGTATTGAAAATTGCATAGAATTTGATCTTGGAAATTGTCTTAGTAATCGTTTTGATTTTTTTTTATTATGTCTTGGACATTGTCTTGAATTTTGTCTTCAAAATTGTCTGAGGAATTGTCTTGAATTTTGTCTTCGGAATTTTCTTGAATTATGTATTGGAAATCGTCTTGAATTTCGTCTTGGAAATTGTCGTGAATTTTATCGCGGGAATTGTTCTGTTAATTGTCTTGAATATTATCTTAAACATATTCTTGAATTTTGTCTTGGAATCCGCCTTGAACACTGAGTACTGCATTACTTTGTCTTGACTAATTGAGGCATGAAACACACCTCAGTCCTTTGTTGGAGAGGACATTTTTTTCGAAATCTTCTACACATTCGCGCCACAGATCATCAATCCCATAAAAAAAGTGGAATGAAAAGATTACAATTTTATTAAAATTTTTAATTTCTAACCAAAAGTACCGCATAACTTTGTCTAGGCTAAATTGGCATGAAAAACACCTCAGTACTTTTTTATATAGAATATTTTTCTCCATAACTTCAACATAGTTGCACCTTAAAACATCAATCCCCGGAAAAAGTTGGAAAAAAATGAAATTTTATTAAAAAATGAAATTTCTAAACATATGTTCCGCTCAACTTTGGCTATACAGTAAAAAGAGCGGTGTTAAAAATATACTCATTTTACCTCCGCGCGGTGTTAAAATGAAATTACACCGGTGTAGGAGGCGTAATTCGGCAGTTTTAAAATACCGGTGCTAAACCAGTGTAAGAGTGGGGTAAACTGTGCCCGCTTAGAGTATTAACGTAAAAAATATTTTGACGCAGACACAGACTCGCGCGAGCGCACACACACAAACATATGCACAGATTCCCAAAGTAAAATATTTTAACACGGGTAAAGGATATTTACCTATGTAGCGACATTATTTTGACACCGCTTCCACTGGTGGAATATAACACCGCAACTTTTAACACCTACACCGCTTGGACTTGCTTCAGTGATTTTATACAGTGCAGACTAGAGTAGCATAAAACGCACCTCAGTACTTTTGTGTAGAGGATATTCTTCTCTATAATTTCTATACGTTTGCGATGAATTATATAAAGTCAGAAAAACTGCGAGCAAGATCGTGGGCAAGTTCTCGAACAATATCATGAGCAAGATCGTGAGCAACATCGTCAGCAAGACTGCGAGCAAGATCGTCAGAAAGACTGAGAGCAAGATCGTCAGCAAGATAGTCAGCGAGATCTCAAGCAAGATTGCCAGCACGCCTGTCAACAAGGCTGTCAGCAAGTCCTCAAGCAAGACAAAAAACAATTCCTAAAGATTTAAATTTCTAACCAAAAGAACCGCATAACTTTTTCTAAGCGAGACTGGCGTAAAAAAACTCCTCAGTAATTTTTTGGAGAGAATAGTTTTCACTAAAACTTTCACACATTTGCGCCACAAAATGTTAATCCCCTAAAAAATTACGAAAAAGAATCGTGCAATTTTGTTAAAATTTAAATTTTAAACCAGCAGTCCCGCATAACTTTGTCTAAGCTAGGCTAGCGCAAAAACCTTGGTACTTTTTGTTGAGAGTATTTTTTGCTAAAATTTTCACACATTTGCGCAAAAAATATTAATCCTCTGAATAAGTAGAAAAAAATAAATTTTTATTTTTATTTTAAATTTTAATTTCTTACCAAAAGTACCACATAACTTTGTCTAGGCTAGACTGGCGTAAAAACCTCCTCAGTTCTTTTTCGGAGAGAATAGATTTTGCTAAAACTTCTACATATTTGCGCCACATAATATGAATCCCCTAAAAAATTACGAAAAAAAATCGTGTAATTTTGTTTAAAATTTAAATTTCAAACCAACAGTACCGCATAACTTTGTTTAGAGTAGAGTAGGGTGAAAAACACCTCAAGACTTCTTTTTTGAAAATATTTTTTACTAAAACTTCCATACATTTGCGCCACGAACCATCAATCCCTTGAAAATGTAAGGAAAAATAATTTAATTTTTGTAACAATTTTAATTTTCAACCAACCGTACCGCATAGTTTTGTCTAGGCGAGACTGGCGTAAAAAATATCTTCTTACTTTTTTGTAGAGAATATTTTTTGCTATAACTTCTATACATTTGAGCTGAAGAATATTAAATCCTTGAAAATGTTGGAAAAAGAACATGCAATTTTTTTACAAATTCAAATTCTAACCATGAGTGATGCGTATTTATTCTATTAAATATTAGAGTTTGCTACTTGAATTTTGTGTGTTTTTGCGCCAACTTTACTTTTGTTTTGATGTCTGACTTATATAGGCTATATCATGAATTCATGCACGTGAAATTGCTCGCGATCGTCTTATTGCTAGATATTGTTGCCTGCATTTTACTCTGTTTTTATTTTTAATTGTTTTGCCCCGATTTCCAGGCCCTGGAATGGCCTTAAGTTGGAATATTAGAAGGGTTCTAATATTATTGGTCAAGGATTAATGATATTAGTACTCTATGAACTCAAATACTTAAGCATTTAGTGCTATTAAAAAATAATCATTGTGTTCAATTATAAACTTCGCTTGGTAACCTCTGAATTCATGTCACTTATTCTCATGATATTTTTGCGATCAACTCGGTATTCAACTAGACTCAATTTAATTATATCAATCATCTACTCGAGCTGAATTTTCTAATTTGTACTCAATTAATTACGTATTCATGAGATCAAACAATTAACAGTATTAATAAATTGAATCAACGATTTAATTTTGTAACCCATTGATATTATGTGCTGTGACAAATAAAAATATTGTTATATTTTTCAATATGCGTATTTTTCCAACATCCTAACCACCAACCAGTCCTGGCATGTATTTATTTAATTATTATTTCAACACTTTGTCTTTTCTGGCATTTCACTCGAAATACATCAATTAAGCACTAGACTTGAACTCTTGTGATGTGGACCAGTGAGCAACGTACAGGAACACCAGCCAAGAGGAGCCGTGGTCGAACCCAGCAGATGTCCAGGATTTTTTCATCATTTAATGTTATCAAACCTCGTTTCTAAATTTGTAATGCGTTTGCGCGGTAATAATTAAATCAAAAATTCGATACTATATTTATATTTTTTTTTTTTTTCAAAAATATTTTTTCCGGATTGATAATTTTGATGCCACTCATATGTCGGATTAACGTCATAGAATGTCACACAGACATCACTTTTACGTCATGTTGAAGTAATTACTTATACATCATAATCTTACGTAAAAAGTGTGAAATAATGAGTTAAACCTGACTCATTATTCATGACTTATATCTTACGTAAATGATGACATAGTGTAACGTCACTCTGATGTCAAATTCACGTCAATGCGCTTACTGGATAGTGTTGTTTTGTAACAATAATAGACATTCTTTCTTACCATTCAATAAAAAAACTATTGTAATAAATTAAGTAGAGAAAGCTTGCGACACTCGTGTGTTGGCAACACTCGCCTAACGTTTCGTCAACCTATCACATTTGTTGTCGAAAGAACTCTCTGCCCGATTCTTTAATATATGATTTTTTAGCTTACTACTTAGACTATTTTTTATATAATTGCATGGTTTGGAATTTCTCAACAAAAATCAAAAAACTCAATATTTCAATTATATATTGTTCAAAAGTTCGAACATTATCGAATATATAATGAGAAATTGTTCTGTTTTGCTTGTCAAATGACTTATTTTTACGTGTTCACTTTCACTCAAATTCATACTATCTAAAATTATTTTTAGGTACAAATTTCTCCAAACGTACTGTAAATTTCATATTTTCCAGTTCCTCCGAATATTGATGATTCTCAGAGTTCTTCAGATGCAATTGTACGAGAGAACGCAAACGTAACCCTTACTTGTAAAGCTTCTGGCAGCCCTACTCCTACTATTCGGTGGAAACGCGATGATAACGAAAAGATAGTCATCAATAAGACGCTAGAAGGTAAGATAATGACACTCTTTACTCTGAATTTGTTTTTATAGTTACATTGCTACGGAAAACTGTCCATGCATCTTTTAAAAAAGCCCTTATTTTCCCAACTATCAAATTTTCTTATGTAAAGCTCACTAAAAAGCAATATCTATATGCCTATCAGAATATTATACAGTAACAAGAGATAAAACAGTATAAATGCAGGCTAGGATAAAGTCGTCTTCCTTAACTGAAAGTAAGGGCTAAAATCACCCTTTCCTGCATTTTGCTATACTGTGTTTAGTACTCAATACTGTGCAAAATGCATAATTACCAATCGCTCATTACATTCACACTCAACACAATATTAAAATTTACTCAACATTTCAAGTTTCAAAGTTTGAGGCCAGTTGTTGGAAAATTTTAATCCCAGTTTAATGGCATGGACAGCTGTTGGCATTTGCCTGAGTAACAAATCACAATCGTTATGGGTTTCATTAACTTATGAATATAAGCTTTCATTTATTCTGATGTTCGAATAAGCTCGTTGCGACTAGCTATTTAAGCACTGATAGTTGAACATTGTAAGGTACATTTTCCTGTATGAAAATATCATATGCGATAAACATATATATTGAAAAATATATGTTACAGGTATAAATTCATTGTCACGTAGCGATTCAAACGTGAATCGCTGCGCGCGATTTCCCATCTCACTGTGAAATTAACAACACCTCCTAGCTAATATAAAGAGCATTTAATTATCATAATATTTTATTGTTTAAGTCTTTGTGTTACTTTGATTAATTATTTAATTATGATTTATTTATGATTCATCGATATTATTGTTTATTCTATTTATGTTTCAATAATTATTTTGAATTTCATGAATTGAATTGTCACGATATTTAAATATCGCGGCAGTCTCACATCCGGTCAGTGGGCAACAGATTGCAGCACACGCTGCTTACACGTCTCTCCATACATTATTATTATTATTATTAGTATTTTATATACATACTTTTGTTTTCATTATTATAATAGTATTATTTCATTGTTTATGCAGGTAAAGATTGGCTAGTAATCAGGAAAATTCACTGATTATTATACGCATATGATAATATTTTAAAAATGCTGGGGAAAATAATCATGAATTAATTTATATGCTTGTAATTATTGTGGTTGCTCGGCGCATGCGCGTCAACGCAACAGTTGTCATCGACAAATTTATTATATTTTACGTTGATTTATATCTGTTATGCACAAATCATCGAGTGATTTTGCATTTTATGTTACTTTGATTATTACTACAAGAAGCAGGTGGGCATTTAGCGGGGGAAGCAAGTAATTTGCACAGTTGACATCAGGTACTTGGCCATTGGTATTGGGCCAAAATCTAACATGCAACAGCAATAGTTTTCCATTGGTTGAAGTGAGATACATATATGCAAGATGGCCGGCCGGGGTGCCGGCATGAGAATCACGTGCTGCCATGGTCAGACGTGGATAAACAGCTGTAAGCCCGGGTAAAAAAAATTATATATAATTATATATAATTATGCATAATTATATATGAAAAATGGCCCTATATAATTATATATAATTACATATAACTATATATAATTATATATAACTATATATAATTATATATAACTATATATAATTATATATAACTATATATAATTATATATAACTATATATAATTATGTAGAACTATATATAATTGAATTCCTATGCAATTTGTTAAATAAATTGTGAATTTTTGTATAGAAGAGGCTCTACGCTTTTTATTCAAATCATTTTTTTTTTAAGTCCAAGTTTAATTTCTAAGAAAAATTATTTATGGAAACATTGATAATAAATATTTTTGTCATTATGTAATATAGAATGTACTATATTACCATCAAAAAAGGTACTTGTCACTCTGCCAAATAACGGAGGCGTACCCGGGCCAAAATAGTCTAAAGTTTCGAATTTAACAGTTCTGAAATAAGTTTCTTACTAGAGACACACTACAAGTGGTGGGCGCGATCTCGTGGCCAGTTGCGAACTACTTCCACTGCTGCTTATAGCACCGGTGACTTCCCTCTCCTACATACATATATATATTGGGGTGTCCCAAAAAAAAACAAATACTTTTTTTAAACTCTTATGAGCCCAAAAGTTACTTTATATTATAAAAAAACTTCACTTAATTTTAGCCAGATATCTTTAGACCTGAACTACCACAAAGGGGGTCCCCTTTCCCATTTAAAATACACACGAAAATTTTTCAGTTTAGTTTTTAGTTATTAAGACTATAAAAAATTTTTTTTAATTTCACCTGGTATCATTTCGTAGGAAATAAAATTCTCTACAAAAAGTGCTGATGCAATTTGTACATCAAACAAACTGGGAAAAAGTTACGGGGCGTCAAACATCGACAAAAATTTAGTTTCCTCAGTATTAAATTATTTTTTGTTGTTTTTTATTTTAATTCTATCGAAATTTTTTTCAAATAATGACAAGCACGGTCTTGTAGCGAATTTAATTTCCTACAAAAAGTATCCGATATCATATATACGTCAAATGAATGCGAAAAACGTTAAAGGGTTTTAAATATCAATGAAAAATCAAGTTCAATTTTCGTTGATATTTAAGTTCAGAAAATTGATATTTTTTAAACTTGATTTTTCGTTGACATTTAAATCTCTGTAACTTTTTTTTTATTCATTTAACGTATGTATGATATCAAATACTTTTTGTAGGAAATTAAATTTCCTACAAGACTGCGTGTCATTATTCGAAAAAATTTTTTTTATCGAATAAAAATTAAAAAGAACAAAAAATAATTCGAGGAGACTAAATTTCTGTCGATCTTCGAAGCCCCGTCATTTTTTTCCAGTTTGTTTGACGTACTTAATGCATAATCACTTTTGTGTAGAGAATTGATTTCCTACAAAATGATACCAGGTTAAATTTAAAAAAAAAAATTTTTCACAGTCTTAATAACGAAAAATTAAAATGATAAGTTTTCGCGTGTACTTTAAATGGAAAAGGGGGCCCCCATTTGTGATAACTCAATTTAAAAGATCTTTGGCTGAAATTTAGTGAGAATTTTTTTAGTAATATAAAGTATTTTTTGAGCTCATAAGACGTTAAAAAAAAAAAAATTTTTTTTTTGTGGTATCCAAAAATTAAAAGTATAAATAAAAATGAAAATTTTGGTACCACTTCAGGCTCCTAATGGTATTAAGGTTTGTCTCAATCAATTTTTCTATTTTCCGTTTAAATAACCCGGGAAAAAAAAATTTTTTTTTTAAATTTTTTAGCTCACAAAGCAATCAACGGATTTTTATGCACAATAAATGTTTTCGTAGGAAATTGAACGCTCTACAAAAGAAGTCACACATAATTTTTTGATAAATCCCACTGTTCAAAAGTTATTTAAGCTTCAAGTCAAATTTATAGGAAATTTAGAGATTTTTTTACTTTTCCGGTGAATTTCGAAAAACTTTGTTCGTAATAATTTGTAAGGAATAAAATTATCTACAAAACGAATCCTACGATATTTTTTTAAAGACCGTTATATCCACCGGAAAAGTGGAAAAATCTCAAAATTTGCTATAAATTTGACTTGAAGCTTAAATAACTTTTGAACAGTGGTATTTATCAAAAAATGATAAGAGACTTTTTTTGTAGAACGTTCAATTTCCTACGAAATCATTTATGGTGCATAATAATCCGTTGATTGGTTTGTGAGCTAGAAAATTAAAAAAAAAAAAATATTTTTTTTTTTTTTTAAACAACCATATTTACATATATATCTTTACTCCCAAGTTATTTTTCTCTATTTTCTATTTTTGTATAGAATTATATATGATTCATATAGAATTATATATTTTTATATATAATTATATATAACGCTAAAAAAATGACAGATGATCATATTCAATTATATGCAATTATATATAATTGTATGCAATTATATATAATTGTATGCAATTATATATAATTGTATGTAACTATATATAATTATATATAATCATCTGAGATTTTTCTTAGCGTTCTATATAATTGTATATAATCTTGTAAAATTATATATAAGTGTATATAATTATATATAATCATATATAATCAGTTGAGATTTTTTCTCATCGTTATATATAATTATATATAATTCTGTATAATTATATATAATTCTATATGAATCATATATAATTCTATATAAATCATATATAATTATATAGAATTATATATGATTATATTGAATTATATATAATTTTTTTTACCCGGGAGAGCAGTGTGTGCTGTTGCTGTTGACATAAAATAATTATTGAGACACCATTTGGTTGGTTATTACATAATTAAATTGATCATTGTCATTTGATCGTGTGATTAATTGTCGTGAACTGAGTTATCAGTATTAATTCGTATTTCACCCAATGGAACCCGTACGTGTTTTGCATATTGATGACGACTGTAAGTACCTTTGATTAATTCATTGGCGGGTAATCTTGCTTTCCCGCGTTGGTGGCCATTTGCACTTGCGTGTATATATACAGGGTGTCCCAGAAGTCACGCACCCCATCGTAGGGATCGAAAGAGAAAAATATTCTGAGACGAAAAGTCCTTAGCCACTTTTCAATCAAAGCCATAGATAATTAATTATTAATTAATGAATGTGACCAATCAGGAGCGCGTGACAAAAGAATAAAAAGTGAGTAGAAATGCAGTAAGAGACGCGAGAGTGAGACGTCAGAGGTGCTGCCGGCTTCTCACGCAGTTGACTTCCACTATAGACGGTCCGATTCCAAAAATTTTTTTTTTTAAATACTCAGAAAAATATATACAACATTTGTAAAGAAAAATTGGGCGAGGAAATTCAATAGTTTAAAAAAAAGCCTTTTTGCGATGCGCTTTTAATTAAAATATCTCGGAAACTATTGAGAATGAGTCGAAACATGTGGCGAACGAATTTTAGAGGAAAGAGTAACGAATAAAATGACACCTTGAAAATGTCGCTACGACAAATAGTTACCGAGATAGTAATTTTTTAAATAATAATTTACGACCGGAGCTCGAAATCACATAAACGAATAGCTGTAACTCGGTGAAAAATAAACCAATTTTGATGTTTTTTTCTTTTAAATTAAAGCTTTAACCACCTACTGTGAGGAAACAGAGGAAACAAATCAGCTAATCTGAAAAAAATTTTTTGCAATTGTTATCGCAAAAATTAAAAAAATCGTTTTGCTAGCATGAAAAATAGTAAAACTTGAAAAAAAATTTGAATTAAAAAGATTTTAATTCTTATCATTATTGTTAACAACTTGAGTAAAAAAAAAAAATTTTTTTTAATTTTTTCCACCTCAAAAAGCTGATTAAAAAAATTTACTTTTATTTCGTGCGCGTGAGAGAGACAAAGGGCATGGTATACGTCAGTACCCTTCTTCGTACAGCACGTGCGCCGTTGACACGAATATTTTCATAGTGGGACATAGCAGCGAAATGAGGGAAAGTGATGATAATAATAATATGAGTGAAACGAGAATTGAATGGTGAGCTGTGCGAGGCAACAATGAATATTTAATTTTATAAACAATAGTGTAACAATTTTTCCTAAGAACGACCCGACTATATATATATATATATATATATATATATATATATATATATATATATATATATATATATATATATATATATATATCGATCGATTGCATATTTCATGAATCGGATAGATAACTTTACGTGTCGGGATCGATTTTGCAAATAAAAAAATTTTTTTTTTTTAAACATTAAGTTAACAATTGTTGAAAAAAATGTCCCAACAATGTATATATCAATCGATTGCAAATTTTGCGAATCGGATAGATAACTTGACTCGTCGAGATCAACTTCAAAGATGGCAATTAAAGTTTTAGAGTAAAATTTTCTAAAAAATTAGATCCTAAATAAATAAAATAAAGCGTCACTTGAATTGCTGATTCATCATTTGTTAATTATCTAAATTATTTGTTTCAAAATGATTCTCGACACATCAAGTTATCTATCCGATTCGCAAAATTTGCAATCCATTGATATATACATTGTCGGGACGTTTTTTTCAACAATTGTTAACTTAATGTTTAGAAAAAAAAAATTTTTTTTTTATTTGCAAAATCGATCGCGACACGTGAAGTCCAGTGTTGCCAGATTGGGCTATTTACCGCCAATTGCGCTATTTGAATTGTCAATTGGCGGTTAAATTTTATTGTTGGCGGTTAATAGTCATTTGGGCTATTTTGAATTTGTAACTATAAGATTTTTTTTAATAAAGTCTTCTTTTTACATCAAAAATCTATATTAAGAAAAATTATTAATTTACTTCCCCGAGTCGAAATTCAAGAACCAATTTAATCGTAACAGTTTCCAATCACTGATGTTTCATTTACCGCCTAAAAAGAAGCCTGTTTTGACCGTGCAAGATGAAACATGAGAATAAGTACGATCAAACCAGGCCTGAAATAATAACAATAATAATAACAACTATCTTCAGAAGTACCTAGCGAGCGTGGGGACGAATCCCACTTAGATTAATTCTTTTTTTTTTTTTAATTTTTTATTCGTTTTAAAATATTTCTTTAATAATCTGTAAGAAAATGAACTAAAATTACATAAAATTTATTAGAAGTTTAGGTTTTTTTTACAAATTTCTACACATCTCATAAAACATTTTAAAATCTCATGAAACATTTAGAAATCTCATAAAAGATTTAAAAATTTAATGATATTTCTTATATGAATTTTACAATTTTTTTGTTATTTATTAAAATTCATGCTATTTTTTATTCCAATTCGACTTTTTTTTTTTTTTATTATTATTATTATTATTATTATTAAACTTTACACTTTTTTTTTGTGGTGATTTCAATTTCATTTAAGCGTAAAATTTAATTGATTTTCATAATAGTCCCCTAAATGGTACGAAATTTTTTAAAATTTTGAACGGCCAGCAAAAAAAATCGTTATAAAAATCTAAGTTTTTATACATTAGTAAGAAATTTTATGAAGTTCGGTAAACTATTAATAAATTATATTAATTATGATAACAATGTTTGAACTAAAAATATTTTTAATTTATTCTATTTATAAATCTCCCTAAAAGTAGTTTATTAAATAATATATTTTACTCCGAATATGAATTACGGAGTCAACCATGATATCATGATTTTAACGTTTTTTCATAAGTTATTTTTTCATATTTCAATAAATATACCATTTACTTAAATGCGATCACGCACGTAGGTTAGCGCAGTGGATAGCAGCAAGGACTTAGAATCGGATGGATCCAGGTTCGAGACCACCAAACATCAAGGATTTTTTCATTAACATCACACACATTCGGTCAATCTCAGTAAATATCCTCACCCAATAGATCCAGGATATTTCTAGATAAAACTTTTTTTTTGCGATTTAAAATTAATTTCAAAAATAATTACTATCCCTAAAATTTTAGGGAACTCTATAAAATTTATTTGGAATTTATTAAATCTTCAATTATAAAATAATTTTTCCTCGGGTTGTTATAAAATTAAAGAAAAAAAAAAATTGAAAAATCTACGTGGGTTTTGAACCCACGCTTGCTAGGTACTTTTAAAGATGATTATTATTATTATTATTTTTACTCAAGCCTGGTTTGATCGTAAAGCAGTCAAAAGTGGACAAAACTCCACTAGTTACGATGAAACTAGGTGTTATCTCGTATAGATACTAATGCAGTAGAGATCCGTTTTAATCGTCAAATATGGGTCTGAAATGTATAGAAAAAAATACGATCAAAACAGTCTTAAGATTTCGACTCGGGTCATTCTCTATTTATGACATTTGATTATTACTATTAAATATATTCCATATTTTATGTTTCGTGCGCTAAGACGTGCATGCGTAACTATCATACCAGCGAGTGATACGAACGAAAAATGAATAATTACGCATAATTTCATGCTAGATGTCTAAGATAGGAAGTCTGAAATAAACTATTTAAATGTTATAAAGCATACGGCAGGTATACGACTCAGCCATAAGTGACCCTATCAAAAATAAAACTCTACCCAATTGAAGTCAGCCGAATCATACCTACCCAGAAAATTCCCGCTCCAATAAAAAAATCTACCATCTCAAAATCTCTACCAATGAAAATATCTACCATGATATAATTACTACTAGAAAAAAACAGAACCAAGTTGTATTTATGAATCAAACTCTACCGTTGGAAATCTCTACCTTTAACGTTAGAATGTATATTTTACAGACAGTAAATTTATTTCTAATCGATTGGGAATTATTTGGGAAGATTTAGGAATATGACTCTATTATTTAGGACTAATTAATTAATGAGCAATTAGCATTTGGGATTTTTAAACTAAAACAATTCATAACTTTCTTCCCAAATAGTTTACTATTAGCTAACGAAAAAGTCGTGTTAATTATATTTTCTGAAATGCGCACTAAACGCTCAAACAATATTAAATATTTACCCATTAATTAATTAGTGCTGAATAATAAAATTATATTCCTAAATCTTCCCAAATGATTCCCAATTAATTAAAAATAAATTTGTTGTCTGTAAAATATACATTCTAAAGTTGATGGTAGGGATTTTAAACGGCAGACTTTTATCCATAAATGCAACTTGGTGGTGTTTTTTCTGGTAGTAATTATATCATGGTAGATATTTTCATTGGTAGAGATCTTGAGATGGTAGATTTTTTCATTGGAGTGGGAATTTTCTAGGTAGGTATGATTCGGCTGACTTCAATTGGGTAGAGTTTTATTTTTTGTAGGGTCGCTTATGGCTGAGTCGTATACCTGCCCATTAAAATAATGATTAAATGGCTATGATAGCTTAATAAATGTTGCTTTCAAAAAAAAAGTTATTCAAGTGTGACGATTAACAATACAATATTTTATTTTATAGTTGATTCAATGTAAAAAAAAAAACGTTGATGTATTTTATATTTATAAGTAATAATTTATGATAAAACTATCTTTTTTCTTTTAATTATTTGCAAATTTTTCAATTATTATAACATCGATAGTTCAATTTTTTATATAGTAAAAAAAAATATTTAAAAATCTAGTCGTTTTATTTTCCTCCGCGATTGGGCTATTTTTGGGCTACTTCAACGCCGCTCATCGGCGGGTTTTAGAAAAATTTTTCTGGCAACACTGACCGAAACCAATAACTTCCCGAATTTTTGAAAATTTTTAATTGTCTTAGCGGGAAGTTAAAAAAAAAAAAAAATTCTAAAAAACAGCTTACCAGACCTTTAGATGATAAATATCGTAGAAAAAAAATGGTCAATTATAAAGTATTATCATTAGTTATTACTTACGTTTTATTTCGGAGAAACAATACGCTGTATTCACATCGGACAAAGAAAGGTGATAAAAGAGAATGTGATATTGTATTTTTTGGGTCATCGATTCAAGTAAATAAGGAGACAATATAAAGTTATTTAAAGTGTTTTAGTGTATATTATGATATGATTTATTCCTCCTCAGCCTTATAATCAATCCAACAATACGGTATTGAACTTGAATTTTTTTTTCACTTACTTAATAGAAAAGTAAATACGGATCACAAAAATCAAAAATTGTTTTTCAGGAAAAAAATAAAATGCTCTTCAATTGATTAATTGAAACGATCGTTTGGTGGATTGATTTATATGTCAGAAAGTGATCACTGTATCGATTGTTGATTAGTTTTAAATCACTCGATGGTATATATTTTTATCAAACCATTTCACTAAATTTAGTTGTAGAATTTCTGTAAACGATGATGAATATTATTTTTAGTTTTAGAATGGGAAGCTGAAACTCTAGAGATGACTCGGATCTCAAGACTTGGTATGGGAGCATACTTGTGCATAGCTAGCAACGGGGTTCCACCTACTGTTAGTAAACAGATCAAAGTATCAGTTGATTGTAAGTAGAAACAAATGTTGAAGTTCTTAAGAGAACATTAAATTTTTTGTACACCTTGTTGTTCATATTTCCACTGAATAAAAAAATAAAATGCCATCTGGCAGCTAGAATAGAAGGTAGATGAAAAGAACAAGATGATACTGGCTGTCATCTTAGATTTTACTCAGTTACATCCGAGGTAAAAACAAATTTCAGATAGTACCCAGTATAATCTAGATTATACTAAGTCGCATCGAGATTAAACACAGTTACATCTTCGGTTATACAGCGCTAGATTATACTGATTTTCATCCTAGATGGTAACCACATACATCTGGATATACTCAGTATCATCTCAGATTATTCTCAGTTAAATCTCAGCCATTTTTTTTCTAGTGCATGCGCAGTGAGCATTATCATGCCTATTCGTAATGTAAACATATAATGATCAAATATGGTTACCCTGATTCAAAAATCTAATTTGGAATAATTTTAACACGATCCAAAACAATTCAAAGTTGGCAAAATTGACTATATATAGGTATACACTCTAACATGGATTGAATCATTCCAAATTAGATTTCTGAATCAGGGTATGCAACATATAGGTTATTAAATGAATTTTTTAGACCAAACTTGTTTTTTTGTGGAATTATATTCAAAAATACAAACATGAATTTCAACAACTGTCATAAGAGTGATGGCATTAATTATAAAAATAATCATATTCATTATAAAAATAATAATAATTATAATTAAAATGACATAATGACAACAATTAAAAATTTGTCCAAGTTACAATCATATAAATTCTTATACCCATCGTTTTACAATATATTTTTTTTTTATTGCCGGCTTGAATGATATGTGCAACATAATATGATTCTGAATCATCCCATTTTATAATTTTTCAATCCGGTACATTATCAAAAGCAGATGGGTGAATTTCATAAGCCTGATAATGTTTATCAAAATTACAGTAATCAGTAATATTTTCAGAAACTATAAATAATTGATCGATAAAATCTTTAAATATCATAAAAACTGAAAAGAAATTATGCCTAGAGTCTGTAGGAAACATCAGTACTGCATTAGTTCTTATCGACCGCGCTTAAAATTTCAATAATTGAATCTCATATACATCTTTTGTGGTATTTTCTGATAAATACTGACAATAAGATCAATATTGAGGTAAATCTTTAATTAGTGTAACATTAATTAACTCACATTCATATTTGCAATAATTTTGATGATTTAATGTAAATCTGTAACTCAAATGCTTTGATGTTTGATAGCTATGGTGTAACGGGGTATATTGAGTTTTATTATCAACTAAAATTGTGATTTTTCACGGTTGGTCATTTACCCTACCTGCAACCCCAAACGAGCATTCAATTGTTTTTCGACTTGTCACCAGACACGCTAATTGAAAATGTTAGCACGCGAGGCCCAACCATAATTAGGTAGAGAAGGAGTTTTCTGATCATGGCTTAAAATTATCGAGCAGAATTAATGAAACTGCAAGACAGAAGCGGAGACAGAACAGAATTGGCAGGATCGGGTAACCACCCAGACCGACACCGAGACAGAGCCAATAGGACTGGGCAGCCATCGAGACGAGACTTGTTACCGGAACGTTTGGACCAGACGGACCTAAAGTATAAGCCAACAATATAGACACCATTATTAAACGCTGTTAATTATATCAGGTAAAATTATTTAATTGGGACTTGGTTAATTATTGTGGAACCAAGTGATAAAAGAAAATCCAATTTTTTCAAGATACCAGGCAGGTAGCCGGTACCTTTTATTATTAAGAACTGATTGCGTCTGAATAGCAGGTTGAAGGAGAGTTCGAGTATTTGGCGAAGACGAGAATTTGATCCAAGAGAGTTAACTCGAGAAGGAAAATTTGAGATAACCCGGTTACCCCAGGCATACATAGTCGAGAACCTACATACATGGACTTAGAGAAAACAAGACACGGACTAGGACAACTAATACAGAACGAGCGATGGGAAAGAAATCAACATAATTCGTAATAAGTATTCTGTAAAATATTCTAGGGTCTTGTTGACCACGTGGAGTAGTTGGCTTAGTTAAAGTTAAAAATTGTTAAAATAAGTCATAGGTAGATTACATTAGGTAATAAGGTTCATAAGGTTTAATAAGGTTAAAAAGTCATAAGGTTATAAAATAAAATATTGTCAAGGTTAAATAAATATAGGTTAAATTGTTAAAAGTGAAATAAATAAATGAATCCTTCTCCATTCTTCTCTTATAAATCAATTTCTACAACCACCCTGATGATCTAAGATCCAACTCTGGAAGGCCGTTATTACTTCCAGTGGCGCCCTTGATAAAGGACGACTAGAGTAACAGCATATCCCTGTTATAATAGTTTTACTAATATTTCGTCTGCTCACTGCGGTACTTGCATCTACTTTTGCTTCTTTATTTCTACTCTCGGCTCTCATTGTGTTTAGATTCCAAGCTGGACCCATAAGCTTCATAATACGTGAATAATGAAGCAGAAAGTGGTGTTTGGGTTTCAGATAATTCGGAAACAAGGAAGCTAGCAGCCTCAAATATTCACTTATTTGTCGTTCTAAATAACCAAATAATTCATTATGTATTCTCGTTGATGTGACAATATCAATTATTTCTTTCGGATAGATACATAATTTCCAATGTCGGTCATCAACCGGAATGAAATGATCTACTAGAACACCAATACTGCGAATAATACATAATACTTCTGCTGCAGAAACTTTTAAATGTTTTTCGGTAATTTGACTTTTTTTTATGTCTCGTAGCTTATTTCTTCTTTCGTCAGATCCATAATATAAGCTTTCAATTCGGTCATTTAAATTCTCTAAAGAATCAAATTTCGCTTCTTTAATGAAAAAGCTTAAAATTAAACCTAAATCGTACTCTGCAATCCCTTCTAAGATGTCATGCATCACATCCACTGTTAAAAGGTCTATTTAGTAGACGATTTAATATGACTGAGGTCTGATGGTTTAGCAATACCAGTTTCAGTAGGGTTATTTTTTAATAAATCGTTATTGTAATTCTCATCTGTATGGAGTATACATTTTGATTCATCAAATGTATTATTTATCTCAGTTTTATTAATCAAACAAAATCTACAGGGATAGTGTGATAAAAAAACTAACAACAAAGCCTAGTATTGAGTGTACTGCAAGATTATCTCCTATTACTCCAGCCAATGAAAAATAAATTTGATGTTGTCCTGATGATGTTCTTATTGTTGTCACGGAGCGATTCAAACGTGAATCGCTGCGCTCGCTTTCTCATCTCGCCGTGAATTTAACAACACCTCCTAGCTCAAATCAAGCGCATTTATTTATCATAATTTATTATTATTTAAACATTTATATTATTTTGATGGATCATTTTAGTGTGATTTAATAATGAATTTATTGATATTATTGTTTATTATGTTAATATATATGTTTTAATCATTATTTTGAATATTATGCACTTAATCGATATTTTTATTTCAGTCAGTAACACACGTGTGTGTAGAGCATACATAAAAATATCAACCGAAGGGAGAGTAAGTCGATATAGTGGGGATAAAAATCAATATTTTTCTCCAGCCACGTGGTGCACTGAAATAATCATTATTTTATTGTTTAAAGGGTTAATAATTATTATGTTCATGTTTGTAGATAGAAAATATTATTTAATTTATTATTACACTAGTCCCAAAAATTTAGGGATAGAAAAAAAATTCGAAATTTTTGGGTGATTTTCAACATGCTGTAACTCGGTCAAAAATGATCGTAGAGTAAAAAAAAAAAAGCGAATTGGGTCCTCAAGTTTCTAGCTTACATATCTGGACCTCAAATATTTTTATCATGCTCGGTTCCGTAGTAATCTTAAAAAAACTGACGAAAAAAAAATTTTCAAAATTTTTGCTCGTCTTTCAACAAGTCTATGGGCTTCAATAAATTTTTTTGGATCATCTGACCTTAACAATCATTTAGAAAATTTTATGCCCTTCAATTTAGCGGCCTCAAAAAGTCTCTACGACGAGTTGGTGCCGAGTTATAATTGATCAACGCAAAAAAGTCTATTTTGGCTTTGATAATCAATAACTCCGGACGTATTGGTCGTACAAAAAATGGAAGTAGGGTTTTGAAAACTGGAAAACATTCTCTATAAGACAAAATTAGTCGCTTTTGATAAAAAAATTTTTTTTGAAGCGATAATATTTATTAAAAAACAGGTCAAAATTCGCATATTTAAGGATATTCGGAAATTTCGTCATAACTTTGGATATAATGGATGAACAAAGGATATCGTCGTTTTTTTTTTCAACCTCAAAATGTCCTGAAAAAACCCTGAAAATTTCAAAGCGCTGCGATTTTTCTTTCTTAGTGTCCCGAAGCTTTAAATTTATCGATTTTGCCAAAAATCTCCATAATTGGTAGTTTCTCGGTTTTTGGTCATTTTTTCGATTTCAAAATGTTTTTTTCACCAGTAATCTTGATTTCTTTGATCAAAATGATTGATTATCGAAAAAAATTGAAAAAAAAAAATTTTGAAAAAAAATTATTTTTTTTTCAAATTTTTTTTTTTCGCTGTATTCGCAATGATTTACCGTTGACAAAAAAAATTCCTCTATTTTTTTTTACCGTCCGCATTAGCGTTTCCCAAAGCGTACCACGTGGAGATTGCACGGTCGAATTTACGCTTCTTACACACATACCGACAGTAAAAAAAAATTGAGGAATTTTTTTTGACAATGATAAATCATTGCGAATACAACGAAAAAAATAATTTTGAAAAAAAATAATTTTTTTTCAAAATTTTTTTATTTCAACTTTTTTTGATAATCAATCTTTTTGATCAAAGAAATCAAGATGACTGGTGAAAAAAACATTTTGAAATCGAAAAAATGACCAAAACCCGAGAAACTACCTATTATGGAGATTTTTGGCAAAATCGATAAATTTAAAGCTTCGGGACACTAAGAAAGATAAATCGCAGCGCTTTGAAATTTTCAGGGTTTTTTCAGGACATTTTGAGGTTAAAAAAAAACGAAGATATCCTTTGTTCATCCATTATATCCAAAGTTATGGCAAGATTTCCAAATATCCTTAAATATGCGAATTTTGACCTGTTTTTCAATAAACATTATCGCTTCAAAAAAAATTTTTTTTATTAAGAGCGACTAATTTTGTTTCATAGAGAATATTTTCCAGTTTTCAAAACTCTACTTCCATTTTCTGTACGACCAATACGTCCGGAGTTATTGATTATTAAAGCCAAAATAGACTTTTTTGCGTTGATCAACAATAACTCGGCGCCAACTCGTCATAGAGACTTTTTGAGGCCGCCAAATTGAAAGGCATAAAAAAAATTTCCTAAAAAAGTCATAAGGTCAAATTATCCAAAAAAATTTATTGAAGCCCATAGACTTGTTGAAAGACGAGTAAAAATTTTGAAAATTCCTTTTCGTCAGTTCTCAAAATTACTACGGAACCGAGCATGATAAAAATATTTGAGGTCCAGATATGAAAACTAAAAACTTGAGGATACAATTTGCTTTTTTTAATTTTACTCTACGATCATTTTTGACCGAGTTACAGCATGTTGAAAATCACCCAAAAATTTTGAATATTTTTTCTATCCCTTAATTTTTGGGACTAGTGTATAACATAACTCAGGTCGTTTAATGAATTTAAATATTTCATTTTAATTGATAATTTCGGGTCCGAGGTCATAAGAGGGGATAACACGTGAGTGTACCTATCCCTCGGGAAAACCGACGCGGAAATATAGTCAGAGAGGACCGGGATCTTGTAAAGTGAGGACGTGTTGTTAATGATTTTTCTAGTAAAAATCGTTCCGGCCCAGTTGCCGTTATAAAATAATTAAAATAGTTAAAGTTTCTTTAATTTGAATAATTAGTATTTTGTTAAATAAAGTAAAAACACAGTTTATGTGATATTGGTTATTGAAAAACTTCAGAAGTAAATTGTTGTCACCGCCGGTAAGTCAATTGTGTCATCATTGTCTGCCATGGCTATCGCTGGTCCTTCAGTAGAGTTGATCGCGGTATTTGTTTGATAAATAATTGAACCTGAGTTATATTGTGGTAATAAGTTGAATTTGTTCGGCGTACGTTTCTTGTACGTAGACGCGTCGAGCGGATTCCTTAGAGGATTAGACAAGGATAGCAAGTGTGGCTCCTTGTCATACACTAATACTTTACATATCATTTCAAAAGTATATTTGAGTATTTAAGATATTATTTTTCTGGGTAAAATTTATTTTATAAGTTAATGGTATGCAACCCAGTGTTGCCAAATATATATTGAGTACCCGCGTCTATCTCTCCCCAGAGTAAATAATATAAAATAAAGAAAAAGATTAGTATTATGTTATTTGTTTACAATCTATATTATTTACATTGAATATTTGTAACTTGTATTTAAATTTCCCAGTGGACAATTTAATAATATAATTTTATCATTAGCCCAGTGATAGCCAATATTTATTTATTTGTTTCCTGGATATATTTAGTAGTAATTATTCCTTATTATTATTTTTTTCATTATAAATTTGTTTGGTTGTCATTACGCTTGGTGCATACATTCTCGCTCACGATTTTGTCCCGTGATCTCTCCCCTGAATTGTTATTATTTTTGTCCGTCTTGTAAAAACGGGCTGGTGCCTTCGTGCACTAACCTAGCCTGAGGAGCTGGTTCAGGTACCCCTTTAATTTGTTTATAATTATTTATTATTTTTAGTTATATTTATTATTTTTATTTATAATTTTTATTACACTTGGGTGACCACATACGATTCCGGGTTTGTTTTACGTCTCCGTCGTGAAAATGAAAACGGTTTACGTTATATTGTAATACCAGTAGATTCTAAGAATTGCAATTCAATAATTGCTCTAGATAACATTGTTTTCAAAGTAACATATTGTTAGTCTTCGCACTTGTATAAATATAATAGAAAAATATTTTCAATTGTTGATCGTAAAGATGGAGGTAAGCAAGGTATAATAATATAGATTGTACCAAGTTTTCCTAACCCTTTTCAACTACACAGAGAATTATTGGTTTCATAATCATTCTGATAAAATAATATAGGCAAAACTGTTTTTTCACCAAACTTTTTATTTTTCATTCCATTTTGAACCTTGAATTACGTTACTCAAAAAAATTTTTTCGTTTTCTAGATTTTTCATATATGCCAGAGTATATTCAAAAATATTCGGCAATTCAAAATTTTTTTTTTAAAACTTGGCGTAATAGAATATCTTGAACGATGATATCCTTACTGGTCGAAATAATTTCATCTTTAATATGTTTGTAATGTTTTTTAGTGGCAACAGTAACTTTAATTGGCGGTATATAAGTTTTATTATTTCGGAAATACTATAGCATTGATGCTCTGTAAGTAATCCTTTAAAAGGATTTAATATTAACGCGAGCATTGCTTTCATCGCTAGTGAATAATTAGGTGATTCACTTAAAAATTTTAATCTGTTTAATAATTGCATAAACAAAATCTTGATAGGACTATTATTCAAAAACTGTGTGAAAGGATTTGTAATGTCATAAGCCCTAATTCGAGGCAAATTGGACAAATCAAACAACTTGGCAATGTATTGAGCAGCTTGACTTTCCAAGCTTTTAGCAAATAATTGAGGCTCCATTTATTATAATCGATAATACTTATAGATATTAATTAAATGTAGTGTTTAATTTTTTTTTTCAAAAAAAAAAAAAAGATAGCTTTTTGTAACTGAATGGACGATTTTGCGGATGTCGTTATTTCATAAGTAACTTTCTGTAGAAGTAAGTATGTATTGCTTACAAATTTTAAGAATCGACAGGATGTTGTGGCAAATATTCTAAAGGTCACGTCTAAATCTTTAAATGCTGTATTAACTTCAATAGCAACATAAAACTCGGTAGTTGTCCAGAGAGGTCCAACAAAAACCATAAATGGATAAAATGCTTCTTTATTTGAGATTAATGTCTGTCACCGGGCTCTCATGTTAGCTTTCAGTTCATCAAATTTCTGCAAGCATTTAAAATTTTGGCAGTGCTATCACATAAATTTTAAAGACTATATTGGTAATTTTAAAGTAAACGCATACTTCTACGGTGAGAATATAAGAATTTTTTAATTGTATGGTTTTTTCATCAACTTCTGGATTTTTTCTACTTTTCTTCGTTTAGTTCCACTTGAAATAGTCGATTTAATAGCTAGAGGTAATAATGCAATTATTACAGCATCTTTTTCATCTGAAATTAAACTAAAAAAATAGATCAATTGCGTTAATTAAACAAATTTAAAGCATACTATTTTTACGAACTATTGACTATTTCGGTTAATTTAGCAACTTGAGGTGCAGCATCAGCGTCATTTATCCTTTTAGATAAAATAAAATCTTTAATTGTAGCACGAAGATCTGGCCAAGATGTCGTCAGTGATTCTGCGCTTTCAAATTTGCTCTTAAAATCTAACGTTATCTAAAAAGAAAAAGTTCTACATAAAATTGAATACTCTTTGATGAAATTCTTTGTCACGTAACGATTCAAATTATTTAGTTTTAATTAGTTCTAAGTTAAACATTTTAATTTTATATTTGAATTTGAATCGTTGCGCGGGCATTCCGCCATTTCGCCGTTGTTTATGGCAGTCCGTGCACGATGCTGGCGCATGCGCGCAAGGTATGAGAGAGCACGTGTGATTTAATTTTATTTTTATAATTTATAATTTATGATTTAACATCCAAGTGATTGGCTTTTGTTTAATTTAAGTATTTATTTATAATTTTGAGTTAGTTGGGACGCATAACTTGGCGTAATATTATGCCCCAACAATTGGCAACATATTATTTTGTTTAACTTGTCATCCGACGGATGACGTCAATTGATGTTTATTGTTTAGAAATAATTAATATTTATTTTATGATTTTATATAAACATATAGAGGATATGAACAAATAGTTCATATATATTTAAGTAGTTTACCATGTATCATCCGGGTGTTAGATACTTATGTTTATAATTTATATTTTTAATTTAAATTGGATGTCAAGTGAAATTATAATAATTAAGGGCGACGGTGCTGCCCTTTACGCGACGACCAACAGGTGGAGGTTGACCTAATTAATTTAGAAAGATACGGACAAGCATAGTGTGCGGACGTGATTTTTATTTTTGATTATTAAAAGATTAAAGTCATTACTGTGGTTAAGATATTGAGTTTAATTCACCGGGTGGATAAAATTTATTGGCGAATTACATTATTTTGCTGACTATTTTGCTGGTTTTGAGTAAGTACTTTGTATTTCTTTTGCTGGGTAAAATATTTTCACGTGTTAACCTCCCCCGGTAGTTGTTGGTCGCCGCGAGGGAAAAATTAATTGAGTTATAATTATTATTTTTGGAATGATACCTGGATTAATGGTTAACATCAATTATTATTGATTATTATTTTGTGATATTGGTGAAAATATCCGTATTTATATATAATTTGATAAAACGTACGCAACGTGATAAAACGTTGCCGGTACGTATATAGATATATACGGGTAGTATATATATATCTATACTACACACGCCGGACTTGAAAATTCCTCAAGTCTGATCTCATGGCGTAATTATTTACCCAAAGTATTTGAGATATTTTTCTTTTTGGTTTTTACTGGAATTATTATCATTGTAAATTATTATTATTATTATTTATATTAATACTTCTATTTTACATTATTTAAAGAAAGTAAATAATTATTATTATTTGGATTTATGTACCCCAGCGGTCAGTAACAATTATTGAATTATTGTTTGATACTGAAATTATTATTTTATTTCAAGAGTAAATTATCAATTATTGTGTGGGTAAAAATATTATAGTATTTTGAGGGTGAGTGAGAATTGACACCGTATCTTTCTCTCTCTCATGAGTGGTGGGAGATTAATTTAAAAAGAAATATTGTTATTATTATTATTTATTGTTTATGACAACGAAAATTTAACGGAAATTATTATTTATGTATATGTGATTCTTATAATTAATTATCTTAAGACAAATTATTATTTTTGATTTTGAGTATTAAGTAAAAGTTTTGATGTTGAGGTAATTGCAGACAAAATTGTATCCCCAGTGGTAAAAACATTTAACCAATTGTTATCGTATTTTCTTTTATAACCACCGAGTGTTTGTTGTGGTTCATTAAACAAGACTCAATTATTGTAAAATAGTATTATTTATATTGATTATTATTTAAATAATTAAAAGACGGAAACCAACAGCTGTCGAGGGGAAAATTTAATGCTTATTTTTCCTTGGATCTTTTCCTACTATTATTTTCCATTTATTTTCTTGTATTTGTTTATTACTTATAGATAATTATCTATTGTTTATTTATAATATTGCTATCATTTATCTATATTTCTGTTGATTTTCTCGGATGTTTTTCCGCTTGGTCGCGAGTCACTTGCTCGGATTCTCCTCGTAAATTCCCCCTGAATTAAATTTTGTCCGTTTTTGGAAAACGGTCTGGCGCCTGCGTGCACTAACCCAGCCTGAGGAGCTGGTTCAGACACATCAAGTATTATTTATTTATTATTTAATTATTATTTAAAGTTTATTATTTATTTTAATTTTGAGAAAAATATTTAAATTCATTTATTATCATTTGTTTTAAACACGTGGGCGACCGCATACGATATATTCAACTGATCCGCGTCTCCGTCGCGGATTTTAGGGTAGATATACGTTATACTTTTAAACCGAAATCTTGATGTAATTATTGAAGCTAATGCTTACTAAGACAACTGCTTTGTCACCTGATAGACAAGGATATAAATGAAATTGAACTAATTTATCAATACTTTCCGCTCCTAACTGCTCTTGAGCTGCACGCGTGTCAATCCAAAACTATTCAATTTTCATCAATTCATCTGATTCACTTTTCAAAAAATTTAGTTCATTTGTTGTTGGATCTAAGTCTACATAACATTGCTCCGTTAGTATACTATTCAAAAAATCCTTGAAATTGTTAATAACTTAAAAACTTACCGGCACTATCATTCAAAGTGAGTTACGACGAGGGGGATAATCAAACCCGATTCAATTAAAAACCTCCGAGCATAGACTAATTGGCTTTGTAACTTGCCAGTTGGATTTATTTTATCCTTACCAATTGTTGACCCAGGACTGTAATAAATGTCAGATCTTTCATTAAATAGCTGACACATTTCTGTAGCTAGACTTTTAAGTATGGCCGGTGGAATTCTGCAAACGAAAAGCATTAGAAAATGATAGTTTAACAGTGCAAAATTTTTGGTAATATATAATACAAATGCATGCTAAGCAATTAATAATCAAGCATTAAATAAATAATACGATGTTTGTGTTTTAATTTAAGTTTAAAAAAAGCCTGTTTACTCTAATTTCTTTAAAAAAATTTCAACGGTTGTTTTTTCTCAAATAAGAATGATATGAATTCCTCGGTTAACAGCGATTTCAACTAAATAGTTGCTTATAGCGTCGGTTAGATTATTATGAAGCTTGTAGTGATTAAGAATCAATAGACTTTTAAAACTTTGATTTAAATATGACTTCAAATCCTGCCGATCTGGCATATAATTAACAGAATTAGAGTCCAGAGACGTTGAACAGTTTGTACACAAAACTTGAAACGTATTTTGTACTGGTAAAGATAGGATAGATAATTGTGGATCAATATTTTCTTTTTATGAAGAAATCTGCGATAAAGGATTTGAGATAGTATTCAGACTTATCTCTTGCGACGCTGATGTTGATGGAGTCACGTTAAGAACATTCATCATGCCTATAAAATATGAAATAGTACAGAAACAGAATAATTATCACATGCATGTGTACGCCCAGCAATCGGGATCGCATTGAATAGCATTCAATTTTATATCCGATTCAATTGGGTTCAATCCTATTTTTGGAATGGCTTTCTTGTCAATCCGTATCAATACAATTCAATGCGACAAGTTAATATAGGGTACGTAGGAAAATTTTTTTACCAATTAACCCGAAATTCTTGATTACCGATAGCCGAAAATTAAAAATTTCAATACGATTATCTATGACTTAAAAATAATTAAGTGAAAAAAAATTATTTAATACACAGTGTAAATAGAAAACATCTAGTAAAATTATAGCTTTTGCAATCATTTTAATGAAATCAAATTTTTTTAGTAAAATAATCCAATAAGAAATAAAAATTGAATCACTGTGAAAATAATTAATTTTAAAGGCATGCATTTATTTATGTAAAAAATACAAACTATTAAACTTTGTTAAAGCATTAACATTAAAAATGTCAGATAGAAAAAAGCAAACTAATTTAAAACGAATTTCGTTAGCATAAAATTATATAAAAAAAAAATTATTTCAAGTAGAATGATGATTTTTTGGAGTAAATACTAGCAAACGTATAATACACTGGTCCCAAAAATTAAGGGATAGAAAAAAAATTCGAAATTTTTGGGTGATTTTCAACATGCTGTAACTCGGTAATAAATGGTCGTAGAAGAAAAAAAAAAAAAAAAAAAAACAAATTGTAGCCTCAAGTTTCTAGTTTTCAGATCTGGACCTCAAATTTCTTTATCATGCACGGTTCCGGAGTAATCTTAAGAAAACCGACGAAAAAAAATTTTCAAAATATTTGCTCGTCTTTTAACGAGTCTATGGGCTACAATACATTTTTTTAGATAATCTGACCTTATGACTCTTTAAGGAAATTTTATGCCTTTTAGTTTAGCGGCCTCAAAAAGTCTCTACGACGATTTGGCGCCGAGTTATCATTGATTAAAGTAAAAAGTCCATTTGGGCTTTGATAATCAATAACTCCGGACGTATGGGTCGTACAGAGAATGAAAGTAGGGTTTTGAAAACTGGGGAACATTTTTTATAAGACAAAATTAGCGGTTTTTGATAGAAAAAATTTTTTTGAAGCGATAATGTTTACTGAAAAACAAGTCAAAATCCGCATATTCAAGGATATTCGGAAATATTGCTATAACTTTGGATATAACGGATGAACAAAGGATATCATCGTTTTTTTCTAACCTCCAAGTGTCTTGAAAAAACCCTGAAAATTTCGAAGTGCTGCGATTTTTCTTTCTTAGTGTCCTGAAGCTTTAAATTTATCGATTTTGCCAAAAATCTCCATAATTGGTAGTTTCTCGGTTTATATTCATTTTTTTCGATTTCGAAATGTTTTTTTCATTAATAATCTTGATTTCTTTGATCAAGAAAATTGATTTTCGAAAAAAATAAAAAAAAAATTTTTGAATAATTTTGAATAATTTTTTTTTTCTATTTAATATGTTATATCCTGGCTGTCAAGCAGGGCCCATTCTCAGCTCACTAGATTATTTTACCGACCTATAGTCTATTCCCAAAATAAGGCACCCTAATTACCAATAATTAGAGTACCTTAAGTAGATAATTATAATAACGTAATTAACGTAAGAGTATATTCTATCATTTGAATTGTATATTATAAGAATATCTTTAACATACGTATATTTTTCAAATCAATAACCAAATAATAAACTAATCACCGGATGTGCCTAATCCCACGTATGAGAACATTTTTCATTTTAATCTTAAAGTATATTCAACTGAAAATAATTTAGTCATTTTAAAACACAGCTGTATAAACTATTAGTAATAATTTGTAACAAACGCAGATGATATGAAAATGGACTTTGACTTTCAAATAAATAACTTTTCTCAGAAATTTATATCAGCCGAGGATTAAATCCCTTCTCACGCTCGACGCATGGGTCTTATGCCCAATCGCCTCGCGCTGATAAGCAATGACGAGTTCAATGACCAATGAGTGTGAACTCTGATCAACAATTTAACCCCACTTAATAATTCTCATCCCACTATTTTTGGTGATTAGAATATTTTATAAAAACCCTGGCTCAGTGAGCAAGAGCAGCTTTTTGATACACATCTTTTACTCTCGATACTCTTATTGAGACAGCTCTTAACACTCGTTAATTTCATTGTCAAGTCCATAATCATACCTTCTGTTAGTTTGACTACTGAACATAATTTGTATCATAAGTGTATACTTTCGACTTCTAAAATCTATAACTATCATTTGTGAATAAAGTTATTGTTATATCTTAATACAACACCAGTTATTTCGGGTCACCGTGAGGTGATTTTGCTGTCGAGAACCCAATACCTAGAAATACTACAAAACTAGCTGAGCTGAACATCAACATCGTGCAACGAAAACGTAACAAATATACCAATTTAATCAATTTAATATATTGGAAACCTAAAACACGCAAACCTTCTCAATAAGACAATTTATAGATGAATTGACAAAAATATAGATAGCCTGAACTGGAAATCGAACCCAGACCACAGAATGCAGCGAAGGAAACGTGTTAAAAATGATTGGGCGTTAGTCTCTTAAATTATTTAAAGTTGTTCAAAAAAAAAAATTTTCAAAAAAAATTTTTTTTTTTTGGAAATTTTTGTTTTTTTTTAAAATTTTTTTATTTTTTTAACATTTGAGCACTGTTTGGAATGAAAATGTGGAAAAAGCTCGGAAAAATTTGTTTTTTCATTTTGTTGAAGATTACCCGTGTAAAAAAAAAAGTTCGAAAAAGTTCGACAAAGTTCGAAAAAGTTCGACAAAGTTCGAAATTTGTTACAAAACCGAACTTTTTTGCGAACTTTTTCGAACTTTTGTAAGACCATACAAATAGCATAACAAACTAATATCTTGGATGCCTTTGAACCTTTGAGGGTAAAATGGACCGCCAAAATTTTTTGGATGAAAAGTGGAGAAGGAGGGGGTGGGGGGCAAAATGACCCCATAGGGTAAAATAGACCCGCGAAGGCAAAATGATGCCCCCAAGTTTTTAACATTAAACAAGTTGAGGGGTCGGAGGGGGGGGGGCATTAGGGCAAAAATGTCCCCGAGGGACAAAAAAGTATTTCTAAAATTCGTGACATGAAAAGTTGGAGGAGGGGTGGGTTCAGGGGGAGGGGGTTAATGGGTCAAAATGTTCAACTTTAATTTTTAACTTTTTCGATTATTTTTATCACCGAAGTTCGATTTCAGAACTTTTTCGATACTTTATATCACCGAAGTTCGAAAATTTCAGAACTTTATCGATAACTTTCAAGAGTAAAAATTCTGAAAAAGTTCGAGAATTTCAAAACTTTCTAGATATTTTGTATCACCGAAGTTCGAAAATTTCAGAACTTTTTCGATATTTTATATCAGCGAAGTTTGAAAATTTCAGAACTTTTTCGATATTTTTTTTCACTGAAGTTCGAAAATTTCAGAACTTTTTCGATAATTTTTAAGAGTAAAATTCTAAAAAAGTTCGATAATTTCAGAACCTTTCCGATACTTTATATCACCGAAGTTCGGAAATTTCAAAACTTTTTCGATATTTTTTATCACTGAAGTTCGAAAATTTCAGAACTTTTTCGATAATTTTTAAGAGTAAAATTCTAAAAAAGTTCGATAATTTCAGAACTTTTTCGATAATTTTTAAGAGTGAAATTCTAAAAAAGTTCGTTAATTTCAGAACTTTTTTGAAATTGTTCATCACTGAAGTTCGAGAATTTCAGAACTTTTTTAGAATTTTTACTCTTGAAAATTATTGATAAAATTCTGAAATTTTCGAACTTCGGTGATATAAAGTATCGAAAAAGTTCTGAAATTGTCGAACTTCGGTGATAAAAATAATCGAAAAAGTTAAAAATTAAAGTTGAACATTTTGACCCATCAACCCCCCTCCCCCCGAACCCACCCCTCCACCCACTTTTCATGTCACGAATTTTAGAGATACTTTTTTGTCCCTCGGGGACCGTTTTGCCCTAATGCCCCCCCGACCCCTCAACTTTTTTAATGTTAAAACCTTGGGGGCATCATTTTGCCTTCGCGGGTCTATTTTACCCTATGGGGTCATTTTGCCCCCCACCCCCTCCTTCTCCACTTTTCATCCAAAAAATTTTGGCGGTCCATTTTACCCTCAAAGGTTCAAAGGCATCCAAGATATTAGTTTGTTATGCTATTTGTATGGTCTCACAAAAGTTCGCAAAAAAGTTCGGTTTTGTAACAAATTTCGAACTTTGTCGAACTTTTTCGAACTTTGTCGAACTTTTTCGAACTTTTTTTTTTACACGGGTTATGAGCTTTTCAGAGCAAAAAAAGTGATCCTTTAATTATTTAAAAAATTCGATCGAGTGAAACAAAAAAACGGCTGGTTGGATTAATCTGGCTCTTTGTGGTGTTTTTGTGGGCATATTGAACTGTAAAATGCACACTCAACATTATTGATTTCCACAATATTTTCAATCCAGCGCTTGATTTTCCAAAAAACCACCAAAAGCCCTTTTTTTGTTGCATTTTCAAATTCATGTGACGACAGGAAAAAATTTTTTTTTCGAAAAAAAAATGGCTTATCGTTCAAGGGAATTTATTTAAGTTTTTGAAACACACCTTTAACTTTCTGTGCGATCTTTGGTTGCTGAGATATCGATAATCAAAGACAAAAGGATCCTTTTCCATTTGAAGACCGATATCTCGGTGACAAATGGACGTATCAAGGTCGTTAAAAAATGAAATTGAAGCTGAATAATAAGGGTATCTGTTCCTTATAGTGGTTAAGCAAAAAAAAAATTTTTCCCACGCCCGTAGACCAAAAAAAAAAAGTAAAAGAAATTCGAAAATTTTTTTGTCGCTGATTTTTCTAAGATTACTCAAAAACTGCTGATGCAAAAAATTTTGAAGTTCTAATCCAAAAAGTAGACACTTGGAGCTACAAATTCCGTTTTTTTTTTTCCATTTCTCTCGAAGTTACGGCCTGTTGAAAATCACCCAAAAATTTGGAATTTTTTTTTGATCCTTTAATTTTTTCCATTAGTGTATATATTAGGGTGGCGCAAAAAAACCGACTATTTTTTTTTTTCGAGTTTCTTATGAAAATTTGTTGGTTTACGATGTTTTAAAAAGCCTCTCCAAAAATCAGCTCAATACAAAATTTTTAAGAGATCGCTCACGAATTTTGAAAATATCAAAAATGATCGAAATTTGAATTTTTATATCAAAATTTTTTCTTCCTCGTGGCAGCAATAGTTGATATTTTTAAAATCATGACTATGCTGAAAATTTGAGGTCAAAATTCAAATATTGAAACGGCGCTCAAGAATTTTGAATATTAACTGATAATATAAAAATATTACTTTGAATTGGTTTTTTTATTTTTTTATAACTCAATTATTGTCATTTCATTAAAATATAACATTTTCATAATCAAAAATATACAGGACAGTCTTAAACAATTATATTTGGTAAGTTTTGAATAAGCGGAAAAACCTAAAAGTTAAATTAAAAAATAAAAAAGTATGTAAATAACTTATTATTTCTATTTCTCGGGTTATATTTCTATTCATTGTCATGCAAATTGATGGTGATAAATTCTAGAAGCTTTATTTTCAATATTTGAAGGTCGCTCGAAAACGTCCAAAAGACAGTACTCGGAAACATTCAAAATTCTTGAGCGAGGTTTAAATATTTAAATTTTGAGCTTAAATTTTCGGTATGATCATGATTTCACAAATATAAACTATTGCTGCCACGAGAAAGAAAAAATTTTAAAATAAAAAATTCAAATTTCGATCATTTTTGATATTTTCAAAATTCGTGAGCGACCTCTTAAAAATTTTTTATCGAGCTAATTTTTGGAGAGGCTTCTTAAAACATCGTAAACCAACAAATTTCTATAAGAGACTCGAAAAAAAAAAATAGTCGGTTTTTTTGCGCCACCCTAATATATATATTAGGGTGCTTCGTTTCTGGCGAAAGTATTTTTTTTGTTGCTCATCAAGCAAAGTATTGTTCTTTATGCTGAAACAAAAATTCCTGCCAAGTTTGAGCTCTTAATTCCAATCTTAAGTACTTTCCATTTGATTTCAAAGATTTCCCATTTAAAATACACGTAAATTAAATTACTTTTTTTTTAATTTTCTAATACTCAGCTGCGTTTTATGATATAGACTCGGTTTTGGTGGCAAATTTGTCACGTAACGATTCAAATTATTTAGTTTTAATTAGTTGTAAGTTAAGTATTTTAATTTTATATTTGAATTTGAATCGTTGCGCGGGCATTCCGCCATTTCGCCGTGGATAATGGCAGTCCGTGCACGGTGCTCGCGCATGCGCGAAGGGTATGAGAGAGCACGTGTGTGATTTTATTTATAATTTATAATTTATGATTTAATTTACAAGTGATTGACTTTTGTTTAATTTAAGTATTTATTTATAATTTTGATTTAGTTGGGATACATAAACCAGCGTAATATTATGCCCCAACAATTGGCAACATATTATTTTGTTTAACTTGCCATCCGACGGATGACGCCAATTGATGTATATTGTTTGGAAATAATTAATATTTATTTTATGATTTTATATATAAACATATAGAGGATATGAACAAATAGTTCATGTATTTAAGTAGTTTACCATGTATCATCCAGGTGTTAGATATTTATGTTTATAATTTATATTTTTAATTAAAATTGGATGTCAAAAGTTATTACAATAATTAAGGGCGATGGTGCTGCCCTTTACGCGACGACCAACAGGTGGAGGTTGACCTAATTAAGTTAGAAAGATACGGATACGCATTGTGTACGGACGTTTTTTTTTGCTAATACATTGTGATTATTATTATTTGAAGGAGAAAAGTTATAAATTGATTTCTTTTATTCACCGGGTGAATTAAACAAGTAGTGAATCTGTATTCTAGAATTTTTGCTGATTTTGAGTAAGTACTTGGTATTTCTTTTGCTGGGTAAAATATTTTCACGTGTTAACCTCCCCCGGTAGTTGTTGGTCGCCGCGAGGGAAAAATTAATTGAATTTATAATTATTACATATGAAATGATACATGGATTAATTATTACCGGTAATTATTATTAATTATTGTTATAATATTGGTGCAATTATTCATATTTATATATATATATATATTTGCATAAAACGTACGCAGCGTCGTAAAACGTTGCCGGTACGCATATACATATATACAGGTAGTATATATAGCTATACTGCGGGCCGCACTTGCACATTCCTCAAGTCTGATCTCATGGCGTAATTATTTACCCAAAGTATCTGAGGTATTTTTCTTTTTTTTTGGAATAATTATCAGTGTGAATTATTATTATTATTATTATTTATATTATTATTTCTATTTTAAATTATTTAAAGAGAGTAAATAATTATTGTTATTTGGATTTATGTACCCCAGCGGTCAGTAATAATTATTGAATTATTGTTTTACACTGAAATTATTATTTTATTTTAAGATTAAATTATCAATTATTGTGTGGGAAAAATTATTATATTATTTTGAGTGTGAGTGGGAAATCAAAATCCCGTATCTTTCTCTCTTCCGCAAGTGGTGGAAGATATATTTAAAAGAAGTATTGTTATTTTTATTATTCATTATAAAACTTAAGGGGAATTATTATTTAATTATATTTAGTATTAATAATTAACATTATTAATTATAGTAAATCAAATTATTATTTTTTTTTTCATTTTTGAGTATTAAGTAAAAGTTTTGATGTTGAGGTAATCGCAGACAAAATTGTATCCCCAGTGGTAAAGATATTTAACCAATTGTTATTGTATTTTCTTTTATAACCACCGAGTGTTTGTTGTGGTTAATTAAACAAGATTTAATTATTGTAAAATAGTATTATTTATATTGATTATTATTTAAATAATTAAAATACGGAAACCAACAGCTGTCGGGGAGAATTTAATACTTATTTTCCTCTGGATCTTTTCCCGCTATTTTCATTTTATTTTTCTTTTAATTATTTATTGTTTATATATAATTGTTTATTATTTATTCAACATTTTTCTACTGTTTATTTAATTCTCTGCTATATTTTCTTGGATGTTTGTTCTGCTTTGTCGCGAGTCACTTGCTCGGATTTCCCTCGTAAATTTCCCCCTGAATTAAAATTTTTGTCCGTTTTGGGAAAACGGACTGGCGCCTACGTGCACTAACCCAGCCTGAGGAGCTGGTCCAGGCACAACACCTGATTTTTTATTTATAATTTAATTATTATTTAAAATTTATTATTATTTTAATTTGACAAGAATAGTTATTATCATTTAATATTATTTAAAATCAATTATTATTATTTGTTTCATACTCGTGGGCGACCGCATACGATATATTTAACGAATTCGCGTCTCCGTCGCGAATTTTTCGAGTAGATATACGTTATAAATTATAGGGCATTTAGTGTTCTTCAAAAGTGCCCATAGTAACTTAGCTGTAATTCCAGCTGTTTCACTGATGTTCGCTGAGGAAGTCATTTTTCATATCAAATTGACGTTTATTGGTTTGCAGAACGTAAACCAATGAATGCACACCAAAAATGTAAATAGCAATTTTATAGGAAATTTTATTCCCTTAAACAAAAGTCCCATGAGTCAAGTTGCTAAAATCCATAGTTTCCGAGTTATAAGAGTTTTAATAATTTAAAAAATATAATAGTAAAAAAAAAATGACAATTGCTATTTTATTTCTTAAATTATTAAAACTCCTATAACTCGGAAACTATGGATTTTAGCGACTTGACTCATAGGACTTTTTTTAAGCAAATAAAATTTCCTATAAAATTGCTATTTACATTTTTGGTGTGCATTCATTGGTTTACGTTCTGCAAACCAATAAACGTCAATTTGATACGAAAAATGACTTCCTCAGCGAACATCAGTAAAACAGCTGGAATTACAGCTAAGTTACTATGGGCACTTTTGAAGAACACTAAATGCCCTATAATTTGCCACCAAAACCGAGTCGATATCATAAAACGCAGCTGAGTATTAGAAAATTAAAAAAAAAGTAATTTAATTTACGTGTATTTTAAATAGGAAATCTTTGAAATCAAATGGAAAGTACTTAAGATTGGAATTCAGAGCTCAAACTTGGCAGGAGTTTTTGTTTCAGCATAAAGAACAATATTTTGCTTGATGAGCAACAAAAAAAATACTTTCGCCGGAAACGAAGCACCCTAATATATATATATATAAAATAAAATTTTCCCGTGTTATTTAAACGGTAAATTGAATTTTTCAATGAGCTAGGCCTGTAATCGACATAGAATTTTTTTTCTTGCGCGAAAATTTTTTTTTTGTGTTGAACTATGATTTTTTTTCCCATGCACTTAAAAAAAAAATGGTGCTCTGAAATGACACACCATAATATATATATATATATATATATATATATATATATATATATATATATATATATATATATATTATATTGTCACGGAATATTTTCGGCTGGAAATCTAACCAGCCAGAATTCTCATCACAATTGAATTTTGGCTTACCTGCGGTTCACCGTTGGACGCCAGGTAATTTTTCGAGAGACGCGGAAATCCGCTAGTATGGAGGGTTGAGGGAAAACGAGATTTCTGGACGGCGGGAGGAGTTGGATCAGGTGCTTGGTATACGAAATAATAATAAGGAAGAACGTAAATAATCAATGAATGCAGCCCCGAAATTACTACTCAATCTTAGTTAAATTTTATTTAACAAAACAGTGCGCAAATCTCGTCAATACACTGGCTAACTTGCTTGCGTTGTCACACTCAGCCTAGCGAACGGCTTACAATACTTTGCGGTATTCCGGTCAGTCAATACTCTGGCACTCTTACAATCGGGACATATCACAGACTCGCGAAGTGATCGGTCATTACCCACACACAAATAAACTTAAATCATCATACTATTATACGACGCTCTGAAATAACCTTTAATAACAAAATAAAATTATTTATGGGATTACTTCATCAGTGATAGACTTACTGACAACAAAGTACTTATTTAGTACAACGCATGAGCTTCGTGGATATCGCGAAAAAAAAAAAAATACTAGAATTAGTTGATCGCTATCTAACCCTAATAACTAATAATAATGCATACGTCACTCAAATCATTGTAATGATGCAGAATTCGAAATGAAAAATTCGGTTGCCGGGTGTATTCAACAATAATGACGGTAAATAATAATCAAACAAACCCGCGGCAAGTGCCTGCAGTCTCAGCACACTCTAACCAAAAAAAAAACTCCAGTAAATATCTGGCGAATGGACGGCAATAATAAATTTTAAATTCTGATAATCGCGGCACATACCCGCAATAGCGGCACACTTTCCAAAACAAATGTTAATTTTCTGCGTAATTGTTACGAGAATAAAGATACATCTGATACTCGCGGACAATAATACTAACAAAAAATTAAGCGTATTAAAATTAAAGTTGAATTTTTTTAATCGCGGCAAATACCCGCAGTAGCGGCACCCCAACCTAAACAAAGGTTAATTTTCCTGCGAATGTATTACGAGAATAAATGTAACACTGAGACTCGTGGATAATAATAATAATAACTAAAAAAAAATAACCAACTAAAATTATTATTATTATTCTCGTAACGACCGCGCGACTCGAGGACTCTGGCTTAACAGCTTACTCTTTAGAATAGTTAAACAACCAAAAATATAATTATAATTATGATAAACAATATAATTAATAATGAATTAAAGAAAAATTAATTATAATAATGATAAACAATATAATTAATAATGAATTTAAAAAAATTAATTATACTAATGATAAACAATATAATTAATAATGAATTAAAAAAAAATAATTATAATAATGATAAACAACATAAAAACACCAAGTACAGCGTCCTCAGCCGTAAAAGTCCAACGACCACCAATCCACAGCAACTGACTGGCGATCCATAGTAAACACGAGGCACACGCGGTTCAAGGTGGCAGAAAAGTAAATTTTTTACTTGCCTTCGCGGCACTTAAGACAAACAAGAATTATCTTTCGACACGAGATTAATCGTCTACGCGGCACAAAAAAAACTTATTCAATTGATATTGGTTTTAGTTTTAAGCAACAAGATAACGGAATTCTTTTTCTTTTTGTTGAATGATGCAATTAGCGGCTACTCTCGTTATCCAAAACACACGTGTTCGCGGCAACAGGCATCCAGCAAAGATGGCTGCACCACAACAGTCCTCGTGGATCTCCCTTTCGACTCACCACTCTGTTGTCCAGTTTCGCGGCTCTCCCAGAGATGGCACCAGCCATACCATAATTCGTTCGACAATGAACCCTCGAGTCCATGGCTCGGATCGATGGCGCGTGTGCACTCGCGTTTGAATTTTTAAACAAAAGATGAAGCTTATAACTGCCCGTCGTCACTGGTGTGCAACTGGCTCCCAACCTGCGGGTATTTCTTGATAGGTCGCAGTTGTCTCTCGTGCTGAACGTGGTCCTATTCCGGTGTGGTGAATGGAAGCTTGTCAAGTTCCTTAATAACTAATCCTTAATTTACTAACTTAACTTAACAATATATATTCTCCACCTACCAGAGTCTTCGGGATCGTTCTTGGAAGCCTGTTGCTAGCCGCATTACTCTACCTTACTTCCCATCACTCCCGTACGCCTCGCAGGTGCCTAATTAATACTCGCAGTTAAATTTAGAAATAAAAGTAGAAATTATTAACTAAAATTACGTTAACGCGTCGGATTCGCCGAGGACCGGACAATCCCAAATGTCACAATATATATATATATATATATATATTAGGCTGATTCAAAAAAATGGACTATTTTTTTTTCTTTCGATACTGTGAAAATATTATTCCAAAAAATTAGACCAAAAAAAATTATTGTGCATGTTTGAGCCCTTAATATTGATATTAAGAGGTGTATCGTGACGACTTTTCGTTTTTTGACAGAAATTTCATATTGTACCCAAAACTCGTAAATCATCTATCTAAAAAATTTGAGCAATGCATATTCTTGAAGGAAATTAAATTCCCTACAAAAAATCTTTCTTAGTAAATTGACGAAAAACGAACCGTTTCCTTATAACCGTGCCTTAAACAATGGTTTTTTTTTAAATTCTTTGTTTCTATTTTGGATTTTTGTAACTCCTAGAAATATTGAAATTTTTTCGAGTGAAGATACACATTTGTAAAGGAAATTTAATACTCTACAAAAAAGGTCTCTTAACATTTTTTGCTAAATTCACTCCTTCAAAAGTTATTTAGGTCATTCAAGTCGTTTTGACTCAACTTCAATCTTGAATAACTTTCGAAGGAGTGAATTTAGCAAAAAATGTTAAGAGACCTTTTTTGTAGAGCAATAAATTTTCTTCAAAAATATGTATCTTAACTACAAAAAATTTTAATATTTCTAGTAGTTACAAAAATCCAAAATAAAAACAAAGAATTCAAAAAACAAATCAATATTTAAGGCACGGTTACAAGGAAACGGCTCGTTTTTCGTCAATTTACTAAGAGAGATTTTTTGTAGGGAATTCAATTTCCTTCAAGAATATGCATTCCTCAAATTTTTTAGATAGATGATTTAAGAGTTTTAGATAAAAAATGAAATTTCTGTCAAAAAACGAATATTTGTAACGCTACACCTCTTAACATCAATATTAAGGGCTCAAACTTGCACAATAATTTTTTGTGGTCGTCAGGAATAATAATTTCACAGCATCGAAAGAAAAAAAAATAGTCGATTTTTTTGGCCCAATCTAATATATATATTAGGGTGTCCGTTATTTACCAAATTAAATTTTTTTACTTGGCCATGATAAAAATCATTTTTTTGTGATCCAAAAATAATAAAAAAAAAAGCCATTCGGTAGCCGAAATGGAAGGTAGATTTTTCGATTAATCGATATAAAAAGTTAGTTTTATACATAGATATTTTGTGATATATGTTAGTGTATAGTCATGACTTAAATTAAACTCATTTTCTAAGAGTGAGGGTAAAAAAGAACAATGATTATTTTCGATAGAGAACTTCAGATAATTGATTTGACATAACATTATATAGGTAATGTACCAAACTAACCTTCACATAAATGAAGTATTGGAAATTTAATTAGTATTAGATTATAATTGTAATCGCTGTTACAATGGCAATACCAGTTATAATTATAGGACGTACAGATACGATTGGAACATCATAAATAATAAGAGAAATACTTTTAAAATATAAAATAGCTGTAAAACTTACAGGTTATTTTGTTCACAATAAAATACACGTATCAAAATTGTTTTATAATGGGAAATGCATAAGTTATGTGGTATAAAAACCATATTTTCAATATTTTCTGATTCCATTAAAATTTTCAAGGCTATCAAATTATTGGAAGAAATAGTCAAAACATAAAGCTTAAGGTCATAAATTAAAGATTATTAGACGAGCTTTCAGATACTTTTTACAGAAATTATTTATGGATATTAGTTTTGAAGTTATATAAGCTTTAGTAGTGATTAAAATCTGATTTTTACGAAAAATCATGAAAATTTCAAACAGCCATAATTTCAAAACTATTTGAACGATTCAGCTCATCTTTGAACTTGATCAAGGTAATCACCTATAGAATAAGTGTGAAAAATTCTATTAAGATCCGATAAGACGTGTGGGCGCTATCGTAATGACATGACCAGTGATAATTATCAGGATTGGAGGTACATCTGATACGTCATAAGTAATAAAAAAAATACTTTTAAAATATAAAATAGCAGTGAAATTTACAGGTAATTTTTTGTACAATAAAATACAACTGACGAAACTAGATTTTAATGGAACAAGCATAAGTTGTGTGGGATGAAAACAATATTTTCAACATTTTTTGATTCCATTAAAATTTTCAAGGTTAGAAAATTATTGGAAGAAATCGTCTAAATATAAAGTTTAAGGTCACAAATTAAAGCTTATTAGTCAAGCTTTAAAATACTTTTTACAGAAATTGTCTATGAGTCTTAGTTTTAAAGTTATATGGACTTTAAAAGTGATTAAAATCTGATTTTTTCGAAAAATCGTAAAAATTTTAAACACCCATAACTTCTAAACTAATCGACCGATTCAGCCCATCTTCGAACTTAACCGTGATAATTACACATTAAATAAGTGTAGAAAGTTTCATTAGGATCGGATAAGAATTGTAGACGCATTCGTGTCCTCAAAAGTCGGTTCTATTACATATATATATATATATATATATATATATATATATATATATATATATATATATATATATATATATATATATATATATACATACATATATAAATTTTTCAACGAATGGTATTTTTGAACTCTACTCAACTAATTACGATAGTTTACGACGAAATTCCTTGTAAAATCGACGATGAGGACAAATACAATAGTTAGATTTTTGAAAAAATCTACCTAAAAAGTTTATTTTAACGCCGTTTAACGCTGCCCAAGTAATACATTCTCATTTTAGTACATCAAGAAAAATTTTATTATTTGCTTAAAAATGAGTGCACAGCAATGACTAATACTTATTTTGGTAGAAAATTTCCCGCTCTTCAAAAAAGATCTCTTATGTTTTTTTCGTGAATCCAACTGTTTAAGAGATATTGAAGGTCAAAATTTGATTTGTTTAAAAAAATTGGCGTTTTTGTTTGAAATTTGATAATTCTTCAACAACTAGACATAAAATTAAGCGCTGTAAATTTCGTTATAGGAAATTTATCGCTCTTCAAAAAAGGTTTCTTATACTTTTTCTATAAATCCAAGAGGTTGAGTGATATCGAAGCTCAAAGTTGATAGATTCAAAAAATAACATTTTTCGGTTAAAATTTTATAATTCTTTAGCAAACTGATATTTACTCAAGCTTTCAACAGTGATCTATCAGAAATTGACCGCTCTACAAAAAAGGTATCTTCGATTTTTTTGATAAACTCAACCGTTCAAGAGACATTTGAGCTTTAAGTTGAAAGAAAAATATTACAAACTAACTCAAAATTTTGCTCTAATGATAAAAAAAATTTTTTTTATTTTGAGTTTAAATATCTTTTAAATGGTTGAGTTTACCAAAAAAATCAAAGATACTTTTTTGTAGAGTGGTAAATTTCCGACAACTAATTAGTGAAAACTTGAGTAAATATCCGTTTGCTGGAGAGTTATAAAATTTTAACCGAAAAACGTTATTTTTTAAATCTATCAACTTTAAGCTTCGATATCACTTAAATGCTTAGATTTACAGAAAAAGTATAGGAAAACTGTTTTGAAGGGAGATAAATTTTCTATAAGAAAATTTATAGCGCTTAATTTCATGTCTGGTTGTTGGAGAGTTATCAAATTTCAAACAAAAACGCCAATTTTTTTAATCAAATCAACCTTTGACCTTCAATATCTCTTAAACAGTTGGATTCACGAAAAAAACATAAGAGACCTCTTTTGAAGAGCGGGAAATTTCCTACCAAAATAAGTATTAGTCATTACCGTGCACTAATTTTTAAACAAGTGATAAAATTTTTCTTGCTGTACTAAAATGAGAATGTATTACTACTTAGGCAGCGTTAAACGGCGTTAGAATAAACGTTTTTATTTTTTTCTATTATTTTTGGATCACAAATAAATAATTTTTATCATGGCCAAGTAAAAAAATTTATTTTGGTAAATAACGGACACCCTAATATATATATATATATAAATTAGAGCGTTTCAAAAAATAACAAATTTATTTTTTCTTCTCGGAACCAGGTTCAAAACCTTAATTTAGATATAAAAATACGCCTGTGGAAATTAGAGTTCTCAATATTAACATTAAGGGGTTCCGCATCGCACTTTTCTATTTCCCATAAGAATAACATGGAAAAAATTTTTTTTGCGTCATCTTATTTTTATAACTAGCTGGCAATGCACCGTAGGAAAAATCTGCAGATGTTATTGTGTAGAGAATTGAATGCTCTACAAAAAAAAGTCTCCTATCATTTTCTGATAAATCCATCTGTTCAAAAGTTGTTGGAGCTTGAAGTCAAATTAATAGTAAATTTTGAGATCTGTTTACTTGTCCGGCGAAACTATCAGACTTATTACAAAATGTTAAAAAATCTCTTTTGTAGACAATTTTATTCCTTACAAATTACCTCTCATAACGTTTTTTGAATTTCCGCATTTGTTTCTAGTTATTCCCATTTTAATGCCAAGCTTCTGAAATCGATAAGAACACTCCTTTTTTTAAGAGCTTGGTATTAAAATATTAATAACTAGAAAACAATGCGAAATTTTGAAAAACTTTGTGAAAGGTAATTTCTGAAGAATAAAATTGTTTACAAAAGAGATTCTGTGACATTTTGTGATAAGTCTGATAGTTTCGCCGGAAAAGTAAAAAGATCTCAAAATTTACTATTGATTTGACTTCAAGCTCCAATAACTTTTGAACAGATGGATTTATCAAAAAATGATAAGAGACTTTTTTTTTAGAGCATTCAATTCTCTACAAAATTCTTTTCGCAGATTTTTCTTACGGCGCATCAATAGCAAGTTATAAAAATAAGAATACGCAAAAAAAATTTTTTCCATGTTATTCTTATGGGAAATAGAAAAGTGCAATGCGGAACCTCTTAATGTTAATATTAAGAGCTCTAACCAATGAGGAGCGCGTGACAGAAGAATAAAAAGTGAGTGGAAATGCAGTAAGAGACGCGAGAGTGGTCAAGGGTCAGGTGAAGGTGCTGGGCGGCTATGAATTAATTTACACTTTTATTTAGAATAATTACAGTAATTTTTGAGTAAAAAATTAGTGGCAAGAATCAAGTAGAGGCCCTGGGCGGCTATGAATGGACATGCATTTTCATTCGGAATATTTTAAGCAATTTTTAATTAAAAAATTAGTGGCGAGCCTCAAGTAGAGGCCCTCGGTGGCTATAAACGAATTTTGACTTTTATTCAGAAAAAGTAAAGTAATGTTTAATAAAAAAATTAGTGGCAAGGGTCAGTTAAAGGCCTTGGGTGGCTATGAATGAATTTTCACTTCTATTCAGAAAAAGTAGAGTAATTTCCAATCAAATAATTAGTGGCGAGTGTCGAGTAGAGGCCCTCGGTGGCTATGAGTGAATTTACAGTTTGATTCAGAAAAAGTAAAGAAATTTTTAATTAAAAAAGTAGTGGCGAGCCTCAAGTAGAGGCCGTCGGTGGCTATAAACGAATTTTGACTTTTATTCAGAATAAAGAAAATAATTTTTAATTAAAAAACTAGTAGCAAGGGTCAATTAAATGCCCTGGGTGGCTATGAATGGATTTTTACTTTTATTTAGAATAATTACAGTAATTTTTGATTGAAAAATTAGTGGCGAGCCTTAAGTAGAGGCCGTTGGTGGCTATAAACGAATTTTGACTATTACTCGGAAAAAGTAAAGTAATGTTTAATGTAAAAATTTGTTCGTAGCCGCCGAGCGCCTCTACTTGATCTTTGCCACTAATTTTTTAATTAAAAATCACTTCACTTTTTCTGAATAAAAGTCATAGATCGTTAACAGCCGCCCAGGGCCTTTACCTGACCCTTGCCACTAATTTTTTAATTAAAAATTACTGTCTTTTTTCTGAATAAAAGTCAAAATTCGTTTATAGCCGCTGAGGGCCTCTACTTAAGGCTCGCCACTACTTGTTTAATTAAAAATTTCTTTACTTTTTCTGAATAAAAGTAAAAATTCATTCATAGCCGCCCAGTGCCGCTACTTGAAGCTCACCACTAATTTTTTAATCAAAAATCACTGTAATTATTCTAAATAAAATTGGAAATGCATTCATAGCCGCCCAGGTCCTCTACTTAATCCTTGCCACTAATTTTTTTATTGAACATTACTTTACTTTTTCCGAATAAAGGTCAAAATTCGTTTATAGCCGCCGAGGGCCTCTCCTTAAGGCTCGCCACTAATTTTTTAATTAAAAATTTCTTTACTTTTTCTGAATAAAAGTGAAAATTCATTAATGGCCGCCGAGGGCCTCTATTTGACACTGGCCACTAATTATTTGATTGAAAATTACTATACTTTTTCTGAATAGAAGTGAAAATTCACTCATAGCCACCCAGGGCCTTTAAGGGAGTATTCTGGCCTAAAAGCCTATATTTTAGGTGTTTTTCAAAGTAGGATAAAAAAAAAATGAAGAATATTTTTACCATCCATTTTTTTATATGATTTTTATTGATATTTAAAAAATGTAAATAAAAATTTTTTTAAATAAAAAATTAAAAAATCCCTGAATGACAGGCCGTTAAAATGCCAGCCACAAAAAAAACGGTGCTCCTTGGTTGACATGATTCCAACCTTTCTAGTGATCTAAAACAAACAAATTTGGAAAATTTTTCATTATTAAAGATGTCGATATCGCCTGGACCTTGGCCAAGGAGAAAAAAAATTTTTTTTGCCGAAATGGCGTCTACTTAAAAAAAAAAAATTTTTTTACCCCGTTTTTTTGACATTTTCGAATTTTTTAAAAATACTTGAAATTAAAATTTGTCAAAATCCGAGGTTCGGGCGGTAGAGAGATATATAAAAAAGATTTTCACCAAATTTGAGAGGGATCGGAAATGTAGAACTTGAGATATCATGTCAACCACTTCAAGAAAAGTAGTTTTGAGAAAAACGCGTTTGAAGTTTGAGAAACAATTTCAGTAAAATAACTCAGATAATATTTAATACTCACTTGGGATTAATTGGCGATCCCAGGTCCATATATTGGGCCTTCTTCTTGAAAAGAACGAGTCTTCAATTCGTCCGGCAACATCTACCGATCAATGTGTGATTTGCTGCAGTCAGCCGGCTTAGATGCCGCGTCACAAAATCCTATGTATCTCCGAAAATAATTCGAATTTTGAAAAATCCATTTAAGCGCATATTTTTGAGAGTATAAACTTAAAAAATATACAAAAAAAAGTAAATCGATTTTTTCTATTTTCTAGACCAGAATACCTCCTTAATTGACCCTTGCCACGAATTTTTTAATTAAAAATTACGGTCTTGTTTCTGAATAAAAGTCATAAATCGTTTATAGCCGCCGAGGGCCTCTACTTGACACTCGCCACTAATTATTTGATTGAAAATTACTCTACTTTTTCTGAATAAAAGTGAAAATTCATTCATAGCTGCCCAGGACCTTTAACTGACCCTTGCCACTAATTTTGTTATTAAACATTACTTTACTTTTTCTGAATAAAAGTCAAAATTCGTTTATAGCCGCCGAGGGCCTCTACTTGAGGCTCACCACTAATTTTTCAATTAAAAATTACATAAATTATTCCAAATGCTAATAACAAATCAGTCATTGCCGCCCAGTCCCTCTAACTTACCCTCGTTACTTATCTTTCATTTAAAAATTACGTTAATTATTCTAACTGATAATGAAAACTCACTCATACCCATGCAGGAGCTGCCAGAGTTGAACGACGGGGCCCAGCACTGGGGAACCTAGTTTTGGCACACCTATATGGGCCCATGCTTGGCTCAATATTGGGTACTCAGTTCTGGCCATTCAATGGTAACTCAGGCTTGGGCCAAAACGGGGTAACCTAGCCTTGGCCGTTACAATGATTACCCGGGCTTGGGTGGAGACTGGGTTCTCCTGTCTTGGCCATTCAATGGCAAGCCAGACTTGGGCAGAGACTGGGTAACCTAGCCTTGGCCATCGAATGGTAAGCTAGTCTTGGGTCAAGGTAGGATTACCCAAGTTTGGTTATACCTATGGTTTAATAAGTAGATCATATTAATGTATCAGTTCGAACACTAGTAGGTTCGTCCAGTAGCTATCGTTCGGACCCAGCAATCAGAAGGACGGCAGTTCACGCCCGAAACCCAGCAATATTCACCGAGTTTTTTTCCCATCATTTACCTCCTTTAGATAGTTTAAACATTAATGTTCATGAATTCTACGAGGTTAATAATAGTAAAATTTTCTTCAAATAAAACAAAACATTCAGTCATAGCCACCCAGTGCTTTGCTACTGATTTTTTAATCAAAAATTACTCTAATCATTCCTCATGAATAAACATTACGTCCAGTAAATTTCGCCCCGTGGCTTTGCCTGAGCTATTTTACTGATTTTATATTTAAAATGAATCCAATCATTCTAATTAAAAATTAAAATTCAGTCATGGCCGATTGACTTTAGTAAGTCCTCAGGTTTTTCCTGTTGAATTCCGTCAAATCTTGTGCCTGTAGTAAAAATAATAAAAATATCCTCACTCACATTCATACGTGCATTGTTACCGATGCACTCACGCTAGCCAACACTAATGCACGATCTCGCACATTCACCTCGCATCACGTATAGTCCAGTCGGCTGGGGAAAAAAAGCCGTTTGTTTACGACTTCCACTTTAGACGGTACTGGTGGTAGCGTAGTTGTTATTGGTACAACAAGCGTTTCATTAACGTTTCGCCAACCCCAAAGTACTGATGATAGTAAATTATTTTCCCATCGTTGACTTTGCCAATAAACTCTAAAAAGATGGTACGTAGCAGCTGCAGATATAGGCGGCAATGATGCTACATTGAAATTTGTTTTACGAGAAGTTTTTAAGCTCGACATATATTTTTGACACCTCAAATCATTAAGATTTTCTCCTTTACCATTATACATCAACATCAACAGCTTTTCTCCCGCCGATATTATTCCCGATTTATTATTAGCTGAATTTCTTAATAAAAATACCTGAAGTAACTTGGACACTCCACTTTGTAGTTTCAAAAATCTTTTTATACAAATTTTTTTAGAAACATTGAAAAAGGACGAAGTTACCTCACAACCAGTTAATGCTCTGATTAAATGTAAATATGGATAGAACGTTTGGTATTGTTTTTGTATCAAATTTGTTGAATACCATGTTTTACGTGGTCTGTAAAAATAAATATTTTGTTGTATGGGTGGATGAGCGACGAGCACACATAAAATATTCACATTATTGCTGACGACTGCAGTAGTACAGTTATCGTTATTAATAGCTTCATCTACGATTTTTTTAATGACATCTTCATGTTGTGTTAATTTAATGGTTACTCCATTTCTTGTTAATATACTTATAAGTTGTTCGATAAATCTTATTTTATTTTTGTGGTTTTGAAAGAGTATATCTCTTTTTTTTGTTGTAAATTTTGTTTCGTCAAACAAAATTTCGGTTGTCACTGCCGTTGTAGAAAGAGTTAATAGTTTTTCTGATTCTTTGATAGCTGTTACTTCACTTAAAATCAAATCGAAAATTATAATACAACGATTACCGTAATTTTTTAATAAACATATTGTTCACAAACGCTTATGTACGTGCTGTTTATCACCCAAGATATTTGTGACAGCAATGTTTCGCCATCGACAATGGTAAAATTAATAGCGTTTGGTTTTTCATTTTGATTAAAGAGAGTAAAGAAGTCATCATTTGAAGTTCTAATAGTTATCGGACTTTGGAAGATAGAGGCCGGAAATGGACACAATTCGTACTTTAAATACGTGGGCAAACTTTTCTGATCAGGTTCAGACTTTTCAAATCGATTAATAAGAATTTTTTCATCAATAGGAAATTTATTCTGTCCAATTTTAATCGACCCATTAGATACAGACAATGGTACTACTTGAAAATCCCGCTTGAACTTGAGTGTGCCGAAATCTTTTTCGTCCGTTGTTACTGTTCCATCATCTTCAGTAACATATTTTGGAATAATATTTCGATACGATTGAAGACCAATATATTCAGCTTGATAACTATTTACATCTGGCCCTCCAGTTACTCCAGTTGCCAATGACAATATCTGATTAGTTGCTAGGAAAGGTGGATGTTCTTCAAACCATTTTTTTAAAAATTGTAGATCTTTCAAATCTCTATCTATTGAATGATCTCGTAAATCTTTGTGTTGTTCACTCGATGTACTTTCAAACTGACAAAATTTTTCTAAATCATCGCTTATATATGCCGAACAATTTAGTGTATTAAGCCAAGATGCAGCCACACTCTCTGTGATACCTCGTCCATGAGCTAAGCCTCCCCTGCCGTGGAAACTTCACATCATAGTTTGCTCAACAACCATGTCCGGACTTGTACCACTAAAAAATTTGTTAGTACGGCGTATTGTGAAATATCCATTATCTACATATTGCTTAAATTCTTTTGGCGAGTCCATTTTTGTTTTTAACTCCAAATTGTCCTGCACGTATAAATGTGCACTTTTATCGTAATTGGAATGGCCGCAAGCGTGAAAAAATGGTATCATTTCAATAATAGTTGATAGATGTAGATGAAAATTTCCAGTTCGTTTGGCTTAAATGAAACTTCTGAATAGTGAAACCATTTTAACGTATTGTGTCCACAACAATAGCAGTTTTCCCTCTTTCCGCTATAATATTTATTTGATTTTGAATAGTTTTTTTGATTTCATTTACTGTAGGATTGGTTTCAAGTTGCTCAAGGATTGTCTTTTGGTTAGAATTTGTTATGAGTTCATTCCCTTCTGACATCATCAAAACTCGGAATAAACATTTTTTATCATTTTCACTGAACTTGCATTCATCCATGATCAATAACAATAAAGCTGCTTGTGTATAATAATGAGCACGAACAGCTCGAGCATAGTTTTTACCACTCAACATCTTTTCTGTTGACTTTTCAGCATAAATTAAACTCCAAGCTTCTTTGAGTCCACTTCCATCCATGATTTTACCAATACAAATCAGGAAAGACATGATTAAATGAAACCCTCCTAATCGAATGAACACGTGATCCATACTCTCATCACATGGAACTAATTTGTACTGAACGTCAGCTAAAATTTCTCGTGCTTTTATGTATAATTGTTGGTCGAAAGTAAAAAAAATATTTTTTTGACCAATTTTTTTATTTTCTTTAATTCCAAACATCATAGCCGAAAATATAGCAGACTCATCTGTGGCCTTCAAGTAAATAAAAGGCAAATATTTTATTTAACTAACCTCAAAGATGGCTGAATTCGTCCGGAGCTCCATGAAACCACTCCATCCTGGGTGTTTGGGGATTCTTAATAAGTGCCTAGTTGTCCAGAGTACTTCACCAAGTAGCAAATATGTTTGATCACTTTGAATAGTTCGTAGCATTCGGATATCTTTGATCATGATTTTTTGTAAGCAAGGAGTCTCAGGAACAGTATTATCATAAATTTTTACTTTAAATTTATTTGCTATGACTGAAGCAGGTGGCGGCCGTTGTAAACGCTTAATACTTAAGCTAATTTTTGTTGAACTTTCTGGAGTTATAGATTGAATTCCTGCAGTGTCATGAAATGTATGTTTTCCATCTATTGTACGTACATCATAATCTGCATTATCGTAAATGTATTGAACAAAACTCTCGCCAGTTGCTTCGATAATTGGAACATCGGAGATTACTGCAGAATCTTCATACAATAATGTTTCATCATATGAACTACACATTCCTAAACGATTGAGGATGTTGGTATAATAATTTTGACTGATGCTTGGCATGAATATAGATGGCGAGGCCTAGTTGTAACGAGGAAAGAAAAGATTTTGGTCTTGTGGCAGACATAATTCTATGACTGATTGTAATTATTTTTTTTTTATAACTAGTTAAGTCTTTTTTTTTGAGTAAACTTTTTGGTAAGACTTCATTAACATTCTCATCAGCAAAGAATTCATTGGACGGTGGGAAATATTCATTTTCTACATCCATAGAACGTATATCTTCACGAATATATTTCACAGCTAGTTTTAAAATGTTGGATTTCTTTTCAGCATCATTATCGATCGGAATACTTTTTTTAAAATAATCTAATAAAATATCTTTACCAAAGCCTTTTATAGTTACAATTGTTCTATCTCTACGTTTATAACTAAAAATCACGTCACTACCATATCTTTTGATAAGTACTTCTCTTACATATTGTCGTGTTGGGACAGGTTCACCGATCAAATCCATAATTTCATCGAGATTCCATTGACAATCTTCAGAATTTTCGATAATATCGAATAGCTTTTGAAACTGAAGTTGGAAGAGAGTGTTACCAATATTTACAGCTGGCTCTTTAACTACCAGGCTGTTGATAAATTCAACATCACGATTATGATGATACTTTGCATCAACAGTAGATAAATCATCAAAGTAAAACGAGATATCACGTCATCATTAAGACCTCCACTTGCGTCGTCACAAGCTTCTAAAATTCTACTTTTTAACGTAGAAATAGCTAAATTTTTAAAGTTTTTTAGATTCCAATTTTTCAGAACCCGGTAGACCACAAATAATACAGGATGTTTTATAATTGAAAGAAGATGAACCTTCCCCTTCATTTGAGTCCAGAGAATGTTTACGTTTTTTTACAGCTGAGACCATTGCTCGATTGATATACGATACACGACACTCTTCATGTACAACCAAGTCTTTAACTTTGCACAACGTTTCATGTTTACGGTCACCTCGTTCAATACTAGTTTCAATCAAGTTTTGCAAACCAAGTGCATCAATATGAGTTTTTCTATCTCCATCACGAAAGTCACTGCAACAAATTGGACAGAAGAATGACATTTTTAATAAAATGATAAAGAAAGCACGTAGTTTAGATAAAAACTAGTTAAAAAAAAGAGAATAAAATTTATATCCACTGGATCACTGTTCAGCTCACAACGGTTGCACGAATACTAAAGCATACTAAAGTATTGGGATGCGAGCCTTGAAGTAAATAAACTATAGTAACTACTTTCCCCGAAACTGAGAAACAGCTGCACGATTGATCACATGATGTGAAGCCGTGGAAGTACGAACAATAGACTTAGGTATAAAGAAGAGACCGTCCCTAGGCCCAGGTAGTAAAAAAAAAGAGGTTTAAGAACAGTAACTGCACTTCAAAGATCGCAATTAAAGTTATAAAGTATAATTTTCCAAAAAATTAGATCCTAAATAAATAAAATAAAGCGTCACTTGAATTGCTGATTCATCATTTGTGGAAATAAATTATTTGTTTCAAAATGATTCCCGACACATCAAGTTATCTATCCGATTCACAAAATTTGCAATCGAGTGATATATACATTGTCGGGAAGTTTTTTTCAACAATTGTTAACTTGATGTTTAAAAAAAAAAAATTTTTTATTTGCAAAATCGATCCCAACACGTTAAGTTATCTATCCGATTCGCAAAATTTGCAATCGATTGATATATACATTGTCGGGACGTTTTTTTCAACAATTGTTAACATAATGTTTAAAAAAAAAAAATTTTTTATTTGTAAAATCGATCCCGACACGTCAAGTTATCTATTAGATTCGCAAAATTTGCAATCGATTGATATGTACATTGTCGTGACGTATTTTCCAACAATTGTTAACTTATTGTGTAGGAAAAAAAAAATTTTTTTATTTGCAAAATCGATCCCGACACGTCAAGTTATCTATCCGATTCGCAAAATTTGCAATCGATTGATATATACATTGTCGGGACATTTTTTTCAACAATCGTTAGCTTAATGGTTGAAAAAAAAAAATTTTTTTATTTGCAAAATCGATCCCGACACGTCAAGTTATCTATCCGATTCATGAAATTTGCAATCGATTGATATATATATTGTCGGATCGTTATTAGAAAAAATTGTTACCCTATTGTTTATAAAATTAAATATTCATTGTTGCCTCGCACAGCTCACCATTCAATTCTCGTTTCACTCATATTATTATTATCATCACTTCCCCTTATTTCGCTGCTATGTTCCACTATGAAAATATTCGTGTCAACGGCGCACGTGCTGTACGAAGAAGGGTACTAACGTATACCATCCTCTTTGTCTCTCTCACGCGCAAGCAATAAAATTAAATTTTTTTAATCAGCTTTTTGAGGTGGGAAAAATTAAAAAAAATTTTTTTTTCTACTCAAGTTGTTAACAATAATGATAAGAATTAAAATCTCTTTAATTCAAATTTTTTTTTCAAGTTTTACTATTCTTTATGCTAGTAAAACGTTTTTTTCAATTTTTGCGATAACAATTTCAAAAAAATTTTTTTCAGATTAGCTGATTTTTTTCCTTACGGTAAGTAGTTAAAGCTTTAATTAAAAAAAAAAAAAAAAATAAAACACCAAAATTGGTTTATTTTTTGCCGAGTTACAGCTATTTGTTTATGTGATCTCGTGCTCTGGTCGTAAATTATTCATTAAAAATTTACTATCTGGGTAACTATTTGTCGTAGAGACATTTTCAAGGTGTCATTTTATTCGTTACTCTTTCCTCTAAAATTCGTTCGCCACATGTCTCGACTCATTCTCAATAGTTTCCGAGATATTTTAATTAAAAGCTCATCGCAAAAAGGCTTTTTTTTGAACTATTGAATTTCCTCGCCCAATTTTTCTTTACAAATGTTGTATATATTTTCCTGAGTATTTTGAAAAAAAAATTTTTGAAATCGGACCGTCTAAAGTAGAAGTCGTAAACAAACGGCTTTTTTTTCCCCAGCCGACTGGACTAGTACGTCCGCCATCCACGGTTTATCCTACCCCACTCTCGGCCTACTGCGTGAGAAGCTGGCAGCACCTCAGGCGTCTCACTTTCGCGTCTCTTACTGCATTTCTACTCACTTTATATTCTTCTGTCGCGCGCTCTTGATTGGTCACCTTCATTAATTAATAATTAATTATCTATGCGTTTGATTGAAAAGTGGCTAGGGACTTTTCGTCTCAGAATATTTTTCTCTTTCGATCCCTACAATGGGGTGCGCGACTTCTGGGACACCCTGTATATATATATTAGACTGATTCAAAAAAATCGACTATTTTTTTTTTTCAAAATCGTATCGAAAATGTTGTTCGAAATGACGAAAAAAAAATACTGACAAAGTTTGAGCTCTTAATATTAATATTAACAACTGCCTCATCGCAATTTTCTATCTTCCATTTAAATAACATGGGCAAAATTTTTTTTAAACTTTGGAATTTTATAACTCATCAGCAGATCAATTTATCGAAAAGACCAATATATAATTTTGTACGAAATTCAATGCTCTACAAAAAAGATCTCTTATCATTTTTTGATAAATCTATTTTTTCAAAAATTATTCGCGGTCAAAGTTTAATTTATAGTAAATGTCAATATTTTTCAACTTTTTCAGCAAAACTATTAGGCTTATCATAAAATGTTGTGGATACGTTTTTGTAGATCTTTTCATCCTATATAAATTATGTCTCTTCAAGTTTTCGAAATTCCTGAAGACTTTTAAATTATTTATGTTTTAATGTCAAATATATTTAAAAAATCGTGCTTTGGTCATTTTTATTGTTCATAAAATCGGAAATATTGATTTTTTTAAACTAAAATTTATTAATTTATAATCTCAATATTACAAAAAAAATTGTATATTTCAGTCAAAAATATCTATTAGTATTATTAATTTTTTTGACATTAAAAGGTTTTTATTGTTCGAATAAGTAATTATAATTATCAAAGTTAAACAAAAAATTAATGATAATAATTCATTTGAAGTTGAAAATAATACTCTACGAAAGAGTAGCATTTTAAGTATTGTTATTTTCAAGTATTTTATTATATGCAATTTTTCATAGATAATAGTTTATTGTGTGACGAGTGATAAAACAAGACGATTTCAGGCTACGATCGGGTCATAAAGTATTCACCCTAAATCCAAAACATGAATAACTTGGGTTTAAAAAAATCATATTAGAACATGAAATACATGAATCATTAGATTAATTCTCTTTTACTCTGATCCAAAATTTTATACCTGAGATATAAACAATTGAAGGTTGAAAAACGTGGTTATTGAGGGGTATAAATTCAAGCACCATCTTCGATTGCTTATAACTTGGTAAATAATTGTTCTGCTGCTACGCTGACTTTTTGTGTATAGTGGATCCTTATCACATAGAATTCACGAAAATAAAAATTTTTATTTTTTATAAATTATTGCTGTAATTTATAATTTATCGTTACGGACCATCTTGGGATATAATGAAGATACAAATTAGATTAAAATTTGTACTCACGCAGAAAGTGATAGTGAATATTTTACGTGAGCGATGAGTGATGCCGATCGCGATTCTTCTAAACTATAAGCTTTTTATAGATATAAGCTTTTTATAAATATACCTGGGAAACTATTTTGTTGTATTGTCCAGTGTAAAAACTACGGTCAGAAAATTTAGCAAATAGTTAGAGGAATTTGTATTTTCGCTATCGGTACCTATGGTAAACGAATAAAAAAATGTAAAAATTTCAAATCTCGCAGGTATAGAAACCAAACTTCTATGGTTTGGACGTTTTTAACAAAAATGATGGCAATAGATCATTATGGTAAGCTCTAGGGGTTAACTGCGGTCATGAACACCTGCGTGAAAACTAAAAAAGCTTATAGTTCAGAAGAATCGCGATCGGCATCAGTCATCGCTCACGTAAAATATTAACTATCGCTTTTTGCGTAAGTACAAATTTTGATCTAATTAGTATCTTAATTATATCCCAAGATTGTCCGTAACGATAAATTATAAATTACAGCAATAATTGATAAAAAATAAAAATTTTTTTTTTCGCGAATTCTATTTGAAAAGGATCCACTATTGGCTGGGTGCGCGACGAAAACGACATCTGTCGACCGCATTAAATCATCCTCAAAAAGCACAGAGAGAATACGGCATGTTTTTATAAACATATAATTAAAATATTCAAAGATCGCGAAATATATGTGCAACACTACATTTGAAAGGTAGAAAAAAATTAATCAGATTGTGCTCAAAAAATTAAGTATAAACAATTTTAATAAATACAAAATAAATATTATTTTGAACGACAGAAGGTTAGCTAGTAATAGCAACAATAACAACAATAATGGTCATAATAACAAATAAGTTAAAATAATCGGGATTACACTTTTTTTCGAATTTAAAAATATTAATTTGCATTAAGTAAATAAATTAAAGTGATTTCAATTATTCGTAATTCAAAATTTCAAAAATCAATAATTTAAAAATTTTTGTGTAAAAAATTTGTAATTAAAAAAATTCCCCGTAGTAATTTTTAGCCAAAAATCAATATCATGGATAAAAATATGCAAAACTTGCAATTACTATTGATGCCAGTATTTTTGCAATTAACAACATAACAACTATTTGTTCTCATTTTTTAACACTGCTTTCATTTGACTATTCATAAGACAAGTGCGATTTAACGCGTATTTCATCCACTGCGAGCGCTGCAATCGATTCGATTGTCCCCACCTTATACTCCGCACCCTGCCAATACACAAAAAAATCAGCGTAGCAGCAGAACAATTATTTACCAAGTTATAAGCCATCGAAGTTGGTGCTTGAATTTATACCCCTTAATAACCACGTTTTTCAACCTTCAATTGTTTATATCTCAGGTATAAAATTTTTTAGGTTCATAAAATTTAGGATCAGAGTGGAAGAGAATTAATCTAATGATTTATGTGTTTCATGCTCTAATACGATTGTTTTAAATACAAGTTATTCATGTTTTAAATTTAGGGTCAATACTTTATGACCCGATAGTAGCCTGAAATCGTCTTGTTTCATCACTCGTCACACAATAAACTATTATCTATGAAAAATTGCATATAATAAAATACTTGAAAATAACAATACTTAAAATGCTACTCTTTCGTAGAGTATTATTTTCAACTTCAAATGAATTGATATCATTAATTTTTTGTTTAACTTCGATAATTATAATTACTTATTCGAACATTAAAAACTTTTTAATGTCAAAAAAATTAATAATACTAATAGATATTTTTGACTGAAATATACAATTTTTTTTGTAATATTGAGATTATAAATTAATAAATTTCAGTTTAAAAAAATCAATATTTCCGATTTTATGAACAATGAAAATGACCAAAACACGATTTTTTAAAAATATTGGACATTAAAACATAAATAATTTAAAAGTCTTCAGGAATTTCAAAAACTTGAAAAGACATAATTTAGAGAGAATAAAAAGATCTACAAAAACGTATCCACAACATTTTATGATAAGTCTAATAGTTTTGCTGAAAAAGTTGAAAAATATTGATATTTACTATAAATTGAACTTTGACCTCGAATAATTTTTGAAAAAATAGATTTATCAAAAAATGATAAGAGATCTTCTTTGTAGAGCATTGAATTTCGTACAAAATTTTATATTGGTCTTTTCGATAAATTGATCTGCTGATGAGTTATAAAATTCCAAAGTTTAAAAAAAATTTTGCCCATGTTATTTAAATGGAAAATAGAAAATTGCGATGAGGCAGTTGTTAATATTAATATTAAGAGCTCAAACTTTGACAGTATTTTTTTTTCGTCATTTTGAACAACATTTTCGATACGATTTTGAAAAAAAAATAGTCGATTTTTTTTAATCAGTCTAATATATATATATATTGTAACATGGTGAAAAATTCGACATCGACTCGTGGTTTAAATTTATTTAAAATCATCAATAGTTACCAGATGAGCGAATTCTAGTGACATCTAGAATCAACAATTTCGACTGTGACCGAGCAATCGATCCACCGCATGGATTGAAATGAGAGATTCGGGAGAGACTTCGTACTGAACGGCCGCGTTTTTGTATTTGAACAATTCGACTCGACCAAAAGAACAATTTCAAATCCGATTTTTGAATATTTCGATTTACGCCGTGAAGATCAATTCGAGTTTGAAAAATGAACAATCAACCGTGACGAATAAATCGCTTCTCGTGAACAAGTGAACAAGCCGGAAGCCTCAGCATGAGAATTGAATAAAGTGTACGACCGACTTTTTTTCGTTTAATGAACAAGTTAAACGCGTTTGTGCCGATGAAATGTAATCTAATAATTAATTACGCGCAATAATTATAAAATAGTGAAATTACGCGTTACCGAAAAATAAAATATTATTTTATTTTATTTTATTCGAGTATTTCTGAGAATTGCAGATTATCTCTTTCTCATTCGTTGCGGCAGCCGAGTCTTGCCATGTAAAATACTCTGACGTCACCGGTTGAGTATTTCTTTAAGAACTACGTCGTGTGTGTTTGTGAAATAAAATAAGTGCATTTTAATTTCGTCAAATGACTTGTTTTTCTGAGCAACTGACTTTGTTTTTCGATCAACTACGTGTTGTTTAATTTTTTTTATTTCGAGTCAAGCCAACAACAGCATTTATCATTATGTTATGTAACCGATAATGATTAATGATACCGATCAATTTATTTTCTGTTTATTTCACGAATATACTTTTGTGTTAATTCTGGTCAGTTATTTATCGTCATCGTAAGTGCCTAACCGTTCCCCGATCCGCCACCCTGAGCCGACATTTTTGATAATTGTTTATTTGGTGATTACAAAATCACCTGGCGCTCAACTAATTAATAATTGAGCAAGGTTGCCAAAAATCGTAAGTGTTTTCGGATTTAACTCCGGTAGATCCTCGGTGGTGAAAAACCCGTTACAATATATATATTTACCGGTAAAGGGTAAAATTTAAATATAATAAATAAATTATTTAAACCAACTAATAATGATAAATAAATGTTTTATTTATCCAACGTAATTAACACCGTAAAAAAAGTATACAAAATGAATATCACTTGAATGCGTCTACGCAGTTCAGCGGTGTATCTTGTAATATGTAATGTCTCGACGAATGAGGTAGAGACGGAATATGGAAAAATCGCTCTTCGGCGTAGATTGCCGAAATTGATCGATCGTAATTATTGTAGCAACGCTACATGTATATATATATATATATATATAAATGGAATTTGAAACAGTCTAATATATATATATATATGAAAAATGAGCGAATAAGACTAAGAGGATCTGGTTTTGGCGAGGTTATTTTAAACTATTAAAAATTACACCAACTTTATCAATAAATAAATTATAGATTTATTTACATTTTGTACACTTAATTATTGTGAGAAATAATTATTGAGAGCGAATTCAACTTAAATTACTACGCGATAGCGAATGCAACTCAAAGATATAATTCACGTATAAATTGACACGTGGTCAGTAGCGGTTAAATTTACGATAATTAATTTACAATTAATTATTAGCGTAAGAACAATTTATTTATTCTCAATAAATAGCAGTCTTGATATACTGACTAAATATTGAGGATAATTCAGCGTAGCGATTTAGTTTAATTTCACAGTGATGATTAATAACAGAAGCGATTTCAAGCACGAGGTTACAGGTAGCAAAGACACGTTGTAGAATGAATAAAAGATGGTAGCGTCGTTGAGTTGTCGAGAAGCTTCGTGTCGACGTGGCAGCCTTGCTGCATATAACGAATTTTCCCATTGGCTTAAAAGCGCGCCAACGGGAAGTAATTGATGGCGAAGCCTCTCATTGGCTGGTCAATATATAACGAATTATACGATTGGCAGGCTTGTAGCAGGTTCTCAAAGACTTTTGACACGGTCCTGAGTTAGAAATTGTATAAGCAGCGAATTCGGCCACTGCCGAACCAAGCGGAAATGCACGAAGCTTGATTTAAATTAGTCAAGCTCGTGACTGAACAATATATATATTAGAATGTTTCAAATTAGGGGACTATTTTTATTTTTTTGATGAACATTGAAAAATCGAAATGGTATCTTTGTTGTGATAATAATTAATTTAATAAATGCCAAGACTGGTTGGTGGTTGGGATGGTGGAAAAATATGCATATTAAAAAATATAACAATATTTTTATTTGTCACAGCACATAATATCACTGGGTTACAAAATTAAATCGTTGATTTAATTTATTAATATTGTTAAATTGTCTGAGCTCATGATTACGTAATTAAATGAATACAGATTATAAAATTGATCTTGAATAAATAATTTAAATAATTAAATTGAATGTAATTGAACACTGAGTTGATCGCAAAAATGTCATGAGAATAAGTAACATGAATTTAGAGGTTGACGAGCGAAGTTAATTATTGAACACTTGAAGGACTATTTGTTTAATAGCACAATGCAAAAGTAGTTGAGTTCATTTAGTTATAATTATTTATGATCACTTAATTTAATTGAGTTGAATGAGTTTATAATAAATTGCACTGAGTTTAATGTATTTTATGAACACGTGGTAGCATGATTGCAGAGGCTACCGAGCGAGAATTTACTTTTATATTATTAAAAATATTGAGCATGTTGATAATTGATTGATTATAAATTGAGTCTTTTATGTTTATCATCATTTGATACAATTATTTATGGAATAAATAAGCACCTGTAATGTTTTCCGTTGGAATAACCTCTTGAAAAACTTGGTCGTTGATCGCTTGAATTGTTGAGTTTTTTATTAATTTATTATGAGCTCTGGTGCCCACAATTGCAAAAATAATTATATTTTTGATGAGCTTGATGATCACTTAATTGATTTGAATTAATATTTTTATTGAATTACTCGAGATGAGTGCAAAAAGATACGATTATTTATGTATTATGATTATTTATGATTATTTATGTAAGATACGATTACTTATGGCCCCGTGAAAATTTTAGTTAATTTATTATGTTTATATTTTGATTTTTAGGAATCTATAGATTTCTTGGAATAACTTGTTTCGGGGGATTCACGGGGAAACATGGATGTAAAATTTTACAATAATAAATTTTATTTCGTAGTTTTAAATTTTATTTAAACACATATTGATTAATAGATATTTGAAAAAATTAACAAAGTTGAAATTATTTAAATTCGTAAAAATTAACAAAATTAAAATTATTTAAATTCATATTTCAATTTGTTAAATTTACATTACTATTATTCTTATATAGTAGTGTCTTCTAATATAAATTTATTTTAAATTCGCAAGTTAATTATTTAAATAATATTGATTCAAAATAGTAAAATTATTATTTAAATTCATAATGTAATATTTTGAAATATATTTTAAATTAATTATTAATACTTAAATTAATATTAAAAATAGTAAAATAATTATTTAAATTCGCAATATAATATTTTGTATTATATATTTTTAAATTCGTATTTGAGTAGTAAAACTATCATTTAGATTCATAACATAATATTGATTATTTGGATTCATATTCGAGTTTACATTGAAACGTAGTAAAATTATTATTTAAATTCATAGCATAATATTTTGTAATATATATGTATTTAATTAATTATTTAGATTCATATTTGAATTACTATTTAAAAAATAGTAAAATTATTATTAAATTATTTAGATTATTATTGTTTCATAATTTGTAAGTCAGTTTTATAAAATAATATTTTTATAATATATTTTAAATTAATTATTAATATTTAAATTAATAGTAGAATTATAATTCACAATATAATATTTTGCAATATATTTTTAATTAAATTATTTATATTCATATTTGATTAATATTGAAAAATAGTTAAATTCTTATTTAAATTCATAATATAATTCTTTTGTAATAATATTTTAAATTAATCATTAATATTGAAAAAATAATAAAATTCTTATTTAAAATCACAATATAATAGTTTTGTAATAATATCTTAAATTAATTATTGAAAAATATGAAAATTCTCATTTAACTTCATCATATAATATTTTTGTAATAATATTTTAAATTAATTATTAAAAAATAGGGTGTGGTGCATCCCTACAGAGAATTTCTCTACATTATAAAATCTCACAAAATTTTTCTCTACACGAGTCAACTCTACAGATAAATTTTTACATCGCAACAACTCTACAAACGATTTTTTTCGCATCGATCCATCTCTACACGAGAACATCTCTCATATTAAAAATTTCTCCAGCGATCATTTTTACATAGCGCTAAGTTCAAACAATAGAATTTTTGTTTTGACATTTTATTAATAAAGTAGGTTAATTATATAAAAGAACGAATGAATGAAAGTGAAATTAAATTATTTAAATGGTAATGGTTGCTATAACTTATGGGAATAATTCCTATAATACACAGACTTCATTCCTATATATTAGAAGAATGATTCCCATAGTATTAATGTTAAGGGTAGTATTCTCATAATTATAAGAACTGCTCCCATAAATTATGGACGTAGTTCCTATAACGGTACATGAAAAAATTTCATAAAATGATAGGAACCGTATCTAAATTTTTTATGGGGATGAGTCATCACTTTTATAATATTTGAATAATTTAATTTCACTTTATTAATAATTTTACTTTATTAATAAAATATCAAAACAAAAATTCTATTGTTTGAACTTAGCGCTATGTAAAAATGATCGCTGGAGAGATTTTTAAAATGAGAGATGTTCTCGTGTAGAGATGGATCGATGCGAAAAGAATCGTTTGTCGAGTTGTTGCGATGTAAAAATTTATCTGTAGAGTTGACTCGTGTAGAGAAAAATTTTGTGAGATTTTATAATGTAGAGAAATTCTCTGTAGGGATGCACCACACCCAAAAAATATTAAAATTCTTATTTAACTTCATCATATAATATTTTTGTAATAATATTTTAAATTAATTATTGAAAAATATTAAAATTCTTATTTAACTTCATCATATAATATTTTTGTAATAATATTTTAAATAAATTATTAAAAATATTAAAATTCTTATTTAACTTCATAATATAATATTTTTGTAATAATATTTTAAATTAATTATTAAAAATATTAAAATTCTTATTTAACTTCATAATATAATATTTTTGTAATGATATTTTAAATTAATTATTAATATTGAAAAAGAGTACAATTGTAATTATTTTGAAATATACCATTAAAATATATTTCATGTTAAGATTAAATAAAAATAATTGAAAAATTATTTTTATTTAAATAAAGGAGCGAAATATATTATTTAGGTATATTTCATTTAAAATTTAAATGAAAATAATTGAAAAATTATTTTCATGAAATATTATTGATAAGAATTATTGTAGTAAAAATATTGCCAATTGAGTCACTGATCACTCGTTTAAACAAATTGTTAGTCTACTTGTTCCTTGAAAACAATTAAATAAAAGAGAACGTACGTTCATAACAAATCGTTACCTTTTATTGCAGGTAACTTGAAAATAAAATTAAAATTTAATTTAAATTTCACACACTTGTTTTAAATTCACTAAATTTTTATAGATTTCTCTCGAGTGATATTTTAATTTATTTTTGTTTTAATTGTCCATATTTTCACAACACAAGAAAATAAAAAAATCACTGCACCCTTTTAGCGCTTAACGAAGGGAGAAAAAAAAATGATTTTTAGTTTTAACATTAACCGAACTTATTGACTGCGATCAGATATATCCTTGAAATAATCCGTGAAACCTTGAAATCCGTAGTTTGAAATATTAGAAACAATCGAAATCCTTGAAAATAATCTCCAAATAAAAATTGAAATCCTTGAAAATAATCTCCAAATGAAAAACGGGATCACACCCGAAACTGTACTTTGTATAAACTCAAAAACGGGGTCACACCCGGCAGTAACGAAACGTAAAAACGAACTTTAACAAAAAACTTAACCAAAATAAACGGGGTTACACCCAACGAGAACGGGATTACACCCGACGGTAACGGATTTACATCGCGGACTGATGAGTTTTTCTGACTGATTTCATTAGCTGGTGCAGCGACTTTTATTTGCCATGTAATTTTAGATGGGCCACCATGGTATGGGCCATGGGAAAAGACGCAGAAAGACTCTCCCAGAGTTTATTGTTTATTCATTAAAAATTTTATCGATGATCTAAGTTTTCTTCGAATCTTTGTTTATTTAAATGAATCTGATATCTCATATCAGCAGTTTATTTATTTAAATAAAATAAAAAGTACTGCCATCGGCAGTTTAATTTATTACATTAATAAATAATAAAATTATAGATATTTTCCGAAATGCATAGATAAAAATTTATAAAAATGAAATTACTATTGAATTTAATGTTTTCGATAAATTTACTATTAATTTTGGGGGTATTACAGCCCTCTGAACAGTCTTTTCTCGATTTTATGTATTAGGATAGCAGCAGGAGTAAGTTGGTCGCTTATTCTCGCTGAAGGCGTTTCTTTTCTTTTATTCTGGGCTTTACTCTATTCTTTTACTCCGCCCGGTACTCAGGTTACAGCGCGGTATTCGCGCCTACTTATATGTACTGTTTCGCCTTCCCGTACGTTCTCTTTCTTACAAAATGGTGTACTTAATTAATTATCATTATTTTAATTATTTTTAAATTTATATAGATATTAATTTTCTTAAATATGTTTTCCAATTAAAATATATATTATTTACATTTGAATACATATATATTTCCTTATTTGTTAAACGTATTAATTTTTAAAATATATATATATATATATATATATATATATATATATATATATATATATATATATATATATATACATATATTATTTATTGTTTAAATGTATAAATCGTATAATATTTATTTATTTTTATGTACTTTAATTTGATTTAAAATTTAAGTTATTTCTAAATTATTTAGTTTAAATTTATCCGACTTATTTTATTAGTGTATATTTATTTTTATCCATATATATATATGTGTACCCACATATATATACATGCGTAAGGGATGAAGGGTACCGGGTTCTTAACATTTATAACACGTGTTATCTGTAGAAAGTACGTATACGAAAGATAATGACGGCCGTCTTCTCGACACGAGGCAGGAAAAATTAAAAGCGCATGCGCAGAGCTGCGCATGATCAAGTTCAAATTTATGGACGAGGCCCCAGTAGGTGCTGCCTCTTTTTGTCGGAAGTGAAACTATATTTAAATTTAAATATAGTTTCGATTGCGCAACATATCTTAAAATATGGGGACAGTTAAAATTTGAGCTCTTAATATTGATATTTAGAGGTGGCTGTTGATAATTATCGATTTTTCATTTAGTAACATGGAAAAAAATAGATAACTTCCGAAAAAATCAAGATCCAAAAAATCTCTTCCTAAACATTTTGTAGCAATTTTACTGATCTGCAAAAAAGGTTTTTAGTGAATTTTGCATAAATTCAACCATTCACAAAATATCCGACGTCAAAGTTTAATAAAATTCGAAGAACTTGTTTTTGCTTGTTCCGAATTTTTTACCATGTCAACTAATGACAATTCGGAAATTCTCGATACAGTCGTTTGTAGGAAATTGAATGCTCTACAAAAAAAGTCTCATATCATTTTTTGATAAATCTATATGTTCAAAAGTTATCGGAGCTTAAAGTCAAGCTAGAGGAAATTTCGAAATCTTTTTACTTTTCCGGCGAAACTATCGGACTTATCATAAAATGTCATAGAATCTTTTTTGTAGACAATTTTAAATCCTAGAAATTATTATCTCTAAATTTCTTTTAAATTCTGCATTGTTTTCTAGTTATTAACATTTGAACGCCAAGCTCCTAAAAAAATTGTGTTCTGATCGATTTTAAGAACTTGGCATTGAAATTAAAATAACATATTTTAAGATACCCTTTCTATTTTTCAATGTTCATCAAAAAAATAAAAATAGTCCCCTAATTTGAAACAGTCTAATATATATATTAGGGTGTGCCATTTTTAGGAGACTTTTTTTTTCAAGAACAAAACAGGCTGAAAACTCGCAGGAAGGTGAGAAAAGAAGCCTGTTAAGAGTGAAGCTCTTAATATTAATATTTAGAGGTGCCTATTTCTAATTTTCCATTTCCCATTTAAATAACATGGGGAAAAAAATATTTTATTTTTTCATTTTTCTAGCTCAGCATTTGTACCTCATATAAATGGATCCATAGCATAATCTTACAGAAAATTTGATGCTCTACAAAAAAGGTCTCTTATCATTTTTTGATAAATCCATCCATTCAAAAGTTATTAGAGCTGGAATTCAAATCTATAATAAATTTCCAGATCTTTTTACTTTTCCAGCAAAACTATCAGACTTATCAAAAAATGTCATAGAATCTTTTTTGTAGACAATTTTATTTCCTATAAATTATTTTGAACGATGTTTTTTGAAATTCCGCATTGTTTTCTGGTTATTTTCATTTCAATGTTAAGTTCTCAGAATAGATTAGAAGACTATTATTTTTACGAACTTAACATTAAAATGAAAATAACTAGAAAACGATACGGAATTTCAAAAAACTTCATTGTAAATAATTTGTAGGAAATAAAATTGTCTATAAAAAAGATTCCATGACATTTTTCAATAAGTCTGATAGTTTCGCTGGAAAAGTAAAAAGATCTGGAAATTTATTATAGATTTGAATTCCAGCTCTAATAACTTTTGGATGGATGGATTTATCAAAAAATGATAAGAAACCTTTTTTGTAGAGCATGAAAGTTTCTGTAAGATTATGCTATGGAATTATTTATATGAGGTGCGAATGCTGAGCTACAAAAATAAAAAAATAAAATATTTTTTTCCCCATGTTATTTAAATGGGAAATGGAAAATTAGAAATAGGCACCTCTAAATTTTAATATTAAGAGCTTCGCTCTTAACAGGCTTTTTTTCTCACCTTCCTGCGAGTTTTCAGCCTGTTTTTTTGTCGAAAAAAAAAGTCACCTCAAAATGGCACACCCTAATATATATACATATATATTATACATATATACATATATATTAATTATAATAATAATTATTTTAATTAGTAGATTTCATAGAAATCTCACTATTGTATTTATCTTCATAATGGAATTTTCGAAAAATTTTGCTATGGTTCAACTCAGCTCGACGAGCTGAGTCAGAAAATAAATTTGGTTCAAAAGTTTATATATGTATTTATTTATATATATATATTTAGTGGTTAAGGGTAAAATTTAACTACATTAAAATAAATTATTTAAACCAACTAATAATGTTAAATAAATGTTTTATTTAACCAACGTAATTAACACAGTAAGAGAAAGTATACAAAATGAATATTGCTAGAATGCGTGTACGCAGTTCAGCGGTGTAATCATCTAATGTCTCTACGAGTGAGGTAGAGACGGAATATGTAAAAATCGATCTTTGGCGTAGATTGCCGAAATTGATCGATCGTAATTATTGTAGCAACGCTACAGAACTCCCCTTGTTTTTTTTTTTTGTTTTAAATTTAATGCACGATAATTAAAGTAATGGAATATTTACAAATGATATGATTAAATAAATAGGAAAATGAATGAGTATAATACAGTGATGAATTGTTACTTTGTAAAAAAAAAACTTTTATGTAAAAAAAAGAAAATTTTAAGTCGTGTAAATCTTTAAATGTTAAGCCGGACTCGACGTTTTTGGGTCTCGGTTGCTGTATTAATCGGCGGGGAGGTTGTTATCGTCATCGTCGTGTCGATTGGATTCGCCTCGTAAACCGGCTTCAATCTATCAACTGAAATGGTGATTCGTCGTACTCGGAAATCGTCGATGAAGTATTTATCGTGTCGAGTTATAACACTATATGGACCTTTGTATGGCGCTGTGAAAAATGGTCCAACCTGGTCATTCCGTACGAGTACATGACTGCAATTAGTAAGGTTTCTAAAACAGAAAACAGAATGCTTGCCCTGACGCGACATTTCAGCCGGTGCCAATGAATTAAAATGACGTTTTAAAGTATTGACAATGTTATGAGGTGTAGTTTTATTACTGGGAGTGAGTAACTCGCCAGGCAAACGAATTGGCTCACCGTACACTAATTCAGCCAGGGTGGTCTGGATGTCGTCCTTCCAAGCAGCGCGTAAGCCGAGCAAAACGGCGGGTAATGCGTCATACCATGACTCTCGATGACACAAAAGTGCTGCCTTTAGCTGACAATGTAAACGTTTGACGAGACCGTTGGCTTGCGGATGATATGGTGTAGTATGTAAGTATTTTATTCCATACATTTTTAACAGCGATTGGAATAACGACGATTCGAATTGCGGACCTTGGTCCGAAGTTATACGTTTCGGTACTCCGTGGCGAGAAATCCAGTGCAGCGATAGTGCATGTGCTACCGTCTCTGCAGTTTCATTGGATAACGGGACAGCCTCAGGAAACCTCGTGAATCGGTCGATGATCGTTAGGCATTGATTAAAGCCTCTTGACGATTTTAAAGACATTAGATCGATATAAATGTGCTCGAATCGTTCAGTTGTACATTGAAAACTGGCGATCAGCGATGACACGTGTCTCTGGATTTTATTCTTCTGGCAATCGATGCGAGATTTCGCCCATTCTCGGCAATCTTTATTAATCGACGGCCAGACGTATCGTTTGGAGCCGATTTTTAACGATCCTTTAATTCCAGGGTTAGCGAGCGTGTGTAGCGAGTCGAACACTTCTTTTCTCGGTGGTCCTGGCACGTATGGACGCACTGTACCTGACGCAGTGTCACAATACAGTGCAGGTCCATTATCAAGTTGAATTGTTTTAAAATTCAAAGCAGTTGTCTCACGTAACAACTGCTGAAGTTCGTTGTCGGTTTGTTGGGCGTCGACAAGTTCTTGCGACGTGATAGCAGTAGATACTGCTTTGACACGTGACAATGTGTCAGCGACAATATTGTCGTTACCCGACACATGTCGAATATCGGTGGTGAATTGCCCGATGAAATCGAGTCAACGAAATTGCCAAAGCGATGCTCTTTCGGTGCGCTGTTTGTAATCGTGCTGAAGCGGCTTGTGATCAGTGTAGATCGTAACATGCTGGCCTTCGAAAATATGTCAAAAGTATTTTACAGCCTCCTAGATGGCATATAACTCGCGGTCGTACGTCGACAATTTTTGTGTCGACGGGGACACTTTTCGACTGAAAAATGCCAGTGGTTGCCAGTTGTTATCCACTTTTTGTTGTAAAACGGCTCCAATACCGATTTCGGATGCGTTGGTGAATATTGCCCAGTCAGCATCGATTTTAGGGTGTACCAACAGAGTAGCATCCGCGAGAGCGCGTTTAGCTGACTTGAAAGACTCTTGTAGTTCTGTTGTCCAGTTGACTCGATGAGAGCCTTTGACTTTTGGTCCTTCCAAAATTTTATTAAGCGGTGATAGAATTTCTGCAGCGTTCTTGATCAACTTTCTGTAGAAATTCACTGTGCCAAGGAATCGTCGAAAAGCTTTTACGGTGGTAGGAGGCTCGAAATTGACAATAGCCTCGACTTTTTCTGGTAACGGCTTGATTCCATCTTTGGTGATGACATGGCCGAGAAATTTAACTTCCGGTAGACCAAACTGGAATTTCGGAACATTAATCACCAGTCCGTATTCACGGAGACGCTCGAATAAGATTTTTAGGTGTTCCATGTGCTGCTTTTCGTCGTTTGATGCGATTAAGATATCATTAATGTACGGAAAGACGAAGTCAAGGTCGCGAGTGACCTCGTCAATAAATCGTTGAAACGTTTGAGCTGCGTTTTTAAGCCCAAACGTCATAAACCGGATCTCAAATAGCCCGAACGGTGTAATTATCGCCATTTTCGGCACGTCCTCCAGTGCAACAGGTATTTGCAAGAATGCTTTTGCAAAATCGACGACTGAAAATATATTTTTACCGTGTAAAAATGCGGCAAAGTCGTCTAAATAACACAGCGAGTATTTATCGATGAGTGTTCGATCGTTGAGTGGACGGTAGTCACCGCACGGCCTCTATTCTCCGGACTTCTTCTGTGCCAAATGAAGTGGTGAAGCCCAGGCGCTGTTGAATGGTCTGCAAATACCTTCCTCAATCATTTTTCAGAACTCGGCTTGTGCAATTTTCAATTTATCTGGAGCCAGGTGTCATGCTTTGCACGAAACTAGCGGTCCAGGTGACGTTCGTATATGATACACCGTCGAATGCTTTTTCGTTTTACGCTGAGTAGCGTCAGGTCGTAAAATATCGGCAACTTCTCTCAATAATTCCATGTACGCAGAATTACCATCGACTGCATTAATATTTGTTTCTGCCGATGTCGTGTGAGAATTTCCGGGTGTCAATAAACTAGTGATGCCATCTTGAAGGCATTTGCGTTTTAGGTCGACTAATAAGTCATAATGACTTAAGAAATCTGCACCTATAATCGGTTTTGTGACGTCAGTGATTATAAAGTTCCATGAAAATTCACGGCGAAGTCCAAGGTTTAATTTTAACGACTCTAAACCATAGGTTTGAATTATCGAGCCGTTTGCGGCATACAATTGATAACCTATGAGTGCACTGATTGATTTCAGCCAGCCACGTGGAAAGACGGGCAAATCAGAGCCGGAATCGACAAGATATTCTGTTGCTGTAGTTCGGTCTCGGATAAACAGGCGGCGAGAAATCGATTGAGAATCATTAGCCGCCTCCATTGATTCTTGTTCAAGTTTCCCTGCCATTTACAGCCGGGAGCGCATGATCGGGCATTTTTTCCATGCTTGAAGTGGTACCAACAGAAGTCAAACTTCTTTGGTACAAGTGACCGTGATCGACTTCTGGATCTGCTGCGTTTAACTTTCAAGTTTCTCACTTGATTCGCGAGTTGCGCAATTTCTCTTCGCAGTGCGGCAATTTCGCCGTGCTCGGCGGTTGATGAAGATGAATTTGCTGTAGCAGCGGCAACTTGGGGTTTGAGCGATATACGCTCAACCACACGATCAGCTGACTCGGCAAGCTTGTCAAGCGTTGAGTCGCTGATAGCTTCAAGGCGTACTTGGATCTCATTTGGCATATGCGAAAACCAACGTGCGTTAATAATGGCGTCATCAATACCGGGGACTAATGTACGTAGATGTTGGAAAGAAGTCCAGTCGCCAAGTCTCTCTCTGTCGAGGAGCTGAGTAATTGGTGCTTCTTCGGATCTCGTGAAGCATTTTATCAGAGCCGTCTCAAGATCGTTGTCGCAGGGGGCTCGAGAATTAACGGCTCAACTTCTGCGGCGACGCAAGTGTCGAGCAATGGAATCACCAGGTCGGATTTTATTGTTTTGTCGCTTCCGTTTTCAGAGCCTGACATCCCTGGTTAAAAAAAAGAATTAAAGAGGATTAAAAATTTTTTTGATCCTTTTTAATTCTCGTCAGAGAATTAAATAGATTTAAGAAGAATTCATATTTAGAAATTTTTAATACTTTTTAATTCTCTTTAGAGAACTTGATAGAATTAAAGAGAATTAATGTTTCGAAATTTTCTATACTTTCTAATTCTCTTCAGAGAATCAAATAGAATTGAGGAGAATTCACATTAAGGAATTTTCGATACTTTTTAATTCTCTTCAGAGAATTAAATAGATTTGAGGAAAATTCACATTAAGGAATTTTAAATACTTTTTAATTCTCTTCAGAGAATTAAATCGAATTGAGGAGAATTCACATAAAGGAATTTTCAATACTTTTTAATTCTCTGCAGAGAGTTAGATAGAATGAAGGAAGATTCATTTTTAGAAATTTTCAATACATTTTAATTCACTTCAGAGAATTCGAATAGAATAAATAGCTATTCCCAAGGAAAATATAGATAGCCCGAGCTGGGATGGATATCCTGCACTGTCCATGGGAAAGAGCACTGGTTATACCAAAAATAATATAATATCTATGCCAGATATATATATATATATATTTAGTACGTGGTGCAGGGAATACTGTGCCACTACCAGTAGTAGTCTAAGAGCCAGTGGACGGATACCTGTATGTATTTGACCAGACCTGAGCTTTTGTATATTGAGGCCCCTATACCTACTGTACATGAGATGGGGACTCACTAAGCCCAAAGTGGTTGACGCGGCTACTGCGCAGGTAGGACAGGTATCGATTTTTGGCCAATTATAAACGCATTTGACCACGTCTGTCGTTTTGAAATTTCAAAGTATATTATTATTATTGACGGAAAATAACAATGGCAGACCATTATCATTCGTCCACCATCGTAGCAGACGATTTTGAAAATGCAAAAGACAATTTTTTTTGAAAGTATTTGACCAGATCTGCCATAAATATATTTCATTTATTATAGTCTTAAGAACTTATATTTATCACGGTAGACGTATTCATGGTGAACACACATCACCAGATAAAAAAATCTAAGATACTACCCGGTCAGATGTCTATGTATTACGATAGCTGTTTTACATCAAAATAATTTACTTAATCACTGAATTTATCGAAATTACTATCTTTTATGTATTCTATATGCTAAATTTTAAAAGTTTGACGATAAAAAACGGAGATATTACGAAAAAGTCTTGAATTTTGAAGTATACTGCTAATAACAAAAAATAATTTAAATTTGTATTTCATTTTTCATTTTTGTTTCTTTAATACAAGATTTATAAGGTCAGATAAATAAAAAAATATCATACATGAATATAAAAATAAATACACAAATGCAAAAATTAACGGAACAGAAAAAGTTTATAAATTTTTTAGTGATTTTTGGAAGGCTGTAAATTTGTGAAAAATGATCGTACTGAGATTTTGAATGAAGCATTGTATTGCCTAAAATCTTTAATTTCGGTGCATTCCGATCAAAATTTCTTAAGAGCCCCGGTTATTGCGCAAATATAAGAAATATCGTGAGACAAAAAAATATCTAAAATTTTATTTTTTTTCCAAAGAGCAACTAAACCAATGCACACTTCGTTTAGTAAATTTAATCAGCTTCAATTTGGCTTTTTTGTTTAAGCTCGTAGGACGATTTGTCGCAGAGATATCAGCCAGAGTCAAAAAAAAAAAGTCCAGTTCGAATTTCAAAATACTATGTGAGGGATTTGAAGGACAAATTGAACTTTGGAGTCGAAGAACTGTGTGGAAAGTGATGCCAGTGTAGGCCTCAACGTTGTAGTTACGGGCGATTTTACACAATTGGGGGCTAAATGAGTATAAAAAAATCTGGCGTGGGCCTCAAAATCCTCATAATATAAAAAAATGTACTGCTCCAGATTCAGACTTCAATTTCTCAAATGACGTAACCTATGTAGACTCCCTCATTTTTTTTCGTAAGAAATAATTACTTTAGACCAAGAATCTCAAAGAAATTGACCCAAAAATGAATAATTAATTACGAATTTGCGGAAAAATTATCGGAACCTCTAAAAAGTATAACAAAGAAAAATAAATATTTATTTTTACTTATATTAATTCAAAAAAATTTAATAGTCACTGAAAGAAAATAGTTAACCCGGGAAAAATCAGTATACATTTTTTCATTTAAAATACAAAAATTTACTGAAGACAAAATGTTTGATATTGTATTCTATATTATTTAGTTAAAAAAAATTTTTTTGTGAGACCTATTTAAAGTTTGTCCAGGAATATATGAGAATGAATAATAATAATAATAATGAATTAATGAATTTATTTTATCAGACATATCAATTTTTGAAAGCACTCAGATTTTTTTTTTTCAACTCGAAAGTTTTCTAAGTCCATAAAACGATAATTGATTTTTGAGGATTTTGAGAGCTTCGTTAGAATTTAAAATCGATGAAGGGTTTGTATTTAAACCTCATAATTCTCACTGAAGATTTAAAGTGCCAATATCGTATCATTTTTCATTCGGTAAATAAAAGATCAAAAGAATTGAATTTTTTGAGGTCCAAACTAGAATTTGTTTTTTGACTCGAGAGCCTTCAAACGAAAAATGATCCATGTGGCTTTGATCATCGATATTTCAGTTACCAATGATCGCACAGAAAATTTAATGGTGGCGTCAAAAACTCGAATAAACCCCCAACAAGACCCGATCATCATTTTTTAAAAAAAAAAATAATTTTTAATTTTTAACGAAAACAAAAATTAAAACTTGTTTTTTTGTGGATGAAAATATTTTTTCACATTTTTTGAGAATGTTTCGTTGATTTCTCTTTCTCTCGCATTTACTGAGTAACCAACGCAAAAATGAAGGAAAATTTGAAAAAAAATTATTTTTTCATTTTGTTGATCATTAGACAAAACTTGTTTCTTTAATTGTTCAGCAGAACTAATCGATCACCCCCAAAAAACAGTTTGATAGATCAATTTGAAAATTAACAATATTATTGAGGGTACATTAAGGTAAATAACGTCCCTGGTAACATTAATTGTTTCATCGATACTTGCAGAGTAGCGGTTGATTTACTAAAAAACCAAAAAGGTCATTTTCTTGTACTTACTTACAATGGATGTTAAAAATAAAAAAGTTGTTTTGTTAAAACAATTATAATCGGGTCATGTTGGGAATTTATTCAAGTTCTTAACGCCGCCCTTTAATTCACTGTGCGATCATCGTTACCTGAAATATCAATGATTAAAAACAAAAAGATCATTTTTTGACTCTGGCTGATATCTCTGCGACAAATCGTCCTACGAGCTTAAACAAAAAAGCCAAATTGAAGCTGATTAAATTTACTAAACGAAGTGTGCATTGGTTTAGTTGCTCTTTGGAAAAAAAATAAAATTTTAGATATTTTTTTGTCTCACGATATTTCTTATATTTGCGCAATAACCGGGGCTCTTAAGAAATTTTGATCGGAATGCACCGAAATTAAAGATTTTAGGCAATACAATGCTTCATTCAAAATCTCAGTACGATCATTTTTCACAAATTTACAGCCTTCCAAAAATCACTAAAAAATTTATAAACTTTTTCTGTTCCGTTAATTTTTGCATTTGTGTATTTATTTTTATATTCATGTATGATATTTTTTTATTTATCTGACCTTATAAATCTTGTATTAAAGAAACAAAAATGAAAAATAAAATACTAATTTAAATTATTTTTTGTTATTAGCAGTATACTTCAAAATTCAAGACTTTTTCGTAATATCTCCGTTTTTTATCGTCAAACTTTTAAAATTTAGCATATAGAATACATAAAAGATAGTAATTTCGATAAATTCAGTGATTAAGTAAATTATTTTGATGTAAAACAGCTATCGTAATACATAGACATCTGACCGGGTAGTATCTTAGATTTTTTTATCTGGTGATGTGTGTTCACCATGAATACGTCTACCGTGATAAATATAAGTTCTTAAGACTATAATAAATGAAATATATTTATGGCAGATCTGGTCAAATACTTTCAAAAAAAATTGTCTTTTGCATTTTCAAAATCGTCTGCTACGATGGTGGACGAATGATAATGGTCTGCCATTGTTATTTTCCGACAATAATAATAATATACTTTGAAATTTCAAAACGACAGACGTGGTCAAATGCGTTTATAATTGGCCAAAAATCGATACCTGTCCTACCTGCGCAGTAGCCGCGTCAACCACTTTGGGCTTAGTGAGTCCCCATCTCATGTACAGTAGGTATAGGGGCCTCAATATACAAAAGCTCAGGTCTGGTCAAATACATACAGGTATCCGTCCACTGGCTCTTAGACTATTGACGCTGCATCTCAGGTTCCCTGTGAGAGAGTCGTCGTGGTCCAGGTCTCATGCATCGGCATCTGCTTTGACTAACCGTGAGCCACGGTGACTTTCTTATCGTAACCGATTTCCGTTACAGTACATAAAATTAATTAATTTAATTTAATCAATAAAATATTACGGGAACGTAACACTTGCATTACATAATTCCTAAGATTGGCATCCTTAACATTTTTAACCTACACCATGGCCTATCCATAGCCCTATTAATATCCAGGGGCGAGCGCTTACTAGTAGTTCCACCCTCTCTTACAACCCTGAGCGATTAACAGCAGTTTGGGTTTTCTTCAAGTTTCCTGCCGATTGTCCTACCATTCACCTACTACTATAATATATAATATGGAGACCGGGTCGAAAATATATTCTAAATCGCGAAAAACAATGAAAATTAATAATTAATAAAATAATTGATGACCAGGGCTCACCGGGGGTTTATAGACACTCCAACGAGGCCAAACCTAGAATAAATTGAATAATTAAAAATTATTTGTATTTCTAATTAACTTGGGGTAATTCTCAAAACGTAACACAAGATTTGCTGGTCGCACTAGGTATGTATTTAGCTAGTTGTCGTGTATCCTTCTATTGTACGTGTGTGTACTGTACTGTATGCCGTGCTACTGAGTTGCTATCGATTATCGTATCCGCGTGGAGGAAAGTATTCGGCGATCGATGGTTGATGAACTTATCCGAAATTATTAATTTTAATAGTTTAAGTAGTGACGCAGTCGCTACAGTACGTCCACTTTTAAAAAAAAAAATATGATGCTTATGTACAAATCAAAAATAATAAGACATATTCACAATGCAATATTGTCTAGTCGAGAAGTGAGTTTTCTGCGAAAAATCGTTGATATTCTCTTAAAAATATGGCGATTGGTGCATTAGACTCGGAATTTCATTCTGAGAAATGGGTATTTTTTTTATCCACTATAACCGTGACCCCCAGTCCAGGGTGTGACCCCCTGTCCACGAAGCCAAGATTAAATTCAGTTGATGAATCAACTGTTTTATGTGACCAGCTCGTCTACAGGGCGGGGAATACCCGATCCTAGTCACAAGGATATGATTAGGAATCCTGAGAGTATAGGTAGCTTTTATAATAAGAGATTTGATAGGTGATATATATAATAAAATAGTTATCAATTTATTTAACCAATTTTCCCAGACAACAGAATCCCACTTTACAATAATTAAATAATATAAATAAACCCGTGACAATAATTAGACGACACGAGTTAGTGAGAGAGAAAATTACTTTAATAAAATGACCACGCCCAAGATGGCGGCTTGAAAATGCTGACTAGATTTGAATGAGTCTGATTTATACTCAAACTCAAAACTCACTTTTACAATTTTCAATAATTATCTCGTGTCCAATTTATATTCTCACTCAGAAGGAGATTATTAATTTTATAAACTTTACTTAGTAGATTGATTAACAATTTTATAATAATAATAAACCAGATTCGTTACCAGAGCGTGTGAATTTAATTATTAATTATGGAAGACACCTACGTCTCTTGACTCGGCCATGCGGGCTTTCTTTACCTCCAAATCTGCCCAGGTCCACATCCTGCTGATGAACAATAGTCCGTCAATCCAAAAACTCCACCGACGTAATCCCTGGACTTGTTCCAATAAATTATCTGCTTCCAAAAGAATCCAAAAGACGGATCGTCCACAGATACAAGGAAAACTCCAACACGTACTGGATGATAAATTTTGTTGCAGAGAAAACACTTTACTAAGTTACTGAGAAGAAGTGAGTTGGTCAGTTGCTTGCTCGGAATTGTCCGATCTACCCCTGTGTGATGCGGCTACTACTTCCGACTCCAGGCTGGCGCATGCGCCCGGTAACTTTGCCTCGTGGCAAATCCAGTAGGTATAAGTAATTGTATGTATATCCCTCTTCGTCCAGTTACCATAGGCAGGCACCAGGTGCTAGTTACGTTATCCTCCGAGCATGATGTTTTAAATATTCACTAGATCCCGGTTACACCGCTATTGAAAATTTCATTGGTTACAAACAAAAAACGAAGAGACAAAAAGGGAGTCTCCGTTTTTTAGCTATAACTTCAAAAATATTAAAGATATCTGAAATTTGAAAAAAGATCCTAAAAGAGGAGAAAATGTTAGAAAAATAAGTCTCAACTCCCCCAGTCGTAGCTCCATTATTTATAATTTTAATTTAACGTTGAAAGTTGGGCTCCGCGCAGCCGTTTCGGTGCCTGCGCATCGTCGCCAAGCAAAGTATGCAACACAAAATAATTTTTTTATAACATAATATATTAATTTCCAAATTTGAATGAATTATAGTGTCATCTAGACATTGAAGGAATATAGCCCCATATAAAAAAATTTTTAACTTGATTTTTGTTTAAGTTATTTGAATGTTAATTAACAAATTTTTCTGAGACTTGAGTTTTTATAAAATCTGTTAAAAATGTGTCTATAAATTTTTTTTCTTTTAGGAGCTCTTGTTATATAAATAATAAACAAGATGTCGTTGTAATAGTTTATAAAAGTTTTTTCATTTGTTTATAATGATTTCTCAAAGTTATCAAAAATTGAAATATCCGGATAATGTTATAAAAATAATTTTTTTTCCTAAATCTTTAAATTTGGTTGTTTTTGTATTCATATATTGCGTTTAGTAGCATGGCTAAAAAATTTGTAACATTAATTTTTTTTTTAATTTTTTATAAACAAACAGACAAATTCAATATTTTTAATAAATTTTTTTCTGTCATTCTGTTGTCTTAGTAAAATAATGATTTTAAAAAAAAATTCTTTTTAATTGTTTATAATAGTTTTTTTCATTGATCTGCCATTTAAATTATTTATTGAGAAATCATTTTTTGTTTAAAATCATTATTTACAATCTTTATAAATAAAAATCAATCGCTGTTCGTTAGTCTCGCTAAAACTCGAGAACGGCTGAACGGATTTGGCTAATTTTGGTCTTGAATTATTTGTGGAAGTCCAAAGAAGGTTTGAAAAGTGAATAAATATGAGTTTAGTATAGTGTTGGATAGCTCAACTGGTAGAGCACTTGACGTGATGCCGACATGGTCTGGGTTCGATTCCCAGTTCAGGTTATCTATATTTTTCTCAATTTATCTATAAATTGTCTTATTGAGAAGGTTTGCATGTTTAGGTTTCCAGTATATTAAATTGATATTTTATATAGTGGAAATCACTTTAATACAGTGAAAAGCTAAACATATAAACCTTCTCAATAAGACAATTTATAGATAAATTGAGAAAAATATATGGGGCGTTCCACACCAAATCGGACACCATGTAGCTTTTGCACCTCAGATTTTTTTGTAATTTTTTTAATTTTTAGTATAGGTTGAAAGAGGCCTTTATGATTTTTTTCAAATTTTTTCCTCCAACCGTTTTCAAAATATCGAATTTTGAAAAATGTAGATTTTTTTTTTTTTTTCAAATGCCTGTAACTTCGTGAAAAGTGGTTTAAACAAAATTTTTATAGAATCAAAAATGTTTGTTTTTAGATATCTTATCAGTAAAGAATATCAAAAAATTTATTTGTAAGGTAAAAGCCCCCATTATTGACAGGGCCCCTACTATTGACATATTGTTTTAATTTATTAATTTTTTAATTAACTGTATAGATAATCACATTGCTTAAAACTTTTTATCAATTTTTTGATATTTTTAAATGGAAAAATAGTTCAATTTTACTTCTGGGTATAAACTATTCGCTGTAAAAAAAATTTATTTTCCCGACTAGGCCACTTTCGCTAGAGTGTTTTAAATTTCTTAACAATTTCGTTTAGAGTGATCATATTTTTAGAAACGGATTTCCCTATACAGTTCTAATGTAAGTGTATTATTAAAAATTGTTCCAGGTTATTTATAGTCTAAATAACTCTAGAATCATTAATTTCGACTGATAAATCTTAATTATCATTTCAAAATAGCGGACGTCAATAGTCGGTACATAAAAATTCACGCGTGTCAACTAGTGACAGGCCACAAACTCAAGTAATTTAACCTCCTTAACATACATATCGATATATTTATGTTAACACGCTGTCTAGTAATTTCATAATAAACAAAACATTGAATAAAAAATTGTCGAATCAAGAATAGTGTCGTCGACTTTATAAAAAAATAAAAGTGTGTCCTAGATGAATTTTTAATTTTAATTATCGTATTTTGTCGTTTTTAATTAAAATATTTATTATTAATTTGAACCTAATTGACGGTGGTCTTTAATAATTTTTTATAAACTGCCGCGCATGCGCATTAGACCTGTCAATAATAGTGTCCTTGGTATGTCAATAGTTGGCTCTGACACTATTTTACCCCGTCAATAATACCTGTACTCGACTTGTTGGTTTTTCATTAATATATTTTTTATTTGTTTTATTGTTATTTACGTAAATTAATTTAAATATACAAATAGAAACATCAATTAAAACGTTCAATGCAAAAAAAGTTGATTATATTAATATTAAATATGATAAAAAAATTCAAATAATCACAGAAATTCTTATAGTGTCAATAATGGGGGCTTTTACCTTACCACGCTTCTATTGAAATTTAAACTTTTTCGTATAAACGGTCGATTTACAAAAAAACACGTACTGATCGATTTTCCTCATAATTTTTCACGGCAAACTGTCACCTATTCTACAACTTTTCCCGATATGCTCATAATTGGACAACGATGGGATCTATTTTTTTTTTTTAATTTTTTAAATTCCATATTTCAGTTTTTTTTAAAGAAAAATGTCTTAAAATAATAGCATGCTCAGGATTTACTGTTAATAATTATCTGACACACAACTATCATCAAAATTTTCTAATTTTATTTCCTCAGAAAAATTATAACTGTTATGTCCGGATTTAATTAATTAATAAAAATTAATTATTGGAAATGGTCGCGTGGGCCTCAAGTGGGAGGCACCGGGCAAACAGGGTGATTTTCCTAGAGGATTAGCTCTAGGTTTTATTTTTATTGTGAGAACTCGAACGATAAACCCCGCAGGGGCCTCTCTGTGTACTCGATGCAGAATTTGGATTTTATACGTTAGAGAAATTGATAATTTCACCTACCTTTCGTTGTTCGTTGCTTACTTGCAAGTTGGTCTTTACGATCTCTGGACTGCAACTCTCGTGAACGGCTTCTGTTGGTCTCTGGTTGAAAGATGATTTGGTCCAGGAAAAAGGGATGTGGTTCTTAATATTAGAAATAATCTAATATGCCGGTTTCCCCAATGATAGATGTTTATTGAAATATTTCCCTATGGGCTCGCCGTACTCAGTTCACAAGATGTTAAATTGTTCTTATCACTAAGGTTCTTTCTTTAAACTTAAATCTCTTGGATTTACACTTAACTATTACTTAAACTTATGGTTTTACACTTTGGATTTATTGAGTCTTTAGCTCATTTGAGTTCGGTCTGAATCTCCGACTCCAGCAATTCACTCGGACGAGAATCGCTATTTACACACTTAACAATTATTATAAAAATCACTTCCCGTGAAGTGATTTTTGGAATAGGAAAATATAATTTCGAAAAGACAATTTTGAATTGAAATTTTAACGGTAACAAGCAACTTGCCACGCCTCCTCGAGTGCAATATCGAGACGATCTTCCCGTGGGATTTTATAGTATACTTGACTGTTTAGATTTTATGAATGAAAATGAACTAATCGGTTTAAGAGAAATAGAAAATAGAAAAAGGGGTTGCCTAAACGTAACACGGTTTAGAACTCACGCGGGCCGGCAAGGAAGATACATTAACTTCTCAAGCGTCATAGGCTGCCGCACCTTGGTGTTCGTTGTTTTTATCACCTCGGTTCGCGGTTCTGGAGGGAATAATTTAGAATATATAATTGGGTGAGTCTAAAATACAGTCAAGTGTAATTCCCTGATTGGAGGAAACGTTGACGACGTGCAACGAGGTGTTGGCCGAAGTTGCTATCCCTAAAATTGTTAACGCTGCACTTTACAGCGAGCGCGGCAAAGAGGCCCCTTTAATACATACGGCAAGCCGGATATAACATAACTAATTAGTTTATTATTATTAATAATAAAATTATTATTTATTAATTAATTAGTAATAATTTTTCTGTGGAAGAAAATTTTGATGATATTTGTGTGTCAGATAATTATTAACAGTAAATTCTGAGCATGCTATTATTTCAAGACATTTTTCTTAAAAATAAAGTGGAATATGAAATTTAATAAATCTAAAAAAATAGATCCCATCGTTGTCCGATTATGAGTATAGCTGGAAAAGTTGTAGAATAGGTGACAGTTTGCTGTAAAAAAATTATGAGGTAAATCGATCAATACGTGTTTTTTGTAAATTGACAACTTATACTTAAAAGTTCAAATTTCAATAGAAGCGTGATTCAAAAATTTTTTTTTATATTTCTTATCGAAAAGATATCTGAAAACAAACATTTTTGACTCTATAAAAATTTTGTTTAAACCACTTTTCGCGAAGTTCCAGGCATTTGAAAGAAAAATCTCTTCATTTTTTAAAATTCGATAATTCGAAAACGGTTGGAGGAAAAAATTTGAAAAAAATCATGAAGGCCTCTTTCGACTTATGCTAAAAGATAAAAAAGTTGCAAAAAAATCTGAGGTTCAAAAACTAAATGGTGTCTGATTTGGCGTGGAACTATTGAACTACCAGTTGAGCTATCCGGCACTGTACTATATACCGTTCAATTTGATCTATAACTTATTGAGCCTCACTATCCATCGTACGGTAATACACCAATTTTATATAGTGGAAATCTACACAGAGTTGATTTTTTTATTTTGCTCTACAATCGATTGAGGCAGTACGAAGTCTGCCGGGTCAGCTAGTTCTCAATATAACTATGAAAAAAAATTTTTTTTTTATCAAAATTTTTATTATTAAAAATTTTCATTATTATTGAAGTTTTTATAATTATAGCGTTGGCTAACGCTTGCTTTGCGTTGTCGTAGGCCTGTCGGAGTTCCGGTGACTCAACAATCAGCGTTGATCCTTCGATTTCTGATCCCTCCAGCAATTTATTCAGCGGTGCAAGGATTTCTGCAGCATTCCTGATAAATTTTTATAGAAATTTTTGGTACCTAGAAAACCACATAGTACAGAAATCGTACTAGGATATTTTAGGTTAATAATTGCGTCTACCCTGTCAGGCAACGGCTTGATACCTTTGTCGCTGATGTGATGACCTCAAAGTGTGACATCGTGCTGGCCCAACACCGATTTGGTTGCGTTGATGACAAGTCAGTAGTCTTATAAACGCTGAAATAAAATTTTTAGGTACTTGATATGTGGCTCCTCGTTCTCCGAAGCTACTAGCACGTCGTCGATGTATGGGAAGACAAACGGTAGGTCTCGTGTTGCCTCATCGATGAAACTTTGGAATGTTTGGGCAGCATTTCAAAGTTTAAACGTCATGTATGAAAATTCGAACAAGCCAAAAGGTGTGATGATGGCTGTCTTCTCGATGTCTTCTTTGGCGACGAGAATTTGGTTGAAGGCTCTAACCAAATCTAACACTGAAAATGTATTTTTACCGTGCAGCGTTGCGGTAAAATCGTCAAGTCATCTGACTGCACTGAGTCATCTGACGCATTGAGTGGTTGATAGTCACCACATGGTCGTTAGTCTCCAGATTTCTTGGATACAAGATGAAGTGGAGATGCTCAAGAACTGGTTGATGGGCGTGCGATCTCAAGTTGAACCATCTTGCGAAATTATTCTTGCACGATTTTTAATTTATTTGGCACAAAGCGTCACGCTTAACACGATACTGGAGGTCCAGGTGTCGTCTTAACATCATGTACTGTAGAATGCTTCTTCGCTGAAGTGACTCTTTCAGGTCGAGTTATAGCCGGGTAGCTTGATAACAGTTTATGGTAAGCTATATCACTTTCGATTAATTTGACGCATTTTGCATCCGAGCGTATTGAATCCACGTGTGTTTGAGACCAGTGGAGATGTCACGTAATTGTTTGTGCTTGAGGTCGATTAATAAGTTAAAATGACTTAGAAAATCGGCGCCAATGATTGATTTTGTAACTTCAGTGATGTTGAATCTCCACGTTAATTCTCGACGTAAGCCGAGGTTTAACGACAGTGTGATGCATCCGTATGTTTCGATCAACAAACCGTTTGCTGCGTGAAGTTGGTATCCTAATGGTGTAGGTTTGCATTACATCCATTTCTATGGATAAACAGAAAGATCTGAACAAGAATCCACGGGGTATTGTGTGTTCGCGGTTAGATCGACGACGAAAAGGCGGTTTTGAACATGCGAGAGAGTCGCTTTCCGCTGCTGGTGACTCTCGTTCGCGTTTTCCACCAACTTGCAGCCTGACCTACATTTGTACGCGATTTTACCAAACTTGGTGTGTTAATAACAGATACCTGTTTTATCAAGCTTGCGTGGCTTCGATTTGCTTCGGAAGCGATTGTTTTGTCCTCGTTCAGGTGATCTGCTGCGGTTCTGGTTGAATGCTGTCGTCAGTGCTGCTACTTGTCGAGATAGTTCGCTCATTTGTCTCTGGAGTGTCATCGTCTCCTACGAAGATGATGAAAAAGCTACAGCAGTGTGAATTACTGGAAACGTCTTATGTAGCTTGTCAGCTGTTTTGGCTAACTGGTCGATAGTAGCTGTTGATAGGGAGATAGCTAGAAGCTCTTGTGTCTTCTTGGGCAACTTTGCCTGCCATCTTGCTTTCAGGACCACATCATCAATAGTCAGCGCAAGCGATTTGAGATGGCGGAGGAAATGTGATGTTGATCGGTCACTGACCGCTTCACCATCTAGGAGCTGACGCAGTTTAGCTTCGTCAGATTTCAGGTAACACGCGATGAGTGTGGCTTTCAATTCGGCGGATGGCGTCGTCATTGATGGGTTGATTATAAGGGTCAACCTCACACGCATGCTGGATGTCGATGAGAGAAACCGCGTTGTTAAATTTCTTTTTCTCAGTTGCTACGCCGTGGACCGCAAACTGAGCTTCAAGCTGCGCAAACCATAGACTCATTTGCTTTGAGTTGAAGTGTTGTGCTTTGAAGGAGTTCACGATCATTCGCTTGGCATCCATAAAGACATCGTTTTGCTTCTCATCTGTATTTGGCATCGTAAATGTATGAGAAACACTAACACAATAAAACGAATACGCAACTTAATACCACTGTAAGCTGATTAGTGTCCGTCAAGGCTGACTCACCGTTTAGGAATACTCGAGACGCTTCGACTCACACGAAAATTATCACTGGGCGAAAATTTAATGCGAACGATAATTTTTATTTACTGTATTTTACACAGAAGTTCACTCATCACTTTTATCACAAGTCAATTTGCACCCCGATGGTGTCCCTCAAATTATAAACTAGTGCAGCATAAGTCCAAAATGCCCCGCAATGTACCAGCTACGATAAGAGGCTTGCACAACACTTAATTACTACACTTCACTAATGTAAAGAACTCGCGGAATTAAGATGTCGCGATTAGCTATCAGCGTAGACGCGATACTGTACACTCAACGAGCTATTTGCCACGTGGTAGGTGGGCACGGAATGGCGTCCCCTCGAGAATCACGTCGGGCAGTCACCAATGTAGTGACTGGGATGAGGCTCATAGAACTTAATCACTACGATAAATAAATTATCTGACTCCAATTATTAGTGTTAACAAAATAATAAATAATTAGTTTTATTTAGTGAATTATATAATACAAGTTAGTTGCCGTGTATCCCTCTATTGTACGTGTGTGCACTGTACTGTATGCCGTGTCGCTGAGTCGCTACCAAATATCGTATCTGCGTGGAGGAAAGTATGCGGTGATCGATGACAATCGACGGTTGCCGGACTTATCCAGAATTATTTATTTTAATAATATAAGTCGCTCCGTATATATATTAGGGTGATTCAGAAAATAATATTTTTTTTTTTTTTTTTGCATACAGGTTCAAAAGTTTCATTTAGATAAAAAAGACGCCTCTGAAAATTAGAGCTCTTAATATTAACACTAAAAGGTTCCGCATTGCACTTTGCTATTTTCCATAACACGGAAAAAATTTTTTTTTCGTCTTCTGGTTTTCATAAGTAGCTAACGATGCGCTATAGGAGTAATTGGCAGGCATATTTTTGTAGGTAATTGAATGTTCTACGAAAAAAGTTTCGTATCATTTTTTAATGAATCTATTTGTTCAAAAGTTATTTGAGGTTGAAGTCGAATTCATATTAAATTTTTAGATTTTTTTACTTTTCCGGCGAAACTATCAGACCTATTACAAAACATCATGAGACCTTCTTTGTAGACAATTCTATTCGCTATAAGTTATTCAAATAAAGTTTTTTCGAATTCCGCATTGTTTTCTAGTTATTTTTATCTTAATGTCAAGCTCTTAAACTCAATCAGAAAACTATTTCTTTTATGAGCTTGACTTAAAAATAAAAATGACTAGAAAAAAATGCGTGGTTCGAATAAACTTTATGAAAATAACTTCTCGGGAATCAAATTGTCTACAGAAAAGGTCTCCTGATATTTTGTAATAGGTCTGATAGTTTTGCCGGAAAAGTAAAAAAATCTCAAAATTTTATATGAATTCGACTTCACCCTCAAATAACTCTTGAACAAATAGATTTATCAAGAAATGATAAGATACTTTTTTTTTGTAGAGTATTCAATTACCTACAAAAAAATGACTGCTAATTATTCCTATGACGCATCGTTAGCTACTTGTAAAAATCAGAAGACGAAAAAAAGATTTATTCTATGTTATTCTTATGGAAAATAGAAAAGTGCAATGTGGAACCTCTTAGTATTTATATTAAGAGCTCTAATTTTTACGGGCGTCTTTGTTTAGCTAAATGAAACTTTAGAACCTATTTGTCAAAAAAAAAAAAAAAATTATTATTTTTTAAGTCGCCCTAAAATATATATATATATATAATTGGCGACGTTACTTTAGGATTAGATGGCAATAATCACTTCCTAAGTCGCCGACTATCAAAGAGTGAAACGTTGTGAGTGATGATGAGAAGAGGAGAGATGGAAAAAGGTATCAGTGGGGTAAGAGGTGTTTCCTCTAAGTATACGATAACTGAGAATTCTCAGTTAGGCGTGTCTATGGTATACCCCACCTAAGACGCCGTGTTGAGTTACATGTTGAAAATTTTATATATTGAAACAGGCATAGGGACAAGGTATTGCAAGAGGCGCGAGTTGTGAATGCCATCTCACGGAGTGAAGCCGAACCACATCTATATACTAGCAGATCCGGCCCGCTTCGCGGTCAATAAAAATGCATTACTTATATATATTATCTTACATATATATTATAAAAAGAAGGTGTTTGTGCCTATAGTACGATTTGCCGTCGGAATTAACCATCGCGACCGAATAGTGTTTGCATGTGGTCGTAGTCATAAGTCTCCCATGGTGCAAGAGGTGGTTGCGAGTGATAACTATAAGGGTGTGGAAGATATCGGGGTTGAAAGAAGATGAACTTTGAAAATGTGTCTACGATTGGTTGAGAATTTTCTAGATTGTTCTAGAAATTTCAAAAATAATCTAGACATTTCGGGAATAATCTTAAAATTTCAGTTCTAAAATATTAATTTATTATCCAGATTATTCGAAAATCAATTCTAATCATTCTGGAATGTTCCAAAATGAACTTAGTTGATTTAAATTATTTAAGATTATTTTTTCTGCTCTCCGGCCGGAAAGTGGCAACTTTCGGGCCACTGCCCTGAACGAAGTTGCAACTTTCCGGCTTCGTCGAGCAGAAAAATAGTATACGCACCTTGGCCAGTAAAAAGGAAAGCCTCAGACCACATGTTTGTCAGCCTCGGCCAACAATTACATGTGCTCTGAGACTTTTCTTATTTTACTGGCCTAGGTATGTAATATACTATTAATTAATCAAGAATGTTCTGGATTGATATACAAAATATCTAGACACATCTGAAATGTTCAAAATTGAACAGAGTTGATTTCAATCACTCGACATTTATACTAATTAGTCAAGAATATTCTAGATTGTTGCGAATATTTGGAGAATCATTCGAAAGCTCCAAATTACAATCAGTTGATTCAAATCTCATAAAAATAATTATAATTAGTTTAGAATGTTTTGCAAGGTTCTGGAAATCATATAACATTGAAAAAAATTTAAATATATATTAGGGTGGCCCAAAAAAATCAACTATTTTTTTTTTTTCGAGTCTCTTATGAAAATTTGTTGGCTTACGATGTTTTAAGATGCTTCTCCACAAATCAGCTCGATAAAAAATTTTCAAGAGGTCGCTCACGAATTTTTAAAATATCAAAAACGATCGAAATTTGAATTTATCATTTCAAATTTTTTTCTTTCTCGTTGCAGCAATAGTTTATATTTATAAAATCATGTATATGCTGAAAATTTCAGCCCAAAATTTAAATAGTTATACGGTGCTCACGAATTTTAAATATTAACTGATAATATGTAACTAATACTTTGAATTAGTTTTTGTATTTTTTTATAACTCAATAATTGTCATTTCACTAAAATATAACTTTTGCATAATCAAAAATATGAAGGACAGTCTGAAACAATAAAATTTGGTAAGTTTTGAATAAGCGAAAAAACCTAAAAATTGAATTAAAAAGTAAAAAAGTATGTAAGTTACTTATTACTTCTATTTCTTGAGTTATATTTTCATTGATTGTGATGCAAATTGATGGTGAAAAAATTGAGAAGCTTTATTATTAATATTCAAGGGTCACTAGAAAACGTTTAAAAGACAGCATTGTTCTAATCGATTTTAAGAGCTTGTCATTAAAATAGAAATAACTAGAAAACAATGTAGAATTTAAAAAAAAATTGTCAATGATAATTTGTAGAAAATAAAATTGTCTGCAAAAAATATTCATGACATTTTATGATAAGTCCGATAGTTTTGTCGGAAAAGTAAAAAGATTTCAAAATTTACTCTAACGTCTTCGAGCTCCAATAACTTTTAAACAGATAGATTTGTCAAAAAATTATAAGAGACTATTTTTGTAGAGCGTTGAATTCCCTACAAAAATGTATACCTGGCTTATTCGTACGATGAGCCATTGCCGAAGTAAAAAATTCCAAACTAAAAAAATTATTTCTTTCCACGTTATTTAAATAAGAAATAAGATATCACGAAGCGCCACCTCTTAATATTAAAATAAAGAGCTCAAACTTCCACAGAATTTTTTTTTCGTCATGTCGGACGATATTTCATGGTATCTAAGTAAAAAAAAAATTAAAAGTTTTATTTGGCGCACCCTAATATATCTATGTAGCGTTGCTACAATAATTACGATCGATCAATTTCGGCAATTCACGCCAAACATCGATTTTTCTATATTTCGTCTCTGGTCCCCGAGTGGGCGAACCTCCGCCATTTTGTGTCTCAAAACATCATGGCGCCCACAAAAACTCGGAGATGATAGAACACTAGGTGATGGATGAGGGCAAGTGTGTATAATGGCATGTCTGAAATCCTAGTGCTTATATGAGTGGTGGTTGCCCTTATGGGTCTGTGGGAAGAAATCGTGCCGACCACTAACCATGAGCATTCTGTTGACCAATACAGGGAATTGGTACCATGGGAGACCCATTCCAAGCCCCGCTTCGACCAGTCTCTCTATTTCCTGAGATGGGAGGAGTGTGGGTCGATTTTCGGTAGGATTCGTGGTGGCTGTGCGTGAGGCACCCACATGCACTGCATGCCTAATAGGTACGCTAATGTGAGCTTATGCTCATATTCCGCTTTTATAATATTATGGTGGAGGATAGGCGATTACGCAGCGCGAGTATGCCCAAAAGGGCGTGGTATCGGCCTCCCGTCAAACGGAGGTGAACGGTCATGCCATTCCGTTACATTAATTAATTAATTTCGTCTCTGGCCCCCGAGTGGGGATCCAACGCCATTTTGGGTCTCAAAACATAATGGCGCCCACAAAAAGCTCGGAAATTAATGAACACTAGGTGACGAAGAGGGCAAGTGTGTATAATGGCATGTCTTAAATCCTAGTGTTTATATGAGTGGTGGTTGCCCGTATGGGTCTGTGGGAAGAAATTGTGCCCACCACTAACCATGAGCATTCTGTTGACCAATACAGGAAATTGGTACCATGGGAGACCCATTCCAAGCCCCGCTTCGACCATTCTCTCTATTTCCTGAGATGGGAGGAGTGTGGGTCGATTTGCGGTAGGATTCGTGGTGGCTGTGCGTGAGGCACCTACATGCACTGCATGCCTAATGGGTACGCTAATGTGAGCTTATGCTCATATTTCGCTTTTATAATATTATGGTGGAAAAATAGGCGATTACGCAGCGCGAGTATGCCCAAAAGGGTGTGGTATCGGCCTCCCGTCAAACGGAGGTCGACGGTCATGCCGTTCCGTTACATTAATTAATTTCGTCTCTGGCTCCCAGAAGTATTTTTGGCGCCTTCTAGGGGACGTCAAAAATAGCAAGTACCACCCTCTTTGCAGGTTCTGGGACCAGTACTCCAACCGTTAGCCAGGGGCCGTTCACTCAATGCTTTTAGATGGGAGTGAATTTTGTCAGTCTGTCGACCACATCAGTACCAACTTCAAGGCATGAAATCTATAGTTTCTAGGTTTTATACTAATTTTGTTTTAATATAGCAGTAAGATCAGCAGTGACGAGGTACTAGTGGCGCTACCTTTCAACTAAAGAATTTGAAAGATAATAGCGGAAAACTTTTGAATAGAGAAAAAAATTAAACTATAATAAAAAACATTATTAATCAAAAATGAATAATTAATTAGTAACATAATGGAAAACATATTATTGGTTTAATATTTGTTTAATATCAGATATCTCATACTGACTGCGGTTAAATGAACAATATGAATGGTTTTTTTTGTTTTCATTGTAATTGATTTGTATAAAAATGAAACTGTAAGATATTTAATTTATTTTTTTCAATACAATAATTAAAGGTAGTTAAAAAATTGAAACAAAAATATGAATAAATTAATAAATGTTGTTTTTAAATTTTAAATTTCTTGCGACATAAATAAAATAACATTGGTTGAGTCAATTTTATTTAAAGACACTTTATTTTTTAACCAAATGTAACATAAAAAAAATTTGTATTTTCAATTATAAGTAATATAGTTTTATTATATCATTAATTTTTGAAAAATAAGGATAAATTTTTTACAAAGATTAGTATACTAAAAAGTGAACTATAATACTAAATTATGTTAATAATTGCTATGACCTACATCAAAATAATACAAGAGTTATACAAGAAGTTGTAAAAACAAAATTGTTCTACAGATTGTGCCACAAAAAAAAATAAACTTCAAAAATTAGTGTTTGCAACTATAACCCGAAACCGGGGTATCAATATAAGAAATTGAGACATTCCAAACCATAAATTAAATTTTATAAAACGTGTCATACATTTTTATAGTATCAGTTACGATTTTTCAAAATTTCAACATAAATTTTTCTTGCGCAGACAATAAATTTGGATACTTGCTATAATCATTCACGTTTTAATAATAAATGCAAGAATTACTATTTAGAATGATAGTATTAACGAATCACTTTATCATTTTATTACTCGTTGTTTTTAAATTGATATAGTTTATCTTTTTCTCTGTACAATATACAGTACAAAATATACATTCAACTATTCTAATTGAGTAATCTTATAAAACAATAACTTTCACTCTTATGACATAATTTACATGTATAATACTTAGTCTATTATTTAATCTATTCTCCAAAAGTTCTCTCCTATGAACATTAATGATAACAGTGTTCTTTATTTTACAAGGCTTGACCCAGTAAAATAATATATGGTAAATTTAAATTTAAAGAAGTATCAAAAAAATTTATACATGTCAAAATTCAGTAAATTTAGGAGAGAAATTTTTGAGAAAAACTTAAAAGTCATCATTTCTTTACTATTACTAAATTATCACTCGAATTTAAGTTTTTTTTCTTCGTAATTGTCTGAAGGTTGTACTGATACATAGTTAGGTGCAAGCAATATCTAGAAAAAGAAAAGATTTTAGTAAAAAGCATACCATTATTATTAATAAATTATTTATTTTCAACTCATCTTTTTATGAAGTCACTTCTTTCCTTGGATTAAAATTTGATAGCTCGTGACAATGATTTTCACTAAAAATATATAAAAAAAATTATTTTAGTGCACTATTCATATTTATATTAATGTTGTACAAATTTGTTCTCGACTTACGTGATTACTATGATTAGTACTGGTGCTTTTTTCAGGGCGGTGAAGCGATCGTCGTACAATAAATTGATGGCAAATATTATTTCTTCAGAGTCAAATTCTAGAAATCAAAATTGAAGTATAAAAATTTTTGGCTGCTTTAGTAAAATACGCGAATTAAAAAAGTAAAATTTACTATACATACCATTTTCCTCTTCCACTCAATTCAGATATTTCAGCTGCATTTGCTGATCGTTGTTCTTTTAACTGTTGTTCCCGGCTTAATTTACTGCACTCTTGTTGAATTAAAGAAGTTACTAATTTTTTAACAATTTCTTTGTTGACAATGGATACATGCGCAACGCAAGAATTCCATGAGGTAGAAAATAAATTGTTTAAAAATGCGTTAATTCGGCTGACGATATTCCTCTCATGTAATTTATTTTTATAATTTTCATTGAAAAGTTTAACTGCTGTTTGAAGTGCTTCTTTCAACGAATCAGTTAATATTGACGAGTAATCTTTGAACATACAACTTTTGCAATGAATACATGAGTGTTGGCCAAGGATTTTGAAATGGTATTCAGTGTCGCTTCTCGGAGATCGCCATCCATCGCTGAACCATCTTCGCCATCAATTTCCACTCCTAATAAATCCATAAAAAATTCAAAATTATCGTCAGCATCTTCTATATGAACACGTGGCGCATCTACTTCTTCAGGAGTTGGAGCGGCAGTTGTAGCAGTAGTAGAATTGAAATCATTCGTTTCCTTTTCATTAATTGGTTTCTCTACTTCCATTAATAAATCTTTCAGTTGAATTATTGCATGACGATCTTCTACTTCACAATTTGCTCCTTCAACTTTAAACTTGGAAAATATAGTGACCAAAGTTGTTTTAAAGGCACTAGTAAAGTGCATTGCAGTCAGCTTGTGATCGCGGCCTTGTAAATTTTTAATTTGGCCAAACGAATTCTCCAGAGCATCTTGAGTTATCAGTCTCATGTTTATCTTCTCTAATCCAGCTTCATTTAGCAGAAAATGACACAAGCTCTGGGCTGCATTAACGTTATTTAATAATGCTTTGGGGGTTGGAGTGATCACTGTTTCTTTTTCACCATCTAATCGAACAAAGTGTAGCCCTGCCAAATCTTTTCTGATTTCTGCCCAATAATTTGAATGATAAGATATTGAAGACACTAATGCTCGAGACGTATTTTCTTTTTATCCTCACCACTAATCTTACTTCCATTAAGGGAATCAAAAAGCTTGTCCATTTGTTCAATAACAATGCCAGTGTTATATGCAGAGGGATATTTCGCCGGATCTGAAGTTCCCATTGATTTTAATTTTTCAGCGGTTGTGTGACTAAGTACTTGTGCTACCAAGCTGACCGTCATTTTTGAAGTGTTCGTCAGATAAATATGTTCATCCTTCAAGTGGCAATCAGGATCAGTTAAAAATAACTGCACAACATCTCTCCAATAAGCTTCCATTCTTTTGAATTTTATAATATTACCAAGATATTGGCTTTTGTGTTTAGATGGATTGTTTTTCTGCCAGTTATCTAAGTTGCCAACGAAATTATTTCTAGCAGTTTTTTCTAAATGAGTAATATCAAAAAATATGAAGATTTTCAAAGGATGTTCAGGTAATTTGAAATAAGACTGGTCGTACTGATTGTTGGTATCATTAATAAGTAGATTGAATGCTCCTCTATTCGACGAGCCTTGATCACATACAGTGGCGACCACGGTTAATCCAGCTTCAGTTACTAATCCAATTATTTTTTTTATCAAACTTTTAAAACGTACTTATTCATCGGTCCACTTGTTAAATGAAATGAAATAGGTTGTCTCTTTTCGCAATTGATTAATTGTAAAAGGAAAACAGTCGCATAATTGGCTAATTCCGGTTTTACGATTCCATTGACATCATCGTGAAATCCACAAACAGAGTCATTGTCTTCAATGAGAGTTAATTTTCGTTTAACCGTTGATTCGTCCATAGTAATGCTGCAATATCTATCCTTGACATCCAAACGAGCAACACCTTTTGCCAAAGCCTTAATAATGGCGTCATTGATACCTGGTTTCAACTGAATATTCGCAAACGCTCGCTTCAAGGTACTTTCACGCGGTAGTTTAAGGTACTGTTGTTGAAAGCGATAGCATTTTGGAGAACGTTTGTATATATCAATTGCCAATAAAGTTTCTTCGTTAGTACAATGTTCGCCTCCTTTCTTCCGATGGTTGTTTCGTTCTTTTAGTTGTGACAATAATTTGAGTCCAGGGCTTAAATTTTTACTCAGCGACGCAGTGTTATTATTATTTAATTGTTCTCTTAACAATTCACATTCACGAATTTTCTTTTCAACCGGGGAAAAAAAATTTAGATCTGTTCAGATCAAATTAGATCTGATGTTTCAGATCTGCATTTTGGCCAGATCTGTTTAGATCAAATTTGATCTACTCTGATCAGAATTGATAAAAATGGTGGAGGGGATAATGAAGACAGAGTGTAGAAAGATTGGGGTGAGGGTGGAAGAGCTGGCTTCAGAGGCGAGGAAGGTGAGGGAGGAAATGAGAAGGATATGAGAGGCGGACAGGGTGGAAATGGGAAAAAGAATAGAGGAGTTAGAGAAAAAAGTAGAGAGTCTAGAAAAAGGGAAAAAGGAAAATACAAGTAATACGGAGGGGAGGGAGAAATTGGATAGTGAAGGAGGGTGGAAGAGAGGTAGTGGGATTGAGGAAAGGAGACTTAGGGGTTTGGAAGTAAAATTGGACAAGAGATAGAGGGAGGCTAGACGCAAAAACATAGTGATTAAAGGAGTTAAAGTAGGAGAAGGGGAAGAATATGTAAAGGAGGTAGAAAAAATTTGGGGAAAAATGGGAGTGGAGGGGGGTAGAGAAATGATAAGAAGAGTAGGTGGGGTGGATAAGGAGGGGCTAAGAATGGTATGGGTGGAATTGACGGGAATAGAAAATAAAAAAGAGGTTATGAAAGCGAAAAGTAAGTTGAAAGGAGTTCGGGAAAGAATTGAGGATGACCTAACGGTAGATGAGAGGAAAACAAGGTGGAAGATAGAAAGAGAAGCACAGAAAGAGAGATTGAAGGGAAATAGGGTACAGGTAGGATACATGAAAATGTGGGTGAATGGAGAGATGAAGTATTTGGAAAATCCAAAAGTGCACACCTCGAACGCTCACGTAATGTTTCCAATAATCAATTGACTTTTATTAATTATCGAAAAGCATATTTTGTTTGAAGTTACAAAAAAATTGTATCTGAATAATTAACACTATTTTTTTTTTTTGACTACCTGATACCGGTGATTCGCATTTAGTCACCAAAAGAAAAGAGCACTACCTCTCCGCTTCGCTTTCGAGGTGTGCAATAGTTAAATAATTAATGAAATAATAAATAATAATCTAATCACATCGAGTTTTTATTACTTTTTTTTACATGTTCCGCTAGGCGTCGCCCATAATTTTTGTTTCAATTTAAATATTATTTGTCGTGGAAAGAATAGTTGCTTTTAGTATGTTCCACCAGATGTCAGATATGAAGTGACCCAACGGTCCGCAAATTCCTCATAGTAAACGAAAAACTTCGCGTTCGAGGTGTGCAATACACCGAAGGCAAAAAGAGAATCTACTCAACAATTCTAATATTGTTATAAGATCGTTTATTTAAACTATCATTAAAGAAAATTCAATTGAAAAATTTATTTCTTGGACGTAGGTCAGCCCGTAGGAATGTAAGCACGATATTTGATGAAGAGCTCAATGAATCACTGATTTTTTTTACACTGAAAAAAAAAAATAACTCTTTACAAGTATAAATACTTCATTTAAACAAATAATTACTCAGTAGGGTGGTCGTTAAAAATTAAATTTTCTCAGGCGCCCCATAAAAAGCTCTTTGTAGTGAAAAAATACGTGGGGAATTTAGTTTTTTCGTTCTAACTAAAAAGAACACGTGCCGAAGGACGATCAAAGTTCATTTTTCGATACAATCGCTGTTTTTCTTAAATATCTCATGAAATATGCAGATTAAAGGAAAAAACTATAGCAGCAATTTTGTAAGAAATTAAATTCTTGACAAAAAAGGCCATGTTCTCTTTTTCTAAAGCATGTGTATTTATAAAGATATTTTGAAAAAACTTTTTTCAGATCTGAATGAATTCAGCGTTTTAAGGATTACAAATTTTGAAAATAACATTTTTCTAAGTATCCAGATACTGTAACAAGCATTAATAATTGATACGTTATGAGCTACGAAGTTGTCTATATTTATAAAAAAACGTTATTTTTAACATTCGGTATCCTTAAAGTGCTCAACTGATAAGATTTAGAAAAGTTTTTTCTTTAAATATCTTCATAAATACACGTTTTATAAAAAAAATGAACATGACTTGTTTGTCAAGAACTTAATTTCCTACAATATTGTTCTATGGTTTTGTCCTTAGATCTCCATATTTCATGAGATATTTAGAAAAAACCGCGATTGTATCGAAAAATGAACTTTGATCGTCCTTCGGCACGTGTTCTTTTTACTTAAAATGAAGAAACAAAATTCCCCACATATTTTTTTACTAAAAAGAAGCTTTTTATGGGGCGCCTGAGAAAATTTAATTTTTAACGACCACCCTATTACTCAGTACTATACAAACAAATACTATTCTTAACCATAGTAAATGTCTACTTCAGTCGAGTAATAATTTTTTGATTTAAGAATTTTTATACTGATTTTGAGAAAATATACTTGGTTGAAGTACATTTTGACTAAGAGTAAACAAACATTTACTCGGTAACGTATTAAAAAAAAATAACAATTAGTCTTATTTCTAGAGCATGCTTTTTTACATTTATCGAGCCTTTATATTGCGCCAAAGTTTACCAGCAGTCGTCAATTCAGTAAATTTTCTGATTTATGGATTTACTGAAAGATCGTTTTCGTCATTTCATCGTACTCATTTTGATTAATTAAGTTATTAAATTTTTTTAAAGACAATTATCATCATTCGTATTATTTATATTATCGTAATTGAATTAACGATTGAAAAGTAAACCTAAATGCACTGGCATAATACGAATACCTTGCCAGATTTCACCATCAAATTCAAAAGTACTTACTTTTCTGTAAGCTGCGATAAAATGATGATTGACTTCATTAACCATCGTTAAAGGTATGAGTGACTGTGTTACAGCTGGTATTATTTTACTGATATATTGTTTTTTATGTGATCCTTTTTCTACATTAATACTGATCACTATCAAATTCAGTGCATCACTAATTGCATAAAGTGAGCCTTCATTTCCCCATACTTGGTCATAAGCTACCATTCGTAAAAAGTCATCTAATCTAGGGTATTGTATGTCTTGTTGATTCCTATTTTGAACTGAAAAACCACCACGGGAAAGCAATATTCCGTATTTATTTTTATTACAAACAACATGATTTATGATAAATAATTTAATAATATAATATTTTTCCTCATCATAATAAATCAATTCAGCCAATGTTCGGAATAAACAGTTGCCGTCACCTTTCACATTGACAAATAAAAATGTGTCATTAAGAAGTCGATTTACAGCAGAATTTTCTGCTGACAAATGTTTTTCATTGAGCATAAAGTTTTGATTTGGATTTAAATTATCAAAATGATAATTCGATCGGTTTCTTATGTTATTGGCAACAATGTTATTAATTTCAGTTGAAAGTTCAGAAATTGTTTCATGGTTTCGGCGCATAATTTCTAAGATTTCTTTCCAAGATGAAGTAGTAGTTATATTGTTACGGCGTAACATGCGAAAATACGGAAATATTTCATAATTAAATGAACAAAACTTAAATTTTTATAAAAATTAAAACTAACCATATCAAAGGTCAGATGAGTAGTCAGAACTTGTTGATGTAAACAAAGAATACTATAATTCTCCCTTTTTTATTACTTATAAAGAAATAATAAACTAACTAACGAATTGAGCAATCAACTAAACCGTGATAAGCTCCCTAATGCTTGCAACCTTAACAGTACCATATTTCAATAATGCCACGCGAGGCTCCTCCGTTTTTTCTTAGAAGGCCAAGTGTCACCACCCTGATAACCTTTATATCTATGCGTCGTTGACTTTACATTTAGTTCACCTAAACCCTCTGCAGTCTTCCTATTATCTTCTAATCCAAATAAATATTGAATTTTATTTAATTATTAATTAAATATTAACCAACTAAAACGCAATATCCCAACGTACCAATACGAAAACAAGATAACAACTCACCAACTAGCTACGCAGCATCGGACAACCATAACATACCATGATAATGAATTAAATAATAATTCCTTAACCTCTAACAAAGAATAATCAATTTCATAACCACCTAGCTATAATAAGAGGAGTAAAATTATAATCAATCGGTAAATAAGGAAAGGTAGAATTCATGTTTAGATAAAAATCTATATACTAACTAACTAACCATCAGAGGCCGATCAAGAAACCTAACTCTTTCGCTTCACCCTTGTCTCACTAACACATACGTAAGCGCGTAACTTCTACCTTTAATAACTCAGCTAATAATTTAAAATATGATTAACCAAAGTTTTCACGACAACCCATTCGTGTCCCCTTACCGACGAGATTAATAATATTTGCAAACTATTATTTATTTGAACCTGAAAACAGGCATAACTTCGAAACCACTAACGGTAGAAACAAATAATCATAACCCATCGATAGATAAGGAAAAATCGATTATTAATTATTAAACTCTCAAATCTTAAACTTAACGGTTAATTCGTAATTAACCCTTTAAAATAAGCCCATTTAATGACATGGGATTGCATCTTTTTCGTCCATTAGCAGAATTGATACGGCCTGCCTTCTCGCACTCCCAAGGTTCTTCTTGTGACGTACCGTGTGACGTACCTCGTCATTTCTCTCTCTAACCCATACGAATGCATCGCTAATTTCTAATTCTAATAACTCGATAAATAATTAAAATAATGAGAAACTAAAAATATCATTATAATCCAGTCACATACTTCATCTAACTGAATCGATAATATTTCCGGATTATCTAATAACTATCCCGTAATAATTAAAAATACGTTAGCACTCAACCAATAACAGTAGAACGAAACGACTATAATCAATCGAAAGACGATAACGAGAGGATTACTAATCAATAAACATTTACACCTTAAACCTAATTAATAAGGCGTAATTAGCCATCAAAAATAAGGCTCAACCAATACATTGACTCAGATCTAGAACCTTCTCCCCAGGCGTGGCTCATGACTCATCTGTTGCTACCGCTACTTCTTGTGACGTATCGTCTGACGTATTTTGTCACTTCTCTCTCTAACACATACAATTATATCGATAAATTATAGGTTAAATAACTCGATAACTAATTAAAATATCGACTAACTAAACATCTCACACTAATCCAGAAAAATAACTTATCTAATTAAAACAATAATAACTCCAGATGACTTAATAATTACCCCGCAATAATTATAAATAAGTATACCATTGCAGCCAATACCAGTAGACGAGAATGACTATAATCAATTGAAAGCTAATAACGAAAGAATTAATAATCAATAATTATCTATATCTTAATCTTCATTAGTATTCGGTAATTAACCATTTAACATAAGGTTCACCTAATAACATTGAGCTGGATCTAGAAGCTTCGTTCTAAGGCGTGGCGCATGACTCATATGATCACCTCTTTCTCTAACGCATATGACTATATCGCTAAATTCAACTTTAAATAACTCGACAAATAATTAAAATAATGAAAAACTGAAATTATCACCATAACCCTCTAATGCAGGTCTATCTATAAACCTAATAATAAATTCCATTTATTGAATATGGTAATTGAAAATAGGTGTAACTTTTAAACCACTGATGATAGAAGGAAATGACTATAACCAATCGAAAGATAATGACAAAAGAATCAATAATCAATAACCACCTATACGATAATTCTAATTAATAACCCGTAATTAACAGACTAAAATAACTCCTATCTGATAGCATGGGGTCGGATATCTTTCTTCCACCCGTAGCCCTTACCATCGTCTTTTTTTTGAGTCTTTGTCATTGTTCTAGAAGTTTCGATCCGAGATCGTCACGTACGCCTTTTCTTACATCCCACCCCGCCAGTATTCGACTCTGCTCAATAACATTAGTTTTCGGTAACAAAATGAAATTTAGGTCGCGCGTGTAACCCCTCACCTATGATTGGCGCCTATATAAACCGCCGCAAATCGGACCTCAATGCCCATTATTTATCAAGCTTTTGATTACGTATAAACTTATTATTCTAAAATATTAAAATTTGATTTCTTTGTTCGAGTCGCTAATATTTAAATTCAGAATTCATACAATTCAAAGTGAATTATTCTAAATAAAATAATTTCGATTTTGAATTCTTTTATTCAACAATACAAATAATTTAACTAATTAAATTATTTCTGTTGAATATTATTACTGTTTTAAAATATTATTTTTCATATTTAAATAAATTTCATCAGTTTGAAAGTGTATATTCAGACAGATTGTCAATTATCCAGTATAAGTAAACTCCCCTTTGCTCAGTTTTACATCAACAATTCTCAACATTCAAAAACCATAACCAATTATCAAGCCGCCTGACAAGAATTTATTTCAAAACAAGGTTCAACCTACAACAATTTATTTCGAAGCGAATTTCAATCTACAATCTGGTCTCCAACTCAGCCAAATATTGTATCCTGACATTTTATTATATTGAATAAACCAACTGTAAGTTAAATCAATTGTTCATTTATCTAGTGATAAGACACATCCATTCACCTCGTACATCCTACTTTCGTATATTGACATACTCGACACTAAATAGCGAGGTCCCCGCTACCGAGTAAATGGCTTAAGTGCTTTGACTCAAAATTAAGGGACTGAATAACGTGTGTTTGTCATCCAGGACGTAACAATATCAAGCAAAATCTGTCGGATAGATGGTAAATACCTTAGTTTTCGCAATTCAACTTTTTTCATTTTATTTACAGCACTCTTCATATCGTTGTTTAATTTTTTTATGCTTATTTTAGATTTCTTATTATTTAAGTGACATTTTGTTTTTACTTTAGAAGAATTTTTAGTTATTTTTAATTTTGCACTGTCTGCTTTATTTTCATTATCTTTAACTTCTTTTTCCATTTGGTTATTTACTAAAATTGGTTTAGAAATAGTAGATTTAGAAGATTTTAAATGATCGATCAATTTTCTATCAGGAACTTCATTTGCTTTGTTACAAAAGTAAATCGGTTTATGATCTGACGTAACACTTTCATAAGTGCCAGACATATAATCAACCAAATTGGTAAAAATCACATCAATTTGTGTATTGAAATTAGTTGTTGAAATCGCTGTTGATAGTGCTCTTTTTAAGGACTTATGGTCATTCATGTACTTTTCTAACCATGAAATTTCATTACCATAACAATCTTTATTAAAGTCACCAATGACCACTAAATTATCATCTGTTTTACAGGAATTAATCATAATATCCATATTCTTTTTAAATATTTCTCGAGAAACTTTGGGTGATTTATAGCCTCCTATAATATATAAGTCATTTATAAATAGAGATACTAAGTCTACATATTCAACTTTATCATTAGATTGAAAGTCATGAATTACACTATTGCATATGGAAACTTCAAGTTGATTTTTTTTATAAACAATTAATCCACGAAGAAATTTTTTACCGACATTATTACTGTCAGATCTGTAAATGATGTCATAACCATCAATGGCAACGTCATCCGTTGGTAATGTACGTGTTTCAACGAAAATCATAATATCTGCTCCATAAAACCATTTATCATTTCGAACACAACCTATGTACTCAAGAAGCGATAGCGCATTATGGTATATGATTTTAACCCCATGCAACTCGCTTAAAGGCTGTTCGAAAGTTAATAAGCGTTTTTCATTTCTCAAACGATCTAATTCAACTTTCAAATCACTGGTATCATCTAATAGAGCTGGCGGTTTAAAATTTCCATCAATGAATAGATTATCAGGGTTAGTTACACGACTGCAACCAACATATTTCATTGTTCTTGACATTCCTTTGATATGAATAACACAGCCTGACGGATAAGTTTGACCTTGGCTTTTGTGAACTGTTACGGCTTCTGCAGAAATTAACGGAAATTGCTTTCGTACAGCCATCTTTTTTCCTACTGCAATATCCGTAACTACGACCGGAAAGATTGGAACAAGATTTGAATCTCTACTCAAATTATTATCTTTTAGTAGTTTTCCATAACGGCCTCGAGCTTCTCGTCCAATATTACTATCATCAAACTTTAACCAAAGTGTTGTGATATTTTTTGAGACTTGATCTTTCGTTACATGCTTCAAAGTACCAGTTGCTCCATTTACCAATCCATCTGATGTATTGATATTACGTGTAATCATCGATTTAGCACCTATTTTAGTTAAAATATTTGTAGGCAGCCCGCCAGTTCTATTAGTTGGTAAACCACAAAGAGATTTAAGAGTCTTTTGAACTATTTCTTTACTTAGTTTTTTATCGTTTTGAATATGATCTTCAGCTATATGTTCAAATAATTCACCTGGCATGTTACGAATTTTGTTATCATTATATGCTTCAACGTCTTTGTTCGTATAAAAGAGATGAATCGCATCGTGAGGAACATTAGGTAAATTGCTTCTTGATTCGAAAAATTGTATATCACTAGCAGTCATTGTTCCCATAGAAAGATTATTCAAAGCATTTATGAAATTTACATTATCTTGACGCATAACTCGAGTTAATTCATAATATTCGAAATCAATCCAATTGTCTGTTGCAAACAATAAACTATAGGTAGGATCAGCAATATTTGGTTGAAACGATTTACCTGGGTTTGCTTTGTTCCATTCTAATTTTCTGTCTCTTAAGTAATGTTGTGCTGTATAATAGATTGGTTTATCCATCACAGGTGAAAGTTGTTTCAATTCGCCAACGAAAATGACTGATAAACCACCAAAAGGAGAGTTATTGCCAGTAATTTGCTGAAGTCGAGTATCAATTTGATTTAAACGATTACGACCAATCATTGAAACTTCATCTATAAAAACAAGTTTTACGTGTCGCATTTCAAATTTTAAAGATACAACGACACTAGAACTTAAAGCTGGAATGTTTCCTCTCATATTATCAACAGGTAAATTAAAGCAACTATGAATAGTTGTACCTCCAATTAAGAATGCAGCTTTACCAGAAGGAGCAGCTAATATAACTTTAGCAGATTCAGTATCTGAACAAGCAATTTGCTTGTTATAATAAGCGGAAACAGTTTGATACAAAAGTTTAATCAAAAAAGATTTTCCAGTTCCTGCTTGGCCACAAATAACTAATCGAACAGGTTTATCACATTTCTGAGCATGCAAGCAATGTATCACAACTTGAAGTTGCTGTTCATTTGCTTTTAAAAGTAATTCTAAAACATCATTCTCTTTCATTACTTTAGGTACACTAATTTAATAATCCTTTTCTTGTGCATTAGAATAATCAGTATTTTTTGTTTCAGTAAATAAGTCAATAAACTCATCACCCTCAGATTCTTTTTCAAAATTAAAGACATTACTACCCTGTTCTTCGTTATCATCATCATCATCTTCGACATTTTTAAAAATATCTCTAATGAAGTTTTCATCTACGTGGTAAATTAATGCTCGATTTTTTTAATCAAATTTTTATTTTTATTGTACACTTCCTTTTTTTCAACTGAGCTTAAACCTTCAATTTCAATTTTTTCATTACGAAACGGTAAGAATAAAAGTATTTGCTCTCGAAAATAATTGTCTTCATCTTGATGCTTATTATAATTACGGATTCGTAATATTTTACGCTTCGCTCGCTCTTTTACATCATTTTCATCGTTATCACTATCGTAATCATTGTCACAATCGCTTTTTTGACTTTCTGAATCTTGGTCAATTTTTTTTGTTCTAGTTTTTGCTTTTAGTTCATTTGGCTTGTTGAATCCTGTAGCAAAATCAGCCAAGCACATAGCTTCATATTGTTTATCACGTTTACAGTATTTATCAATTATGTTATCTTGATAAATATCTGTGGAATTAGGCGCCAATTTTGCTAATTCTTTGTTTCGTTTAACCACTCGACTTCTTTCGTCTATTGAAAAAGTAGGAACAAATACTCCAACCCGGCTTGATTTAAAAAATGGTAAATGAAGCACAATACAAGCAGCTTCCTGGGCTGATAAAACTCTTGAGTTAATAAACGCATTCCCAAATTTTTTTACTTTTTCAAGATTAGTAAAATCTTTACGTGCGAATTGTTCAATCAAAGTTCTGAATAACTTCGCCATATCTTTATCAACCTTCACAACATAATCAGTTAAATACTTAATACACGCATACGGATCACTAATAAATTGAATATCCATGTTAGATTTCAATAAGCTTAAAATATCTGGATTGTATGCGTTTACGAAAATCTCATTACTTTGACGTTTTAAAAATACGCGAGTGGACTTAAGAGGATATCTAGCAGCTTTTATATATTCAATTTCCGACATTTTAAGTTCTTTTAAAATTTGTGAGAATGGAATTTCACGTGGAGTTTTTGTTAATTCATGAAGATAATTTTTAACTCTTTCGAAATTCAATTTAACTTGTTCGTTCCGTTCTTCTGTGGGTAGTTTAGTTAAGATTTTTGTTTCAGGCATAGGCCATAATGGATAGTGAAATCGACACGTTTTTACATTTTTCATACCTTTGTAACACGTAAAAGTATGCCTATGCTGCTGATATTCCATAACGTATGGATTATCTTTATTTAATCGACATGTGATAAATTGGTCGATAAAGTCACGCATGTCTGTTCAGATGTACTATCATCTGGATTGTATTCCGGTGCATTGTTCAACTGTGCTACAATGTGAAAATGCAAAACGCCCTTCTGTTGAACTTCACTTTTTTGAACGGAATCTACGACATGATATTTTTTAAAAGGGCCATATTCTTTTTTTTCTAAACAACTCAATATTGCTCTAAAATAGCGATGAATGTAGCGTGCACAAGTGACTGGATTGTTTCGTATCAAAAATGCTTTATCATCAATCTCAAGTTGAAGTACATCGTACAAACTAATATTTTTCTTGTATTGTTCTTCATAGAGTTGCTTTAATAAATATGGGTCATCATTAATTGAAATCGAAAAAGTATAAAACAAGTTAAACCGAGGCCTTTGAGCCATAAAAGCAATCATAAATTTTCTTTTATGTTCTGAATAAGCAGGGGAGCCTACAACAGGTGCTTAAAATTTGTATGCTTGATTGTTATTAATTAACTCATCGACTATATTACCCTGTAAGACATCTTTTGCAGCTACAGATTCATTTTTTAATCCTCTTCGGGTAATAAAGTTCATTGAATCCCTCGTTCGTTTCTGTACAGTCATTTGACCAAGCTGAAGAACAAAGGTGGAATCTTGACGACAACGTGAATCTTTATGAGTAAGCCAAAGTTTATGCCTTTCATTAATCGTAAGAGTTTTCATTTCATCAAAAGGTTCCCCTCCAAAAATATGTGGATTGCACAATATTTCATAATGTGGAATATTGTATATTGGAATTGGAATCTTATTTTCACCTGGCGCAATAATTCGCGTATGTTCAGCTACTTCACGATTCTGATCAATAATCAATACGTCATCTCGATCAAAATTTCCATTATCTCCATCAACATCCTCATTTTCAAAAAATTTTTCGAATAATTCATTTTCGGGATCCAAAAGATACTTCTTATCATTTTCATCGATGATAAAAGGGAGCTTTTCTTGAGAATATTGTGAAAAAAACTCGTCATTTTCTTGGATACTATATTTTTTATATAATGTAGAATTTTGTAAATATTTCCAAGACTTTCTTAAGTTATCAACCATGATAGACTCAGCCATATAATTATTTTTATATTCTTTTTTACGTTTAATCTTGATTTGGACAACTTGAGCATTCCCCGGATGCTGAGGTAGACATTTCATTATTTTTCCTACATCTACTTGAACATTAACAATGTTACCTTTAAGAGATAATTGTGGATTTGTTGTGAATTGTTGAAGAGGTATGATTTGTAAAAATGGTAACAAAGGAGACACTAATCTAACTTCAAGTGGGCTTAACTGTTTCAAATAATCTGGAATTTCTGTGAAAGATAGATTTTTTGTAGCAGCTCGTTTAGGGATTTCACCGTTTCTAAGATTACCCCAACATGAATCACAAAGAAATTCAGATTGCTTAAAATTATACGCATGGTTATCAAGATCTTTTTGTGTAATCAGATCTTTTTTATAATTCGTTAATTTATTTATACTATCATATAATTTGCGCATGCAGCATGTACAGATCTCAGGTGCTTTACGTTGTTTCGTTAAAACTTTAAGATATAATGCTGCAGATTTATTACCACTCTTTACTTGTTTTCTGAGATTATCTGAATAACTAATGCTACGTCTATACAAGTCATTCATACGCTGCTTTCGCTGCATTTCTTTCTGAAGCTGACGTAACTTCAGTCCAGATTCTGCATCCAGTCAAGCTTTTTTTGTAGCATTATTAACATTGTCACTGTGTATTTTTCGTTTCTGTGAATCTTGACGTTGTGATTTTTTGGTTTCTCTGTCGTTATCACGTTCATTTTGACGATAATCAACATTCTCTCGCAACTTGGATAGTTGATTGGCATTACGCTCACGTTCAATTGAACGAAAGATTTCATCTTTACGCATTTCAGCTTTTCGCTGATTATTTTTTACAAGTTCTGTAAAACGATAGTCTTCATTTCCACGAGTTTTTTTTACTGCATTACAGATGGATTGCCGTCGTTTATCAACGGATTGCTTTTTTGTTTTGGAATATTGAATTCAAGTTGTAATGTATGATACAATGAATTAGAAGAAAAAAATATTATATAACAACAACGCTTAAACTTTATGCTTAAAGGGGGGAATAAATAACGAAGAAAATATGTATGATTAATAAAATAATACGTTTATTGAACTTTCTTAAAATACAAAAATTAACAAATAGAAATAAATGTATTCTTTGCTTTTACATATTATACTGTAGTTTTCAAAATGAAAGTAAGTTTAAAAAAATAATATTTTATGTTACATGAATTAAGGTTACTTAATATATCACAGTACAAAATAAGTACTACGTATCCAATAACTTTAAATACTTTATAAATTAAGTGTTGAGAATAGCAGACACTTTATGAATTAACTGCTAAAAGTATTAGGTACTTTATGTATTGCTTGCCGATAGTAGTAGATACATTATGTACTGCTTGTCAATAATACCAGATATTTTATAAGTTAACTGCGGAGAATAGCAGATACTTTAGGAATTAACTATTAAGAAGAGCAAGCACTTTAAGAATTAACCGCTGAGAATAGCAGATACTTTGTGAATCAACTGCTAAAAATAGCAGATACTTTATGTATTACTTGTCAATAATACTAGATATTTTATGAGTTAACTGCTGAGAATAGCAAGTACTTTATAAATTAACTGCTAAGGATAGCAGATGTTCCGTAAATTAACTGCTAGAAATAGCAGATACTTTATGGATTGCTTGCCGATAATAGCAAATACTTTAGAAGTTGACTGCTGAAAATAGCAGATAATTTATATATTGCTTGCCAATAATAGCAGATATTGTATGAGTTAACTCTGCTGAGAATAGCAGACACTTAATAAATTCACTGCTAATAGTAGCAGATACTGATGACAGCAGATTCTGTAAATATCACTACAACTGTGTGAAAAAGTTAATTTTTAATTGTTGAATACCAAGTCACTGAAAAAGAAAAAGTTTTGTTATTAATAAGGGTAAAAAATCTATAAAAAAATTAGGAAATCGAAACATGCCTTAAACTCACACCGATAGAAGTATTTATTTGATATTAATAAATGCATTTATTTGAAACAGTTTTTCAGCCTTACATGGCTGAAATAAGCATTTATTTGCCTCAAATATTTATTTATTAATAGTTAACAAATCTCATATTTGAGTGAACATCACTGTGATTTTTGACTACAGCGCCACTTTCTGTTTACAATACCTTTCAGTATACTGTCTAGTGTAACAAATTCAAAATATAATCAACTAAATATTTTTTTATAAATAAAAAAAATGCTGAATATTTTTTAAATTAACTACTGTGCGTATTATTTTCTTTAAAAAAATAAACTTAAATGAGACTATAAATTATTTGTCATAACCTTACTTACTTTGCTTCATGTGTCATTTCCTATTCAAATAAGCCATTTATCAAGTATTAAGAAATATTTATTTGGTTCAAATAAATCTCATTTAATAAATCATTTATTAACTATTAATTAATCTTATTTGGTTCAAATAAATTCTTCTATTAGTGCATATGCTATGGTATTATATTTTCATATAATAAAATATAAGCTTCGCGTACAATGTGTGCAATATTAATAAAATTGAATAGATTAACGTTAATTAGACATTTTTAATTAGACAAGTCTTACAAATTTTTTAAAATGACATTCAAAACATTTATCTTGATATCATATTTCAATTCTTAAAAAATAATTTTTACGAGTTAACTTACTTAAATCAGTCAACATTTATTTTAATATTTATTTACTTCACTAACAATACAACGTTTTGAGATTTTGTCGCGAAGTTATAATTTATAAAATTTATTTTTGAAAGAAAAGTGATTTTGAAAGTCCATAAATATGTCAAATTGATCGTCAGAAACTGTTTACTTTTCAGAAGATACTAATGAATCTTATAATTAATGTTTTTATTACTTACCAGATGAGCAGAATTTGTTCTTTTCTTTTTAATATTTTGCTGATTTTAAACGAATAAAGAAAGCTAGAACAGGTTTATAATGAAAAACGTAAGTACTTATTATTCCACTATTATTAATAATACTAATTCCATAGACGGGCTGATACTTTCAAACAAGAAAAAATATGTAAACGATTATATGACGCTAATGATAAGTGTGTGCGTCATCTAAAGTTTACTAATGCAGTTAGTTCTTCAATAAGCCTTTTGGTTAATTTATCCAGCCGTTACTCGTAGACACTAGCGCCTTAGAATCTGAGGGCCAGTTTTTCGAACCAAGTTCATTTTTAATCCGGGTTCGAATTATCATTACTAGTTTATCTATATATTATTAGTGTACATAGATATACTAGCAATATTAATTTAAACCTGGATGAAAATAAACGCGGTTTGAAAGACTAATATTTATACAATATAGTTGTACATTTGTTGCCATTAATACCTGTCCCCTGTCTAGTTTGAATTTTGGACATTGGGGAGCCAGGTGGTATTAGCAACAAGCGTAGGTGCTGACTGATATAATATCGTTAATTGTATTTGATGCAAAAGTGGTACAGTTATGGTCATTAATGGCCTGGTATACTAAAAAATTTAGCATTGTTATATTTTTGTATACCAGGCATTAATGACCACATCTGTACATAAAGCGCATCTACTGGTTGAATATGAAAAAAAAAACATTAATTACTGTCTCTTACCCTGATAGCCACCCTAACCATAAGTTAACTACAAGCTACTGCCGTATTTTAAAGGTAACTTAAGGTTAAGTGTTGGAGAACAAGCAGTTACCTTTAAGTTGACAGTAAATTGTCTGCAATTTTCTATTTAATTTGACTACAAGTATTAACGTCAGACAATGACGTTAAGTTGATTGAAAGTTTCACTTCAAATTGACGGCAAGTTACATTCAAGCTACTGCCGTAATCTGAAGCCAACTTAAAGGAAAGTATTATACAGCTAAGGTTTGCCAGAAACTTTCTCATTAAGTTAGCCGAAAGTGTTACTGTACAACACTTTTAGAGCAATGTCTGGCTATCAGGGTAACGGCAATGAAAATTTTTTTAATACGTTTAGAACCACGGGGTCCGAGAAATTTTTTCATTTTTCTGAGCGATAGCTTCTCGGATTACAAGTTGATAGAGGAGTGCATCCGGAATTTTACGTCAAGTATCGGCAAAAAATTTATAATTATTTTTTTGACACAAACTATCTAAAAGCGTTTTGTTAAATTCAAAGTAACAATTATTTTTCAGCTCATTTCTTATAATTTTCAAGCAAACACTTTTTATCAACTCTTCTATCTGAGTAGCCAGATTTGCTCAGCTGGTTCCTCAACCTACCGTCAATTTTACATCAATTTAAGGCTGGCAAACTTTTGAGAATGAGTCGATTATCATAATCTGAAGGAAATTAGAAACATATGTTTGCCACCAACCCAAATAGCTAAGTTTGCTCAGCCAATGTTTAATTTTTGTTTGCCATTCAATACCGAATATAGGTTTTGGATAAGATAAAACTCAGTTCAATTTTCCTTCATTTGAAAAACAAACTATTGCCAAATATGAATATTAGAATTTTTTACTAAAATATAAAATACAAATTGACGTAAATTTTAGTTCCGTCAAATGAAGTCAAAATGGCTACAAAAGTTTCACATGAAAGTTAAATGGCGCTAACTTGCGCTCAATTTGAAAACGATTTCTGCTTTTGAATTAACCTTAGAATACTGATGTGCTCGGGTCCTCCACCCCAGCGCACTAGAGCACCTGCTATATACCCGGGAGAATTTAAATTCACAATTAAATTAGTAGAATAAAAGTGAATAACCAATAAAAAAAAAACTGCATGTATTATTAAGTATACAGATTAAAATGGAATTCAAGTGAAAAAATTTTAATGTAACGATTCCGAATAATCGATATAAATAACATCTAAATATAAATAAAAAAAAAAAAATTAATTATTAATTAATAACAAACATAAATAAAAATATGAATTTTATCATGTTGCATACACATAAAATTTATGCACGCACACTTACTGCAGACAGAAAGCATTATAAAATCAATTTTTAATTATATTTTTTATTAACTAATGATCGAGTTTTTTTATTTATATTGATACTACTTACAACGGTTATTTATAATCGAGATACTAAGATTTTTCACTTAAATTTCACTTTAATTAGCACACTTGATAATTTACAAATTTTTTTTTTTTTTTTAAATTATTCACTTTTTTTCTACTAATTCAATTATGAATTAGAATTTACCCAGGTATATAACAGGCACCCCAGTGCGGCGGGGCCGACGATCCGAACAAACCACAACGTTGTTTTTATAATTAGTTAAAATTTTCAATTCGAATAATGAATTTTTCTTAATCGTTAATACGTATGTTTATTGTTAAACTAAATAACACATATTAGTATATAATCATGTTTATTTATCTCGGTACATAGTATTTATAAAGGAACACTTGAAAGTAGGAACATACATCAATTAATTAATACAAACTATATTGATGTAACTATCTGTAATGCGTTATATACTTTGAACTATAAATAAATTTGAATAGTTATTGATACATGTGTTTTGATTATGAAATTAAAAAAACACGAAACCAATCATTAACATCAACAATCAACGACACTATATAGTGATAACTGTTCAGAATACATTATGTACTTGGTACAATAAATAGTTATAACATAAGATACTTAAGAATACGTTTTTATAATTAATAATTGTTAATCATTTTTTTTAATCTTACAATCGAACGAAACATATTTTTTTCACCATTAACTTACGTATTGTTTTTTATTATAAAATTAAAATTATTATAAAATTAAAAAAAAACTTAAGAGCAAAAAAAATTAACATTAACTGTCAATGAACGTATTTAATAAAACTTGCTTTTATTAATAGTTATAATAAAAAGACACTTTAATGGAGTAGAAAACCTTTAACCTTCTTGTTCTGATTACGGAGTTGAAAAAATCGTCCTTTCCAGTAGCTAAAAAAGAAAAAAATTGCATGTACATATAAATTAATTTATATATAAATGCATATATATATATATATATATATATATATATACATATATATATATATATATATACATATATATATATATATATATATATATATATATATATATATACATATATATATATATATATATACATATATATATATATATATATATATATATATATATATATTCAAGCTTTGCACATAAGAAAAAATTTATGCATATATATATATGAATTCAAATTGCACATAAAATTGTAAATATATATCTGAATCACGAAGTATAGATACAAGGAGTCCGAACGTAATGTTAAACGAATGGTCTCTATTTAGGGGACAGAAATTTTGTCGGTAGAGCGCGCCCCTTTTCATGAAGTACTCGTTTAAATCCTTACGCGGGAAGTTTTGTTACTATTGACAGCTCTGGAAAAAAATGTTCTAAGAAATTTGAAATTAAATAAAAGTTTTAGAAAATTCTTAGAAACTTGTCAAGTTTTGTAAGCCCAATAATATAGAGAATGTCAAGAGAAAATCTACCAAGCTAAAAACGAGTGGTATTAATGAATAATAATATATGAATTAGCAGAGACCATCCCATTTTATTCAATGAAAAAATATAGATGAATGCTGAGAAAAAAGTATTTAAATAGATAAAATTAGTAACTACAGATGATCTTAATAAATTTACTAGTTAAAATATTTAAAAAACTTGCCAAATGCCTATTAATTTCAGTATTACGATAATAATAAAATATACTTATGAAAAAAATTAATTAACAAGTTATTATCAAACATATTATTTATTAAAAAAGTATAAGTTACAAACAAAACATGTTTAATACTTATGAATAGTCAATGCGAGTTAATGTAATTTAGAAATCTTTCGAGATTTTTAACTTCCCGCTAAGAAAATTGCAAACTTTCAACAATTCAGGAAGTTATTGGTTTCAGTCCGATTTGTGAAAATCGAAATTCCAACAGATGTCGACGTTTTGAGGTGCTAGGAAGCTATTCTGACTAATTTCACGATGATGTCCGAGTGTATGTATGTATGTATGTACGTACGTACGTACGTACGTACGTACGTACGTATGTAAATATTCTGTAACTTTTGAACGGATGAACCGATTTTGAACTTTAAGGTGTCATTCGACGCGGCTTGTTATTTACTACGAACACTGAAAATTTGAGCTTAATCGGTCGGGTACATTCGGAGATATTTCAAAAATAAAATTTTTTCAAAAATGTTTTTTTTGAATAACTTTTAATTCGCTCTATGGATAGATTCCAAAATCTATCCAGCTCTAAAACTTTGTAAGCCGCGTCGAATGCCACCTCAAAAACCAAAATCGGTTCATTCGTTCGAGAGAAACCGTTAACGAAAGAATTAAAAAAAAAAAATTTTTTTAGTATTTTGGAAATTTCTCAAAAACGAGTCGATAAATCAATTTCAAAATTTGATCAGTTGTAGAACTCAATAAAACGCGTCGATTGCCACCTTAAACGTCTCAATCGGTTTATTTGTTCAAGAGATATCGTTGTAGAAAAAATGGTAAAAAACGTTATTTTTCGAAAATAAACGCACACAAAAGTATTTTCGAGCTCCAAGAGCTCGAAAATGTATCCACAACATTTTTTCGGGCTCAAGGAGCTCGAAATGGGCGGGAAGTTTTGGGGCTAGCCCACAGGGTCAACCGACAGACCGATTTTTTTAATTTTACTTTTCTCTCTGTAGTACTTTTATTAAAACAGTAGACTAGAAAATGCCCCCGCATTATTAAAAAATTATTAATTATTTCTTTTGTTAATTCTTTCTTATGCTCATCACACCCAACAAATATAGAGAGATTTATTTTAGAAACATCATCTAGTATTTCAAACATTGTGTGAATATTAACTGTTTTTGTCCCAACTACCATTAAAACAACCTCTTCTAAACTTTTAATTAAATTAAATAATTGTTCACTAGGATAAATCAATGCACCTTTATCCATCAATTCTATAAATTAGTCACGAGCCTTCACTATTCTTGACTGCATAGACTCTGTGCAATTAAAGCATTTGGAAAACCGACCTGTTTTACGGGCTACATATCCCGCAATGTAGGAAATCACATAGTTGCTAGTTTGAGCAACATCTTAATCATGTTCATATCTTGAGTCCACCGAGTTCAAAGACAGTTTATTGTTATTATCATCACCCTCATAATCACTTCTAGTGTTATCAAAATTATCATAGTCGTTATCAGTATTTGTGCTATAATAATAATTATTATTATCATCATCATTATTAATAATGTCATTTTTATAGCCATTAACATCATTAATATTATTATTATTATTATTATTGTTGTCACTTGCATTATTAGAACCTGTATGCTCATCGCCAGTATTCGCTTCTGTACTACTGGGATTTCTAGATGCATTTTCAATGATAGAATCAATTTTTTTACTCCAGCTTTCTTTGTTCACATTGCATGCTTCAAACGATTCTCTGGTCTGCATTAATGAACCAAATAATTCTCCTGCAGTCACATTGGATCCTTTTGGAGGTGTAGCCAATGAATAAGAACAGAGCGACCGGAACACTTGTGAGAACAAAATAGGGTCAGGATGATCATTGGACCCACAAGCACTTCTAGCGATTCCAAAAAATTTCTAAAATCATATAATTGCATTATTAAATCATTAGAACAAGTTGCGATTATAATGAAGAATACAAAATTTCTTAAAAGTTACATTTAAACTTATTAGTAAAATATCAATGAAAAAAGCATAAAAACTCACTTCGAGCATATCCTGTGTTAATCTCGACGTCATCAGATAATCATAATTGCACTTGGAATGTAAAAAATCGATCAATTCCAACGTAGAACCCAAAGAAATTTTTAGTCCAGTCAGGGTACTAGCTGTAATAGATAAATAAAAGCTTTTTAACTTCTCCACATCGACTGAGTCACCATTTTTTTTTCTTTGTTTAAGTTGTTCTATTTTTTCTTTAGCTATAGTCTCCCAATTCCTTATAAAAGCATCGAAGTCAATAATAGCCTATCAAAAAATAATAAATTATTATCAGTTATGAATAGCAGATTCAAAAATTAATATCCCAACAATAAAATGGTGTTAAGAACACTTAACGTACTTTTTTCGAAACATTATCATCAAAAGGTCTTAAAGCATCAGCTGGAGTTCTAGACAACATAGCTTTTATTAATTTGTTCACTTTCTCAATAAAAATTATGGTAATGTCACAGTCACGTAATTCAATACAATCAGGTTCATCTTTCAATAACTTCATTGCGTTTGAGACAGATTCAGAGAATAGCTGTAATTAATTAAAAATATGGAGTTATCTATTTTTATGTTGTATTTTATAGTAAACTATATATTAGTTATTCACGCATACCTCTACAGCTAATGGAACATTCATCTTTTGGTAGCCTTCGGGTTTAAGATGGTGAGGAGTCAATTTATAAGCCATTTTTAAATTAGGTTTTAAATAATTTTCATATTGTAACAGAGCATTCCAATGTTTTTTTTTAACAATTCCATCCGGAGTCTGTAAGAAATAGTATAAAAATGACTTTAGTTTGTCGGCATTAAAATTTTTTAAGTTAGATCATTTTTAAATATTACCCAGAATGCAGACTGTTCCATGATTTTGTTTCTAAAATTTTTCAATAAATGAGGGAAATCCGAAAAAATCCAGAGACGTCTTGAAAAATTATAAGGGTGCTCGCAACTATAATTGCCATCTTGTATGCCGAGCAATTTCCATACACCGCGATTCCATTGTGCTGCATCTGATAAATTCCGTCCACATAAAAACCAGCTTTCTCGAGTTGAATTGTACATTCTAAAACTAGTTTCTGAAGAATCTCACTGGTCACTGAATCTTTACTTAAGAATAGGCCAATAACCTGCACCCACTTGCCCTGAAAGGGTTGAAACATAAAAACCAACGCATGATCAGCTCTAGTGTGTCTCAAATGGTCAGGCGTGTATTCCCCAAGATCTACAAAACCTTCCAGTTGTAATGTTTTACGGTTTAATACAATGCCTTCGCTAAGTGCTATCTCGTCAACTGATAATATACCTATAAAATATATTGTTATGCATTAACATGAAAGAAAATAAAAAGGATAAGAAGCGTATCCCCTTCTTATGAAGTTGGAACTACTTGTAAGAGAATTTCGCTTACAAAATAAAGCTGTTAAAAAAAAAAATTAATAGCAGGTTAATTTTTCATCATTAATAACATGTTAATTACAGAAACGTGTTAATTTTTTAGCAACAACATTTACTTATCAAATATTAATTATCTTTTTATAAATTTGTATTAGTAAAAGTGTACTGGAAGTTGTTAGTTAACTACTCAGCAGTAAGAATTGTATATTAAAGTACCCCTTTTTTGATAGACTTCCATACGTGATCCTTTAAGTTTCAGTGTGTCAAAAATTGCCTTAGGAAACCCAAAGGCGCTATCGAGTTTTTGTATATATCTTATCAAAGTGTCTTTACATGGTAAAGGGAGAATATTTTTTTTTCTAATATGTTCATACAGAGAACTACTTTTAATGCTCATTAAGAGGCATTCATACACCCATTCAACAGAATACCGGCGTTGTTTAGTACTTTTAGCTTTTGCAGCCAATAAACAATTTTTAACAGTTTCTTGCTGTAAAGTAGGTAAATCAGCAATTTTTTCAGATAAAACTTCCTCTTTTATTTCAGCGCATCGATTTTTTAAATCTAATAATTGTAGCTTTAAATTTTTATTCTAAAAAAGAAATATTCAAAAATTTTGAGAAAATAGAAACCAACAATTTCAGATAATTACACCAACGTTAAACGTTGAAGATGAACAAAATTAATCGTATTTCGTTACCAACTATACCTATTGCTTATACGAAAAGACTCCGAAGGTACTGACTACTAAGTATAAATAAATTATTTCTGATTATTTTAACTACATAAAATTGAAATTATAGTCTCTGCAGATTTCTAATATATTCCATAAAAAAATTGAAGGGACAACTTGACGGAAAGTGGTCCACTTTATCGTTCCAAAGTCTGTCGAGAGTTCAATTTTTTCATAAAAGAACTTAAACATTTACCAGAAATAAACTGAAAAAATGAGCGAATATACAAATGTGGATCTGGTGGTGGCGAGGTTGTTAAACAAGTAAAAATTACACACTTTTTATGGATTAAATAAATTAACAATTTGTTTACACTTTGTACAAAATTATTGTGAGAAATAATTATAAGTAGCGAATTCAACTCAATTAATATACGCGATAGCGAATGCGACTCGATATACAATTCACGTATAAAAAATGACACGTGGTCAAAGCGATTTTAATAGCGGTAATGAATTATAATATAATTATAAATAATTATTAATCAATTTACTCTCAGTAAATAGCAGCCTTAATTTACTGACTAAATAGCGAGAGAAATTAGCAGAGCGATTGAGAATTAATTAACACAAGAGAAATTATTAAGCGGGTTCAAGCACGAGGTTACCGAGGTAAAAGCACGTTGTAGAATGATAAATTAATGGCGGAAAAAGCAGTCCTCAACGGTTTCCTTGTGACGTCAGAGCGATAGACCAATTAGAAAATTGATAGCAGACGCTAACTAATTTTCAGCCAATAGCGAAAATCCACGTAGCGAGTTGAGATCTTGAACCAATGAGAGTGTTTCACGTCGCAACTCTTTTATTCAAAGTTGGAACTAATTGATTTAAATGATGGAATTTTCTCATTGGCCAAGATCTCGCGCGTCAGTTCAAATAGCGATAGTGCTGCCGACCTATTGGTGAGGCTCGGCGTTCGCAGGTGGAAGCGAATTGGGTCTTGATTGAACATAAACAAAGTAAATTAAAACTTTAGAGTGACCCGGAAATTTATTCTTGTAATTTAAAAATGTTTGCGAGATTCAAAAACCATAAATTGAACGAGGTGCCTACTCCGATTTAGATTTGAATTATATCAGGGACTCACAGGAACAGTGATATCTCTTTGAGTTTACGTGACCAAATAGAATTATTTAATATTAATTACTGTTTTTAAGTTGAAGAGAGACTTCATAAAAATATCAAAAAATGTATAATTTTTTAACAACTATTGTGTATTAAGTTTTAAACTTCAAGCACATATATAAATATATTACGCTCTTCCAAATTCACAGTGTTTGAAAGAGCCCTATCTCATGTCAATTATTAGCAATTAATATTTTTTAGTTTCAAGATGTTACTTAGAAATTAAATAAACACAAAACTTTACCGTGTGAACAGCCCGATTAAGCTTTCTGCGTTGTAAAATATAGCGATGTTTGAAATTCATCCATCGAGCTTCATTATTTGTTGTCTCCGTCTTACGTTTTTGAATCAAACGTCTTAATTTTCGGCAAGTAATACATCTGTACTCCACAACTTTTTTTTTATACCTTTCCTCCGGCAATAATATACCTGTACAAGTGACTGAACATCTATAAAAATAAAACATTAAGATTCAGTTACATGTTAAAAACGGTACTAGATATTTTAATTACTAAGTAGTGATAGCATTAGTTATTATAAAATAATGTGTCTAAATTAACGGTTACTTCTTGTCATCGTATCCAGTTCCACAGCAGAAAAAGCTATTTTCTAAAGATATTAATAATTGCCAAATACAAGCAATTGATGAGATATTTACATTCATATCAATAACGATATAAGTTTTTGCATTCATTATCTATAACATAAGAAAAATTTTAATACTATTTAAATAATTAAATTAAGTCTGATTATTGCTATTGAAGCTTCTTACCGTTACATTTGAATCCATATCAATTTTTATATGACAAACTAATTCCAGTTTCGAGCTTATATATGACAACGAAATAAAAGAATTTTTTATGAATGTCCAACTCCAATTTTTACGTAGTGGCTGAGTTTCAAAAATTTCTTTGATTAAATAAAAAGAAAACTCCTCAGTCTCATTTATAACCAGCAAATTGTCATTTTCAATAGCAGTATTTGCACTGTCAGGAAAATTCGTGTTTACTAAATTTATATTTTCAGGTTCAACTACTTCATTTATTATTTCATGAACGGTACTTGTTTCAACTGAATTAAAACTACAGTCACCAATTATTGCGTGGTCAATTATATCAGAAGTGTTTGGAAGCTCATTATCTGATAACAAGCTATTATTATTGTCATTGCTGTCATTATTAATATTTGACTTTGGCTCAGCTTTCTTCTTCAAATGAACTTTCTGATATTCATACACGTATATAATACCACCTTTCAAAATCTCTCGATCACTTTTAATCACATCCTCTGGATTAAAATGTAATTCACAAATAAAACTGGTAACTTTCAATTCTTGGCCCAGAGCAGAAATCCATTTATTACGCAATTCTACATCCTTCAAAAAAAATTTATTTATATACTTCAAAAAATAAATAAAAATACGAAATTTTTTAAATATTAGTTAAAAATTATACAAGTTTATGAATTAATTATTAATTACACGAATTTTTAACATATATTATTTTGAGGTTACTCACTTTTGGTACTTTAAATAAAGCCACTTTTCGTACACTATTACTTGCCATTCGGCCACTAACACAACCATGAACAGCACAACACCTTCCCATTTTTTTTATTACTGCTAATTTTAAATAAATAAATTTATATTTTATATTTAAATAAATTAAACATTCGCGAGCCAATGCGTGTTACGTGTAATAATAATAATAGCATCGCCTATATAGAAAAGCCTATACCGTTCGGATTCCTTTTATCTATACTTCGTGATCTGAATTGTAAATATTGAATTGTAAATATTGTCGAATTGCGAATTAAATAAGGTTATAAATTTTAGGCTTACGCTGCATCGCGTTCTCCTTGACGTCGTCCACCTCTGTTGCGATATGGACCAAGTTGATTGTTATCTTGATTAGGCCGTCTTTCTTCTCTACCATCATATCCAAAATTTCCTTGCTGCCCATGATAATCGAAGTTATTTTGGTTGCGGTTTCTCTGCTGCCCATCGTAGTTTCCATTTTGACGATTTAAGTCTCTTTCTTGCAGCACTGGGTGATTATCCAGTTGACCATATAAGCGATGATATGCTTAGCGTGCTCTGGCAGCTTGATTTTGGGACTGATTAATTATCACCATTAAGCGTTGACGTCTTTGGTCTTCTATCTGCTGGCCATGATTCAGTGGCTGATTATCGGCAACTTTTTCAGGTGCTCCATCAACCTGATCATTGTTAGCAACATGAGCTGGTTGATTTCCATGTTCAGGATGAAACTCGGGAGCGTTCAGGTTGAGATCAACATGAGCATTTACAGGAGCAGGAGGATCTCTTCTGTTTTCTTGCAGATCTACATTATTTAATAAGTCTTCCAGGAAAGCTGCGTCGTCGTCAATGTCCATTTTGAAAACTAATAGAGCAAGTAAAATAATTTAAAAATTAAAAAAAAAAAAAAATATTTTGTATCTTTTATTAACATTATTAATTATATTATTATTTACAGTTACATCATTTATTTTCATTGAACAATAAATACATACCAGAATTTTTTCTTTTTTTTTTTTTGTTTGACAGCTTTTGTTTCTTCCTTTTCAACTTAAAGTCCTCCCAGAGGGTAGTCCCACTATTTAAATTTTCCCGGGTATATAGCTTAATATAAACAAAAAAACCAAAAAAAACTACAAATTTTATCGAAAGACAATTGTATATATTTTAAATTTATTCATGCTTCCCGCCATTTTTTTTTTTTATAATTTCATAATGAATGAATATTATTAGTCGTGCACTTTTGGATTTTCCAAATTTTCGACATTGAAATTGCCTGAAATTTGCTGCCCGAATTTGCCGACAATTTGACAGCAAAAGTTGGAGAGAACAATTTGCGGTTAATTTTTTCTCAATTTAAAGGTACCCTGATAGCCAGAGTTTCTGATCAGAAAGTTAGTTTACATGAGTCGCGACCAACTTGTTAGCAACTTGGTGGCAACTTCATACTGCAAAACTGTTGGCGATAAGTTGGCTACAAGTTAATCGGCAATTTGTCGACAATCTATTGCCGCAACCTGTTGCCAAGTTTCAGAGCAACTTGTAGCCAACTTGTAAGCAACAGTTACACGAGCTGAAAGTTGTCGACAAGTTTCTCGGAAAGTTACCATCAACTTATGGAAATGCCAGCTTTTGCGGCCAACTTGGCGACAGGTTGCTACAGTAAGTCGTCGTCGAGTTGCGGCCAACTTGGCTATCAGGTTAAATTTTTACTATAAAAAAAAGTCGGTCATGTTCGTTTTTACAATTCCAGAAGGTGAGCAAATTTATACATCAAATTGTTTACAATTTTACGGTAAAAAAATACGTCACAATGTTTCAAGTCAAATTAACAGTAAATTTATGTAAAAATTTGCCTAAAAATTAACGAAAAATTTTTTTTCTAGTTAACTCTTGAAGTGAATTTGCATTTTAATTCGGGTAGTAAATTTACCTCAAATTGTAGAACAAGTTATGTATAAATTTTCATCGCCCGTGAAAAATGAATCATACGTGGCCATGCATGGCCATATATGGTTCATGCATGGAGCATACATGGCCATGCATAGAGCATACATGGAGCATGTATGGCCATGCATGAATCATACAAGGCCATATATGGCCATGCATGGACATGTATGACTATATATGTCAGTGATTAATTGAACATATATGGCCATGCATGGCCGTATCTGGTTCATACAAGGCCATGTATGGCCATGCATAGTCATACATAGTCATGGATGACTATATATTAGACTGCTTTTTTTAGCGATTTTTTTTTTTTCGCTTCCATCCCGAAATTTTGTTGGAAATACCCCCCAAAAAATTCCCTGAAAGTTTAAGCCCTTGATATTAATATAAAGTACTTTTCCAGAGTAGGCGAAGATTTCCCATTCAAAATACGCGTAAACTTGGGTTTTTATGTTTTAAACGTCTGTAACTCCGTGGCATTTTATGACATCATCTCGCCCAAAGTCGAGATTTTCTCAGAATTGAATGCTCTTTAAAAGTACCCATTGTCGCGAAGTCGTAACTCATACGAGTGGGGTAGTACGGACCGCTAAACTAAATTTTTTCATAGAATTCTTGATTTCCGCTCATTATCTCATAAACAACAAGACCTACAGAAAAAATATGAATAACAATTCTATAGGAAATTCAATTTCCTACAAAAAAGGTCCTTAGCACTAAATCATTACGATCGATATTTTCTGAGATATTAATTATTGAAGTTTACGTAGCATTGAATTCCCATAAAATGTCGAATCAAATCTCAGAAAATACTGATGTTTTATTAGACTAATATCTCAGAAAATCTATCTGAGTGATTCGGTGCTAGGGTCCTTTTTTGTAGGAAATTAAATTTCCTATAAAATGGTCATTTACATTTTTTTTGTAGGTCTTGTTGTTTATGAGATAATGAAAGAAAAAAAATTTTAAAAATTCGTATGCCCATGTATGGCCATATATGCTCCATGTATGACCATGTATGAACCATATACGGCCATGCATGGCCATATATGTCCAACTAATCACTGACATATATAACTATACATGACCTTACATGACCATACATGGCCTTGTATCATTCATATACGGCCATGCATGGCCATGTATGATTCATTTTTCACGGATATAAAAAATTTGAGCTGACTATTGCAATTACTTATAAACAGGATGTTGTAGTGGAAAAAAATAGAAAATTTTTTTGATATCACTAACAGCATATTGATGATTATATTTTGCTTTTTCGAAAGTGATTATATCCTTTCAATCTTACGTAGCACAAGTAAACTTCGTTGTAACTGTTGGCCGCATAGCTTAGTCAACAAAGCGTCGGTCTCTCGTACGGAAGGTCCCGGGTTCGAATCCTACTAAAGCGGGTGGTGTTATTAATAAGTCTAGCGTTTTTTCTCTGAATTAAAAATTTCCAATTCGATTAGGAATTCAATTATTCGCATATCTGATAATCTCTGCGTCGCCAAAATAATTAAAAAAAAAAAAAATTAAAAAATTTTTTTTTATTTAGTTAAAATTTCTATGCCTAGTCATATCAAGTCATGTATGGCCGTATCAAGCTATGTATAGTCATACATGGCCATGCATGGTCATACATGGCCATATATGGCCATACATGGCCATGTCTGGTCAATTTTCATACATGGCCATGCATGGAGCATTCATGCATGGCCATGTATGATTCATTTTTCACGGGCGAAAACGAAAAAGTCTGAAGTTGACAGAAATTTGACGAAAAATTCAAGCAAACTTTTGTAAGTAAACTTTTGCTAAAGCTCCGTGCTATTAGGGAATGTGCTGGGGCGGAGGATTCGAATACACCATAAGGGCCAGTTTATCAAACGGGGTTTATTTTTAATCCGAGTTTAAATTTATTAAATTATTACTATATTGGTATATCTATGTATCATTAATGTATATTTTTTTTTTTTTATTATATATACTAACAGCAATATTACTTTAACCCGGATAAAATTAGACCCGGTTTAAAAAACTAGCCCAAAATCTTATTAATTAAGTTTACTTAGGACTTACTTTGGCCAAACACGCCCATTGAAAATGATCAGGAAAAAAAATAGAAAAAAAAAAAAACAGCAAATGAAAGCGCTCGTGACGCGTGGTATCGAGATGTACTATTAAAAACTGTATATATATTTGTATAGAAAAAATGACGGATTTGTCATGAGTTGAGATTATCAGTATTAGGTTTTTATTTAAATATGAATGAACGGGACGATTGACGATACTGAAATTCAATAGGCTTCCTAAGGATTATAATCTTAAGTTAATAAAAAAAAAATCGAAGTTATAAGTTGAGTTTTTTGAAAGATATCTTGTTTACATCCATACAGACCAACTGACGTCCAAGTAAAATCTTTTTCAATTAACTTTTTTTTAATGATAATCGAAATAAATAATCTGATAACTACATCAGGAGTATTAATTGAAATATCCTCTTGCTATTGGCATACTTTTTTTTTTTATATAAGTGCAATATAAATTGGTGGAAGAGATTTAAGTTGAGTGGATCGTGATTTTTTCATTTGGTGACAATATGGGATGAAGTGGGGAAACAGTGGTTAGAGAAGAAGGGAAATGAGTAGGGATAAGGGATAGGGAGGAAGGGGGCAAAGGGGAGGGTAAGCAGGGAAAAAGATGGGAGAAAAAGACAGAAGTATATAAAATAGGGTTTTGGAATGTAGCAGGACTGAAAAATAAGGATAAAGAATTTTGGATGGGCTTGAACGAATGGGATGTGATAGTGTTGATGGAGACGTGGGTGGATGGAAAGGGCTGGAAGGGTGTGAATGGAAAATATAAGAAAGGATATGAGTGGGTGGTGCAGGATGCGGTAAGGAATAAAGGAAGGGGGAGAGCGAAAGGAGGGATGGTGTTGGGCGTAAAGCAGGGATTAGAATTAGGAAGACAAGGAAAGAGGGGGAAGAATGGATGGTTAGAAATAGAGGTGAAGCTTGGGAAGGAATAGTGGTGGATAGTGGGGGTTTATATAAATGGGGATTTAGATAGAAAGCTAGAGTTGATCGCGAATTGGATAGAGGGAGAAGGGGAGGAGAGGAAAGTGATAATAGGGAGGGATTTCAATGCGAGGACAGGGGAGGAAGGAGGGTTCGTAAGCGAAGTAAATCGTGGAGAAAAGGGAGGGGAACGCAGGTCTAAAGATAAGGTAGAAAATAAGGATGGGAAGAGATTGTGTAGTCTCATAGGGGGAGGAGGATGGGGGATTTTAAATGGGTGTGTGAAAAGAGATGAGGAGGGAAATTGGACTTTCATAGGGAAGAGGGGGTGTTCTGTGATAGACTATATAGTAGTGAGTGAAGTGGTGAAAGAAAGAGTGGAAAGGATGGAAGTGCAAGAGAAAATAGACTCGGACCATTTACCAGTGGTAGTGTGGATTAAGGGAGGAGGGAGGGAAATAGCTAGGGGTAGCGTTGGAAGGGGTGAAAGAGTGAGTAGAGGTGTATGGACGAAGAACGGGATAGAGTTGTTTAGAGAAAAGTTCGGGGGTTGGGAAAGGGGGGGATAAGGGAGTGGAGGATGAATGGGAGAGGCTAAAGGGGAAGGTACGGGAGGGTGTAGAAGAGACAGAGAAGGTAAGGGTTAAAAGAAGTACGAATGGATGGTGAGATGAAGAGTGTAAGGAAGAGAAAATGAGGGTAAGAGAGAGTCTGAGGGCAGTAAGGGAAAAAAAGGGGATGTAGAGAAATTCAAGGAGGAGAAGAGAAGATATAGAAGGTTGCGTGAGGATAAAAAGCGGGCGGAGAAAATAAGATGGGAGGAAGAGATTAAAGCAATAAGGATGGAGGGACAGGTTTGGGTGGTAGTAAACAAGGGAACAAAGAAAAGGAAAGGGGTTCATGAAAATATTGAGATGAAAGAATGGGATGGGTAATTAGAGAGTTGTTAGGGGGGTAGAGAGTAGAACAGGTATGGAGGAAAGGGGGGGAGAGATCATAGAGGATGAGGAAGAGGAGATTGATCTTCAAGAGATAAGGGATGTAGTAAAAGGGCTGAAGGAAAATAAAGCAATGGGGGAGGATGGAATCCCAAATGAGGTATTGAAGTATAGCGGAGAGGAGGTAATTGTAGCGATCTGGGAGATATGTAGAAAGGTGTGGAAGGGGGGAGGGTGGCCGGAAAGATGGAAGGAAATGGTAGTAATACCCATAGTAAAGAAAGGGGATGGAAATAAGGTGGAGGATTATAGGGGAGTAACGCTGACGCAAACAGCGTATAAGGTATATGTAGGGGTATTGGAAAAGAGATTGAGGGAGGAAGTGGAAAGAGAAGGGCTGCTGCCACCGAGTCAGGCTGGGTTTAGGAAGGGGATGGGAACAGTGGATAACATATATGTGCTGAATTATTTGATAAACAGGGAAATAGGGAAGGATAAGGGAAAGATGATATTGCTTTTCGTAGATTTAAAAGCAGCTTTTGACTCGGTAGACAGAAAGAAACTGTTTGAGTATATGAGAAGGAGAGGGGTTAGGGAAGGATTGGTTAGGAGGTGTGAGACAGTTTTGAGGGAAACGGTGAGTAAAGTTAGAGTGGGTAAAGAGGGAGGGGAGAGGTTTTGTATGGAGAGGGGAGTTAGACAGGGGTGTCCTCTCAGCCCACTGTTGTTTGTGATGTTTCTGTCGGACTTGGATGAGGAGTTGAAATAAGGAAGATGGGGAGGAGTAGAGTTGGGAGGGGGGAAAGGTTTACGTGTTGGCATATGCGGATGATGTGGTGTTGTTGGCAAAGGATGAGGATGAGATGAGAGGTATGATCAGAACGCTCGAAAGATATATAAGTGGGAAAGGTTTGGAAGTGAATACGAGGAAGACAAAAATTATGAGGTGTAGGAAGGGTGGGGGAAGATATAGAAAAGTGAAGTGGAGATGGATGGGGGAGGAAATAGAGGAAGTGAGAAAGTATGAGTACCTGGGGTATGTAGTGAAAGCGAATGGGGATCAGGAGGAGCACGTGAGAGAGAGAGTGAAAAAAGGAGCGAGTGTGTTAGGGCAGGTATGGGGGATAGGGAAAAGGAAGTTTGGAAATGACTGGGGTAGAGGGGTGTGGTTGTTCGATAAATTAGTGTGGTCGGTGGTGAGCTACGGAGTGGAGGTGTGGGGCTGGAAGAAAAGAGAGGAGGTGGAGAGGTTACAGGAAAGGTTTCTAAGATGGGTTTTAGGAGCTACAAGAAGAGTGCCAGGATATATGGTTAGAGAGGAATTAAGTAGAGATGGGTTAGCCGTAAGAGCGGGGAAGAGGGCGTGGGGGTATGTGAAATGGATTGAAGAAGGAAAAGGTGGGAATCTGGCGAGAAGATGTAGGCTAAAAATGAGAAAAAGGATAAGGGCGGGAAAAGGAGTAGGGGGGTGGGAAGGGGAAAGAAGAGAATATTTTGAGACAAGAGGGTGGGAAATGGTAGAGGTAGAGAGGAAGTGGGAAAGGGGGGAAATGAGGGGGGAAATGCTAGTCGTGGAGGATAGGAAAAGGGAGTGGGAGGAAAGGTGGGAGAGGATAAGGAAAGCGAAGGAAAATCGGGAATATAAGTATATAAAGGGAGTTGGGGTGCCGGGATATCTGAAGAAGGGTTGGAAGGAGGAGAGGTGGAGAAGGGTAGCGAAGTACAGGCTAGGGGATGGGATGAATGGGGGGATGTACTGGGAGAAAGAGGAGAAAAAGAGATGTAGGATTTGTGGTTTAGAGGAAGAAACATGGAAACATGTATGGGAGGTCTGTTCAGGGTTTGAGGTGGAAAAAAGTTGGCAGGAGATGAAGAAGGAGGTGTTGGGAGAGGAAGGTCAAGGGGAAAATTGGTTAGTGGTGCTAGAGAAATTGAGAGAGGAGAGAGGGGAAGTTAGGTAGAAAAGGAGCAGCGGAAACGGAGGTCAGAGAATCAGTGAGAGGAAGAGGAGGAATGCGGGATACAAAAGAGTTTTTTCTTTTAGAAAATTTTTTTTTTCTCTTCTGGTCCTGGGGGTGGAAGGATGTGTGGAATGGAATTGTAAGGAATGAAAAGAATTGTATAGAATGTATTGGAAAAGGTAGGATAAGGAAAAATTGTAAGGCGGTAGTTTTAAGTGTTTAATTTTATGTATTTTTTGTTGTAAGCGTAGATAATTATGTATTTATGGGACGGAAGTCCAAGTGTATAACCCGAAAGGGAAAACAAAGAACACAATAAAAAAAAAAAAAAAACTTAATTCATTAACTACTGAAGGTTTCAATAAATTACAATATCGCTGTAACTTTTGTAACATTAAATCAGAATTTGGTATTCCCATTTGTTTAACGTGATTTAAATTAAACTTCTCATTTGGAATAGCTGAAACATTTATAAAAAAGTGTTTGTTTTGTACGTTAATAAACTACAAATGTAGATTACAAACGGACAAAAAATTACAGTACTCCTTACAAGTACTCAAAAATATATAATAAAACATATCCCACTTCGAAAATATTACAATTTATATTATGTTTAAAAATATGATTCTTACCTGAATGACGGAATCTTTTATTTAGGGTGCCGTCAACAACAGTATTTTTAGTTGTTTGATGACCCTGTAAAATATAAAAATGAATATTAGTATCTGGTAATTGACTGCTTAAAAATATAGTCAATTATTTAATTTGTGATGTGCGATACTTACTATTTCAGTAGACTTCCTTTTAATGGCTATTGATTGATCCGTAGACTCGATGGAAACTACTTTAGAGGCAAATTTGTCATTATTAATTTGAGCCACATCGTCTGCGCAAAATGACAAGACACGATCACGATTTTCAATATCAATCAATGATTGGACGTTCTCTATAGTTTCTAATGGCTGTTCTTCATTAGTAGTAGTTTTATTGATCAATTTTTTCTTTGGTTGTTGCACATCCTTTACATTTGAAATATTCCTTAATGGTTCGAGAACAGCTATGAAAAGAAATAATGAAAATTAATTGTCTGATCTTGATGAATACAGTAACATTCTTTAAAAATTAAATGACTACAAACCATTTGTTGCAATCGTAACTATAGGAGATAAAAACATTTTCATATTCTCATCACTTATGGGCACGATCTCTCCATTGAATATTGACGGAATAGCTCCTCGTTGAAGATATTTTTTGGAAAAATTACGATAATCATGATCCGTAAAATGGCAACTACAAACAAATTTGTTTGCATGAAGCGTTGCAACATTTAAGTGCAAAAAATCTTCTTCTCCTATGACACGGACCCACTGTTTACAGCTAAAATTAAAATAAATACTTTTTTTATAACTTAATCTTACACAGCTTTATTTAAATACAACTTAATTTTTTTTATAATAGAGACCGTAATATTTCAAATTCAAGGCAGTGAACGACGTAAATGTCAAAGTTTCAATTAATTTATACTTACAGTTCGACATCACGAGGAAGACGATGAAACACACACGAATTTTTTATTTTCTTGTGTCGACAAGATTTAACACAGCACATCAACATCGTGCACTTGTTAAGAAAAAAAAATAACAAATGATCACAATACTCCTGCAAAAAGTAAAATACAAAAAAAAAAATCTGGGTATCGGTTGGCCCTGTGGGCTAGCCCCGTAACTTCTCGCTGTCTTCGAGCTCTAAGATCTCAAAAACATGAGCATAAATACATTTTCGAGCTCGAAAATACCTTTGTTTTACTTTTTTATAAGCTTTCCAAGCTCAAAAGGATTACGTATTATATTAAAATTGAAAAATTTAGACTCCAAAATAATTAATAAATAAGCGTTTTTTACATATTTATTTACAATTATGTTCAATAGTTTGCTTAAAAATAAGTTTACGTGATACGTTGTATTTATATGGTGTAAGTATATCGTGAAACGAGCGAACATGATGATTTTTAAGAAGTCACTTCCAATGACTTCCATAAACAAGAACATATTAGTTTTGAGTTATCTTGTTCAGTAATTATGATGTTATTCAATGAAAAAAGCTGATACAGATTTCACATTGATTATTCCGTCAACGATATCTTGCGAACGAATTATCTGATTAGGATGTTCATGGCAGCAATCGAATGCTTTTATCGAGTTCTAGAGCTGATTAGATTTTGGAATTGATCGACTTAATAGTTTCCGAAATATTCACGAAAAACGAAAAAAAATGATTTTTTTTCATTCTTCCGTCAACGATATTTCTCGAATGAATGATCCGATTGAGACGTTTAAGGTGGCAATCGGCGCGTTTTATTGAGGTCTAGAGCTGATAAAATTTTGAAAATGATTAGTTTGGTCATTACGATGATATTCGCAAAAAACAGTTTTTTACTATTTCTTTCGTCGACGATATCTTTCGAACGGATTATCCGATTGAGACGTTCTTGGTGTCAATCGAAAGCTTTTATCGAGTTCTAGAGCTGGTTAGATTTTGAAATTGATCGATTCGACAGTTTTCAATATATCCAAAAAAAACGAAAAAAAAAAAATTTTTTTTTTTTCGTATTTCTTAAATATCTCAGAGACTATTTGACTGAATGATCTAAAATTTTCTGAAAATCTAAGTTGAGAAGAAATCTTTCGAATGCCGCAAAAAAAATGTAAATCGGTTTATTCATTAAAAAGATATGAGAAGTTTACATCCACACACGCACACACACACATACACACACACGCACACACACACGCGCGCACGCACACACACACACACATACACACACATACATACATACATACATACATACATACATACATACATACATACATACATACATACATACATACATACATACATACATACATACATACATACAGACATCGCTCTGAAAATGTCTGAATAGCATCCTCGCACCTTCAAACGTCCACATATGATCAAAACCCGATTTGTGAAAATCGGGGTGAAACCAATAACTTCCCGAATTTTTTAAAAATCGTCGATTTTCTTAGCGGGAAGTAAAAAAAAAAAAAAATACAAGAAAAAAAAATGTAAGAGTATAAAAATTTAAGTGCAATAGAATATAAATGATATTAGTGAAAAAAAGCACAAGTATGACCAATAGTAATTGAAAGTTGTTAGAAGTGTTATGTCCGCTGCTGCAATTTAATTTAATTATCTGGGATTTCTCCCTTTGGTTGCGATAGAAAAATTTAACGAGCGATATGGAGGTTGCGTACAACAATAAAGAATACGAGGAAGATTTTAACTTCCTATATTTATTATTTAATGTGAGTTTTTCGAAGAGTGTGAACCCAAACGCCTTCGAGCTTGGTTACGTTGCATTTATAACTCGATCAACAAAGAGCAAAGATATAAATATTTTCTCTCACTTACCTTTAGCTGATTTTTTCTTCTAACACGGCAGGCTTTTATCCCTCCAGAACTTTGCAGCTCACTCGGCCTCCTCCGGATGGATTCGGTTGAATGGACGCGGCTGGGGTTGTAGGATAAAGTCTTATGTGCTATTTTCAAATGAACTCACTAAGTTAAGATTATGATCTTTTGTCTTTTTATTCAACTTTTCAATTACAGCACTCACACTATAATTGTTACAATGGATTTCACTTATAAAAGATGCAAAACCATTTAATTGATTATTATTATTTTTGATTATTTTAAATATATAATGCGTCCTTATTTAGCCTTATGGCTTTTTATGCGCAGATTATCTCGACCCGAGATCGAAAAATAATTACATTTGCTTTTTGTGTCACTATTCGATCGAGCCGGACTAATTTTTATAATAATTGTAAGTAACAAAATAATACCGCTATACGATATGAAAACATCGGCCTAGTACCTTTATCAATTTTCAACTTAACTGAATCTAAATATAAGATAAACCGCTATTAACAAAATAATACCGCTACACGATATGAAAATATCGGCCTAGTACCTTTTATTAAGGACGGTTACTTATTGCTTTCTCTAGGACAGATTTTTGCAATAAGATTATGGGCTATCGACGGCGTTTACGCGGACCGTAGGACTCGAAATTTAAAGATCTGATCAACAACCACGAAACCGTATACGCGGATCGTAGGACTCGAGATCTGAAAATTTGATCAACAATTGCCCTGAGCCATGGTGCTCAAGCTATTTAAAAACTTTTGACTGATGTTTGATGGGAGTAATTTAATTGTTGTCATTGGTGGAAAATGACGACAAGTTTTTATTTATTCGTCAATCGTTATTGCAAGAATCGTCGCTATACTTTTATACACATAAATGGTGGTAAAACTAACGCGGCGTTTTCGCGTGCTTTTGTAAAGAGGAGTTTCATAAATTTATTTATGAAATAAAATAAATTAATAAAAAAAAAATAATTGGAGATAACGGAAGAAACAAAAAAAAATGGAAAAAAAAAAAACAGTAAAACTAAAAATTAATCTTAGTTGAAAAAAAAAAAAAAAAACAAAAAGTATAACCGAAAAAAAAAATCAACAAAATAGCACAAGAAAACTGAAATAAAACACAAAAAAGCAAGCCCAATTCTAACCAAAAAAATTATGCCGTTAAAAATATTGTTAAGTTAATGAATTAAATAGATTGGTATTATAAAGATTTAATAGAAATATAAATTCAGGATATTAAAGCGGTAAAATAGTTATATATTGCAAATTAAGTAGCATGGAATGCAGTTAATAATTCGAGATAACCAAATTTTCACATGTGAGCGCAATAAAGATGGATATAAAAATGGCGGGAATAATATTCCCACCAGAATTCTCACTTTTGACTATTATTATTATTAGATGCACTGCTACCACTACAACAGAACTCGTATGTTGAAACTTTTTATTTTGTCACGTTGTTCACTTTAGGTCAACGGAATGACAAAATTGGGCATGGCGGGAGGTCAGAGTGAACGGCCCCTGACCGTTAGCGGTGCCTGTATGTTTTGCACCTTGTAACATGCGGCAACTCCGTGGTAGCAGGAAGCCAATAGGTACCTCTGCGCGGGCGAAGCCGATCTCTTTTAAACGGCTTAAAATTCTAAGGGTAATAGCCTGTGCACAATACTATCACTAGCATATAGTGATAATCACTCGGTAATAATAATTGAGGGCAAGCTTATTTAACTGCTGTTTTAAATCCGAGTGAGTATAATGTGGCAGAAACCCTTTTAAGGGTATTGAGTGAAGGCTGTGACTCAGCACTAATCTGCAGCATGTCCACCAATACATGGAATTGATACCATGGGAGACCCATTCCAAGCCCCACTTCGCCTAGAGTCTCTTTATTTCCTGAGATGGGAGGAGTGTTTGGGTTCATATGAGGTCGGATTCGTGGTAGCTGTGCGTGAGGCACCCACATGCATTGCATGCCTAATGGGTAGGATGATGTGAGCTTATGCTCATATTTCGCTTTTATAATATATGGTGAAGGATAGGGGATTTTGCAGCGTGAGTGTGTCCAAAAGGGTGAGGAATCGGCCTTCCGTCAAACGGAGGTGGACTTAACTGTCCCGTTACATTAATTAATTAATTTCGTCTCTGGCTCATTCGTAGAGACATATTACAAAATACACCGCTGAACTGCGAACACGCATTCAAGCAATATTCATTTTGTATACTTTCTTTTACTGTGTTACTTACGTTGGTTAAATAAAACATTTACTTAACATTACACTGATAGAAGGATTTAGTTGTATTTAACAAGATTTGGTTGTATGTACCAAATGATTTAGTAACGAATTTGTAATACTAAATATTTGGTTACAGGAACCAAATCATTTAGTAAAGCTCATTTATTTCCACCAAAGAAATATTTTGTAGTATTTAAGAAATGATTTATTGGGGCACAATAAATCATTTATTAGGATTGAAGAACTAATTTTTTTAACTTATTTTAGCGCATAACCTAATTGTTCTACTTAAAATAAATTAAAATAATAATAATAAATAATTTTAAGTAAAAATATATAGTATTATTAAGAAAATAGCCTCATTTTATTATAATTTTTTATTTTAGATAAATAACAAATTTTTCGTCAAATAAATTTTTGAAATTAAAATAAATTAAAATGATAATAACAAATAATTTTAAGTAAAAATATAGAGCATTATAAAGAAAATAACCTCATTTTATTATAATTTTTATTTAAGATAAATAACAAATCTTTCGTCAAATGAATTTTCGAAATTAAAATAGATTAAAATGAGAATAATAAATAATTTAAAGTAAAAATATATAGTATTATAAAGAAAATAGCCTCATTTTATTATAATTTTTTATTTAAGATAAATAACAAATCTTTCGTCAAATGAATTTTTGAAATTAAAATAGATTAAAATGAGAATAATAAATAATTTTAAGTAAAAATATATAGTATTATAAAGAAAATAGCCTCATTTTATTATAATTTTTTATTTTAGATAAATAACAAATTTTTCGTCAAATAAATTTTTGAGAATTAAAATAAATTGAAATGATAACAATAAATAATTTTAAATAAAAATATAGAGCATTATAAAGAAAATAACCTCATTTTATTATAATTTTTTATTTAAGATAAATAACAAATTTTTCGTCAAATGAATTTTTGAAATTAAAATAGATTAAAATAAGAATAATAAATAATTTTAAGTAAAAATATATAGTATTATTATAAAGAAAATAACCTCATTTTATTATAATTTTTTATTTAAGATAAATAACAAATTTTTAGTTAAATAAGATTTTAAGAGCTCCTCCATAATTTGAAATAATTCATTTTAATCAATTGAAAATAATTGTTTTTAAAATCAATAAATTGATTTGGAAATCACAATAGTAACTCCGATTGAGACGAAACGCACTATACTGTGAAAGCGGCAATATATTCACACACACACGCTACACTGATATTTCCCCACAAATACATACGTAGTTTTTATTCCTAAACAAGCCATCTACCGACAAAACTTACCAAAAAAATATTCAGTACCGATTACCAAATATTTTTTTGATGGAAACAAATATTTATTTTACCACAATAAGATTCAATTGAGATAAAAAAATAATTTATTAAATTATAATAAATTATGGTAATGGGTACAAAATATTTTTTTCTCCCAAATAAGTGACTAAAAATTTGGTTACTAAATTCATTTAGTACTCTGTAATAAATCCTTCTATCAGTGTATTAGTTGGTTTAAATAATTTATTTTAATATAATTTAATTTTACCCTTAACCACTAAATATATATATATATATATATATATATATATATATATATATATATATATATATATATATATATATATATATATATATATATATATATATATATATATATATATATATATATATATATATATATTAGGGTGCTTTTTATTTTTTGAACATTTTTTTTTTCTTAGCCCATATGAAAATTTTAATGTAAGCGACAAAAAAAAAATTTCCTGAAAATTTTAGCCCTTAATTTTAATTTTAAGAGGTCGCTATTTATTTTTAAAGTTTTCCCATTTAAAAAGCATGGGAACGATATCACATTTTTTTATAAAAATTCCTACCCAGGCAGTTCTTGAGCAATTCACTCGTTTTTGGGCTCGTTTCATAGGGCTTATAGTCCTCTTTAAAATTGATTTTTGTGACATAGATGCATTTACAACAGTTCAAAAGTTATGAGACTTCAAACTTCAGAAATTTTTATTTTTGCCAAAAAATAATAATTAATGGCTATTATTATTCCAGCTATCAACTTTCTAGAAAAAATGACATACAACTTTTGTAGTGTGTTAAATACTCTGAAAGAAATACCTAAAACAATTCAATATTATCAACGTTATTGTTTATTTTTTTTAACTTTTCTCTTTTAAAGGGTTTTAGAATTATTTAATTTTAATTTTATTCTCGTGACAAATTGAACTTTTGTACTTATCCTTTTTTTTGGTATTAAATTAATCGAGCTTCATCAATTTTTATGTAGTTCTATGATTAAAAAATGAAATAATATTAAAAAACTGATAATAGATTCGTGACTTGTAATTCAATTTCAGTCATAAAGACTGAGATTTTAGACCGTCGAAAACTATCGGCGCTTCAATCGATACGTTAAATCATAGAACTACATAAAAATTGATGAAGCTCGATTAATTTAATACCAAAAAAAAGGATAAGTACAAAAGTTCAATTTGTCACGAGAATAAAATTAAAATTAAATAATTCTAAAACCCTTTAAAAGAGAAAAGTTAAAAAAAATAAACAATAACGTTGATAATATTGAATTGTTTTAGGTATTTCTTTCAGAGTATTTAACACACTACAAAAGTTGTATGTCATTTTTTCTAGAAAGTTGATAGCTGGAATAATAATAGCCATTAATTATTATTTTTTGGCAAAAATAAAAATTTCTGAAGTTTGAAGTCTCATAACTTTTGAACTGTTGTAAATGCATCTATGTCACAAAAATCAATTTTAAAGAGGACTATAAGCCCTATGAAACGAGCCCAAAAACGAGTGAATTGCTCAAGAACTGCCTGGGTAGGAATTTTTATAAAAAAATGTGATATCGTTCCCATGCTTTTTAAATGGGAAAACTTTAAAAATAGATAGCGACCTCTTAAAATTAAAATTAAGGGCTAAAATTTTCAGGAAATTTTTTTTTTTGTCGCCTACAATAAAATTTTCATATGGGCTAAGAAAAAAAAAATGTTCAAAAAATAAAAAGCACCCTAATATATATATATATATATATATATATATATATATATATATATATATATATATATATATATATATATATATATATATATATTAGACTGGGCCAAAAAAATTGACTATTTTTTTTTTTCTTAGCTATATCGAAAATATTTTTCAGAATGACAAAAAAAAAAATTTCATGAAAGTTTGAGCCCTTAATATTAATTTTAAGAGGCCTATCATCGCTATTTTCAATTTTAATTCATAATTTGATGTTTCACATCAGAACTGCTAAGACATGGGGGTAAAAAAAATTAATCTCTACTTATTCTTCTGTGAAATTAAATTCCCTACAAAAAAGGTGTGATTGAAAATTTTCGTCAGACAAGCCGTTTCCGATCAATTAAGCTTAATAAATAGCTACAATTTTTCGATTCAACATCTTTATTTTTGGATTTTGTAACTGACGAATCAATAAATATCTAAAGAAGACCATGGCATTTTTTTGAAGGAAATTTAATGCTCTACAGTAAAGGTCTCTTAACATTTTTCGCTAAATTCACTTCTTCGAACGTTATTTAAGGTTGAAGTTGAGTCAAAACGATTTTAATAACCTGAATAACTTTCGAAGGACTGAATTTAGCAAAAAATGTTAAGAGACCTTTTTTGTAAAGCGTTAAATTTCCTTAAAAAATCTTCCATTGTCTTCTTTAGATATTTATTTATTCGTCAGTTACAAAATTCAAAAATAAAGATGTTAAATCGAAAAATTGTAGCTATTTATTAAGCTTAATTGATAGGAAACGGCTTGTCTGACGAAAATTTTCAATCACACCTTTTTTGTAGGGAATTTAATTTCACATAAAAATATGTGGAAATTATTTTTTTTTACCCCCATGTTTTAGCAGTTCTGACGTAAGACATCAAATTATGAATTAAAATTGAAAATAGCGATGTTAGACCTCTTAAAATTAATATTAAGGGCTCAAACTTTCATGAATTTTTTTTTTTGTCATTCTGAAAAATATTTTCGATATAGTTAAGAAAAAAAAAAATAGTCAATTTTTTTGGCACAGTCTAATATATATATTAGACTGTGTCAAAATAAGTTTTTTTTATTTTTTTTCGATTGGACCGATCTTTTAAGTTTCTTCACTATAAAAAAAAAAATTCTCCTAAAGTTTGAGCTCAATATCTCAAAAATTCAGCTGGCGCAAAGGGGGGTCTCCTTTCCCATTTAAATAACATGGGAAAATTTTTTTTTTTTTTTATTTTTAAAATAACGACACGAAGAAAATTTCTTTTTCAATTTTGCTTTCGACTATCGTATAGGAAATTTAATTCTCTACAAAATTCTCCATGTCCATTTTTTTTCTAAACTCAACAGGAACGAAGTTACAGAGGGCCGAAGAGGAGGAAGAAAATAATTAATCAATTAATAACAGAAAAAATTTCTTATTTTAACTTATCAATTAATTAACTCAATATTCTTTGTTATTCACCGAAAATTTTTGAATTCAACATTATTTCGAATTAATAACAAAACAAAATTTAGAGTAAAACAGAAATTAATTGCAATTATTATATTTATTAAACAAATTGTAATTAATTTCTGTTTTACTCTAAATTTTGTTTTGTTATTAATTCGAAATAATGTTGAATTCAAAAATTTTCGGTGAATAACAAAGAATATTGAGTTAATTAATTGATAAGTTAAAATAAGAAATTTTTTTCTGTTATTAATTGATTAATTATTTTCTTCCTCCTCTTCGGCCCTCTGTAACTTCGTTCCTGTTGAGTTTAGAAAAAAAATGGACATGAACAATTTTGTAGAGAATTAAATTTCCTATAAGATAATCAAAAGCAAAATTGAAAAAAAAATTTTCTTCGTGTCGTTATTTTAAAAATAAAAAAAAAAAAAATTTTCCCATGTTATTTAAATGGGAAAGGAGACCCCCCTTTGCGCCAGCTCAATTTTTGAGATATTGAGCTCAAACTTTAGGAGAATTTTTTTTTTTATAGTGAAGAAACTTAAAAGATCGGTCCAATCGAAAAAAAATAAAAAAAACTTATTTTGACACAGTCTAATATATATATATATATATATTAGGGTGCTCTTTATTTTTTGAACATTTTTTTTTCCTTAGCCCATGTGAAAATTTTATTGTAGGCGACAAAAAAAAAATTTCCTGAAAATTTTAGCCCTTAATTTTACTTTTAAGAGGTCGCTATCTATTTTTAAAGTTTTCCCATTTAAAAAGCATGGGAACGATATCACATTTTTTTATAAAAATTCCTACCCAGGCAGTTCTTGAGCAATTCACTCGTTTTTGGGCTCGTTTCATAGGGCTTATAGTCCTCTTTAAAATTGATTTTTGTGACATAGATGCATTTACAACAGTTCAAAAGTTATGAGACTTCAAACTTCAGAAATTTTTATTTTTGCCAAAAAATAATAATTAATGGCTATTATTATTCCAGCTATCAACTTTCTAGAAAAAATGACATACAACTTTTGTAGTGTGTTAAATACTCTGAAAGAAATACCTAAAACAATTCAATATTATCAACGTTATTGTTTATTGTTTTTAACTTTTCTCTTTTAAAGGGTTTTAGAATTATTTAATTTTAATTTTATTCTCGTGACAAATTGAACTTTTGTACTTATCCTTTTTTTTGGTATTAAATTAATCGAGCTTCATCAATTTTTATGTAGTTCTATGATTTAACGTATCGATTGAAGCGCCGATAGTTTTCGACGGTCTAAAATCTCAGTCTTTATGACTGAAATTGAATTACAAGTCACAAATCTATTATCAGTTTTTTTAATATTATTTTATTTTTCAATCATAGTACTACATAAAAATTGATAAAGCTCGATTAATTTAATACCAAAAAAAAGGATAAGTACAAAAGTTCAATTTGTCACGAGAATAAAATTAAAATTAAATAATTCTAAAACCCTTTAAAAGAGAAAAGTTAAAAAAATAAACAATAACGTCGATAATATTGAATTGTTTTAGGTATTTCTTTCGGAGTATTTAACACATTACAAAAGTTGTATGTTATTTTTTCTAGAAAGTTGATAGCTGGAATAATAATAGCCATTAATTATTATTTTCTGGTAAAAATGAAAATTTCTGAAGTTTGAAGTCTCATAACTTTTGAACTGTTGTAAATGCATGTATGTCACTAAAATCAATTTTAAAGAGGACTACAAGCCCTATGAAACGAGCCCAAAAACGAGTGAATTGCTCAAAAACTGCCTGGGTAGGAATTTTTATAAAAAAATGTGATATCGTTCCCATGCTTTTTAAACGGGAAAACTTTAAAAATAGATAGCGGCCTCTTAAAATTAAAATTAAGGGCTAAAATTTTCAGGAAATTTTTTTTTTGTTGCTTACAATAAAATTTTCATATGGGCCAAGAAAAAAAAAATGTTCGAAAAATAAAAAGCACCCTAATATACATATATATATATATATATATATATATATATATATATATATATATATATGTATGTGATTTCTACGTTTCGGTGACTTGTTTTTTATAGCTAATTATATAGCGGAACAGTGCCTTTTTATCATAGAAAAAAAAATTTTTGATATACAATTGATTTTTTGGAAGATCCGCCCAAATTTACATTTCGGTGACTTATATATTTTTATATATACAAGTTGTATACAATTGTATATGAAAAATATACAATAATCTATAAGCTTCCACCAAAATGTATAAATCATGTCAAATTTCATGTATGCGCGCGCATATTTCCTAAATTGATTTGGTAACCATTGAAAATCGATTTTTTTGTAATCTATTTATTATATGATAATATTTAGAGGTCATCATTTACATCAGTTTAATTGTGATATAAGTTGAAATACATTGTTATAACTATGAATAAATATAATGATGGATAATTGTTTTACATATAAATATTCTTAAAGTTACATTATACTATTTTATTCAATCCCTACTTCTAAAACTATTAGTGCAAAATTTTTAACTTTCTACAAATAAAATTGAAATGAAATAAACTGAATGAATAATCTTTATTAATTTATTTAGTAATTGTTAGGGGTTTTAACTGATCTATAATTAAATTCCTTCGTTCAAATCTAAAAAAAATTTGTAAGATCGACAATTTCAAAAATTCGCTTAGTGAGTTTTTCAGAGCTCGAGGAGCTCAAAAATATTCGAATAATTATGGGTACGAACTTCAAAACCTTGGTATAAGTCAGAAGTTTTAAGGATGGCCTGCAGACTTAACCATTTTCCAGATTGCTTATACGAATTTTATACTTTTTAGTATTCAAAAAAACTTTCATTTTATACTCATTTAGTCATAATAGTGAGCCACCAAAATCTGTTTTATCCAGCCTTTAGACATTTCACTGAGTCACCAAAATGTTAGAATAATATACTCTTATGATCTAGGCGATTTTATTTCTTTGCGCAATAATCTCATTAAATATGAACCATCAACAATTTTATTGCTCACGTTGATATATTAAAAATTTGCTCTGTATGCAGTATAAAAATCTATTCTGAATAATGTAAAATGTGAATCTATAGCTGTAAAGTTATTCTATTATGAATTATACATTCAATTTAGTCACTAAAATATTGTAATACTATATTTTTTTAATTTATGCTGTTTTCTTTCTAGTAGCCATAATCTTCCGTTTACAACTATTTATTTTTTAATTAATAACATATTTCTTGATTTCAGTCAGTGATCTTTTTTTCTGTAACAATCTTCTTGCCTATGGTTTTTTTCGAATATTGATCTACTGAAAGAATTTCAATATGTTTCAATATAATTTACGTAATTGATTCTACTACGAGATATCTATTTAATCGAAGCTATCTTTCTCATCAACCTATTAAGTGCACATCTTTATCATATTTATGAGATAGATTTAGGATTAATTAATTGATGTAAAATTTAATTAATTATTATTATATGCATGAAAATGAATGCTCTTTCCAGATTGAGTTTTGAGTTTGATCTATAAATTACCAGTTGTGTAAACAAATACAGAATATTACGCGGACCAATACGATTATTTTTAAGTCTTATATCATGCATTTCTGAATGAACTACAATAATTAACGTATTATTTATTTTGTGAAATAGAAATTAATCGGCAACATAGAAAGAGATAACCTTATTTATTCCTACCAGTGTGGCCAGATCGTGGGATATTTTTACCCCTTCCCGGGGTGAAATAGCATTGAGTGTAATGGCAGGAGGGGGTAAAAATATCCCACGATCTGGCCGCACTGATTCCTACGTTTCTATGACTTATTATCGCATTGTTACTACATTTCTGTGACTTTCATTGACATGTTGCATTTTTTTTTATATATATATATTTATTACTTTTAAGTGGTCACCGACTTTTTATTCTACCCGTTTCAACATAAGAGTGAGCTACCAAAATGTGATTTATCCATGATTTATACATTTTAGTGAATCGCTACAATGTTACAATAATATATTTTTCTGACCTATGGTATTCTCTTCTCCTTTTATCTTGAAGATGTATTATGTACTCAATTATATAATTCTGTTGAAAATAAATTCCAAATGATCGTTTACATATAAATTATTTCATTCAAAGAATTGAGTTGAACCTAAAACTTATACATGATCGTGTTTTATATAATTAATGTGCTATCACAACGGTTGTAAAAATTTAAAAGATAAACTATTAAACCTTTGCAAACTCATTGTTTGCGGAATTTTTAATCATAGAGTTTGGCTATTCATTAATAAGTTTGGTTGCATACATTTTATTTATGCTGCAAATTATGTATAGTACTTAATTTCATATCATTCGAAACCGATATTAGTATATCATGGAAAAAAAAATTTGTCAATAATAACATATCAGATAACATATTATTTGGTTCATATTCAATAGGTTTATTGGTGATAGAAATATATTATTGTAGCATTTTAGTGATTCATTAAAATGTATTAACGATGGATAAATTTCATTTTCAAGTCTTACATCATGCATTTCTGAATAAACTATAATAATTAAAGTATTCTTTATATCGTGAAACAGAAATTAATCGGCAAGATGATGAAAGATAACCTTATTTATTTTTACGTTTCCGTGACTCTTTATCGCATTGTTACTACATTTCTGTGACTTTCGTTATCATGTTGTATATTTTTCATATATATTTATTTCATTTAAGTGGTCGACGACTTTTTATTTTACTCGTTTCAACATAGGAGTGAGCTACCAAAATGCAAGTTATCCATCGTTAATACATTTTAGTGAATCACTAAAATGCTACAATAATATATTTCTATCACCAATAAGCCTATTGAATATGAGCCAAATAATATGCTATCTGATATGTTATTATTGACAAATTTTTTTTTCCATGATATACTAATATCGGTATCGAATGATATGAAATTAAGTACTATACATAATTTGCAGCATAAATAAAATGTATGCAACCAAACTTATTAATGAATAACCAAACTCTATGATTAAAAATTCCGCAAACTATGAGTTTGTAAAGGTTTAATAGTTTATCTTTTAAATTTTTGCAACCGTTGTGATAGCACATTAATTATAGTTGAGTCTGCAAAAGAATGGGCTTTCCTCCCACCATTTTTCTACGATCAAGCCATTACTGCGCATGCGCGTAAGTGCAAAATCATGGACTTCATTATAGCTAAGTAGTAGAAGAAAAGCCCATTCTTTTGCAGACTTGACTATATATAAAATACGATCATGTATGAGTTTTAGGTTCAACTCAATTCTTTGAATGAAATAATTTATATGTAAACGATAATTTGGAATTTATTTTCAACAGAATTGTATAATCGAGTCCATGATACATCTTCAAGATAGAAGGAGAAGAGAATACCATAGGTCAGGAAAATATATTATTGTAACATTGTAGCGATTCACTAAAATTCATAAACCATGGATAAATCACATTGTGGTAGGTCACTCTTATGTTGAAACGGGTAGAATAAAAATTCGGTGACCACTTAAAAGTAGTAAATATATATATAAAAAAAATAAAACATGTCAATGAAAGTCACAGAAATGTAGTAACAATGCGATAATAAGTCATAGAAACGTAAGAATAAATAAGGTTATCTTTTATTATGTTGCCGATTAATTTCTGTTTCACAAAATAAATAATACGTTAATTATTATAGTTTATTCAGAAATTCATGATATAAGACTTAAAAATAATCGTATTGGTCCCCGTAATATTCTGTATTTGTTTACACAACTGGTAATTTATAGATCAAACTCAAAACTCAATCTGGAAAGAGCATTCATTTTCATGCATATAATAATAATTAATTAAATTTTACATCAATTAATTAATCCTAAAATCTATCTCATAAATATGATAAAGATGTGCACTTAATAGGTTGATGAGAAAGATAGCTTCGATTAAGTAGATATTTCGTAGTAGAATCAATTACGTAAATTATATTGAAAAATATTGAAATTCTTTCATTAGATCCATATTCAAAAAAAACCATATGCAAGAAGATTGTTACAGAAAATAAAGATCACTGACTGAAATCAAGAAATATGTTATTAATTAAAATATGAATATTTGTAAACAGAAGATACTAGTTCATAGATTGATAAGTAATTAATTAATTTTTTAACTATTTGTTTAGTTTTCCATTGATAAGCTTGGTTGGATAAATTTTTTATTTATTCCGCTAAAAGCTTATAGATCTAAATTTCTTATTATTTCTACCAGATATTCATAATAGAAGCGGAAAAAATTTTGCAAACATCAACATGCCGTATAAAGTTGTTTTCGGTTTGAATTGAATTAGTTTATGGCTACTAGAAAGAAAACAGCATAGATTAAAGAAATATAGTATTACAACATTTTAGTGACTCAATTTAATGTATAATTCATAATGGAATAACTTTACAGCTATAGATTCTTATTTTACACTATTCAGAATAGATTTTATAATGCATGCGGAGATAATTTCCAAAATATTAACGTGACCAATAAAATTGTTGTTGGTTCATATTTAATTAGTTTATTTCTCAAAGAAATAACATAGCCTAGACCATAAAAGTATATTGTTTTAACATTTTTGTGATTCAGTGAAATGTATAAAGGCTGGATAAAAAATATTTTGGTGGCTTACTATTATGTCTAAATGGGTAAAAAAAAAACAAGTTTTTAAGAACAATAAAAAGTATAAAATACGTATAAACGATCTGGAAAATGGTTGACTCCTCAGGCCAGTCTAAAACTTCTCGCTAATTCCAAGCTCATCAAGTTTGTACCCATAATTATTCGAATATTTTTGAAGTCCTCTATCTCTAAAATACCCTTTCGAACCGGATTTTTACAATCGTGGATCTTACAAATTTTTAATAGATTTCAACGAAGAAATTTATGTCACCGATCTGTCTCAAACAATTACTAAATAAATTTAGAAAGATTATTCAATTTGATTATTTGATTGTGACTAATAGATTATGAAATATGCGGAAAAAACATGCACATCGTTCATTTTTCTTTAACGATCGATCGGAAAAGAATTTATCACTTAGGTTGATTCTGACAGAAATCGAAAAAGACTTTGGAAACAATAACTCGCTATGATTTTCAGACCAAAAGAAAATCTACATTCTGAATTATTTTGAAAAAATTGAGGAAATAGCGATTTTTGAGTTCTGTTGTCGTTAGTAACTTTTGAACGCAGCACACACACACTCACACACACGAGAGCATTACTTTTGAAAAGTTCAGAATGGCTGTCTAGGATTTCAAAACGTTGAAAACTGATTAAAATTAGATGCTTGAATGTCGTTCTGATATTAATAACTTCCATAATTATTAAAAATCTTTATTTTTTTCGAGGGAAGTAAAATATAAATGATGTGTTATCCTTAAAAGTCACAGAAATTTAGGTATAATCCAATTTAAAGTCATCGAAATGTATAAACAAACAAACGTTATTATATCTATATTTGAAAAAACCCTTAAAAAAATTGATTATTAAAAACAAATAATTGCCAATATGTAACATGAATAACACGGTTCATTGAAATCTAAAATATTCATGAACAAAAGATAAAATTCAATTGATTAATCACTAATCAGTAATAATATAATTTTTTATACGTGTTTTTTGATTCATCCATAACTTCAGATCAATATACGCTTATACTTCCATTGGCTTATGATCTGAATTTAGTATTATTCTGTACAGATATTTATAATGCATACTGATAAAACTTTGCAAATATAAGCATGCCATAAAAAATGTTTTTTCGTTCGTATTTAATTATTTCATTGCTTACATAACGAAAATAACATATTTTGGAAAAATACATGATGACTACATTTTAATGATTCACTAAACTGTATAAATGATGGATAACAACATTTCGGTGATTCACTAATACGTTAAAACGGGTAAAAATAACATTTTCGTGATCCGCTAAAAAGTACTAACTGTATATTAATGATATATGACATTTTTATGACGTCACCGAAATGTATAAAACATATAAAATACATTTCAGCGACGTCACCGAAATGCAAAAAAATCACCGAAATGTAGAAACGATGTGCAAAAAAGTCATCGAAACGTAGAAATCACATACATATATTTATATATACATGTATATATATATATATATACATATATATATATATATTTATATATATATATATATATATATATATATATATATATATATGTATATATATATATATATATATATATAGTAAATCAGCTGGCAGCAGTGAGACGCGGCCAATATTTTGAGGTTATTGTACCCGAGAGAAAATTCCTCGAGCACTGTCGTCATCGTTCGGACAAAAAATTCCCGAACTATTAAAATATTTATTTAAATTATTATTTGCTATTTAAAATATCTATAAGAAATTATTATTATTATTTATTACATTTGAAATAATTGATCTGCTTTATTTTAATTGAGATTCTATACCCCAGCGGTCAATTATATTAATTCATTTATTATTAATAATTATAATATGAATCATTATGATACTAGTGAAATTTATATTATTTGAGTGTGAGTGAGAGTAATTCCGTATCTTTCTCTCTCTCCAATGTGTTGAGAGATAACATAGTAAAAAAAAAAAGTATTGTTATTATTTATTTAATTAAAGCAATTCAGAAGAAATAATTTGTTTATTTTATATAAATCAAAAATTAATATCATTTATTGATTAAGTTACATTCTTATTTTTTTTATATTGAATTTGTATATTATTTTGACCGTATTTATGAATTCTGCTCTCAGGGCAAAACTATTGTTATTTTTTAAGAATTGTTTGTACCAAAATAGCCAAATATTATTGTTTATTGTTCAATTACATCATATGTTGTAATTGAGTGAGAAATAATTTTTTTTTTATAAATATTTAAATGATCGGAAACGAACAGCTATTGGGGAAAATTTAATATTTCTGTTCCTTGGATCTTTCCTTACAGTTTTAATTTTACTTTCTTACTCTTATTTATTATTTTCTGTTATTATTTGTGGCTTATTCAATTTTTATCATCTCATTCGATTGTTATCCAGCTTGTTACGAACTGCTTGCTCGGATCGTCCCTCGTGAATTTCTCCCCTGAACAACTATTTTGTCTGTTTTGAATAAACGGTCGCCTACTTGTACTAACCGAGCCTAATGAGCTGGTCCAGGCCCAACAATTATTTATGGGTGGGCTTTGATCACACAGAAGTCTATTGCACAGAGAGGTAATTGAACAGAATCAATTTACACATGTAAATATTGCACAATAACCTTTAGTACAGATGTAAATTGCCTATAGCATTTTATTATATGGATCCCGTTTGCACAGAATTAATTGTAATTTTACGATCTGTGATACAGATTATACAAACAACTCTACGAGAATGACGTTAGATGGATAAGAATCGTCAAATAATTCATTTTGAAGATTTTCAAATCATTACAAACCTCTTATTCCAATTTTGAAATTAAAAATCCAAACCTTTCAATTCAAATTTATACTAAATTCAAAATTTTTTTTATTTTGCCGGTGAAACTATTAGATGTATTACAAAATTTCACAAACTCTTTTGGCAAACACTTCTATTCACTACAAAACATATTTACAAAGTTTCGATGTTACGCGATATTTTATAATTATTTGCATGTCATTGTCAACATTTTAAAAAAGTCATCTTCCAACCAATTTCAGGGCTTGACATTGAAATGAAAATAACTGGAAAACAATCCTGAATAATTATTAGAATATCTCGATTTTTCATAACTCATGAGAATTTTTTTATTGGAATTTTGAAAAAGAAAAAAAATCATAGTGAAACGCTGTGGAGAATTAAAAATCCTCTGAAAATAGTATCCACAACCCCTACTTTTTTTTAAATATTCGGGTGCATTTAGAAATGCTCTAGCTCTACCTACAGCCAAGCATTGCTATATAGCGAGAGCTAGAACTAGAGCATATCTGATAACATCCTGCGTTTTCTGAACATAATATGTCAATTTTTAGTAAATACATGAAATTTTTTAATTAAAAGCTGCGGGGAGTAAAAAATGTCAAGCATTCAATTGTGCATGATCAAACATTTACATTTTACTTGCGTAAAAAATGATCATACCACTTTTCATGAATCATACACAACCAAGCATGACGCTATGCAAACAATTTTTAGGGATATTATAAGGATATATTAGTTTTATCAATGATTTATTGATGTAATTTTATTTTGCAATTAATTTAGAATTCATATAATCGACCTTTATAGAAAAGATCGTATTATAAATTCATTCAAATAAATACTCTAATTCATATAATTTACCCTGATTACAAAAAACGATTCGAAACGAGTTGTAATGTTAAATTTACATAAGAAGGGCGATTCAGAAGTATTCAAAGTATTGAAGAGCATAAAAAAGTATGTAAAATTTTGTTTTTAAATCAAGCACTATGATTCGTACCAAAGATATATTCGTACTATGATTCATTAATAAAGATATATTTATTATTTAGAAATTGTTTTGAAACAATTAAGAGACTGTCATTCATAATTTTATACACGCAACACATTATAAATAGTTACCACTAAATTTATTGTAGGAAAAATTAATTTTACACTTTCAGGTACAGAAAAACTTTTTTATTATTTCGCAAATTCGATAACTTTATTGTAATATGTATTTGAAGTAGGGTAACAAATTTATTAACGAATAAAACTTTATTGAAAATTGAAAATTAAATTATAATTTAAAATCATTCAATTAAAAATTTGTAAATTCATATGGAATTGAAAATTGAAGACACGATAATTTTGAATTGAAAGGTTTGTATTTTTAGATAAAAAGTTAATCAAAAATTTGAATGAAGGGTTTGTAATGATTTGAAAATTTTTATAATGGATCATTTGACGATTATTATCCATCTAACGTCATTTTCGTAAAGTTGGTTATATAATCTGTATCACAGATGGTAAAATAACATTTAATTCTGTGCAAACAGGATCTGTGTAAAAAAATGCTATGGGCAATCTTCATTTGTGCTAAAGGTTTTTGTGCAATATTTACATGTGTAAATTGATTCTGCGCAATTACCTCTCTGTGCTATATACTTCTGTGTGATCGAGGCCCATCCATATTTATTTATAGTTTAGCGTTATTATTTGTGAGTATTTAAACATTATAATTTTGGGTTATACTTATTTATTATTATTTATTTTTTTTTTTAAATACACGTGGGTAGCCGCATACGGTTCACCGGATTTATCCACGTCTCCGTCGCAAATTTTGATACGGTATTCGTTATAACTTTTAAACTCCATGTTGACAGTTTGCGATCACAACAACAACTCACTCAGTCAGCTATAAGTAACAGGTTTTATATCATTTGAAGTCAGTCATGATGCTGCTACTATGAAGAACGGACGTGTGAATACTAGTGGTAAAGTTTTTGTAAACAGTATAATCAATAAGCTACCATTTAAACTACATATACGTGGATACCAGTACAGTAGAACAGGCACAAAGCTAGCCGAAAGATTAGCTCATGGAGGTCCTGGAATTAATTCTCTTGACGCTGCGTGTAAAGAACACGATATCGTATACTCATATAATCGTGAAAATTTGGCAGCACGTCACGAGGCTGATCAAATATTTGCTGAGGAGGCGTGGCAACGTTATCAAGCAAAAGACGCTGATATTGGTAAAAAATCTGCTGCGTGGAGTGTACGTAAAATCATGAAGATGAAAAAAAGATTCGGAATGGGGTTGGAGAAGAGAACAACTAGCAAGAGAAAGTCTAGCGAGAGAAAGACTAGCAAAAGGAAGACTGGCAAGAGAAAGACTAGTAAGAGAAAGACTAGCAAGTGAAAAACTAGTGTAAACAAACAAGTAGCACTGAGACAAGTTGTCACAGCTGCCAAAAAGTCCACGACTCCAGGAGGTGATCCAATCAATACAGCGTTGGAAGGAGCTCGTCAGGCAGTTAAAATATCGGGTGGGAAAAAAAAAATCAGACTGCACCGAATTTTACCAGCTCCATCTAAAGTTGGTGGTGTACCATTTTTAATAACTTTTTGTGCCGACCTGAGTGCAACAGGAGCTTCGGCTGCAGGTGCAGCTAGTATAACAAAAGCTGTAAATGATGCAAGTGCCGCTAAGAATCGATGAGAGGAGAGTAAACTTCATAATTTAAAAATGGAACAAATATCGATGGGTAAAGGTTTACACTTGAGGCCTTACAGCCATAGTATGGGTTTATATTTGAGACTATATCCAGTTAGTCTAAGAGCCAGTGGACGGATACCTGTATGTATTTGACCAGACCTGAGCTTTTGTATATTGAGGCCCCTATACCTACTGTACATGAGATGAGGACTCCCTAAGCCCAAAGTGGTGGACGCGGCTACTGCGCAGGTAGGACAGGTATCGATTTTTGGCCAATTATAAACGCATTTGACCACGTCTGCCGTTTTGAAATTTCAAAGTATATTATTATTATTGACGGAAAATAACAATGGCAGACCATTATCATGCGTCCACCATCGTGGCAGACGATTTTGAAAATGCAAAAATAAATTTTTTTTGAAAGTATTTGACCAGATCTGCCATTAATATATTTTATTTATTATAGTCTTAAGAACTTATATTTATCACGGCAGACGTATTCATGGTGAACACACATCACCAGATAAAAAAATCTAAGATACTACCCGGTCAGATGTCTATGTATTACGATAGCTGTTTTACATCAATATAATTTACTTAATCACTGAATTTATCGAAATTACTATCTTTTAAGTATTTTATATGCTAAATTTTAAAAGTTTGACGATAAATAAAAGAGATATTACGAAAAAGTCTTGAATTTTGAAGTATACTGCTAATAACAAGAAATAATTTAAATTTGTATTTTATTTTTCATTTTTGTTTATTTAATACAAGATTTATAAGGTCAGATAAATAAAAAAATATCATGCATAAATATAAAAATAAATACACAAACGCAAAAATTAAAGGAACAGAAAAAGTTTATAAATTTTTTAGTGATTTTTGGAAGGCTGTAAATTTGTGAAAAATGATCGTACTGAGATTTTAAATAAAGCATTTTATTGCCTAAAATCTTTAATTTCGGTAAATTCCGATCAAAATTTCTTAAGAGCCCCGGTTATTGCGCAAATATAAGAAATATCGCGAGACAAAAAATTTCTAAAATTTTATTTTTTTTCCAAAGAGCAACCAATGCACAGGTCGTTTAGTAAATTTAATCAGCTTCAATTTGGCTTTTTTGTTCAAGCTCGTAGGACGATTTGTCGCAGAGATATCAGCCAGAGTCAAAAAATAAATTCCAGTTCGAATTTCAAAATACTACGTGAGGGATTTGAAGGACAAATTGAACTTTGGAGTCGAAGAACTGTGTGGAAAGTGATGCCAGTGTAGGCCTCAACGTTGTAGTTACGGGCGATTTTACACAATTGGGGGCTAAATGAGTATAAAAAAATTTAGCGTGGGCCTCAAAATCCTCATAATATAAAAAAATTGTACTGTTCCAGATTCAGACCTCAATTTCTCAAATGACGTAACCTATGTAGACTCCCTCATTTTTTTTCGTAAGAAATAAATACTTTAGACCAAGAATCTCGAAGAAATTGACCCAAAAATAAATAATTAATTACGAATTTGCGGAAAAATTATCGGAACCTCTAAAAAGTATAACAAAGAAAAATAAATATTTATTTTTACTTATATTAATTCAAAAAAATTTAATAGTCACTGAAAGAAAATAGTTCACCCGGGAAAAATCAGTATACATTTTTTCAATCAAAATACAAAAATTTTCTGAAGACAAAATGTTTGATATTGTATTCTATATTATTTAGTTAAAAAAAAATTTTTTGTGAGACCTATTTAAAGTTTGTCCAGGAATATATGAGAATGAATAATAATAATAATAATGAATTAATGAATTTATTTTATCAGACATATCAATTTTTGAAAGCACTCAGATTTTTTTTTTTCAACTCGAAAGTTTTCTAAGTCCATAAAACGATAATTGATTTTTGAGGATTTTGAGAGCTTCGTTAGAATTTAAAATCGATGAAGGGTTTGTATTTAAACCTCATAATTCTCACTGAAGATTTAAAGTGCCAATATCGTATCATTTTTCATTCGGTAAATAAAAGATCAAAAGAATTGAATTTTTTGAGGTCCAAACTAGAATTTGTTTTTTGACTCGAGAGCCTTCAAACGAAAAATGATCCATTTGGCTTTGATCATCGATATTTCAGTTACCAATGATCGCACAGAAAATTTAATGGTGGCGTTAAAAACTCGAATAAACCCCCAACAAGAACCGATCATCATTTTTTAAAAAAAAAAATAATTTTTTATTTTTAACGAAAACAAAAATTAAAACTTGTTTTTTTGTGGATGAAAATATTTTTTCACATTTTTTGAGAATGTTTCGTTGATTTCTCTTTCTCTCGCATTTACTGAGTAACCAACGCAAAAATGAAAGAAAATTTGAAAAAAAATTATTTTTTCATTTTGTTGATCATTAGACAAAACTTGTTTCTTTAATTGTTCAGCAGAACAAATCGATCACCCCCAAAAAACAGTTTGATCGATCAATTTGAAAATTAACAATATTATTGAGGGTACATTAAGGTAAATAACGTCCCTGGTAACATTAATTGTTTCATCGATATTTGCAGAGTAGCGGTTGATTTACTAAAAAACCAAAAAGGTCATTTTTTTGTACTTACTTATAATGGATGTTAAAAATAAAAAAGTTGTTTTGTTAAAACAATTATAATCGGATCATGTTGGGAATTTATTCAAGTTCTTAACGCCGCCCTTTAATTCACTGTGCGATCATCGTTACCTGAAATATCAATGATTAAAAACAAAAAGATCATTTTTTGACTCTGGCTGATATCTCTGCGACAAATCGTCCTACGAGCTTGAACAAAAAAGCCAAATTGAAGCTGATTAAATTTACTAAACGAACTGTGCATTGGTTGCTCTTTGGAAAAAAAATAAAATTTTAGAAATTTTTTGTCTCGCGATATTTCTTATATTTGCGCAATAACCGGGGCTCTTAAGAAATTTTGATCGGAATTTACCGAAATTAAAGATTTTAGGCAATAAAATGCTTTATTTAAAATCTCAGTACGATCATTTTTCACAAATTTACAGCCTTCCAAAAATCACTAAAAAATTTATAAACTTTTTCTGTTCCTTTAATTTTTGCGTTTGTGTATTTATTTTTATATTTATGCATGATATTTCTTTATTTATCTGACCTTATAAATCTTGTATTAAATAAACAAAAATGAAAAATAAAATACAAATTTAAATTATTTCTTGTTATTAGCAGTATACTTCAAAATTCAAGACTTTTTCGTAATATCTCTTTTTTTTATCGTCAAACTTTCAAAATTTAGCATATAAAATACATAAAAGATAGTAATTTCGATAAATTCAGTGATTAAGTAAATTATATTGATGTAAAACAGCTATCGTAATACATAGACATCTGACCGGGTAGTATCTTAGATTTTTTTATCTGGTGATGTGTGTTCACCATGAATACGTCTGCCGTGATAAATATAAGTTCTTAAGACTATAATAAATAAAATATATTAATGGCAGATCTGGTCAAATACTTTCAAAAAAAATTTATTTTTGCATTTTCAAAATCGTCTGCCACGATGGTGGACGCATGATAATGGTCTGCCATTGTTATTTTCCGTCAATAATAATAATATACTTTGAAATTTCAAAACGGCAGACGTGGTCAAATGCGTTTATAATTGGCCAAAAATCGATACCTGTCCTACCTGCGCAGTAGCCGCGTCCACCACTTTGGGCTTAGGGAGTCCTCATCTCATGTACAGTAGGTATAGGGGCCTCAATATACAAAAGCTCAGGTCTGGTCAAATACATACAGGTATCCGTCCACTGGCTCTTAGACTAAGTAGGCAGGAGATGCAATTCAACAAACAAGAAGAGCTACTGCATCGAGCACTTACAAACATCGATTTATCGAAATACGCTAAAGCTCTCAAAATTCCAAACTTTCGTGGTGTTTTTATGAGAACTGATTTACTTGAAACTGGACCAGAAAAAATTAATCAGCTATTATTAATCTTAATGATAAACTCGGACCTGGTACTCATTGGGTTGCATACAAGAACAACAATGATAAAGTTGTTTACTTTGACAGTTTTGGTAATTTACAACCACCGCAAGATCTTATAGAATATCTCGATGTTGGTAGCGTAAAATATGATCACAAACGATATTAGGATTTTGATACAATTATATGAGGACATTTGTGTCTCAAATTTCTCACTGGACAACTATAAATTGATGTGTTTTTGTGTACAGCACATCATTCATGGCTGAGTCATTTTCATTAACACTGACAGGATCCACGTCTGCGTTGGAGGCCAACTACTACCCTCCAATTGAATTATCACCAACTAAAAATTATGTCTCTTACCGTGTGAATAATATCGATTTTGAAATAATTGATACAAATAATATTTATAAAAAAAATAATGTTGATGATAAAAAAGTAGTCAAGAAAAAAAGAGCTAAAAGAAATGTAGCAATAATTACAAAGCTTGATGACAATATTTCAGTGACGGAAAATGACTTTGTGAGTGAAAAAAATATAGAAGCTGAAAAATATGAAACTGTTGATGAGAGAGTCTTGACGATGCAAACAGGAAGTTACGAAATCACTGACATCGAAAAATATATTCAAAAGGATTTACAAAGACTCAGCATCAGCATAAGAGCTAACAATAATAAATTGAGAAGTGAAATTAAATGTGATTAATTTGTAAATTTTAGACCTCAAGATTCTATTGGTAGACTACCGGGATTTACAAATCAATAGCTGACACCACATAAAACTCTCTCGCCGGATTTACCAGTGAAGATACACTACTGGACAAAATTAAAGGATAAAAAAAAAACTCCAATTTTTTGACTGATTTTCAACAGACCGTACTTCGATAAAAATGGTCGTACAAGAATTACAAAAAAAAAGGAAATTGTAGTTTCAAGTATCTACTTTTTGGATTAGAAGTTTAAAATTTTGTAGCGTCAGCAGTTTTTGAGTAATCTTCGAAAAACCAGCGACAAAAAAATTTTCAAATTTTTTTTGTATTTTTTTTTGGTCTACGGCCGTGGAAAAATCTGTTTTCGCTTAACCAATATAAAGATCAGATACCTTCCTGATTCAGCTTTAATTTCGATTTTTATGGACCTTGATACGTCCACTTCTCGCCGAGATATCGGTCTTCAAATGGAAAAGAAACCTTTTGTCTTTGATTATCGATATCTCAGAAACCAATGATCTCACAGAAAGTAAATGGTGGGGTTCAAAAACTTGAATAAATTTCCTTCAACGATTAGCCATTGCTCACTCGAAAAAAACATTTTTTTCTATCATCACATGAATTTAAAAATGCAACAAAAAAAGGGCTTTTGATGGTTTTTTGGAAAATTAAGCGCTGAAACGAAAATATTGGGGAAATCGATAATGTTGAGTGTGCATTTTACAGTTCAATATGTCCACCGAAACCCTACAAAGAGCCAGATTAATCCAACCAGCCGTTTTTTTCATTCACTCGATCAAATTTTTGAAAAAATTAAAGGATCACGTTCATTGCTCAGAAAAAATTATAATCTTTAACAAAATAAGAAAACAAATGTTCTTCTGAACTTTTTACACATTTCTATTGCAGACAGTGCTTAAATTTTAAAAAATTAAAAAAAAATTTTTTTTTCGAATTTAGTGAACGAGAGATGAGTAAAATCAAGGGATGCAGCAGCGGAAACGTATTAAGAGTGTTTGCGCGTTAGTTTTCTAAATTTGCTAGAGTTATTCCCGAAAAAAATTTCAATATGTCTCCAAAAACCCTACAAAGAGCCATATTAATGCAACCAGCCTTTTTTTTGATTCACTTGATCGAATTTTTGAAAAAATTAAAGGACCATGGTTTTTGCTTTGAATAGCTGATAATCTTTAACAAATGAAAAAGCAAATTTTTTTCTGGGCTTTGTCCACATTTTGATTGTAGGCAGTGCTTAAATTTTCAAAAGAGAAAAAAGTTTTTTTTCAAAAAAATTTTTTTCTGCAATAACTTTAGAAAATTTAGAAAACCAACGCACAATTATTTTTCACACGTTTCCGCTGTTGCATCCCTTGATTTTACTGATCTCTCGTTCACTAAATTCGAAAAAAAAATTTTTTTTTAATTTTTTTTTTGTTTTTGAAATTTAAGCGCTGTTTATAATAAAAATATGGAAAAAGCTCAGAAGAACATTTGTTTTTTTATTTTGATAAGGATTATAATTTTTTCAGCGCAATGAACGTGATCCTTCAATTTTTTCAAAAATTTGATCGAGTGAATGAAAAAAACGGCTGGTTGGATTAATCTGGCTCTTTGTCGGGTTTTGGTAGAATATTGAACCGTAAAATGCACACTCAACATTATCAATTTCCCTAATATTTTCGTTTCAGCGCTTAATTTTCCAAAAAACCACTAAAAGCCCTTTTTTGTTGCATTTTGAAATTCATGTGACGATAGAAAAAAAATTTTTTTACAAGTAAACCATGGCTAATCGTTGAAGGAAATTTATTTAAGTTTTTGAGACCCACCATTAACTTTCTGAGGGATCATTGGTTTATGAGATATCGATAATCAAAGACAAAACGATCCTTTTTCATTTGAAGACCGATATCTCGGCGAGAAGTGGACGTATCAAGGTCCATAAAAAATGAAATTAAAGCTGAATGATAAAGGTATCTGATCCTTAAAGTGGTTAAGCGAAAACAAATTTTTCCACGCCCGTTGACCATAAACAACAAATAAAAAAAATTTGAAAATTTTTTTGTGGCTGGTTTTTCGAAGATTACTCAAAAACCGCTGACGCTACTGTTACGTCCGGAATGACGAACACAAGTTATTCAATCCCTCAATTTTGAGTCAAAGCACTTAAGCCATTTACTCGGGTAGCGGGGACCTCGCTATTTAGTGTCGAGTATGTCAATATACGAAAATAGGATGTACGAGGTGAATGAATGCGTCTTATCACTAGATAAATGAACAATTAATTGAGCTTACAGTTGGTTTATTCAATATAATAAATTGTCAGAATACAAGATTTGGCTGAGCTGGAGACCAGATTGTTGATTGAGATTCGATTCGTATTAAATTGCTGGTTGAAATTCGGTTAGAAATAAATTGTTGTCAGATGGCTTGATAGTTGGATATGGTTCTTGAATGTTGAGAATCATTGATGTAAATAAGCAAAGGGGTTTACTTATACTGGGTGGTTGACAATCTGTCTGAATATACACTTTTAAAATGACGAAATTTATTTAAATATAAAAAATAATATTTAAATCAGTAATGATATTCAACAGAAATAATTTAATTATTTGAATTATTTGTAATATTGAATAAAAGAATTAGAAATCGAAATTATTTTTATTTAGAATAATTCCATTTAGATTATATAGATTCTGAATTTGATTATTAATGACGAACCAAGAATTTAAATTTTAATATTTTAAAATAATATGATTCTACGTAATCAAGAGTTTGATAATTAATGGGCGCAGAGGACTAATTGCGGCGATTTTTATAGACGCTATCTATCATAGGCGAGGGGTAATACGCGCGACCTTAGTTTAATTTTGTTACCAAAAACTAGTGTTATTAAGATGAGTTGAATATTTGCGGGGTGTGGTGTAGAAAGAAAGCGCACGTGACCATCTCGGGTAGAAGCTTCTAGAACAATGACTCACACCCAAAAAACAATAGCCGAGTCCCATGTTAATAAATAAGTGTTATTTTATATTATTAATTACCGATTCTTAATTAATCCGGAATTGTTGGTGGCCTGCCTGGATGGTATATATATATATATGTATATATAAATAGGAAGAGAATTAAACATTATGGTGTTTTTAATTATTATTATTTCTATTATTTATCGAGTTATTAAAGTAAAATTTATTGTTATTTCCATATTTGTTAGTGAGGTACACGGTGGCACGTGTCGCAAATAATAATAATAATAACAAGAGAAAGATGAGTCATAAATCACGCGTTTGAAGAAATTTATAGATCTATATCAAGGTTATTGGATGAGTTTTTATTTTAAATAATTAATTGCAGATTAAACAAATAGTATATTCCTTGATCGATCTCTGGTGTTTAGTTAGTTGGTACAATAGTTTTTATCTAATCTCTTTTCTTTACCCGCAGGTTTATTATAATTCTCTCTCGTTGTTATAGATAGGTGGCTATGAATCTAGTCATTATCTATAGGATGTTAAAATTTTATTATTATGAATGTGTGATCTGCTGCGATATGTTATGGTTGTCCGATAATATGCAGGCAGTTAATTGTTATCTTACTTATTGTCTCGTAGAATATTGCGTCTTAAATTCTTAATGTTTCTCTTTTTTTTTATTATTACGTTTCCGGTGATATAGGGTTCCTGTTTACATCAACAATTTTGATAGCTCATCTGATCTTAGATATATTGAATTTTTCATTTATAATTTTCATCTTTTTATACATATATATATATATATATATAGTCTATTTTATTATATATATATATATATATATGCATATATATTTATATATGTCACTTTTGTATTTTGGCATGTTACGCCGTAACAGCTACAAAATTTTAAACTTCTAATCCAAAAAGTAAATACTTGGAGTTACAATATCCTTCTTCTGTATTTCTTGTACGACCATTTCTCTTGAAGTTACGGTCTAAGTTCACACTAATCATGAATTTTTTCCAAGTGTACCACCAGGATATAAGATTGTTGAATTGCCACCTCACGTCATTCATCTACCAATCGCCGTCGAAGCAATACAAAATCTCAGACTAATTGTCGCTGACTTCGGAAAACTGTCTAATTTCAGAGGTGAGACCATAACCATAAGACTGCATATAAAGTCTATCAAATAAAGGGTATCGTGCATGAAACAAAAAATTGTGCTGGTTATAAAACTACAGCAACATGGTCAATCAACATCAGTCGTCGAGTACCCCACAAGGATTTAACACATTAGAATGCTCCGTTTCTGCAGAGCCGAGGACTAAAATTACGTGGAAAATTAAGAAAATAAAAATTTTTTTTTGTTGTTTGATGTGTACACGACCATGGCGGAAATCTTAAATATTCAATGACAACTCATTTTTGATGAGTCAATCGCACACTATAAAGCGCATGCTCATCTTCCGTATGCTTCATCTACATTCAACAGCAGCGATGAAATAAGAGTTGCAGTTCAACATCAAGATTTATGTTTACTTCCCAGTAAAAGTACATTACATGTGTATGGAAAATTTACAAAGTCCGATGGTACCACTGTGAGCGCGACTACTCACATTGTCACGCAACGATTTAAATTATTTAATTAGTTGTAAGTTAAATATTTTAATATTATATTTGAATTTAAATTGTTGCGCGGGCATTCCGCCATTTCGCCGATGGAGAGAGCAGTCCGTGCACAGTGCTAGCGCATGAGCGCAGGGTATGAGAGAGCACATGTGTGATATAATTTATTTTTGTAATTTAAAAATGCAAAAAATTGATTTTTGTTAATTTTAAGTATGTATTTATAATTTTGAAATAGTTGGGATGCATAAGCCAGCGTAACATTATGCCCCAACAATTGTTAGCACATTATTTTGCTTAAACTTGTCATCCGACTGAGGATGTCAAGTGATGTTTTAGGATGAAAATAATTATTATTCAATTTATTATTTAATATGAAAACATGCAGATGATATGAATAAATAGTTCATATATTTAAATATTTACTCATGTATCATTCAGGTATTAAAGAATTGTCTTTATAATTTATATTTTTAATTTGAAATGAGGCCCAGGGCTGTTTAAAATAATTATGATGGTAATTAAGGGCAACGGTGGTGCCACGTGGGCGACGACCAACAGGTGGAGGTTTCGGTAATTAGGTCAGAGAGATACGAACTGGTAGTGTGTGACCCACACGCTGTTAGTAAAAATTTTGTAATTTTGTTTAAATTGGTGGATTATTAATAACAAATCTATTGTTGTGGTAAAAATTCACCGGGTGAATTTTTAATTGATATCCGTTAATAATTTTGGAGATTACTGAGTAAGTACTGTGTATTTCTTTTTGCCGGATAATATTTTTCACACAATAACCTCCCCCGGTAGTTGTTGGTCGCCGCGGCGAGGGAAATTGATTTATTTATATTTATTAGTGGCTGAATGATACATGAAATAATTATTATTAATTATTGTGGGATATTTTTTTTTGTTGTTGAAAATATCCAGATATTTTTTTATATATACTGGTACAGAACGTACGCAACGTAGCAAAACGTTGCCAGAATACATATATATATATATACATGTAGTATATATATCTGTAGAGCGCATACAGTGCTTGAGTAAATTCCTCAAGTACTGACATCATCAATAGAGAATTCCCTAAGTATTGGAATTATTATTTTTTTATTTTTACTCAAAGTATTAATTATTATTATTTATACTTAATATTATTTAAAGCAATTAAATAAGTTTATTTTTATTTTTGGTTTATTTACCCCAGCGGTCAAGAAAATAAGTGACTTATTATTTTTATATTAAAATTATAAATTATTTTTGTAATAAAGAGGAATTTATTATTTTTGAGTATGAGCGAAGAGAAATTCCGTATCTTCCTCTCTCTCACAAGTGGTGAGAGATATACAGAAAATTGAAAATTGAAATATTGTTATTGTTTATTATTTAAGAAAATTTAAATGAAATAATTTATTCTTTTATTTAATATTAAGAGTCAAAATTATTAATTAGATCAAAGTATATTCATTTTTTTTTAAACATTGAGTCGAGTATTTTGTTTTGATGTCGAGGTGATTAAGTGAAAAAATTACCCCCAGTGGCAATTTATGACAATTTAATTGTATTTTTCTGGATAATCATCGAGTATTATTGTTATTAAATTAACCAAAACTATATATTGTAAATTATTATTAATTTTTTTATTATTGTTTATAAACATTAAACATACGGAAACCAACAGCTGTCGGGGAAAATTTGATATTTATTTTCCTCTGGATCTTTTTCTACTGTTTTTTTCATTTATTTTTCTTGCAATTATTTATTATTTATATGTAATTATCTATTGCTTATTTATAATGTTCCTATAATTTTTTTAATTTCTGTTGTGTCTCGAGTGTTTTTCGGCCTTGTCACGAGTCACTTGCTCGGATTTCCCTCGTAAATTTCCCCCTGAATTATTTTTGTCCGTTTAGGAAAAACGGTCTGGCGCCACAACAAGTATTTATTTTCTTTTCATTTAATTAACGTCTAAATTTATTATCTATTTTAATTTGATAACGATATTTATTATCATTTAAAATCATTTATTATTATTTGTTTATCACGCGTGGGCGACCGCATACGCTATATTGAGTTGTTCTGCGTCTCCGTCGCGGATTTTGAGGATAGATATACGCTATAACATGGTAAACATGACAGTATGTCATATGTTCGAAGATATACGCTACGAGCTCAATGGTGTTGAGATTGATCGTAACAAAAATGTTGGTATCACAAGTCTCATGAAAGGATCACACATCACTGAGTCCTGCTCAACAAAATACACTAGAAAATTCAGGCTGGATTATAGTTGAAGCTGTCAACAAATTATACAATGACAATGACTCCTTCGATGTATCTATACCACTGAGTCTTTAGCTTGGATTTACTGAAGATTACCATAAAGTTGTCATCAATGCAAAGCATGGATTAATAAGATCAAATGCTGATTTAAATGCCTACGTTGTGGCCACACCGGCTGCTGGAGCTCATACTGAAGCTGTTAAAATTACGTTGCAAAAAATTGAGTGGATTGTACCATATGTGACTATGGCTGATAAACAAAAAATTGAAGCTTTGTATTATGTTACAAGTGATACTGCTATCTCAATCAGTTTTCGGGCTTGGGAGCTGTACGAGCATCCACTATTACCGAATACTTCGAAGAACATTTAGGCTATCAAAACTTCTACGCAGCTCGAAAAACCACGTTTTGTAATCCTTGGATTCCAAACAGCAAGAAAAAATGATGCAACTAAAAATGCCAGCGTGTTTGATCACTACAACATCAGAGATATAAAACTATTTCTCAACTCTCAGAGTTATCCTTATGGCAATTTAAACCTTAATGTTGCAAATAATTAATATGCTCTGGTGTATGATATGTATATAAATTTCCAAATTTCATACTACAGCAAAGAACCTGAGCCACTGCTGACGAAGAAAAAATTCTTGGAACAAGCACCACTGTATGTAATCGATTGCTCGAAACAAAACGAATCGATAAAATCAGGACTAGTGGACATACACTTAGAATTTAAATCTACAAATCAATATCCTTCGCAGACATCAGCTTATTGCCTCATTATACACGATCGCATAGTCGAGTATAATCCTATAAGCAGCATCGTACGAAAACTAATATGAAGACTGTTCAAATTAATCCAACGCCAACCATACGTTACATGTATTGTAAGGGTCTGCCCTGGTTTCCTCGTACCGGGAAGTTCGGACAGTCCTTCTGAAGATGCTCGTGTGGATGTTGAGCACTGGGTTTGGGAATGTCTGATATGACCGAGTACGCGGCCTGATTTAGGATGGGGAAATTTTGTTGAAATAAATTAAGATTAGATACAAATATAAATTGAATTATTTATTTATAATAAATTGTCCTTTATTTAGCATAAATAATTAAAACTAGAATATTCTGTAAATATAATTAATAAATTTAACTACAAAACTTAGGAGAATTTTACTGCGCATGCGCGACACTCTTTCGTCAGGTGCCTGATGACTTTTACTCGGATACTCGCAATTTCAAAACTCAGATTCTATTTTATTTTCTAATTATAAATTAATTCTAGGATTATTGATGACGATTTTAAATTAAATTTAGAAATTTGTCAGTGACGAGGAAACCCTGACGACGAGTAACTTTTAATGATTAAAAGTTCTGCATGCACAGTGATTAAATAAATAAAATAAAATTAAAATAAATATGAATAAATAAATAATTAATAAAAGACGATAAAGTTACTTAAGAAATTATCTCCACGTGTTTGACAAATAAATCATTAAAGTAAATTTTGCCTTTACGCCAACTTACATCCACTTGTCCTAGGTGTTGAGCCATGGTCCTCCGGTCTTCCTTGGACAAAACTGGATCGAAGGAGGAAAACGACAACCAAAATTGTTTACTGAGGAAAACTAACTTTTACAGAAGGCGTCTGCCTGAGTTTAAACTTTATTAGAAATTAAAATTAATTTAGACAAGACGAATGCTTCAGATAGAGCGACAGATCGGCTCGGCTCCCAGGTTACAATTAATTTTTTTCGAGAAATGAGTCTGACGACGAGGTGCGTTGGGCCTCTACCCCCACCGTTGCGCGAAGTAATTAAAATTTGGTCGTCGCAAGGGCTGGTGCGTAAGATAATGAGGCGCGAAATTTAATTTGACTGATCTGGCAGTCAAATGGTAAGTCACCCCGTCACAGTATATATGGAGATTTGCACACGAGCAAGCAAGAAGAGGCACATGGGAACAAGTAGCAAGCGATCAAAAACGACTTAAACAAAGAATAAACAAATTAAATATAACTATTGAACCTGTATTTATTAAAAAACTTACATTTATAAATGAATAAACTTTATTTATATTGATATATATCGTTTTTTATTACTTATAACCTAAAAAATATACATTTAGGTCTTATACAACCTTAAATATTTTTTTATTTCATATAATCTCAAATACATAATAAACTATAGTTTTTTTCTTAACCTAAAATATACATTCCGGTCTTACATAACCTCAAATACATAATAAACTATACATATTTTTCTTAACCTAAATATACGTATTTTAATGGAACATGACCTTAAATATATAATAAACTATAGATATTTTTCTTAACCTCACAATACACATTTTTGTCTGACACAAACTATAGTCTTTCTTCCTAACCTAAAAATACACAACGGTTAGAGCAATCTTTTCTGAATGGATATGCCAAACTATCAGGGATATCATCACGGAAATTATAATGATCCGGACATCTTTGATAGCCCATTAATTTTTCATTATTGTTTAATTGTTCCGGTAGTTTGTGCCAAGCGTAATCAATTTGCTGGGTGGTATTACGTTCTGGCTCTAATTAAATTTAAATAAAAATTTTGGAAATTTTTTTTTTGAAGTCTCGAATTATTTATTCGCCACGGTGGGCGAATAAACGGTTCGACACTTCTTAGAATCATAAATAAATAATAAATTAATAAATCGTTACTTTGTTGGCGATATTATTTTATTCATCACCAACAATGTAACGGAAATCTCTTGCGATAAGAGAGTCGCCGTGGCTCGCGGATAGTCTAAACAGATGACGATGCATGAGACCCGGGCCACGACGATTCTCTCATAGGAAACCTGAGATGCAACGTTAACACTTTTGATAATGTATAATACCAAGGAGCGACAGAATCAAGGCAGTCGATCACAAGATCTAGTAGAGCCAAGAACTCTACACAAACCTGTTGTCTTGATCCTGTCACTCGGACTTTGAGGCAGAATATATATCCGTATTTAATTAAAATACGTACTCCTTATTTAACTTTGGGCGCTGCTACCGGCAGTCCAAAAATCACATACCTCGTATTGGGCGCTGCTACCGGCAGCCCAATACTCTCACCTGCTCTGGGCGCTGATACCGGCAGCCTAAGCGCTTCCTTTCCGAATCCAAAATTCATGCTTCGAGGCCGATGAAGCAGGTCAGGATGTGCAGTACAGCTCGGTCGCGGGATTCGAGGTGTCATCGCGGACCTCGCCAAAGGTCGTCCGAGAATTAAGTCTGAGAAAGTTCTTGTTGAGTTTTCGATCTCATGTGTTGTTGAGCTTTCGAGCTCGTGTGTTGTTGAGCCGTCGAGCTCGTGTGGTGTTGAGCCGTCGAGCTCTTGTGTTGCTGAGCCTTCGAGCTCTGGTTGTTTGATCGGCCAATTGGAATCGCTTTCCCTTACGGAGGAACCAGGCCTTCAAGGCTCGTCCTGTTTGCATTCGGAGGAGGCATCAAGGGGTTATTTGGGCCGAATAATGGGGATAATCGTCACCATGGTAAGTCATTAAAACATTGTCGCATAAAATAAAAGAAGGTCAACAGCTGACGCACCTGGGGTCTATTGACACCCTAATAACGTCAACCTGGTCAATTAAAAAATATTCTGTCTGAATAATAAATAAGCCAGAATGTAACAGTGGCATTTTCAAGGATAAATATATCATCAAGACATGTGATAACTTGATCATTCATACAAAGTAGATTGTTTAATTGATAGTAGAGCTGAACTGAATTTTTGTATGTTGGTTAAATTCCATAATAATGCCAGAACCATCTCTTAAACTCTTGGGCATTTAAAAATACACGTGAAGTATCCTATTTGTTTAAGTGGTAGGCATAATATGGACATTAATATTTTAAGTAATCATTCTTGACATAGAGTGAGAAAAAGTCCATTTTTTCTAAGTCGATAGTTGGTACAGCAGTGTTAATTAGATCTTTAAGCCATTTCATCTTCTGTTAACCTTGTACGTAAAAGTAACGTGTACTTTTGACCACAATATCAAGCACTTCTTTCAATAATTCATATGGTAGCATACCCGCTATCTATGATATTAAATGTTGATGCCCACGGTGATCAACACTTTTCTGCATTGTAGCAACCTCAACTTGATCCAAAGGTGGTTTAACCAACCAATAGTCAGATCGTGCAAGTCAATATGTACCCACTTCATCACAAATATCAGTAGCACAAAGTACTTTTATCACAAATCTGCCATCAGGCATCTTGAAACCCACAAAATCAATTATTAGTTCCATTATTGTGGTTTGGTAGCTATGAATAATAACTTAGTGAATATAAATGTGATTTCATGAGACGCTTGTTCGTAATCTTTGCGATCTTTAAAGTTTAATAATAATTCTTTCCAATAAAAAAGTTGTATGTTGATTTCTTTCCTTCGAATTGCCAATTCTTTGTTTTTTCCCTCATTCGCTTTTCTGAAAGAATAGGAATCTGGAATAGCGCCATCCTCGAAAATATTACTTTCGTCGCTTATGTCTTCGAACTCGATTTGGGCCTCGTGGTTACCCTCGTCCGTGCATACGTGATGTCTATAAAAAAGTTGATAAATAATTGTAAAAATATTCATAACTAAGTTATTTAAAAAAATATAATAATTTTTACATACCTTGAACTTTAAGGACCCATTGTTTATGACGTTCTGAGCATGCGTTATTCCATTTTTTCCTTCTTTCAACTAATTTCAAACAGATTCTTTGCTAACTTTTTTTTCAGCACAGTCTGGACACGATACTTCTCGCGCACTGAATAATTTCAATATTTTTTGCAAACGCAATTATATCGTTAACAAATTTACCAATTTACATAAGAGGCACGTCACCAAATAATGATTCAATAATATCGTCAAGGTTATCAGTGTATGGCCGGTTATGTAAGAGAAAAATTCTTTCACTTTCACTAAACTTATCCATTAGCACAGGCTGTTAACTAAAACGTTTCTCGATATAGACTTACTGCTGCGGGCTCTCAAGCTCAGCACTCAGCTCATTTTCCCCACTCTAGCTCAAAAATAAGTTTAGACTTGTCTGATGACGTTATAAACAAAGAAAAACAAAGAAAAACAATTAACATCGATGACCCATCAGCAAAAAAAAGAGGGGAGAGAAATTACACCACTAGATGGCATATCTTCTCGTAAGTGCTCATACTACCCCTAGTTCGAATATATCAAACCTCAGTCAGGGAGTAAATCGGCCCCGTGATGACGCTCAAAGCAGATAGACTGAAAAAGTATCAGCCTTGAGCACCATCATGTTCTCTTTTTTTCTCAAAATTTCCCGCTCAACATATACACAAGGCGCCGTCTATCATAACAAGAGCTCAAAATGGCAGGTAAAATCTCAAAATAGCAGACATGATATAAAAATGGCGAACATTTAGCATCGATCAGGCCCTGGATAAACTGAGCTCGGTCGGTAAAGAAGACTGCCAATATGAAAAAGCAGATACCAATTTGCACCCAAATGGCGTCAATTAGCTTCAAAATGATGTCAAGAGGGTCGTAGATAAGCTCGAAATTGCGGGGTAAGAGCTCGAAACGGTTGACATTTCACATCAAACGCAGCTTAGTCGGTAAAAAGATTGCCTATAACACAAAGAAGATGCAAATTAGCATCTAAACGTTGTCATAATGTCATCAATTAGCCTCAAAATGATGTCAAAGATTCTAGATTAGCTTAAAATGACGTCAATTAGCGTCAAAATGGCCCTAGATAAGCAAACCAACAGTCGGCACATTATTACTAGTCGGCAACTCACCATCAGTCAGTAAAACAGTTCAGCACGGTCTCAAATTCTATGTCAGAATAGCAGGTCTCTACATTATCGGGTAACAGACCCCCCCCCCAATGCCTATCTACTGTGCTATACTTAAGTGGCGGTAGTGTAGACTCTACATTGTACAGTGTGCTTACTGGATATGGGAAAAGTAAACGAGCGTTCAGGGAATGATTGGATTGCAAAACTGGTGAAGCTCTCGCGCGTACCAAATCAGTCGAGGTTCAGTTCCTACCATTAGCAAACCATTTATTTTTATCAATTTGTTCATAAACCATTAATCGAGAGTTTATTTCTTATCCCCTCTACTGCCATATTGTAATATTCTAAATATATACACATGTAATTTCGTGCTTCAAAACATTTAATCTTTATACTAGGTTCAATTCACTCAAAAATATAAGACAATATATATTTTTAAGTAGAGTCATTTATTTTTTTGAATCGAGATTACGTTTTTTTTTAGTCAAGGAAAAAAATCATCAATTCAAAATATTACTTCTTTTGTGAAGCAAGTAATTGAATTCTTTTAAGAAGGTATTTGTATTAAATGGGAGAATTTTATGTCTTCGGTTTAGTAAATAATTGCATGATTAAAGAAAAGTTATTTTATTAAATTAAGAATATAATTCATTTAAATCAGTAGTTTTCTCAAACTGAGAGTGAATATTCTTCTGCCACGCAAAAAAAGTTCTTGGTCTGAGATGTTGATATATATTAGGACAATTAACTATACTTATCAACTACGACAGAAAAGAATTTTGTTTTGATAGTTTTTTTCACTTGGTTAGAAGCAAAATAAATTTGATTCAATATAAATATTCTTAAAACCAGATTATTTAACTTGAATTAAAAATGAATCATTCTTGATACAATATTTTTATAATATTAGTCGACCAAAATGTTCTCGGATCAAAAAAACCCAATTACTCAGCCCCAGAATAGAAAAATGAACGCAAAAATTATATTGGACCAAGTCAACCTTTTTTTTCTGTGTGCCCACACACACATACACACACACACACACTCACACACACAGATAATCGGACATCGTCCTAAAAATATTCAAAATAGCTTCTTAGGACCTTAAAACGTTGATTTTTGATGGAAATTCGATTTTCGAAAATCGGGGTAAAAACAATAACTTTCCGAATTTTAGAAAATTTACAATTTTTTTAGCGGGAAATTGAAAATTTTTATATTCCTTTTGAATGGATGTTAAAGATCGGAAATAATTTTTTTTTTAAATTATAGAAAGCTCTTGTAGAGAGCTTATTGAAGTTTTTAAAATCAACTTTCGAATTACTTCAATCCAAAAGGAGCCTTTTTCATTTGAAAGCTGATATCTCAGCATTAAATCGTCGTACGAGGTTAAAAAAAAGCAGATTAAAGCTGAATGTATTTGCTAACCTACATATACGTTGGTTAAGCTGAAATAGATTTTTTACGGCTTATCGACTATTTGAAAGGGGAAAAAATCGGTCTTCGAGCTCGTATATACTTTTGTATGCCTTCGTTTTCGAAAGAAAAACGTTTTTTACCATCTTTGCTCAAACGATATCTCTCGAACAGATAAACCAATCGAGACGGTTAAGGTGGCAATCGACACGTTTTATTGAGTTCTACAGCTGATCAGATTTTGAGATTGATATGTCACGTCGTTTTTGAGAAATTTTAAAAATACTAAGAAAATTTTTTTTTTTTTAATTCTTTCAACGTCGGTTTCTCTTGAACGAAGGACAACCGATTTTGATGGTTGAGGTGGCATTTGACGCGGCTTATAAAGTTTCAGAGCCCAGTTGATTTTGGAATCAATCCAACCAGCATATTACAAGTTATCAAAAAATAACATTTTTTAAAGAAGTTTATTTATGGAACATCTCTGAGCGAGCCCTACTGATCAAGCTCAATTTTTTTTCGGCTTTTAGATATTGACAAGACGCGTTAAATGACACCTTGACGATCAAAATCGGTTCATCCATTCAAAAGTTAGGGATATTTACATGCGTACGTACGTACAGGCATACATACATACACTCGGACATTATTTTGAAATTAGTCAGAATAGCTTTCTAGATCCTCGAAACGTCAAGATCTCTTAAAAATTCGATTTTCGAAAATCGGACTAAAACCAATAACTCCCCGAATTTTTGAAAATTTGCAATTTTCTTAGCAGGAAGTTAAAAACTCGGAACTTTTAATAAAATTTCTATCAAAACATATCGAAACAAATGATTTCGAGCTTTGAAATACTTTTTCAAAGATCTCGATCTGATTATTCTTAACGAAGATTAAGCCATTCAAAAATCATAGAAAAGTTTTAGAAATTCATCTATTCCTTTAATCTTTGGCATAAGTGTATAATAGACTGGGCCAAAAAAATCGACTATTATTTTTTTTTTTTTTTTTCGATACTGTGAAAATATTATTCCTGATTACCAAAAACAATTATTGTGCTAGTTTGAGTCCTTATACTGATATTAAGGGATGTATGGTTACGACTATTAGTTTTTTGACAAAAAATTCATTTTTTACTCAAAACTCGTACATGATCTACTTGAAAAATTTGAGCGATGTATATTCTTAAAGGTAATTAAATTTCCTATGAGAATATGTACCTTGACTAAAAAAAAATTGGAATATTTCTAGTAGTTACGAAAATCCAAAATAGAAACAAAGAATTTAAAAAACAAATCAATGTTGAAGGCACGGTTACATGCAAAAGACTCGTTTTATATCAATTTACTAAGAGAGATTATTTTTAGGGAATTCAGATTTCTTTAAGGTAGTTCACTCGCGACATTCGTAGCCAAAAGTATAGCGTAATCGTAACTACAAAAAGTTAGAGATGCTCGATGCGAGAATATTTTATTTTTGTGAGAGACTGTATCCAACACATTTTAGTTTTAAATATACAGATACACACTAATACAATCACAATGATGAGTATAATAAATGTGGCAACGGTGCAAACATTTATATTGAATAGTCTATAGATCAAACGTATAGGTAGCAATCTTTATATAGTGTGAGTTTAATATACATGTAGTTTGTTATTATTGACAATCACAAGTTTTGGATAGAATTAATTTTTGTGCATATTTTCATAATTTTTTTTTGTGAACTTACAAGAAAATTGCAATTAAAAAGAAAAAAATTGTTCGATGTGTGCTACTTTTAATATCATAATTTTTTAAAATTCTAAAACTATTAGAAAAGCTCAGCTGTCCAATTTCAAAACACAGTAACTGACAAAAATAAAATTTTTGAAATATGTATAGAATCATGTTCACAAAAATCCATCGGAACTAAAAATACTAAAAAATCGATTTTGAAAAATTTGTCACTTACTGTGTTTTGGAATTGGGCAGCCGAGCTATCATTAATATAAGTTAATATCAAAAAATAATTTTTTTGGTTGTTTAAAATCATTGAATAAATGTTTATAAAAATTCATTCGAATTCATAAAAATTATTTCGAAAAATTTTCCAAAAATTTTTTGACCTCCAATACTTTCATGCCCAAAAATTAACCTAACTAAGTGACATTTGAATTTCCGCGGGTTAAGTATGACGACTGCAACGTTGCCGACTTGTGATTGCTGTACCCCACCACACGTCAAGTATTTTAAAATTATTTATATTTCATAAATCAATATTTTTTAAACAAATCGGTCAAAAAATTCAGAGTTTTTTTCAAAAAATTTCTAATTTTTTCATTTAACAGTGGATAAATTTTTAAAAACAATGGTAAAAACCGTTTCTACGATATTCAGAAAACTACATGTTTTTCTTAAACTTGGTAGATCTCCAGCATGTTAATTATGCACTTTTTGATTGTTAATATCTCGTCTTACAATCGGTGAAAAAATTTCGTTTTTTTTTCATTAAATATTAGACATTTTTGTTAATCTCATGTTTTAATTTCATCACATTCCTAAGAAAAGTCGTTTTGCGAGTGAACTACCTTAAGAATATACATTGCTTAAATTTTTCAAGTAGATCATTTAAGAGTTTTGGGTAAAAATTAAAATTTCTGTCGAAAAAGTAATAGTCGTAACGATACACCTCGTAATATCTGTATTAAAAGCTTAAACGTGCACAATAATTTTTTTTGGTCATCAGGAATAATATTTTTACAGTATCGAAAAAAAAAGAGTAGTCGATTTGATTTTGGTCCAGTCTAGTGTATATATAATTTTTCTCAGCTAAGTCGATTACGACACTTCTTACAAACATCTAAACCGATTATAATTTTGTATCTTAAGAAAATTAAAATAACTGCAAATCCGAAACATTTGATTATTTTTATCCACAGTTTACACAATTGTAGATAGTATTTTTATAGAAATGCTCAGAAAAAATTCAATTCATCCTTCGTATGTATTGAAATAATTTTTTCTGACTAACAGTAAATCTGTGTAATTGACAATAATCAGATTATTGTTTGTCGACTGCTTTCAATATCATGCAAAAATTGCCAAGTTCAACTTCAAGACATCTATTAATTACTAAAATGAGAAATCATTCGATCCAAAAGAAACATAACTTTAATGCTAAATCGTGTTCGTTTTATTAAACAGATACTCATATTGTTTTAACTTCATACATACCAATGACAAGCAAACATCTATTACATTCAATAAAAGCATCACATCATTCGAATTAGTGTCTACATTTAATCATTTGATATTCTAATACTTAAAGAGAAAACAAAAAAAAATAAAGATACAAGCTTTAATTTTATTTTATGTCAGTAACTATTTAATTGGATTTCATCCAACAAAACATTTATAATACTTAAAAAATAACAGTTTGCAGTTTAAATCTTAAATTTCAGTGTGAGTTATTGAGGATTAGCAAATATTACATTAAATTAAATTTTTTGGTTTTTTGCATTGTATTGAAATATATAATCGAGATTGATTTAGTACAATTCAAAAATTTATCTTTGTCAAATTGATTACATTATCTAGTAAGATAGTAAATTATCTAGATGTGTTAGAAAGTCCTAACAAATGGAAAAAAATTCAAAAAATGCTGTCTATCACTATTTATATTTGATATGTAGTATCCACGTGGTTTTCGAGCTGATGGACATCGATAACAAAAAATAAACGGAGGTGTAGCAAACAAGATGTTAGGGTTGGACGAAGTCACGTATAAGCGGTGATTCAATGCTTTTACCACTCTACTCAACCCACTAGTAGTATCGAGTTTTCCTGACGGTACGAGCAATCTGTTATTAAAATCAGCAACGAGAAAAATCCGTGCCGTATCTTCTTGTACACCGGATGTTCTCCTATACACATCGATGGACGTGTTACAGCAAAAATTAAGCTTCTCACAATATTGATATTAATAAACACCTTTAATAAAGATCAAGAAAATTATCTGAAATTTTCAGTGTAAAATACTGACATTTTCAATCGTTTTTGAGAAAATAATTTTGACTTGAACAGGGATATTGGTAAATCAATCTTTTTAAAATAAAATATTTCATTTCGAATATTTCGAGTAGCTTCAAATCAAAACCACTGATGAAATTTCCGTCAGCTAGAGAGTCTTCAAATCACGAGAGTTGAAAACAAAAAAAAATAGACTTTTAACATGTCTTATTGTTTTGAAAAAATGAATGCTATTTAAAAACTTACATAAGTTGCTATGTTTTATCTGTTTTATCAAAACATCATCAGCAAACTACATTCCCGGGTAAAAACGAATTCTCAGCCCTAAGTCAAAAAGACTACGAAAATTTGAAATTGTATTCAGGTACTACCAAATCCCACGTAGTTAATTTTTATTTCGGAAATCTGATAATTTTTTATAGAAATTACAGTAGTCGACTCAAGCTAGGCCTAAAAAGTAACTCTTGCTGGTCAAAATTCCTAGCCGACTAATTTTTTCACAGAATGATTCAGAATATGCTGAACCTACGACAACCGAAAAAATCCAACGAAAAAGTGCGTTGGAAATATATTTTTTATAACAGAATGATCAAAATTCCGGTTTAACGCAAATATTTAACAAATAATAGAACATGAATAAAAAAGACCTTGATGAAACTTAAAGAAAAAAAAAAATAATAAATGAACTGAGCCCTGTTTCAAGTTCTTACGAGCTGTAATTTGTAAATTATTTAAATGTTAATAAATTTTCTCGTCAACTAAATGTTATTTTTTATACATCAGCTGTTCTGACACCGAAACTTGCCGAAGCGTGACGATGCATGACGAAGCTACGCGCGTGCTCGATCAGGAAATTTGAGATTTTGAAAAATACTTTTTATTTTCCAGCAGAAAGACATTTATATTTTATTAAACGAAAAAAATTAAATAGTAATTAAATTTATGTTCCTATGAAAATTAATTAAATGGATAAATTCTGAGCTTAAATGTTTTTCAACGATATTAAAAATTAAAAATTTGTTCTTTTCCGTAATTTATTTTATTTTTCATTAAAATCGATTGCCTAATCATTTTAATATCTTAAAATTATAAATAAACGTAAGCTTACAATTAAATGTATGGGTCATTTCATGTCAAATCGACCGATAGTGGGAATCGACCCCTTTCGATTTAGACGAATTTCGGTCAGAAGTTCTCTATTACCATACAAGGCAGTTCTGCTAAAAGAAAAGAATTTAAAAATTTTTCTTTTTAAGTGCTGCAAAATAAAGATTTTCGCGATTTTTCTAGTTTTTCAATTTTATTCTTAAGATATCTCAAAAACTATGATAGTTACAACAATGATGCAAAGCTTTTTTTGAAAAGAATATTTCTGGCTATGAAAAAAAAAAATATTCAAAATAAAATTGTGAAAAATGACAAATTTGTCAAATTTGAATTCTTGAAATTTGTCAAAAATGACAATCGGCATTCAATTTTTGGCATAATTTTATTAGTATAATACCTTATACTTACTTTAAAAGAACCTGAAGTTCTTAAAACTGTGTTTTTAGATTTTGCAAAAATATAAATTTTTGAATTGCATTAAAAAAGAAATTTATTTTTCATTTTTTTTGTTAAGTAAAGTCAAACAATCACGTAATTTTGTAAATTTCGGCACTAAAAATTTCACATATTGTCATAATAATGCGAAAAAAACCATTATTGCCGGTTATATTCTTATTTAATTTATATATATCAACTGTGTGCATCGTTTTTGAAAAAATATGAATTTTCGAACTTTAGCAAATAAATTTTTAACTTCCCGCTTAGAAAATCGATGATTTTCAAAAATTTTGGGAAGTTATTGTTTTCACCCCGATTTTCGAAAATCGAGTTTTCATCAGATGTCGACGTTTTGAGGTCCTAGGAAGATATTCTGACTATTTTTAGAATGATGTCCGAGTGTCTGTATGTATGTGTGTGTGTGTGTGTGCGTGTGTGTGTGTGTGTATGTATGTAAACTCTTTATAACTTTTTAACTAATAAACCGATTTGGATGGTTAAGGCGGCAATCGAAAAAGCTTTTTGGCCATCAACTTTTCTAAAATTTCAGATCATTTGACCAAGCAGATTCGAAGATATTGGCCAATTACGAAAAAAAAAAATTTTATTTTTTTATTGATTTCTCGGAAACGACTTATACGATCGACTTCAAAATCTAATCAGCTCTAGAACTTAATAAAACGCGTCGATTGCCACCTCAAACATCCAAATCGCATAAGTCGTTCGAGAGTTATCGTGGGAGAAAGAAATAGTAAAAAACAGTTTTTTGCGAATATCTTCGAAACTACTCAACCAAAAAATCCAAAAATCTAATGATCTTTAGAATCTATTAAAACGCGTCGATTGCCACCTTAAACTTAAAAATCGGATAATTTGTTCGAGAGTTATCGCGGGAGAAAGAAATGCTAAAAACTCTTTTCTTCGAAAATAATGGCATGCAAAAGTATTTTCGAGCTCGAAGAGCTCGAAAATGTATTTACAACGATGTTTTTGAGCTCCGTGAGCTTGAAAACAGCGGGAAGTTTTGGGGCTGGCCCGCAGGGTCAACCGATGCCCAGATTTTTTTTTTTTTGTTTCATTTCTAGTTGAGTCATATTGAGAAATCAATCAATTCTGTAAATCTCGGCAGTAAAAATTTTATTTACTGACATATGAATGTGAAAAAAGACCTTTAGTGACAGTTATACTCTTATTTATTTGATATCCATGGAACAAATAAGAATATAACGATTAAAAATGGTCGTTTTCACATTATTATGTCAATAAGTAAAATTTTTACTGCTAAAATTTACAAAATTACAGGATTGTTTAACTGTACTTAACAACAAAATGAAAAAATAAAATTTTTTTTTTATACAATTCAAAAATTCATATTTTTGCAAAAACAAAAAACACAGTTCTAAAAATTTCAGAATCTTTTAAAGCAAGTACAAGTTGTTGTACAAAAAAAATTGAGCCAAAAATTTAATGTTGATCGTCATTTTTGACGAATTTCAAGAATTTAAAATTTGATGTGTCTGAAATTGTCATAAATGATGTTTTTGTGGTTTTTTGGCCCAAGCCAAAACCTATATACCGGGAACTCTAGAGATCTTTTATTGAGAAGGAAAGTTTTATTTTTTTAGTTAATAAAACGATATTTAAATTTTAATTTTTAACTATTTTGTCAACTCAATTACAAAATTTTTGTGATCAAAAGATGATTCTTTAATAACACTATTTGAGATGACAAGATCGTTGTCAGTTGTACAAATTTTCGGTACGTTATTTAAATCAGTTCTTCAAAATTAATAATGAAAGCATTAGGTGGCTAGCGCTAGCCCGTGTAAAAAAAATTTGTTTCAAAAAGATTCCAAAAAAGTTCAACATGTAGAACTTCTAAATATAAGAGAGATTAGAACTTCGAGTGGAACTTTTTTGGAACTTTATTAATTTCGATAGTAAAAAAAAAAAGCTTCTATTAGCAAATTTCGAGTCAAAGAAGGACATTCTTGAAATGATTTTGAATTTTTTTTTTACATTTTTAGCTTTATCAAAAAGTCCAAAGTGTTGATTTTCGAACTTTCAAGGAATGTTTTTATGACGTTTTTCTGAGTACTAAAAAAGGTCAAAAGCAGTGATTTTGGAACTTTTAAGCAATCGTTTTAAAAAGTCTTTTTGAGTCCATGAAAAGGTAAAAATTGGTGATTCTTGAAATTTTTAGTACGTTTGTTTAATTTTACAAAATAGTCTAAGAGTCAGTGAGTGGATACCTGTATCACAGCTAAGTTACTATGAGCACTTTTAAAAACATCAAATGCCCTACTATTTGCGACCAAAACCACGTCGATATTATAAAATGCAGCTGAGTATTAGAAACTTAAAAAAAAAGTAATTTAATTTACGTTTATTTTAAATGGGAAATCTTTGTAATCAAATGGAAAGTACTTAGGATTGGAATTAAGGTAGTTGTTGCGTGGATTAATTTAATGTAGGATTTTTATATAACTTTACGTGATTGTTCTTTAATTGACTACAAATCATATGAGACTAATCCCAGTAACATTGACCACCCCAATTTCATGAAAAACGATTTCAAAATATTGAGATTTTAAGACGAGCTCTTATGGAGAATAGAGATTTACCAACGTTTTTTTTTTAATAAAATCAAAACGCAATGTAGGATCTTTCTAAAAATTTAATATGTTATAGAAACAGAAATTAAAAACCACATAAAAAAAAAATGATAATTATTGACCACGTTGTTACATACTGGAAAATTTCCAATAAAAATAATTTTTAATTATTTAATTTTATCCAGGTTTGGCCTCGTTAGAGTATCTATAGACCCCTGGTGGACCGTGGTCGTCGATTATTCGATTAATTATTAATTTAATTAATTTTCGCGATTTTAAAGTCTGTTCGCGACCTGGTCTCCATATTACTTATGAGGATGCAGGATTTGAGGAATCCTGGACAGCCGGTGACAGCGCCCAGGATTGGATAAATTATTGGACAGCCGGTATCAGCGCCCAATATTCAATTGATGACTTTTGGATTATTGGGCTGCCGGTAGCAGCGCCCAAAATAATCATGGAGTCGTAGGGTATTGGGCTGCCTAATGGCAGCCCAAAATAAGGTTACATTAATTGAGGATTAATAGTAATTTATTAAGGCTGGAGAGCAGAGGTTTGAGCTCCACGAGCTCTCTCGTAAGACTGACTATTTAGTCATTATAAAAAATATAATAGAGTCAACAGAGTTGACAAAATGTTGACGCTGCATCTCAGGTTCCCTGTGAGAGAATCGTCGTGGCCCAGGTCTCATGCATCGTCATCTGTTTTGACTACCCGCGAGCCATGGCGACTCTCTTATCATAACCGACTTTCGTTACATTGTATAAAATTATTTAATTAAAAATAATTAATTTAATTTAATCAATAAAATATTACGGGAGCGTAACAACGTCGTTTCTGAATTATAATTTATCAAAGCTTGAAACTTTTAAAAAATTTTAAAGATCTACCAAAACAGTAGTGTGATGTGGCAACAGCGTTTCTATCAGATATAGCCGGATAAGCTCGCGAAAATACAAATATTTACATGATATAAAAATATAACCAATAAATAAAATTAACGATCATTAATAACTCAAATTATTCTATTATTAATGAAAAAGAATTAATTAATTAATTAATTTATGAAATTAGGTTTTTGTAAATTTATGAAAGAGAAACGTTTAATGAATTTGTTTTCAAACAAAATAAAGATAATATAACATTTAGTTTTTATTTATCCTAAAAATATTTACATTTGGCAACTTTTCAAAGTTGATAATAAATAAAATAGGAAAATAATAAAATTTATAGATTAAATAACGTGTCTATAAAATATAGTTTTATATCTGTTTAAGTATTGCATGCTTGATAATTTTTAAAAGAGTCTTCAATTTTCTTTAAAATTTTTTTATCTTTGGTAACTCTAGGTTTATTTCTGGGTAGGTAGGTTCTGACATTTCTAATAATTCAATTAATAATAAACAGCTCAGTTTATATTGATGGTTAATTTAGTTATGTCTTACGACCTCAATAATGAAAATATTACCAATAGCAAAAAAGATGCGCAGTAACAGTGAACGGTGTTGCCACGATCACTTCTCGAATATTATGGATGTATGTGTATATAAACGTATTGACACTATTTAGGTGTATGTAAGAGCAACGTGACTGTACTTTTACAAAAGTTTACAATAAGCGGCGTTCAACTAACCGCTTCAGTTATACTTTTTTTTTTAATTTGGTATGCTATACTTTTGAGCGTGACTACCTCGAAACAACTACCTGAAGAGCTCAAACTTGGCAGAAATTTTTGTTTTAGCATAAAATACAATGTTTTGCTTGATGAGCAACAAAAAAAATACTTTCGTCGGAAACGAAGCACCCTAATATATATATATATATATATATATATATTAGGGTGCTTCATTTTAGAGCAACATTTTTTTTTTTCAAGTCCCGCCTGAAAATCTTGTAGTTGATGAAAAAACAAAAATTTTGAGCCCAATGGCAGCTCCTAATTCCGATTTTAACCCATTGCTAATTTAGTTTCCATTTTTCCCATTTAAATAGCATTGAAAAGTAATTTTTTTCCACTTTTTCTTCCCGCTCACCATATTAAATTTTTTTTTTCGCTTTTTGACCTATAAGCTCTTGTAGAGGAGTAAATTTGCTACAAAAAAGCCCTTTGCGTCGAGTATGTAACTCCAACAAATTCCACGGAACTTTATGTTTTAGCTTAGTTTTCAAAAAAATCGCACAAAATCGTATTTATTTCCGAAAATATTGAATGTAGAAAAAAAGTTGTAATGACAAATTTGTAGGGGGGTTCATGCACTACAATTCTTCTGCAAGAGGTTTTTTTGTAGCTCTTATAGTTCATCTGTTATAACCAATTAAAACTAAAAATCAAAGAAAAACTATATTTTTAATGCCAACAAAATTTAATTTTCTTAATTTAGGATGAAAAATTCTTTGAAAATTGAATTTATTAAAATTTTCGCTCCGAAAATATTTTCCAAATCTGTAATTTTGCCGTTATTATATTTGTTTACATTTTAGAATATTTAAAAAAAAATTTACACAATTTTCGCCGATAGATTGTGGTAGATTATAAGTTTTAGAAATATTTACTTCTTATAATTTCTCTTTATCAATTTTTGAAGTGATAAAATTGATTGTTTATCATCGATACTATAAGTATGTATTCAAATTAAAGCGTCTTTAGGTATTAAATGATTTATGTAATTTATTAATATTTTTTATATAATTTTTTATAATACAATTATCGTAATTAATCCTAATCAGAAAAAGGATACAATTAGCATCACGCACGCCACCACGTGACTCTTATAAAAGCTCACGTAAATTCGGGAATTACTGTGTCGATTAGGGCAGCACTAATGGTTTTTACAAAAAGTAAGATTATATTTGCGATAACTAGAAATTCATTATTTGTTTTTTTTTTTTTTTTAAATGAGTTAATGACGCAAAATCTAGGTGCAGAAAATTGAAATTTAAATACTTATCAAGTAAATATAATAATAAATACAAATTTTTTGGATTGACTATTTGATGGAAATTTCTGATTTTCTGATTAAACTAAGATGTACTGGGTGTGCAAAGATTTCATAAATAAAAATTTTAAAAAAATTAAAAAAAAATGACAATTGGAGAAAACCCGTACATAACGTGGAAAAATCGGAAATCTAACACCTACAATCTATCGGTAAAAATTGTATATAATTTTTTTAAATATTCTAAAAAGCAAAAAAATATAATATCGGAAAAATTACAGATTGGGAAAATGTTTTCTGTGCGAAAATTTTAATAAATTCAATGTTCAAAGAATTTTTCATCCTAAATTAAGAAAATTAAATTTTGTTGGCATTAAAAATATAGTTTTTCTTTGATTTTTAGTTTTAATTGGTTATAACAGATGAACTATAAGAGCTACAAAAAAACCTCTTGCAGAAGAATTGTAGTGCATGAACCCCCCTACAAATTTGTCATTACAACTTTTTTTCTACATTCAATATTTTCGGAAATAAATACGATTTTGTGCGATTTTTTTGAAAACTAAGCTAAAACATAAAGTTCCGTGGAATTTGTTGGAGTTACATACTCGACGCAAAGGGCTTTTTTGTAGCAAATTTACTCCTCTACAAGAGCTTATAGGTCAAAAAGCGAAAAAAAAAATTTAATATGGTGAGCGGGAAGAAAAAGTGGAAAAAAATTACTTTTCAATGCTATTTAAATGGGAAAAATGAAAACTAAATTAGCAATGGGTTAAAATCGGGATTAGGAGCTGCCATTGGGCTCAAAATTTTTGTTTTTTCATCAACTACAAGATTTTCAGGCGGGACTTGAAAAAAAAAAATGTTGCTCTAAAATGAAGCACCCTAATATATATATATATATATATATATATATATATATATATATATATATATATATATATATATATATATATGTGTGTGTGTGTAAAATTAACATGGATGGTGACATATCCATACATTGCACGTACATTTATTCCACCAGGGGAGCTTGCTCATTACCGTCCTACTACAGCTATTTTTTTAACTTCCCGCTTAGAAAATCGATGATTTTCAAAAATTTCGGGAAGTTATTGTTTTCACCCCGATTTTCGAAAATCGAGTTTTCATCAAATGTCGACGTTTTGAGGTCCTAAGAAGCTAATCTGACTATTTTCAGAATGATGTCCGAGTGTCTGTATGTATGTATGTATGTGTGTGTGTGTGTGTGTGTGTATGTATGTGTGTGAATGGTCTATAACTTTTTAACTAATGAATCGATTTGGATGTTTGAGGCGGCGATTGAAAGAGCTTGTTGGCCGTCAACTTTCCTGGAAATTTCAGATCGTTCGATCAAGTAGACTCGAAAATATTGGCGAATTACGAAAAAAAAAAAATTTTTTTTTTTAGTTTTTTATTGATTTCTCAGAACCGAATTGAACGATCGACTTCAAAATCTAATCAGCTCTAGAACTCAATAAAACGCGTCGAATGCCGCCTTAAACATCTCAATTGGTTAGTTTGTTCGGGAGATATCGTTGGAGAAAGAAATGGTAAAAAACTTTTTTTTTCAAATATCTTCAAGACGGCTGAATCGATTGCTTTTAAAGTTTAATCACCTCTAGAATTCAATGAAACGCGCCTATTGCCACCTCAAACCCCAAAATTCGTTAATGAGTTCAAAAGATATCAGTGTTGAAAAGTTAAAAAAATAACATTCTATGTTATTTTTTCCAGATAAATCAAAATGTACTGTACTAAAATGTGTCAAAAATCTCATAAACTTTTCCTCCTTATGGTCTCTTTTGATCATCGTATAATACCGTAAAACTTGTTCTTTTGTTTAAACCATATTATCAACGAAAAAATTGAAAAAACACCGTTTTTAATGAATTTCTCCGATATTTTATATATTATCGCTCTGACCTAAGGTAAAACTCATTCGAATCTTGATTTTGATCACCGACATTGATTTCTGCATCAACATATTTATTTTATTTAACATAATCGGGAATTAAAATTGAAAAACCGTTTGTCCATGAATGATTTTCGATTCTTAAACTTTTAAACTTTAGCATAAAGCATAACTTGTTAGAGTTTGAAAAACTCATAAAAAAACAATCGCATGCAATTAGATTTTCGAGCTCGAAGAGCTCGAAAATAAAGTCTCATTAATATTTTGGATTTCCTTGAGCTCGAAAACAGCGGGAAGTTTTGGGGCTGGCCCGCAGGGTCAACCGATAGACCGATTTTTGCTAATGGGTAAGCCTGAATTTTTTCAATTTAATTTTTTTTATTGACATATATTTTTTTTTTGTTATTAATGGAGATATTTTGAGTAGGTTCTTTTATAAGTATAAAAAAAAATTCTAATATGATTAAAAAAAAAAAAAAATAAATTGTATATATCTTTTAAATTTATTCTTGCTTCCATCCATTTTTTTTATTACTATTTTATTATTCCGTAATAAGTGAGCATTATGAATTGTGCACATTTGGATGTTCCAGATTTTGTCTGTAATTTAATTTATTAAAATTTTTTGTAAAATTACAAAACAAATTTGCAATCGAAACTATAACACAGTAGTAGAAAATTAAAAATTTTTTTTTGTATTTTTAAAATTTTATTTTAAAATTACATTGTACGTTGTAATTTTATCAAAGATTTGTATTTCCAATGCTCGCTGTGATTTTGTAAAATTGTTCGCGGAATTTTAATGAAAATTGTTTGCAATTCACAATTATTGTGTCATTTGATTCACTTGATTTTCTGTAAAATTATAAAATAAATTTGCAATCAAAATACAACACAGCTGTAAAAAATAAAATTTTTTTTTTGTATTTTTAAAATTACATTTCTTGTAATTTTATTGATCCACCGTGAATTCCAATTTCATGAAATAGTTTGCCAAGTTTAAATGAAAATCGTTTGAAATTTACAAACATTGTAATTTGGTTCAATCGAATTTTTTTCAAAGTTAAGAAACAAAATTGTAGTAAAAATTATAATGACGACATTGAAAACTCTTTTTTTTTTTTCTAAATGTCGATTGTAAAAGTACATTGTGCATTGTAATTTCATCAGAAAAATTTTACTCATCCGATGTGTATTGCCTTTTCATGAAATTGTTTCCAAAATTCCAATAACAATCTTTTAAAATTCATAATCCTTCGGCTGGAGAGGAGAGCCTGTATACAATTTGTTGGCCAAGGCTGTTTTAACCGGATTCTAGTGTAGTTTGGGCCAGGGATCATGAAAATCTAGTTTATTTTTTTCAAAAGTGGTGCAAACAATTGTTAATAACAATTTAATTGATTAAATCGAAATAATTCCCGAACTGCTGATTTTATGAGGAAGTTTATTTGAAAAAAAAAATGTTCAGAATAAAAAAATACACCACAAAAAAATCATAGTTTTTTTTTGTATCTCGAATATTTCGCAAGCTATGGCGAAAAAACTAGCCAGACACCCGGACGTCTCTCTCTCGCAAGACCAGTTGCCTAGTGCACGCGCTCTCTCATCGTCAAACCGTATCTAACTCTCGATAGGCCGGATTTTTTCTAAGTTTTTTACATTAAAACTGAAAGAAAAAAACAATGGAGGAAATTTTGATACCACCAATCGAAAGCATTTTTTCTGAAACGAATTTCTATCATATCTTCCAAAGACCTTTTTTTTGTTACTAATGTTATAAATAAAATGATTTTTTCGTACAGACATTTTGTAGATTTTTTTTATTCAAACCGGACTTTGAAAAGTTCCATTTATTAATAAAATTATTTAACAAAGAAACAAAAAAAAAGGTTTTTGGACGATACAATAGAAATTCGTTTCAGAAAAAATACTGTCGATTGGTGGTATCGATTTTTTTTTTATTTTCTTCCATTCTTAATGTAAAAAACTTAGAAAAAATCCGACCCATCAAGACTTAGATACGATTTGGTGGTGAGAGAGCGCGTGCACTAGGCAACTGTTCATGCGAGCAAGAGACGTCCGCGCACCTGGCCCGTTTTTCCGCCATATCTCGCGAAATATTTGAGATACAAAAAAATACTATGATATCGTTTTTGAGTATTTTTTTTATTCTGAACACTTTTTTTTCAATTAAACTTTTCCATCAAACCAGTGGTTCGGAACTTATTTTGATTTAAGCAATTAAATTGTTATTAATAATAGTTTGCACTACTTTTAAATCAAATAAACTAGATTTTCGTGATCCCCAGCCCAAACTACATTAGAAACCGCTTAGAACAGTCTTGGCCAATAAAAGGTATAAAAGCTCTCTTCTTGAGCCGCAGGACTAAAATCCTTTTTTCTCTGTACTGATACTGATGATATTTTTACATCTTATTGTGTGGAACAAGAATAAAAATAAATTGAAAAATTGATTGTATAGTACCCCATGAAAAAACTTTATACAAGTAATATATGTTAAATTATGAAAAATATATATTTTCAGTATAAATAAAATATGGTAAATGTCCATAAAGAAAATACAAACAGATACATAAAATATGTGTAAAAAATATATTATATTTTCTTTATCTATCATCATACCGATATTTTTTTTTTATAATTTTATGTAAATATTTAATATAATTGTTCATATTTCTATACATGTTTCATAATATATACACAGATAAAAAGGTTGACTTGGCCCAAAATAATTTTTGCCTTCATTTTCTTATTCTTGGGCTGAGTAATTGGGTTTTTTTAATCCGAGAACATTTTCTTCGACTAAAATTATAAAAATATTGTATCAAGAATAATTAAATTTTAATTTAGGTTAGATAATCTTGGTTTAAGAATATTTATTTTAAGTCGAATTTATTTTGTTTCTAATCAAGTAAAAAAAACTATCAAAACAAGATACTTTTCTGTCTTGGTTGGTGAGTATAGTAAATTGTCACAATATATATCAACATCTCAAACCAAGAAATTTTTTTGTGTGGGAGAAGAACATTTACTCTCAGTTTGAGAAAACTACATTATCGACTCAAGACAACGGTCTATTGGAATGAGAAAATTTTTATTTTGATTTAAATAAATTATAATCTTAACTTAATAAAATAACTTTTCTTGAATCATGCAAATATTTACTTAACGGAAGACATAAAATTCTTCCATTGATGATTATTTTTCTTGACTTAAAAAAAACGTAGTCTCGATACAAGAAAATAAATGACTACTTAAAAAAATATATCGACCTCTATTTTTGAGTGAATTTAACCTAATATAAATATTAAACGTTGTCAAGCAGGAAAGTGTATGCGTATATTCAGAACATCACAATACAGCAGTAGAGAGGATAAGGAATAAACTCTCTCGATTAAATGGCTTATGAACAAATTGAGAAAAATAAATTGTTTGCTCATGGTAGAAATCGAACCCAGACCGATTCGGCATCACGCGAGAGCTTTACCAGTTATGCTTTCCGACGATTTCCTGTACGTTCGTTCACTTTACCCATATCCAGTGAGCACACTGTACAATGTAGAGTCCACACTACCGCCACTTTAGTATAGTACAGTTAGCTTTCCTAAGAGAATTTTTGCGTTGAGCCGTGAGCGCAGTTGCTGTTGGTTTAACTGTCTACGCTTACTTGCCGCAACATAACAGATACTTAAGCCAAGATATTTCTTACCATTGAGTCGAGTACTTATAATTCTTGATTCGAGTCACAAATCATCTCGATTCAAAATAAATTATTCTCAAAGAAAGAATATTTTACTTTTCGGATAATTGATTATGTATCAGGGCGAAATATTTATTTTTCTCACTTTAGGAAAATATTTCTTACTTCAAGAAACATATATTATATCGGTTGAATAAAAAGAAAATATTATGCCAAGATGACTGAATTTAAGAAAATTTTGTTCTTGAACCAAGAAAATTTTCGTTTTCATTCAAAATTGCAGAAAATATTCTTGCAGCGAGAAAAAATTTCTTACGCCAAGATATCCTTTTTTTCTGTGCATGTACTTTTAGAAAAAAAAAATCAAATAATTTTTTAAAAAAATTTTTCAGTGTTATTTTTGAGTTTTATAACTTTAAACTCGTTTTCTGAAAATCATGCATATTTTGATTTTCCTGTAAATTTCTGTCAACAAACTTCTATATATTCCACAACTTTTCAGGTAGTTCCGGTCGTGGGACCCCCGAGGCTACGACTTTTTTTCGATTATTGAAAATTGAAAAAATTTTTTTTCCGCTATAAATTATTGTCCGTACCGATTTTTTACACTGTGCACTTGTTTTTCTTACTTAATAAAAATTGATTTCGATATTTTTTTATTCTAAGTAGGGATTTAAAAGCAGTAAGCAAAAGTTAATGCTATTTATAAGCAGTTATAATAAATGTTTTGAATTATTGAGAAGCAAATATTTCGAAGCAAAAGAAACATTAGATTTGATATGTAATTCAGCTAAGACCATTACAGGAGCTTGAGAATATCCCATAATTATTCGAAAAAGCGACGAAACTTTATTACAAACGTTTTCAATTGTTCCTGTGTTCTTTTAAAAATTTTACATCAATGATTGTTTTATGAACTAGAGTACTCCTTAGTTAATATAGCTCCGTCGCTTTATCGAATAATTATATGATATTTTAGAGCTCCTGTAATGGTCTTGGCTGAATTGTATAGCAAATCTTATGTTTTTTTTGCTTCGAAATATAGTTGCTTCTTACTAAATCAAAACATTTATTATAACTGCTCATAAATAGCATTAACTTCTGCTCACTGCTTTTAAATCCCTACTAAGAACAAAAAAATATTGAAATCAATTTTTAATATGTCAGAAAAACAAGTGCACAGTGTCCAAAATCAGTACGGACATTAATTTATAGCGGAAAAAAAATTTTTTCAATTTTCAATAATCGAAAAAAAATAGTAGCCGCGGAGGTCTCACGACCGGAACCATCTGGAAAGTTGTGGAATAGATAGTAATTTGTTGACACGAATTTTCAGGAAAATCAAAATATGCATGATTTTCAGAAAACGACTTTAAAGTTTTAAAACTCAAAAGTAACGCAAAAAAATTATTCTAAAACATTATTTGTATTTTTGGAACGAAGTTCCTTATGGCGCGTTGCGGAGGGGTACCCTAGCCGGCAAGAAACGTCCGTAACGCGATGAAAAATCGTTACCTTTTTATGTATAGTCTATGTATGGTGGCTATACACTGTCTAATGTATAGTCTATGGGATGACTGTTATTATTATTGCCGTTTGCTATTATTATTATATAATTCGATAATTACACCATCTGGTGGTCAAAAGTGGAACCATCTGATCATTACTACTACGATAAACGCAGGGAGGCTATACACAGGGTTGCGAATTCTTTAATGAGAATATTTGCAATCAAAAATTGAATTTTCAATCCGTAATTAAAATTATATCGATTAAAATTACAAAGTTAATTTTTAATTCAACAACTTGAATTGAAAAATTTAAAAATTAATTTAAATATAAACACGTGGGATTAAGAATCGAAAAACCAATTTTTAATAAGAGAAGTGAAATTGAAATTTAAAAAAGTAGTTTTTAAATTGACACGTGGGTCTAAAATTTCAAAAATTAATTCTAATTCAGATAAGTGGGATTAAAAATTAAAAAATTACTTATTAATTCAAACACATGGGATCAAAAATTGGAAATTACTTCTTAATTCAGATTCGGTACGCAATCAAATAAGTAATCAAGACAAAAAATTTGACAGCACTTATAACAGGAAAGAATACTGTTTTACTTGATCTTCAAGTTTGAATATTTTTAAACTTACTGTTGATCGTCAGATATAATAAAATTTGAATTAAGAAGATCATGCATAGTTAAGACATTTGAGCATTAAATTTTTTGAATAATTTTCAGCGTAAGCAGAGAATTTAAAATTAAACCAACACCAATCCGATGTTCAGAATTAAAAATATTTTATGTAATTTTTTTATTCGAAAATAGAAAATTTAGAAATAGAATGTAATTTTCTAATCCCCTTTAGCTATGGCTAATTAAAATTTTTGATTGACTTTTCAATTATTAGATATGGAATTAGAGATTAGAAAGGAATTTTTTAATCTGGTTTTCCGAATTGAAATTTTTTATTTAATGTTTTATTTGAAAACGTAGATTTAAAAATTAAGCCATTACATTTCAACGATACTTTACGAATTGAAAATTTGAAATTTAATTTTTAATCGAAAAATGTTGGATTAAAAATGAAAAAATTATTTTCAATTCAAAGATATTCAATTAAAAAATTCTAAAATCATTTTTAATTTTTTGATATTGGATTATGAAATATGAAAAAAAATTTAATTAAAACACTAATGCAATTATAAATTTAATGCGCTATTTGCAACTCTGGCTATACATTATGTATAGGAATGTATTAGACTGGGCCAAAAAAATCGACTATATTTTTTTTTTTTTCAATACTGTGAAAATATTATTCCTGATGACTGAAAAAAATTACTGTGCAAGTTTGATCCCTTATTATTGATATTAAGAGGTGTATCGTTACGACTATTAGTTGTTTTAACAGAAATTTCATTTTTTACCCAAAACTCGTAAATCATCTATCTGAAAAATTTAAGCAATGTATATTCTTGAAAGAAATTGAATTCCCTACAAAAAATTTCTCTTAGTAAATTGACGGCTAATAAGCCGTTTCCTTGTAACCGTGCCTTAAACATTGATTTGTTTTTTTAATTCTTTGATTCTATTTTGGATTTTTGTAACTACTAGAAATATTAAAATTTTTTTTTACGCAAGATTCATATTCTTGAAGAAAATTTAATGCTCTACAAAAAAGGTATTCTAACATTTTTTGCTAAATTCACTCCTTCGAACGTTATTCAGGTTATTGACCTCGTTTTGACTCAACTTCAACCTTGAATAACTTTCGAAGGAGTGAATTTAGCAAAAAATGTTAAAAGACTTTTTTTGTAGAGTATTAAATTTTCTTCCAGAATATGAATCTTGCGTAAAAAAAAATTTTAATATTTCTAGTAGTTACAAAAATCCAAAATAGAATCAAAGAATTAAAAAAACAAATCAATGTTTAAGGAACGGTTACGAGAAAACGGCTCGTTTTACGGCAATTTCCTAATAGAGATTTTTTGTAGGGAATTCGATTTCTTTAAGACTATACATTGCTCAAATTTTTCAGATAGGTGATTTACGAGTTTGAGGTAATACATGAAATTTCTGTCATAAAAATAGTCGTAACGATACACCTCTTAATATCAATATTAAGGACTCAAACTTGCACAATAATTTTTTTTGGTCATCAAGAATAATATTTTTACAGTATCGAAAAAAAAAAAAAAAATAATCGATTTTTTTGGCCCAGTCTATTGTGTATGCTTATTCTTTACAGCATACACACCTATCGAGAAAAAAATCATAATAAAAATGTATACCCCAGTAATTATTTTCTTTATAGTTCGAATAGAACTTGAAATTAATATTTTTATAATAAGGAACTTCGTTCCTATCTGGTGTCCCACGACACCACACGATTTTTTTTTTCTAAAAGTACATAGAATAACGAAACTTTTTTATACTTTGAGTTTTTTTATTTAACCGTCCGGTCAACGACCAGGTACCCGGTTTTCATTTCAGCTTTGCAGATAGAATTTATTATCTTTCTCTTTAAAAAACTGTATAATCGTCTGGATCCTCGGAATTTAAGTAGTTTGGAACCCACTTTTTGTCAAATTTTTGCACGACTCTTAATGCGAAGCATTAGAAAGTGCTTTACGATAGAAAAATTCAGTTTGCCTCTTTTTCGCGACTGTTTATCCTGTTTTTCTCTTGCAAGTCCACGAAGCTCAACTAAGATACACATCATCGGAAAAAGAATTTAATGAGGATTAATTTTATTACTTATGAAGACCAATTTGATGCATTAAATACCTAAAAAAACATCAAAATCTAAAATAAAATTTTCCCGTCAATCAGTAGAAAATGTGTCCGTAACTCGTAAACACGAAAACTCGAGAAAAAAGCCATTATTTGGATCCCTTTTTTTTTAAAAGATTATTTTAGGGCCGAAGAAGAAATGTGTCATAAATGGCCATCAAATTCGGCCTCGTTTAATTATAATTAATAAAAAAACATAATTAATTTTTTGCATATCTATATATGTTTTTTACATATACTTTCGTCACACCAGGCACGCCTGCGTGAAGACACACAGCTGACTATTTTTTGGAGTGAAATTTGAATTTCTAGTGTAATAGAAAGGAAAAAAAAAAAACTGTCCTTGAAACTTTTATCATACATTTTTTTGCATGACTCTTAATGCGAAGCATTAAAGTGTACTTTACGATCAAAAAATTCAGTTTGCCTCTTTTTCGCTACTGTTTTTTTTTTTTTTTTTTATTTTCAATTTACAAAACTTTTATTTTTATATCTTTTCCACGATCAAATGAGCATTAAGAGTCGTGCACTTTTGGATTTACCAAATTTTTTTATAATCAATTATTAATTAATAGTTATTAACTATCAAACTTGATACCTCCTTCGTTCAATAACCAGGCACCCGGGTACCCACTGAAGTTATTATACATGAATGTCGGGCTTATACACACTAATGAGACTACCTTTTAAAGTATTGAGGTAATTTGACTTTTAAATAAATAATGAACAATATTGTTATAATTTCTTTTATTTAAACAATTTTAATTATAAACAATAGCGAAGATAGTAAGTAAAAATAAATAATTCCGTTTATACTTATGATAGTAAGAATTTTTTTTTATTATTTATTCATGTAGATTGTTTACTTTTTTATAATAATACTATGCTACACGAAAATAAAATAAAATTTTATTATGTCGCACACCCTTCACATGTTGTGGTTGTAATACAATGCTCATCACAAATAGGGTTCTCACATACTGAACATATTTTTCTTGTTTTGCGACGTTTTTGGAATTTACTTTGATAACAAGTATACATACACCAGTAATATTTTTCTTTCCGGTTGAATCGAGCTGTGTCTGGGGTTTTGATGATCCAGGGGTTGTTGGCTGCGCATATGGATTGATAGCTCGGCCAAGAAAAGATTCAATCGCCACTTTCGTTGAGAAATACCTCATAATTTGTGGATTCTGCGAACGATTTTCAACGAATGGCGTACACAATTCTCTACCCAATTGTCGATAAAATAATCACCGCTCATACGATTTTTTTACAAGCATTTTATTATTCTCATAATATAGAATATATGCTGCAAGGCAAGCGTGATTTCCCAGTGCAAAGCTGTCTAGTAAGTGGATATGAATTTTCAGCATCACATATCCACCATACTTTGCTGGCTTTGATGGTATATACTGGGTAAATCTAGTTCGACCACGGTATGGATAAAGCTGCTCGTTGATTGTCAGGTATTCTGTTGGCTTATAGTGTTTTGCTAAATTACTATTAAGCATTGTCTAAATGTCTCGTATTGGAGCAGCTTTATCAGTCTCCACACGCTGAGCTCGAGTATTGGCATCATCAAATCGAATAAAGCGAATGATGTTCTAGAAGCGATTGATGCTCATTGCTGCACGATATAATAGATTTGAATACTTCTGCCACATATCCAATGCATTATCAGTATTTGAGTTGTTGGCGCCAGAGGTTATCAAAATAGCCAAGAAAGCATAAAATTTCTGCAGCTCAAGATTCTTCCAAACTAATTGTTTTTTCTCCGGATTTTTTTCATTATACGCTGTATATGTTGAAATTGCTTTTTTATTAGTATGGCGTATAATGATATCTGCCATTTCTGGAGTAAAAAATAATTTAAAAGTGTCGAGAATGGAAAGTATGCTGGTGTTTCTATTAGGCCCACATCTCTCTCGTACTATGTTACGCCTGCCAACTTGATGCTCACTTGATGGTGTCGCAGCCCACTGCGTACCATTTTTTGCTTTCATTTCTGAGCCCGTCGCTGCTACATCACTTTCTTCATCTTCATCTTCTTCATTTTCACTTTCTTCATAATCTTCATTGAGTGCAATTTCATCAGCTATTCCGGAAAATAAAGATAATTTATGAAACGTAATGCATCATAATTATTGACGTACATAATATAAAATAGAAATATTAATTACCTGTATCATCACAATCTGAAGCTGCAGCCTCATTCGGTAGGAAATATTCGTCGTCGTCACTATCCGACACGTGGACATCGTCAGATGCTTCAGCTTCAAATGTTTTCTCGAGATGATTTCTTCTCTAAGAGCGAGTGATTCTATTGGAAAGAGTTTTTAACTTTATTATTTACTATTTTTTTAAATATTTAAATCATAAAATAATTTACTCTAAAATAAAACAAGAAAATTTCTCCTTACCGTTGAAAACTCTGAGAATCATCCATCGTATTTATAATTCAATACGATTAATTATTTATAATATTATTTATTAATAATTGTATTAATTAAGATTGTATCTTTTTTTTCACTTTCACTATCAATTTTACATGTGTTTAGCAGTAATTTAAGGCAGTACCGATGTCTAACGTCTGTTCACTACGCTTCTAAAATGAGGACTGATCCCTTTTCTTCATTGCTAGGGCTGAAGGGGGAAGGGTGAATCCCAGGCACCTGAATGGTCAAGAACCTTCCGTGCGAACTACACTAAGAAAAAAAAATACTTTTATTGAGAACATTTACTTGATACAAGAACATATATTCTTGATAATTTTCAAGAATATATAATTTTGTCTCAAGAATTCGTAGAATTGAAGGGAATAATTTTTATTTAATTCAAGTAAAGCTATTCTTTTGTTTATTCATAGTATAATATCAAATTCATATATTAACAAAAATAAATTTGATAGCTCTTTTCTCAAGAAATTGATAATTAATAATAATAAAATAAATATTTTAAACGGATTTCTTGAACCAAGAAATTCTTGTTTGGAAAATAGTATTTTTTTTTCTCAGTGTATGAACTGTCTATAGTCTCCATAGTTATTTCACATGCCACGTAGCTAGCTCACCAATAACTTTTCTACCTGACATATTATATGCCGGTTCGGGTACCCGGTTATTGAACGAATGGTGAAAGTTTTGTCATTGACCGGACGGTTAAAATATTTTTCAACAAGTTATAAGCAAAAAACCATGAAAAGAGCAGTTTTTTTGAAAATTTCATATCTTTTGAACCAACGATAAAAAAAATCTCAAAATTTAGGAGGATGAGTTTTTTGATGAGTACTAAAAACTATCAAAAAATAACAGAAATTAAAAATTAAAATTCTTAAGACTGTCCGATTTGGCGTGGAATGCCCCATATACATTGTGACGTTATTTTTCATATGGGGGTCAAATCAAAGTGAACGTCACAAGCACCAACTGATTTTATTGTATTTACGAGCATGGTAACTCAAAACTTAGAATTTAGCGTACAGGTAATAACGATTTGTGATACAGATTGTTGATTAAGTTATAGTTTAAGAATTTAATATGAAGTAACGTCTGGCTACAGTTATGGGTTTTTGATAAGAAAAATTAAAGTAAAGAATTAGACCCAGAAATATGGAAAATTAAATATGGAATATTGTTTGAGATTTTAGCTTGAGATAATGATAAAGTTTGAGTTTTAGTTTACAGTTTTGGAATTTTGAGTATGTGGAGAAGTCAGTGTTACCGTGGAGCGGGACTTGAATGAGTCACCCGGTATCATCTAATGGTAGAACCTAGTTCTACCCCTATGAGACTTCTTGGTAGATTGCAGATTGGGATCAGTTTTGAGTTTTGGTTTAGCTGGCCTCAACAATAATTTTGTGACCGTTGTGTTGTGGAAGCCGTTTGGTCATTTTTAATTATTTAGTCTGACAGGCCTCAGAGGACAAGCTATGACCACTTGTACCACTGAGGAAGTCATAGGTCATTTAGTTTTAAGTTTTACGATCCCAGCTGAAGTTTGTTCCAGGAGAGCAACTACCAAGGATATCCATATTTAGAATAAGGTTTAGAGAGAACGTTTGGTGAGGACATAAGCCTCCAGTTACCGATATAGTAGAGTTTGAGAATTGATTTATGAATTTAGAATATAGAGGTCAGTTATTGATAATGATAAGATATAGTTTGAGGTTTTGGATTGTGATTATTGAGAAGGAAGAAGTCGAAGGGAGACCTTCGAGGAGTACGGACGTGAGATTCAGCTCTGGTCGCTCGAAGCAAGCAGACGTACCCAGAAATGGCGTTACAGTGTCATGGCATTGCGGCAAGCTACAGATTAAGATTATTGTTACAGAAGTATTGTTTAAAACAGTGTAAGAAGTTACTTGATATTTTATTCATCAGTAATCAAGTATGAACTAATTATTATAATTATTAATAATTAACTGAGTTCGAGTCAGAGTCTTGAGATATCATACTACTGTTTTAATTAAAGAAAATATGTAAGGTCTGAGAGAATTATGAGAATATTGTTACAGTTTAGAGTCATGTTCACGATTTATTGTTAATATTATTTTATAAAATAATTATAAGAAATATGTTTGATTATTAAACCAATTGTCGTCTAATTAACGTCAATATTAGAACCATGTACGTTAGTTTTACTAGTTTTGTTAAAGAAAATGTTCTAGAGTATCAATTTTATAATTTATTGTTCTAGTTTACTGAATATTAGTTGATTGTTATTTAGCTCTAGTAATTAGTTAATTTATTTATAGTGTATCGATACGTATCATTCAGATGTCAATTTACCTTTTTGTTAAGATTAATTTCATTAATATTAGATTCAGTATTTTGTTATAAAGAAGAATTATTTGTACGATGCTACAGTATTTTATTTATTGTTAAATAGAGATTTTGAGTTTATTGTTGTTTAATAAAAATTGCAAATTCGCTAATAATCTACATGAATTTGGAATGATGTAACCCGAACCACTCCCTCTCTTCATAAACCTACATACTGAGCGACACCATGGCATACCGTAACTCTGTTTTTAGTTTTCTAGTCTCTGTTTTTGTTTTTGCTTATAAGTTCTGAGCATTTTGTTAAGTTTTAGTTATAGAGTTTTTTATTTAGTCTGCGTGGTTTTGGTGATAATTCCAGAGATTAAAAATTATCCAGTTTTTATTTATGAGTGGTTTTGAGATAGTTCCACAAATCAGAAATTTATCTAATTATTAAGATTTACTGGTTTGGTAATTCCAGTGATAAAAATTACCTGGCGCCCGGTTAGTATAGAGACTGGAGGCTAAAAGCAGAGAACGAAGTTAAAGAGCAAAATTTAGCGTATTAATTTACCTTAAATTTTTAGCGTTATAATATATATATTAGACTGTTTCAAATTAGGGGACTATTTTTTTTTTTTTGATGAACATTGAAAAATCGAAAGGGTATTTTAAAATATGGTGACAGTTAAAATTTGAGCTCTTAATATTGATATTTAGAGGTGGCTATTTGTAATTTTCGATTTTTCATTTAGAAACATGGTAAAAAATACATAACTTCCGAAAAAATCAAGATACAAAAAATCTCTTCTTAACTATTTTGTAGGAAATTTACTGGTCTACAAAAAAGGTCCTCTATGATTTTTTCATGAGTTCAACCATTCACAAGATATCCGACGTCAAAGTTTGATAAAATTCAAAGAACTTGTTTATGCTCGCTCCGAATTTTATACCATGCCAACCAATGAGAATTCAGAAATTTTCAATACAATTTTTTGTAGGAAATTGAACGCTCTACAAAAAAAGTCTCTTATCGTTTTTTGATAAATCCATCTGTTCAAAAGTTATTAGAGCTTGAAGTCAAGTTATAGTAAAATTCGAGATCTTTTTACTTTTTCGGTGAAACTATCGGACAAATCATAAAATGTCATTTAATCTTTTTTGTAGACAATTTTATTTCCTAAAAATTATCTCTGATAAATTTTTTCCGAATTCTGCATTCTATTCTAGTTAATTCCATTTTAATGTCGAGCTCTTAAAATCGATCAGAACACTTTTTTTAGGAGCTTAGCATTAAAATGGAAATAACTAGAAGAGAATGCAGAATTCAAAAAAAATTTATCAGAGGTAATTTGTGAGAAATAAAATTGCCCACAAAAAAGATTCTATGACATTTTATGATTAGTCCGATAGTTTCACCGGAAAAGTAAAAAGATCTTCAACTTTAATTCGAGCTCTAATAACTTTTGAACAAATGGATTTATCAAAAAACGATAAGAGACTTTTTTTGTAGAGCGTTCAATTTCCTACAAAAAAATGTATTGAAAATTTCTGAATTCTCATTGGTTGGCATGGTATAAAATTCGGAGCGAGCAAAAACAAGTTCTTTGAATTTTATTAAATTTTGACGTCGGATATCTTGTGAATGGTTGAAGTTATGCAAAAATCATAGAAGACCTTTTTTGTAGATCAGTAAATTTCCTACAAAATAGTTGAAAAGAGATTTTTTGTATCTTGATTTTTTCGGAAGTTATGTATTTTTTACCATGTTTCTAAATGAAAAATCGAAAATTACAAATAGCCACCTCTAAATATTAATATTAAGAGCTCAAATTTTAACTGTCACCATATTTTAAGATACCCTTTCGATTTTTCAATGTTCATCAAAAAAAAAAAAATAGTCCCCTAATTTGAAACAGTCTAATATATATATATATACATATATATATATATACGGCATCGTATGTGTACGGAGCCGCGACGACTCTTCTGCTACCGTTGTCGCGCCCCAGGAGACACCCGAGCTCAGTGCACGCACTGTAACTCGAGAAACGACCGACGGTGAATGTTGACCCGGCAGCAACATCCACGTCTACCGAGCTGACGGAATATATCCCTCCCGCCGAGATATCGAGTCCGACAATCCCGTCAGACTATCCTTGGTCTGGATAGCTCACTGGAAGCACCTCCTACTTTTATATCAATCTGGACATTCAGGGAGTCCAGATTCCAGCACTTGTCGATTCAGGAGCCAGTAAAACATTTATAGGCCCTGAGTATATCGCTCTTTTCACAGACCTCGGAATCTCCAGTGTACCAACCCCACCTAGGCGTGTACGAGTAGCCGCTGGAGAAGAAGTGAGAGTTTGTAGTGCCGCTGATGTATTTGTAGGTGTTGAAGACCGCCAGATTAGCCATCGCTTCTACTGGATGCCGTCTTTGACCCAACCATGTGTCTTGGGTTTAGATTTTCTTCAAGCAGCCAAAATCACGATTGATTTTTCGTCCAACACTTGGTGGTTCCAAAATCGTCCATCTACAGTGCATACTTTTACCCTTAGGACTTGCCCATGTGCGGTGATGGTGTGTAACGGTCTCCATACGATGACCGAGGACGAGGCAGCTCGATTAAAAATTTTTCTGAATGTCGCCAGCCATTCTCGAGATCATTTGGAAGGAAGTCAACTACATGCTGGAGAACGGAATTATCGAGCCCTCAAACAGCAACTGGTCTAGTCCAGTTGTCATGGTCAAGAAATCTAATGGAAAGTACCGTTTCTGTATCGACTTCAGGAAAGTCAACGCCAAGACTAAGCGGGACGCGTACCCGATCCCGATCATGACCGCCATATTAAATCAATTAAGACGGACCAATTATCTTACTACCCTTGACCTCAGCCAAGCGTATTTTCAAATACCGCTGGCAGAAGATAGTCGAGAGGTTACTGCATTTACCGTACCAGGTCGAGGATTATTCCAGTTCAGGCAGATGCCATACGGACGTACCAACGCTCCAGCGTCCTTTCAACGGTTGTTGGATAGTCTTATTGGCCCGGAAATGTATCCTCACGTCTTCGAGTACCTATGCGATATTATTATCGTCACTGAAACCTTCGAAGAACATCTGTACTGGCTGGAGAAGGTTCTAGACAAGGTCAAGATGGCTGGACTGACCATCAATAGGGACAAGAGTGTCTTCTGTCGTGCTGAAGTCTGGTATTTGGGCTTCTTAGTAAATAGCGAAGGAGTCCAAGTGGACCCAAAAAAGACCTCGGCAGTCCGTGAATTCCCGATACCAAGAAACCTCAAGCAGTTGAGAAGATTTCTTGGTATGGCATCTTGGTATCGACGATTTATACCAGAGTTTGCTTCCGTGGCTGAACTCCTGACCAGGCTGACCAAGAAAAATATTTCTTGGCACTGGGCGGAAGAGCAGCAAGAGGCTTTCGAGATTTTAAAGACTAGGTTCACGTCAGCTCCAACTCTAGTCTGTCCCGATTTTTCAGTGCCATTTACTCTCCAGACCGACGCAAGTAGCGTAGGGTTAGAAGCAGTACTGACGCAGACAGTTGATAGCCAAGAGCGGGTGATCACCTACGTGAGTCGTGCACTCACGGAGGCTGAAAAGAAATACACCACGACCGAGCAGGCATGTCTCGCAGTCATCTGGTCGATCAGAAAATTCCGCTTTTATCTAGAAGAGTATGAATTTACTGTGATCTCCGATCACAGTAGTCTACGCTGGCTGAATAACTTAAAGAATCCTACGGGCCGTCTAGCTAGATGGGCCCTGGAGATAATGGAGCACACGTTCACTATCGTTCATCGGTGTGGATCTTGTCATCATGTACCGGATGCTTTGTCGCGAATACCAGAGGGTAAAGCAGATCTGCTGAACCTACTCGAGGAGGTGCGAGACCCGTGGTATCTGCGCAAAAGCCGAGATATCACGCAGGCCCCTGATCGATTTCCCGACTGGCGCGTGGAAGGTGATAGAATGTATCACCACCGGCCCAATCATTCCGTCAACTATGAAGTTGAAGATCTCGACGCCTGGAAATTGGTGCTACCGAAAGAGATGAGGAAGAGAGTGCTCCGTGAGAATCATGGGACCCCGCAAGCAGGTCACCTGGGCGTGGATAAGACCCATCACCGTTTGGCCTTGCACTATTACTGGCCAAACATGTACCGAGATGTGACGGAGTACGTGCGAAGATGTGATGTTTGCCAGCGAGGTAAAGTGGAGCAAACTGCACCCGTGGGCCACATGCACCAACGTATTATTGAGTCCCCTTGGGCCATGATCGCTGCAGACATTATGTGTGCTGGTACTCCAAGTAAATCTGGTCATAAAGCTATTCTTTTTATCCAGGATTTATACACCAAGTGGGTGGAATTATATTCACTTAAACGAGCCACTGGAGCAAAGATCGTGGGTGCCTTGGAAGACCTAATTATGTGTTGCTGGGGAGTGCCGAAAGTTTTACTTACCGATAATGGTACCGAGTTCGTCAACAGAGATTTGCACGCTCTGGCGGCGAGAGTTGTGTTACGCCCTGGATGACGAACACAAGTTATTCAGTCCCTTAATTTTGAGTCAAAGCACTTAAGCCATTTAATCGGGTAGCGGGGACCTCGCTATTTAGTGTCGAGTATGTCAATATACGAAAATAGAATGTACGAGGTGAATGGATGTGTCTTATCACTAGATAAATGAACAATTAAATTAACTTACAGTTGGTTTATTCAATAGAATAAATTGTCAGGATACAAGAGTTGGCTGAGCTGGAGACCAGATTGTTGGTTGAGATTCGATTCGTATTTAATTGTCGTCAGTTGAAATTCGCTTCGATATAAATTGTTGTCAGGTGGCTTGATAATTAGTTATGAGTCTTGAAGGTTAAAAATTGTTGATGTAAAAATGAGCAAAGGGTTTACTTATACTGGGTAGATGACAATCTGTCTGAATATATACTTTCACAATGACGAAATTTATTTAAATATGAAAAATAATGTTTAAAAACAGTAATAATATTTAACAGAAATAATTTAATTAAATAAATTATTTGTAATGTTGAAAAAAGAATTGAAAATCGAAATTATTTTTATTTAGAATAATTAACTTTAATTTTTATAAATTCTGAATTTAAATATTAGCGACTCGAATAAGAAATAAAATTTTAATATTTTAAGTAGTAAGATTATACGTAATCAAGAGCTTGATAATTAATGGGTATTGAGGGTAAATTTTTGGCGGTTTTTATAGTCGCTACCATAGGCAAGGGGTAACACGCGTGACCTAGTTTCGATTTTGTTACCCAAAACTAATGTTATTAGAAGAATTGTCTATTTGCAGGGCGAGGTGGGAAGAAAAGGCGTACGTGATCATCTCGGGCAGAAGCTTCTAGAACAATGACAAAGACTCAAAAAAAAGACGCTGGTCAAAACTATGGGTGCAAGAAAGAGATCCGACCCCATGTTATTAGATAGGAGTTATTTTAATCTGTTAATTAAGGGTTATTAATTAGATTTGTGGTATAGGTGGTTATTGATTATTGATCCTTTTATCATTATCATTTGATTGGTCATAGTCATGTCTTCCTATCGTCAATAGTTTAAATGTTATGTTTAAATTTAATTATTATGGAATGACTATTAAATAATCTGAGATTTCTTTTGATTTAATTAAATAAAAGGGACAATAGAATTACGATGGTGTTTTTATTTTTTTATCATTTCAATTATTTATAGAGTTATTCAGGGTAGAACATAGATATAGTTATGTATGCGTTAGTAAAAAGCTACGGAATGCGTCACGAGCCGTGAATTTTACCATAAATGGAGATTTTTAAAGAGTCACACCGATATTCCTATCATTATGCTTATGTGTTAGTAAAAATACAACGACAAGTCACACCGATATTTCTATCGTTATGCTTATGTGTTAGGAAAAATGCAATGAAGAAGTCACACCAATAATAATAGTTTTTTTTGCTTTTTTGTTAAAAGTTTATTTATTTAAATAATAACATTCGTACATTTTTCTTAAAAGTATAAATAAACTAATTAAAAAAACTTCTTATTCTACTTAGTATTTTAAGTAAGCGCTGGCTGTCGTTGGTAGCTCTCGGCTTCTTGCGGTCTGTTTGTCTTTTTGCTATTTGGGTCTCTGTTTTGATTTTGGTAAGATATGAGTTTTTTGTTTATCTAACTTGCTTTTTGGTGTGCTGTGTGGGAAAGAATTTATAAAAATAAAATAAAAAACCCAAGACCAATAATAATAGTAAATGATGCGTCATGATCACGCGATTAAAAGAATTTACTGATCTAGATCAAGGTTATTAGAGGAAGTTTTATTTAAAATAATTAATTATAAATCATTCATTACAATTAAGATCGAATGTTTAACAATTCATGTTTCCTAAATATTGATGGCTATAGTTAGTGATTAGAGGTTGTAACCGTTTTTGATTTTAAACATTCAATAATTTGTAATTATTATTAATCTCCTCAATAATGAAGTACCGGTGAATTGTTCTTAAAAGGAATTTATTTAATTATTATTTCAGTTATTATTCAAATTATTGTAGGTGCAAGTCATTATCGTTTTAGGGAAGAATAAGGGATAACGAAATGATAGATTCCTTGATCGATCTCTAATATTTAGTTAGTTGGTACAGTAGCTTTTATCTAATCTCATATTTTATTTTTCTTTACCCACGGGTTTGTTATGAGTGTTGTTATACAGGTGGCTGTGAATCTAATTATTATCTGTAGGCTGTTAGAACTTATTATGATAGTTATGTTTTCCCCTGCGATATGTTATAGTTGTCCGATGATGTGCAGTTAGTTAATATTATTATTTTTTTTATCTTATTTATTTGGATATTGCGTTTCAAGTTATTAATATTTATTTACTAATAAAATTCTCGGCCTATGGTGCAATAGTTACTACTGCGTCTTAAGCATTATTTACGATCGTATTTACTGTCAATGGTGTTGATTATAGAGTTTATTACCTTGTTTTTGTTAATAGTTATCAGTTTGTTTTATAATTTATTTAAAATTTGAATAGAATTACATATTTATTTAGATTAGTAGATACTAGAAAGAATGCAGAGGGTCTAGGTGAGTTTAATGTAAAATCAACGACGCATAGCTATGAAGGTTATCGGGGTGGTGACTCTTGACTCCATAAGAAACAAAAACGGAGAAGCATCGCGTGGCATTACTTAAAAGTTGTACCGTTTAGGTTGCAAGCATTAGGGTATCATGGTTTAATTTGATTGCTCAATTTATTAGTTAGTTCATTATTTCTTCATAAGTAATAAAAAGGAAATTTATGGTATTCTTTGTTTACATCAACACGTTCTCATCTGACCGTTGACATGTTTAATTTTTAGTTTTTAAGAATTCGTATTTATTTATTTAATTATACGTTATTTTCGTATTTTCGCATGTTACGCCGTAACAGTTGGATATAAGCACGTGACCACTCCACCCTATCACGCGCAAGCAAATTCGGTGGAGAGAGTCAACAGAGTCCTAGGGACTATGATACGTGCTTTCATTGGTGCTGATCATCGCGAATGGGACCTGCATTTGCATGAGTTCCGATTCGCATACCATACCGCGTTCCGCAGTTCCGTGGGGGCCACTCCAGCCTTTGCCAATTTTGGTAGAGAGCCCGAGGCGGCTATTTCGCTTCGGCGAGAGGTGGAGGGAGTTATCGAAATTATTCCGCGACCACATCAGGAATGGATTGACCGCATGGCACGGCTAAACTGGTGGAGAGAGTCCATCGTGCATGCGCTGGGGACCGCATTCCAACGTCAGGCGCACTATTACAACTTACGCCGACGACATTGACAGTTTCAAGTCGCTGACTTGGTACTGCAACGCCAGCATGTGTTATCCTCAGCCGCGAAGAAATTCACGGCTAAAATGATGACCCCGTTTCATGGACCATTTGTCGCTTCTCGTCGTATCTCTGATACTGTGTATGAGTTGGGGAGCTTGGATGGACGGAGTCTCGGAAAGATCTCTGTCCAGGACCTCAAACCATACCATCCTCCCGAGTAATCAGTCCCGAGTCATCTAGTATCGTATTTTTTTTTGTTTCTTCTCGTTTCTTTGTTTTTTTTTTTGGTCTCGTGAATCGTAAGGAGGGCAATGGTCTACTTATTAATCCTGGTGATAGCTTGGCTAGTCATGCCGCTACCACATACTAATCCATTCCCTGTTACAGATGTCGAAGAGTGTAGAGGAGCTGCAGGAGGATTTAGCCCGGGTGATGTTAGCAGCCGACGAGGTGGACGCCGCGATGGAGTCTGACGGAGTCTCCGTCATTACCATCGACGACTCGAGACCGTCAATACCGGAGGAGCTCATCGACCTCCCAGAGCCTCCACCAACCCTACCGGGGATTTACATCCCACCGGCGGAGGACCACCCAATATGGGACCCGGTCCGACCCCATTTCCCGTACTTGGAGTGGTTAGAGCAGTACCGCCCAGGACTCCTGCAATCCCTCATGGTGACAGCCGTCAACATGGGTCACCAGGGAGAGCATGGGTGCGTACTGGAACGGTCACCGTGCGTCGCGCCGTCTACACGACCCGTGGACAAATTGTCGATATCCTGCCAATGAGGAGCGTCGGGACCCAGACGGAAGAGCCTGAGGGACCGAACCCTCCACCAACGTCCCGCGATGCGCCGATAGGGGTGGGAAATTCGGTCGAGGAACGCGGTAGAAATACCGAAAATGCCCCAGAAGTGGACCAGCCGGGAAAGGTCACCGAGGAACGACCTCCTGCGCCTTTAAGGCAAAAATAATTATTTATTTTTAGAGTTACGGTCGTAAAACCGTAATATGTCGGAATATTATTTCGTATGTCGTGTGGTCGTGGATCAAGACGATATCGTGAGTTCGGCAATGTACTCGTCTGCGGACACCGGACAAGGTTTGCCAGGCGAGCCTGTCTCTAAGGAGGGGGGAGTTTGTGACGTTACATTGCCGAGGAGATAGAGTTAGAGGTGGAGAGAGCGTGAGTCTGTGTGATGGAGAGAGATAGAGCCAGTATGTCTGTCGAGTTGAGTGTAGGAGATAGTGAGTAGAGAGGATGGAGTATGGGTGCGGGGAAGGAAGTGTGTTGAGAGTACGAGTACGTGTACGGTATGTAGTCAGTTTTGAAGTAATGTATAATGTATAAGTAATATACATAAGTTATAAGTTATAAATATTGAAAAAAGAATAAGTAAAAATATAAATTTTTGACATTTTAAAAATTTGGGAATGCTATAACTTCTAAACTAATCGACCGATTGAGCTCATTTTCCAACTCGATTAAGGTAGTCACCCACAGAATATGTATGCCAAGTTTCAAAGCGATCGGTTTAAAACTGTGGTAATAATCAGAGTCATAACCTGCATACAATTAGTTTTTATAATATTTTATAAATTTTTAAAATTATTTTTCTATTAGAAAATTTAGTCAACTCGAAGATCTGCATAGTGAAAATTGAAGGCAATCTAGCGAGCTTTCAGATAGAACAAACGAAAATAAGCTATTTCTTGCCGTTTAAAAGTTATATCCGGTTGAATTTGTGAATAATTTTTTTTTGAAAATTTTACAAAATTTTAATTAATTACAACTTCTAAACTTAATGGCCAAATCGGCTTATCTTCGAACTCATCCAAGGTAATCGCCCATAGAATAATTATACTACGTTTCATTACGATCAGTGTAGAACTGTGGACGTTATCGTTAGAAAACGGTGCGTTATATTATATATATATATATATAAATACATGTATAAACTTTTGAACCAAACGTATTTTCTGACTCAGCTTGTCGAACTGAGTTGAGACGTAGCAAAATTTTTCAAAAATTCTATTATTAGGACAAATGTTATAGTTAGATTTCTATGAAATCTACTAAAAATTAAAAGACGTCGGCTAATTTCAGTATTATATTTTGTGAATTTTTTTTTTTTTATTTTCATTAAAATTCTCAGAAATAATCATTTGACAGGTAATGCCGATGACATAGATGAAAAGCTCTCAAACTTGGTGGGTTTTTATTTCTTAATATATAGGTTTTTCTCATGCTGAAAAAATAATTTATCTTATTTTACAAGTATATTTGATTGAAACGTTACTGATAGTACTAGACATTGAGAAATTTCTCATTTTCTTTTGAACACCATAGTTAAAAAATAAATTAAATATATGAATTTCATATTTTTTACTTTCCGCTGAAGATATCGATGATTTTCAAAAATTTCGGGAAGTTATTGTTTTCAACCCGATTTGCGAAAATCGAAATTCCTACTGATGTCGACGTGTTGAGGTTCTAAGAAGCTATTCTGCCGAAATTCGAGATGATGCCCGAGTGTATGTATTTATGTATGTATGTACAAACGTACGTACGTACGTATGTAAATATTCTGTAACTTTTAAACGGATGAACCGATTTTAACCACCGAGGTGTCATTCAACGCGGCTTGTTAAATACTATAGCACTGAAAATATGAACCTCATCGGTAGAGTACGTTCAGAGATATTTCAAAAATGAAATTTTTTCAAAAGTGTTTATTTCTAATAACTTTTAATTGGCTTGATGAATTGACAAGTCTACCAAAATCTAATAAGCTTCAAGACTTTGTAGGTCGCGTCAAATGCCGCCTCAACTATCAAGCTCGGTTCATTCGTTCAAGAGAAACCGTTAACGAAAGAATTAAAAAAAAATTTTTTTTTTGAAATTTCTCAAAAACGTCTAGATGAATCGATTTTAAAATTTGATCAGCTCTAGAACTCAACAACACGGGTCGATTGCCACCTCAACCGTCTCAATCGGTGGATTTGTTCGAGATATATCGTTATAGGAAAAAGATAAAAAACGTTATTTTTCGAAAACACAGGTATACAAAAGTATTTTCGCGCTCGAAGAGCTCAAAAATGTGTTCTCAACAATGATTTCGAGCTCAAGAAGCTCGAAAACAGTGGGAAGTTTTGGGGCTGGCCCGCAGGGTCAACTAACAGACCGATTTTTTTTCCTACGTCGATAATTAAATTGAAAATATTTTTTTTATACTTTAATAATTCCCGAGTGAGACAACCTCTGCAATTTTGGGTCTCAAAACATTATGGCACCCGCAAAAACTCGGAGATTAGAGAACTCTAGGTGATGGATGAGGGTAAGTGTGTATAATGGCGTGTCTGAAATCTTACTGTTTATAAGTAGAGGAAACCCGTATGGGTTGGGGAGAACTTGCACGCCACCACTAATCCTACGCAAGGATGTTGACCAAAGCTGGGAGTTTGGTACCACGAGGGGCCTTTCCAAGCCCACTGTGACCAGAGCCTCTCTATTTCCTGAGATGGGAACAGTGTTTGGTCCAAGAGAGGTTGGACTCGTGGTGGCTGTAGTTAGATACCACGCACAATGAGGACTTTTGATTATACCTACGGTTAACGTCCACTCTTGGTCGATTTTCGACTAAGAGTGTCGTCTGGGTAGTAAATGGGGACACCCCGCAATGCGTGTATGCCTAAAGGTCGAGAAAACGACTTCCGGTCGGTGAAGGTGGACTTAGATCCTGTTACATTAATTAATTATATTTTTTAAACACTGGAAATATTGTGTCAATCAATTTTTTTATTTTATCATAACGATATTTTTTTTATAATTTTAAATACATAAGTAGTATATTTTCAATTTCCCGCTAAGAAAATTATTAATTTTCAAAAATTCGGGAAGTTATTAGTTCGACTCCAATTTTCGAAAATCGAGGTTTCATCAGATGTCGACGTTTTGAGGTCCTAGGAAGCTATTCTGACTGTTTTCAGAAGGATTTCCGAGTGTCTGTATGTGAGTGTGTGTGTGTGTGTGTGTGTGTGTGTGTGTGTGTGTGTGTGTGTGTGTGTGTGTGTGTGTGTGTGTGTGTGTGTGGATGTAAACTCTTAAGATATTTTTAATGACTTGACCGATTAAAATGTTCGAGGTGGCAATCAAAAGAGTTTGTTGGCTGTTAACTTTTCTGAAAATTTCAAATCGATCGATTAAATAGACTCTAAGACATGGAAGAAAAACAAAAATAAAAAGAATATTGTTATCAGTTTCTTTCAAATTTTTTAGAAATGGCTCGATCGATCAACTCCAAAATCTAATCAGCACAAGAATTGGATAAAACGCGTCAATTGCCGCCTCAACCATTCCAATCGGTTTATTCGTTCGAGAGAAATGGATCGAGAAAGAAATGGTGAAAAACGATTTTCTTCGATTATCTTCGAAGCAACTTATCCGATCAATTCCAAAATGTAATCAGCTCTAGAACTTAAAAAAATACGTCAATTGCCGCCTCGACCATCAAAATCGGTTGATTCGTTCGTGAGATATCGTAAGAGAAAGAAATGATAAAAAAAGATTTAATTCGAAAACAATGGCAAACAAAAGTATTTTCGAGCCCAATGAGCTCGAAAATGCATTCACGACAATGTTTTCGAGCTCGAGAAGCTCGAAAAAAGCGGAAAGTTTTAGGGCTGGCCTGCGGGGACAACCGATAGATAGATTCTTTTTATTTTTTCGAGGGAGTATTTTTTATATATTTTCGGAAATATTTCAAATGTATTCAAATTACATTCAAGATATATAAAATATAAACAAAAATCGGCCTAAAGGGATAATAATAATAATAATAATAATAATAATAATAATAATAATAATAATAATTGCCCACGGTGCATGTTGTGCGGCCAGCGGGGATTTTGTTTACCCCGTGGCGCATCGTGGGCTATGTAGGTCAGCCTACGATCTGCTGACCTACCAATCGCACAACAAACTTGACGTTGGGTTAACTCCCCGACGTAAAGTACAACTGAGTTCAAGACGAAACTGAACCAGGAAGTGCTCCCGAGAACCGGCCCTTCTCGGATGAGGGCTACCCACTAGCTGGGCGGAGTACCGAGATTCCGAATGATGACGACCTTGGCGACCGACGGACTGCATTTAGGTGGACGGAGGAATTGCGAGCCGATCTCTTGATGTGCTACCATACAGTGAACCGGAGCGGAGAGGCTATATGGCTAGGATGCATCACTTTGGTGCGATATGCACCCTAACCATAGCCAATTTTCACAGCAACATCTCCGTGATTATGCCTCTCATCTCCGGCGTACACGAAGATCACTGTTGACAAACAGACGGTTATCTCACCGTCTGTCATTTCCAGCACAGCTACATCAAGAGAGACGCCGTTCTTCCGAAGACGCCAACAATGAATTTGAAAGACGGCAAGTATGTGTCTCTAAAAAGACACACTACCCTGAAGACCAACTTGACACGGAAAACCACGAACTGTCTGCTCGGATTCAGGAAGACTCTACTTTGTTCACCATCAATCAAGCTGTCTATGATGCTGCTTCCTCACTCTTACCTCCAGCGAGGAGAAATATTTCTTCTCCTGAGGCTAAGATGAGAGGGCGCATTGGGCAGCTTTCACTGAAGATTGATGATCTCCGGAGACATGTCTCCCGCATTCAGTGTGTGATTGTCTTTGTAAACAGTCGTAAAGCGTTTACACCAAAAGTCCGCCGTATTGCGGCTCAACTGAGATACCAGCATCACACACTGAATAAGGCGAATCTTCTAAACATCAAAGAAGGTTCCCTTAACAGGTTGCGGGCTCTAGTGACTGCCAAAAAGTCACTAGAGGAAAAGCTGAAGCGGCTTACCGATAACTCTTTGTTTCGGTTAAGTCCTTCACGCTTGCTGACACCTAAGATCTGAGATCTGTTTGACACCTAAGATCTAAGATCTGTTTTGGTGGAAGAAACTAACTTCTACCCATAGTCACTGGCCCGGATTTTTACAGCGTTCATCAGAGGTAATGAACCAATTCCATGCTGGCTTGTTAAAGGGCGAACCGTGCTCATCCCGAAGAAAGGAGACTTGTCTGACCCGAAAAACTACAGGCCTATCACCTGTTTGAATGCGGTTTATAAGATTTTCACCAAAATCTTGAATAATCGCATTCTGCAGGAGATAGACCCTGTATGGCAACAGATATACGAACAACGTGGCAGTAAAAGAGGCCTGTCAGGTTGCAAAGAGAATCTGTTAGTGGATCGTTATGTCATTCAAGACGCGATCTACTATCAGCGCAACCTGTCAATGGCCTGGATTGACTATCGCAAGGCATTTGACTCAACATCTCATGAGCTTATTCTCTTTTTGCTCAAATGTCTTGGGGTCAATCACGATACAGTGGGATGCATTCAGCGTACGATGCAGCTTTGGCAAACACGGTTCCACATTTCATGTGGTAACGACAAACGTGTAAACGAAGTTGTACAGTACAAACGAGGAGTCTTTCAGGGAGATTCTCTGAGCCCTCTGCTGTTTTGCATCTCACTGCTGCCAATATCTGTTGCGCTACGTCGCACCCGTGGATACTCAGTGGGTCCACCGGCTGATCAAAAGTATTCGATTACCCACTTACTCTACATGGATGATCTGAAGGTGTATGCTCCTGATGAGGAACACCTTCAGACAGCCTTGAATATCGTAGGGGAGTATACACGGGATGTCGGCATGGCTTTTGGGTTGGAAAAGTGCACGGTCGTTAGTCTGGTGAAGGGTAAGTGTTCTGATGTGCGTAAAGATATCGAGTTAGTAGATGGGAGCGTCATTGACCATCTTGACGCCGGAGAGTCGTACAAATATCTAGGGATTGACGGGAGTCCTATGCAGGACGTCTCGAAGATCAAAACGACTCTCTGCAGCGAGTATGTGCGGAGACTCCGGAAAATCTGGTCATCAGAACTTTCCGGGAAAAACAAAGTCTCTGCAACAAACATGCTTGCTGTCCCGGTACTTCTGTACTCTTTCGGTGTCCTGAAATGGGCCCGAAAAGAGCTCAGAGATCTCGATATCAAAACACGCAAAGTCATGAATATGCATCGGAGCATGCACCCTAAGTCCTCAGTCACCAGATTATACCTTTCCCGGCACATCGGAGGGAGAGGTTTACAGAGCTTAGAGTGTCTACATGATCGTTTGGTTTTGGGTATAACATACGAGGTTGTCAATTTCACAGCAGATGAAGACGACTTCCTTATGCAAATTGTTCATAGTCATGAAAATAGGCATAAGGGAGCGTTTTTATATAAGGCAGCGATGTACGCGGCAAAATCCTTCGGTCTTGGAAGAGTAAATCCGCTTATTGAACTCCCTAAGGAAGAATTTAAGACGGTCATCAGGAATGCTGAGCAACAAAAACAGCTTAGTACGCATATGGACAAGTCCATGCACAGCGTGTTCTTTAAACACGTGCGTGATCATGGCTTGTCCACACAGCTGACGTTTTCCTTCCTTAAGTCAGCTGGCCTGATGTCCGAGACCGAAGGATATATTTTTGCCTGCCAAGATGGTGTTATTAACACTCTTGAATACCGTGCTAAAGTACTCCAGATGCAGCTACCCGACACATTGTGTAGGGTGTGTAAGCAACATCCTGAGACGCTTATGCATCTTTTGTCAGCATGTCCTGTGCTGGCAAGAAATGCATACGTCCAGCGTCACAATGCTGCTCTGCGAGTACTTTATTACCATCTTCGACACACGCACGGTATTGATAAAACACCAGTGCTGCCTTACCTGCCAGGAGATATTCCACAAGTTGTTGAGAATGACCAATGCCGTATTCATTGGAACGTGCCATTCGCAACAACGCGGAAAATTGATCATAATAAACCTGATATTGTGCTCTTCGATAAAACCGCTCGTAACATTTATGTTATTGAGTTCTCAGCTCCGGCTGAGTATAACATCACGATAAAAGAAGAGCACAAACACAAGATATACCAGGATCTCCTGTTTGAAGTTGGCAAACTTTACCCAGGCTACCGTGTCAAGCTTGTCATACTCATTGTTGGCGTCCTAGGAGGGATGAAACAGTCTTTTGTGTCTGCATTGGCTAAAATCCCAACTTGTTTATCGCAAGTTGAGTTTTTGGCATCGCGGATGCAAAAGGCTGTGATACTCGGATCCCTCCGTCTCCTAAGGCAACGAAACTTGGCCTGCTGCGCATGCTGATCATCTTGTTGATGAAGCATCGCAGCAGTAACGATTTGGCGCTCAGGTGAGGCCCTCGGTAGAGTCGGACTACCGGGGATAACCCCCTGAGCATTTAACTAAAAAATAATAATAATAATAATAATAATAATAATAATAATAATAATAATAATAATAACAATAACCCCCTGAGCATTTAACTAAAATAACAATAATAATAATAATAATAATAATAATAATAATAATAATAATAATAATAATAATAATAATAATAATAATAATAATAATAATAATAATAATAATAATAACATATGGACAATTCTATGCACAGCATGTTCTTTAAACACGTGCGTGACCATGGCTTGTCCGAACAGCTGACGTTTTCCATCCTTAAGTCAGCTGGCCTGATGTCCGAGACCGAAGGATATATTTTTGCCTGCCAAGATAATTTGAATTTTTGAATAATCATATCTTTTAAACTATTGAAGTGACGGCTTTTATGATTTAAGACAATTTTGTAGAGTAATTATCGGACTGCCCAAAAATAATTTTTTTATAGTTTTAATTTTATTTGTTTATCATTTTTTTACATTTATTCAAATTATTGCACGGTTAAGGGCACATTTGGAGGATTTTATTGACCTTATACTCCTACCTAACGCTAATAATTAATGTTGTTCTCGCTATTTTCATTTAGTTTTGGAATTTTCAATTCATTACTTAACGTTCGTCAAAGCAAAAACTTAAAATTTTTGCCAGTAGAGCAGCCTGAAAGAAATTTACAGAATTGAATGAACATTCTACAGAAATGTCGCCTTAACAGTTAGCAAGTATAGATTTTCTGACTAAAAATATCTTCATGTAAAAATCTGTTGTGTGTGTGAGTATAAATGTGTCAATAAAATCCTCCAAATGTGCCCTTAACCGTGTAATAATTTGAATAAATGAAAAAAAATGATAAACAAATAAAATTAAAACTATAAAAAAATTATTTTCGAGTAGTCCGATAATTACTCTACAAAATTGTCCTAAATCATAAAAGCTGTCACTTCAATAGTTTAAAAAATATGATTATTCAAAAATTCAAATAAAGCATTTTTTTATAAACAAAAGCTTATAAAAATTAAAACATAATAGATATCAAGCATTCAAAAAAGTTATTACATAAATCAATAAATTGTCTAAAAGATCGGTTTGAATGTCTAAGACCATATCATCAATAATTTAAAAGTTATAACAATTTATAAGTTGATAAAATAGTTGACCGCTTAAACTTTGATTGGGTAAAGTATTTTAAAATTCAATAAAAAATAGAGAAAAATTTTTTCACAACTTTAATGCACACGGCTGTATTTGTAATTTTTTAAAGCTACGGAAAAAAAATTTAATGAAAGTGGAAATTTGTTTATAACAAATTGTTAATATAATAAACAATGAAAATTTAAATAAAAAAAATTTTTTTTTCCATGATTGTATTGAGAATTGTAAATGATGATTTAAAAAAAAAATGATTTCTTAATAAATAATTTAAATGGTGGATAAATGAAAAAAACCATTATTGACAATTAAAAAATTTTTTTAAGACAAAATTTTTTTTTTTAAAATCATTATTTTACTAAGACAACAGATTGACAAAAAAAAATTTTTCAAAAATGTTCAATTTGTCTATTTGTTTATAAAAATTTTTTAAACAATTCATGTTAAATATTTTTTAGCCAAGCTACTCAACGCAATATATGAATACAAAAACAACCACAATTACAGATTTCGGAAAAAAAACTTTTTTTTAGCATTAGTCGGATATTTCAATTTTTGATAACTTTGAAAAATCATTATAAACAACTGAAAAAACTTTTATAAACTATTACAACGGAATCTTGTTCATTATTCTTATAACGAGAGCTCCCAAAAGAAGAAAAAGTTATAGACACATTTTTTAAACATTTTTAAGAGATTTTATAAAAACTCAAGTCTCTGAAAAATTTGTTAATTAACAATCAAATAACTTAAACAAAAATCGAGCCAAAAATTTTTTTTTATGCGGGGCTATATTCCTTTAGGTGTTTAGATGACACTATAATTTATTCAGATTTTTAAATTAATATTTTATGTTATAAAAAAATTATTTTGTGTTGCATACTTTGTTCAGCGACAACGCACAGGCGCCGAAACGGCCGCGCGGAGCCCAACTTTCAACGTTAAATTAAAATTATAAATAATCGAGCTAGAACTGGGGGAGTCGAGACTTATTTTACTTGAATTTTCTCCTCTTTTAGGATATTTTTTTAAATTTCAGATATCTTTAATACTTTTGAAGTTATAACTAAAAAACGGAGACTCCCTTTTTGTCTCTTCGTTTTTTGTTTATAACGAATGGAATTTTTAATGGCGGATAAAAAAAAAATACCCATTTCTCAGAATGAAATTCTGAATCCAATGCACCAATCGCCATATTTTTAAGAGTGGTTTAACGATTTTTCGCAGAAAACTTACTTCTCGACTAGACTAAATCTATTATCAGTTTTTTTAATATTATTTTATTTTTTAATCATAGTACTACATAAAAATTGATGAAGCTCGATTAATTTTATACCAAAAAAAAGGATAAGTACAAAAGTTCAATTCGTCACGAGAATAAAATTAAAATTAAATAATTCTAAAACCCTTTAAAAGAGAAAAGTTAAAAAAAAATGAACAATAACGTTGATAATATTGAATTGTTTTAGGTATTTCATTCAGAGTATTTAACACATTACAAAAGTTGTATGTTATTTTTTCTAGAAGATGATAGCTGGAATAATAATAGCCATTAATTATTATTTTTTCGTAAAAATAAAAATTTCTGAAGTTTGAAGTCTCATAACTTTTGAACTGTTGTAAATGCATCTATGTCACTGAAATCAATTTTAAAGAGGACTACAAGCCCTATGAAACGAGCTCAAAAACGAGTGAATTGCTCAAAAACTGCCTGGGTGGGAATTTTTATAAAAAAATGTGATATCGTTCCCATGCTTTTTAAATGGGAAAACTTTAAAAATAGATAGCGACCTCTTAAAATTAAAATTAAAGGCTAAAATTTTCAAAACTTTTTTTTTTTTGTCGCCTACAATAAAATTTTCATATGGGCCAAGAAAAAAAAAATGTTCGAAAAATAAAAAGCACATAATATAGATATATATATATATATATTTATCTGCTCGAAGGTTAGTAGAGTTTAAAGTCAAGTTATAGTCAATTTCGAGATCTTTTTACTTTTCCGGCGAAACTATCATACTTGTCACAAAATGTTATAGAATCTTTTTTGTTGACGATTTCATTCTCTACAAACTATTGTCATTTAAGTTTTTTCAAAATTCCACATCGTTTTATACTTATTACCATTTTAATTTCAAGCTCTCAAAAAAGTAGTGTTCTGATCGATTTCAAGAGCTCGACAATAAAATTAAAATAACTAGAAAACGATGCAGAATTCGAAAAAACTTGACTCACAATTATTTGTAGAAAATAAAATTGTCAACAACAAAAATCGAAAAACAGTTTGTGATAAGTCTAATAGTTTTGCCGGAAAAGTGAAAAGATCTCGATCTTTACTTCGAGCTCTAACTTTTGAAAGAATGAATTTATCAAAAAATGATAAGACAACTGTTTGGTAAAATGTTTAATTTCTTACAAAAATATTGATTAGATTATTCGATTCTATTGATGCGTTAATGAGTTAATGATACTTAAGGCTTGAAAAAAATTTTTCCCGTGTTATTTAAATCGGAAATTGAATTTTTCAATGAGGTAGGTCTGTAATTGACATAGAATTTTTTTTTTGCGCGAAAAATATTCTTTATGTGTTAAACTATGATATTTTTCACATGCACTTAAAAAAAATTTTTTGGTCCGAAATGACGCACCCTAATGTAGATATATATGGGGCATTCCACGCCAAATCAGACGGTTTTAAGAATTGTAATTTTCGATTTCCGTCATTTTTTGATATTTTTTAGTACTCATCAAAAAACTTATCTCCTAAATTTTGAAATTTTTTTGATCATTAGTTCAAAAGATATGAAACTTTCAAGAAAACCGCTCTTTTCATGGTTTTTCGCTCATAACCTTTTGAAAATTTGTTTAAATAAAAAAACTCAAAGAACAAATAAGTTTTGTTATTTGATGTACTTTTAAAAAAAAAAATACAAATAAGTTTTTAGAAATATTTTTCAGCGTTATTTTTGAGTTTTTAAACTTGAAAGTCGTTCTCTGAAAATCATGCAAATTTTGATTTTCCTGTAAATTTCTGTCAACAAACTACTATATATTCCACAACTTTTTAGATGGTTCCGGTCGTCGATATTTTTTTATTCTTAGTAGGGATTTAAAAGCAGTAAGCAAAAGTTAATGCTATTTATGAGCAGTTATAATAAATGTTTGTTTTTATTGACAAGCAACTATTTCGAAGCAAAAGAAACATTAGATTTGCTATTTAATTCAGCTAAGACCATTGCAGGAGCTCAAAAATATCATATAATTATTTGAAAAAGCGACGAAACTGTATTACAAACTTTTTTAATTATTTCCGTAATCTTTTAAAAATTTTACATTAATGATTGTTTTATGAACTAGAGTACTTCTTAGTTAATATACACTAATGGAAAAAATCAAAGGATCAAAAAAAAATTCCAAATTTTTGGGTGATTTTCAACAGGCCGTAACTTCGAGAGAAATGCTCGTACAAGGAAAAAAAAAAAAGGAAATTGTAGCTCCAAGTGTCTACTTTTTGGATTGAAACTTCAAAATTTTTTTGCGTCAGCGGTTTCTGAGTAATCTTAGAAAAACCAGCGACAAAAAAATTAAAAAATTTTTTTTACTTTTTTTTTTTTGGTCTACGGGCGTGGGAAAAATTTTTTTCGCTTAACTACTATGAGGATCTGATACCTTCATTATTCAGTTTTAATTTCATTTTTTATAGACCTTGATACGTCCATTTGTCACCGAGGTATCGGTCTTCAAATGGAAAAGGATCCTTTTGTCTTTGATTATCGATATCTCAGCAATCAATGATTGCACAGAAAGTTAATAGTGGGTTTCAAAAACTTAAATAAATTCCCTTGAACGATAAGCCATTTTTTTTTCGAAAAAAAAATTTTTCCTCGTCGTCACATGAATTTGAAAATGCAACAAAAAAAAGGGCTTTTGGTGGTTTTTTGGAAAATCAAGCGCTGAATCGAAAATATTGTGGAAATCAATAATGTTGAGTGTGCATTCACAGAGAAAAGAGTTTCGTCATTATAACAAAAGACGGGATAAAGAAAAATTTTGTTATAGTAACAGACACGCTTAGCTTACGGTAACAAATCGATTTGTTGTGACAACAAATGGAATTGTGTCGTAGTTGAGAAGTCGATTTCTTAGGGCACCACAAGATTTTTTACAGCAACAAATAACATTTCGCTGTCATAGCGAATAATATTTGTTGTAGAAGCAAACTTATTCTTGTAATCATAACGAAGTAGATTCGTTATCATAGCAAACTAAATATGTAAAAAAAAAATCTGTTAATGCAATGAGATCATACATCATATAGACATAAAAATTTAAAGTTAAATTAACCAAAAATTCAGGTGTTTCGGAGAAACATAGTCCCGGGTACGAACGAATAAATCATTTAAGGTTCCGAGAACTTAAACATTTGAGTCCTGAACGTTCTGGTTATGTGTCACTAATTCATCCAAGGATTGATGTCGTTAGCTCATAGATGTTAGGCAGGAAGAAATGAAATATGTTTATGGATGGTAATCTTTGGATTTTTAGGGATTTCAGGTCTGCCGTAAGAGTCTGCAACGTCTCCAGGTGCTTCAGAGTAGGTTAGTCACGGGTACAAGGTACAATAAATTAGTTGGGGCCTTAGGAAGTAGGATACAGGCATTGTTTAAGTTTTAAACGTTCCATTTGTCGATCACCAATTGGTTCAAGTATTTTGAAGCTCATTGCTGATAGGTATAGGAAGTAAAAAATTAAATAGAGGATTAACGATGGTATTTTATGCCTCTTTAAGAATTTCAGGTCTGCTGTGTGAGTCTGCATTATTATTTTCATTATCATTATTATTTATCTTTGTTATTATTATTATCATCCTATGCTATACTTTTAGCTGACACTCACACAAGAAATATCTTCATTTATATGTCTCATATGATAGGAAGTGAATTACAGGGCTCAAGTACGTTGTTACTATTTACATTTGAATGAGAGTAACCCATACTCCTTTGAAGTCAGGGACAACTGATGACAGGTTCCCCAGCACTGGGGAACCTAGTTTTGGCACATCTACATTGGCCCGTGCTTGGCTTAAGATTGGGTACTCAGTCCTGGCCGTCACAATGATTACCCGGGCTTGGGCCAAGACTGGGTAACCTAGCCCTGGCAATTCAATGGCAAGCCAGGCTTGGGCCTTCCAATGGCAATCCAGACTTGAGTCAAGGTAGGATTATCCAAGTTTGGATATACCTGTAGTTTAATAAGTAGATCATATAAATGCATCAGTTCAACATAACTAATGTAGGTACGTCCAGTAGCTACCCTCGGACCCAGCAATCAAAAAAACGGCAGTTCGTGCCCAGAGCCTGGCAGAATTTTCACCGAGTTTTTGTCACATCATTTACCTCCCTTAGATAGTTGAAACTTTAATGATCATAGTTTCTACGAGGTTAATAATAATAAAATTTTTATTCATTAAATTTATTCGTTTTCTGGATTTATGGGTCAATTCTGGCAACGAAGCCTGGGCCAGGTCTGGCAACAAAGCATGGGCCGGGTTTGGCAACCAAGCATGGGCCAGGTCTAGCAGCCAGAACCGGCCCCGTGTTCTCATTCCCGGCTTCTACCAAGGCTGGTTTACAAGCTTGGCCCAAGATCTTACATATTTGGGCTAAGCCTGGGCCAAGTCTGCACGGAAAAAAATAATCGGTAGACGCTACCAATTATTTTTCGGTAGACGCTACCGATTATTTTTCGGTAGCTGTTACCGATTTTTTTGGTATCAGTGTGCGTACGTGCCCATGTGTGCGCATACGCGTGCTTGTGCGTATGAGTGTGTGCGAACGTATGTGTGTGCCCGAGTGTGTAGGCCGAGTGTGTGCGTATGAGTGTGTACAGACGTGTGTGTGCGAGTACGTTCACACGTGTGCGAGGGCGAGTGTGTTCGTACATGCGTGACTGCGCGTGAATGCGGCTGTGTAAGCGTGTGTGTGAGAGTGCGTGTGTACGTAACTGATACTGAAAAAATCGGTAATAGCTACCGAAATAATCAGTAACGGCTACTGAAAATTAATCGGTAACAGCTACCGATTGTTTCGGTAACGGCTACCGATGATTTGGTAACAGCTACCGATTTCTACAGTAACGGCTACCAAAATAAAACCGGTAACTGCTATCAAAAAAATCAGTAACTGTTACCGAAAATTAATCGGTAGCGGCTACCGATTATGTTTTTCCGTGTGGGCCCGTCGTACACTGTGAACGATTTCCAACAAATTTTACTATGGGTGCATTGTAACACCGGACCATAAGAAAACTGGTACAAAATTTACAAGTGTCCCATAGTAAACGGTATGCGCAGACGACACGATTAGGACCTATGCGCACACCGTTTACTATGGTACACTTGTAAATTTTGTACCAGTTTTCTTATGGTCCGGGGTTACAATGCACCCACAGTAAAATTTAATGGAAATTTTTCACAGTGTACTTTCTTCTCTGGGTACAAAACATTTCCAGTATTTGCTATGACAAATCGTATGCACTGTAAAAAATTTGATGGACCCGGTGTGGTGTAAATGCATCGGTTTGAAAATTTTGGTGTGAAAATTACACCGAATCCCGTGTGAAATTTAAGCAATGTGAACTTTTATTTTTTACATCGCCAAACGAGTAAATGTATAAATGTAAGAGAAGGGGGCGCGGCAAAATGGGCCCCCTGAACTTTCTGATGCCTTAATGTATTTGGGAGCAAATTGGACCTACTAAAATTCTGCACATGAAAAGTCTTGGGACGGGGAGGGGTAAAATGGGTCACTGAGACAAAATGGGCCCCTTAGGAACAAAGTTTTCGAATCCTCAGTTTTTTTACTTCTTTTACGTTTTTTTACTCTCTTGCTTCGTTTTTGACCTTAATTTTTGCTATTCATTAAAAATAAAAAATAAAAAAATGTGGTCAAAATAGGCCCCCCTTAAACATTTTTTATAATGTGAGTTTTCAAGCTTGTTTTGCTTTTTTTCCTTCTGCTGAGTTTTTAGTGGTAATTAGCTGTGTTTATTAAAAGTGAAAAATCCTGAAAAGTTGGCTAAAACGGGCGCCAACGAAACTCAATGTATGTTTCTCGTTTGTTTTATGTTTTAAAACTTTTTGTTATGTATTGACTATAAAAAAGAGTTAATAGTAAAGATTTGGATCTTAAAATAACTAAATTTAAAGTTTTCTGTTCAAATATTAGTCGATTAATAAAAAAAAAATTGAATTTTCGCGCCAAAACATAATTTTTCAAAAAATTCCCCCGTCAAAGAACCCCTTACCATAATTCTCTATTCAATTCTGTTGAAAAAATTATACGAGCCCATTGGCTAAAAGATATTCATAGGTTTTCAAAGTCCAGGCAGCCCATTTACCCTCCCCTCCCTCACTTTTCACGTTACGCGTTTTGGCAGGCCCAATTCGCCTCAGTGGCCCGATTTGCCCCTGTGACCCATTTTACCCCTCCCCCTTCCGACACTTTTCATGTTATGAATTTTGGCGGGCCCATTTTGCCCCGGTGATCCATTTTACCTTTCCTCCTCCCAACACTTTTCATGTTACGAATTTCGACGGGCCCAATTCGTCTCACTGGCCCATTTTGCCCCGCTGACCCATTTTACCCCTCCCCGTCCCAACACTTTTCATGTTAAGAATTTTGGTAGGCCCAATTCGCCTCCAAATATATCAAGGCATCAGAAATTTCAGGGGACCCCTTTTGCTCAGCCCCTTCCCTTACATTTATACATTAACTCGTTTGGCGGAGTGAAAAACTAAAATTCATATTGCTCAAATTTCACACGGGATTTGGTGTAATATTCACACCAAAATTTTTACTCCGATGCATCTACACCACACCGGGTCCATCAAATTTTTTACAGTGTGTGTTATTCTAACAAATCAGTTTTGCTACAGTTACAAACAATTACTTAGCGTAACAAATAGTTTGTTAGTATTACAAAGACAATGTAACTTTAGCAAAAGTTTCGTTGTTCGTGCTACAAACCTAAAAATTGTTACCATAAGTAATTTTAGCTTATGGTTACAAAATATTTTTGTCAGTGCTAAAAGTGCAGTTTGTTACTTTAACAAATCAATTTTTTTACTGTAACACAACAGTTTTGTTACAGTTACAAACCATTGCTAGACAGAACAAGCGATTTGCTACCATTACAAAATCATTGTGACTACAGCGAATGTTTCGTTATCCGTATACTAAGGCAGATATTTGTTACCGTAAGCTATCTTATCTTGGAGTGACGAAATTTCTTTTTCCGTGTTCTACAGTTCAATATGCCCACAAAAACACCACAAAGAGGCAGATTAATCCAACCAGCCGTTTCTTTGTTTCACTCGATCGAATTTTTGAAAAAATTAGATCACTTTTTTTGCTCTGAAAAGCTCATAATCTTTAACAAAATGGAAAAACAAATTTTTTCGAGCTTCTTCCACATTTTCATTCCAAACAGTGCTCAAATTTTCAAAAAATATAAGAATTTGAAAAAAAAAAACAAAAATTAAAAAAAAAAAAATTGTTTTCGAAAAAAAAATGGCTTATCGTTCAAGGGAATTTATTTAAGTTTTTGAAACCCACTATTAACTTTCTGTGCAATCATTGATTGCTGAGATATCGATAATCAAAGACAAAAGGATCCTTTTCCATTTGAAGACCGATACCTCGGTGACAAATGGACGTATCAAGGTCTATAAAAAATGAAATTAAAACTGAATAATGAAGGTATCAGATCCTCATAGTGGTTAAGCGAAAAAAATTTTTCCCACGCCCGTAGACCAAAAAAAAAAAGTAAAAAAAATTTTTTAATTTTTTTGTCGCTGGTTTTTCTAAGATTACTCAGAAACCGCTGACGCAAAAAAATTTTGAAGTTTCAATCCAAAAAGTAGACACTTGGAGCTACAATTTCCTTTTTTTTTTTTTCCTTGTACGAGCATTTCTCTCGAAGTTACGGCCTGTTGAAAATCACCCAAAAATTTGGAATTTTTTTTTGATCCTTCAATTTTTCCCATTAGTGTAGCTCCGACGCTTTATCGAATAATTGTATGATATTTTCGAGCTCCCGCAATGGTCTTAGCTGAATTACATAGCAAATCTAATGTTTCTTTTGCTTCGAAATAGTTGCTTCTTAATAAATATATAACGCAAACCGTTTTTCTTTTCGTGACGGAGACGCGAATAAAAATCCGGAGTCGTATGTGGTCACCCAAGTGTATTAAAAATTGAAAATAAAAATAATAAATATAACTCAAAATAATAAATAATTATAAACAAAATAAAATTGTGCCTGGACCAGCTCCTCAGGCTGGGTTAGTGCACGAGGGCGCCATTCCGTTTTTACAAAAAACGGACAAAAATAATAATTCAGGGGAGAGATCACGGGACAGTATCTTGAGCGAGAATGTATGCACCAAGCGAAATGACAACCAAATAAATATATAATGAACAAAAATAATAATAATAAGAAATAATTACTATTAAATATATCCAGGAAATAAACAAACAAATATTGGCTATCACTGGATTTCTTTTTCTAAATTATTTAATTCACAATATATTTAAATAAACTCAATAAATGATTACAATACCCGAATATTGTTTAATATAATTAACTCTCTATAATAAATTTTTATCAAATTAAAATATACTCATTACAATCAAATGATAATAATAATAATTCATTTAAATTATCCACTGGGGAATTCAAATACAAACTTACAAATAATATAACATATACATTGTAAACTAATAAAATAATAATAATCTTTTTCCTTTATTTTAAATTATTTACTCTGGGGAGAGAAAGACGCGGGTACTCAATATATTTGGCAACACTGGGTTGCATACCATCAAATTATAAAATAAATTTTACCCAGAGAAATAATATTAACTACTCAAATATACTTTTAAAATAATATGTAAAATACTAGTGTAAGACAAGGAGTGACACTTGCTATCCTTGTCTAATCCTCTAAGGAATTCGCTCGACGCGTCTATACGTACATGAAACGTACGCCGAACAAATTCAACTTATTATAACAATATAACTCAGGTTCAATTATTTATCAACCAAATACCGCGATCAACTCTACTCAAGGACCAGAGATAGCCGATGCAACAATGACGACACAATTGACTTACCGGCGTTGACAACAATTTACTTCTTGAGTTTTTCAATAATCAACATCACAAACCAAATTAAATACTTTAACTATGTAATTATTTTATTAAGGCACCTAGGCCAGAACAATTTACTCAAAAATAATCGCGGACAACAACACGTCCTATCTTTACAAAAACCCGGTCCTCTCTGACTATATTTTCGTTGATTTTTCCGAGGGAGGGGTATCACTCACGTGTTATCCCCTCTAACTACCTCGGACCCGAAATTATCAATTAAAATAAACATTTAAATTCATTAAACGACCTGAGTTATACCATAATAATAAATTAAATAATATTTTCTATATATAAACATAAACATAATGATTATTAATCCTTTAAACAGTAAAACAATAATTATGTCAGTGCACCACGTGACTGGAGAAAAATATCGATTTTTATCCCCACTTTATCGACTTACTCTCCCTTCGGTCGATATTTTTATGTATGCTCTATAACACGTGTGCTACTAACTGAAATGAAAATATCGATTAAGTACATCAAAATCAAAATAATTATCAAAATATAAATATAAACATAATAAACAATAATATCAATAAATTCATAATTAAATCATAATAAAATAATCCAATAAAATAATATAAATATTTAAATAATAACAAATTATAATAAATAAATGCGCTTAATTTGAGCTAGGAGGTGTTGTTAAATTCACGGCGAGATGGGAAAGCGCGCGCAGCGATTCACGTTTGAATCGCTACGTGACAAATACAAACATTTATTATAACTGCTCATAAATAGCATTAACTTTCGCTTATTGCTTTTAAATCCTTACTAAGAATAAAAAAATATCGAAATTAATTTTTAATATGTATGAAAAATAAGTGCACAGTTTCAAAAATTGGTACGGACATTAACCCTTTCCCGGTTGACCTTGAGTCCCTACTCTCAATTTGAATTGTACGTCTTCGTTTTAAAGCAAGAGAGCGCTAGCCTGTTAAGAAGAGAAGGGGCAGAAAAAATAGTAGAAGGGGGCGCATGCATGCACTACTACGATCAAACCTTCACTCACACGACTAAACCGTTACTCACACAGCCTTAACAACGAACTTTGATTGGCGCTACCCCCGTAGAGCTTACACCGATTCATTTCGATTCACACTTTCGGGAAAGGGTTAATTTATAGCGGAAAAAAAATTTTTTCAATTTTCAATAATCGAAAAAAAATAGTAGCCGCGGAGGTCCCACGACCGGAACCATCTGAAAAGTTGTGGAATATATAGTAGTTTGTTGACAGAAATTTACAGGAAAATCAAAATATGCATGATTTTCAGAAAACGACTTTAAACTTTTGAAACTCAAAAATACCGCTGAAAAAATTTTTCTAAAAAATTATTTGTATATTTTTTCTCAAAGTACATGGAATAACAAAACTTTTTTATTCTTCGAGTTTTTTTACTTAAACAAATTTTCAAAAAGTTATAAGCAAAAAACCATGAAAAGAGCGGTTTTTTTGAAAATTTCATATCTTTTGAACCAATGATCAAAAAAATCTCAAAATTTAGGAGGGTAATTTTTTTGATTAGTACTAAAAAACATCAAAAAATGACGGAAATTAAAAATTAAAATTCTTGAATCCGTCCGATTTGGCGTGGAATGCCTTATATATATTAGGGTGGCGCAAAAAAATCGACTATTTTTTTTTTTTTCGATCTCGCATGAAAATTTGTTGGTTGACGATGTTTTAAGAAGCTTCTTCAAAAATTAGCTCGATAAAAAATTTTTAAGAGGTCGCTCACGAATTTTGAAAATATTAAAAATGATTGAAATTTGGATTTTTGATTTCTAAATTTTTTCTTTCTCGTGGCAGCAATAGTTTATATTTGTGAAATCATGACTACGCTGAAAATTTAAGCCCAAAATTTAAATATTTAAACGGCGCTCAAGAATTTTGAATATTAATTGATAATATGTGACTAATACTTTGAATTAGTTGTATTTTTTTTATGACTCAATTATTTTCATTTCAGTAAAATATAACTTTCGCATAACCAAAAATATACAGGACAGTCTTAAACAATAAAATTTGATAAGTTTTGAATAAGAGAAAAAACCTACAAATTGAATTAAAAAATAAAAAAGTATGTAAATAACTTATTATTTCTATTTCTTGGGTTATATTTTTGTTCACTGTGATGCCAATTGATGGTGAAAAAATCGAGAAGCTTTATTATTAATATTTAAGGGTCACTCAAAAACGTTTAAAAGACAGCACTCGGAAACATTCAAAATTCTTGAGCGAGATTTAAAAATTTAAATTTTTGGCTTAAATTTTTAGCGTAGTCATGATTTCACAAATTTAAACTATTGATGCCATGAGAAAGAAAAAAATTTGAAATAAAAAAGTCGAATTTCGATCATTTTTTGATATTTTCAAAATTCGTGAGCGACCTCTTGAAAATTTTTTATCGAGCTGATTTTTGGAGAGGCTTCTTAAAACATCGTAAACCAACAAATTTTCATAAGAGACTCGAAAAAAAAAAATAGTCGGTTTTTTTGCGCCACCCTAATATATATATATATTAGGGTGTGCCATTTTGAGGCGACTTTTTTTTATCAACAAAAAAACAGGCTTAAAACTCGCAAGAAGGTGAGAAAAGAAGCCTGTTGAGAGCTGAGCTCTTAATATTAATATTTAGAGGTGCCTATTTCTAATTTTCCATTTCCCATTTAAATAACATGGGAAAAAAATTTTTTATGTTTTTATTTTTTTAGCTCGGCATTTGTACCTTATATACATAAGTTGGTATCATAATCCTAGAGAGAATTTAACGCTCTACAAAAAAGGTATCTTATCATTTTTTGATAAATCCATCCATTCAAAAATTATTAGAGCTGGAATTCAAATTTATAATAAATTTCCAGATCTTTTCACTTTTTCAGCAAAACTATCAGACTTATCAAAAAATGTCATAGAAACTTTTTCATAAACAATTTTATTGTTTTCTAATCATTTTCATTTTAAAGCCAAGCTCGTAAAAATAATAGTTTTCTCATTTATTCTGAGAACTTAACATTAAAATGAAAATAACTAGAAAACAATGCGGAATTTCAAAAATCTTCCTGGAAACCAATTTGTAGGAAATAAAATTGTCTATAAAAATAATTCTATGACATTTTTTGATAAGTCTGATAGTTTTGCTGGAAAAGTAAAAAGATCTGGAAATTTATTATAGATTTGAATTCCAGCTCTAATAACTTTTAAATGGATGGATGTATCAAAAAATGCTAAGACACCTTTTTTGTAGAACGTTAAATTCTGTATAAGAATATGCTATGGACTTATTTACATGAGGTGCGAATACAGAGCTAGAAAAATAAAAAAATAAAATATTTTTTTTCCCATGATATTTAAATGGGACATGGAAAATTAGAAATAGGCACCTCTAAATACTAATATCTTAGCTTCTAACAGGCTTTTTTTTCACCTTTTTGCGAGTTCTCAGCCTGTTTTTTTGTTAAAAAAAAAAGTCGCCTCGAAATGGCACACCCTAATATATACATTAGGGTGCTTCGTTTCCGGCGAAAGTATTTTTTTTGTTGCTCATCAAGCAAAATATTGTTCTTTATGCTGAAACGAAAATTCCTGCCAAGTTTGAGCTCCTAATTCCAATCCTAAGTACTTTCCATTTGATTTCAAAGAATTCCCATTTAAAATACACGTAAATTAAATTACTTTTTTTTTAATTTTCTAATACTCAGCTGCGTTTTATGATATCGACTCGGTTTTGGTGGCAAATTGTAGGGCATTTGGTGTTCTTCAAAAGTGCTCATGGTAACTTAGCTGTAATTCCAGCTGTTTCACTGATGTTCGCTGAGGAAGTCATTTTTCGTATCAAATTGACCTTTATTGGTTTGCAGAACGTAAACCAATGAATGCACACCAAAAATGTAGGTAGCAATTTTATAGGAAATTTTATTCCCTTCAAAAAAAGTCCTATGAGTCAAGTCGTTAAAATCCATAGTTTCCGAGTTATAGGAGTTTTAATAATTTAAAATATAAAATAGCAATTGTCATTTTTTATTTAATATTATATTTTTTAAATTATTAAAACTCCTATAACTCGGAAACTATGGATTTTAGCGACTTGACTCATAAGACTTTTTTTGAAGGGAATAGAATTTCCTATAAAATTGCTATCTACATTTTTGGTGTGCATTCATTGGTTTACGTTCTGCAAACCAATAAAGGTTAATTTGATACGAAAAATGACTTCCTCAGCGAACATCAGTGAAACAGCTGGAATTACAGCTAAGTTACTATGAGCACTTTTGAAGAACACCAAATGCCCTGCAATTTGCCACCAAAACCGAGTCGATATCATAAAACGCAGCTGAGTATTAGAAAATTAAAAAAAAAGTAATTTAATTTACGTGTATTTTAAATGGGAATTCTTTGAAATCAAATGGAAAGTACTTAGGATTGGAATTAAGAGCTCAAACTTGGCAGGAATTTTTGTTTCAGCATAAAGAACAATATTTTGCTTGATGAGCAACAAAAAAAATACTTTCGCCGGAAACGAAGCACCCTAATATACATATATATATATATATATATATATATATATATATATATATATATATATATATATATATATATATATATATATATATATATATATATATATATATATATATATATATATATATATATATATATATATAAATTTTGAAATGATGGTGTTGTTGGAACCTTCAGAGCTCTTTATGATACGATATGATGAAATTTCTTGAATAATCGACCATGAGGACAAATAGAATAACTAGATTTAAAAAAAACTCTACCTTAAAATGAAAGATGAAAATAGAAAAATATTTCTTTGAATAGGCTGCCTTTTTCGTAGGTGTCACCACTTCCTTTTACGGCTGTCGCACCAATATTGATGTCAGTACTAGTTATATAGGTAGATAGGTAGATGAAAGAAAAGAAACTGATAAAGAAAGTCGCATGTGAGAAAGGAAGGAGGTTTATCCATTTTGGGTATACTTTAAAATGTCATCTCGAATTATTGGTATTAAAATTTATTGATTATCAAGCCGTTAAAATAATACATTGACTCAATAGTGAATTTAGATTGTTTTTTTAAAAGGAAAAAAGTAATAAAATTGCCAAACAATGACGAAAATGCAAAAAAATTTTGACGTTTTCATCAATTTGTTCGAAAATTTTTTTTTCACTTCCCGCTAAGAAAATCGATGATTTTCAAAAAATCCGGGAAGTTATTCATTTCACCCCGATTTTCGAAAATCGAGTTTTCATCAGATGTCGACGTTTTCAGGTCTTAAAAAGTTATTCTGACTATTTTTAGAATGGTGTCCGAGTGTGTGTAGGGGGGGGGGGGTGAACGCTGTATAACTTTTTAACTGATGAATCGATATGGATGGTTAAGGCGGCAATCGAAAGAGCTTGTTGGCCATCAACTTTGCTGAAAATTTCAGATCATTTGTTCGAGTAGACCGGAAATGAAAGAAAAAAAATTTCTTTTTTTTTAGTTTTTTTTTATTTCTTAGAAATAATTTGAACGATCGACTTCAAAATCTAATCAGCTCTATAACTCAATAAACCGAGTCGATTGCCGCCTTAACCATCTCAATCGGTTGATTCACTGAAGAGATATCGTTGGGGAAACAAATGGTGAAAAACGGGTTTTTTCAAATATCTTCGAAACGGCTGAACCGATTGATTTTTAATTTTATCAGTTGTAGAACTCAATCAAATACGCCGATTGCCACCCCAACCGTTAAAATCGGTTGATTCGTTTGAACGAGATTGTTTTTGAAATGTTAAAAAAATAAAATTTTATGTTAATTTTTCCGGATAAATCATAACATAATGTACTAAAATGTATCTGAAACTATAAGAACTGTTCCTTCCAATGGTCTCTTTAGATTGTCGTTGAATGTTATCTAACTTATTTTTTAGTGTAAATCGTATTACACGGAAAAAAAATTCTCGGATTTTTTACGATTCAACTATCGCAATTTTCAATATATAGTATCGTAACGCTGGACTATAAAATTTAAATCATAATTTTTACAATAGACTATCGTAAATTTTGTTTTATAATTAATACTACTACAAGAAAGAAAAAATCAGATATTATAGAGTAAATTATACAAGTTGTGTTAATATAAATTACAATACAACTATTGTAAAATGAATGAGTCAGTAATGTAGAATTTCTGTAGATATAAAACTATAATTAGAAGTCAACGGAGTAAAATTTATTTTCTTAAAAAAGTAGAACTTATAATAAAAAAAAAGAAAATTTATCATTTTGTATTTTTTTTTTTTTTTAATAATTAAATTGAGAAGGTAAATACAATGTCGAAATGAAAATAAAACATGTTGAAGTAATAATAATAAAACATTTATTTAAATATTTTTTTAAATGTATTTTTTTGGTATATAAAATTTATATATTATTATTAATTATTCATTAATTTAACTTATAAGTTATAATATCACATCAGGTTCAAAAAGTATTATACTTGTTTCTTTTTGAATAAAAATAACTCATTCCTTTATATCAAAAATATGCACATGTAGGAAAAAAAACCACAGATGCAATTTTTTCGAATTTATAATTTCCCGCTTAGAAAATCGATGATTTTCAAAAATTTCGGGAAGTTATTGTTTTCACCCTGATTTTCAAAAATCGAGTTTTCATCAGATGTCGACGTTTTGAGGTCCTAGGAAGCTATTCTGACTATTTTTAGAATGATGTCCGAGTGTCTGTATGTATGTGTGTGTGTGTGTGTGTGTGTGTGTGTGTGTGTGTGTGTGTGTATGTATGCATGTAAACTCTTTATAACTTTTTAACTAATAAACCGATTTGGATGGTTAAGGCGGCAATCGAAAGAGTTTTTTGGCCATCACTTTTTCTGGAAATTTCAGATCATTTGACCAAGTAGACTCGAAGATATTGGCCAATTACGAAAAAAATAATTTTTTTTTTTTTAGTTTTTTATTGATTTCTCGAAAACGACTGATACGATCGACTTCAAAATCTAATCAGCTCTAGAACTTAATAAAACGCGTCGATTGCCACCTCAAACATCTAAATCGAATAATTCGTTCGAGAGTTATCGTTGGAGAAAGAAATGGTAAAAAACAGTTTTTTGCGAATATCTTTGAAACAACTCAACCAAACAATCCAAAAATCTAACCAGCTTTAGAATTTATTAAAACGCGTCGATTGCCACCTTAAACATCAAAATCGGATAATTCGTTTGAGAGTTATCGCGGGAGAAAGAAATGCTAAAAACTGTTTTTTTCGATAATAATGGCATGCAAAAGTATTTTCGAGCTCGAAGAGCTCGAAAACAGCGGGAAGTTTTGGGGCTGGCCCGCAGGGTCAACCGATGCCCAGATTTTTTTTTTTTCATAATTTATCATTTTAAAAAAAATCCAAAAATTATTAGGCGTCGACTAACTTCATAAAGAAACATTAAATGTCCATAATTTGAGGTTATTGAAATGTTTACCTCATCGCCAAATCGGATAAAATTATTCATTGTCGACAAATGAATAATATTCTGTAACAAAATTGGGAGAATTGAATTTATTGAAAAAAAAAAATTCATTCTTTTAGAATCATTAATCCTATGACAATAATACTACTTGTTTATAAAAATAAACTTCATGTCCAGATAAATAATTTTAAAACGAACGATATACCCACAGAATATTTAGTTTAATAAAAAATGAATAGTAATAATTATACTTACACCACCACATTATTATATTCCTTAATTTATGTAGGTTTGTAATAAAGAAAGCACAGTTTTTTTTTAATTTTTAATTTACCATTGTCCAAAAAATGTCATGAAAAATAACCTCTATTTCTACACTACAGTGTAGATAAAGATGCACTGATTTGTCAACACAACATTTGTCTTTCATAAGTAAACGCTTTAGATGGCATATACAATACCGTTTCAGAAAATTTACAATCCGACTATCGTAATTTTTGTGGCTTGTATTGTAAAAACGTAGAGGCAGCACTGTAAATTAAGAGGAAGAATAAAAGAATAAATATTATAATTAAATCTTATTTTTTATTCTTTTACTATTTACGATAGTAACATTGTAATATTTCTTATTGAATTTTATACAACAAACTCTTGATGAAATTACGATAGTGAATAGTAAAAAATCCTTTAGAAACTGTAAATTTTCGTATCATATATTTGAAAGTTAAAGATAATAAAAGTATAGTCCAGGATTACGATAGTAATATTGGAATTTTTCGTCGAATTTTTTTTCCGTGTATAAACAAAGAATTGAAAAAACACAGTTTTTAATATTTTTCTTGGATATTTAATATATTATTGCTCTGACCTGAGTCATATTCCGTAAAAATTATTACTAGAAATGTTTTTCCAAATTCCAAATTGTTTTCTAGTTACTTTATTTTCAATGTCGAGCTCTTGAGATCGATCAAAACACTACTTTTTTAATAACTTGACATTTATTTTAAATTAACTAGAAAAAAATGTGGGATTTAAAAAAAATTTACTTTAATAAAATTTTCGATAAAAAAGATTTTATGAAATTTTGTGATAACCCTGATTAAAAACTCCGATTGAATCTGATTGAGTCTGATTAAAACTCAATCAGAATTCTATCAGTTTCAATCAGAAACAAATTTCCAATCAGAAATGTTCGGGAGCGTTCGAGGGTTCTGATTTAATTTCTATCAGTTTCAATCAGATTCTATCAGAAAAAAATATTTAGTATTTTCTGATTGAAACTGATTGGATTTTCTCTATCAGTTTCAATCAGATTCAATCAGAAAAAAAAATTTTAATTTTCGATTATTTTCCGATTGAATCTGATTGAAACTGATTGGATTTTTCTCTATCAGTTTCAATCAGATTCAATAAGGAAATAATAATTTTTAAAAAATTATTTTCCGATTGAATCTGATTGAAATTGATAGCGAAAAATCCAATCAGTTTCTATCAGATTTAATCAGAAAAAAATAATTTTTGAAAACTTTTTTTCCGATTGAATCTGATTGAAACTGATAGCGAAAAATCCAATCAGTTTCTATCAGATTTAATCAGAAAAAAATAATTTTTGAAAACTTATTTTCCGATTGAATCTGATAGAAACTGATAGAGAAAAATCCAATCAGTTTCAATCAGATTTAATCGGGAAATAATTTTTTTTAAATTATTATTTTCTTATTGAATCTGATTGAAACTGATTGGATTTTTCTTTATCAGTTTCAATCAGATTCAATAAGGAAATAATAATTTTTAAAAAATTATTTTCCGATTGAATCTGATTGAAACTGATAGCGAAAAATCCAATCAGTTTCAATAAGATTCAATAAAAAATGAATAATTTAAAAAAAATTATTTTCTGATTAAATCTGATAGAAACTGATTGGATTTTTCTCTATTAGTTTCAATCAGATTCAATAAGGAAATAATAATTTTAAAAAAATTATTTTCCGATTGAATCTGATTGAAACTGATAGCGAAAAATCCAATCAGTTTCTATCAGATTTAATCAGAAAAAAATAATTTTTGAAAACTTATTTTCTGATTAAATCTGATAGAAACTGATAGAGAAAAATCCAATCAGTTTCAATCAGATTTAATCGGAAAATAATTTTTTTTAAATTATTATTTTCTGATTGAATCTGATTGAAACTGATTAAATTTTTCTCTATTAGTTTTAATCGAATACAATGAGTGAATAATATTTTATTTTTAAGATTACTTATCATGTTTTTATTAACTCGCTCTCATGTATGTCTGTCCGGTCGCGCGGAGATAAATGTTGGCTCGAAACCTAGCAATGTTTATTATGCTGTCAACAACCTTGAGACAGGAAATGAAGCATAAAAAAAATTATTATACTCATACGAAAATTTATTATGCTGTATCACAATACTTACTACGCGCGAGAGACTTATCGATAAACTTTAATAACAATTACTTTCATACGTTATAATAATTCTGATGCGGCGTAACAATTTTTCGTATAGGTAAAATAATTTTTTGGATACTTCACTTCCTGTTTTAAGAGCAGCACAATAAAAATGGCTAGGTCTCGAGCCAACATATTTCTCCGTGTAGAATATTCTAATTGATTTTAAACTATCCTCCTGATTAGCTAGATATATTGCTAAAGTTTCTAGTAAAAATGAAACGAGGCACTGGCTAGCACCTCGCTAGCGTCGCTGTGGAAACCTCAAATTTCTCATAATATAAAAAAATTTAGTGCTCCAGATTTAGGCCTCAATTTCTCAAATGACGTAACCTACGCAGATTCCCTCACTTTTTTTCGTTAAAAATAAATACTTTGGACGGGGAATCTCAAAAAAAATCACCCAAAAATAAATAATTAATTACCAATTTGCAGAAAAATTACCGGAACCTCTATAAAGTATAATGAATGAAAATGAATATTTATTTTTATTTATCTCCATTCAAAAAAAATTTAATGGTTACTATAAGAAAATAGTTAACTGAAAGAAAATTTAGTAGGGGAGCCTGGGGCACAAATGCCCCCTTCACCAAAAATTATAAAAACAAAAGTTATTTTTATTTCCCGTCAAGTTATGACCTTTGTAATGTTTTTATCATATTCTAGGCCAATATGTGATATGTGGAGTAAAATGGACCACTCAAAACAAAGAAATAGTAACGAAAAAATTAACTTGACGAAAAATAAAAAAAAAAATAATAATTTCGTTACAATTTTTTTTCGAGTGTTCCATTTTGCTCTGCACATCACGTATTGATCTAAAATGTAACAAAATTAGTATAAAAGTCATAACTTGACGGAAAAATTGAAAAAAATAATTTTTTTGAGTGGTCCATTTTACCCCACATATCACATATCGGCCTACAATATGATTAAATCATTATAGAGGTCATAACTTGACGGAAAATAAAAAAAAAATTTTTACCTAATTTTTGAGGGGGGCCTTGGTGCCCCAGGCTCCCCTATACATTTCTTCAATTAAAATACAAAAATTTATTGAGGACAAAATGTTTGATTTTGTATTCTATATTATTTCGGAAATTAAAAAAAAAATTTTTTTTGAGACCTACTAAAAGTTTGTCCAGGAATATATAAAAGCAAATAATAATAATAAATTAATCAATTTATTTTATTTTTACACATAAATTTTTCTAAGTACTCAGTTTTTTTTTATCTCGAAAATTTTCCAAGTCCAGAAAACGGTAATTTTTTTTTTGAGGATTTTGAGAGCTCCGTTAGAAGTCAAAACCGATAAAGAGTTTGCATTTAGACTTCATAGATTTAGAGTGCCAATATTGTATTATTTTCAGACCGGTAGATAAAAGATCAAAGGAATTGAATTTTTTGAGGTCCAAACTAGAATTTGGTTTTTGACTCGAGATATTATCTATGAGATAAAAGTAGTTTAACATTGGACAGTTTAAAAATGGTAAGTTTAATATAATATAAATCTTTTTTACTTTAGAACGTTCTACTGTTAAGTTATAGCAATTTAAAAAAAAAAGTTATTTAATTTACATACTTTTTAAATGGAAAAATTTGATAGTCGAGAAAAAGTACTTTAAATTAAATTTAAGAGCTAAAATTTTCAGGGAATTTTTCTCAATATAAACGGCAAAATTATCTTGTGTTGGCTAGAAAAAAAAAATTTCGTTTCAAACAAAACGGATTCAATTAGAAAATAATAATTCATTTATCGATTATTTTCCGATTGAATCCAATTAAATCCGACAGAAAATTTTCAATCAGTTTTAATCCGTTTCAATCGGAAAATAACAATTCAGATAATATTAATAATTATTAAAATTTGGGCAGATATGAATTTCATTTGTCATGAATTCAGCAATTATCGAAGTATCAAAGTATAGAATTCTATCGGTCTTTCCAATTTAATAAATTTTATAAAAAGTGAAAACAAGCATTTTTCAGGATTATGTATAAACTTTTTTTGAAGAACTGTATTGATTGAATTAAAACTATCACAAAAATAAAAAAAAAGCATTAATAAAAAATTATATATACATTAGGTTGGTTAAAAAAAAAATTTTTTTTTTAGTATCCAAAAATTGAAAGTATACCTAAAAACCAAAATTTCTGTACCAATTCAAGCTCTTAATAATAATACTACGGTTTGCGTCCAGCCGTTTTCATTTATATTTACAGAGTATTTAAATAACACGGAAAAAAAAACTTTTTATATTTTAGAATTTTCTAACTTATAATCTAATCAACGAATTATGATGCACGATAGATATTTCTGTAGGAAATTGAATGCTCTACAACAAAAGTCTCATCATTTTTTGATAAATCTAACTGTTCAAAAGTTTTTTGAGCTTAAAGTCAAATTTATAGTAAATTTTAAGATCTTTTTAATTTTCCAGCGAAACTATCAGTTTTATCAGAAAATCTTATAGAAACTTTTTTGTGGGTAATTTCACTTCTCAAAAATTATAATGAATTAAGTTTTCCAGAGTTTTGCTTTTTTTTCTAGTTATTTTCATTTCAATATCAAGTTCTTAAAAAAATAGTTTTCTGATTTATTTTTTATAAATTCTAAAATATATTTTTTGTATTTAAACTTATATTTTATTTTGTATTTTTATATTGTATTTTTAAATAAATTTTTTCATGGGGGTGTTTAACGCAAGGATTTCCGTATGCAACTAATAGAAAAAAAAGTTGCTTGAACCCAGAGAAAAATTTCTTAAGAGAAAAGATATATATGGAGGAGAGAAAATTCATCAGTCCTAAGCAATAGCAGTAGGAGTAATTCGGTTCTCGCCACTAGATAGCGCCTACCACTTGTGTAGTGTCCCTGGTAAGAAACTTCGGTCAGACGTATTATATTCCAGACTTGGAAGCAATTCTAACAAGAGCACTCCTCTGTTCTTTGACAGAGTGACAAGTACAATTTTTGGTGGTAATATAGTATATTCTATATTACTTCATGACATGCAATCTAATTGTTTATATAGATTCAACGTAGATTTTGAAACATTCGATTTTTTGATTTTCTACCGTTTAATAATATATACAATTATTTGTCCCGAGAATCGGTAATTGTTTATTAATTTACAATTGAAACCTTCCGAAAATATCCGATTAAATCTGATTGAAACTGATTGAAATTCTATAATAAATTCTGATTAAATCTGATTGAAACTGATTGAAAGTCAATAAGAAATTCTGATTAAATCTGATTGAAACTGATTGAAATTCAACAATAAATTCTGATTAAATCTGATTGAAACTGATTGAAAGTCAATAATAAATTCTGATTAAATCTGATTGAAACTGATTGAAAGTCAATAAGAAATTCTGATTAAATCTGATTGGAACTGATTGAAAGTCAATCAGAAATTTCCGATTGACTTTCAATCAGAATTCTTCGGAAGTTTCCGATTAAATCTGATTGAAACTGATTGAAAGTCAATCAGAAATTTCTGATTAAATCTGATTGGACGTTTTCAATCAGTTTCAATCGGAGTTTTTAATCAGGGAAGTCTGATGGTTCCGCCGGAAAAGTAAAAAGATTTAGAAATTTACAATAATTTGATTTCGAGCTCTAATAACTTTTGAACAGATGGATTTATCAAAAAATGATAAGAGACTTTTTTCGTAGAGCGTTCAATTCCCTACAAAACTATATTCTGGATGTATCTGTACAATAAGCTATTGCCAAAGTATAAAATTTCAAACTTAAATTTTTTTTTCCAATGCTATTTAAATGGTAAATTAAAAATCACGAAGAGGAACTTCTTAATATTGATTTTAAAAGCTCAAACTTTACCATAATTTTTTCTTCATCATTATTAACAATATTTCACAGTAGCTAAAGAAAAAAAATTAGTTCTTTTTTTAGCCCACACTGATGTAAATGGTGGTTACAAGTAAGCCCTAAAATAATTTACATTAATAAAATTAAAATGGATTTGATTCGGAAACAGGCGTTTTCAAGTTTTTGAAACCTCCAATTGTGTGCAGTCAGTTTAATTTTGAAAATTTCTAATATAAAAAATTATGAAAAATTGAAACAACTTATATGAACGGACAATTAATAGAGTAAAAATATTGATCGATGATTGACGTTAAAGCTATAACTGGAAATAAGAAATGCCAAATGAACTTAACAAGAAAGTATATCGGAAGCGAAAAAAAAAAAGAGAGAATAATCCTAAGGGATTTCTCCGATCATGCCGTGCGTATAGCTTGTCTCGAGGTGCTGCTTCGCTCCCTTCTGGGTGGAGGTGAGTCAAAGCAGAGGTATTGTCGCATTAACATTCCTTCCGTGTGAAGAGGGTGCAGAGCGGTTAGGGCGGGATTTGATTACGGAGGGTTGCTAGCGGTTTTGTAGAGAGGATTGCCCGGGGGTTAAGGACGAAAGAAGAAGCAGGTGGTGCGGCTGGTGACTGACCAAACTAGAATTGGAAGGACGAACACTAATATTACGATTATTCCTATCATTCCAGGATATGTCACTGCATAAAGCTTTTAGAATTCAACAAATTATATTGCCTAAAATTATGAGCGTACAAATTTATTATTGTGAATATACAGAATCTTAGTATCTTTTTTACTTAACTGACTCCAAAACTCAATAAATGTTACACATATTGTTTCAATGAGACAATTAACAACTTATTCTTATTTCATTTTAATTCATTTGAGCTACTGCAAAATAAATAAATTAATTAATTTACAAGTACATACTCAAATATTTATGAGTTTGATGTTCACAAAAATGAAATGAATTAGAGCAATCAATGAAAAAATGTCTATAGAAAATTCATTAAATATCATAGAATCTAGCAAGAGAAAAAAATAATGTGTAATAAAACACAATTATTTATTTTTTTATCGGTAGAGTATTGTGTGTGACATAATGCAACCAGAAAATTATAACGACTATTTACCGCAGGCATTTTTTGAATTCATAGAGAATACAATTGATACAATACAATTCATAGACAATAGACAATTGATGAAGTATATTGAAAATTCACTTATATAATTATTAAGAGTTATATGTATATTAGGGTGATTCATTTCCGCAAAAGTTTTTTTTTTTTAAGTGCTCAAGCAAAATCTCAATCTACATTGAAAACAAAAATTCCTGCCAAGTTTGAGCTCTTAATTCCAATGCTAAGTACTTACTATTTGATTTCAGAGATTTCCCATTTAAAATACAGGTAAATTAAATTACTTTTTTTTTAACTTTCTAATACTCAGCTGCGTTTCATGATACCAACACGGTTTTGGTCGCAAATTGTAGGGCATTTGGTGTTCTTCAAAAGTGCCCATAGTTACTTAGCTGTTATTCCAGCTGTTTCACTTGTGTCCGCGGTGGAACTCATTTTTCCTATAAAATTGACCTTTATTGGCTTGCAGAACGTAAACCAATGAAAGTACACTAAAAATGCTTGGAGAAGTTTATAGGAAATTTTATTCTCTTCAAAAAAAGTCCCATGAGTCAAGCCGCTAAAGTCCATAGTTTCCGAGTTATAGTCATTTTAATAATTTAAAGAATAAAATATCAATTGTAATTTTTTTTTTTTTATATTATATTTTTCAAATTATTAAAATGACTATAACTCGGAAACTATGGACTAGTGGCTTGACTCATGGGACTTTTTTTGAAGGGAATAAAATTTCCTATAAAATTTCTCTCAGCATTTTTAGTGTACTTTCATTGGTTTACGTTCTGCAAGCCAATAAAGGTCAATTTTATAGGAAAAATGAGTTCCACAGCGGACACAAGTGAAACAGCTGGAATAACAGATAAGTAACTATGGGCACTTTTGAAGAACACCAAATGCCCTACAATTTGCGACCAAAACCGTGTTGGTATCATGAAACACAGCTGAGTATTAGAAAGTTAAAAAAAAAAGTAATTTAATTTACGTGTATTTGAAATGGGAAATCTTTGAAATCAAATAGTAAGTACTTAGCATTGGAATTAAGAGCTCAAATTTGGTGAGAATTTTTTTTTTTCGATGTAGATTGAGATTTTGCTTGAGCACTTAAAAAAAAAAAAAAACTTTTGCGGAAATGAGTCACCCTTATGTATATACAGTTGAAAAATTTTTATACCAACATTATAAATCAACATAAAAATGTAGTATATTCTGCAAAAGGAATTAGAAAAAAAAAGCTATTCGGCAGCTGAAATGGAAGTAGATTTCTCATTATTTAATTATTTCAACCTTTCAAATAAACATTAATAACAAAATAAATTTTCTTTTGATATCCTTAGAAATTCTCAAGGTTATGAAGCAAAAAAAAAATTGGCAAAAAATTTAAAGTTGAATGCGAAAAATTTAAGAATTGAAATTAGAAAATTTAAAAAATTATCGGAACGGTAAGTTAAATAACGAAAATACAAATTAAAGAGAAAATTAAAAATTACGAAATTGGATAAAATAACTTGAGTTAAAATTTTAATTATGATAGATCTAAGTGTCATACATAAAATCAGTTAAAAAATGTCAATCAAACAAAATTGAATTCATACACTTGAATTGAAATATTTAGATTTTATGAGCGTTACATAGCAATGATATAAATTCAATCAGTTTCATAAATTTACTAATAAATACAATAGTTAGGATTCCGAGGAATCTATTGAAAGTAGAAGCACCAATAAAATAGCAAAATTTCATTTAATGAGTGATAAGGTAAGAAATTTCATTCGTCTAGACACAAATATCGGAATGAAAATTGAAGCTTATTTAAAGAGCTTTTAGATGAATTTTATACAAAGTCGATAAGTTATAACATTCAAATAATATTGAAAAAAGAATAAGTAAAAATATGAATTTTTGAAATTCTAAAAATTTTGGGATACTATAACTTCTAAACTAATCGGCCGATTGAGCTCATTTCTCAACTCGATTAAGGTAGTCACTTACAGAATACGTATACCAAGTTTCAAAGCGATTGCTTTAAGACTGTGGTAATGATCAAAGTGACGACCTTCATAAAATTATTTTTTATCATATTTTGTAAAGTTCTAAAACCATTTCTCTATCAGAAAAAGTGGTCAAATCAATGAGCTGCATAGTGAAAATTAAAGGCAATCGAGCGAGCTATCAGATCGAACAAACAAAAATAAGCTATCTCTTTCCGTTTGAAAGTAACATCCAGTTGAATCGGTAAACAATTTTTTTTAACTTCCCGCTAAGAAAATTGCAAATTTTCAAAAATTCGGAAAGTTATTGGTTTCACCTCGATTTGTGAAAATAGAAATTCCAATAGATGTCGACATTTTGAGGTTCTAGGAAGCTATTCTGACTAAATTAAAGATAATGTCCGAGTGTATGTGGGTGATTCCGTTCTAACTGTGATTTTTTTTATTAAAAATTTTAAGATTTTGAAGTTAAACTTTTTAAATTTTTTTATGCACGTTATTTATCTATTTTACTGTAAAAATAAGAATCTGAGAGGATTTTACCACAACTTGAAAGTGTCAAGAACGGGCGGGCCCCGATCACACAGAAGTATATTGCACAGAGAGGTAATTGCGTAGAATCAATTTACACATGTAAAAATTGCACAAAAACCTTTAGCACAGATGAAGATTGCCCATAGCAATTTTTTACACAGATCCCGTTTGCACAGAATTAATGGTAATTTTACCATCTGTCATACAGATTATACAAATAACTTTACGAAAATGACGTTAGAGGGATAAGAATCGTCAAATAATTCATTATGAAGATTTTTAAATCACTATAAACCCTTTATTCAAATTTTTAATTAATTTTTTAACTTAAAATCCGAGCCTTTTAATTCGAAATTATAATGTCTTTAATTTTCAATCACATATGAATTTACGAATTTTGAATTTAATGATTTTAAATTAAAATATAATTTTCAATTTTCAATAAAGTTTTTTTCGTTAATAAATTTGCAACCCTACTCTAAATACATATTACAATAAAGTTATAAAATTTCTGATATAATAAAAGAGTTTTTCTGTACCTGAAAGTGTAAAATTAATTTTTCCTATAATACATTTAGTAGTAACTATTCATAATGTGTTGCGTGTATGAAATTATGCATGATAAACTTTTTATTATCGCAAAACATTTTCTAAATGATAAATTTATCTTTATTAACGAATTATAGTACGAATCATAGTGTTTATTTGAATGAATTAATTATGCATGACTCACATAGTAATGAAGTATGTAAGCCTTATCTAAAGAAACGATTTAAAACGATTATAAAAACAAAATTTTGAATACTTTTTTATGCTCTTGATTACTTCAAAGACTTCTGAATCGCCCTTCTTATGGAAATTTATCATTACAAATCGTTTCGAATCGTTTTTTGTAATCAGAATGTTAGATGAATTAGAGTATTTATTATAATGAATTTATACGATCTCTGAATGAATACGATCTATTGAATACGATCTCTTCTATTAGGGTCGATTTGATGAATTATAAATTCATCGCAAAATAAAATTACATCAATAAATCATTGATAAAACTGATATATCTTTATAATACCCAAAAAAATTGTTGGCATAGCGTCATGCTTAGCTGTGTATGATTCATGAAAAGTGATATGATCATTTTTTACGCCAGTAAAATGTAAATGTTTGATCATGAATGATTGAATGCTTGACATTTTTTACTCCCCGCAGCTTTCGATTGAAAAAATTCATGTATTTACTAAAAATTAACATATTATGAAAAGAAAACGCAGGATGTAATCGGATATGTTCCAGCTCTAGCTCTCGCTATATAGCAATGCTTGGTTATAGGTAGAGCTCGAAGATTTCTAAATGCACTCGAATATTCCAAAAAAGTAGGGGTTCTGGATACTATTTTCAGAGACTTTTTAACTCTCCACAGCGTTTCATTATGTTTTTTTTTCGAAATTCCAATAAAAAACTTCTTATGAGTTACGAAAAATAAAAATATTTTAATTATTATTCATTATTGTTTTCCAATTATTTGCGTTTCGATGTCAAGCTCAAAAATCGAACAGAACACGACTTTTTTAATAAGTTGGCAATGAAATGCAAATAACTAAAAAATATTGCGTAAAATCGAAACTTTGTAAATATATTTTCATGATACCAGCATCGAAACTTGAAGTTTCAGTGTCTTTACAGCCCGTCGAAACAAGCTAATTTCAAGCCGATGCTGCAAACAACTGCTAGCGAATTCGTAATTCACAAATCCCTTCACAGCGGGCAGAAATGTGCTAGATATATTTAATGTTCATTTGCAGCCCTATTACTCTCATTTGTTTACTTGTCACTTCAGCTTACTCATTTCATTTTTTAAGTGACAGTTTTAATTAACCAAATAAAATTACTAAAAAATGAGTGAAAATAATATTTTTGTACTATTTACTACTTAATAAGTGACTGTAAATAACATATTGCTCATTCTCTAACAGTTCTCCGCATCATCGGCTTGAAATTAACTTATTTCTTACTGGCTGCCGACACTGAATCTTGAAGTTCCGTTACAGTTAATCATGAAAAATATAGTGTGTGACTCAGAATAAAACACGATTTCAGACTGCAGGTGATGTCAGCCCTCGCCTGCGGCTCGGGCAGCCAACCTCACCCTAGTCTGAAATCGTCTTGTTTCATCCCTTGTCACACAATATACTATTGGTAGTGAATAGAATTGTTTGCAAAAAGAGTTAGTGAAATTTTGTGATATATCTAATAATTTCGACGGCAAAATGGAAAAAATTTTGAATTTAGTATAAATTTGAATTTAAAGGTTTGGATTTTTAATTTAAAAATTAATTAAAAATTTGAATAAAGGGTTTGTAATGATTTGAAAATCTTCATAATGAATTATTTGACGATTCTTATCCATCTAACGTCATTTTCGTAAAGTTGTTTGTATAATTTGTATGACAGATGGTAAAATTACCATTAATTCTGTGCAAACGGGATCTGTGTAAAAAATTGCTATGGGCAATCTTCATCTGTGCTAAAGGTTTTTGTGCAATATTTACATGTGTAAATTGATTCTGCGCAATAACCTCTCTGTGCAATATACTTCTGTGTGATCGGGGCCCGCCCTCAAGAACGAGAAACAAATTTTAAATTTTGTGTTCCATGCTACGGATATAAAATAAATTTGGTAGAAATTATTTGAGAAAATTATTAAATTCATTTATTAATTCTGTTGTAACACTTTTAAACTCTTTTTTCAATCATTATTTAACACATTAATGATGATTGATAACGATTAACTTTATGATTTATAGCAACTATAATTTAATTTATAGAATTTACTGAAAAATAAATTAATTAATTAAATTGATAAATATTGAATAAATTAATTGTCACTTGCATGAGGTAGATTTCAAGTACGAAGTATTGGTGCCATCTGTATTAAAAAAAATTCTAATTAATAACTAAAAATAATTTTATAACTAATTATTAGAACTATATGCTATTTTTATCATTATTTTACATGGTATTGACATACACGGTACTGACAGTTTAATTTTAAATAACAACTGTAATTATTTGGTTATGTATTCGATAATAACCATTGACTATAAAGATTAGACTGGTATTAAGTGCAAGAATTTAATATTTTGTTCAAAAAAAAATTAATAGTTAATGAAGTTTTTCAATATCACGGTATCGACAAGACAATTTATGACATATCTTTTTAAAAATTAAGTTCTAACATGACACGAACTCTTGGCACTTTTTCATCAACTCAGTGTTTGTAAATATTACTCAGATGACGTACTTTCAAGATAGTTCACTAGATGTTTCCTGAATGTCAAGGAACATGGCGTTCGAGTCACACAAATTCAAATTTGAAAATTCGTTAAAATTTAAGGACAAAACTTATTGAACCGGAATTCAATGTTAACTTAATACATTAAACAGAAAGTGTGCCAATTTTTTACAGTTGGATCATAAACATTAGAATTTATGAGGTGATTAGTTTAAATCATTTCTTGCGACAAAAGAAATTAACAATTTATGGATAAATTCTAGAAATGGACATGACACGGTACTGACATTCAAGTGATATACTGTAAGTTTTCTCTGAGTGGCAAGTTATAAAATAGAAAAATAATGTTGAAATATGTTCATCACTATCCAATTAACACAAAAATTTCATTAATTGATTATTAATTAATGGCCTGTGAGAACAAATAATACAGGACAGTGAATATCACAGTTAGAACGGAATCACCCATGCATGTATGTACGTACGTATGTAAATATTCTGTAACTTTTGAACGGATGAACCGATTTCGATCTTCAAGGTGTCATTCGACGTGGCTTATTATTTACTATAAACACTGAAAATTTGAGCTTAATCAGTAGGGTACGTTCGGAGATATTTCAAAAATAAAATTTTTTCAAAAATGCTTTTTTTTAATCACTTTCAATTCACTCGATGGATTGATTCCAAAATCTAATCAGCTCTAAAACTTTGTAAGCCACGTCGAATGTCACCACACCCATCAAAATTGGTTCATTCGTTTAAGAGAAACCGTTAACGAAAGAATTAAAAAAAAAATTTATTTCAGTATTTTGGAAATTTCTCAAAAACGACTCAATAAATCAATTTCAAAATCTGATCAGTTGTAGAACTCAATAAAACGCGTCGATTGCCACCTTAAACGTCTTAATCGGTTTATTAGTTCAAGAGATATCGTTGTAGAAAAAATGGTAGAAAACGTTATTTTTCGAAAACAAAGGCATACAAAAGTATTTTCGAGCACGAAGAGCTTGAAAATGTATTCACAACAATTTTTCGAGCTCAAGGAGCTTGATATGGGCGGGAAGTTTTGGGGCTGACCCATAGGGTCAACCGACAGACCGATATTTTTTGAACATTTTACGAAATTTCAATTAACCATATCTACTAAACTTATTGGCCGATTTGGCTCATCTTCGAATTCATCCAAGGTAATCGTCCATAGAATAAATGTACTAAGTTTCATTAAGACCGGTGTAGAATTGTGGACGCTATCGTTGGAGAACGACGCGTTATATCGTATATATATTTAAATACATATATAAACTTTCATACCAAATGTATTTTCTGACTCAGCTCGTCGAGCTGAGTTTAGATGTAGCAAAATTTTTCGAAAATTCTATCATGAGGACAAATACAATAGTTAGATTTCTATGAAATTTACTAACAAGTATGTTGATTCACATTAATATACTATTGTTGGAAATAAATTTTGGAAGCCGTTGACCATATAAGTTACTCCTAGAAGTCTAGAACTATCTTCAATATTGTCAAAAACATAAGTACTATTGTATACTTTGAGCTACTTAAGCTTTATAAATTTGTTCATTGATATAATAAATAAAGGAACAGGAAAAATCCACGGTTTTTCTTTAGGTTACATCGAAAAGGTTATTGTGAATGACGGAAATAAGAAATCTCTCCAAGTATGGGCTGTTAATATTGATCTAAAGAGCTGCCAATCGCAATGTTTGATTATTCAATTAACAAACATAGGTAATTTTCGAAGATTATAACTTATCAGCCAGCCCAAGACAGAGCATTCTTGCTGAAAGCCAGGAACTCCCTCTAGACCTAAGAAAAACCGCTCTAGCGCTCAAATATATGGCAAACAGCCCATGTCACGTAAACAACCCAGTCCATACCACAATACCACCAATATTAAAAACAGAAAGCCAGCAAAAGAATAAAAATTATCTCCCAGTAAGCGACCGACTCAACAACATCATCAACGATCCAATGTTCACCAAAACAACAGTTTACAAGCGTATAATACATCCAATCCCACCATGGGAGCTCTCCGTGCCCCAAATCGATCTCCATGTATACAACAATTCATTTGGTAAAGACTTCACAACCTAACAAACATACAGCAGCCTTACTACAGAAATGTACGACAAATACAACGGATACAGTAAACTATATACCCATGGCTCAGTCTAGGACGGAAAGAAAGGATGTGCAATTATTCATGACGATCAAATCTATATTTATTGACTACCAGAATTGACGAACATTTTTTCATGTGAGGTAATAGCAATTAATAAAGCAATCGACTATATATCGACAAACAGCATCCAGAAAGCCACAATTCTAACCAACTCAAAGGCAGCACTTGATGCTATCTCAAATATAACTAATAAAGATCACAGAGTTATAGAAATCCAAAGCAAACTCCACCAACAGAATGAAGACCAACACCACACAATAATAGCATGGTTACCATCACACCAAAAACTTCAAGGTAACGAAGAAGTAAACCTGGCGGCAAAAAAAGCATTAACAGAAGGCACCCTAATTACAAGCGAACAAGCCACACTGGATGAATTCAGAAACATAGTCAATGCTTACATATGGGCCAAATGGAATGGAATCTGGATGAACTCCGAATCACTATTACTCAAAGTGAGAGCTAATGTATGGGAAGTTCCCCCAAAAGCACCTAATCGCAAATTCCAAACCGTAATTACTCGTATGAGAATAGGCCATACCTATATCTCACACAACCACCTAATGTCACAAGAGGTTTGCAATAAGTGCCCAAAATGCAACGCACCAATAACAATGAAACACATACTGGCTGAATGCCCACGAAATACTGCTCCTATGGATCTGTCCAAATGCCTAAGTGATGAGAAGACCCGAGTCAAAAAATTGAACTTACATTTAACTTGCGTTAACTTATAGAACTTACATTGAACTTACATAAGCTTAATGAACTTAAATTAAACTTAAATGACTTATTGGGCTTGATTATAACTTGAATCGACTTAAATAAAAAATTTGACTCAATTATAACTTACCTGGAATAAAATGAAGCCAAATTGAACTTAGATGTACTCCCGAGTCGAAATTTGAATCGTAAGTCGGACGTTGAAATCGTCATCTAGTTCAATGTTAAAAAAGACGGACAAAATTAATTACCTTCGGCTTTTCCGTGGGGGATTTAAGCAGGTTGAACGATAAAAATACTCCCGTTTTTGCATTATCCGACTTACAGACTTGAATTTTGGCACAAATATTCCCAACAATCTTACGAATCTCCCACCATCGGTATTTTTTCCGATAACTAACTCCGAGGGGGGTTTATTCTCAACAATCTTACAAATCTCCCACCATTGGTATTTTTTCCAAAAAATAACTCCAAGGGGGGCTTACCGATAGTAAAGGGGTTCGTAAGATTGTTGGGAATATTTGTTCCAACGTTCGAGTCTGTAAGTCAGATAGTCCAAAAACGAGAGTATTTTAATCTTTCACTCAAGTAAAACCCCCCTCGGAGTTAGTTATCGGAAAAAATATCGATGGTGGGGGATTTGCAAGATTTTTGGGAATATTTGTGCCAAAGTTCAAGTCTGTAAGCCCGATAGTGTAAAAACGTGAGTGTTTCAATTTTTGACCCCACTGAAACCCCCCTTGGAGTTCATTTTCGGAAAAAATACCGATGGTCGGAGATTCGTAAGATTGTTGGGAACATTTGTGCTGAAGGTCAAGCCTGTAAGGTGGATAATGCAAAAACGGGAGTATTTTTATCGTTCAACCTGCTTAAATCCCCCACGGAAAAGCCGAAGTTAATTAATTTTGTCCATCTTTTTTAACATTGAACTAGATGACGATTTCAACGTCCGACTGACGATTCAAATTTCAACTTGGGAGTACATCTAAGTTCAATTTAGCTTCATTTTATTCCAGATAAGTTATAATTAAGTCAATATTTTTATTTAAGTCTATTCAAATTATAATCAAGCCCAATAAGTCATTTAAGTTTAATTTAAGTTCATTAAGCTTATGTAAGTTCAATGTAAGTTCTATAAGTTAACGTAAGTCAAATGTAAGTTCAATTTTTTGACTCGGGCGAGGCTCCAGGAAGTTATAAATACGTTAAAGTCGCTGAAAATTCTCTCAAAAATATAATGACCTAATTTTCAAGATGTAGTTCCAATTATCCAGCTACCAGTATTTTGCTGCAGTTGCAATTGTCTATATTTCTTTTCCTTCTTTTCTGTGTTTTTGTAATATTATTTAAAATTGATTGATATTGTTGTAATAATCTTGAAGTCGCACATGACCAAGCTGTTTATGCGACTATAAAATAAACAAAAAAAAAACAAAAAAAAATAAAAAACTCATCAGCTAAATAGTATACCAACAATGTCAATTGATATGATTAATTGAAATTGATATAGATTATTCTGGAAAATTCAACAATACGATAAAGTTCTCATGGTATTTTTTGACAAGTCCTGTCTTTCAAAAGTCATTCAACATCAAATTTAATTTTATAATAAATTTTAATATTATTTGACGTTTTCAGGAAAACTACAAACTGATTACGAAATGTCTTAGAACCTTTTTTTGTAGATTGATTTATCTCCCTTAAATCGTCTCTTATAAACTGTTCAAAATCCTTGCATACTATTGGGTTACTTGTATTTAAATGTCGATTTTCTTAAAATCTTGTTTTTAGTAAATTTTTTTTTTTTTAATCAAAAACAGTGATTCTTCAATTGAAAATTATTTGTGTTTACTTATCGTAAATGAATTACGTCCAACTTGAGAAATATATGCTGCAATAAGGATTAATATTTTTTTCCTTGAGAAAATTTTCTTTCTTAAAGAAATTTTTTATTCTTTTAACAAGTACTCAGCAGAATGCAAAAATAAATCTGGGCAACGGTTGACCCTGAAAGTCAGCCCCATAACTTCCCGCTGTTTCCGAATTCAAGGAGCTCGAAAACATTAGTGCACAGAAAAAAAAATTAACGTGGTTCAAATAAATTATTTTCTTTATAATATTATTATTGTTTCAAAAAATTTAAACTTTTCAATTGAAATATAGTTCGATCTTAAATAAATAAATTACTACTCTTTAATGGAGGATAAACAGTTTTTTTTTTCTAAATTTTATTCTTGAAAGAAAATTTTTTGCTTTTATATAAGATACATACTCATATCTACCAAGAATTTTTTAAATTCCCGCTTAGAAAATCGATGATTTTTAAAAATTTCGGGAGGTTATTGTTTTCGACCCAATTTTCAAAAATCGAATTTTCATCAGATGTCGACGTTTTGAGGTCCTCGGAAGCTATTCTGACTATTTTTAGAATGATGTCCGACCGTCTGTATGTATGTATATGGGTGTGCTCGTGTGTGTGTGTGTGTGTATGTATGTGTGTGAATGGTCTATAACTTTTTAACTAATGTGAATCGATTTGGATGTTTAAGGTGACAATCGAAAGAACTTGTTGGCCATCAACTTTCCTAAAAATTTCAGATCATTTGATCAAGTAGACTCGAAAATATTAGCGAATTACGAAAAAAAAAAAAATTTTTTTTTTTAGTTTTTTATTGATTTCTTAGAAAAGAATTGTACGACCGATGCCAAAACCTCATCAGCTCTAGAACTTAATAAAACGCGTCGAATGCCGCGTTAAACATCACAATCGGTTAATTTGTTCGATAGATATCGTTGGAGAAAGAAATGGTAAAAAACGGTTTTTTTCTAATATCCTCAAGACGGCTGAATCGATCTCTTTCAAATTCTAATCAGCTCTAGAATTTAATAAATCGCGCCTATTGCCACCTCAAACGTCAAAATCGGTTAGTTAGTTCAAAAGATATCAGCGTTAAAAAGTTAAAAAATCAACATTCTATGTTATTTTTTTCCAGATAAATCAAAATGTACTGTACTAAAATGTGTCTAAAATCTTACAAAGTTTTCCTCTTTATGGTCTCTTTTGATCATCATATGATGCCATCAAACTTGTTCTTTAGTTTAAACCATATTATCAACGAAAAAATCGAAAAAACACAGTTTTTAATCATTTTTTCGGATACGTTATATATTATTGCTCTAACCTAAGCCAAAACTCAATTCAATCTTAATTTCGATCACTGACATTGATTTCTGCCTCAATTCATTTAGTTTATTGAATATAATCGGAAATTAAAATTTAAAAACCTTTTGTTCATTAATGATTGTTGATTCTTAAAATTTTAAACTTTAGCATAAAGCGTAACTTGTTAGAGTTTGAACAGCTCATAAAAAAACAATCGCATGTAATAAGATTTTCAAGCTCTCCGAGCTCGAAAATATAGTCACATTGATATTTTCGAGCTCCTTGAGCTCGAAAACAATGGGAAGTTTTAGGGCTGGCCCGTAGGGCAAACCGACGCCCGGATTTTTTCTCTTGGGTTGAGGTCGATAACATTGACTCAGAATAATACCAACTTAGTTTGAGTATGGCACATTTATTGAATTAGCATGTTATTTTAGTTGATTTAATAATATACAAATATATTTTTTTAAATTATTAATTAGTTTATTGCTACAATAGTTACTCATACTAATGTTTAATTTGACAGTTTAATTCATATTTTCATTCGACAAACATCTTATTTATAATATGAATTTTAAAATTTTTTTTAATAACCAAATTTTCAATAATTGAAAATTTGAGGTTACCCAGTAATTAAACATCGACAATTAAATATATTTATTGTGAAAATTTTTAAAGTTGTAACACAGTGATTATTTACTAGTTTAGGTATTATGATAACGAAATTCGTTTATGCTTTTGTTGCTGTTTTTGTTTTGATGCTTAAATTGTAAACTCACAATTTAAAACAAGCTACAACTTAACTAAGTAAAAGAAAAAATGTCACAAGCAAATACAATGTGCGCATTGACGGACCATCTTGCGTTGACATTTTTACTAGAAGCAAAAAAATTGGCATTCTTTAAAATAGTATTCTTGAATCAAAAATATGTCACTTGAATCAACTTATTTTCTGTGTGTGATTACATTTTTGAGCTCTTCGAACTCGAATTTACTTAGGCATGCAATTTTTTTTTTATGAGCTGTTCGAGTTCGAACTAGTAACGTTTTACGTTAAAGTTTAAAAATTTTTAAATAAAAAATAACTAATGAACAAACGTTTTTTAAATTTTTATTTATGATTAGGTTCAATGAAACAATCGTATTCAGGATGAAATCAATATAAGTAATCAAAATAACTATTTAAATAAGTTTTCACTCAGATAAGAGCGTTAACATATGAAATATCTGGAAAAAACCATTGAAACGGTGTTTTTCAAATTTTGTGTTTGATAATATTCTCTAAACTGAAAAACGAGTTACATTACATTATGTGAGGATTGATCAAGCCGATGAAGACGAAGAGTAATTATGATTTTAAACACATTTTAGCATACTATATTATGATTTATCCGGAAAAAATAATAACAGATGTTATTCTTAAACGTTTCGACGCCGATATAATTTAAACTAATAAACCGATCCTGACTTTCAATCTGACAATCTACGCATTTTATTAAGTTCTAGAGCAGATTAGGTTTAGGAATTGATCAAATAAGTAACTTCAAAGATGATCGAAAGAAGCTATTTTTACACATTTTTTTTCCCACGATATCTCTCGAACAAATCAACCGATTGAGATAGTTGAGGCAGCAATCGAAGAGTTGTTTGAGTCTTAGGGCTGATTCGATTCTGAGATCGTTTGATATAGTTATTTCTGAGAAATGTTACAATAACTAAAGAAAAATATTTTTTTTTTAAGCTATTTTCAATATGCTGTGACTTGGAGGAAAATGGTCGTACAGCAAAAATAAAAAAGCAAATTATAGCTTTAAGCTTCTAGTTTTCAGCCCTGGACTTCAAATTTTTCATTATGCACGGTTCCGAAGTAATCCTAAGAAAACCACCTCCAAAAAAATTTACAAATTGTCGCTCCACATTCGTCTTCGGACGGCCTAACGATACGGTCGTGTATGAAGCTCTCCTTTATACGCTACGAGTTTATTCTTACAGTAGTGCATGGGTGGTATACTGTCAATTTAGAATTTCTTATGTGCTTATTAGTGAATTATCGTGCTAAGTTAAGTGTTTTAACCCTTTAGAGTCAGAGGATCTTGAAACGTCTACGTGTGAGACTAGTGGGGAGAGCGCGAATCGTAGAGTCCCGTGAGCATGTATGAGTGACATGTGATAGTAGTAGTGTGTCTGTGAGTACCCTTCCACTCGTTTGAATCTCGCGCTGCGTTCATCGACAGTGACGTAGTTAGTATTGTAGACGTGAGGAAATAGTCTCCGAAAGTAAGGTTAGAAAAGTTAAAAAAATTTTGTACATTGCTATGTAATTGCAATATTACTTAACTATATTTATAATGTAACCAAATGTTGTTCTTACTTTGAATTTAAGCCCTTTGATATTTATTGTTCAATAAATTAAAAATAAAAAATAAAATTATTTTTTACTCCCCACTCAGGTGAAATTTTTTCTCTTATAATACGACCCTGTAACATTTGCTTCGCGCTCTTTCTAATTCTATCGGGTTCTGCCAGACTGAAGAGTGGGGTTTCAAGGTCAGACTCTAAAGGGTTAAAAAAGTGCCAAGGAGTAATCATTTGGCTGGTGGAGGTGGGAGTGTTATCTTTCTGACTACAGAAAGATAAGCAGTGACCAGAATGGCGTCTGAATCAGTGCCTATGGGTTATGCAGATGTAACGAGAAATGAAACCTTCCCGACTAAAGAATGTGCCATATCAGTTGATGCATTCGAAGATATATCAATTAAAGAGTACATTAATGCTATTGCTCTTAAAGTCACGGCAAAAAGTATAAGGTTTATATCGAAAATATCAAAAAATAGAATCTGTGCATACCTTGCGTCTAAAGAAATTGCCGATAAATTATTTCATGAATGTAAATGCTTCAAAATTGGAGCAAGAGAACTCAACATTCGACCTTTGGTAAACTTAAATAAGAAAATCATACATCTAATGTCCCACCGATAATCCCACATAGCCACATTCTTGAGGCATTGGCAAAGGAGAATATTGTACCTACATCAACAATTACCTGTCTTAGAGTAAATTCCAATGAGCCAGGTCATTCACATATCATGAGCTTTAGGAGACAAGTATATCTAAGCTCTGATGACGCCAACAAAATACCAGAGATTATAAAAATTCAATTTGATGACACAGTATATAATATTTATTCCTCATGTGACTCAATTAAATGCTTTGTCCGTCAACAAGATAGACATATTGCGAAAGTATGCCCGAATAGCGGAATCCCTTCTCTTGGCATGGACAAGAATAAAGCAGTAGCAACAAGTGGACAAGCTGAGCTCCATGGAGTAGAAATCTTTAAACAATCCTGTTTTATCCACGGACAACATTGATTACCATAAAATAAAATCAACAATGTTATCTGACTATGTTCCCATGGATACAACAACAATAAAAAAAAAGATTTCTTCTTTCGGACACATCTTCAACATCATCATTTCAAATAGCCTACAGTCGACAGGAAAACAAGGAATTCAAAATGCCTAAAAATCTATCATAAACACATACAAAACAAAAAAGTGATCTCAGTCCACCCAAGGATCCACATCAAGGGACCTCAATGCTACCGCCAACAGTCCTTGAAACAGTCATTTTACTGGCTAAAATGGTCAAACAACTGACTGAGTTATATCCTTTATATACCCTTTTCTGACAACAAGAAGAATGAAAATTATATTTTCTAAACTCAGAAACAAAATAAAAAAGGAGTTTGGAATAGGTTACTCGAGCAATCCTGATTCATCCTGGATATCTGATGAGGCTATCACCGACTCAGAAAATACGGATACTGAAAAAAAATTGAACCAATAAAAAATTAACGGACATCTCTCTCTATCAATTTATTACTCATACTAATATATATCCTTCTCTATTACACATTACTCCACCATATTAAAAGAATAATATGCACATCATACAATGGAACCTAAATGGTTTGAACAAGAGACAAGAATTCCTGAAAATCTTAAATGAAAAGAACAACCCTGATATAATTTGTCTGCAAGAAACTCATTTGAAAAATAACACTATGGTCAGTATGAGAGGTTTTAATTGCTTCACTAAGAAAGTCTGATATGGTACGTTGATTAGTACCTCTATGACAGTGACCATTATCCGATCCACATTACATACGAGGAAAATCTACGACAGAGCAAGACACTGAGACCTGAAAGATGGATCATGAGCAAAGCAGATTGGACCAAATATAAGAAAATAGTTAAGCAGAAATTGAATCTCCTAAAATCTCCAACCTTACATGTGACAATTGATGAGACCATTAAAGATTTAAATATGGCTATCATAACTGCAGCGGATTCAAGCATCCCAAAAACTACACAAGACAAGAAAAAATCTTACGAGTGGTGCTCGGAAGACGCTAAAAAAGCACTAGCAGACAAAAAAGCGGCTTTTAACAGATATGAAAAAAATAAGGATAATCTACAGCTAAAAATTGAGTTCAAACGGCAAAGAGCGAGAGCGAGAAAACGTTTAAAGACTTCGAGAAGAGCCTCATTGCAAAACTTTGTATCCCTTAATAATCATGAAACCTCGACGAATCAAATATGGAAGAAACTAAATAAAATAAATGGTAAACCACCAACCAGAGTGTCCTCGGTTTTAATAGATATGCAAGAACTGCCGTATTCTTCTCTATAAGCAAAAGTTGAACTTCTGGCGGACACTTTTGCACACGATCAAGTGATAATAACTTCTCACAATCCTTTATAGGAAACCTAATGAATGACTCTAACTCCGTCCTTTCAGTGGAGGACTTAAAAGAAGTCATCAAAAGTAGCAGAAACTCATATCCTGGTTCTGATGGGATCCCACTGTTACTGATTAAAAATCTTCCTGAAAGTTGCCTAAAATACCTCTTAATTATATATACAATTATATTCGGAGTAATAACCTTTCTCCGAGTCTCTGGAAACTAACAACAGTGATACCAGTTCCTAAACCGGGCAAAGATTAGTCTAATCCGCTCAACTATAGACCTATCGCTATGTCATGTAACCTGGGTAAGCTATCGGAAAAAATAGTTAATAAAAGGCTGGTTAGGGGCCAAGAAAAATTAAGTGGTTTACCGCAGCCCAACATGGATTCTGTAAACACCATTCAACCAACCTACATCTAGCACAATTGCAAAATTTTATAAGTGAAGCCTTTCAGAACAAACTACACATAATTGCAGTACAATGTACAACTCGACCTTCAGAAAGCTTATGAAATGATTTGGAGGAAGAGAATTGTCGAGATATTAATTAAACTGGGAGTAAATAACAATCTGCTTGCCTTTATTATAAATTTCCTACAAGATAGGCTACTACAAGTAAAAGTTGAAGATGTTTTATCGAACCCAAGATCTACAACTAATGGCATCCCACAAGGATCGGTTATCAGTGTGACTCTATTTTTGATAGCCATAAATGACATTACACACTGCATCTCGACACCATCACATGCTCTTCTCCACGCGGATGATCTTACCGTCTACTGCTCGTGGAAAAATATTTATAATGTTTGTAATTTACTTCAAGAATCTCTTAATAGGCTAACGTCTGGTGTGATAAAACAGGTTTCAGATTTGCTGAAGATGAAACGGAGTATATGATGTTTTCCAAAAGCCCCAAACACAATACCTTTCGACCCTATCTATCGCTCAATGGTCCAATATTGAGACAAGTACATCATCTCAAAATACTTGGAATGATTCACGACAAATCTTTGAGCTAGAACAAACATATTGACACTCTAAAAGGACAATGCAAACGAAGACTTGGAATTATAAAGGCTATAGGCTCTAACAAATGGGGTGTAGACTCACAGATTCTAATCAATACATATAGGGCTGTAGTAAGATCGAAACTTGGTTATGGATCAACAATATATAACATGGCATCCAACAGCCAACTAAAAAAAAAATCGTGTGGTGTCGTGGGACACCAGATAGGAACGAAGTTCCTTATTATAAAAATATTAATTTCAAGTTCTATTCGAAGTATAAAGAAAATAATTACTGGGGTATACATTTTTATTATGATTTTTTTCTCGATAGGTGTGTATGCTGTAAAGAATAAGCATACACAATAGACTGGGCCAAAAAAATCGATTATTTTTTTTTTTTTTTCGATACTGTAAAAATATTATTCTTGATGACCAAAAAAAATTATTGTGCAAGTTTGAGTCCTTAATATTGATATTAAGAGGTGTATCGTTACGACTATTTTTATGACAGAAATTTCATGTATTACCTCAAACTCGTAAATCACCTATCTGAAAAATTTGAGCAATGTATAGTCTTAAAGAAATCGAATTCCCTACAAAAAATCTCTATTAGAAAATTGCCGTAAAACGAGCCATTTTCTCGTAACCGTTCCTTAAACATTGATTTGTTTTTTTAATTCTTTGATTCTATTTTGGATTTTTGTAACTACTAGAAATATTAAAATTTTTTTTTACGCAAGATTCATATTCTTGAAGAAAATTTAATACTCTACAAAAAAAGTCTTTTAACATTTTTTGCTAAATTCACTCCTTCAAAAGTTATTCAAGGTTGAAGTTGAGTCAAAACGAGGTCAATAACCTGGATAACGTTCGAAGGAGTGAATTTAGCAAAAAATGTTAGAATACCTTTTTTGTAGAGCATTAAATTTTCTTCAAGAATATGAATCTTGCGTAAAAAAAAATTTCAATATTTCTAGTAGTTACAAAAATCCAAAATAGAATCAAAGAATTAAAAAAACAAATCAATGTTTAAGGCACGGTTACAAGGAAACGGCTTATTAGCCGTCAATTTACTAAGAGAAATTTTTTGTAGGGAATTCAATTTCTTTCAAGAATATACATTGCTTAAATTTTTCAGATAGATGATTTACGAGTTTTGGGTAAAAAATGAAATTTCTGTTAAAACAACTAATAGTCGTAACGATACACCTCTTAATATCAATAATAAGGGATCAAACTTGCACAGTAATTTTTTTCAGTCATCAGGAATAATATTTTCACAGTATTGAAAAAAAAAAAAATATAGTCGATTTTTTTGGCCCAGTCTAATACATTCCTATACATAGTGTATAGCCAGAGTTGCAAATAGCGCATTAAATTTATAATTGCATTAGTGTTTCAATTAAATTTTTTTTTATATTTCATAATCCAATAACAAAAAATTAAAAATGATTTTAGAATTTTTTAATTGAATATTTTTGAATTGAAAATAATTTTTTCATTTTTAATCCAACATTTTTCGATTAAAAATTAAATTTCAAATTTTCGATTCGTAAAGTATCGTTGAAATGTAATGGCTTAATTTTTAAATCTACGTTTTCAAATAAAACATTAAATAAAAAATTTCAATTCGGAAAACTAGATTAAAAAATTCCTTTCTAATCTCTAATTCCATATCTAATAATTGAAAAGTCAATCAAAAATTTTAATTAGCCATAGCTAAAGGGGATTAGAAAATTACATTCTATTTCGAAATTTTCTATTTTCGAATAAAAAAATTACATAAAATATTTTTAATTCTGAACATCGGATTGGTGTTAGTTTAATTTTAAATTCTCTGCTTACGCTGAAAATTATTCAAAAAATTTAATGCTCAAATGTCTTAACTATGCATGATCTTCTTAATTCAAATTTTATTATATCTGACGATCAACAGTAAGTTTAAAAATATTCAAACTTGAAGATCAAGTAAAACAGTATTCTTTCCTGTTACAAGTGCTGTCAAATTTTTTGTCTTGATTACTTATTTGATTGCGTACCGAATCTGAATTAAAAAGTAATTTCCAATTTTTGATCCCATGTGTTTGAATTAATAAGTAATTTTTTAATTTTTAATCCCACGTATCTGAATTAGAATTAATTTTTGAAATTTTAGACCCACGTGTCAATGTAAAAACTACTTTTTTAAATTTCAATTTCACTTCTCTTATTAAAAATTGGTTTTTCGATTCTTAATCCTACGTGTTTATATTTAAATTAATTTTTCAATTCAAGTTGTTGAATTAAAAATTAACTTTGTAATTTTAATCGATATAATTTCAATTACGGATTGAAAATTCAATTTTTGATTGCAAATATTCTCATTAAAGAATTCGCAACCCTGTGTATAGCCTCCCTGCGTTGATCGTAGTAGTAATGATCAGATGGTTCCACTTTTGACCACCAGATGGTGTAATTATCGAATTATATAATAATAATAGCAAACGGCAATAATAATAACAGTCATCCCATAAACTATACATTAGACAGTGTATAGCCACCATACATAGACTATACATAAAAAGGTTACGATTTTTCATCGCGTTACGGACGTTTTTTGCCGGCTAGGGTACCCCTCCGCAACGCGCCATAAGGAACTTCGTTCCAAAACTTGACTCTATACAATATTCAGCACTCAGGATAGCCTTAGGGGCATTTAGAACCATTTCAAGGTCCAGCATTTTAACAGAAGCACATGAAATTCCTCTCAATCTCAGAAGAATAGAACTCACACTAATCTTTATTCCAAAAATCAAGCTAACTGCCCCAAAGCTACTGAATTTCACACCTAATAAACTGGACATAACCCACTCCACATTACCAACTCCTCTGTTTAAATTCATATAACATTACATCAGGAATTCCGAATTGTGTAATATTGAAGTAAAAATGCCTCATCTCAACCCCAATCCTCCATGGAATCCAGTCTATAAAAACTTTGACATAACCATCTTTGAACAAACTGACAACTAAGATAACACTCCAAATGTAGTCTACAAAAATCTTTATGCTGAAATGATATGTCAATATCCATCACACACTAAAATATTTACTGATGGCTCTGCGTACAATAACGCAAGAGGGTGTGCAGTTGTCATCAATCAAGACGTGCACAAGCTACATAATTCCTTCACAATATTCAGTTGTAAAGCAGTTGCAATCTCCAAGAGCTTATCTTTAATTGAGAATCTTCCTTCAGTAATTTTTATAATCTATTGATACCTTAAATTCCTCGCAGAATTCAAGTGAAATCATCACTGAGTGTCAATACAAGCTACTAAAATTATCAAAAACTAAAAACATCACAATTGCATGGATCCCATCTCACCAAGGAATAAGTGCTAATGAAACAGCTGACTCCAATGCTAAACGAGCAACTCTTGATGGGATAGATCCTACAGCACTCCCAACTCCAATAAATGATCTAAAAAAAGCAACCAAAAAACACATCAGTGCTAAATGGAATATATGGATAACTCAAGCGTCCAAACTCCATAGAATTCGTAACAATATATGGGAAATAGCTCTTCAAATTAAAAACAGGTCAGACCAATGTACCTTCACGAGACTCAGAATTGGGCATTCTTGGTTTTCACATGGTCATCTGATAAGTAAAGCTGACCCAGTACTATGCCCTGGGTGTAATAATATAGCAACTGTTGATCATATCAATGTTATAAAAAATTTATTAAACGATTTAAAATTAATTGTGTAAAAATTGAAAAAGATTCTTATATATGTAAAAAATATACTGTAAAAAAAAAATATAATCTTTGTGTATGTGTACAGAATGTGGTAAAGATTTATTAGTGTATGTATGATAGATATTAGAAGTACAATGATTTAAATGTGTAAAACCAAGCTGTCTCCTTCTCAGTAGTCGCTAAGGACCCTGGAGGTTGATGCGACTTTAAATAAATAAATAAAAAAAAAAAATAAATAGTCACTTGTCTTAACAAAGGTGTATGGGCTTCAATAAAATTTTTTTTATAATCTTACCTTAAAGCTCTTTTCGATAATTTAATGCCCTTTGACTTGCAGCCCTCAAGAAGTCTTTACGACGATTCGGCGTTGAGTTATCATAGATCAAGGCAAAAAAGTCGATTTTGATTTTGAAAATCGATAATCCGGGTCATATTAGTCGCACAGGGAATGGAAGTAGAGTTTTGAAAACTGCAAAATATTATCTATAAGGTATAAACAGTGGCTTTTGACAAAAAAAATTTTTCGTAGCGACACTGTTGATTAAAAAAAAGGTGAAAATTCGCATATGCAGGGATGTTTGGAAATCTTGGTATAGCTATGGGTATAATGGATGAACGAAAGATGCCGTTCGTTTTTTTACAATCTCAAAGTATCCTGAAAATACCCTGACAATTTCAAAGCCCTGTGATTTTTCTTTCTCAATACTCCGAAGCTTTAAATTTATCGTTTTCGCCAAAAATCACATAATGAGCCCGTATGGAAAAGCCATACGATGAACAATTATAATGAATAATATATGAGAAATATAAAATATTATGTGCCAGCAAAAATGAATATATGCTCCTATATACAAAATTTCATATAATATTGTTTAAATTAATTTTTTATAATGCTCATTACGTCATTATAAATCATTTTATATGTCTTGCAGTAGATAATTACACATATTTGTGACGATACATAATTTTATATAGTCACTATTATAAATAATTTTATACATTTTGTAATGTATTGTATTATATACTTTTGAATATAAATATTAATTAAATGAACAACATTTTGAGAAAATTTACATATTATGCCATCCCGTGAAAAATGCATCATACATGGCCAAGTATGAATGCTCCATGCATGGCTATACATAGTTCGATATGGCCATATATGACTTGATATGACTATGCATAGAAATTTTAACTAAATTAAAAATAAAATTTTTTAAATTTTTTTTTAGATTATTTTGGCGACGCAGAGATTATCACATATGCGAATAATTGAATTCCTAATCGGAATGGAAATTTTTAATTCAGAGAAAAAAGCTAGATTTATTAATGACGGCACTCGCTTTAGTAGGATTCGAACCCGGGACCGATCGTACGAGAGACCGACGCTTTGACGACTAGGCTATGTGACCGACAGTTACAACAAAGTTTAGTTGTGCTTCGTAAGGTTCAAAGAATATAATCATTTTCAAAAAAGCATAATATAATCATCAATATGCTGTTAGTGACATTAAAATTTTCTATTTTTTTAACACTACAACATCCTGTTTATAAATAGTTGCAGTAGTCAGCTCGAATTCTTATATATATACTAGGGTGCTTCGTTTGAAACGACTATTTTTTTTTTTTCGCTCCCATCCCGAAATTTTATTGAAAGTACCCCCAAAAAAATTCCCTGAGAGTTTGAGCTCTTAAAATTAATATTAAGTACTCGACCACAGCGTGTGAAGATTTCCCATTTAAAATACAGGTAAACTTGGGTTTTTTATTTTTTAAACTTCTATAACTCCGCGGCATTTTATGATATCATCTCGCCCAAAGTCAGGATTTTCTCGGAATGAAGTGTACTACAAAAGTGCCCGTTGTCGCGAAGTCGTAACTCATACGGGTGGGGTAGTACAGACCGCTAAACCGAACTTTTTCATAGAATTCTTGTTTTTTTCTTATTATCTTATAAACAACAAGACCTACAGAAAAAATGCAAATAACAATTTTATGGGAAATTTATTTTCCTACAAGAAAGGTCCTTAGCACAGAATCACTTAGATTGATATTTTCTGAGATATTAGTCAAATAAATAATCAATATTTTCTAAGATTTGATTTGACATTTTTTGGGAATTAAATGCTACGTAAACTTCAATAATTATTATCTCAGAAAATATCAATCTGAGTGATTCGGTGCTAAGGACCTTTTTTGTAGGAAAATAAATTTCCTATAAAATTGTTATTTGCATTTTTTCTGTAGGTCTTGTTGTTTATAAGATAATAAGAAAAAAACAAGAATTCTATGAAAAAGTTCGGTTTAGCGGTCCGTACTACCCCACCCGTATGAGTTATGACTTCGCGACAACGGGCACTTTTGTAGTACACTTCATTCCGAGAAAATCCCGACTTTGGGCGAGATGATATCATAAAATGCCGCGGAGTTATAGAAGTTTAAAAAATAAAAACCCAAGTTTACGTGTATTTTAAATGGGAAATCTTCACACGCTGTGGTCGAGTACTTAATATTAATTTTAAGAGCTCAAACTCTCAGGGAATTTTTTTGGGGGTACTTTCAACAAAATTTCGGGATGGGAGCGAAAAAAAAAAAATAGTCGTTTCAAACGAAGCACCCTAATATATACCCGTGAAAAATTGGTCATACATGGCATGCATGGCCATACATGGAGCATATATGGCCATGTATGATTGTATTAAAAAAGTTGGTATGTCCATGTATGCCCATACAAGGCCATGTATAGCTATACATGGTTTTGTATGACTGTATGGCCATGCATGTGTTACGTCCTGGATGACGAACACAAGTTACTCAGTCCCTTAATTTTGAGTCAAAGCACTTAAGCCATTTACTCAGGTAGCGGGGACCTCGCTATTTAGTGTCGAGTATGTCAATATACGAAAATAGGATGTACGAGGTGAATGGATTTGTCTTATCACTAGATAAATGAACAATTAATTTAACTTACAGTTGGTTTATTCAATATAATAAATTGTCAGGATACAAGATTTGGTTGAGCTGGAGACCAGATTGTTGATTGAGATTCGATTCGTATTAAATTGTTGTTGGTTGAAATTCGCTTCGCAATAAATTGTTGTCAGGTGGCTTGATAGTTGGTTATGGATCTTAAATGTTGAGAATTGTTGATGTAAAAATTAGCAAAGGGGTTTACTTATACTGAGTAGTTGACAATCTGTCTGAATATACACTTTTAAGATGACGAAATTAATTTAAATATGAAAAATAATATTTAAAACAGTAATAAAATTCAACAGAAATAATTTAATTAATTAAATTATTTGTAATGTTAAATAAAAGAATTGAAAATTGAGATTATTTTTATTTAGAATAATTCACTTCAAATTGTATAATTTCTAAATTTAAAAAATCGACTCGAACAAAGAAATTAAATTTTAATATTTTAGAATAATAAGAATATACGTAATCAAAAGCTTGATAAATAATGGGCATAGAGGACCGATTTGCGGTGGTTTATATTGGCGCCAACCATAGGCGAGGGGTAGCACGCGCGACCTAAATTTAATTTTGTTACCGAAAACTAATGTTATTGAGCAGAGTCGAATACTTGCGGGGTGGGGTGTAAGAAAAGGCGTACGTGACGATCTCGGATCGAAACTTCTAGAACAATGACAAAGACAAAAAAAAGACGATGGTAAGAGCTACGGGTGAAAGAAAGATATCCGACCCTATGCTATTGGATAGGAGTTATTTTAGTCTGTTAATTACGGGTTATTAATTAGATTTATCGTATAGGTGGTTATTGATTACTTATCCTTTTGTCATTATCTTTTGATTGGTTATAGTCACTTCTTCCTATTGTCAGTGGTTTAAAAGTTACACCTATTTTCAATTTCAATATTCAATAAATGGAAATTATAATTAGGTTCATAGATAGATCTGCGTTAGAGGATTACGTTGATGATTTCAGTTCCTCGTTATTTTAATTATTTGTCGAGTTATTTAAAGTTGAATTTAGTGATATAGTCGTATACGTTAGAGAAAGAAGTGATCGTATGAGTCATGCGCCACGCCTTAGATCGAAGCTTCTAGATCCAGCTCAATGTTATTAGGTGAGCCTTATGTTAAATGGTTAATTACCGATTACTAATTAGGATTAGGGTATAGAAGGTTATTGATTATTAATTTTTTCGTTATTAGCTTTCAATTGACTATAGTCATTCCTTTCTACGGTTATTGGTTGAAATGTTATACTTATTTATAATTATTGCGGGATAATTATTAAATAATCTGGAATTATTATCGATTCAATTGGATAAGTTGTTTTACCGGATTATTGTCATATGTTTAGTTGGACGATATTTTAATTAGTTAGTGAGTTATTTATGCTAAAATTTATCGATATAATTGTATGTGTTAGAGAGAGAAGTAACGAAATAAGTCAGGTGATACGTCACAAGAAGTAGCGGTAGCTACAAGATGAGTCATGAGCCACGCCTGGAGAGAAGGTTCTAGATCTGAGTTAATGTATTAGTTGAGCCTTATTTTGGATGGCTAATTACGCATTATTAATTTAGTTTAAGGTATAGATGTATATTGATTATTAATCCTCTCATTATTGTCTTTTGATTGATTATAGTCGTTTTGTTCTACTGTTATTGGTTGAGTGCTAACTTATTTTTAATTATTACTTGATAATTATTAGATAATCTGGAAGTATTATCGATTCAGTTAGATTAAGTATGTGACCGGATTATAATGATATTTTTAGTTTCTCATTATTTTGATTATTTATTGAGTTATTGGAAGTAGAAATTAGCGATATGTTCGTATGGGTTAGAGAGAGAAATGACGAGATACGTCACACGGTACGTCACAAGAGAATCTTGGGAGCGCGAGGAAGCAGGCTGTAGTGCTTCTATTAATGGAAGAAAGAGACGCAATCCCATGCTATGAGATGGGCTTATTTCAAATAGTTAATTACGAACTATCCGTTACGATTAAGATTTGAGAGTTTAATAATGAATAATCTATTGTTCCTTATCTATCGATGGGTTATGATTATTTGTCTCAATCGTTAGTGGTTTCGAAGTTATGCCTGTTTTTGGTTTTAAATAAATAATAAATTGCAATTATTATTAATCTCGTTGGTAATGGGACACTAGTGAATTGTCATGGGAGCCTTGGTTAATCATTATTTTATTTATTAGTTGAGTTATCAAAGATAGAAATAACGCACTTACGTATGTGTTAGTGAGATAAGGGTGAAGCGAAAGAGTTAGGTTCCTTGATCGACCTCTGATGGTTAGTTAGTTAGTATATAGATTTTTATTTAAACTTGAATTCTATTTTTCCTTATTTACCGATTGATTATAAATTGCCCCTGTTGTTATAGCTAGGTGGCTATAAATTTAATTATTCTTTGTTAGATGTTAAGGAATTATTATTATGGTTACTTATTCTATCATGATATATTATGGTTGTCCGATGTTTTAATTGTTATATTGTTTATTCTGTTTGTATCGGTACGTTGGGACATTGTGTCTTGAATTGTTAATATTTATTTACTAATAAGGTTCTAGGGTTATGGTGCAATATCTATTATTCCGTACTAAGCGTTATTTACGATTTTATTTACCGTCAATGGTGTCAATCATATCAGATTTTATTACCTTGTTTTGGTAACAATTATCACTTTGTTTTATAGTTTATTTAAAACTTTGAATGAATTTCGATATTATTTGGGCTAGAAGATATTAGAAAGAATGCGGAGGGTCTAGGTGAATTTAATGTAAAGTCAACGACGCATAGATATAAAGGTTATCAGGGTGGTGACACTTGACCTTCTACGAAAAAACGGAAGAGCCTCGCGTGGCATTATTGAAATATGGTTCTGTTTAGGTTGCAAGCATTAGGGAGCTTATCGCGGTTAAGTTGATTGCTCAATTCGTTAGTTAGTTTATTATTTCTTTATAAGTAATAAAAAGGGAAAATTATGGTATTCTTTGTTTACATCAACAAGTTCTGACTACTCACCTGACCTTTGATATGTTTAGTTTTTAGTTTTTTAAGAATTTCATTTTTATGTTTTTTTTTTAATTATACATCATTTTCGTATTTTCGCATGTTCCGCTGTAATACATCACTGTATTAAAAAAATTTATATGCCCACGTATGACCATATATGAACCATATACGGCCATGCATAGCCATGCATGATTCATTTTTCACAGGATGAGCGTTCGAGACGTGCATTCCCGTGAAAAATGAATCATACATGGTCATACATGGCCGTATATAGCTGATATATAAAGCATATATGGTCATACATGGACATTCCAACTTTTTTAATACAGTCATACATGGCCATATATGAACCATACAAGGCCATGTAGGCCATACATGGTTTTGTATGACTGTATATAGCCATGTATGACTGTATTAAAAAAGTTTGTATGTCCATGTATGGCCATCCATGCTCCATGTATGGCCATATATATTCCATGTATGGCCATATATGCTCCATGTATGGCCATATATGATTCATTTTTTACGGGATGTATTGTAAAATATAATTTTGTCACTACATATTAATTATATAATTAATATTATATATAATTTTATGTTTTGTGATGTATCATAAAATATAGTTGAATAATGCATCGAAGAATAAATATATAATTCAATATATGTATATGAAAAAGTATTCTATCACATGCTCAAGCAGAAAGATCGTGGTCCATCATGACGTAATAGAGCGAGAATCGACGCTCATTCTATCCGAATGGTTTATTTTTAGAAAATCAATTTTAGGCCGACTTACATGATAGAAGATGTACCGCCCAAATTTTAAGTCTGTGAGTGCCACAATTCAAAAGTAGCCTGATTAAAAAAAAAGGATTTAATAGAAATATAAAAATTTATATCTTCATGAATGCTATCCAATCCTGAAAATATGATTCAAAAAGATTCAACATGATTCAAATTTTTTAATTCTGTTAAATACTATTTAACTCTAAAAATATGATTTAACAGGATTTGAAATGATTTAAATACTGTTAATTGCTTGTAAATTCTAAAACTATGATAAATCATGATGTAAGATAATTGAAAAATTTAAATATTACCAAATACTTTTAAATTATGAAAATATGATTCATAATGATTTAAAATAATAGGAAATTGGGAACACTCTCAAATACTTTTATACTCTCACTCACAATTCCCGTGTAAAAAAAATTCGTTCCAAAAAGATTCCAAAAAAGTTCCGCTTGCAGAACTTCTAAACATGAGACAGATTAGAACTTCTAATGGAACTTTTTTGAAACGTTAGTAATGTTAATAGTAAAAAAAATCTGGGCGTCGGTTGGCCCTGCAGGCCAGTCCCAAACCTTCCTGCTGTTTTCGAGCTCAAAGAGCTCAAAAACATCAGTACGGATGTATTTTCGAGCTCTTCGAGCTCAGAAATGCTATAACATGCGGTTGTTTTTTTATGATCTTTTCAAGTTTTAGCAAGTTACGTTTTATGCTGAAGTTTGAAAATTTAAGAATCGAAAATCATTAATAAAGAAGCATTTTTTAAAATTTAATTTCCGATTATGTTCAACAAGATCAGTGTATTGAGGCAGAAATTAATGTAAGGCAGAAATAAAATATTAAGTATCCGAGAAAAATATTAAAAATCGCTTTTTTTCAATTTATTTGTTGATAATATGATTTAATCTAAAGAACAAGTTGGATGACATTATATGATGATCGGAAAAAACCATAAATAGGAAGAGTTGGTATGATTTTACACATAGACATATTTTAGTGCATTACATTATGATTTATTCGGAAAAAATTACATTTTATGTTATTTTTTTAACTTTCCAACGCCGATATCTTTTGAACTAATGAATCGATTTTGACGTTTGAGGTGACAATTGGCGCGTTTTATTGAATTCTAGAGCTGATTAAAATTTGAAATTGATCGGTTTAACTGTTTCGAAGATATTTGAAACAACCCGTTTTTTACCATTTCTTTCTCCAACGATATCTCGCGAACGAATGAACCGATTTCGATGGTTAAGGCGGCAATCAACATATTTTATTGAGTTCTAGAGCTGATTAGATTATGGAATTGTTCGGTTAAGTAATTTCAAAGATATTCGCAAATAACTGTTTTTTAGCATTTCTTTCTCCCGCGATATCTCTCGAACAAATGAAGCGATTAAGATGGCTAAGGCGGCAATCGACACGATTTATCAAATTCTAGAGCTGAATAGATTTTGAAGTCGATCGTTCGAGTCGTTTCTGAGAAATCACTAAAAAACTAAAAAAAAAATTTTTTTTTTTCGTAATTCGCAAATACTTTCGAGTCTACTTGATCAAATGATCTGAAATTCTCAGAAAAGTTGATGGCCAACAAGCTCTTTCGATTGCCACCGCAACCATCCAAATCGATTCATTAGTTAAAAAGTTACAAAGAGTTTACATACATACATACATACATACACACACACATACACACATACATACGCACACTCGGACATCATTCTGAAAATTGTCGGAATAGCTTCCTAGGACCTCAAAACGTCGACATCTGATGAAAACTCGATTTTCGAAAATCGGGGTGAAAACAATAACTTCCCGAAATTTTCGAAAATCGTCGATTTTCTTAGCGGGAAGTTAAAAAAATCGGTCTGTCGGTTGACCTTGCGGGCCAGCCCTCAAACTTTCCGCCCATTTCAAGCTTTTTGAGCTCGAAAAATTGTCGTGGATACATTTTCGAGCTCTTCGAGCTTGAAAATACTTTTGTTTGTATGCCTGTGTTTTCGAAAAAAAACGTTTTTTACCATTTTTTCTCAAACGATATCTCTCGAACGAATAAACCGATTGAGACGTTTAAGGTGGCAATCGACGTGTTTTATTGAGTTCTACAACTGATCAGATTTTAAAATTGATTTATCGAGTCGTTTTTGAAAAATTTCAAAAAAACTAAACAAAAAATTTTGTTTGAATTCTTTCGTTAACGGTTTCTCTTGAACAAATGAACTGATTTTGATGGTTGAAGTGGCATCCGACGCAGCTTACAAAGTTTTAGAGCTGATAAGATTTTGGAATTAATCAATCGAGCAAATTAAAAGTTATTCAAAAAAAACGTTTTTAAAAAAATTTTATTTTTGAAATATCTCCGAGCATACCATACCGATTAAGCTCAAATTTACAGTGCTTATAGTAAATAATAAGTTGCGTCGAATGACACCTCGACGATCAAAATTGGTTCACCTGTTCAAAAGTTACAGAATGTTTAAATACGTACGTACGTACACACATACATACACTCGGATATCATCTTGAAATTAGTCAGAATAGCTTCCTAGAACCACAAAACGTCGACATTTGTTAGAATTTCGGTTTTCACAAATCGGGGTGAAACCAATAACTTCCCGAATTTTTCAAAATTCGTAATTTTCTTAGCGGGAAGTTAAAAAATTTTTATGAGCAAATTTAGATCCGGAAAAAAGACGTTCTTTGAACTGTTTTGGAATTTTTTTTGTTCTATAAAAAAATGGAAAGTAGTGATTTTTGAACTATTTTGGCATGTTTCTGGATCGTCATTAGTCTACAAAAGATGCAAAAGTAATGATTTTAGGATGTTTTTGGATCGTCCTTTTTAGCTCCTGAAAGAGATCCAAAGTTTCGATTCTAGAACTTTTTTGGAACATCTTTTTATAGCTCATAAAAAGGTCAAAAATTGTGATTTTTGACCTTTTTTTGGAATATTTTTAGAATGTCATTTTCGAGCCCATAAAAAGTTCAAAAGCTGTGAGTTTGAAGCTTTTTTGGAACGTCTTTTTCAGATTATAAAAAAGTTGCGATTCTGGAACATTTTTGGAATGTTTTTGGAACGTGTTTTTAAGCTTCAGAAAGAGGTCCAAAGTGGTGATTTTTGAATTTGTTTGTAACGCTTTTGGAACTTCTATTTCAGCTCTATTAAATGTTCTAAAGAAATGATTTTTGGACCATTTTGAAATATTTTTGAAACTTCTTTCTTAGCTCCAGAAAGAGGTCTATAGGTGTAATTTTGGGACTTTTTAGGAAAATTTTAGAAATGTCCTTTTCTAGTCCATAAAAAGTTTCAAAACCACAACTTTGGACCTTTTTCTGGAGCTAAAAAAGACGTTCCAAAAACATTCAAAAAAAGTTCCAGAATCACAACTTTTTTATGGTCTGAAAAAGACGTTCCAAAAACACTCCAAAATGGTCCTAAAATCATCACTTTAGAACATTTAATAGAGCTGATAGACGTTCCAAAAACATTCCAAAAAAGTTTCGGAATTCTAACTTCTGACCTTTTTATAAAGTTACTTAAAAAATTGACTAAAAAATACGTTCCAAAGATGTTTAGAAACAGTTTTAAAATCACAGGTTTTAAACTTTTTATTGACTAGAAAAATACGTTCCAAAAATATCCAAAAAAAGTTCCAAAATCTCCACTTTAGACCGTTTTCCGGAGCTAAAAAAGACCATCAAAAAACATCCCAAAATCATTACTTTTGCATCTTTTGTAGACTAATGATGATCCAAAAACATGCTCAAATAGTTCAAAAATCACTACTTTCTAATTTTCTATAGAACAAAAAAGAACGACCATAAAAAGTTCTAAAAGTTCAAAGAACATCTTTTTTCCGAATCTAAATTTGCTCATCAAAAATTTTTTTTTTTACCATTAAAATTACTAACGTTTGAAAAAAGTTCCATTAAAAGTTCTAATCTGTTTAATGTTTAGAAGTTCCGTAAGCGGTACTTTTTTGGTATCTATTTGGAACGAATTTTTTTTAAACGGGAAGTTATAAGACATATTTCTTATTAAATTTTAACCTATAAGAGCTGTCGTTCAAAACTAAAGACTTATTTATTGTATCACAACTCTTTCAAGTGAAATTAAAAATTTAATTCCGTAAAATTTACTCTTAATTGATTTCTAACAAAAAAAAAAAAAAAAAAAAAAAAAAAAATTGGAAAACGGTTGCCCATGCAAATCATCTTTCAAACTTCCCGCTATTTTTCAGTTCTATACGCTTGAAAATAAATATTTGAAGTTTATTCTATTCATTTTTAAGCTCTTCGAACTTGGCGTTACAAAATCTCAAAACTTTTTTTTTTTTCGAAAGGTTTCAACAGAATTATAAATACTTACATGATTTTCAAATCATTTCGTGTCATAGAAAGTTGATAAAAGTTGAATACCATTGAAGAATTTAGAAAGATTCAGTAAAATAGAAAATAATAAATGCTATACAGAGAGAAAAATTTTCTTGGACCAAAATAACTATACGGAAGATCGAATTTATTTTGGAGCAAGAAAAATATTTTTTGGCACAAGCAAATTATAGTTCGTTCGAAAAAATTTTGACTTTGTTCAAGAAATTTTCAGTCTTCCTTTGGATTTTCTTGGCTAGAAAAAATTCACTTTTGAGTCAAAGTTTTATTTCTTTCTGTGTAGTTGGATGTTTTTATAATTGTGTTATGTCCGGATTTAAGTAATTAATAATAATTAATTATCGGTAATGGTCGTGTGGGCCTCAAGTGGGAGGCACTGGGCAAACAGGGTGATTTTCCTAGAGGATTAGCTCTAGGTTTTATTTTTATTGTGAGAACGCAAACGATAAACCCCTCCGGGGCTCTGTGTATCGATGCAGAATTTGGATTTTTATGCGTTAGAGAAATTGATAATTTCACCTACCTTTCGTTGTTCACTGCTTACCTACAAATTAGTCTTTATGATCTTTGGACTGCAAGTCTCATGAACGGCTTCTGTTGATCTCTGGTCGAAAGATGGTTTGGTCTACGAAGGAGGGATGTGGTTCTTAATATTAGAAATAATCTAATATGCCGGTTTTCCTAATGATAGATGTTAATTTATAACAGGGGTACTGTTACCTTGGTCGTCCTTAAATTCTTTCTTAAGGGCGCCACTGGAAGTATTAAACGGTCTTCCAGAACCGGGTCTTAATGTGCAGGGTCGTTGTAAAATTTATTTGTAAGAGAAGGAAGAGAAAGGATAATTTATAATTATTTAACACTTTATTTAAAATAACAATTTTAACCTTTTATTTATTATGTAAACCTTTTTAACTTATACCTTTTACCTTATAATCTTAATAAACCTTATACCTTATGACCTTATACAATTTTTGCCAACTACCTTTGGCTATCACACACACACTCACTCTGAGTCCCCAGGACTTTTATTTTATACACACGCGACTTAACCTAAACCTCCACGCGGTCAACTCGACCCTCTACGTGGCTTTAAACCTAAGCTATATCTCGTGCGGTCCCCTGGACCCTCTACGCGACAAAACCTTATTTAATTAATTCACGCGGTTCCCGAAACCCTCCACGTGATTGTAAAACCTTAACATTTTTAACACTTAATTTTCATTATTACTCTTTTACACGCACACATTCTTTTAACCATTTTCCTTTATTTCAAATTAACCAATATTAAAATCCTTATACCATTTTTAAATTACTAATCAATTATTATACATAATTATTTACAACCACTACCGTATTCCATTTCACAATGAATTGATAAATTTTATTAAGCCGATTTTACACACTTACATTTCATCGCCACTATCAAAATACTCAAAGTTGACTATCAATTTCGACGTTAAATTCCCGGCACATTCACTAAGAATAAATTAATTGATTTTATTTCTTTTAATTATATTCGATTACCCGGGAAAAAATCATCAGACCTGATCATGCATGATCATGTGTTAATCTCATGCATGATCTTGCATGAATATTCGCCAGCTATCAGCATGCGTGATCATGCTTGGTCAGGCATGATTATACTCTCTCATACATGATCACGCATGCTGATAGCTGGCGAATATTCATGCAAGATCATGCTTGAGCAAGCATAATCATGTTTGACCAAGCATGATCAGGCCTGCTCAAACACAATCCCTACCATTATTTAAAAAAAAATAATTGAAATAACGATAATTCAACTTTAAATTAACTTATTTTGCTAGTATTGTCGTATAGTTAATGTTTACTGGCTGAAAAGTAATATTGAAATTTTACCCGTGACGGGTCTCGAACCCACGACCGTTGTGTTATGAAGCACGTCCGCTGTCCACTAGGCTGTCCTGTCTCGTTCAGTTTATAAAGATTTTTAACACGTTTTGAAAACTCAGGGTTATAAAAAATAAAATATTATTGGAATTCAATTTAGATTTGTTCGTTAGATTTTTTTTAATAATGAATGAAAAGAATTCTGGTTATAAATTACAAGCAAATCTAATATTTAAATTAATCTTCATTATTAATTGAAAAAAGAAAAAATGTAATTTTATTGATTATTATTATCAATTTCGCAAAACTTTATTGATTCAATTCTTCAATTAATTAAAAAAAAAATGTAATTAAATCTATTTTTATTATTTTTTGGAAAAAAAATTAATTTTAATTATTAACTGAATCAATAATTATTAATTGAATTCATTTTTATCATCGATAAAAAAAAAAAATAATAAATCTAACTACTGTCGTCAAAATAAAAATAAGTTTTTTATTATTTAAATTTTTTCATCAAAAATATGTGATTATCCCTCATTAAAAACTTTGATTAAATCCGATTGAAGCTCGATCGGATTTTGATTGTATTTTTTTGCATGATCAGATATGACTTTGCATGAATCATGCTTGATCGTGCGTAATTCATGCGTGATCCATACTTGATTATGCTTGGTCTTGCCTGAATCATGCTTGATCGTGCGTAATTCATGCGTGATCCATACTTGATTGTGCTTGGTCTTGCCTGAATCAAGCCTGATCATGCATGCTGATTTTATCCTGAAGGGGATAAGTCGTTGATCATTAATTAGACGATAATAATGAGTTACATCTTTTTGAATCACTCAGTATAGAGTCCAAAAGGTTACAAATTTATAGCAGAGCAGAAATTCAATGAAAACTATTTACTTCTGATATTTATAAAACTATAAAAATAAATAGATTTACAGTAAAATTTATTTTAATTAACAATACTGAAAATTATGGATCAATAAAATTTTTTATAGAAATGAATAAAATTGTGTGTTTTATTTTAGAGAAATTTGTTATTGAAAAAAAGAAATTTTTTTTAAATTAAAAACACCAAGTTAAAATAGATCATATAATTCCTATAATTGAAAGTAAGAAATTAACTTTTTTTTTATTATAAATCAAGTGAAGATGATAAGTCACGTATTGCGTATAAGGAACTTTGTATGTGATAATTTGAAATTATTAAGAAATAACTTTTAGGTGTTTAATATTTTATTTGTAAAAAAATTTTATTTTTTTGTAATTAGTAAGTTAATATATTGGAGATAATTAATGAAATAACATGATTTTACTGTTTTAATGTTCTTGCATGACTATAATTTCGTATGAGTATGAATCCGTATAAATATACCCAACCATTCAAACTCATAAGAACTCTTGTAAGTACATGCATGATCGATTCAGTGACGTAAAAAATGGTTGAGCATGACCAGTCTTGACCAAGCATGAATTGTGTACGACCATACAAAATCATGCGTAATCATGCAAGCTCATATATGATCGTATAAAGCACGCAAAAAATAATTGTGCATGATCAAGCTTGATCAAGTCTGATTATGCATACTCATACAAAGCTATACTCGGTCAGGTAGGCTCGAGCTTGATCATTCTGGCCGCTCGAAAATAGACATGGATGGTCATGTATGATCATGGATGCCCATTCAAAGCCGTGCGCAGTCATGCATGATAGTCTTGACTGTGTTAAGTGTTATCGTGCATGACCAGGTTTGACCAAACATGAGTTGTGTACGACCATACAAAGTCATACGTAATCATGCAAGCTTATATATGATCGTATAAAGTACGGAAAAAATAAATGTGAATGATCAAGCTTGATCAAGTCTGATTATGCATACTCATACAAAGCTATACTCGGTCAGGTAGACTCGAACTCGATCATTCTGGCCGCTCGAAAATAGACATGGATGGTCATGTATGATCATGGATGCCCATTCAGAGCCATGCGCAGTCGTGCATGATGGTCTTGACTGGGTTAAGTATTATTATACATGACCAGGCTTGACCAAGCATGAATTGTGCATAATCAGGCTTGATCAAACGAAAATCATAAATGGTCATGCAAGAACAAGCTTTATTATGCAAGCCCGTGCACAATCTTTGAATTTCTATTGTACATGGTCGTGCACTGTCAAGAATGACTGTGCATGAATCATGCAAGTTCATGCATGATGGTATATGACCATTCATGATTGAAATATATGGTTGAGTAGGACTTTGCACAACCTTGCATGATTCATGCATGCCCGTGCCTGATTCATGCACGATCATACATGATTCATGTATGATCATGTCTGGTTCATGCTGGATTAAGCATGGTCTTGCATGCTGATTTTTTCCCGGGTAATTAATTTATAATTCAAATTACTCTAATATTAATGATAAGATTATTGACTAGATTAAAATAATTTTCCGGCATGCTGTCTCTTGAAAGGCCTGAAAAATTCCACGACGCAGTAAATCCGGCCACGTTGCCTGGATTTTTCTGGAAGCGTCAAGAACACTCGATTGTTTAGCGTCTGGCTAGCGAACTTATTTCCACGTGATTAATTAATAATTAATAACTAATTCACCTAGTTTGGCCTAGTCGCGATGATCAAATTACAGACACCACGTACGATTTGGATGACTATTTATTTGATAATGCCGGCCCATGCCTAGAATTAGTTTAATAAATATCTGACGATTTATTTACAGCTACGACTTGTATTTTGTCCTCGTCTTGGTTCTGTCCAGTTGGCGTGACTCTGGGTTATCGATACTGGTCTGAATCGTCTCGTGTTCTTTTCCGTGTTACGTCTCGGTACTCTCGCAATTTGTATTCTTGATTTTATTACTCCAATACCTGTTTATTCAGATGAATTAATACTGAGATATTAAAATATACCGGCTAATGGCCTGGTGTCTTGATAAATAATGTTCTGGAGTTATCGCTTGGTTCCACAATGCAAAGCCAAGTCCGACTTAGATAGTTACCTGCTCTTCGGGTAGTCAGCAGTCCTATGCGTCTGGATGGTGACCCGGTCCTGCCGTCTCTGTGTCTTTTCTCCTGCTGTCTTACACTTTTAATAATTCCAGTCGGTTGTCTTCGGTCATTATCGGAAAACTACCCCTCTACCTAATTATTGTTGGGCTTCGCGTACTAGCATTTTCGATTAGCGCACCAGGCGACAAGTCGAAAAACTCACTCAATTGCTCGGTTGGGGTTACGGGTAGGGTGCATATTGAAATATTTCCCTATGGGCTCGCCGTACTCAGTTCACAAGATGTTAAATGGTTCGGAACATTAAGGTTCTTTCTTTAACTTAAATCTCTTGGATTCACACTTGACTATTAAACTTAAACTTATGGTTTTACACTTTGGATTTATTGAGTCTTTAGCTCAGATGAGTTCGGTCTGAATCTCCGACTCCAGCAATTCACTCGGACGAGAATCGCTATTTTCACACTTAACAATTATTATTAAAAATCACCCACGCCTCCTCGTGTTTTACGCTAGCGGTACTTCCCGTGTGGGGTGATTTTTGGAATAGAAAATATAATTTTGAAAAGACAATTTCGAATAGAAATTTTTAACGGTAACAAGTAACTTGCCACGCCTCCTCGAGTGCAATATCGAGACGATCTTCCCGTGGGATTTTATAGTAACTTGACTGTTTAGATTTTATTTATGAAACTGAACAAATCGGTTTAATAGAAAATAGAAAAAGAGGGTTGCCTAAACGTAACTCGGTTTAGAACTCACGCGGGCCAGCAAGGAAGATACATTAACTTCTCACGCGTCATAGGCTGCCGCACCTTGATGTTCGTTGTTTGTATCACCTCGGTTCGCGGTTCTGGAGGGAATAATTTAGAATATATAATTGAATGAATTTAGAGTACAGTCTAGTGTAATTCCCTTATTGGAGGAAACGTTGACGACGTGCAACGAGGTGTTGGCCGAAGTTGCTGTCCCTAAAATTGTCAACGCTGCACTTTACAGCAAGCGCGGCAAAGAGATAATTGCATAAAACTTTTCATCAACAACATTTGCAAAATTGATTGAAAGAAATCAATAATTTCCATCAACTTAAAACAGTATTTTTTTCAAATTCATAGTTGTTTTTATCACATACATAGACGACTTCAGCTCCATCTCTTATTTTTTACTGTAATCTCACATTTGGTTTCATCAAATACATCGTTTTTGACAAATATTTCTATAGCAAGCCTAAAACCGTAAAGTCTTTTATTCAAATCTCCCTATGAACTTGTTTGAATTTCCATGTTTTTGAATCAATTGAAATTCAGTTGACTCAAGTTCGGATAGGCCAGATACGCAGCGTATTTCGGAAGAAAACACGATTTTTATCAGTGTATATATAAGCAGATATAAAGATTTATATCGAAACAGATATACTTATATCCAAGCACATATAAGTACATAGAGTTATATTTGTTTAAACCCAACTGTATGTACGTAGATATATAGATGCAAAAATAATTCATATCCAAGCAGATATGCGTATATTAAATATAGAGTTTTTTGCTCTAATTATACACGAATATCTGAGTTATATACGAAAATTAAAAATTTGTATTTTTCTTACTGATTTTGATATATACGTTATTTTTAAATCATATACTTGATATTGTAATGAATAAATAAAATAAATCAGTTTGATCAATGTTTCTGAAGTATTCATATATTTTTTTTCGACTTAAATATCAATTGACTTTTAAAATATGTTATACATAGGTTCATCAAAAGCATTAAGAGGTAATAGCAATAAGATCCAAGATGTGAGTAGGTATTGTTTTTAGAATGGTCTAAAGTATAATATATTTATACATACATTCATTAGAATGTAGTGAAACTTTTTTTAATGTATGTACTTGAATATATTTCTTTAAAGATTGACATTTACGCAGATCTGCTTGGATAAACTTATATATTTGTGGATATAGCGATATCTGTTTGGATATCTTTTGATATTTTAAGATCTGTTTGGATATACTTGGATATAGTGAGCTCTCTTTGGATATTGTCAGATCTCTTTGGATCCGCTTGGATCGTGCCAAAATTTGGATCTAAGGATATAAATCTTTTTTCTTTAAATCTAAACAGTTATAACATACTTAATCATTATTTAATTTCTTTTATATTATTTTTTGTACTTTAAATATTAAAAATACTCTGATAAAAATCGTGTTTTCTTCCGAAATACGCTGCGTATCTGGCCTATCCGAACTTGAGTCAACTGAATTTCAATTGATTCAAAAACATGGAAATTCAAACAAGTTCATAGGGAGATTTGAATAAAAGACTTTACGGTTTTAGGCTTGCTATAGAAATATTTGTCAAAAACGATGTATTTGATGAAACCAAATGTGAGATTACAGTAAAAAATAAGAGATGGAGCTGAAGTCGTCTATGTATGTGATAAAAACAACTATGAATTTGAAAAAAATACTGTTTTAAGTTGATGGAAATTATTGATTTCTTTCAATCAATTTTGCAAATGTTGTTGATGAAAAGTTTTATATAATTTTATATAATATATTATAGTGGTGAATCAATCATATGATTTACTCAATAATAATACAAATGACTTTGAAATAATCGGATACTTTCTGGCCACAAGGAACTTGTACCACTGACTTAATTTTATTTCATTTTTATATGACTACTAATTTACTACCTGCAATGTACTTTCGTAATTGAAGAAGTTAAATATATCATTGATTGTGTGTATCTAGAGTAAATGATTACACTGAAAAAAAAAAATTACAGGAATTTATTATCTTAGAATATTCAAGAGCATGAATGGAATACAAAAATCACTTTTTCTATTATCTAAAGCATCCCTCGTGGAAAACGTTTATAAAAAAAATATAGTAATAATACATAAAAATTATATAAAATATGTGTAAAAAATACATTTCTAATAGCTAACTTTTGGCCGATTTTCGTATATATTTTACACATTTTAAATGTAACTCAAATATATTAAAAAAAGGATGGAAGGAGCAAAACGAGGTACTTAAGGAAATACTAAGTTCTTAAGAGTTCGAATACTGTAAATTTTTTTTTTCAATGATATCCAAAATAAATATGAGAAAAAATTTTCAGAGGCCATTAAAAAAAAAAATTTCATTTTCGCGGGCAAAATAGGGTATCTTCTAAAAAAAGTAAAAAGAAAAAAATTTTTTGGATATTAAATAAATTCAATTACATTAAATTTTCTTGTAAGTAATTTACATAAAGAAAAATTACATTTCACATAATTATTAGATGCAAGGAAAAATTAAAAATTTTTCAATGGTTTTTATCATAAAACAAAAGTCATTAACATTTTTTAACTGGCACTTTCGATTTTCGAAAAAGTTTAACAAAAAAAATTCAAAACAATGATCAATTACATTTACAAAAGTGAATTCCGAAGGTTCAAAAAAATATAATTTTTGTTTTTTTATGAGATTTTGGGAGTCCTCTATTTTGCTTCCTCTTTCTCTGTATCTTAGAATATATAAAAAATACATATATGAAAATATAAAAAAAAAAAATATATTTTAAATACATAAAAAATATATAATTTTATTATATTTTTTTTCTTATAGTGTTGGTTGAATTAAAAATATTTTTTTCATATTTTCATAATTATATTTTTTTATATATTTGAAATATATTATTAATATAATTTTTATATATTTTCAAGCATGTAATTTTTATACGCCTTAAGATCTATTTTAAAAATATTTAAATTACATTTAAAATATATACAAAAATCGGCCAAAAGTTAGCTATTAAAAATTTATTTTTGATATATATTTTATATATATATTTATGTATTGTTTATGTATTTTTAATATATTTTTTTTATGAATGTTTTTCATAAGGCACCCAACTCGAATAAGCAGCGGTAGAAGTAGTTCAGTGTTCACCACTAGATCGCACGCAACCTCTTGTGCTGTTCCTGGTTAGATATATATTTCAGAGTTTTTATATTCTATACTTGAAAACAATTCTGGCACGGCTACTTCTCTGTCGTCCGACCCAGTGACAAGTGCCTCTTTTGATGGTAATATAGTATATCCTATATTACAATTTGACAACAATGTCTATTTTTGTTTCTTTGGATAATTTTTTTTTATAATCCAGAAATATAAAGTATGTTTCAGGTAGTAAAAAAAAAAAATTTTTGTATTCAATCAATGTTCTTAAATAATCTAAAAATAATAAATTTCGGTAAATTTTTTTTTTTTTTTTCAATATTCTTTTTTTCTGGATACACTCTGGTTCCATTCTATTCTACAAAGTATTATTTTGATGCAAGATCGATCATTAATGAGTCGACAACTTGAATAAATTGCAGTAACGTTATATGAAATTCGTACAATTTACGGTGTTTTAGAAGAAAGATATGAAGCAATCGAGTTGGAAAAAAATTATATTCTTACGACTCAATGTAAATTTACTCAAATTAAAAAAAAATTAATAGAATATCATCATTTTTTACATCAAATTTAAGTATTGTAGAAACACAAACAAAAGTAGGCGGAATAAAGTCTCTAGTATGTTGACTCAATTACATATATTTTTTAATTGAGTACGTAAAAGTCGTCACAAATACAAATGATATGTTTGCAAGTACACCATGTATTTGTGTAGATAATTCCCTCCAAATACGTGTGGCTTTTCAGCCAAAGTCGTAGCGTGTTTCGCCGTATTTGAAGTCGTGGCGTATTTGGCTCAACTCAAACCAAGTTGACTCAAAGGTTTCTTTTTATCAGTGTAGTTGCATCTTAGCAGATATAACGATGTATACTTGTATATGCTTTGATATAAGCATATCTGCATGGATATCAATTTTTATATATGCATATATGTAGTTGGATCTCAGCAGATGTACTTATATATGCTTAGATATGCGTATATTTACTTATATATCAACTCAATACATCTCTATATCTGCTTATATATGATTAGATCTGAGCAGATATAATTATATATGCTTATATCTAGCAAGATTAGATATTTGGATGTATTTGGATATAAACAGCTATAGCCAGATCCAGAAATATCTGGTTGGATCCAAACGTTTTTTATCGGGTAAAGAGAGTACATATGCAATTGTATTTAAAAAATTATTTATCTGTATTATTTTTTGTTATATATATATATATATATATATATATATATATATATGGGTGATTTCGTTCTAATTGTGATATTCAATGTCCTATATTGTTTGTTCTCACAGGTCATTTATTAATAATCAATTAATAAAATTTTTGTATCAATTGGATAGTGATAAACATATTTCAACATTATTTTTCTATTATATAACTTGCCACTCAGAGAAAACTTACAATATATCACTTGAATGTCAGTACCGTGTCATGTCCATTTCTAGAATTCACCTATAAAGTGTTAATTTTTTTTTGTCGCAAGAAATGATTTAAACTAATCACCTCATAAATTCTAATGTTTATGATCCAACTGAAAAAAATTGGCACATTTTTTGTTTACTGTATTAAGTTAACATTGAATTCCGGTTCAATAACTTTTGTCTTTAAATTTTAACGAATTTTTGAATTTGAATTTGTGTGACTCGAACGCCATGTTCCTTGAGATTTATGAAACGTTTAGTAAACTATCTTGAAAGTACGTCATCTGAGTAGTATTCACAAACACTGAGTTGATGAAAAAGTGCCAAGAGTTCGTGTCATGTTAGAACTTAATTTTTGAAAAGGTATGTCATAAATTGTCTTGTCGTTACCGTGGTATTGATAAACTTCATTAACTATCAATTTTTTTTAACAAAATATTTAATTCTTGTACTTAATACCACTCTAAGCTTTACAGTCAATGAATATTATCAAATATATAACCAAATAATTACAGCTGTTATTTAAAACGAAGCTGTTAGTACCGTGTCGGTCAGTACCATGTAAAATAATAATAAAAATAGCATATAAGTTATAATAATTAGTTGTAAAATTATTTTAATCATTAATTGAAATATTTTTTTTTCTACAGATGGCACAAATACTTCGTGCTATAAAGCTACCTAATACAAATGACAATTAATTTATTCAATGTTTATTGAATTAATTAGTTAATTTATTTTTTAGTAAATTCTATAAATTAAATTATAGTTGCTATAAATTATAAAGTTAATCGTTATTAATCAGCATTAATGTGTTAAATAAACAATTAAAAAAAGAGTTTAAAAAGTGTTACAACAGAATTTATAAATAAATTTAATAATTTTCTCAATTAATATCTACCGAATTTATTTTATATCATTACCATGGAGCGCGAAATTTAAAATTTGTTTCTCGTTCTTGACGCTTCCAAGTTGTAGTAAAATCCTCTCAGATTTTTATTTATACAGTAAAATAGATGAAGAATGTGCATAAAAGAATTAAAAAAGTTAAACTTCAAAATCTTAAAAATTTTAATAAAAAAAATCACAGTTAGAAGGGAATCACCCATATACACTAACGCAAAAAATTAAAGGAACAGAAAAATTTTATAAATTTTTTAGTAATTTTTGGAAGGCTGTAACTTTGTGAAAAATAATCGTATCGAGATTTTAAAAAAAGCATTTCATAGCTTGAAATCTCTAGTTTTGGTGCATTTTTATTAAAACTTTTCAAAAGGTCTGATTATTACGCTAACATGAGAAATACCGCAAGACAAAAAATTTCTAAATTTTTTTTTTTTCCAAAGAGCCCACGGACCATGGAAAAATTTTGTCAACTAAACCAATGCATAGGTCATTTGGCAAATTTATTCAGCTTCAATTTGGCGTTTTTTTTAATCTTGTAGGGCAATTTTTCGCAGAGATATCAGCCTTCAAACAAAAAATGATTCTTTTGGCTTTGATCATCGATATTTCAGGTACCAATGAATGCACAGTAAATTTGAGGGCGGCGTTAAAAACTTAAATAAATTCTCTACAAGACCCGTTCATCATTTTTTGAAAAAAACAATTTTTTTTATTTTTAACATCCTTTAGAAGTAAGTACAAAAAAATGACTTTTTTTGGTTTTTTAGTAAATCAACCGCTACTCTGCAAATATTGATAAAACAAATATTGTTGCCAGGGACTTTTTTAGTTTCATTTGACCCCAATAACCCTATAAATTTTTAAATTGATCTATCGAGCCGTTTTTTGGGGGTGATAGATCAAAGTTTTGCTAAACAATTAAAGGAACAAGTTTTGTTCCTTTAATTGTGTAATCATAATCCAAATGAAAAAATAATTTTTTTTTTCCTTTCTTTCATTTTTGCATTGGTAACTCAGTGAATGTGTAGAAAAGAGAACAAAAACGAAAAATTTTCAAAAAATGTCAAAAAAAAATTTTCGACGCAAAAAAACAAGTTTCAATTTTTTTGATTGCATTGATTTTTTTCGATTTATTCAAGTTTTTAACGCCGCCCTCAAATTTACTGTGCAATCATTGGTACCTGAAATATCGATGATCAAAGCCAAAAGAATCATTTTTTGTTTAAAGGCTGATATCTCTGCGAAAAATTGTCCTACGAGGTTAAAAAGCCAAATTGAAGCTGAACAAATTTGCCAAATGACCTACGCATTGGTTTAGTTGACGAAATTTTTCCACGGTCCGTGGGCTCTTTGGGAAAAAAAAAAAATTTAGAAATTTTTTGTCTTGTGGTATTTTTCATGTTAGCGTAATAATCAGACCTTTTAAAAAATTTTGATGAAAATACACCGAAACTAGAGATTTCAAGCTATAAAATGCTTTTTTTAAAATCTCGATACGATTATTTTTCACAAAGTTACAGCCTTCCAAAAATTACTAAAAAATTTATAAAGTTTTTCTGTTCCTTTAATTTTTTGCGTTAGTGTATATACATATATATATATATATATATATATATATATATATATATATATATATATATATATATATATATATATATATAAATATATATATACACTAGTCCCAAAAATTAAAGGATAGAAAAAAAATTCGAAATTTTTGGGTGATTTTCAACATGCTGTAACTCGGTAAAAAATGATCGTAAAGTAAAAATAAAAAAAGCAAATTGTAGCCTCAAGTTTTTAGTTTTCATATCTGGACTTCAATTATTTTTATCATGCTCGGTTCTGGAGTAATCTTAAGAAAACTGACGAAAAAAAAATTTTCAAAATTTTGGCTCGTCTTTCAACAAGTCTATGGGCTTCAATGAATTTTTTTGGATAATTTAACCTAATGACTCTTTTCGGAATTTTTATGCCCTTCAATTTGGCGGGCTCAAAAAGTCTCTACAACAAGTTGGCGCCGAGTTATCATTGATCAAAGTAAAAAAGTCCATTTTGGCTTTGATAATCAATAACTCCAAACGTATTGGTCGTACAGAGAATGAAAGTAGGGTTTTAAAAACTAGAAAACATTCTCTATAAGATAAAATTAGTTGCTTTTGATAAAAATTTTTTTTTTGAAGCGATAATGTTTATTATAAAATAGGTCTAAATTCGCATATTTAAGGATATTCGGAAATCTTGCTATAACTTTAGATATAATGAATGGACAAAGGATATCGTCGTTTTTTTTTTACAACCTCAAAGTGTCCTGAAAAAACCCTGAAAATTTCAAAGCGCTGCGATTTTTCTTTCTTAGTGTCCCGAAGCTTTAAATTTATCGATTTTTCCAAAAATCTCCATAATTGGTACTTTCTCGGTTTTTGGTCATTTTTTCGATTTCCAAATGTTTTTTTCACCAGAAATCTTGATTTCTTTGATCAAAAGGATTGATTATCGAAAAAAATCGAAAAAAAATTATTTTTTTAAAAAATTTTTTTACTTTTTCAAAATTTTTTTTTTTCAAAAATTTTTTTTCCAAAATTTTTTTTTTTCGTTGTATTTGCAATGATTTATCATTGTCAAAAAAAATTCCTCAATTTTTTTCTACTGTCGGTATGTGTGTAAGAAGCGTAAATTCGACCGTGCAATCTCCATGTAGTACGCTTTGGGAAACGCTAATGCGGGCGGTAAAAAAAAATAGAGGATTTTTTTTTGACAATGATAAATCATTGCGAATACAACGAAAAAAAAAAATTTTGGAAAAAAAAATCTTTGAAAAAAAAAAATTTTGAAAAAAAAAAAATTTTTTTAAAAAATTTTTTTTTTTCGATTTTTTTCGATAATCAATCTTTTTGATCAAAGAAATCAAGATTTTTGGTGAAAAAAAACATTTGGAAATCGAAAAAATGACCAAAAACCGAGAAACTACCAATTATGAAGATTTTTGGCAAAATCGATAAATTTAAAGCTTCGGGACACTAAGAAAGAAAAATCGCAGCGCTTTGAAATTTTCAGGGTTTTTTCAGGACACTTTGAGATTGTAAAAAAAAACGACGATATCCTTTGTCCATTCATTATATCTAAAGTTATAGCAAGATTTCCGAATATCCTTAAATATGCGAATTTAGACCTATTTTTTAATAAACATTATTGCTTCAAAAAAAAATTTTTTATCAAAAGCAACTAATTTTATCTTATAGAGAATGTTTTCTAGTTTTCAAAACCCTACTTTCATTCTCTGTACGACCAATACGTTTGGAGTTATTGATTATCAAAGCCAAAATGGACTTTTTTACTTTGATCAATGATAACTCGGCGCCAACTTGTTGTAGAGACTTTTTGAGCCCGCCAAATTGAAGGGCATAAAATTTCCGAAAAGAGTCATAAGGTTAAATTATCCAAAAAAATTCATTGAAGCCCATAGACTTGTTGAAAGACGAGCCAAAATTTTGAAAATTTTTTTTTCGTCAGTTTTCTTAAGATTACTCCAGAACCGAGCATGATAAAAATAATTGAGGTCCAGATATGAAAACTAAAAACTTGAGGCTACAATTTGCTTTTTTTATTTTTACTCTACGATCATTTTTCACCGAGTTACAGCATGTTGAATATCACCCAAAAATTTCGAATTTTTTTTCTATCCTTTAATTTTTGGGACTAGTGTATTATTTTTCCATTTAATATCTTTTATTTTTACTAGGATGAGAATTACTAATTTATTTGCATGGTTAATACTATTTATTTTTATGCATGTTCACATTTTATCTCGATTTTAGTCGCACTGGTCGTTAGTCTTACAGCGAGGTTTCGGCGCAAATTTTTTATTGAGGTTGGTAGGGGAAGCGTTCCGAGCGAGTTTCAACAAATTGAGGGGAAGAGTGTCACGTAGTGATTCAAACGTGAATCGCTGCGCGCGTTTTCCCATCTCGCCGTGAATTTAACAACACTTCCTAGCTCAAATTAAGCGCATTTATTTATTATAATTTGTTATTATTCAAATATTTATATTATTTTATTTGATTGTTTTATTATGATTTAATTATGAATTTATTGATATTATTGTTTATTATGTTTATATATGTTTTGATGATTATTTTGAATATTATGTACTTAATCAATATTTTCATTTCAGTCAGTAGCACACGTGTTGTAGAGCATACATAAAAATATCGACCGAAGGGAGAGTAAGTCGATATAGTGGGGATAAAAATCGATATTTTTCTCCAGCCACGTGGTGCACTGAAATAATTATTATGTTAATGTTTAAAGGGTCAAAAATTATTATATTTATGTTTATAGATAAAAAATGTTATTTAATTTATCATGATAACATAACTCAGGTCGTATAATGAATTTAAATATTTTATTTTAATTGATAATTTCGGGTCCGAGGTCATTAGAGGGGATAACACGTGAGTGTACCCATCCCTTGGAAAACCGACGCGGAAATATAGTCAGAGAAGAACGGGTTTTTGTAAAGATAGGACGTATTGTTGTCCGTGATTATTTTTGTGAGTGAATTGTTCTGGCCCAGTTGCCGTAGTAAAATAATTTCATAAAGTTTATTTAATTTGGATAATTAGTATTTTTGTTGCATTAAGTCAAAAGCATAGTTTGAGTATTGTTTATGATTAAATAGTTCCAGAAGTAAATTATTATCAACGCCGGAAAGTCAATTGTGTCATCATTTGTTGCATCGGCTATCGCTGGTCCTTTAGTAGAGTTAATCGCGATATTTGTTTGATAAATAATTAAACCTGAGTTATATTGTTATAATAAGTTGAGTTTGTCCGGCGTGCGTTTCAAGTACGTAGACGCGCCGAGCAAATTCCTCAGAGGATTAAACAAGGATAGCAAGTGTGGCTCCTTGTCTTACTCTAGCATTTCATATATTATTTTAAAATTATATTTGAGTATTTAATATTATTTCTCTGGGTAAAATTTATTTTATAATTTGATGGTATGCAACCCAGTGTTGCCAAATGTATATTGAGTACCCGCGTCTTTCTCTTCCCAGAGCAAATAATTTAAAATAAAGAAAAAGATTATTATTATTTTATTCGTTTACAATATATATGTTATATTGAGTTTGAATATTTGTAACATGTATTTAATTCCCCAGTGGATAATTTAATAATATAATTTTATCATTATTATTTGGCTAGATTGAGCACATTATTATTTAGTACAAATTTATTATAAAGAATTAAATATATTAAACAATATTTTGATATTGTAATCATTCATTGAGATTATTTAAATTTCGTAAAAGGAACCCAGTGGTAGCCAATATTTATTTGTTTGTTTCCTGGATATATTTAGTAGTAATTATTCCTTATTATTATTTTTATTCATTATATATTTGTTTGGTTGTCATTCCACTTAGTACATACATTCTCGCTCAGGATTTTGTCCCGTGATCTCTCCCCTGAATTGTTATTATTTTTGTACGTTTTGTAAAAACGGGCTAGCGCCCTCGTGCACTAACCCAGTCTGAGGAGCTGGTTCAGGCACATCAGTATTTTGTTTATAATTATTTATTATTTTTAGTTATATTTATTATTTTTATTTATAATTTGTAATACACTTGGGTGACCACTAGGGTGGTCGATAAAAATTAAATTTTCTCAGGCGGCCCATAAAAAGCTTCTTTTTAGTGAAAAAATACATGGGGAATTTGGTTTTTTCTTTCTAAATAAAAAGAACATGTACCTCAAGATCAAAATTTATTTTTCGATACAGTCGCGGTTTTTTCAAAATATCTCAAGAAATATGCAGATTAACGGAAAAAAACATAGGAACAATTTTGTAGGAAATAAAATTCTTGACAAAAAAGGTCATATTCATTTTTTTCATAAAATGTGTTTTTATGAAGATATTTTAAAAAAACTTCTTTTAGATCTTATGAATTGATGATCCTGAAGTTGGCAAACAATCAAAAATTTTCGGATTTTTTTTTTTCAACAAATAAATTACAAAAAAAAAATCTAAAAATATGCACATGTGGGAAATTAAATAAACTATAAGTGCAATTTTTTAAAATATTTTTTTTTTATCATTTATCATTTTAAATAAATTTCAAAAATTATTAGATGTCGGCTAACTTCAGTATTATATGAATTGAGAATTTTAAGGATTACTAATTTCAAAAATAACATTTTCCTAAGCATATAGAAACTATAACAAGCGTCAATGATGGATATGTTGCGAGTTGCGAAGTTGTCAAAATTTAAGAAAAAACGTTATTTTTAAAATTCGTTATCCTTTAATGCTAAATTGATAAGATCTGAAAAGTTTTTTTAAAATATCTTCATAAAACCACATTTTATGAAAAAAATGAATATGACCTTTTTTGTCAAGAATTTAATTTCCTACGAAATTGTTCTCATGATTTTTTCCTTTAATCTGCATATTTCATGAGATATTTGAAAAAAATCGCGACTGTATGGAAAAATGAATTTTGATCTTGAGGCACGTGTTCTTTTTACTTAAAAAGAAAAGACCAAATTCCCCATGTATTTTTTCACTAAAAAAAAGCTTTTTATGGGCCGCCTGAGAAAATTTAATTTTTAACGACCACCCTAGTGACCACATACGATTCCGGGTTTGTTTCACGTCTCCGTCATGAAAATAAAAACGGTTTACGTTATAAGAGTCTTATAAAACGTAGTCTTATAATGAGGTCCTACTGTATCTAATTGTTGACTTATATTTAATATAAAGTCAATAATTTTTTGGTGGCGCTTGGGATGTAGCAGAAAATGTAACTGTTTAAATTTATGTTTGAGTATTTTCATCAACGATTTTTATTGCTAATACCGCGCTAAGAAATAAATTTCTCTTAATACTAAGAAATCTTCAATCGTTTGTTTCATGGTATATATATATATATGTATATATATATATATATATATATATATATATATATATATATATATATATATATATATATATACACCCGTGAAAAATGAATCATGCATGGCCATGTATGAATGCTGAATCCCGGAAAAAATAGCCCTGGAAAAAATAGCCCCGGAAAAAATAGACCGGAAAAAATAGACCCGGAAAAAATAGCCCTAGAAAAAATAGACCGAGAAAAATACTGTTGATTTAAAATATTCTATTTTTTACCATAAATACAATAGTAGCTATCAAATTATTGAACAATTTCCTAATAATTGATTGATATACAAACATTTTTATTTGTTTATTACAATCAATAATATAACAATTTAGTAATGACAAAACACAACGAAGTATTATTTAAACTCCTTAATGATAATCAATGTACGTTTTAGGTTCTAGAAAATTAAACATTAATAATTTAAAAATAATTTTAATCAGTTCCTATAGTCTAGTCGAGAAGTGAGTTTTCTGCGAAAAATCGTTAAACCACTCTTAAAAATATGGCGATTGGTGCATTGGATTCAGAATTTCATTCTGAGAAATGGGTATTTTTTTTTTTATCCGCCATTAAAAATTCCATTTGTTATAAACAAAAAACGAAGAGACAAAAAGGGAGTCTCCGTTTTTTAGCTATAACTTCAAAAGTATTAAAGATAACTGAAATTAAAAAAAAGATCCTAAAAGAGGAGAAAATTTCAGTTAAAAAAGTCTCGACTCCCCCAGTTGTAGCTCCATTATTTATAATTTTAATTTGACGTTGAAAGTTGGGCTCCGCGCGGCCGTTTCGGCGCCTGCGCGTCGTCGCCGTACAAAGTATGCGACATAAAATAATTTTTTTATAACATAAAATATTAATTTAAAAATCTGAAAAAATTATAGTGTCATCTAGACACCTGAAGGAATATAGCCCCGCAGAAAAAAAATTTTTAGCTCGATTTTTTGTAAAAGTTATTTGATTGTTAATTAACAAATTTTTCAGAGACTTGAATTTTTATAAAATCTCTTAAAAATGTTTAAAAAAAGTGTCTATAAATTTTTTTCTCTTGGGAGCTCTTTTTATATGAATAATAAACAAGATTCCGTTGTAATAGTTTATAAAAGTTTTTTCATTTGTTTATAATGATTTTCAAAGTTATCAAAAATTGAAATATCCGGCTAATGTTATAAAAAAAATTTTTTTCCAAAATCTGTAAATGTGGTTGTTTTTTGTATTCATATATTGCGTTTAGTAGCTTAGCTAAAAAAATTTTTAACATGAATTGTTTAAAAAATTTTTATAAACAAATAGACAAATTGAAAATTTTTGAAATATTTTTTTTTTGTCATTCTGTTGTCTTAGTAAAATAATGATTTTTTAAAAAAAAAATTTTTCCTTAAAAAAATTTTTTAATTGTTAATAATTGTTTTTGTCATTTATCCACCGTTTAAATTATTTATTAAGAAATCATTTTTTTTAAAAATCATTATTTACAATTCTCAATATAATCATGAAAAAAAATGTTTTTTTTATTCAAATTTTCATTATTGTTTATTTTATAAACAATTTGTTATAAACAAATTTTCACTTTCATTATATTTTTTTCCGTAGCTTTAAAAAATTACAAATACAGCCGTGTGCATTAAAGTTGTGAAAAAAATTTTTCTCTATTTTTTATTGAATTTTAAAATACTTTACCCAATCAAAGTTGAAGCAGTCAACTATTTTATCTATTTATAAATTGCTATAACTTTTAAACTATTGAAGATACGGTCTTAGACATTCAAGCCGATCTTTTAGACAATTTGATGATTTATATAATAAATTTTTCAAATGCTCGATATCTATTATGGTTCAATTTTTATCAGCATTTGTTTATAAAAAAATGCTTTAATTGAATCTTTAAACTATTATATCTTTTAAACTATTGAAGTTACGGCTTTTATGATTCAAGACAATTTTATAGAGTAATTATTGGACTACTTAAAAATAATTTTTTTATATTTTTAATTTCATTTGTTTATCATTTTTTTTTATTTATTCAAATTATTACACGGTTAAGGGTACGTTTTATGGATGTTATTGACTTTCTACTCCTGACTGACACCAATAACTAATGTTGTTCTTGCTATTTCCATTTAGTTTTGGAGTTTTCAATTTATTACTGAACGTTTGTCAAAGCGAAAACTTAAAATTTTTGCCAGTAGTGCAGCCTGGAAGAAATTTACAGAATTGAATGAACTTTTTACAGAAAAGCCGCCTTGACAGTTAGCAAGTATAGATTTCCTGACTAAAAATATCTTCATGGAACATTCTGTTGTGTGTGTGAGTATAAAGTCAATAACATCCATAAAACGCCCTTAACCGTGTAATAATTTGAATAAATAAAAAAATGATAAACAAATGAAATTAAAAAATATAAAAAATTATTTTTAAGTAGTCCAATAATTACTCTATAAAATTGTCTTGAATCATAAAAGCCGTAACTTCAATAGTTTAAAAGATATAATAGTTTAAAGATTCAATTAAAGCATTTTTTTATAAACAAATGCTGATAAAAATTGAACCATAATAGATATCGAGCATTTGAAAAATTTATTATATAAATCATCAAATTGTCTAAAAGATCGGCTTGAATGTCTAAGACCGTATCTTCAATAGTTTAAAAGTTATAGCAATTTATAAATAGATAAAATAGTTGACTGCTTCAACTTTGATTGGGTAAAGTATTTTTAAAATTCAATAAAAAATAGAGAAAAATTTTTTTCACAACTTTAATGCACACGGCTGTATTTGTAATTTTTTAAAGCTACGGAAAAAAATATAATGAAAGTGAAAATTTGTTTATAACAAATTGTTTATAAAATAAACAATGAAAATTTGAATAAAAAAAACATTTTTTTTCATGATTATATTGAGAATTGTAAATAATGATTTTTAAAAAAAAATGATTTCTTAATAAATAATTTAAACGGTGGATAAATGACAAAAACAATTATTAACAATTAAAAAATTTTTTTAAGGAAAAATTTTTTTTTTAAAAAATCATTATTTTACTAAGACAACAGAATGACAAAAAAATATTTCAAAAATTTTCAATTTATCTATTTGTTTATAAAAATTTTTTAAACAATTCATGTTAAAAATTTTTAGCTAAGCTACTAAACGCAATATATGAATACAAAAACAACCACATTTACAGATTTTGGAAAAAATTTTTTATAACATTAGCCGGATATTTCAATTTTTGATAACTTTGAAAAATCATTATAAACAAATGAAAAAACTTTTATAAACTATTACAACGGAATCTTGTTTATTATTCATATAAAAAGAGCTCCCAAGAGAAAAAAATTTATAGACACTTTTTTTAAACATTTTTAAGAGATTTTATAAAAATTCAAGTCTCTGAAAAATTTGTTAATTAACAATCAAATAACTTTTACAAAAATCGAGCTAAAAATTTTTTTTCTGCGGGGCTATATTCCTTCAGGTGTCTAGATGACACTATAATTTTTTCAGATTTTTAAATTAATATTTTATGTTATAAAAAAATTATTTTATGTTGCGTACTTTGTACGGCGACGACGCGCAGGCGCCGAAACGGCCGCGCGGAGCCCAACTTTCAACGTCAAATTAAAATTATAAATAATGGAGCTACAACTGGGGGAGTCGAGACTTTTTTAACTGAAATTTTCTCCTCTTTTAGGATCTTTTTTTTAATTTCAGTTATCTTTAATACTTTTGAAGTTATAGCTAAAAAACGGAGACTCCCTTTTTGTCTCTTCGTTTTTTGTTTATAACAAATGGAATTTTTAATGGCGGATAAAAAAAAAATACCCATTTCTCAGAATGAAATTCTGAATCCAATGCACCAATCGCCATATTTTTAAGAGTGGTTTAACGATTTTTCGCAGAAAACTCACTTCTCGACTAGACTACTAATCAATTTTTCAAATATAATAACTTATTTTTAAGGATATTGACTAGTTTTGTAAATTAATCTTCTGAATTTTTTTGTTTATAACATTAATTATTATTAACTGAATGAATACTGACGCTCAAGAACATTGAATTAATGCTTTTTAGTCGCGTAATGTGAATTTATAGATTAAAGAACTCGCTCATGAATTACATTCGATATTGACTCCAAATGACTGGGTATATCTGATGACGAATTGATAAAATAATTATTGCAAATTATTTTCAAACGGTCTTGTCTCATCTGTACTGATGAAGATTTTTTTTTTCTTTGCACATGACCAGTTGTCTATAATTGTCTGTAATTTTACTTCATCAGTCGCAACTTCATTACGCATTTTATTGATTAATAACCAAATGGATGGTTGATGGAGACCAACGATATGCTTAAACCGATTATTCCAACCTTCAACTATATTATTAGTACCTTCACCACCTTCTAAAGCAGTATCAAAAACGTTCCAAATTTCTGGTGGAAATAATGGTGGAACCTTAGTTAATGGTCTGTTTGTTTTCTTATATTTAATTTTGGTTCCATTAACGTAAGTTTCATCAAAATACTTCAACAAAGACTCTGCCATAGGAGGGACAATTTCTTTTAAATGTGACATGCCAGCTTTGACATCTTTCAATGGTAGATATGCTAAGCTATCAACTTTCGCGCAGAACTCATTAAACTTTTTATTGGTTAAATATTCATTTTTTAATCCTAAACTTGATATATGACGATAAGTTGACTGACACAAGTGGTAAAAACATCCACGTACACAAACTTCATGATCAAAAACATTTTGAATTGCTTTTATAACTGTACGCTCAAAATCAACGTGAATCACATTAGGTGCTATATCAATAATACGTTGTAAACAATGGCGTTGTATGATATTAAACATTTCTTCATAAATGAAACGGGTTTTTTTTTCTAATAATATATAAACCGCAGTTACAAAAATCTCTTTAACTTTAATACGTATAACATATAATTGTTGAAATAATGACGGGGCAAGCTTAAAATTGCCGTCCATAAACCATTCTGAAGCCGCACCGAGATATTCCAAAAAACGGTCAGTAGCGAATATTATAATTCTTCCATTGCCAGTATCATTATTATCTTCTAATAAAAATCGACTATCTCCATTTTCACGAGCTCCTTGAATATTTAATCACGGACCTATAAATTATATTATTATAATTTAAGCATTGTCAACAATGAATTTCAAAATTACAATTCAAATATTGTCAATTATACATTACAAAATTATAATTCATATATGATCAACTGTAAATTGTAATCAATTATTACCATCAATCACTAATTCCTGTAAAAAACCAGGTTGTTTTGGGAGATTTTTATTTTTTACATTACCCAGCGTTCTTTTTGCAGACTCTTCCATAGGCATTTTTCGTTTACACGGACTAGATAAAGAAGAACAAGCAGCACTGTATATTGAAGCAGGTTTTGAAGATTCTTTTTTAGCTTTTTTTTTCATCTTTGCATAACTTTTAGCTACTGTTACATCATTGAGATCAGAAAAATGATTATGATTTTTTATACGTTCAGGATCTGTTTTATTCAATGACGTACGAAGAATACCTGGACACTTAAAAACAACAAAAAATTAAATATAATTAAAAGTTTAAAAAAAAACTATACAGAAATTTCTAATGAAATTGGAGTAATAAAAAAAATACTTTTTGTGCACCACCAGATTTGCAACAACGCCATGTCATATAATCCTTACTGTTGGGATTATGGATATGTGACGGTGTATTATTTTCTAATGAATAGAGATCTTATATATATTGGAAGATTTTCTTTTATTGAAATAGAGTTTCAGTAATTTCGGAAGTGTGTCTTAACACCATCAAGGATCAGAGAGAACTAACTGCTTACAACTTTAATACTACAGTTGTCCTTTTTACATCGTGTAACATTTAGTGTTTATGCAGTCTATACAATACTCGAATTGTACCTAGTTTTTATGACTCGTGGTTCGAGTACTTTAAACTATCTTTCTCCGAAGTAATAAAATGAAACCTTTTTCAAGGGTAAAAATGTGTTCACCAAATGTTACTCAAAAAGGAAAACTTTTTCTTTCAGAAGTAAACAAACTTAAAATATTTAAAATATAACATCTTAAAAGAGAATGATTTTTGTAGACGAACGCAATATTTCAACACGCCCCCTCAAAAATTATTTTCTTTTATAATATGAATAGCAACACTATATATATCTATAACAAAATATGATACCTTAAATACAATAGTTGAATCCAATACTTTTAATATTAATCGACACATCTTCCGTTAGTTCTTTGTCTGGAGCGGTTATTACTAACCGTTTACATAGTGATCCGACATTTGCCTTCACGATAAGGGAAACCCAGAAAAACCTTATCAGATCATAAACCAAAACATAATTACTCTTATAATATTACATCTAGATATTATTTATTATTAATAATCAATCTTCCAATCCCATTTTTGTTCTTAACTCCAGGAACTTGACCTTTTGTAGTGGCTTGGTCAGCATGTCTGCAATTTGCTCGCCTGTTGAAATATGTTTAAGAATTATTGTCTTTTTCTCACATTGTTCCCGAGAGAAATGATATTTGATGTCAATATGTTTGGATCATTTGTGGCTTGATGGATTATTAGCTATGGTAATACATCCATTGTTATCTTCATATATTAAGATAGGTTCCTTAGTTTCCAGGTTTATACTTGCTGCTAAAGTTTTCAACCACATTGCCTCTTTGACAGCTTCATACAGCGCCATATATTCAGCCTCTGTAGATGAACCTGCCACAGATGCTTGCCTTTTTGTGTTCCAACATATTGTACATCTATCATATAACTTAAATAAATAGCCCGTTGTACTTTTTCTCTTAGAATCTAAATCGGGATTTTCATTATCATTTCCTCCCCAATCAGAGTCAACATACCCTGTAAATATATTATTATATGTTCCCTGTACATATTTCAATTTTAAATCTATAGTACCTTGTAGATATCTAAGTACTCGTTTCAAACATTGCCAAAGTTCTTGGTTATTTTTATTCATATATCTGCTTAGTATACTTATAGTTAGAGTTAGATCGGGTCTTGTACATACCATTAAATACATTAAACATCCAATGAGACTTCGACACGGAGCATCGTATTTCTCATCGGATTCCAACGCCTTATAATCTAAATTAGTCACTAGCGGTGTACTTACAGGCTTACAATCTGCCATATTAAATTTATTTAATACTGCTTTAATGTATGTGCTTTGATCCAGTGTTATGACATTATTTTGTCTAATAATTCTAATACCTAGAAAGAGTTTAACCTCTTTTAAATCAACTATCGAAAATTTAGTCTTTAAATAACTTTTAAAATTCTTCATTGTATTTTCATTAGCAGTACATATCACTAGATCATCCACATATAATACAATGTAAATATTTTTCGAAACATCTTCTCTATCTAGTATGTACATGCACCGATCTCCATAAGGATTTGTAAAACCTTTTTCTAAAAGAGTCTTTTCAAATATTTCAAACCAACATCTGGCAGCTTGTTTTAGACCGTATAATGCTTTGTTCAATTTACAAACTTGGTTGTCCTTACTTTTTACACCCTCAGGTACTCTCATATATATTTCCTTCTGTAACTCACCATTTAAAAACGCAGTTTTTACATTCATCTGGTGGACTAACAAGCTATGTTGATTTGAAAAAGCTATTAAAAATCTAAAGGTCGAAATTCTTGCGACCGGGGCAAATGTTTCATTGTAATCTACAAGATATTTTTGACTAAAACCTCTGGCAACTAAACGAGCTTTATATTTTGATGGATTTCCGAACTCATTGTTCTTTATAGTAAATATCCATTTGCAATCTACAATATTTTTATTACTTGGTTTTGGTACTAAAGTCCAAGTTTTATTTATTAATAAAGAATCTAACTCATCTTTTATTGCTTGCTGCCATTGTTTAGCATCATTCCTATTCTCAATTTCCTGATATGAATTAGGAATAGGACATACAATGGATTGTGCACATAACAGATAATCTTCAGGTATATCATCTTCATTATATGAAACTTGGCTACGATCTTTGAGTCTATTACTCCGCCTAAGTCCTACACTATCTTTATCTTGAGATGAAGAATTATCGATTTGTTTTTCAAATCTGTCAGTCTGTTTGTCATTAAGTTGAGGTACTGTATTTTGTGTATTTTCAATACTACTATATCTCTCTGTCTTATTATTATTGTCAAGTTTATTACTAGGGTCGTCTACTGAGTTTAACACATCGTTAGGGACTACAGTTTTTTTACCTGAATCGACCTCACCAAGTAATTTTATTTTTGGTCTTGACTCAACAAAACTTGTCTCATCTACAATTACATCTCTTACTACCACATATTTGTCATTCTCCACTTCATATACTCTATACCCATTTGGTTCGTACCCTACCAGTATTCCCTTTGATGACTTTTCATCAAACTTATTTCTACTGGTTTTTATATGCGCATATACGGTTGAACCGAAAACCTTCAGGTATTTTAATTCTGGTTTCTTATTATACCACATTTCATATGGTGTTTTATTTGCATTCAATGATTTGGTTGGTGTCATATTAATTAGATATGTTGCAGCTAAAACTGCATCACCCCAAAATATCTTTTCTAATTTTGCACCAGATATCATTGTTCGCGCCTTCTCTGTGATGGTCCTGACCATCCTTTCAGGTACACCATTTAACTGTGAAGTTCGTGGTACTGTAATATGATAACTAATACCTTTTTGCATACAATAATCCTTCATCTCGTTAGATAAATACTCTCTTCCTATATCTGAATATAAATTTACTATCTTTAAATTAAACCTAGACTCACTCTTTGCTACATAATTTTTAAACATTGTAAATACATCAGATTTATTTTTCATTAAATAAGTTACACAGTAATGAGTGAATTCATCAACAAACAATACAAAATAATTTTTATTATTTATCGCAGAAGGCGTAATAGGACCACAAACATCTGAGTGTATATTAAATAATGGTCTTTCTATATAGTATTTATTTTTAAATTTATTAAATGATAGTCGCGCTTGTTTACCATTAATACAAGCTTCACACAAATCATTATCAGATATTATTTTACTTAATTTTTCTACGTCATTTACTAATTGCTTATTTCTTATTTCATTAAACTTATCTTTTCCTATATGACCTAATAGTTGATGCCATAATTTGTAATCGGAATTAGATACATTATTTGAATAATTGATAAAGCTTTTACTTACAGAAAATTCAAGAGTAAATAGATTGTTCCTCGGCTTACCAGTCATTACCGTCTTACCATTACGGCTTACTGTTACTCCAGATTCGTTGAAGTTTACAGAGTACCCTGCTTGCTGCATCTTGTACACTGATAACAAATTATACGGTACATCAGGACTGTACAGTACATTCTCGATTGTCCCTTGAACTCCTGTATTGCTCGTCAATACGATGGTTCCCATCTTAGTTGCAGTAATGAAGACTCCATTCTTTGCAATAGAAATTTTGATGGGTGTCTTCAGGTCAGAAAAGGTGTCAGCTAGATCCTCGCGGTTTATAAGATGGATTCAGAGGCACCTGAATCTAATAGACAAGAAATTTTATTTTCTTTATTTGCTTTTTGAAGGTTTCCAGCCATAAATGCAAAACCGTCTTCTTTCTGTGGGTCAGCTTGGATGGTCTGAATTGTCCTTGGTCTTTCTACATTTGGTTTGTGCTTTAAACTTTGCAAGTAATAACGGCATTCATTTTTATAATGTCCTCTCCTTCCGCAATGATGACACTTAACATTCTTCTTGTTGTTTGCACCATGTTGCTTTGGCTTCAGGATTCCACGATGATTTTTCAATGGTTTTCTAAAATCTTTATTATTCCGTTTGATGTCATTAGGTTTCTGCTCCACATGAAGAACCTTTTTTACTTGTATCAAGATTTTCATTTACAAGCTTAACTTCATGATCTAATAATCTTGATTTTGCGTGACTCAACGTAATATTATCTTCTGATAAAGTTTCGATAGCCGTTATCACGCCATTGTAAGAAGATGGTAAGGTCATTAATAGTTGAGTCACCTTATCAACTTCTGAGACGGTTGCTCCAGCTGATGTTAACTCCGATATTAACGAATCAAATTGCATAAAATGTTTACACAAATCTGTTTCACCTTCTAATTTTAAATTAAATAATTTCTTTCGAGCACCTAGTTGTTTCGCCACACTTTTACGCTCAAAGATATTATCTAGAACAGCAAAAATTTGTTTTGTCGACGATTCCGGTTTCACATAACTTAAATACGAATCGGACAGATATTCAATTAAAACATTTTTCGCGGTTAATTCCGATTTCTTCCACTTGTTGTCAGGATTTTTCGGTTCCGGTTTATCGATCACATGAATCACTTCGAGTTCACTTAAAAGACTACGGATTCTAAACTTCCATATATTATAATTTTCACCGTTAAAAGGTTGAATGTTTCTTTTTGATTTTGAATTTTCCATATTGTTCATAAAATAATAATTTATTTTAATAATTGAGAAATAGTTGATTATTTTTACTGAGAAACACTAAACCACTTACTTTTAGTTTGCACTCACTAGTTTTTAATTGCACTATGAAATTTAATTTTCTTTTAAGAAAATTTATATTTTAATATTTTTAATTAATCAAGAACGTAACCTGGGCCCATAACCTGTTGGGATTATGGATATGTGACGGTGTATTATTTTCTAATGAATAGAGATTTTATATATATTGGAAGATTTTCTTTTATTGAAATAGAGTTTCAGTAATTTCGGAAGTGTGTCTTAACACCATCAAGGATCAGAGAGAACTAACTGCTTACAACTTTATTACTACAGTTGTCCTTTTTACATCGTGTAACATTTAGTGTTTATGCAATCTATACAATACTCGAATTGTACCTAGTTTTTATGACTCGTGGTTCGAGTACTTTAAACTATCTTTCTCCGAAGTAATAAAATGAAACCTTTTTCAAGGGTAAAAATGTGTTCACCAAATGTTACTCAAAAAGGAAAACTTTTTCTTTCAGAAGTAAACAAACTTAAAATATTTAAAATATAACATCTTAAAAGATAATGATTTTTGTAGACGAACGCGATATTTCAACACTTACAAATTCTCTTTTCTACGTACATATAACCTTCAAAAATTATTTTATATTTTCCTTTATTTGTCTTAATTATTTTCCATTGTTACATTAATATTATTAAATATAGAACTTATTAAAAAAAAAACTGAAATTTATAATTATCTGCTAGTTCAATATTTAGTGCTGGTATTATTAGGAGCTTAATGAAACTTTATATGCACAAATTCATATCACGAAATCAAAAGTTAATTCAATGGCTGCATTCGTCTTGAACACTTACAAGCACTTACACGCAGTCAACTTATACGTATAGATATACATTAACAGCTAGAATACTATAAGATGCGGAACTTACGGCGCTCAAAGCGTCCAAAACTAATGCAGCCAATGTATATTGTAAATTAGCTTTAATAGCACAGTTTGCTTAGCAAAAGTTTACTTTACCAAAATTTCCTTGAATTTTTCATCGAATGTTCGTCAACTTCGGGCTTTTCCGTTTTTGACGACAATTTAGATACAACTTGCTATACAATTTAACGTAAGCTTACTACTCAAATTAGAATGCTACTTTACTTCAAAAGTTGTATACAAATTGTCATCAAAAACGGAAAAGCCTAAAGTTGAAGGACATATGACAAGAATTTTAAGGAAGCTTTTATTATTTCCGGGATCCTTTAATCTTTCCAACGTTATCTTATGAAATCTACTTAATCGACGGCTGAATAATATACTTTCTTGAACAATTGATTAATAAGCCCTGATAGCCAGTGTTTCTCGTCCAAAAGTTGGTATTCATTAGTTTGCGACCAACTTGACGACAAGCTGTCGACAACTTTACCATTTACAACCTTTGGCTACAAGTTACCGCCAACTTTCTTAGAAAGTTGACGCCAGTATGGAGCCGCAACTGGATTGCAGGTTCCTGAGAAAATTGAAGGCAACTTTCCGTCAACTTATGGATTGCTAACTTCTGGCCACCAACTTCCTCAGAAAGTGTCAATCAAGTTTGGAAGTATCAACTTTTGCGGCCAACTTAATGTCTAGTTGCAGCTGTAAGTTTCACGCCAGTTTCTTGCCAACTTAGCTATCAGGGAGAATTGAACAATTAATTAATATAATTAATTATTAGTATATAATAGACTATAAGATCAAACTACCATCCAGTGATTACCAGAGTTAAGCAGCATCGACGTGGGTCATTAATTGGGCGGGTGACCCCTTAGTTAATAATAGTTCACCGATAGTATATTTTTTTTTTTTTTTTTTTTTTCAATTTGAATTTAACCAACAATTATATTGATGAAGACAACAAATGCTAATGAAATTACTTAACTAATGATTTACAGATATTTTCAATGAGATTTAAAAAATGACTATATTCGTTCATGCATGTGTTATGTCCGACTATTATGTATTTAACTATTTGGTTGCGTGGATTAGGCGTTCGGACTAACCAATGCAATTTTCGGCTCGAACGTTTAGTTCAAGCCTTAATTTATTTTATTTTGGGATACGTTTCGATGTGAACTTTCTTTAATTTCTTTATCTTTAATTAAACTAGAGATAGTTTTACGGTAGATGAATATATGATTTTGATAATCAATACATACAATTTAAAATTAATAGCATCCTTATTTACTCTTAAGATTTTTGAGACTGATTAGAAAAATTGTTAAAATTGGAGAAAGAAAAGAGGTCAATTGTAACGGTCTTACCTTTGCGCTGATGAGTAAATATATGTATAAATATATATTTTATCTTCTCTTGGAGGTAGTACTCGCGTTGTAGACCCTTGATTTGGCTGTTAGCTTCCGATGACTGCGGTCTCCGGATAAGGGGATGAGGTGATGACTTATTATTTAGCTTATTTTATGAATAATACACCGAAAGTTATTGTCACTTATGCCTTTTCTTTATTTTTAAATTCGAATTCAAGATAGATAATAAAGATTCCTTTATTTTTCCTTATAGAAAATAGAGCTGATACTCTTTATAGAAATATCTTTACTATTTTAATCATTAGTTAATTACACTCAAAATTTTACACAAAGTTTTACACTGCTTATTATTTTGGATAGAAGTTGAAATTTTATAAATATAATATTGCTCACAAATTTTTGAATTACCACTTAACTTATCACTCACAACCAATAACACTTTTATTCTTTTGTAAATTAATGTCTGTTAATATTTCTTTTATTTTCCTGTATAGGAAATAGAGATAAAACTCTTTAAAAGAATTTATTGTTATTTTTAATGTCAAGCATACGTTTGATATTTCTTAATTTTTTTCTTATATTCCTTTCGCGATACAATTTAATAATTGCTTGATTTAAATGATACTCTGAGGTATAAGTATATATGTATATATATATATATTAGGATATATTCTTTACTATTATAATTTTCTTTTCTCTCGCGATGCGATTTTTTATAATGATTTATTTTACTGGTTTAATTGAATTATAAAAGCGACGTGGTCGGTTTTATTTATTATGTATATGTGAGATTTGAGGATACTGCTGTACGTAATAACTGACTCTTTGCTGAGGGGTAACTCAGCTACAAACCGCAATGCAAACCGGTGCTCGGTAGAGTGTTCTTGCACTTGAAAATTTTGAACGTCGCAACCATGGGGTCCGAGTTTAGGGGAAGGGGAAATTTTTAGTAAGTTGCATCTTGAGAGATGTCCCGTTGACGGAACTTAATTTAAGTCAATGCTAATTGTGCGCATTAGAGCAATCTTAGCTGATGATAAGTGGGGACTTACGAATAAGAGAATGAAAGACGGAAAAAGAAAGAAGTAGGTAGAATAGTTTTGTTACACTTCATTGAACCCATCCTTGTTTCTCTCAGAGAAAATGGAATAACTATTCCTAGGGAGTGTTCAACATGAATGACTGTAGGAGAAAAATTTGCGAAGTCGGACATAACACATGATTATATCTAATCATATATGATTATGTATGATCAGATCTGGCCAATTTTGATGTATATTTGACTACATATGAACTCATAAATAATTATACAAAATCATTTTTACCGGGTTAAGAATAATTCTTTACTCGTTTTTCAAAAAATTTCAAGTCACGCATTTTAATCCTCAAACAAAACATCTCTAAAAAATATCTTTAGACAAAATATTCGGGTTACAAAATATTCTGACAATAAAATATCTCAAAACATAAATTTCCAGCGGTTTTAAAAATTTTTGGAAACGTCTCTTGGTGGAATAATTGAAAATAAGTCAACATATTTACTTGAAATCGTTGTTTGCCTTTCTTTTCATGCATTTTGTGCGTGAGTAATTACAAAAATAGATCAACACATTTAATTGCATTTGTTATGTGCCCTTTTTCAATTCATTTTGATTATGTGTAACTACGAAAATAGATTAATGTATACGAGCTTACAATCAGGTACTGTGATAAAATATATGATAATAATTCAACAAAACAGGACAGCGTGATATCAAGTACGTTCTCAGTATAAATTAAATAAGTTTCTGAAATATATATTTATATAACATCAGGAAGTAATATAAAAAAAATTCATACTACGTCGATTGCTTCTAAGTCTATTTTTTTCCGGTCTATTTTTTCCGGGTCTATTTTTTCCAGGTCTATTTTTTTCGGTCTATTTTTCCGGTCTATTTTTTCCAGGGCTATTCTTTCCGATTACCATGAATGCTCCATGCATGGCCATGTATGGCTATACATGGCTTGATACGGCCATATATGACTGTGTATAGAAATTTTAACTAAATTAAAAAAAAAATTTTTAATTCGGAAAAAAAAACGCTAGACTTATTGATAACCGCAGCCGCTTTAGTAGGATTCGAACCCGAGATCTTCCGTACGAGAGACTGACGCTTTGACGATTAGGCTATGCGACCGACAGTTACAACAAAGTTTAGTTGTGCTACTTAAGGTTCAAAGAATATAATCATTTTCGAAAAAGCACAATATAATCATCAATATGCTGTTAGTGATATCAAAAAAATTTCTTATTTTTTTAACACTGCAACATCTTGTTTATAAGTAATTGTAATAGTCGAAAAATTAATCATACATGGCCATGCATGACTGTATTTAAAAAGTTTGTATGCCCACGTATGATTCATTTATCACAGGACTAGCGTTTGAGGCGTGCATTCCGGTGAAAAATGAATCATACATGGCCATACATGGAGCATATATGACCGTTCATGGACATACGAACTTTTTTAATACAGTCATACATGGCCATATATGAACCAGACAAGGCCATGTATGGCCATACATGGTTTTGTATGACTGTATATGGCCATGCATGACTGTATAAAAAAAGTTCGTATGCCCATGTATGGCCATATATGCTTCATGTATGGTCATATATGCTTCATGAATGAGCCATATACGGCCATGCATGGCCATGTATGATTTATTTTTCACGGGTATATATATATATATATATATATATATATATGTATTGTGACGTTATTTTTCGTATGGGGGTCAAATCAAAGTGAACATCACAAGCACCAACTGATTTTATTGTATTTACGAGCATGGTAACTCAAGACTTAGAATTTAGCGTACAGATATTAGCGATTTTGATACAGGTTTTTGATTAAGTTAAAGAATTTGATATGGAGTAACGTTTGGCTACAGTTATGGGTTTTTGATAAGAAAAATTAAAGTAAAGATTTAGAATCAGAATTATGGAAATTGAATATGGAATATGGCTTGAGATTTAAGTTTGAGATAATGATAAAGTTTGAGTATTAGTTTACAGTTTTGGAATTTTGAGTATGTGGAGAAGTCAGTGTTACCGTGGAGCGGGACTTGAATTAGATGACACCCGGTGTCATCTGATGATAGAACCTGGTTCTATCCCTATGAGACTTCTTGGTAGATTGCAGAGGTCTAGCTGAAATGCTAGCGCTCCAGTATATAAGGAATTTGATGGATGCAGATTGGGATTAGTTTTGAGTTTTGGTTTGGCAGGCCTCAACAGTAATTTTGTGACCGATGCTGTTGAGGAAGCCATTTGGTCATTTTTAATTATTTTGTCTGACAGGCCTCAGAGGACAAGCTATGGCCACTTGTACCGCTGAGGAAGTCATAGGTCACTTAGTTTTAAGTTTTACGATCCCAGCTGAAGTCTGTTCCAGGAGAGCAACTACCAAAGATATCTATACTCAAAGTCAGGTTTAGTGAGTACGTTTTGTGAGGTATAGCCTCTAGTTACCGATATAGTAGAGTTTGGGAATCGATTTATGGGTTTAGACTATAGAGATCAGTTATAGATAATGATAAGATTTAGTTTGAGGTTTTGGATTTTGATGATTGAGAAACAGAAGTCGAAGGGAGACCTTCGAAGAGCACAGACGTAAGCATTGAGCTCTGGTCGCTCGAAGCGAGCAGACGTGTCCAGTAATGGCGCTACAGTTCATGGCATTGCGGAAAGCTACAGATTCAGGTAATTGTTACAGAAGTATTCTTTAAAACAGTGTAAGACGTTACTCGATATTTTATTCAGCAGTAATGAGGTATGAAATAATTATCATTATTATTACTAATTAATTGAGTCCGAGTCTTGAGATATCATATTACTGTTTTAATTAAAGAAAATATGTAAGATCTGAGAGAATTATGAGAATATTGTTACAGTTTAGAGTCATGTTCACGATTCATTGTTAATATTATTTGATAAAATAATTATAAGAAATATGTTTGACTATTAAACCAATTGTCGTCCAATATACGTCTATATGAGACCCATGTACGTTAGTTTTACTAGTTTTGTTAAAGAAAAATGTTCTAGAATCTCGATTTTATAATTTATTGTTCTAGTTTACTGAATATTAGTTGATTGTTATACAGCTCTAGTAATTACTTAATTTATTTGTAATGTATTGCTACGCATTATTTAGATGTCAATTTACTTTTTGTTAAGATTAAAATTTCATTATTATTAGAATCAGTATTTTGTTATAAATAAGAATTATTTGTACGATGCTACAGTATTTTGTTAATTGTTAAATAGAGATTTGAGATTTATTGTTGTTTAATAAAAATTGCAAATTCACTAATAATCTACATCAATTTGGACTGATGTAACCCGGACCACTCCCTCTCTCCATGAACCTACACACTGAGCGACACCATGGCATACCGTAACTCTGTTTTTAGCTTTCCAGTCTCTGTTTTTGTTTTTGCTTATAAGTTCTGAGCATTTTGTTAAGTTTTAGTTATAGTTTTTTTTATTTAGTTTGCGTGGTTTTGGTGATAACTCCACAGATCCAAAAATTATCCAGTTTTTTTTAGGTAGATTTTTTTAAAAATCTAACTATTGTATTTGTCCTCATGGGCGATTTTACAAGGAATTTTGTCATAAACTATCATAATTAGTTGAATAGAGTTCAAAAATACCATTCGTTAAAAAATTTATATATGTATGTATACATATATATATATATATATATATATATATATATATATATATATATATATATATATATATATATATATATATATATATATATATATATATATATATATATATATATATATATATATATATATATATATATATATATATATATATATATATATATATATATATATATATGTATGTATATATATATATATATATATATATATATATATATATATATATATATATATATATATATTTATGTAATAGAACCGACTTTTGAGGACACCATTGCGTCTACAATTCTTTTCCGATCATAATGAAACTTTCTACACTCATTTTATATGTAATTATCACGGTTAAGTTCGAAGATGGGCTGAATCAGTCGATTAGTTTAGAAGTTATAGCTGTTTGAAATTTTAACGATTTTTCGAAAAAATCAGTATTTAATCACTATTAAAGTCCATATAACTTTAAAACTAAAACTCATAGATAATTTCTGTAAAAAGTATTTTAAAGCTTGACTAATAAGCTTCAATTTGTGACCTTAAACTTTATATTTAGACCATTTCTTCCGATAATTTTATAGCCTTGAAAATTTTAACGGAATCAAAAAATGTTGAAAATATGGTTTTCATTCCACATAAATTATGCTTGTCTCATTAAAATCCAGTTTCGTCAGTTGTATTTTATTGTGCACAAAATAACCTGTAATTTTCACTACTATTTTGTATTTTAAATGTATTTCTTTTATTATTTACGATGTATCAAATGTACCTCTCATCCCAATGATGGTCTTGTCATTACGATAGCGCCCACACTTCTTATCGAACCTTAATGAAATTTACCAAACTTATTCTATAAGTGATTACCTTGATCCAGTTCAAAGATGGGCTGAATCGTTCAGATAGTTTTGAAATTATGGCTGTTTGAAATTTTCATGATTTTTCGTAAAATTCAGTTATTAATCACTACTAAAGCTTATATAACTTCAAAACTAATATTCATATACGATTTCCGTAAAAAGTATCTGAAAACTCGTCTAATAATCTTTAATTTATGACTCTAAGCTTTATGTTTTGACTATTTCTTCCAATAATTTGATAGTCTTGAAAATTTTAATGGAATCAAAAAATGTTGAAAATATGGTTCTCATACCAGATAACTTATGCATTTCCCATTATAAAACAATTTTGTTACGTGTATTCTATTGTGAACCAAATAACCTGTAAATTTCACAGCTATTTCATATTTTAAAAGCATTTCTCTTATTATTTATGATGTTCCAATCGTACCTGTACGTCCTATAATTATAACTGATCTTGCCATTGTAACAGCGATTACAATTATGATCTAATACTAAATAAATTTGCAATATTTTTTATTTATGTGAAGGTTAGTTTGGTTCAACGTTTATTACCTATATAATGTTATGTCAAATCAACTATCTGAAGTTCTCTATCGAAAATAATCGCTGTCCTTTTTTACCCTAACTCTTAGAAAATGAGTTTAATTTATGTCATGACTATACACTAACATATATCACAAGATATGTATGTATAAAACTAACTTTTTATATCGATTAATTAAAAAATCTACCTTCCATTTTGGCTACCGAATGGCCTTTTTTTATTTATGCGTGGTTTTGAGATAGTTCCACAGATCAAAAATTTATCGAATTATTGAGATTTACTGGTTTGGTAATTCCAGTGATAAAAATTACCTGGCGCCCGGTTAGTATTGAGACTGGAGGCTAAAAGCAGAGGACGAAGTTGTAGCGCAAAATTTGGCGTATTCATGTACCTTAAATTTTTGTGTTATCATATAATTTCTTCACTCCCTATCGAAAATCTTGTTCTATATGTTAAAATGAAAATTTCGTTTAATTTCAAGTTCTGCTGTAATAATAATTAATTAAACAAATGCCAGGACTGGTTGGTGGTTGGGATGGTGGAAAAATACGCATATTAAAAAATATAACAATATTTCTATTTGTCACAGCACATAATATCACTGGGTTACAAAATTAAATCGTTGATTCAATTTATTAATACTGTTGAAGTGTCTGAGCTCATGATTACGTGATTAAATGAATGCAGATTATAAAATTGATCTCGAGTAAATAATTGAAATAATTAATTTGAATGTAATTGAACACTGAGTTGATCGCAAAAATGTCATGAGAATAAGTAACATGAATTCAGAGGTTACCGAGCGAAGTTAATTATTGAACACTTGAATGACTATTTGTTTAATAGCACAATGCAAGAATAGTTGAGTTCATGTAGTTATAATTGTTTATGATCACTGAATTGAATTGAGTTTAATGAGTTTATAATAAATTACACTGCATTGAATTTATTTTGTGAACACGTGGGAGCATGATTGCAGAGGCTACCGAGCGAGAATTTACTATTATATTATTAAAAATATTGAGCATGTTAATAATTAATTAATTATAGATTGAGTCTTTTATGTTTATAATCACTTGATACAATTATTTATGGTATAAATAAGCACCTGTAATGTTTTCCGTTGGAATAACCTCTTGAAAAACGTGGTCGTTGATCGCTTGAATTGTTGAGTTTTTTATTAATTTATTGATGAGCTCTGGTGCCCACAATTGCAAAAATAATTATATTTTTGATGAGCTTGATGATCACTTAATTGATTTGAATTAATGTTTTTATTTAATTACTCGAGATGAGTGCAAAATGATACGATTATTTATAACACGTGTAATCTATAGAATGTACGTATGCGAAAGATAATAGCGGCCGACTTCTCGACACGAGGCAAGAAAAATTAGATGCGGATGCGCCGAGCTGCGCATGATCAAGTTCAAATTGATAGACGAGGCCCCAGTAGGTGCTGCCTCTTTTTGCCGGAAGTGAAACTATATTTAAATTTAAATATAGTTCAAGTTCGCAACAAAGTTCTTTATGTTGATATTAATCACTGGAACAACGTCGTCGAAGTTTTTCCATGCTAAAAGCACGTAAATTTAGTTTTTTTCCGTTTCAATGAATGAAACTCAGCCCTTCATCTATGTATCGTATCGGTCCAAAATTTTACTTGAAGAGAATTGTATGCTCTGTAAAAAAGCCAGTATCTGCTTAGCTCTGAGTTCAACTCTAGCTTTCCTGTGAGTCTTTAATGTCTAATTTTATATCAAATTGATGGATTTTTGCTGTTAACTCATGAACGGTCGAGTTTAGAGAAAAAAAGTGAATGGCCTTTTTTGCAGGGAATTTAGTTTTCTATAAAAAAGGTTTTATAAGTTATATCTGTAAAACTATTATTTTAAAAAATACCTGAACTTAAAGTTATTTAAATTTAAAATTTCAGCTAAAATTCAATATTAATTGTTTTATAATTAAATAATATTCATATTTTTAGTAGTTTTTCGTCTAATTTTATTTCTTACTTAGCAAAAAAAAAAAAAAAATTTTTTTAAGACATTCAAAATGAAGCATTTAAAATCTATTTTTGTAATAAATTCGAAATATAATGGGTTTTTAAACTCATTTGGATTAATATTTCAGGGTATTTTTTATATTTATGTATTAATCCTTATTTTTCATTAATTACCGATAGGATATTAATTACTAGAATACCCCCTTATTTTTAAAATCAACAAAAATTACATGCTCATATAACTGATTAGCCCTGATGTACCAATAACGAATAGTAATGATATCTCGCAAATGCATATTATAAATAATTCTTAACAGTTCTTTTTACTTACATAAATTTTTGGCGGTCTAATGATTTTACTTAATTAAATATGATTTTTATGTCAGTCTTTTAATGATTGAGCAGCGTTTATTAAACAACTGTAGCGATAGTTCAAAAACTAATAAGTGCTCCTTAATCATTAAAAGACTGACATAAAAATCACATGTTATTTTGTAAAATCATTAGACTGCCAAAAATGTATATAAGTTAGCTATCATTTTTGTTTTAATTCATGATTATTTAGATTTAATAATCAACATACTATCAGTAATTTATAAAAGATAAGGATTAATACATAAATATATAAAATATAAAAAATACCCTGAAATATTAATCCAAATGAGTTCAAAAGTCCATTTTATTTCGAATTCATTACAAAAATAGATTGTAAATACTTCATTTTGAATGTCTTAAAAATTGTTTTTTTTTTTGCTAAGTAAGAAATGAAATTAATCGAAAAACTACAAAAAAAATAAATATTATTTAATTATAAAACAATTAATCTCGAAATTTTGCTAAAATTTTGAATTTAAATAACTTCAAGTTCATGTATTTTTTAAAATAATAGTTTTACAGATATAACTTTCTGAACTTTTTTTACAGTAAACTAAATTTCCTACAAAAAAGGCCATTCACTTTTTTTCTCTAAACTCAACCGTTCATGAGTCAACAGCAAAAATCCATCAATTTAATATAAAATTTGACATTAAAGACTCATAGGAAAGCTAAAGTTGAACTCAAAGCTAAGCAGATTCTAGCTTTTTTACAGACTATACAATTTCTCTTCAAGAAAAACTTTGGACCGATACGATACATAAATGTAGGGCTGAGTTTTATTCATCGAAACGGAAAAAAACTGAAATTACGTGCTTTAAGCATGGAAAAACTTCGACGACGTTGTTCCAGTGGTTAATATTAATATTAAGAACTTAAAATTGAACAAAATTTTTGTTTTAACATATAGAACAAGATTTTCGATGGGGAGTGAAGAAAAAAAAAATTCGTTTCAAACGGAGCACCCTAATATATATATGTATGGGTGATTCCGTTCTAACTGTGATTTTTTTTATTAAAAATTTTAAGATTTTGAAGTTAAACTTTTTAAATTTATTTATGCACGTTATTTATCTATTTTACTGTAAAAATAAGAATCTGAGAGGATTTTACTACAACTTGAAAGTGTCAAGAACGAGAAACAAATTTTAAATTTTGTGTTTCATGCTACGGATATAAAATAAATTCGGTAGAAATTATTTGAGATAATTATTAAATTCATTTATAAATTCTGTTGTAACACTTTTAAACTCTTTTTTCAATCATTATTTAACACATTAATGATAATTGATAACGATTAACTTTATAATTTATAGCAACTATAATTTAATTTATAGAATTTACTGAAAAATAAATTAATTAATTAAATTGATAAATATTGAATAAATTAATTGTCACTTGCATGAGGTAGATTTTAAGTACGAAGTATTGTTGCCATCTGTATTAAAAAAAATTTTAATTAATAACTAAAAATAATTTTATAACTAATTATTAGAACTATATGCTATTTTTATCATTATTTTACATGGTATTGACATACACGGTACTGACAGTTTAATTTTAAATAACAACTGTAATTATTTGGTTATGTATTCGATAATAACCATTGACTATAAAGATTAGACTGGTATTAAGTACAAGAATTTAATATTTTGTTCAAAAAAAAATTAATAATTAATGAAGTTTTTCAATATCACGGTATCGACGGTTGCGTAACAGTTCAACCAAAGACAAAATAACCGCGACAAAATAACCACGACAAAATAACCAACGACAAAATAACCGAATGGCAAAATAACCGACGACAAAATAACCGAATGACGAAATAATCATTCAACACGATAACACCACATATTATTTTCATAACCAACATATTTATTACATTTAAATAAATTCTTCAACATTACGTCTAATATTTAAAATATTTTATTTTTAAATTTAACATAAAAAACAAAATATTGTTACATATCGCAATTTTATTGAATTAATTATCATTCAAAAATCATGATATAATAACATAATAACGTTAGATATAAAACTATATTCAAAATGTTCATACCAATTTTCATGTGATTGTGAGAGTGACACATAAATACATCTAAATTCATCTAGAATTTATCCAAAACATCAAAGTTTATAAAAAACCCGCAGTTATTATGTATGTGTTTATCGAAATATACGCCAGCACATAAGCTTTTTACCGTGTTGTGCCCTTATATCATGGTTTTTGTGTGTGTTTATTCGAGATTAGACCAACACATAAGCTTGTTACCGTGTTGTGCCCTTTTATCATGGTTTTTGTGTGTGATTATTCGACATTAACCAACACATAAGCTTGTCATCGTATGTGCTAATAAAGTACGAAAATTTCATACTGAACATTTGAATTTTTTGCAAATATTCCATTAAACAGTTATTTTATCATTTGATTATTTTGTCGTCGGTTATTTTGTCACTCGGTTATTTTGTCATTCGGTTATTTTGTCGTCGGTTATTTTGTCACGGTTATTTTGTCGCGGTTAATTTGTCTGCGGTTATTTAAGCGTGACGCCGTATCGACAAGACAATTTATGACATATCTTTTTAAAAATGAAGTTCTAACATGACACGAACTCTTGGCACTTTTTCATCAACTCAGTGTTTGTAAATATTACTCAGATGACGTACTTTCAAGATAGTTCACTAGATGTTTCATGAATATCAAGGAACATGGCGTTCGAGTCACACAAATTCAAATTTGAAAATTCGTTAAAATTTAAGGACAAAACTTATTGAACCGGAATTCAATGTTAACTTAATACAGTAAACAGAAAGTGTGCCAATTTTTTTCAGTTGGATCATAAACATTAGAATTTATGAGGTGATTAGTTTAAATCATTTCTTGCGACAAAAGAAATTAACAATTTATAGATAAATTCTAGAAATGGACGTGACACGGTACTGACATTCAAGTGATATATTGTAAGTTTTCTCTGAGTGGCAAGTTATAAAATAGAAAAATAATGTTGAAATATGTTCATCACTATCCAATTAACACAAAAATTTCATTAACTGATTATTAATTAAAGGCCTGTGAGAACAAACAATACAGGACAGTGAATATCACAGTTAGAACGGAATCACCCATATAAATATATATATATATATATATATATATATTAGACTGTTTCAAATTAGTAGACTATTTTTTTTTTTTTGATGAACATTGAAAAATCGAAAGGGTATTTTAAAATATGGTGACAGTTAAAATTTGAGCTCTTAATATTGATATTTAGAGGTGGCTATTTGTAATTTTCGATTTTTCATTTAGAAACATGGTAAAAAATACATAACTTCCGAAAAAATCAAGATACAAAAAATCTCTTCTTAACTATTTTGTAGGAAATTTACTGGTCTACAAAAAAGGTCCTCTATGATTTTTTCATGAGTTCAACCATTCACAAGATATCCGACGTCAAAGTTTGATAAAATTCAAAGAACTTGTTTATGCTCGCTCCGAATTTTATACCATGCCAACCAATGAGAATTCAGAAATTTTCAATACAATTTTTTGTAGGAAATTGAACGCTCTACAGAAAAAGTCTCTTATCGTTTTTTGATAAATCCATCTGTTCAAAAGTTATTAGAGCTTGAAGTCAAGTTATAGTAAAATTCGAGATCTTTTTACTTTTTCGGTGAAACTATCGGACAAATCATAAAATGTCATTAAATCTTTTTTGTAGACAATTTTATTTCCTAAAAATTATCTCTGATAAATTTTTTTCGAATTCTGCATTCTATTCTAGTTAATTCCATTTTAATGTCGAGCTCTTAAAATCGATCAGAACACTTTTTTTAGGAGCTTAGCATTAAAATGGAAATAACTAGAAGAGAATGCAGAATTTAAAAAAAATTTATCAGAGGTAATTTGTGAGAAATAAAATTGCCCACAAAAAAGATTCTATGACATTTTATGATTAGTCCGATAGTTTCACCGGAAAAGTAAAAAGATCTCCAACTTTACTTCGAGCTCTAATAACTTTTGAACAAATGGATTTATCAAAAAACGATAAGAGACTTTTTTTGTAGAGCGTTCAATTTCTCACAAAAAAATGTATTGAAAATTTCTGAATTCTCATTGGTTGGCATGGTATAAAATTCGGAGCGAGCAAAAACAAGTTCTTTGAATTTTATTAAATTTTGACGTCGGATATCTTGTGAATGGTTGAAGTTATGCAAAAATCATAGAAGACCTTTTTTGTAGATCAGTAAATTTCCTACAAAATAGTTGAGAAGAGATTTTTTGTATCTTGATTTTTTCGGAAGTTATGTATTTTTTACCATGTTTCTAAATGAAAAATCGAAAATTACAAATAGCCACCTCTAAATATTAATATTAAGAGCTCAAATTTTAACTGTCACCATATTTTAAGATACCCTTACGATTTTTCAATGTTCATCAAAAAAAAAAAAATAGTCCCCTAATTTGAAACAGTCTAATATATATATTAGACTGTTTCAAATTAGTAGACTACTTTTATTTTTTTGATGAACATTGAAAAATCGAAAGGGTATCTCTATTTAGTAACATGGTAAAAAATACATAACTTCCGAAAAAATCAAAATACAAAAAACCTCTCTCCTAACATTTAGTAGCAAATTTATTGATCTACAAAAAAGGTCTTCTATGATTTTTGCATAAATTCAACCATTCACAAGATATCCGAAGTCAAAGTTTAATAAAATTCAAAGAACTTGTTTTTGCTCGTTCTGAATTTTATACGATATCAACTAATGAGAATTCAGAAATTTTCGATATAGTTATTTTATAGGAAATTGAATGCTCTACAAAAAAAATCTCTTAACATTTTTTTCTAAAATCCGTCTGTTCGAAAGTTATGAGAGCTCAAAGTAATATTAAAGATCTTTTTACTTTTCCGGTGGAACTATCGGACTAATCATAAAATGTCATGGAATCTTTTTTGTAAGCAATTTTATTTCTTACAAATTACCTCAAATAGATTTTTTTTAAATTCTGCATTCTCTTCTAGTTATTTTCATTTTTATGCCAAGCTCCTAAAAAAAGTGTTCTGATCGATTTTAAGAGCTCGACATTAAAATGGAAATAACTAAAAGGGAATGCCGAATTTAAAAAAAATTTATTCGAGATAATTTGTAGGAAATAAAATTGCCTACAAAAAAGATTCAATGATATTTTATGATTAGTTCGATAGTTTCACCGGAAGAATAAAAAAATCTCGAAATTTACTCGAACTTGACTTCAAGCTCCAATAACTTTTGAACAGATGGATTTATAAAAAAATGATAAGAGACTTTTTTGTAGAGCATTCAAATTCCTGTAAAAAATCAATATTGAAAATTTCTGAATTCTCATTAGTTGACATGATATAAAATTCAGAACGGGCAAAAACAAGTTCTTTGAATTCTATCAAACTTTGACGTCGGATATCTTGTGAATGGATTAACTTATGCAAAAATCATAGAAGACCTTTTTTGTAGATCAGTGAATTTGCTACAAAACGTTTAAGGAGAGATTTCTTGCATCTTGATTTTTTCGAAAGTTATGTATTTTTTACCATGTTACTAAATGAAAAATCAAAAATTATCAATAGCCACCTCTAAATACCAATATTGAGAGCTCAAATTTCAACTCTCACCATATTTTAAGAAACCCTTTCGATTTTTCATGATGTATCAAAAAAATAAAAAAAGACCCCTAATTTGAAACAGTCTAATATATATATATTAGGGTGGTCGTTAAAAATTAAATTTTCTCAGGCACCCCATAAAAAGCTTCTTTTGAGTGAAGAAATACGTGAGCATCTTGTTTGTTGAAAATTTTATTCTCTACGAATTATTTTAAGTAAAGTTTTTCCGAATACCGCATTGTTTTCTGTTTATTTTTATTTTAATTACAAGCTCTTAAAAAAGTGGTTTTGATCGATTTCAAGAGCTCGACATTAGAATGGTAATAACTAGAAAACAATGTGGAATTTGAAAAAACTTTAATGATAATAATTTGTGAAGAATAAAATTGTCAACAAAAAAGATTTCATAACATTTTCTGATAAGTCTGATAGTTTCGCCGTAAAAGTAAAAAGATCTCCAACTTTACTTCGACCTCTAATAACTTTTAAACAAGTGGATTTATCGAAAAATAATAAGAGACCTTTTTTGTAGAGCATTCAATTTCCTACAAAAATATGTATTAGTCTATTCGATCTATTGATTCGTTAGAGAGTTAACAATACTTAAATCTAAAAAAAAAAATTTTTCCCGTGTTATTTAAATGGGAAAATCGAATTTTTCAATGAAATAGGTCTGTAATCGACATAGAATTTTTTTTCTTGCGCAAAAATTTTTTTTTTGTGTTGAACTATGATTTTTTCCACATGCACTTAGAAAAAAAAAAAAGTTGCTCCGAAATGAAGCACCCTAATATATATATATATATATATATATATATATATTAGGGTGATTCATTTCTGCAAAAGTTTTTTTTTTTTAAGTGCTCAAGCAAAATCTCAATCTACATCAAAAAACAAAAATTCTCACCAAATATGAGCTCTTCAATCCAATGCTAAGTACTTACTATTTGATTTCAAAGATTTCCCATTTAAAATACAGGTAAATTAAATTACTTTTTTTTTAACTTTCTAATACTCAGCTGTGTTTCATGATATCAACAAGGTTTTGGTCGCAAATTGTAGGGCATTTGGTGTTCTTCAAAAGTGCTCATAGTTACTTAGCTGTTATTCCAGCTGTTTCACTTGTGTCCGCTGCGGAACTCATTTTTCCTATGAAATTGACCTTTATTGGCTTGCAGAACGTAAACCAATAAAAGTACACTAAAAATGCTAATAAAAATTTTATAGAAAATTTTATTACCTTTAAAAAAAGTCCCATGAGTCAAGCCGCTAAAGTCCATAGTTTCCGAGTTATAGTCATCTTAATAATTTAAAGAGTAAAATAGCAATCGTAATTTTTTTTTTTTATATTATATTTTTCAAATTATTAAAATGACTATAACTCGGAAACTATGGACTTTAGCGGCTTGACTCATAGGACTTTTTTTAAAGGGAATAAAAATTTCCTATAAAATTCCTATTAGCGATTTTAGTGTACTTTCATTGGTTTACGTTCTACAAGCTAATAAAGGTCAATTTCATAGGAAAAATGAGTTCCGCAGCGGACACAAGTGAAACAGCTGGAATAACAGCTAAGTAACTAGGAGCACTTTTGAAGAACACCAAATGCCCTACAATTTGCGCTCAAAACCTTGTTGATATCATGAAACACAGCTGAGTATTAGAAAGTTAAAGAAAAAGTAATTTAATTTACCTGCATTTTAAATGGGAAATCTTTGAAATCAAATAGTAAGTACTTACTATCTGGTCATAAAGTATTGACCCTAAATTTAAAACATGAATAACTTGAGTTTAAAAAAATCGCATTAGAACATGAAACATATAGATCGGTAGATTAAAGTATCTTTTACTCCTATCCAAAATTTCATAAACCTAAAAAATTTTTTACCCAAGATATAAACAATTGAAGGTTGAAAAACGTGGTTTTTGAGGGGTATAAATTCAAGCACCAACTTTGGTTGTTTATAACTTGATAAATAATTGTTCTGCTGCTACGCTGATTTTTTTGGTGTATAGTGGATCCTTTCTGAATAGAATTCGAGAAAAAAAAAAATTTTTTTTTTATAAATTATTGCTATAATTAATAATTTATGGTCACGGACTATCTTGGGTTCTAATTAAGATACGAATTTGATTCAAATTTGTATCCACGCAGAAAGCGATATTGAGTATTTTATGTGAACGATGACTGATGCCGATCGCGATTCTTCTGAACTATATGCTTTTTTAGTTTTCATGCAGGTGTTTATGACGGTCGTAGGCTTAAAAACCTTTTGTAAGTGATACATAGCCCATCGGCGTAGTCGCTGAAATATACCTGGGAAACTGTATTTTGCTTTATTGTCCAGTATAAGAGCTATGGTCAGAAAATTTAGCAAATAGTTTGAGAAGTTTTTGAAATAAAATATTGTTATAATATTATTAAAAATTATTTTACATTTTTTTTGCAACAATGCAGTTTAAATATTTAAAAATATTCTATTCATTTATTAAATGATAGGTTTCGACAATTCAAAATGATTTATTAAGTTGAAAAAAAAAATTTTGGAAAGACAGAAAAAGAGTATAATATAGTTGAATGACTACCTTTACATGTATAAGTAGATCTTGGTATTTTATGACAAATAGTTTTTTCTCCATGTAGGTTTTAGATTTCGAGAGTTTAATTTTTTTTCAAGTATATTAGTCATTAAAGTTTCATTATATTTAAATAGAATGAAACTTCATATTTTCTTCAAATATATTTGTTTTCTTAAAGTATGATAATATTTATCCTGTATACTTAAAATCTCATTACAATGAAATAAAGTCTTAAATCGATTTTACATTTGGCTAAGTTAAAATTTTAGTTTGAAATATTTCATCCCTACTCAATTTACCTAATGGTTATAAGTAGTCTTATTTTCTTGTCTACATTAATTTCGAAAAGTTTTTCATCAAGGTTATAACTGTTGTACTTTATACTAAAAAATATTAGTTATTTAATTGCTTTTGTTAGTTAATTAAAATTTTTTTTTCAATCATGCCGCGAATGATAGTTATTGATCACTGTGAGTTCGAAATAATAAGTGCTGGCGGTGGAGGTGATTGTTTCTTTAAATGTATAGCTCAATCCATTAATAAACGAGCTACTCAAGTGCGGCGAAAAGTTGTTTCACATGTTTTTCAAAATTGGGATACTTTTTATGATCATGTTCAATTTACATTAGGTATAATAGATCCGAAGGTATATGAGGCTACTATGGGTAAGACAGGGACTTACGCATCAATGATAGAATGTCAGGCAGCAGCAAGTTGTTATAACATTAATATTGTTCTTAAACGTCAGAATGCAGATCACACTTTTTATACTTTTAATTTTAATCAACCATTAAGTAACGCTACAATTTACTTATTGTTTACTGGTCATTTAAATGAACACAGCCTCGACGGCCATTTCGAAATTTTGAAACCTGTTAACGGAATTTACAACAATAGTGGCATTGATAATGATAGATTTAATGATATTAGAGATGAAGATATTAATCATAACAACAATAATAATTGTAATAACAGTTATAATAATAATAATAATAATAATGATAATAATAATAATAATAATAATAATAATAATAATAATAATAATAATAATAATAGTAATAATAATAGTAATAATAATAGTAATAATAACCACAATAATAATAATAATAATAATAATAATAATAATAATAATAATAATAATAATAATAATAATAATAATAATAATAATAATAATAGTAATAATAGTAGTAATAATAATAATCATAATAACTGTTACAATAATCGTGATGAATGCAATAGTGTTGAAATTATAAATCAAGAAAAATCAACAAATTCAGATACAGATAGTTCCGACAATGATTCTGAAGACGATTTATTCGACGATTTTAAAGGAGGAAAAAGTTATTTGACTGAAAGAGAAAAAGTTTTAATTTTGCGAGTAAAAAAATTCTTTGAAAAAGAAAAAAAAGAAAGAAAACCCACAAAATTAACAAATGTAATTGAAAGAACAGCAGACTGTTTACAAATATCTTCAAGTACAATCAAACGTATTTCGAAAAGATATAAAGAAAATAAAAGTTTAAAAACCGCGCCAAAATCTGGTCGACCACCGATTCCATGTGATGTTTTTTTACAAGGAATGATTAGGCGAACTATTCATGGTTTTTACGCTCAAAAAACTTATCCAACTTTAAAAATGGTTCGTCAAAAAATCCAAGAAAATTTTGAAGATTCGCCAGAATTCCAATTATCAACACTCAAGAAATGGTGTAAACAATTGAATTTTACGTATAAAAAATTCAATAAGAAACCCGTGTGGATGGAAAGTGTGTCTGTTGCTGCGCAGAGAGATACTTACCTTCGGAAAATATCTCAGTATAGAAAAAATAATTATAATATTTATTATACAGACGAAACTTGGTGCGGTGCTAATCATTCAAGAAAGTATGGTTGGATTGAAACAATTAAATTAAGTGATAATAGTAATTTTGATAGTGATCGCTGTCGCGTTCAAAACGTTTTCGGTGAAAAAGGCGGATTCCTGACACCCTCAGGAGCAGGAAAAAGAGTAATCATTTTAGATATCGGTGGTGTGAACGGATTTGTACCAGGTTGCAGACTTTGTTTTATCGGTAAAAAAGGTTCAGCTGATTATCATGACGAAATGAATGCTGAACATTATGTAGAATGGTTTAACCAAGTCTTAAACGTGCTACCAAGCAAATCTGTTATTGTTTTAGATCAGGCACCATATCACAAAATGCTTGACCCGCAATTTCGAAATCCAACTACAGGATGGCGAAAAAACGACATCATTGAATGGCTCAATAATCGTCCTGTACCATTACCTGAAGACGTTGACGAGTTCGCCAATTTAACAAAAAATGAGTTGTTGGAATTATCAAAGCCTTATCGTCATCCACCACGATATTTACTTGAAAAAATAGCGAAGGAAAAACGCGGTGAAGAAGTTGAATTGTTATGGTTACCTGTTGCTCATTGCGAGTACAATTCCATTGAACTCATTTGGGCGTTTGTCAAAAATAAGGTAGCTACAAATAATTCAACATTCAAAATAAATGACGTATTACAGTTATGTAAAAATGCCATGGACGAGATTCCTCCTACGCTATGGCCTAAATGCGTTGAACATGCTGAAAAGGAAGAAGGAAAGTCAAGGAAAACATGTTCGGAGATGGACAGCGAAATCGAACCTATAATTATACGACTTGATGAAAACAATGACACAAGTGATTCCGACAGTGATTGTGAATGATCTGACGATTTTTTTTCTATTCTCTTTATAAATAAAACAATTTAAGTGTGATAATATTATGTCTTTTTGTGTGCCATATAACATATATTCAATTTTAGTTCAAGTAAAACAAAACTTTTGTTAATATAAGTAAAATTTACGTTATTTATGTATTTAAAATTTTTTTCTTCATACATTTACAAAATATTTTTGTATTGACAATGATTTTATGATAAAATTAAAATTTTAAGTAATGATACTAAATTTATAAAATTTATGTAATCAAATATATAATAAATTAAAACACCGAGTACATAAAAAATTCTATAAATTGAACAAGCTTAAAAAAATAAATTATATAGTACATAGAAATAAAAATTAGAAATTCTTAAATAAGTGTCCTCAACAATTTATCTATCAGAAAATTTAGTATATGAAATTTGTATTTTTGCTATCGGCGCCTATGGTAAACTAACAAAAAAAAGTAAAAACTCTGAGTCTCGCAGGTATAGAAATCAAACTTTTATGGCTCGGACGCTTTTAACAAAAATGATGACAATAGATCATTATGGTAAGCTCTAAGGGTTAACTGCGGTCATAAACACCTGCATGAAAACTAAAAAAGCATATAGTTCAGAAGAATCGCGATCGGCATCAGTCATCGTTCACATAAAATACTCAATATCGCTTTCTGCGTGGATACAAATTTGAATCAAATTCGTATCTTAATTAGAACCCAAGATAGTCCGTGACCATAAATTATGAATTATAGCAATAATTTATAAAAAAAAAATTTTTTTTTTCTCGAATTCTATTCAGAAAGGATCCACTATACACCAAAAAAATCAGCGTAGCAGCAGAACAATTATTTATCAAGTTATAAACAACCAAAGTTGGTGCTTGAATTTATACCCCTCAAAAACCACGTTTTTCAACCTTCAATTGTTTATATCTTGGGTAAAAAATTTTTTAGGTTTATGAAATTTTGGATAGGAGTAAAAGATACTTTAATCTACCGATCTATATGTTTCATGTTCTAATGCGATTTTTTTAAACTCAAGTTATTCATGTTTTAAATTTAGGGTCAATACTTTATGATCAGATAGTAGCATTGGAATTAAGAGCTCATATTTGGTGAGAATTTTTGTTTTTCGATGTAGATTAAGATTTTGCTTGAGCACTTAAAAAAAAAAAAACTTTTGCGGAAATGAATCACCCTAATATATATATATATATATATATATATATATATATATATATATATTCAGTAGGGTGTGCCATTTTAAGGCGACTTTTTTTTTTTCAACAAAAAAACAGGCTGAAAACTTGCCGGAAGGTGAGAAAAGAAGCCTGTTAATGGCGGCGCTCTTAATATTAATATTTAGAGGTGCCTATTTCTAATTTTCCATTTACCATTTAAACAACATGGGAAAAAAAATATTTTATTTTTTTATTTTTCTAGCTCGGCATTCGCACCTCATATGAATAAGTTATAACGTTCTTCTCTATTTCACACGACTCACGGCGGAGTGTGGATAGTGCTCAATAGCCGTTATGGCTCTCCGTTGGTGAAAAACTGAAATTAAAATAATGACAAGACAAAAAGGTCCCACCTGGAGATACCTCGAATCTCCCTGGACCCGCAGCTCTGCTCAGGCTGGGTTAGACATCCTAATTGGGCGCCAGTTAGTGTGCCCCACGAACAAAATTTAGAAATCAAAATAAACCAACGGAGAAAATGAAAAATGAAATGAAAATGTTTACAGGATAGCAATTTTCAGAGATAGGAATAGGATAGGATTGCTGACCATTTGCTTTTAATTATAATTAAATGATAATTTGTTCTCTCCAATTTTTGTCGCACAAACAATAACAATATTAAATATATATATAAATAAAAAATTAATCACTTACAAAATAAACAAAATACTGATCGTTATGTGCGTTTACCAAATTATAAATTATCTGGTGGTAAATAACAAAAATAATACGTGATAAACAATAAGTATTCGCCGCCAAAAGAAAAATAATTATCGCATGTAAATAATAAATACTAAATAATAAATCAATCACTCGCCTGTGATTCTCAAAAATTAAAGTATAAATATGAATAACTGAATATAAATAATAATTTCACCTGCTGGTGATTTATACCAAATCTCAATATCTAAATAATAATTGATAACTTCACTCGCACGTGAAATCAAATAATAAAATATAATAATTAATAAATATAATATAATAATTAATATCAATGCTCAAACAACAATTCAAAAGAATACTTCAATAATTATAAAAAAAAATGCATTCACTCAATCTCAAAATAATTATTCCACTGGTGACCAACTCGCAATTCACCAAATTAATATAAATACTAATAACTCAATAATGAATTTAACAATGTCGCAAACTAAATAATAATTTAAATTCAAATTATAATTCCTGGTATCACTTATGTGTGATCACCCGGCAACTTCAGCTGCCTATGCTCTCTAGTAACCAGGAAAATTTTTCAATAATATATATATATATATATACCAAGGATATCAGCCCAGTCGCATATACTTAACGCCAGCAAATAATATTTACCATTAAAACTATATATATAAATAATACTCAGATATTCAATATTTAGTATCAATGTACGCTACTAAATATTATTGCAAAATTAACTATCCACTGGGCTCTATAATCATATATTTCCCAACAAGATTGTCAGTTTGAATATGAGAAAATACTATATACATATATACAAACGCAAGTGCAAATGGCCACCAACGCGGGAATGCAAAGTTACATGCCAATGAATTACCAAAAGTACTTACAATTTCTGAAGTATTTTCCAAGTACAAGCTCCCTGGTTGATACCAAATAACGCAAGACAATTGTACTTGGAATATTTCAGTAATAATTGAAATATTCAATTTAAGTAATTACAAATAAGCCAATGGCGTCACAAAATATTATAGTTTTACCAGCAACTAGCACACACCCTGCTCTTACAATTGTTCATCCACGTCTGACCATGGCAGCACGTGATTCTCATGCCGGCACCTTAGCCGGCCATCTTGTATATCGGTATCTCATTTCAACCAACGGGAAAAGTATCTCTGTCTCATGTTACTTTTGGATACCACCAACGACAACTTACATGATGCCAGCTGTGTAACTTTGCATGTTCCCATCGTTAAATGCCCACCGGATTATTGTATTATTAATTAGAATCAATATAAAATGCAAAATCAATCCATATTTTATGCATAACAGCTATAAAGTTAATAAAAAAGTAATAAATTGGTTGCTGACAACTGTTGCGTTGACGTGCATGCACCGAGCAATCCCAATAATTACAAACACCTTAATTAAATATATGATTATTTTTCCCAGCATCATAAAATTTTAATTTTATGCCTGTTGCAATCAGTGAATTTTCCTGATTACCAGCCAATTTATACCTAACGAAACAATCCAGTGGAAATAATGTAATAATTGAAACAAAAATCACACATGTAAACAAAATAATAATAATAATAATGCATATAGAGACGTGTGAGCAGCGTGTGCCGCCATCTGTTGCTCACCGACCGGATGTGGGACTGCCGCGATATTCAAATATCGTGACACCCCCCGACCAGGCCGGTCTTAGCCCTCTGCAAGACCCTTGGCCGAGACAACAGCAGTCTCTACATCCATTGGCGTGTATTAAACAATATAACCTTCCACTTACCTTTTCTTGCTAAATCTAGGTATAGGAAAGGTAGTCAAATGAATATGATGCAGGACTCTTATGTGTGTGGCGTTTAATAATGAAAATACCAAGTACGGAACAAACAATGATTACCGCCGTAAACCTGGCCGCCTACCGACACGAACAAATTAAACAATATAAAATGGAATAATCAAAATAAATAATATCAAATAAATATCAATAGGGGCTTCCATGGTATGACTATTAATTTAGCCCATAGCGCTGAATAATCTCTGGGTCCCAGGTGAACTTTGGGATTTCTTGTAGAGCCCACAGCTGCTCATATCCCGTGCGTCGACATTTCGGACATCGAGTCACTCCCTGCGGGGTGCGTGCAGTGGGATGAACCCGTACGCTACAGCACACCATACACCGCTCCCGTACCGCCACTCTTGCTCGCCCATGAGGTCCATGGCAGACATCCGTGCCGTCGAAGTATGCGACACATTCGTCGCAGAAAGGCTTCAGTTCGACAGGCGGACCGTCACATTCCCGTGCGGTATGAATCCATGAGTGGCATCGAGCGCACTCAATGGGTACCACTCTTGTTGCCCATTGACGCTTCCAGATCTCCACCTGGGCGAAAAACAGCACCTCCACGTCTGCCTTCCATTCCGCGGTCCCCGGTATGAATTTGTTCCTCTGGATGTAAACACTTGGCACCGCCATTGCTGCAATAATATCCGTGTTATTACCCACATAGCTCCGTTCAAGCAAAATTACCCCATAAACGATAGAAATAGATAGCAGAAAGTAATAGACGCAATAAAGTAAAGCCATAGTGACAGAAGCAACAGATAGATAGCTTGGAATAGACCGATGGAGCAACCTCAGGTGACCGACAACACCGAATTCATAGATGCCAAAGCGAGTGCACCCTCAATCGCTTGAACCGCATTCTCAGCACGCTTGAACAATTTCAAAAATTTTATGTGACTACGACCCACCGATTTACCGTCAAGAGTTCTCAGTTCGACAATGACTGGTGTGACCACCTTATCAACCACCAATGGACCGACAAACCTTGGAGCCAACTTCCCAACCACTTGGTCGCTTTTCTTAGACAACACCTTGTTTGACCGATACACCTGATCCCTAACTTCAAAAACCCCCACTCGGCGAGTTTTATTGTAATACATGGCATAGCGTTCAGAAGCCCTACGGATGTTCTGGTTGACCACATCCCTCAAATCCACCATCCTATCCATGCGCTCAATCCACGAGGACCGGTCTACATCGGCATTGAGTTGAATCGCATCCTTGTCTTGTCCATAGCACCTCATCGGACACGGGTCTCGACCAAAGTTAAGAAAAGCTGGGCTCACTCCCAGGCTTTCATGATTGGCCGTGTTGTAGGCAAACTGAAATTCATGTATGTACTGGTCCCACTCCCGATGGTCGTCTTCCAGATAACTCATTATCATGGTCTTGATGTTCCGATTGACGCGTTCCACTGGATAAGCTTGGGCATGATATGGTGGCGTGGTCATGTGTTGTATTCCACACTCCTCAATGATAGATTGCACGTCTTTATTGAGGTATTCCCGACCGTTATCTGTCCACAATACCTTTGGAGTTCCCCATCGATTCAGAATTGCCTGTCTGAAACTAGTAGCCACTGTTTTCCCATTGGCTGCTCGTACGGGAACACACTCGATCCAGCGTGTATACAAATCTTCAAAAATTATCAAATAAGCAAATCCTGACTTGGAACGAGTAAACGACATAGTATCTGCAGCCACCACTTCCCATGGTTCCATTGGTGATCGGGTTTCCATCAAACCCAAAGGCTTCTGCTGGACTGGCTTAGCTTCAATACATGTTTCGCACTCCAACACGTACTGACGAATGTCTTTGGCCATTCCCGGCCAATAATACCGTGCCTTGATCCGTTCCAGCGTCTTCCGGATTCCCAAATGGCCTGATTGAGGATGTTCATGGGCCTGTTGTAGTACCCACCATTTGTCCTTCGGTGGTACTACCAGCTTCCAGCATTCATCACCATTGGCAATTATACCCTCCATTGGCGCAATCACCCGTTTGTAGAGTCGTCCATTTTCCAATCGATATCCCACTATCGCATTTGGCTCTGCTTCCAACAGTTGACACTTTTCAGCGTACCAGTCATCCTCTGATTCATCTCTCAGGGCATTCAGTTCATTACTCAAGTCCTCATTTCCTTCAAATCGTCGAGATAGTGCATCTGGGGCTTCGTTTTCCGACCCACGGCGATACTCAATCCGCATGTCATATTCAGACAATTCCAAGGCCCATCTGGCCAATTTTCCCGTAGGGTCTCTAGTATTCATCAACCACCGGAGACTCGAGTGGTCAGTCACCACGGTGAATGTGTAACCCTCCAGATATGGTCGAAACTTTCTCACTGCCCGCACCACAGCAAGACACTCTTTTTCTGTGGTGCTGTAGTTGGCTTCCACTGGTGTTAGGGATTTACTGGCACAGGCAAACAGTCGTTCTTTGTCCTCTTCACGTTGGACCAGCACTGCGCCCAATCCTGATTGACTCGCATCCGTATACAGAACGAACGGTAGAGAGTAGTCAGGCGTACTCAAAACTGGGGCTTCCACAAGTGCCTTTTTTAATGCCTGAAATGAAGCTTCCTCAACTTCCGTCCACTTCCACTGGGTGTTTTTGCGTGTCAACCTGAATAGGGGTCCAGCTACACAAGCGACGTTCTTGAGGTGTCGATGGTACCAGTTAATCATCCCATTGAAGCGTCGCACCTGTCTCACGGTCTTAGGTGTCGGGTAATTTACAATGGGCTCGTTTTTCTCTGGGTCTGGCCTCAACCCATCCTTGTCCAGTAAGAAACCCAAGAATCGAGCTTGAAACTGACAGAATTTACTTTTCTCGAAATTCAGCGTAAACCCTGCATCTCGTATCCGCCTCAGGACTTCTGCCAATACCTCGAGATGCTTCTCAAATGATGGTGTGATGACTATGATGTCGTCCAAGTACGCTGCAGCATATGGTTTAAGATCCTGAGTGATTATACGGTCGATTCCCCGCTGGAAGGTTGCCGGTGCATTACACAAACCCATTGGCATCCTCTTGTACTGGTAGAGGCCTCTCCCGGGTACCCAAAATGCTGTAAATGGCCGACACTGTTCAGTTAACAGGATTTGATAATACGCAGAATTCATGTCGATTGTCGAGATGTAATGGGCTTCACCACAGCCATCCAATACTTCATGTATTGGAGGTGAACGATAGGTGTCACGTTCGGTCACTGCATTCACATCTCTAAAATCCACGCACATCCTGTATTTTCCATTGGGTCGTTTTACCATCACCGGTTGGCTCAACCACTCTGACGACGCCGCTGGTTCAATTATGTCATCAACTACCATTTGATCCACAATTTCTTGCATGGCTTCCAACACCACTGGCGATCGTCTGTACACCTGTTGTTTGACTGGTTTATGCTCTTTCAGCCTGATATCATGCTCAACCAGATGTGTCAGACCCAATCCCCGGGCCATCAAACTCTTTTGATGTTCAATGATTTGCTGCAACTGTTTAGTTTCCCCGTCAGTCAGTTCTTGCAGCGCACAAATCATTTTCCGAACCCCAGTGGATGCTTCTCGAGTCAACACATGCCATTCACCATCGCGTATTCGCCATAAATTACGATGTAGGTCCAATTGCATCTGGAATTGGTCAATGAAGTTCATTCCAATTAGATTCAACGACCCCAGGCGTGGTATATAATGTATGGGAAATGTCACCTTTTCGACATTATCCAATTTAAACACTGGTCCAATCACACCTCCACTCACATCGGTGGTATGATTGGCCATACCAAATCTGGTAGGCGTCTCTTCCATCATAAATGGACATCCTGAGTCCATAAGCTCCTTAGCAAACGATCCAAATGCTGTTGTTTTGGCGCCAGTGTCGATAATGGCGATACGAGACCTTCCCGCAGCACTAATAGTCACCATTGGTCGAGCATGCCCAGCTTTACATCGCCAAAACCCATTGGAGATCCTTGGTCCAGACTGATCACGTCGATTTTGTACCGCCAGTAAACTATCAGCCAACACATCCATTGTAGCATCGAATTCTTGTGCTATTCCTGCACTGGATTGATGACTGATGGCGTGAACCTCGACCTGGACACGAATTCGTCGCTGATGATCGACAGGTTGAGGGATTACCACGCTATGGGAACCGTCACCCTCTATTGACGGCCCGCATTGGCGTTTTTTGGCTGGACGGACCTCGGTGGACACTGGCAAGTTACAGCAGTCTTGCCCACTGTGCCACATCGAGGACAAACATCACGATGAGGCTCTTGACAATCGTAACTCAGATGCTGAAGAGAACCACAGTTGAAACAGAAACGTGGTCGCCTAAATGGTGGTGCCCGCGGATTCAATCTTCCGTTTCCTCGTGAATTCGCTGCATTAGGTATACTGTCACTAACTGGTACTACCTGTGGTGGTGCTGGAGGTGGTTTTGGCCCTGTCATCGGTATATTCGATCCCGACTGACCATCTGCCCTGGCCATGATTCCCACTGGTGCTAGTTTTGTCTCAGGCGCCCGTTTGTCACTGGTTTTGGCCTTCTTGGTCTTCACTTTCTCCACTGGCGGCTGTTGATGCTCAGCACTACCAGCTTCATGTGAATCCACCACATGGAGTAACCCTTTATGTTCCCGGGGTTGCTTTGGGCCATACGCGTACGAGCATTCCTTTACAAATGCTTCTTCCCTTGGCGGTGGAGCTCATCGAGTCTTCATAGCTCACCATTTTTCCTCTAGACGAGTCGCCTCGTACAACAACGCCTGGTACCTGTCAAATTTCCCCGCTGGACAATGGTCCCAGTACTCTGGTCTCAACCCTTGACACGCACGACGAACTTGTCGTGATTCCTCTGGTGGATGACGTAGCCGTGAGTACAAGCTCTGCAGGCAAATCAGATAATTTCTAGCTGATTCCTTGTCCCCTTGGTTGCGTGCTCGAATATCAGCCTTAATTTCCCGTTGGCGCCTTCCCCCAGTGAACCAAGTTCTGAACTCATCTTTGAACTGTTCCCATCTAGTCCACCGTTCGAAATTGGCGGAACACCATGTCGCCGCCACACCAGTAAACACTTCTGGCAAGACTGCCAGCCGATCTTCATGACGAATACCCGCACTACGCATGAGCACCGATAATCGCCTCAGGAATTCATCCCCAGTCATCGAGCCATCCCCAGCGAATGACAGTTTCCAATTACGGGCAATAGCCCCGTCATCACGATCGTGGCCTCGCGATCTCGATCTTGCTCGACGTTCGGCCCTTTGACTGGCGTAAGAGTCGTCAGTCGACCATGATTGACTACCACTGGAGTCTGAATCATCATCGTGGTGATGTGGTCTCCTCTGGCGATGAGACTGGGTCCCCTGACTACCCTGACTTGCCACAGGTAGCCAATTAACGTGGCCCTGTGCTGATGACGACGTACATACCGGTGGTGGCACACTCACCTGCGTCCCACACGAGTTGACTGTCCGTGTAACAGCCCCAAGTCCTCCTACTGAACTTGCCATGGTGTGGATAGTGCTGAAGTGGGAAGGTATAGCGATCCCAGCACACCCATGGATGGGTGATGACGCTCTAAATGGGTCGAATGGCCGTGACACGCTCGCCATTGGGTTTCCAGCAGTCATATTCGCCATCATCGTCGTGATTTTGGTTTCGAATACCCGTAAAACCTCAACAATGTCGCGATGAGTTGCATAGGCATCCATTGGACTTGGCTGCGTCGCCTCTGGGTTCACGACTGCCGCTGGTGCACTGGTTACTGGCACCACTGTAGCCCCTGAGGTTGCTGGTACTCCCACCTGGCTCCCCACTGGGCGTATGCGATCCAGAATGGCCACCTCAGATCGTTCTCGACCAACAGTGGTCTCCCGGGCCGATTCATCCACCAATGGGTCCCACAATGCCTCTTTGCCATCGTCCCGGCCCATTAGCCGCTTCACCCGGTCTCGGATGACCTCATCTGGCCCATGGGGATTTAGCCAAGGACTGCGTAAGTACTCCCGAAGAGCTGGCACATCCACATACTCTGGGATAGTGTTGGAATCGGATGGAATCTCATCCAATGCTGGACTCCACCTTACGTTCAGCGCGCCCAGCGCCCTCTGGTGATACCGGTTCAGCCGATTCCTCAATATTTGCGGTGAACCGAATGTGGATAAACCGAAACTAGCCAACAGCATCTTGAGTTTGGATGGGGGTTGATCCATTAACCATGTGAGCTCTGATGGTGGAAGAGTATCATCACCATCATGTTCCTCACCACCGTCTTCTAACTCCAGAGTCACATTTTCTGGGTGTCTGGTCGCCGCTGCCAACTCAGCTGCCAATGGAGATGGTTCAGGATGCTGCTCAACACTTTGTTGAGTCGTTGGGGGGTCGTCCCCATTGCCGCCGCGCATTCTTCTACACACAGCCAACAGTGCACTTGACTGGTCCCAAATTTCTTGCCAAGACTCCATTTTGAACTCAAATTAGATGTAAATGCCAAAAAATAAATAAGTGCCAAAAGCACAACCAAGTGGTGGAAATTCGACACGAAAATGTGAACAAACGATAGGGAAACAAAGCAACCCGAAATCTTTTCTCAGAATCCAATTCTCCGCACCTAAATCTGAAATGTAAATAAAATCGACCTGTTCGATCTAATGGCTCCCAGGCCCCACGTTGGGCGCCATATAACGTTCTCCTCTATTTCACACGACCCACGGCGGAGTGTGGATAGTGCTCACTAGCCGTTATGGCTCTCCGTTGGTGAAATACTGAAATTAAAATAATGACAAGACAAAAAGGTCCCACCTGGAGATACCTCGAATCTCCCTGGACCCGCAGCTCTGCTCAGGCTGGGTTAGATATCCTGATTGGGCGCCAGTTCATGTGCCCCACGAACAGAATTTAGAAATCAAAATAAACCAACGGAGAAAATGAAAAATGAAATGAAAATGTTTACAGGATAGCAATTTTCAGAGATAGGAATAGGATAGCAAGAAAAGATAGCAAATAATTAAAATAATAAAATAAATACGCCCGGGTTGCTGACCATTTGCTTTTAATTATAATTAAATGATAATTTGTTCTCTCCAATTTTTGTCGCACAAACAATAACAATATTAAATATATATATAAATAAAAAATTAATCACTTACAAAATAAACAAAATACTGATCGTTATGTGCGTTTACCAAATTATAAATTATCTGGTGGTGAATAACAAAAATAATACGTGATAAACAATAAGTATTCGCCGCCAAAAGAAAAATAATTATCGCAAGTAAATAATAAATACTAAATAATAAATCAATCACTCGCCTGTGATTCTCAAAAATTAAAGTATAACTATGAATAACTGAATATAAATAATAATTTCACCCGCTGGTGATTTATACCAAATCTCAATATCTAAATAATAATTGATAACTTCACTCGCACGTGAAATCAAATAATAAAATATAATAATTAATAAATATAATATAATAATTAATATCAATGCTCAAACAACAATTCAAAAGAATACTTCAATAATTATAAAAAAAAATGCATTCACTCAATCTCAAAATAATTATTCCACTGGTGACCAACTCGCAATTCACCAAATTAATATAAATACTAATAACTCAATAATGAATTTAACAATGTCGCAAACTAAATAATAATTTAAATTCAAATTATAATTCCTGGCATCACTTATGTGTGATCACCCGGCAACTTCAGCTGCCTATGCTCTCTAGTAACCAGGAAAATTTTTCAATAATATATATATATATATACCAAGGATATCAGCCCAGTCGCATATACTTAACGCCAGCAAATAATATTTACCATTAAAACTATATATATAAATAATACTCAGATATTCAATATTTAGTATCAATGTACGCTACTAAATATTATTGCAAAATTAACTATCCACTGGGCTCTATAATCATATATTTCCCAACAAGATTGTCAGTTTAAATATGAGAAAATACTATATACATATATACAAACGCAAGTGCAAATGGCCACCAACGCGGGAATGCAAAGTTACACGCCAATGAATTACCAAAAGTACTTACAATTTCTGAAGTATTTTCCAAGTACAAGCTCCCTGGTTGATACCAAATAACGCAAGACAATTGTACTTGGAATATTTCAGTAATAATTGAAATATTCAATTTAAATAATTACAAATAAGCCAATGGCGTCACAAAATATTATAGTTTTACCAGCAACTAGCACACACCCTGCTCTTACAATTGTTCATCCACGTCTGACCATGGCAGCACGTGATTCTCATGCCGGCACCTTAGCCGGCCATCTTGTATATCGGTATCTCATTTCAACCAACGGGAAAAGTATCTCTGTCTCATGTTACTTTTGGATACCACCAACGACAACTTACATGATGTCAACTGTGTAACTTTGCATGTTCCCATCGTTAAATGCCCACCGGATTATTGTATTATTAATTAGAATCAATATAAAATGCAAAATCAATCCATATTTTATGCATAACAGCTATAAAGTTAATAAAAAAGTAATAAATTGGTTGCTGACAACTGTTGCGTTGACGTGCATGCACCGAGCAATCCCAATAATTACAAACACCTTAATTAAATATATGATTATTTTTCCCAGCATCATAAAATTTTAATTTTATGCCTGTTGCAATCAGCGAATTTTCCTGATTACTAGCCAATTTATACCTAAAGAAACAATCCAGTGGAAATAATGTAATAATTGAAACAAAGATCACACATGTAAACAAAATAATAATAATAATAATGCATATAGAGACGTGTGAGCAGCGTGTGCCGCCATCTGTTGCTCACCGACCGGATGTGGGACTGCCGCGATATTTAAATATCGTGAAAAAGTCCATAGCATAATCTTATAGAGAATTTAACGCTTTACAAAAAAGGTCTCTTATCATTCTTTGATAAATCCATCCATTCAAAAGTTATTAGAGCTGGAATTAAAATCTATAATAAATTTCCAGATCTTTTTACTTTTCCAGCAAAACTATCAGACTTATCAAAAAATGTCATGAAATTTTTTTTATAGACAATTTTATTTCCTACAAATTATTTTCAATTAAGTGTTTTGGAATCCCGCATTATTTTCTAGTTATTTTCATTTTTATCTTAAGTTCTCAGATCAGATTAGAAGACTATTATTTCTACGAGCTTGGCTTTAAAATGAAAATAACTAGAAAACAAAGAGAAATTTCAAAAAACTTAATAAAAAATCATTTGTAGGAAATAAAATTGTCTATAAAAAAGATTTCATGACATTTTTTGATAAGTCTGATAGTTTTGCTGGAAAAGTAAAAAGATCTGGAAATTTATTGTAGATTTTAATTCCAGCTCTAATAACTTTTGGATGATGGATTTCTCGAAAAACGATAAGAGACCTTTTTTGTAGAGCGTTAAATTCTCTAAAAGATTATGCGATGGACTTATTTATATGAGGTGTGAATGCCGAGCTAGAAAAATAAAAAAATAAAATATTTTTTTTCCTATGTTATTTAAATGGTAAATGGAAAATTAGAAATAGGCACCTCTAAATATTAATATTAAGAGCTCCGCTTTCAACAGTATTTTTTTCTCACCTTTCTGCGAGTTTTCAGCCTGTTTTTTTGTTAAAAAAAAAAGTCGCCTCAAAATGGCACACCCTAATATACAGTTATACAGCGTTTTCATTCTTTTATTAATTATAATTGAATGACACTGAGTTATCTAGCGATTCGCAATGGGAGACCTACAAATCTTTTAAAGAATTTCAATAAAAAAACGGTTAACTCAATTGCTCGATTTTTTCGCAAGTTCCAGTGTATACAGGATTCTTACTTGACAGACAGGAAATTTGTTCAACCTATTTTTTAGTTTTTTCAGTTTTTATTCAACTAAATAAATTTTCGAAAAGTATGGAATTAATCAGAATTGAATTATTTTCAAAATATTATGCAAAATATCTTAATTTCGTGAACTAACAAGGGTATAATAATTGAAATAGTTGCCGAAGTGGAGTGAAAAAAATTTTTCGATCGTAAATGCTTCGCATCATGAGTGGTGCAAAACGAATTCAAGGAATCAAAGACGGGTACCGATCAACTGAGCACAAAGAGGAGAAAAGATAGGAATTAAATAATGAAAAAAAAATTGATGTAATGGGGTCGTTAGGTCCACCTCCGGTTGACGGGAGGCCGATTCTTCACCCTTTTGAGCGTACTCGCGCTGCGTAACCCTAATTGTATATACTGATTCCACCATATATTATAAACGCGAAATATGAGCATAAGCTCTCATTAGCTTACCCATTAGGCATGCAATGCATGTGGGTGCCTTACAAACAGCCACCACGAGTCCGAGATCACTTGGACCCAAACACTCCTCCCAGCCCAGGAAATAGAGCGACTCTGTTCAAAGTGGGACTTGGAATGGGTCCCTATGGTACCAATTCCCTGTATCAGTCTACAGATTGCTTATGGTTAGTTGTGGGACGCAATTTCTCTCCATACCTATAAGGGTTACCTGCACTTATATAAACACTAAGATTTTCAGACACGCCATTATAAACACTTGCCCTCATCCATCACCTAGTGTTCTCTTATCTTCGAGTTTTTGCGGGCGCAATGATGTTTTGAGACACAAAATGGCGGGGTTGGCCCATTCGGGAATTAAATAATGAAATAACTAAAGTGATAATAAATAAAATAAAATAAATGTTAATAAAAAAATCGGTCTGTCGGTTGACCCTGCGGGCCAGCCCCAAAACTTCCCGCTGTTTTCGAGCTCTTCGAGCTCGAAAATCATATTGAATGCAATTGTTTTTTTTATGAGCTTTTTAAATTCTAGCAGGTTACGCTTTATGCTAAAGTTTAAAAGTTTAAGAATCAAAAATCATTAATGAACAAGCTGTTTTTAAATTTTAATTCCCGATTATGTTGAATAAACTAAATATATTGATGCAGAAATCGATGTCAGTGATCAAAATCAAGATTTAAATGAGTTTTGGCTTAGGTCAGAGCAATAGTATCTAAAATATCCGAGAAAATGATTAAAAACTGTGTTTTTCAATTTTTTCGTTGATAATATGGTTTAAACTAAAGAACATGTTTGATGGCATTATATGATAATCAAAAGGAATCATAAAGAGAAAAAAATTGTAAGATTTTAGACACATTTTAGTACAGTACATTTTGATTTATCTGGAAAAAATAACATTAAATGTTATTTTTTCAACTTTTCAACGCTGATATCTTTTGAACTAATCAACCGATTTTGACGTTTAAGGTGGCAATAGGCGCGTTTTATTGAATTTTAGAGCTGACTAGAATTTGAAAGCGATCGATTCAGCCATCTTGAAGATTTTTGAAAAAAACCGTTTTTTACCATTTCTTTATCCAACGATATCTCTCGAACAAATTAACCGATTGAGATGGTTAAGGCGGCATTCGACGCGTTTTATTGAGCTCTAGAGCTGATTAGATTTTGAAATCGATCGTTCAATTCGTTTCTGAGAAATCAATAAAAAACTAAAAAAAAAAATTTTTTTTTTTTCGTGATTCGCCAATATTTTCGAGTCTACTTGATCAAACGATCTGAAATTTTCAGGAAAGTTGACGGCCAACAAGCTCTTTCAATCGCCGCCTTACACATCTAAATCGATTCATTAATTAAAAAGTTATAGGCCATTCACACACATACATATACACACACACACACACACACACACACACACACACATACATACATACAGACACTCGGACATCATTCTGAAAATAGTCAGAATAGCTTCCTAGGACCTCAAAACGTCGACATCTGATGAAAACCCGATTTTCGAAAATCGGGGTAAAAACAATAACTTCCCGAAATTTTTGAAAATCATCGATTTTCTAAGCGGGAAGTTAAAAAATAATGCAGCTTATTTAACTGTGGGCCCTGTTACGAACCCAGCATCCTTCATCCCTTACGCATGTATATATATGTGGGTACACATGTATATATATATATATATATGGATAGAAATAAATATACACAAGTAAAATAACAGATATGTCAAGTCGGATAAATTTAAACTAAATAATTTAGAACTAACTCAAATTTTAAATCAAATTAAAATACATAAAAATTGATAAATCATATACGATTTATACATTTAATCAATAAATAATATACATATATATATATATATATATATATATATATATATATATAAATATATATACATATATATATATATATATATATATATATATATATATATTATTGCGACAAAATCTAAGGTATATGAATACGATAAATTTTGCGCTACAACTTCGTTCTCTATCTTTAGCCTCCGGTCTCAATACTAACAGGGCGCCAGATAATTTTTATCACTGGAATCACCAAACCAGTAATTCTTAATAATTCGATAAATTTTTGATCTGTGGAGCTATCTCAAAACCACGCATAAATAAAAACTGGATAATTTTTGATCTGTGGAATTATCACCAAAACCACGCAAACTAGATAAAAAAACTATAACTAAAACTTGATAAAATGCTCAGAACTTATAAGCAAAACAGAACAGAGACTGGAAAACTAAAAACAGAGTTACGGTATGCTATGGTGTCGCTCAGTGTGTGGGTTTATGGAGAGAGGGAGTGGTCCGGGTCACATCATTCCAAATTCATGTAGATTGTTAGCGAATTTGCAAATTTTATTAAACAACAATAAACTCAAAATCTCTAGTTAACAATAAATAAAATACTGTAGCATCGTACAAATAATTCTTCTTATAACGTCTTTAGATTACCTGTTAGGCGGCGTTTAATAACCACTCTGATCTTGCCTATTTTTGATTATTGTGCCGCAGTCTATACTGACATTACTAGTCAACAGCAAATGAGATTACAAAGAAAACTTAATGCATGTGTCCGGTACATTTTCAAAATCTCAAGGTACGAACATGTCACTTATTATTATAATGAGCTTCGGTGGCTGACTCTGAAATCTAGACGAGAGTTTTTCTTATCTTGTATTATTTACAAAGCATTATATTTAGATCAAAAGCCTCTGATAAGGAAAGACTTATCTATTTTAGAGCCTCGTTTGCGTAGAGGTGAAGTCCGTCAGGATTATCTTGTATTGCCGGGATGTCATAGTGCTAGGTATGATAAGTCATTTATTATATCTGCAACAAGAATTTGGAATCAATTGCCTAATTATTGTACTACAAAGCCAACTTATGGTGAATTTCGTACCTCTTGTTATGAATATTTTCTAAACTTAAACAAATGTTAATTGAATGAAAAGTAAGAGAATTTGAAATTGTGTGATGATTGAGTGTAATATTATAATATTATATTAATTATTAATGTATTTATTTCTAATTTTTTTGTATACTATACTATTATATATTGTTATATTGTAACAATGGATGGCCGCAAGAAGCTTCGACTTCATGGCCAATTAAATAAAGAATAATAATAATAATATAACCAAAATACTGAATCTAATAATAATAAAATTAATCTTAACAAGAAGGTAAATTGACATCTAAATGATACGTATCGATACATGATAAATAAATTAATTAATTACTAGAGCTAAATAACAATCAACTAATATCCAGTAAACTAGAACAATAAATTATAAAATCAAGATTCTGGAACATTTTTCTTTAACAAAACTAGTAAAACTAACGTACATGGGTCTAATATTAACGTTAATTAGACGACAATTGGCTTAGTAATTAAATTTGTTAAAGGAATACTGGCTATGCTGGTCCGTTCCACTAAGGAACATTGATTTTGAACTTATCCTAAGCATGTTATTGGTCAAAAAAATTAAAATCAACTAAAATTGATAATTAAACATATTTCTTATAATTATTTTACAAAATGATATTAACAATAAATCGTGAACATGACTCTAACTGTAACAATATTCTCATAACTATCTCAGTTCTTAAATCTTTCTTTAATTAAAACAGTAGTATAATATCTCAAGACTTTGACTCGAACTCAATTAATTATTAACAATTATTTCTTACCTGATTACTGACGAATAAAATATCGAGTAACGTCTTACACTGTTTTAAATAATACTCCTGTAACAATAATCTTAATCTGTAGCTTTCCGCAATGCCATGGACTGTAACGCCATTTCTGGACACGTCTGCTCGCTTCGAGCGACCAGAGCTGAATGCTCACGTCCGTGCTCTTCAAAGGTCTCCCTTCGACTTCTGTTTCTCAATCATCAAAATCCAAAACCTTAAACTAAATCTTATCATTCTCTATAACTGACCTCTATATTCTAAATCCATAAATCAATTCCCAAACTCTACTATATCGGTAACTGGAGGCTTATACCTCACAAAACGTACTCACTAAACCTGACTTTGAGTATAGATATCTTTGGTAGTTGCTCTCCTGGAACAGACTTCAGCTGGGATCGTAAAACTTAAAACTAAGTGACCTATGACTTCCTCAGCGGTACAAGTGGCCATAGCTTGTCCTCTGAGGTCTGTCAGACAAAATAATTAAAAATGACCAAACGGCTTCCACAACAGCAACGGTCACAAAATTAGTGTTGAGGCCTGCCAAACCAAAACTCAAAACTAATCCCAATCTGCATCCATCAAATTCCTTATATACTGGAGCGCTAGCATTTCAGCTAGACCTCTGCAATCTACCAAGAAGTCTCATAGGGATAGAACTAGGTTCTATCATCAGATGATACCGGGTGACTGATTCAAGTCCCGCTCCACGGTAACACTGACTTCTCCACATACTCAAAATTCCAAAACTGTAAACCAATACTCAAACTTTATCATTATTTCAAACTTAAATCTCAAGCCATATTCCATATTTAATTTCCATTATTCTGATTATAAATCTTTACTTTCATTTTCTTATCAAAAACCCATAACTGTAGCCAAACGTTACTCCATATTAAATTCTTTAACTTAATCAAAAATCTGTATCAAAATCGCTAATACCTGTACGCTAAATTTTAAGTCTTGAGTTACCATGCTCGTAAATACAATAAAATCAGTTGGTGCTCGTGACGTTCACTTTGATTTGACCCCCATACGAAAAATAACGTAACAATATATATATTCAAGGAAAAATATGTTTAACAAATAAGGAAATATATATGTATTTAAATGTTAATAATATATATTTTAACGGGAAAACATATTTAGGAAAATTAATATATATAATAGGGTGCTTCTTTCGGAACAACATTTTTTTTTTTTAAGTGCATGTGGAAAAAATCATAGTTCAACACAAAAAACAAATTTTCGCGCAAGAAAAGAAAATTCTATGTCGATTACAGACCTAGCTCATTGAAAAATTCGATTTTCCCATTTAAATAACACGGGAAAATTTTTTTTTTTACATTTAAGTATTTTTAACTATTCAACAAATCAATAGATTGAATAGACCAATACATATCCTTGTAGGAAATTGAACGCTCTACAAAAAAGGTCTCTTATCATTTTTCGATAAATCTACCTGTTTAAAAGTTATTAGAGCTCGAAGTAAAGTTAGTGATCTTTTTACTTTTACGGCGAAACTATCAGACTTATCACAAAATGTTGTTTCATATTTTTTGTTGACAATTTTATTCTCTACAAATTATTATCAGTAAAGTTTTTTCGAATTCCGCACTGTTGTCTAGTTATTACCATTTTAATGTCGAGCTCTTGTAATCGATCAAAACCACTTTTTTAAGAGCTTATAATTAAAATAAAAATAAATAGAAAACAATGCGGAATTCGAAAAAACTTTACTCACAAGAATTTGTAGAGAATAAAATTGTCAACAAAAAAGATCCCACAACATTTTGTGATAAGTCTGATAGTTTCGTCATAAAAATAAAAAGATCGCCAACTTTACTTCGAGCTCTAATAACTTTTGAACAAGTGGATTTATCGAAAAATGATAAGAGACCTTATATGTATTAGCCTATTCGCACTATTGATTTGTTGAAGAGTTAACAATACTTAAAGTTGAAAAAAATTTTTTTTCCCGTGTTATATAAATGGGAAAATCGAATTTTTCAATGAGCTAGGTCTGTAATCGACATAGAATTTTTTTTCTTGCGCGAAATTTTTTTTTTTGTGTTGAACTATGATTTTTTCCACATGCACTTAAAAAAAAATGTTGCTCCGAAATGACGCACCCTAATATATATATAAATATATATATATACATATATATGTGGTGGTTCGCCTTCACTCCGCGAGATGGCATTCAAAACTCACGCCTCTCGCAATACCTCGTCCCTATGCCTGTTTCAATATATAACAATTCCAACATGTAACTTTCAACACGGCGTCTTAGGTGGGGTATACGATAGACACACCTAACTGAGGAGTCTCAGCTATCGTATACTTAGACGAAACGCCTCTCACCCCACAAATACCTTTTTCCATCTCTCCTCTTCTCACTAACACGCACAACGTTTCACTCTTTGGTAGTTGGCGACTTGGGCAGTGATTATTGCAATCTAAACCTAAAGTATCGTCGCCAAAGTGGTGACCCCGACGTGATTACGTTATCACGCATCTGATGTCTTTCGCATCCACATGTGGCGCGTACCGCTGTCTTTACAGGTCGAAGTCCGCCACTCCCAAAAACGGAGACATGTACGCCCACTTGTGTGAAATTCAGACTCAGACAATTCTCGCTCCTGGTTCGTTCTTTCCTTCGCAGGTTGAGCCTTGCTCCCAAACGGAAGTTGTCGGAACGACCATGGATGTGAACATCAAAGATCTCAACGTTGTTTCCAAGAAGGGGAGCCATGTGGTGGTTCGCCTTCACTCCGCGAGATGGCATTCAAAACTCACGCCTCTCGCAATACCTCGTCCCTATGCCTGTTTCAATATATAACAATTCCAACATGTAACTTTCAACACGGCGTCTTAGGTGGGGTATACGATAGACACACCTAACTGAGGAGTCTCAGCTATCGTATACTTAGACGAAACGCCTCTCACCCCACAAATACCTTTTTCCATCTCTCCTCTTCTCACTAACACGCACAACGTTTCACTCTTTGGTAGTTGGCGACTTGGGCAGTGATTATTGCAATCTAAACCTAAAGTATCGTCGCCAAATATATATATATATATATATATATCTATATCTATATATATATGTATATATATATATATATATATATATATTAGACTGTTTCAAATTAGGGGACTATTTTTTTATTTTTGATGAACATTGAAAAATCGAAAGGGTATCTTAAAATATGGTGACAGTTAAAATTTGAGCTCTTAATATTAATATTTAGAGGTGGCTATTTGTAATTTTCGATTTTTCATTTAGAAACATGGTAAAAAATACATAACTTCCGAAAAAATCAAGATACAAAAAATCTCTTCTCAACTATTTTGTAGGAAATTTACTGATCTACAAAAAAGGTCTTCTATGATTTTTGCATAACTTCAACCATTCACAAGATATCCGACGTCAAAATTTAATAAAATTCAAAGAACTTGTTTTTGCTCGCTCCGAATTTTATACCATGCCAACCAATGAGAATTCAGAAATTTTCAATACATTTTTTTGTAGGAAATTGAACGCTCTACAAAAAAAGTCTCTTATCGTTTTTTGATAAATCCATTTGTTCAAAAGTTATTAGAGCTCGAAGTAAAGTTGGAGATCTTTTTACTTTTCCGGTGAAACTATCGGACTAATCATAAAATGTCATAGAATCTTTTTTGTGGGCAATTTTGTTTCTCACAAATTACCTCTGATAAATTTTTTTTAAATTCTGCATTCTCTTCTAGTTATTTCCATTTTAATGCTAAGCTCCTAAAAAAAGTGTTCTGATCGATTTTAAGAGCTCGACATTAAAATGGAATTAACTAGAATAGAATGCAGAATTCGGAAAAAATTTATCAGAGATAATTTTTAGGAAATAAAATTGTCTACAAAAAAGATTTAATGACATTTTATGATTTGTCCGATAGTTTCACCGAAAAAGTAAAAAGATCTCGAATTTTACTATAACTTGACTTCAAGCTCTAATAACTTTTGAACAGATGGATTTATCAAAAAACGATAAGTGACTTTTTTTGTAGAGCGTTCAATTTCCTACAAAAAATTGTATTGAAAATTTCTGAATTCTCATTGGTTGGCATGGTATAAAATTCGGAGCGAGCATAAACAAGTTCTTTGAATTTTATCAAACTTTGACGTCGGATATCTTGTGAATGGTTGAACTCATGAAAAAATCATAGAGGACCTTTTTTGTAGACCAGTAAATTTCCTACAAAATAGTTAAGAAGAGATTTTTTGTATCTTGATTTTTTCGGAAGTTATGTATTTTTTACTATGTTTCTAAATGAAAAATCGAAAATTACAAATAGCCACCTCTAAATATCAATATTAAGAGCTCAAATTTTAACTGTCACCATATTTTAAAATACCCTTTCGATTTTTCAATGTTCATCAAAAAAAAAAAAATAGTCCCCTAATTTGAAACAGTCTAATATATATATATATATATATATATATATATATATATATATATATATATATATATATATATATATATATATATATATATATATATATATATATATATATATATATATATATATATATATATATATTAGGGTGTTTTTTATTTTTCGAACATTTTTTTTTTTCTTGGCCCATATGAAAATTTTATTGTAGGCGACAAAAAAAAAAATTTCCTGAAAATTTTAGCCCTTAATTTTTATTTTAAGAGGTCGCTATCTATTTTTAAAGTTTTCCCATTTAAAAAGCATGGGAACGATATCACATTTTTTTATAAAAATTCCTACCCAGGCAGTTTTTGAGCAATTCACTCGTTTTTGGGCTCGTTTCATAGGGCTTGTAGTCCTCTTTAAAATTGATTTTAGTGACATAGATGCATCTACAACAGTTCAAAAGTTATGAGACTTTAAACTTCAGAAATTTTTTTTTTTACCAAAAAATAATAATTAATGGCTATTATTATTCCAGCTATCAACTTTCTAGAAAAAATGACATACAACTTTTGTAGTGTGTAAAATACTCTGAAAGAAATACCCAAAAGAATTCAATATTATCAACGTTATTGTTTATTTTTTTCAACTTTTCTCTTTTAAAGAGTTTTAGAATTATTTAATTTTAATTTTATTCTCGTGACAAATTGAACTTTTGTACTTATCCTTTGTTTTGTATTAAATTAATCGAGCTTTATCAATTTTTATGTAGTTTTATGATTAAAAAATAAAATAATATTAAAAAAACTGATAATAGATTTGTGACTTGTAATTCAATTTCAGTCATAAAGACTGAGATTTTATACCGTCGGAAACTATCGGCGCTTCGATCGATACGTTAAATCATAGAGCTACATAAAAATTGATGAAGCTCGATTAATTAAATACCAAAAAAAAGGATAAGTACAAAAGTTCAATTTGTCACGAGACTAAAATTAAAATTAAATAATTCTAAAACCCTTTCAAAGAGAAAAGTTAAAAAAAAATAAACAATAACGTTGATAATATTGAATTCTTTTGGGTATTTCTTTCAGAGTATTTAACACACTACAAAAGTTGTATGTCATTTTTTCTAGAAAGTTGATAACTGGAATAATAATAGCCGTTAATTATTATTTTTTGGTAAAAATAAAAATTTCTGAAGTTTGAAGTCTCATAACTTATGAACTGTTATATTTATTATTAAAATTAAACCAAAATTAATTAATTAATAATATAAAGTGAATTAAATAAAGTTAGTGGAATTTTTGTTACTGTGGAAAATTATTATGGTGGAAATATTATATTGAGAAATCAAGTTTGAGTCTTGAGTAAAATTAGTGATGTCATTGAGTACAAAATTAATAAAGGAAAGTAGAGTCAATTAGAGTAAGGAAAACTGTGTCTGTGATTTAGGTCCGGTGGACAGGTTAAGTTAGTAATTAATTATACATCCAGGGGATGATTTTAAAAGTAGTATTAAGGTTTACCGTCCAAGGGACGAGATAATTAAATTTAGTTAAGGTTAATGTCCAGGGGACAATATTAAGGTTTAACGTCCGGTGGACGCATTTTTGGTTTAAGGTTTAACGTCCGGTGGACGGTTTTTTTAACATGTGTGTGTGAGTGTGTAACGTCCGGAAAGACGCTTAATCTAGAGTGTGTGTGTGTGTGTGGAAAACGTCCAGGGGATGCATTAGTTTGTCATAAGTATTAGTTTGTCATAAGAAAATTATTATTGGTTAATTAAATAAAGCAAGGTGCTTAAAATTAATAAAATTTTGATTAGCATTATTTCAGTTATTTTTTCATTCCTCACCTCTCTCACAAAATATTACAAACGACTCTGAGAAATATATTAATTTAATTTAATTAATTAAAAATAAAATCATACAACATCCGGTTCTGGAAGGACGAGTCCATCTTCCAGTGGCGCCCTAATATTCGTCTATAATACTAGGTGCGACCAGACTCGGCAAGCTAAACACTCTGTCATAAAGTACAGTTTCGTGTGTGATCCCGCTTTTGTGTCCAATTAAGGATTTTAATTTTTATTTACGGATTTCAAAGTTTTATTGAAGCATTTCAAATTTTACTTACGGATTATTTCAAGGATTTCAATTATCCTATTCCAAGGATTTCAATTTTCACTTACGGATTTCAAAGTTTTATTCAAGGATTTCAAATTTTTCTTACGGATTATCTCAAGGATTTCAATTTTCCTATTCCAAGGATTCCAATTTTCACTTACTATTTCAACGTTTTATTCAAGGATTTCAATCACGGATTTCAAGTATATCAAATTTTATTCAGGGATTCCAATAAGTTCTGTTAACATTAAAAATTAAAATTATTTATCCCTCCGTTAACACTAAAAAGGTGCAGTGGTTTTTATTTACTCTGTGTTGTGCCCAGTAAACACACCAACGTAACAGTGATATCACATCTAGAGAACATGTAACGTAACAAAGTCAACGTAAATTTTACATTCTGATTATATACATTGTAATGTAAATGGTACGTCAAGTTTGTGACATAAATGTGACGTTAAGATTACATGCATGTTACTGACTGAGTGATATCACATTGGTGACCTTAATGTGACGTTATATTTATATCGCATACTAACATTAGCTTTACCTTCTAGATATTACCTCAAAATTACGTAACAAAATCGACTTATAAGTGACATAATCTTGGTGATTCTATTTTATCATCACATTTACATCACAATGTAATGTTTCGGATATGTTCATACTGTCATATCACTCTTACATAAAAAATAGTTATATTTATTTTACATCGAAAAATTTCATCAAATTTATGTAAAAAATTTTACTTTAAAATGATGTACGTATTTCGACGGCATTGTGATAGAAAGGGTTATGCATAAAAAGTATATATTTGTAATAATTAATATTTTTGCATGTTATTTAAACGGCGCGCAAATCGTTCCTCCAAGGATACATGCGATCCACCTTTTATCCCCCAATCGAATGCACATTCGAGGTAACCAGTTCAACGGATACATTTTTGTCGTATCGGCCCATGTGGGACGATACTTGAATAAAAACGAAATATTTCAGTATTGAAAAAAATACACAAAAATAAGAACTTGGAGATTTTTAAATATTTATTAAAAAGAAGTATACTTTCGTATAAAAAAATGTATGTATGTTTTTCAGCCAATAGATCAAATATTAATATCTCTTATATTTTTCCTTTATGATTTTAATTTTTTGTAATATCGCAATTATAATTTCTAGCGCATAAAAATGCTTTGTACAATTTAATAGAAAATGATGTCACTTAGAGGTCACTATTATATAACAACGTAAAATTTGTATTTCTTCATGACTTCTATTTTATGTAAATATGATATTCAAATAACATCACCGCTATATCACCAATGTAATATGTACGTCACATTAATATCACATTTACGTTTACGATGCTACGTAACAATGTTACGTAACTGAGTGTGAAATTGTGATATACATGTTATGAAAATGTGATGTACTTGTGACTTACGATTTTACGTAACCGAAAGTTTTCATTCTATAAATGTGACATCCCTGTTACGTTGATGTGTTAACTGGGTGAATCTATGGGCAATTAAAATAAATAAATTAAAAATTTACTCGTGAAAAGCTATAAAAATTTAGTGAATGTAAAAACAAGTTTGTGTAAATTTAAATTCAATTTTTATTTTCAAGTTACCTGCATTAAAAGGTAATGATTTAGCATGAACGTGCGTTATCTTTTATTTATTTGTTTTTGAGTTTCGAAGAACAATTAGACTAACAATTTATTTAACTTCGAACGAGTGATCAGTGACTCAAATGACAATATATTTGCTACAAAAATTTTAATATTTCATGTCTTTATTCAATGAAAATAATTTTCCGATTATTTTCATTTAATTTTAAAATGAAATATATTTAAATAATATACTTCATATCTTTAGTAGATCAAAAATATTCATTTAAAATACATTACAAAAATAATATGTAGATGAATTTAAATGATAATTTTACTATATTACGAAAATATTAAGAATTTAAATAATAATTTTTCTATTAATTCAATGTGAATCTAAATAATTAATTTAAATTATACTACAAAATATTATATTATGAGTTTAAATAATAATTTTGCTATGTTTTTAATATTAATTCAAATATGAATCTAAATAATTAATTTGAATTATACTACAAAATATTATAATTTTACTGTATTTGAATGTTAATTCAAATACGATTCTAATTAATTAATTTTAAAATATATTGCAAAAATATCATGTTAGGAATTTAAATAATAATTTTACTATTTAATTTAAAATATATTATGTTACGAATTTAAATAAATTTAACTTTTGAATTTTTTAAACAATACGATTTTCATATTATTTCCAATATAATTAATTTTAGAATTTAAAATATATTACAGAAATATTATTTTATAAAACTACATAATAATATTAACTTATGAATTATGAGCCAATATTATTTAAATAATAGTCTAAATAAATAATTTTAATTTGTGAATTTAAAAGAAATTTATAATATGAAAGAAAACTATACTATATAAGAATAATTGTAATGAGAATTTAACAAATCGAAATACGAATTTAAATAATTTTAATTTTGTTAATTTTCATTTGATATTTAATAATTCGATATGTGTTTAAATAAAATTTAAAACCACGAAAAATCTATTATTGTAAAATTTCACATCCATGTTTCCCCGTGAATCCCCCGAAACAAGTTATTCCTAGAAATCTGTAGATTTCTAAAAATCAAAAATAAAACATAATAAATTCTATAAAATTTTCACGGGGACGTAACAGCCCCACGTTGGGCGTCAATTTGGAACGTAAATTTTTCTTAATACTTGATAAACTCAACAAAATTACACATAAATTTTTACTTAATAAAATTAATCAATTACTCGAGCTCAAATAACACAAAATTCGGCTACGTTACACTTAGCCCACCGATCACTCTTCTCATTTCCTCCAGATCCTGACGGGCGCCATCCGACTCTTATGTCCCCAGTATCGGCGACCGGTCTAAACATACACGTAAATTAAAACTAAATACTGAATAAAATCTAAATACTTCGGAGATGAGAGCAATGAGCGGTGGTAACATCATGTCCTGGTGCGCTCAGTATGCTAAGTTGTGGAGAGAGGATCGCAGTTCTTATGACGCAGAATAAGCCGATTAATTACATTAGAATTGAAACAAAATAAAGGAAAAAAACTAAATAAAGTACCGTAAAGATGACGCGAGAGTGGCGCGGAGTGCGCAAAAGGCCCGCGGTCGAGTACTCTCGGTACATCAACCAAATAAATACCTGAGTATGACATCGGAAACCTTGCGTGGATAACGAATCAGAAAACTTAACACACTTCTAGATAGATGATAAAATAAAATAAAATATTATAAACAATGCGGTAAATCAAGACGACAAGTATCACGACAAACGGCTCCAAGAACTCAATCCTCAAAGCTTGTAATGGGTCCACTAATTTTATTGACAAAATGTGGTCGTAACAAAATAAGGGTCCACACATGTATAAAACTTAAGGTGTTTTACGTACCCGTCTAGCTGTGCTCAGTGAATCTCAGGACGAGGATAACCCCGTACTGGACCACGCAGTATTAAATTTTAAGAGAGAGATCTTATATTTACTTATACTTATAAAGGAAATTATTTAGGAAATTAATTAATAGGTAGATTGATAAAATTAAATTAAACTGGCATTTATTAAAGACGAAGTCACCTTGACAAATGATAAAAAGGCCATTCGGTAGCCGAAATGGAAGGTAGATTTTTCAATTAGTCATAAATTAAACATGAATTAAACTCATTTTCTAAGAGTGAGGGTAAAAAAGGACAACGATTATTTTCGATAGAGAACTTCAGATAGTTGATTAGACATACCATTATATAGTTAATGTACCGAACTAACCTTCACATAAATAAAGTATTGGAAATTTAATTAATATTAGATCATAATTGTAATCGCTGTTACAATGGCAAGACCAGTTATAATTATAGAACGTACAGGTACGATTAGAACATCATAAATCATAAGAGAAATACTTTTAAAATATGAAATAGCTGTAAAATTTACAGGTTATGTTGTTCACAATGAAATACACGTAACAAAATTGTTTTATAATGGGAAATGCAAAAATTATGTGGTATGAAAACCATATTTCAACAATTTTTGATTCTATTAAAATTTTCAAGGCTATCAAATTATTAAAAGAAATAGTCAAAACATAAAGCTTAAGGTCATAAATTAAAGATTATTAGACGAGCTTTCAGATGCTATTTACGGAAATTGTCTATGAATATTAGTTTTGAAGTTATGTAAGCTTTAGTAGTGATTAAAATCTGATTTTTACGAAAAATCATGAAAATTTCAAACAGCCATAATTTCAAAACTATTCAAACGATTCAGCCCATCTTTGAACTTGATCAAGGTAATCGCCTATAGAATAAGTGTGAAAAATTTCATTACGATCCGATAAGAAGTGTGGGCGCTATCGTAATGACATGACCAGTGATAATCATCAGGATTGGAGGTACATTTGATACATCATAAGTAATAAAAGAAATACTTCTAAAATATAAAATGGCAGTGAAATTTACAGGTTATTTGGTGCGCAATAAAATACAACTGACGAAACTGGATTTTAATGGGATAAGCATAAGTTGTGTGGAATGAAAACAATATTTTCAACATTTTTTGATTTCATTAAAATTTTCAAGGTTAGAAAATTATTGGAAGAAATGGTCTAAATATAAAGTTTAAGGTCACAAATTAAAGCTTTTTAATCAAGCTTTAAAATACTTTTTACAAAAATTATCTATGAGTTTTAGTTTTAAAGTTATATGGACTTTAAAAGTGATTAAAAACTGATTTTTTCGAAAATTCGTAAAAATTTCAAACAGCCATAACTTCGAAACTAATCGACCGATTCAGCCCATCTTCGAACTTAACCGTGGTAATTACACATAAAATAAGGGTAGAAAGTTTCATTAAGATCGGATAAGAATTGTAGACGCAATCGTGTCCTCAAAAGTCGGTTCTATTACATATATATATATATATATATATATATATATATATATATATATATATATATATATATATATATATATATATATATATATATACATACATATATAAATTTTTCAACGAATGGTATTTTTGAACTCTACTCAACTAATTATGATAGTTTATGACGAAATTCCTTGTAAAATCGACCATGAGGACAAATACAATAGTTAGATTTTTAAAAAAATCTACCTAATAGATTTTTAAAAAAATCTACCTAAAATGGACATGAACAATGAATTTAGATGGCTGATGAAACTGACTCGACTTGACAATGTGAAATTTACTGACTCGACTAGACTTTACAAAATATTAGTGACTCGACTGTTTTAATTAAATAATTTTTACAAATGACTCGACAGTTTTAATATTGAATAAATTTCCAAATTACTCGATAATTAATAATTAAATAAGTTTACAATTTACAAATTTTACCAAAGCCAAAACTCCACTCACTTCAATCAACACAAGGCCTTTCCAATCTCCAACCTCCAGTCGAATCCGACGTCCTCTAGCCAAACCCAATTACCTCCAGCCAGTTCCAATCCTCCAACAATTCAGTTCTCCAAAATCCAAACTCCAATTTCACTCCGCAACAATCTCCAATAATTAATAATGAATATAAATACTGAACAAGATAAGCTTCCCGCTATGAGGGTTTATTAGCTCTTGGCTAGCACAAAATGGCGTATGCAGTTGTACTTGATGTTGTAGTTGTAGTTGTAGTTTTATGCGAATCAGGGAAAGCGTCCGAATGCGGTGACAGCCACAAGCCAAGAGACAGATCACCCGCAACCTCGGAGGCTTATACCCCTCACTCTTACAGTCTACCAACCTCTGGAAAATAAACTTCGCCAACACTCGACGGGAGCCGCCCCAATGATAAGTAGAGGGTTATTTTACCGGCCGTCGTTGTGGAAGGAGGTCGCTTCGGCTTTTGGCGCAAGTCGATATTTGAATTTAAATAATTTACAAAATTTTACCCCGTTACAAGCTATAAGCTCCCAAAACAACATCAGCCAAGGGTGTGTATTCGGAGTTAGCGAATCTTTAGCAAATGAGGCCTGCCATCCCCAAACGAATGTAAATATACCCCTGCTAACTCCGGGTATCAACACGTAGGGGCGGTAGCATCTCAGTCGCACCTCCGTGATCACCACGTCAACCCCGAGGGCTAAGCCTAGGCCTAATCACCATCACTAGTCGGGAGGCACGTTATCTTGGCCACTATCCGCGATACAGGTGGATATCCCCCGTTAAATCCACGCTCTACCACACAGACTCTTAAAAAACGGACAACGTACCGTACACGTACTCGTACTCTCAACACACTTACTTCACCGCACACATGCTTCATACTCTCAACTCACTATCTACCACACTCATCTCGGCATACATACTAACTCTATCTCTCTCTAACACACAGATTCACACTTACTCTACCTCCAAGTCTACCTCTTCAGCAATGTAACGTCACAATATATATATATATATATATATATATATATATATATTGAGACAATGCGAATTGTCTTCGTCGTCCTTAGCCTTGCGGTTCCCAATTTTCTCCGTCTCGTTGCCGCCTAAATTCAGTAGGTCATAGTGCCATGGTCACATGACTTAATTTTCACGTCGACGCATGTCCGTAAGGGTGAAGTGGGGAGAGTTTAGAGGAGAGTCCCAGGCCCTCAATTTTCGGTCAATCACTTCGATCCTGGATCACTTAGCGTCTAGACGTGTTATCTAGTATTTATTTGCGATTCTTATTTTATATTAATTATATTGCTATTCTTTCGATTATTACTCTGGTAATTTTACTTGCAATATTATTCTATTATTTCGTATAAACTGTTATAACTTTTCTAAAGCAAGTTTGAATAAAGTAAATCATATTGTGCGTTACCGACGAATCATTCGCGGTATTAACTATGATAATCTATTAAATATTAAATATTGTGTGAAATTGCGTCATTCCACTGAGAGGAATACTGTATCCGGTATCTCATGGATATTCGACGTATTGTTAATTGCGGGATATTGATTGTAAGTAACTGAATATTATTATAATTGGCAATAAAACTTGCATTTTCTAGTTAACTCCTATCACTCTTTCTCTCTCACATATTATTTATTTTCCTATTCTACTGGTAAGAATTATTGAATAGTTTGAAAAAAAGTATTATTAATTAAGTAAGAACTGATAAGTTTATTTTATTATAAGAAATCTATTGATAATTAATAAGCCGTGAGGTAAGTTGGTAAATTTTACATACGTTGCCGAGTTTGAGTAAGTGCAGGTCTGTGCTTTGCAAGAACCCCAGCCCACTGCTCTGTCCAGGTAAAATAAAATTTGTTAGAGGCCAGCCTAAGCCAGGGTTCAACTCGCGAATTCTGGTGGCTGCTGGTAAAAATCGCGGAGTAAAAAGCGATTTGTCTCAATATATATATATATATATATATATATATATATATATATATATATATATATATATATATATATATATATATATATTAGGGTGTGCCATTTTGAGGCGACTTTTTTTTCCAACAAAAAAACAGGCTGAAAATTCGCAGGAAGGTGAGAAAAGAAGCCTGTTAAAAGCGGAGCTCTTAATATTAATATTTAGAGGTGCCTATTTCTAATTTTCCATTTCCCATTTAAATAACATGGGAAAAAAAATATTTTATTTTTCTAGCTCGGCATTCGCACCTCATATAAATAAGTCCATAGAATAATCTTATAGAGAATTTGACGCTCTACAAAAAAGGTCTCATATTATTTTTTGATAAATCGATCCATTCAAAAGTTATTAGAGCTGAAATTCAAATCTATAATAAATTTCCAGATCTTTTCAATTTTCCAGCAAAACTATTAGACGTATCAAAAAATATCATAGAATCTTTTTTATAGACAATTTTATTTACTACAAACTATTTTGAATGAAGTTTTACGGAATTCCGCATTGTTTTCTAGTTATTTTCATTTTAATCTTAAGTTCTCAGAATAGATTAGAAGACTATTATTTTTGCGAGCTTGGCTTTGAAATGAAAATAACTAGAAAACAATGCGGAATTATATAAAACTTCATTAACAATGATTTGTGGAAAATAAAATTGTCTATAAAAAAGATTTCACGACATTTTTGATAAGTCTGATAGTTTTGCTGGAAAAGTAAAAAGATCTAGAAATTTATTATAGATTTTAATTCCAGCTCTAATAACTTTTGAATGGATGGATTTATCAAAGAATGATAAGAGACCTTTTTTGTAGAGCGTTAAATTTTCTATAAGATTATGCTATGGACTGATTTATATGAGGTGTAAATGCCGAGCTAGAAATATAAAAAAATAAAATATTTTTTTTCCCATGTTATTTAAATGGGAAATGGAAAATTAGAAATAGGCACCTCTAAATATTAATACTAAGAGCTCCGCTTTTAACAGGCTTCTCTTCTCACCTTCCTGCGAGTTTTCAGCCTGTTTTTTTGTTGAAAAAAAAGTCGCCTCAAAATGGCACACCCTAATATATATATATTAGGGTGCTTAGTTTCCGGCGAAAGTATTTTTTTTTTGCTCATCAAGAAAAATATTGTTTTTTATATTACAGCTAAGTTACTATGGGCACTTTTAAGAACACCAAATGCCCTACAATTTGCGACCAAAACCGTGTTGATATCATGAAACGCAGCTGAGTATTAGAAAGTTGAAAAAAAAGGAATTTCATCTACGTGTACTTTAAATGGGAAATCTTGGAAATCAAATGGAAAGTACTTAGGATCAGAATTAAGAGCTCAAACTTGGCAGGAATTTTTGTTTTAGCATAAAAAACTATATTTTTCTTAATGAGCAACAAAAAAAATACTTTCGCTGGAAACGAAGCAGCCTAATATATATATATATATGGGGCATTCCACGCCAAATCGGACGGTTTCAAAATTTATTTTTCCGATTTTCTTAATTTTTGGGTATTTTTTAGTACCCCTCAAAAGAGGCTTCCTGGTAAATTTTGAGATTTTTTTGATCAATGGTTTAAAAACTATCGAATTTTAGAAAAAACCGCTCTTTTTATGGTTTTTTGATCATAACTTTCGTAATAATGGTCGAAATTCAATGTTTTTTTTTTCAAAATTTTTGTTTTTAGATGGCCTTTAAAGAAAAAAATACAAAACAAATATTTACGAAATGATTTTAATCTGCGATTTTTGAATTTTAAGTTTCTCAACTGTGCTTTTAAAAAAGATGCATCCTTCGATTTCCTTGAAAATTTTCTATTTTAAACTTCTATCCATTCTGCAACTTTTAAGCCCGGTCCGGTAGTGGGCCTTCCATAATTACTATTTTTTTTCGATTTTTGAAAATTTGAAATAATTTTTTTTCGCTATAAATGATTATCAGTTCCGATTTTTGACACTGTATACTTTGTAACCGGGCTGCGTTGGTCTACGACGTGAGAGTGCGGCTCTCTCGCTGTCTCTGTCTGGTTTTGGTCTTCCTCTCTCCCTATCATCACAGCCTGATTGCTGAGTTCGGCTGAGTTAGGCGCTAGACCATAGGGGATGATCTCGCGCAGCAGGTGACCGTGAATTCGTCATTTGCGCATAATTAGGTAGGGGTCATCAGAGGTTGGGACCTAAGGCAGTTGAATCTGAATCGTCACTCAAGTGCAAGTGATTGACTGAATAGTCACGCTGCAGTAAAATTCATTAATAAATTTGAGAAATCTTAAGTTTAATTTGTTCGTACGATTTTTTTATTTTCACTGAAAATTGGTTTATAAAACCACGGGTTAAAGTTTATTCCAAGTGCTGTGTGATTTCTTTCATCATTACCGCCCAGGAACCCGAGGAGCCAACCCAGGAAAGACATCAACGAGTCTGCAAGGATGAACCGACGGCCCATCCCATCAGTACGTCGTATATGAAATAACTCAGATAAGATTAATACATATATATTTTCAATAATACATTTCTCTCTCTTCGACGCGATACTTATTTAATATTTAATATTTAATTCAATTACAATTAAATTTCTAAGAAAAGGGGATATTTGTATATATATGGGTTTTGGTTAAATAAAATTTTATTTATATAATTAATTTGAATCTATTATCAGCTATTTCTTTTATCACCAACGTCGTCTAGAATAAGTTGTGTTTTCAGCCGCGTGTCCGGTCAGAACGAGTCGACCCACCTCTGAGATCTATTTCCCGCCTTCCAGAACCAACAAATAAAATAATTATAATTCATATTTATATTTAATAATTTATTATTAATTAATTATTTATTCGGGAAATTTTAGTAACTGTGGTTCGTGGCTATCGGACACGAGATAGCCAGGGCCCACCGTTATAACTTGTTTTTTTTGCATATTATAAATTGATTTCAATATTTTTTGGTTTTGAGTAGGGATTTAAAAGCAGTAAGTAAAAGTTAATGCTATTTATGAGCAGTTATAATAAATGTTTTTATTTATTAAGAAGCAACTATTTCGAAGCAAAAGAAACATTAGATTTGCTATAAATTACAGCTAAGACCATTACAGGAGCTCAAAAATTCAATATAATTATTCGAAAACGCGCAAAGCATGAAATAATCGTTAATATTAAATTTTCGAAAAAACCCGGAAATAATTAAAAACGTTTCATGCTTTACGCGTTTTCGAATAATTATATTGAATTTTTGAGCTCCTGTAATGGTCTTAGCTGTAATTTATAGCAAATCTAATGTTCCTTTTGCTTCGAAATAGTTGCTTCTTAATAAATAAAAACATTTATTATAACTGCTCATAAATAGCATTAACTTTAACTTACTGCTTTTAAATCCCTACAAAGAATGAAAAAATATTGAAATCAATTTTTAATATGTAAAAAAAATAAGTGCACAGTGTCAAAAATCGGTAGGGACAATAATTTATATCGAAAACAAAATTTTTTTAATTTTCAATAATCGAAAAAAAATAGTAGTCACGGAGGTCCCATGACCGGAACTACCTGAAAAGGTTGTGAAATAGATAGTAGTTTGTTGACACAAATTTTCAGGAAAATCAAAGTATGCATAATTTTCAGAAAATGACTTTAAAGTTTTAAAACTCAAAAATAACGCAGAAAAAATTTTCTACAAAATTATTTGTATTTTTTTTCTAAAAGAACATGGAATAACGAAACTTTTTTAATCCTTGAGTTTTTTTATTTAAAATATTTTTCAAAAAGTTATAAGCAAAAAACCATGAAAAGAGCGGTTTTTTTGGAAATTTCATATGTTTTGAACCAATGATCGAAAAAATCTCAAAATTTAGAAGGATGAGTTTTTTGATAAGTACTAAAAAATTTAAAAAAATAACGGAAATTAAAAATTAAAATTTTAAACCGTCCGATTTGGCATGGAATCCCCTATATATATATATATATGGGTCATTCCATGTCAAATCGACAAATTTTTTACCTGACCCCCTTTGATTTCGCTGGAAATTTTCAATTTTTTTCTACCCCCCGAAAGTTATTTTTCAGAATTTTTTTCAAATTTTTTTGCCCGACTCAAAAAAAGTTATGAATTTTTGAAAAAAACTGATCTTTTATTTTTAAATTGCCAGAACTTTTTCAAAAATTGACCGTTTGGGAACTTTTTTTTTTCAAAATTTTTGTTTTTAAATATAGTTTTCGAAAAAAAATATGAAAAAATTTTCAGAATCCCAGCTATATGAAATATTTTAGTTTTTTTAAAAAAACCGTAATTTTCTCAAAGTCCGACCGTTTTTTTTTTTTTGCTCTAAAAATACTTTAACTAATTCTGCAATGATTCCCGTTAATCAAAAGATGTGACGACAATCGCTTCTAATTTTTGTTCTTGATTATAAAAAAATTGTTGTTGAATTTTTGCTGATTTTATATAACTTTGTTATGAAATTTTTTTTATTTCCTCGTGAAACCTCAAAAGTTGAAAAATAAAATTTTATTGGAGAATTTCAAGTGATTATCGTCCAAAAAATTGTTATTTTTTTAAAAAAAGTAAAAAAAAAGGACTTTTCATACTCTTAAATAAATTCACCGTCTCTTAACATCTATAAATAAATTAAAAACATTTTTTTGTATGTGTTCAAATTATATTTTCGTCTATTCAACATAATACTTGATTCTTAAATTCAACATTACACCTATTTTTATTATCTCTTTTTACTGGATGATTTCCTTCTTTTCTTCATCGTACTGTGATTTAAATATTTTTCTGAAGAAGAAAACATCTTAACTTGCACCATACAATCTTCCAACGGTGAAATTTTATGGATTTTTCGTATCGCAGGTATTGTTTTTGCATTTGTGAAACGATCTTCTAATTTTTCTTTCATTGAATTATAAACTTCAATTGTTGAGAAACGAATATTTATTTTCGTCAAATTTTGTGACGCCCATTCGAATAATTGTTTAGGTGTTAATATTTGCTGATCAGGTGGTTACTGTAGACTTGCCCGCGAGGCCTTTCTTTTAATTGTCCCGCCAACTCCGTCACAAGCCCCTTTTCCGTGAGCTGTTGCGAAAAGATTCCATTCGACGATCACGCCAAACTCTCTACGATATTGCGATGAATTACTAAAATGCTTGTAATTTTTATATTACTAAGGTGCACCATCCGAAAAGAAAAATATTTTAGCGATTGTCGACGACAGAGACTTAATAAAATTGATAATGATCTCAGAATAAATATGGACAGCAATAGAATCATGGTTCAAGCAATCAGAAATGGTAACCATTCTTTGATGAGTAAGTTGATTATCTACCTTATAATAAATAACGACTGTGTAAACTGTTGCTTGATCATTATTCCAGTGGAATCCCGGTGCAGCATTTTGAACAACAAATGCAGAATTTTCAGCAAAATCAACAATTACTATAAATTCGTTCTCTGTTATAGATTCTTTTAACGCTCTCAAATAAGCCGCGTGCTCTTTTGCTCTTTTGAAATTCTGCAATAAAATTTTATTTTTCAACTTTTGAGGTTTCACGAGGAAATAAAAAAAATTTCATAACAAAGTTATATAAAATCAGCAAAAATTCGACAACAATTTTTTTATAATCAAGAAAAAAAATTAAAAGCAATTGTCGTCACATCTTTTGATTAACGGGGATCATTGCAGAATTAGTTGAAGTATTTTTAAAGTAAAAAAAAAAAAAAAAAAAAACGGTCGGACTTTGAGAAAATTATGGTTTATTCAAAAAAACTAAAATATTTCATATATCTGGGATTCTGAAAATTTTTTCATATTTTTTTCGAAAACTATATTTAAAAACAAAAATTTTGAAAAAAAAAAGTTCCCAAACGGTCAATTTTTGAAAAAGTTCTGGCAATTTAAAAATAAAAGATCAGTTTTTTTCAAAAATTCATAACTTTTTTTGAGTCGGGCAAAAAAATTTGAAAAAATCCTGAAAAATCACTTTCGGGGGGTAGAAAAAGATAGAAAATTTCCAGCGAAATCAAAGGGGGTCAGGTAAAAAATTTGTCGATTTGACATGGAATGACCCATATATATATATTAATTAGGGTGATTCATTACCGCAAAAGTTTTGTTTTTTTTAAGTGCTCAAGCAAAATCTCAATCTACAACGAAAAACAAAAATTCTCACCAAATATGAGCTTTTAATTCCAATGCTAAGTACTTACTATTTGATTTCAAAGATTTCCCATTTAAAATACACGTAAATTAAATTACTTTTTTTTTAACTTTCTAATACTCAGCTGCGTTTCATGATATCAACATGGTTTTGGGCGCAAATTGTAGGGCATTTGGGGTTCTTCAAAAGTGCTTATAGTAACTTAGCTGTTATTCCAGCTGTTTCACTTGTGCCCGCTGCGGAACTCATTTTTCCTATAAAATTGACCTTTATTGGCTTGCAGAACGTAAACCAATGAAAGTACACTAAAATAGCCGATGGAAATTTTATAAGAAATTTTATTCCCTTCAAAAAAAGTCTTATGAGTCAAGCCGCTAAAGTCCATAGTTTCCGAGTTATAGTCATTTTAATAATTTGAAAAATATAATATAAAAAAAAAAATTACAATTGATATTTTATTCTTTAAATTTCGCAAAATTTCAAGATCAATTGTTTAATAATTAAATAATATTCATATTTTTAGTAGTTTTTCGTCTAATTTTATTTATTACTTAGCAAAGAAAAAAAAAAATTTTTTTTAAGACATTCAAAATGAAGTATTTACAATCTATTTTTGTAATGAATTCGAAATAAAATGGGTATTTAAACTCATTTGGATGAATATTTCAGGGTATTTTTTATATTTTATATATTTATGTATTAATTCTTATCTTTCAAAAATTACTGATAGTATAGTAATTACTAGAATATCCCCTTATTTTTAAAATTAAAAAAAAATTACATACTCTATAACTGATTAGCCCTGATGTACCAATAACGAATAGTAATGATATCTTGCAAATGGATTATGATAAATAATTCTTAACACTTTTCGATTTAACAAATGTCAAATCAATAAATAAACATGACCAATAGAGTTAAAAAATTTACAGATATAAGTCATTCAACCTTTATTATAGAAAACTGAATCCCCTACAGAAAAGGTCATACACATTTTTTCTCTAAACTTGACCGTTCGTGAGTTAACAGCAAAAATCCATCAATTTGATACAAAATTTGACATTAAAGGCTCACAGGAGAGCTAGAGTTAAACTGAGAGCTAAGCAAATATTGGCTTTTTTAAAGAGCATACAATTTTCATTAAGAAAAACTTTGGACCGATACGATACAAAAGTGTAGGGCTGAGTTTTATTCATTGAAAAGGAAAAAAACTAAATTCACGTGTTTTTAGCATGGAAAAACTTCGACGACGTTGTTCCAGTGTTTAATATTAATATCAAGAGCTCAAAATTGGACAAAATTTTCATTTTAACATATAGAACAAGATTTTCGATGGGGAGTGAAGAAAAAAAATGTTCGTTCCAAACGGAGCACCCTAATATTTATATATGTATATATATTAGACTGGGCCAATAAAATCGACTATTTTTTTTTCTTTTGATACTGTGAAAATAGTATTCCTGATGACCAAAAAAAATTATTGTGCAAATTTGAACCCTTAATATTGATATTAAGAGGTGTTCCGTTACGACTATTCATTTTTTGACAGAAATTTTATTTTTTACCCAAAACTCATAAATTATCCATCTGAAAAATATAAGCAATGTACACTACTGGAAACAAATAAAGGATAAACGAAAAATTCCAAATTTTCGGGCGATTTTCAACAGGCCGTTATTTCGAGACAAATGGTAGGACTAGAAATAAAAAAAAGGAAATTATAGCTTCAAGTGTCTACTTTTTGGATTAGAACTTTTAACTTTTGTGGCGTCAGGTGTTTTTGAGTAATCTTAGAAAATCCAGTGACAAAAAAATTTTTAAATATGAAAAATTTTTTTTTTTTGTTTTATGAGCGTGGGAAGAACTTTTTTGCTTAACCATTATGAGGATCGGATACCTTCATTATTCAGCTTTAATTCCGTTATTATGGTCCTTGACACGTCAACTTCTCGCCGAGATATTGGTCTTCAAGTGGAAAAGCATCCTTTTGTCTTTGATTATCGATATCTCAGAAACCAATGATCGCACAGAAAGTTAATGGTGGGTTTCAAAAACTTGAATAGATGTTTTTTAACGCTGAGCCATTGCTTATTCGAAAAAATAATTATTTCCTATCCCCACCTGAATTTAAAAATGCAACAAAAAAAAGCTTTTTGTGGTTTTTTGGAAAATCAAGCACTGAAACAAATATATTGTGAAAATCGAAAATGTGAAGTGTGCATTTTACAGTTCACAAAAAAACCCTACAAAGAGCCAGATGAGTCCAACCAGACGTTTTTTTGATTCACTCGATCAAATTTTTGATAAAATTAAAGGTTCACGTTTTTTGCTGTAAAAAGCTTATAATCTTTAACAAAATGAGAAAACAAATTTTTTCTGAGATTTGTACACGTTTTTATTGCTGACAGTGCTCAAATTTTCAAAAAAGATAAAAATCGAAAAAAAAAAATTTTTTTCAAATAAATTTTTCTTTTATTTGATGAACAAAAGATCAGTAAAATCACGGAATGCAGCGGCGGAAACGTGTTGAAAATGATCGGGCGTTAGTTTTTTAAGTTTGATAAAATTATTCCAAAAAAAAAATTTTAGTATGTCCACAAAAACCCTACAAAGAGCCAGATCAATCCACCCAGCCGTTTTTTTGTTTTCCTCGATCGAATTTTTTAAAAAATTATTTAATCACGGTTTTTGCTCTGAAAAACTGATAATTTTTAACTGGAAAAAATAGGAATTGTTTTTCTGAGCTTTGTCTACATTCCTATCATAGGCAATGCTTCAATGTAAAAAGAACAAGAAAGTTTTTTTTTTCAAAAAATTTTTTTTTGGAATAACTTTAGGAAACTTAAAAAATTAACGTCCAATCATTTTTAACACGTGTCCGCCGCTGCATTTTGTGATTTTACTGATCTCTCATCCATTAAATTAAAAAAAAATTTTCTTAATTTTTTTCTTTTTTGAAAATTTAAGCACTGTCTGTAATAAAAATGTGTACAAAGCTCAGAAAAAATTTGTTTTCGCATTTTGTTACAGATTATAAGCTTTTCACAGCAATAAACGTGATCCTTTAATTTTATCAAAAATTTGATCGAGTGAATAAAAAAAACGGCTGGTTGGATTCATGGGACTCCTTGTAGGGTTTTTTTGAGAACTGTAAAATGCACACTTAACATTATCAATTTTCACCATATATTTGTGTCAGTGCTTGATTTTCCAAAAAACCACAAAAAGCTTTTTTTTTTGCATTTTTAAATTCACGTGGCGATAGTAAAAAATAATTTTTCGAATCCGCAATGGCTAATAATTGAAGGAAATTTATTCAAGTTTTTGAAACTCACTATGAACTTTCTGTGCGATTATTGATTTCTGAGATATCGATAATCAAAGACAAAAGGATCCTTTTCCATTTGAAGACCGAAATCTTGGCGAGTAGTGGACGTATCAAGGTCCACAAAAAATCAAATGAAAGCTGAATAATTAAGGTAATCTGATCCTCATCATGATTAAGCAAAAAAAAATATTCCCACAACCGTAGAAAAAAAAAAAAAAAATTTTTTAAACTTGAAAATTTTTTGTCGCTGGTTTTTTCTAAGATTACTCAAAAACCGCTTACGCTAAAAAATTTTTATGTCTTAATCCAAAAAGTAGTCACTTGGAGCTACAATTTCCTTTTTTCCTTATTTTTTTACGACAATTTCTCTCGACGTTACGGCCTGTTGAAAATCGCCCAAAAATTTGGAAATTTTTTTTTATCCGTTAATTTTTTTTCAGTAGTATGGATTCTTGAAGGAATATGAATTCCGTACAAAAAATCTCTTTTCGTAAATTGCCGTGAAACGAGCCGTTTCCTTGTAACCGTGCTTTAAATATTGATTTGTTTTTCAAATTCTCTGTTCCTATTTTGGAATTCTGTAACTACTAGAAATATTAAAATTTTTTCCGGTCAAGATAAATATGTTTAAAGGAAATTTAACGCTCTACATAGAAGGTCTCTGAACATTTTTTGCCGAATTTACTCCTTCGAAACTTATTCAGGTTATTGAAGTCCTTTTGACTTAACTTGAACCTTGAATAACTTTTGAATGAGTGAATTCAGCAAAAAATGTTAAGAAACTGTTTTTGTAGAGCATTAAATTTTCTTCAAAAATTTGTATTTTGATTAGAAAAAATTTTTATATTTCTAGTAGTCACAAAAATCCAAAATAGAGACAAAGAATTTAAAAAACAAATTAATATTTAAGGCACAGTTACGATGTGTAAAATGAGCGAATGAACTAAATGGATCTGGTTTAGGCGCGAGGAATGTAAACAATTAAAAATTACACAGTTTTTATCAATAAATAAATTAGATATTTATTTACAATATATACACTTAAAATTGTAAGAAACTTAATTGTTAAAACGAATGCGACACAATAAATAACGTGATAGCGAATGCACAATAAAGAAAAGAATCACGTATAATTAAATTGACATGTAGTCAATAGCGGTTAGCAACGCAATAATTATTTATAAAATAATTGCACGCGGAGATCAATTAATTTACTCTCAGTAAATAGCAGCCTTAATATATTGACTAAAGAAAAAGAGAATTTAGCGTAGCGGTCTAGATTTATATCACAAAAATTAATTACTAAAAGTGAAGCGGTTTTAAAGCACGAGGTTGTAAGTAACCGAGCACGTTGTAGAATTAATTGATGATAAAAGCGTCGTTGAGTCGTCGTGGACGCTTGGTGTCGACGTTGCATCCTTGCTGCATAAGACGAATTTTCCCATTAGCTTGAAAGCGCGCCAACGGGAAGTAGTTGATAGCGAAGTTTCTCATTGGCTGGCCAATATAAAACGAATTATCTGATTTGCCGGCTTGTAGCCGGTTCTCATGGCGTCTTGACACGGCCATGAGCTAGACTTTGTGTGTCTCGGGCCCAGGTAGCGAGTGACCCGGCACTATTCTGACCTTGAAGTCAGTAGCAAATTCGGCAGCTCCCGGACTTAGTGGAAATGCACGAAGCTTATTTAAATTAACTAAGCTCGTGACTGAACATTCTCCCCAGCGCTGATGACGGTGTCGACTGGATTGTCATCTGGAGGGTGAACTGATAGCGCACACAGCTTAGCGATTGGTCGAACAAGTTCCATGGTAGCGGTCTTGAGTGTGACTACTCGAGTCAGGCCATCTCTACCTGGATCTATCGCGGGTACTCGTGCAAGCGGCCATTTCGATCGTGGGTATCTTTCATCAGTCAACAAGACTAATGAACCCACTTTGATGTCATTTTGAGTATTATGCCACTTAGATATAGATTGATGACGTTGTAGGTACTCCGATGACCATCTACTCCAAAGTCTCTGGAACATTTATTGTAGTTGTTGCCAGCGTGACAACGTAGCTGAATTGTTTTCCAGTAGCGAGGGTTCAGGTACAGCGATTAGCGGTTCACCGATGAGAAAATGTCCAGGAGTTATAGCGGTTAAATCTGCAGGATCATCAGATAGCGGAGCGATTGGTCTTGAATTGAACACAGCCTCGATCTGTGTTAAGACTATAGCGAGTTGGTCGTAAGTCAACAGCGATTCACCAATAGTTCGCATAAGATGGGACTTGATTGACTTTACGGCTGATTCCCACTTGCCACGAAACTGGGGAGCGCTTGGCAGGTTGAACTTCCAGTCTGTACCATCTGTAGTGAGTAAATACTGAAGTTCCTTTAGCTGTCTCGATCCTGCTGCGAATTCTTTCTTTAGCGTGGCGTCTGCTCCTACGAAATTTGTACCACAGTCCGAGTATAGAGTACTGCAGGCGCCTCTCTGACTAGTAAATCTTCGAAACGCTGCGACGAAAGCGTCAGTAGAGTCATCGGTGACAATGTCAATATGTATAGCGGATGAAGCGAGACATAAGAAGACAGCGATCCATCCTTTATAGGTTTTGGCACCTCGACCTAGAAAAGTCTTGAGTGTTACTGGCCCAGCATAGTCTATTCCAGTGTGTAGAAATGCTTTAGATCGTCTTACTCGAGCGGATGGCAATTGTTCCATTAATTGTTGTGCACGAACACCTCTATCTCTCGTGCACACGACGTAACAAAGAATGTGTGATCTGACTGGAACTTGACCACCTTCTATCCAGACAGATCTCCGTAGATCAGCGAGCGCCAACTGAGTTCCCCCATGGAATGTTCTCTGATGCAAATGATTTATCGATAGCGCACTTAAGCGTGATGATCTTGGTAGTATGGCTGGATTTTTTGGATCATCATCCAGCAGCGAATTTGCCAAACGACCGCCGGCTCTGACTACTCCGTTGTAGTCGACGTAGGGAATCAATTTAGCGAGACGATGATTTCGATGTAGAGAATCACCATCCTTCAATATCCTCAGCTCTTGCGAATAGTACTGACTTTGAGTATACTTGATCAGCAAAGTCTTAGCGAGTTCCAGGTCAACTGTAGAGAGTGGTGTGGCCAGTGTGGACTGTGACACTTTTTTAAATTTAGCGATGGCGCGTAGACAGATTACAAGAGTGCGAAGTAACGGTGACATCTTAGAGAATTTATCTAGTAGCGTGTATAGCAGGTGTCAATCTGCCTTGAAGGTGGTAAAAACCAGACCTGGACGTTCTTCAAGATGTGATACTGTCTGCGCAGGGATGTCAAAAGATGGCGAATTTTCTTTTGGTTGACTGAGTCCCTTTGGTCCTGTCCACCATAGCGAATGCTGTTCTAGTTTTGCTGCTGTTAAACCTCTTGAAGCGCCATCAGCTGGGTTAAGTTTCCGTGGAACAAAATCCCAGTTGACACTTGGTAGCGATTCTTGTATTTTAGTAACTACATTGCGAATGTAGACTTTCCATCTAGCTGGATTGTTTCGTATCCTTGTCAAGGATACAGCGGAGTCTGTTTACAAGAAAACTGGTATGTTTTCAAGTTTCAAAACCTTCTTGACGTAGAGTACCAGTTGACCGAGTGAGACAGCGGCATTGAGCTCCATTCTTGATATAGTTATGGGCTTCAGTGGTGCAACTTGTGTTTTGGCACACACTAGCGAAAGATTGGAGCTTCTAGTAGCGTCAGTAACTTTTAGATAAACGACAGCAGCTATAGCGAGTTGTAAAGCGTCAGAGAATCCATGTAATTCGATTGATACACCATTTTTTCATGATTCCAGCGAGGTATCTGAATCTTCGAGATCTGATGTAGTTCATCTCGAAACAAATTTCATTTTTGAAGAAGCAACGGTGATAGCGTAGCATCCCAGTCAAAGTTCTGCAGCCAGAGCTTCTGCATGAACATCTTGGCTCTCACGATAATCGGTGCCAAGAACCCCAGTGGCTCAAACAAGCGAGCAATTTCAGATAAAATTGTGCATTTTGTAGTTTGTGATGCTTCTGAAAGCGAATAGCTGAACTGGAATTTATCCTGTGTTGAATTCCAGGTTAATCCGAGCACTTTTACTGTAGTCTTTCCAAGCTCTCTTGGTGTATCCTCTTGGGTTTCAACTGGAGCGACTTGAGAGAGTAATTCTGTTGAATTACTTGCCCACTTTGCAAGCAGAAAACATTCTGCGGCACACATACTTTTTGTGTCGAGAGCAACTTGGATTGCCTCAGCGAGTTCATCTGCGCCTCCATAGATGTCATCAACGTAGCGTGTATTGGTTAGCGGTTTGACAGCTCTTGGAAATTTAATTCCTTTATCTTCAGCGAGTTGTAAAAGTGTTTTTCCAGCGTGATATGGAGCCGATGTAGTTCCATAAGTAACCGTAGCGAGTGCAAATACTATTGGGATGTCATCTTCGTCAAACCAGAGTATGCACTGTAGATGATGATCTTCCTTGTCAACTGCAATCTGACGAAACATTTCAGTTACGTCAGTAGCGGATAGGTAGCGATGGCAGCAGATGCGAATAAGTACGTCACTGATGTCAACTTGAATCTTGGGACCCACATGAAGTATCTCGTTGACTGATACGCCAGATGTTGTTTTCCAGGACCCATTAAATACCACCCTGAGCTTGGTGATATTCCTCTGTTTTTTCTGAACCCCATGATGAGGCAACACGTAGCTGTTTGGTGGTATATCCTTTAATTTTATACATCTCATGTGTCCCAAGTCTTCATATTCTTCTAAGAAGTCAAAGTACAACTTCTTGTAGACTGGATCAGACTCCAATCGTTTGCAAAGACGTAGTAAAGCGTATTGTGCAGCTCTGAGCGAATTACCCAGTTGACTTGGCGAAGATTTAAGCAGCAAGCAAACAACATATCGACCATCAGACTGTCTGTAGTGTGTATTGAGAAAGTGTTGTTCACACTCTTCTTCTTCTTCTTCAGTATAGCGTGTAGCGAATTCTGTCTGTAGCTCTTCTTGATACCAAAACTTGCTCAACAAGTCTTATAGTTAATCATCAACAGTGACATGATGACCATAAGCGGTCAATTTTGATGTAGTAGTGTCCACAGATCCATATATGATCCAGCCAAGCGATGTTGACTGAGCGATTGAATCATTGACACTCCCTTTTCTTATTTTAGCGTTGATTATATGCGCAGCTGGTGCTGCACCCAGAATGATGTCAATAGGTCGTGAAGTCAAGAAGTCTGGATCAGCGATAGGTAGACCGCTAATATGCAGCCATTTCTTATTAGTTAGTGTAAATGACGGAAATTTTACCGTCAATAGAGCAAGCACGTGAGCTTGGATAGTAATAGAACCAGTGTTATGTAGCGAATGCAACTTAGCAATAGCAGTAGCGAGTAATACCTTGAGCGAATGAGCTAAAAGAAGACTAAGTTAGCGAATTCAAACCAAAAGTTACCAAAATTGGAACTATTCGTTGCCTGAGGCAGATACAGGAGCGTCCTGTACCGGTTCAGCGGGAGCACTATCGTCGATATGAGTAGAGGTATGGTGCGGCTGGTCGCAGTGTTGGCATCTATGCTTAGTCAAGCAATCAGCGTAGCGGTAGCGTCCCAAACAATTACAGCACAGGCGGTAATGCTGGACAATCGTTCTTCTATTTAGTGACGACGCCTTCTGGTATCTAGGGCAAAACAGAACAAAATATTTTTGTTTGCAGATTGGGCACATTCCTCGCTCACTCGTTTTCTTTTTTGGAGTACGTGCCACGTAGCTAGTAAAATCGGTAGAAGTAGATGGTCTGGCAGGTGTAGTGGGTTCACTGTTCCCTCCAATCGGCTTGTTAGAAGCGGCTGACCTAGCGTAGGACTTAGGTGGTGGTTATTCAACCACACCCTTAGCTTGTGCTGAGGTTATCTTCGCGCCAATCGCTGAATTTTCCTACGAACGAACCTTTGCTTTAAGCATATCGTGCAGTTGCTGGTAAGTGGGAAATCCATTGGATAACCCAAACGAAGCCATTCAGTCAACTCTTAGATCTAATGGCAAACAACGGACAGTTAAGCGAATAAAAAATGGGTCTAACTCACTAATTGGAATTCCCAAAGCAGCGATAGCGTCCAGTGATTTTTTGTTAGCAAGTAGCAGCGCATCCAGATCAGCAGCAGAGTGTGAAGTTAGTGGTTGACGATCCAGCAAATAATCGATAAGCATATCGAATAATCTGCGTGGGTTTGTGTAGCGAGTGTTCAACGATTCCCAAGCGGGTTGGAAAGCTTCATCTGTGATCTGCAAATCAGCGAGTAATGCAGTGGCCTCACCTTTAACCTGCGTCTTCATGTAATGCATTTTTTGCGACCCAGTTAGCGAATCTTCATTAATAACAAGTGAGGTGAATAGGTCCTTGAATAAATCCCATTCATCATATGAGCCCTGGAACATCGGTAGCTTGATTTGAGGCAAGTTCGATTTATATGCTTCTCCAAAATACGCCGTTTGACCATGGTTCACGGGTTGAGCTTCAGGAACAGGTTCAGGTACAGGTCTCGCAGCACTGAGTCGAACTCTAAGAGAGGTGTAAGCTACTTTAGCGGTTTCATGAGCATTACCTGTATGATACTCATTGGTGATGATCTCACGTACGTCATCATACAGTCTCTCATGAGTTGTATTAAAGCGGGTCCACAAGTCATTAAGGATAGCGAGTTCTGCATTAATAGCGGCGGCACCTTGGGTAGCGAGTACAGCGTCAGTCAAGCGGTTGAACATGTTACGCATCGTGACGATGCGTTGCATTTGCAGAGCAACTTAGGTTGGCGGCCATCTTGATTATATGTGGCACATAATGGACGCGAGACGAGAAACCGCCGCTAAGTTTTCGATCTGAAAAACTAAAGTGTCATTTTTACACCAGTGTGTAAAATTAATCACCATAAGCAGCACTCTAGCAGTGCTCAGCAATGGTCACGGCACAACGATTTTCACGAAACAACACCAACACCGCCCTTTTTCTCACAATTTTTTTGATTTTTAATTCTCAATAATTTTTAATTGTTTAAAAGGTTAGGTCAACAGGTAGCGGGTTAAACTTCCGAGCGCGAGGTCTACGGTTCAGATCCTGCACACGACCGAATTTTTATTTTTTTATAGAAATGATTATATATAATTTTATATAGTTATACATAATTACATATAATTATATAGGGCGATTCTTTATCTTTAATTTTTCTACCCAGATGGGCATGAACAGACATGAACATACTTGATCAGAACTGAACATGACTGGCCAGGCTTGATCAGGCATGGCCATTTTTCATGTCTGATCAGGCCTGAAAACTCATGCCTGTTCATGTCTGATCAGGTCTGATCATTTTTTCCCGGATTGTCAATATGCATGTTGATACCATGAAGATCCTGACGATTGGTGCAGACTTTTTTTTCTAACAGCCTCTTAATTCAAACTGCTACGTTTTTTCGTTATTGGAATCAATTTCTACTAATTTTTTTAAGATAGTATTACAATAGCATTCAAACCGCACCACTTTTTAAACAGGTCTGATAGAAAAAAAAATTTATCGGATTTTGTCAAAAAATTTATCGGGTTTCTTAAAAAAAATCGGTCTATCGGCTGACCCTGCGGGCCAGCCCCAAAACTTCCCGCTGTTTTCGAGCTCCATGAGCTCGAAAACATCGTCGTAAATACATTTTCGAGCTCTTCGAGCTCGAAAATACTTTGGTGTACCTTTAGTTTCGAAAAAAACCGTTTTTAGCATTTCTTTCTCCCACGATATCTCTCAAATGCATCAACCGATGGAGATGTTTAAGGTAGTTGTTACGAGGTAGTCACGTTCAAAAGTATAGCATACCGAATTAAAAGAACAGCATAACTGAAGCGGTTAGTTGAACGCCGCTCATTGGAAACTTTTGTAAAAGTACAGTCATATGCTCTTACATACATCCAAGTAGTATCAATACGTTTATATACACATACATCCATAATATTCGAGAAGTGATCGTGGCAACGCCGTTCACTGTTACTGTGCATCTTTTTTGTGTTCCGTAATATTTTTATTAATGTAGTCGTAAGACATAACCAAATTAACCGTCAAAATAAACTAAGCTATTTATTATTAAATTATTAGAAATTTATGAACGTTTACTTATTATTAATTAATAAATTTTATTATTTTTCTATTTAATTTATAATAAACGCTGAAAAGTTATCAATAAACGAAATCTTTAAGTAAGAGAGCATTTGTATGTTGAACAATTTATTTATTTTTAGAATAAATAAAAAATTAATGTTGAATTATTTTTATTTTGTTTGAAAAAATGAATTTATAAAACGATTGCCTTTCATAAATTTACAAAAATTTAATATTATTGATTAATTTTTTTTGAATAGTAGAATAATTGATTAATTTTATTCATTGGTTAGCTTTCTTTATTATGTGCCTGTTTGTATTTTCCCGCGCCTATTTGGCTATAATATAAGCGCTGTTGCCACATCGCACTACTGTTTTGGTACATCTTTGAAATTTTTAAAAAGTTTCAAGGTTTAATGAATTATATTTCAGAAACGACGTGGTCAATAATTTTCTTTTTTTTTTATATGGTTTATAATTTTAGTTTCGATAACACACAAAATTTTTAGAATGATCCTACATTGCGTTTTGATTTTATTAAAAAAACATTGCCCGTAAATCGCTATTCTCCATAAGAGCCTGTGTTAAAATAGCAATATTTTGAAATCGTTTTTTATAAAATTGGGATGGTCAATGTTACTCAGATTAGTCTCATATGATTCGTAGTCAATCAAAGAACAATCAGGTAAATTTTTATAAAAATCCTACAATAAATTAATCCACGCAACAACTACCTTAAGGTGGCAATTGACGCGTTTTATTAAGTTCTAGAGTTTATTAGATTCTGAAATTGATCACATGAGTCACTTCAAAGATAATCGAAAAAAACCGTTTTTTTACCATTTTTTTCTCCCGCTAACTCTCGAATGAATTATCCGATTTTGATGTTTGAGGTGGCAATCGACGCATTTTATTGAGTTCTAGCACTGATGAGATTTTGAAGTCGATCGTATCAGTCGTTTCTGAGAAATCAATAAAAAACTAAAAAAAAAATTTTTTTTTTTTCGTAATTGGCCAATATCTTCGAGTTTACTTGATCAAATGATCTGAAATTTTCAGAAAAGTTGATGGCGAAAAAGCTCTTTTGATTGCTGCCTTAACCATCCAAATTGGTTTATTAGTTAAAAAGATATAAAGAGTTTACATACATACATACATACACACACACACACACACACACACACACACACACACACACACACACACACACACACATACAGACACTCGGACATCATTCTGAAAATAGTCAGAGTAGCTTCCGAGGATTTTCTTAGCGGGGAGTTAAAAAAAAACGTAAAAGTTTTCCCAGCTTTGTGACGAAATTCCTTTGCATTTCCCTGAGTTTTTCCGGTGATTTTATAACTCTCTAACATTTCCAGTTTTTCCGGGTTTTCCAGAAATGTGGCCACCATGTTGCAAGTAAATTGTCGGTATTTTATAGTAATTCATAAATTATACGTCTTAGCACTAATTCATCGAGGATTGAAGTGATTGACCGATAATTTAGGATGTAGGACTATCATCGCTTCTCTCTCCCCACTTCACCCTTATGGACATTCGTCGACGTGATAATTAGTCATCTGACCACAGCACTATGACTTGTGTAGTTTCCGACCGCAACGAGATAGAGAACAACAGGAACCACATGGCTGAGGACGAAGAAAATAATTTCCATTTTCTCAATATACATCTACATACATCAATTTTTTAACTAGCGACATTTTTGGAACCTACATAACCCATTATTATTCGCTCCGAGTGCAGCCATGGTAGGGGAAATTAAATCGACTGAAGCGCTTGCAGTGGTTATTTTCAGAGTTACGGGAGGCTATTATTATTGAAATTGTAAGCAAGTACACGTGAAAGTCTTTATTTTATTATTACTTAATTATTTATTTTTCATTTTGATTTTTTTCTTAGTATCATTTTTTGACTTTGATATGAATTTCAAACAATTTGACTTAATTATTTACTGCATTCTTTTTTATTTTTTAACATTATACTTAATTGATCTTAATTCGTTTAACTAAAAAACAACACTGCAATTACTATAAAACTGTAACATATTATTTTTAACTTTTTTTTTTTACTATTACTTATAATATTTATTTATTTTTTTATGTTTCTTGCTATTGACATACATACACTGATAGACGGATTTCTTTGGATTTAATAAGATTTGTCAATATTTAACAAATGGTTTGTTAATGAACAGACTCACATAAATATTTATTAACAGTCAACAAATTATTTATTAGAAAGTATTTCCTTGCATCAAAAAAATATTTATTTATATTTAATAAATCATTTATTTGACGCAATTTGACGTATTTGAAAATATAACCTCATTCTCTCGAAATATAAATAAAAATATTTTTAAAAATTTATTTTAAGTGGGAGGATGAAGAATAGATTATAATAAAAAAATTATTTTTGTTACATAATTAACAAACAATTATTTAAAATAATTTTTATATTTTATATAAAATACGGCCGTGCAACAGCGCTTACTACTGTCTAGTTAGTCTCTTGCTAATATATACAAACTACATATGATTATATGCAACCATCTATCGATAATATTCGCCAAAGAATTATTTGTTAACTATTAATAAATATTTATTTGTTTCAAAGAAGCTTCTCACAAGAGTTTAAATAAATCTAGTTAATTACTCTCAAATAAATCCATCCATCAGTGTATAGAAACATACTCTGACAGCCTCCCGGAATTCATATTTAGTCTGGCGCTGCAGTCACGCTCATAGCGAATAGGTTATGAAAAAATTCCTCCGAAAATCGACCGTGAGGACAAATAAAATAGATAGATTTTTAACCCAATCTACCTTAAAATAATGAGGGTTAAATTTCCAAGCTAACATAAGATGTTACTTAGTAAACACCATTTTGGTCACTAGTACCATGTTCCAGTTTGAGTTCACTCAAGCATAGTGTAGTGACCTCGATAGCGCTATCGATGCACCAAGTTATGGATGAATTATTTCCAAATTCACATTATTTTCATATAATTAATTACATAAACTAAAAAAATTAATTATTATTGGAATATACAAGCGTATGAAACTTTTGAAAAATTATTTAGTCAAGTTATTTAACTAAATTTTTTTTTTAATAATCAAACTATTTTATAAAAAATTATTTTTTTAAATTTTTCTTTGTATTGTCAAATTATTTCAAAGAAATTATGATAAAAACTTGTTTTCAGAAATTATATAAACATGAAATATCAATTATCCATCCTCAGTTAGTATCTGGTATCACTTTAGCACTCGACATGTCTTTGATTTTAACAAAGTAAAAATCTGAGGTAATGAACAAAATTATTTTAAAAGAAATATTAGTGAGATCGTCCACATTTATTCAAACGAGACTGTTAACGTTAAAAAAGACACTAGTAATCTAAATAGTGTATGCAATAGCCTGTCGACTTATATGAGAAGAAATCAGAGATAAAGAGTAGACACATCGAACTAGTTACCTACTGGGGATGGATAATCAAAATTTCACGTTTATAGAATTTCTGAAAACACGATTTTATAATGATTTTCTTGAAATAATTTGGTAGTATAGAGGAAAATTTCTGAAACAAAATTTTTATTGAATAATTTGTTTATAAAAAAAAGAAATCGGTCTGTCAGTTGACCCTGCGGGCCAGCCCCAAAACTTTCCGCTGCTTTCGAGCTCTTTGAGCTCGAAAAATTCGTTGTGAATACATTTTCGAGCTCTTTGAGCTCGTCAATACTTTTAGATTACCTTTTTTTTCGAAAAAAAAAACGTTTCTTAGCATTTTTTCTCCAACGATATCTTTCAAACGAATTAATCGATTGAGACGGTTAAGGTGGCAATCGATGCGTTTTATTGAGTTCGACAGCTGAGCAGATTTTGAAATTGATTTATCTTGACGTTTTTGAGAAATTTCGAGAAGACTAAATACAAATTTTTTTTAATTCTTTCAACAACAGTTTTTACTGAACGAATGAACTGATTTCGATGGTTGAGGTGGCATTCGATGCGGCTTATGAAGCTTAAGAGTCCAGTTGATTTTTGAATCAATCCATTGGGCACATTACAAGTTAGTGGAGAAAAACATTTTTGAAAAGAGTTTATTTTTCTAATATTTCTGAACGAGCCTCAGCTTTCAGATATTAATAAGCTGCGTCGAATGACACCTTGGCCATCCAAATCGGTTCATCCGTTCAAAAGTTACAGATAGTTACATACATACACTAGGACATCATCTTGAAATTAGTCAGAATAGCTTCCTAGAACCTCAAAATGTCAAGATCTGTTAGAAATTCGATTTATGAAAATCGGACCGAAACCAATAACTTCCCGAATTTTTAAAAATTTTCAATTTTCTTAGCGGGAAGTTGAAAATTAGATGAATTACTTGACCAAATAATTTGTAAAAAGTTTCATAGGCTCGTATATTCCAATAACTATTTGTTTATTTAATTTACGTAATTAATTTTATGAAAATAATATAAATTTAAAAATAATTCATACATAACTTAGTGTATAGATAGCGATATTGAGGTCCCTACACTATACTTGAGTACACTCACACTGATTCAAGATACACGGAAAGAAAATTTCACTCAAATTTACGATGTTAGCATCATAATTGTGGACTAGACTTTCATTGGCATCAATTTTCAAATGTATTATTTCGAAATTTACTATAGTCTTCGTTAAAATTACAATGTAGGTTATATTCTTTACTATATAACACCGTAATTAACTGTTCCGACAAATGAAAGGAAAGTGTGATAGTTATGTGAAAATAATATGTGCTCGAAATCATCCGAAAAATCATGCATAAAATCATGAGGAAATTGTGCACACAAAATTCGTGGAAAAAGGGCACAGCACGATAATAAGCTAATGTGTTGAACTATGTTTGAATAAACACACACAAAATCCTTGAAAAAAAGGCACAGCACGGTAACAAGCCTATGTATTGACATATTTTCGAATAAACTCACACAAAATCTGTAAAGAAAAGACATAGTACGATAATAAGCTAATTAATATTCTCTAATAATCTTCTTAATTAATGAAAAATAACTTATTCATTTGCTGTAATAGGCGAAATAGAAGCAGTTGACCTTGCATGCCACTCCTGAAATTTTTTGTCTCGTACCCAAAATGCAATGGGCTAAGTCTAAAAATAAAACTATATTTAACTTCCCGCTAAGAAAATTGAAAATTTCCAAAAATTCAGGAAGTTATTAGTTTCGGTCCGATTTTTGAAAATCGAATTTCTAACAGATCTTGACTTTTTGAGTTTCTAGGAAACTATTCTGACTAATTTTAAGATTATGTTCGAGTGTATGTATGTATGGACGTACGTACGTAAATATCTGTAACTCTTGAATGGATGGACCGATTTTGATCGTCTAGGCGGAATTTGACGCGGCTTGTTAATATTTATAAGCAATAAAAAATTGAGCTTGATCGGTATGCCTTGTTCGGATATATTCCAAAAATAAGATTTTTCCACAAATGTTTTTTTTTTTGATAATTTGTGATGTGCTCGGTGGATTGATTTCAAAATCTGATCAGCTCCAAAACCTCATAAGCCGCGTTAAATGGCTACTCAACTATCAAAATTGGTTCATTCGTTTAAGAGAAACCGTTTTCAAAAGAATTTAAAAAAAAAAATTTTTTTTTATTTTCAAAATTCCTCGAAAATGACCAGATAAATCAATTCCAAAATCTGATCAGCTTTAAAACTCTATAAAACGCGTTGATCGTCATTTCAATCTTCTGAATCTTTCAATTCGTTCGAGAGATATCGTTAGAGAACAAAATAGTAAAAATCGTTTTTTGCCGAAAGAGAAGCTCATAGAGCTCGAAAATGTATTCTCAACAATGTTTTCGAGCTCCTTGAAAACAGCGGGAAGTTTTGGGGCTGGCCCGCGGGGCCAACTGATAAACCGGTTTGTTTCGTATTTCATCACAGAGATATATTTTTCCTGGGATATTTTGTCGGGAGACATATTGTCACGAGAATATTGATTTTATTTATTCATTAATTCATTTATTACCAGGTTATAACACACACATATATATATATATATATATATATATATATATATATATATATATATATGTAGCGTTGCTACGATAATTACGATCGATGAATTTCGGCAATTTACGCCGAACATCGATTTTTACATATTCCGTTTCTACCTCATTCGTAGAGACATCAGACAATTACAAGATACACCGCTGAACTGCGTACACGCGTTCTAGCAATAATCATTTTGTATACTTTCTCTTACTGTGTTAATTACGTTGGTTAAATAAAACATTTATTTAACATTATTAGTTGGTTTAAATAATTTATTTTAATATAGTTAAATTTTACCCTTAACCACTAAATTGGTGACCCCGACGTGATCTCTTTTTAAGGGAAGCGTCGAACACGTATATTACACAGTTTGTAAAAATCACGCGAGTTCTCGTGTCGTTTTGCCACGAATATTTTGTCGCGTTGCCGATTAACCAGCGAGACCGTAATTTTTTTTCACAGTTATTTTTGTGTGAATTCATTTTTGAATTAGTTAGTGCAGTGATTTTTTTCATCATTGTGCAATTTTTTTATTTTTTATCACCGCTGGTGCATTGCTGGGCATCTTATGGACGTTATGCCGCATCAGTGTTAATTCAAGGGACCATTAGTGCAAATCGAGTTGTAATAAAAGTTTTCGTGAGTTGTGATAAAAAATTATAATTAATTTTTCGTACAGTGTTCGTGTATAATTTTCTTTCCGTTACCGGAAATACCATAGAGGATTGAGCCGATACACCGGCTGCACATTCCTGAGCCGGGCGTCATCGATAATCTTTCGGTAGCACAGTATCGAATTACTGACATAGTTCAGTGGTGATGTCAGGCTCTGAAACCGAAAGCCACAAGACAATAAAATCCGAGTCATCTGACGAAGACACATTTAAATCTAATTTATCGGGATCGTCGTCGTTTACGTCAGTTAAATTGAATATGGCCGTGAACATCAAAGCACCCCATTTCAGCACGGAGAATCCGAAACTGTGGTTTGCGCAGGTTGAGGCGCAGTTTTCAACATTTCAGGTAACAACTGAGCGCGCCAAATTTAACCTGGTGATACCGCTGCTTGAAACCCGCATCGTCGCTGAAGTGCAAGACACCATCGTTAATTCTCCAGCAAACACGCCGTATAGCGATTTGAAGGCCGCGTTGATCAAATGATTCGCTAAATCTGAGGATGCACGCATTACGCAGCTCCTTGACAGAGAGAGACTCGGTGATCGCACTCCGTCGCAACATTTGCGCCATTTGCGCTCATTAGTTCCCGGCATTGATGACGCGATTATTGAAGCACGTTGGCTTACACACATGCCAAACAAAATTCAAGTGTGTTTGGAAGCTTTCAGCGACGCGACGCTTGACAAGCTCGCCAAGTCAGCCGATCGTATGGTCGAGCGTTTATCGCTCAAACCTCAAGTTGCCGCTGCTATGGCAACTTCTTCATCATCAACCGCCGAGCACGGCGAGATTGCTGCACTGCGCAGAGAAATCGCGCAATTGACGAATCAAGTAAAAAACTTGACGACGAAACGAGGTCGATCGAGATCTCGCAGTCGATCACGGTCACGTGTACCAAAGAAGTTTGACTTCCGTTGGTACCGTTTTAAACATGGTAAAAATGCCCGATCGTGCGCTCTCGGCTGCAAATGGTAGGGAAATTTAAAAGAGAATCAGTAGAGGCGGCCAATGATTCTCAATCGATTTCTCGCCGCCTGTTTATCCGAGACCGAACTACAGCAACAGAATATCTTGTCGATTCCGGCTCTGATTTGCCCGTCTTTCCACGTGGCTGGCTGAAATTAATCAGTACACCCATAGGTTATCAATTGTATGCCGCAAACGGCTCGATAATTCAAACCTATGGTTTGAAGTCGTTAAAATTAAACCTTGGACTTCGCCGTGAATTTTCATGGAACTTTATAATTGCTGACGTCATAAAACCGATTATAGGTGCAGACTTCTTAAGTCATTATGACTTATTAGTCGACCTAAAACGCAAATGCCTTCGAGATGGCATCACTGGTTTATTGACACCCGGAAATTCTCACACGACATCGGCAGAAACAAATATTAAAGCAGTCGATAGTAATTCTGCGTACATGGAATTATTGAGAGAATTTGCCGATATTACACGACCAGACGCTACTCAGCGCCAAACGAAAAAGCATTCGACAGTGCATCACATTCGAACGTTACCTGGACCGCCAGTTTCATGAAAAGCAAGACGCCTGGCTCCCGACAAACTGAAAATTGCACAAGCCGAGTTCCAAAAAATGATTGAGGAAGGTATTTGCAGACCATCCAACAGCGCCTGGGCTTCACCAGTCCATTTAGCGCAGAAGAAGTCCGGAGAATGGAGGCCATGCAGTGACTACCGTCCACTAAACGATCGAACACTCATCGATAAATACTCGCTGCGTTATTTAGATGACTTTGCTGCATTTTTACACGGTTAAAATATATTTTCAGTTATCGATTTTGCGAAAGCATTTTTGCAAATACCCGTTTCACCGGAAGATGTGCCGAAAACGGCGATAATTACACCGTTCGGACTATTCGAGTTCCCGTTTATGACGTTTGGGCTTAAAAACGCAGCTCAAACGTTTCAACGATTTATTGACGAGGTCACTCGTGACCTTGATTTCGACTTTCAATATGTCAACGATATTTTAATCGCATCTAACAACGAGAAGCAACACATGGAGCATCTGAAAATTTTATTCGAGCGTCTCCGTCAATACGGACTGGTAATTAACATACCAAAATGCCAGTTTGGTCTACCGGAAGTAAAATTTCTCGGCCATGTCATCACCGAAGATGGAATTAAGCCGTTACCGGAAAAAGTCAAGGCTATTATCAATTTTGAGCCTCCTACCACCGTAAAATATCTTCGTCGATTTCTCGGCACAGTGAATTTCTACAGAAAGTTCATTAAGAACGCTGCAGAAATTCTAGCACCGCTTAACAAAATTTTGGAAGGACCCAAAGTCAAAGGCTCTCATCCAGTCAACTGGACAACAGAACTACAAGAGTCTTTTAAGTCAGCTAAACGCGCTCTCGCGGATGCAACTCTGTTGGTACACCCTAAAATCGATGCTGACTAAGTAATATTCACCGACGCATCCGAAATCGGTATTGGAGCCGTTTTAGAACAAAAAGTGGATAACAACTGGCAACCACTGGCATTTTTCAGTCGAAAAGTGCCCCCGTCGATTCAAAAATTATCGACATACGACCGCGAGTTGAACGCCATCTACGAGGCTGTTAAATACTTTCGGCACATATTTGAGGGCCGGCATGTTACGATCTACACTGATCACAAGCCGCTTCAGCACGCTTGCAAACAGCGCACCGAAATAGCATCGCCTTGGCAATTTCGTCGACTCGATTTCATCGGTCAATTCACGACTGACATTAGACATGTGTCGGGTATCGACAATATTGTCGCTGACACATTGCCACGTGTCGAAGCAGTGTCTACTGCCATTACATCGGAAGAACTTGCCGATGCTCAGAAGCAAGATCACGAGCTTCAACAACTGCTGCAACAGACAACCGCGTTGCAGCTCCGACAAATCAATTTCGACAACGGTTTAGCATTGTACTGTGACATTGCGTCAGGTGCGGTGCGACCTTACTTTCCAGAGCCGCTGAGAAAGAAGGTGTTTAATTCACTGCACTCGCTAGCTCATCCTGGAATCAAAGGATCATTAAAAATGATATCCAGACGATACGTCTGGCCGTCAATGAATAAAGATTGCCGGGAATAGGCGGAATCTTGCTTCGACTGTCAGAAAAACTGAATTCAGAGACACGTGTCATCGCCGATCGCCAGTTTTGAACCTTCAATTGAGCGATTCGAGCACATACACATCGACTTAGTGTCTTTAAAAACGTCAAGAGGCTTTAATCAGTGTCTAACGATCATCGACCGATTCACTAAGTTTCCTGAGGCTGTCCCGTTATCCAATGGAACTGCAGAGACGATAGCACATGCACTATTGCTGCACTGGATTTCCCGCCACGGAGTACTGAAACGTATAACTTCGGACTAAGGTCCGCTATTCGAATCGTCGTTATTCCAATCGTTACTGAAAATGTATGGAATAAAACACCTACACACCACACCGTATCACCCGCAAGCCAACGGTCTCGTCGAACGTTTACATCGTCAGCTTAAATCAGCACTTTTGTGTCACCAAGAGTCGTGGTATGACACATTACCAGCCGTTTTGCTCGGCTTACGCGCTGCTTGGAAAGACGACATACAGACGACACCGGCTGAATTAGTGTACGGTGAGCCAATTCGTTTATCTGGTGAGTTACTCACTCCTAGTAACAAAACTACACCTCACGATATCATTAACACATTAAAACGTCATTTCAATTCATTGGCACCGGCCGAAATGTCGCGTCACGGCAAGAATTCTGTTTTCTGTTTCAGAAACCTTAGTACTTGCAGCCACGTACTGGTACGGAATGATCAAATTGGACCATCCTTCTCGCCGCCGTACGAAGGTCCATATCGTGTCATAACCCGACATGACAAATATTTCATCTTCGATTTTCGAGGACGACATATCGCCATTTCTGTGGACAGATTAAAGCCAGTCTACGAGGCAAATTCAGTCGACACGGCGACGGTGATAACAACCTCCCAGCCGAATAACACAGCAACCGAGACCCAAAAACGCCGAGTTCGGTTTAATATTTAAAAATTTATACGATTAAAATATTTTTTTTTACATGAAATTATTAGTGATTTTAAAGTGGTAATTAATTAGATGGAAATTAATTTTAAATAAAGAAATAGGTGTAATCGAATTGTTTAATGTAAAAAGTGTGTGTGAGTCTAAAAAGACCATTCGGCAGCCGAAATGAAAGGTATATTTCTTACTTAATCAATCGAATGAGTTAATTTCGTACATGAATATCTTGTGATACATGTTAGTGTGTAGTCATGGTATGAAATTTCTCGGCGAACTTCAGATAATTGATTTGACAAAACATTGTATAGGTGTAAAGTGAGCGAATGCGCAAAAAGGATCTGGTTTAGGTGTGATGTAATCTTAACAACTAAAAAATCACACAAATTATTATACCAAATAAATTATATATTTATTAACACTATTTACACTTAAAACCATGAGAAGATAATATGAAAAAGCGAATGCAATAAAAAGTATACGCGTCAGCGAATGCAACTAAGAATTATAATAAAGCGGAGCGGTTGTAGAGTACGAGGTTGTACTCTTGAATTCAGGAGCGAAAAAGACACAGAGAAAATGTAGTTGGAGACGACGTGGCCGCTTGGTGGTGACGTGGCAGCCTCGATGTGTAAAACGAATTTCCTGATTGGTCGGCTGGGAGCGGGGCTCTCATGCCAACTTGACTCGGCCATGAGCTAGAAATTGCATGTACTGGGCCCAAATAGCGAGTGACCCGGCACTATACTGACTATCAGTCAGTAGCGAGTTCAGCAACTCACGGCTGTAGCGAAAATGCACGAAGCTTTTTAAATTGTCTAAGCTCGTGACTGAACAATAGGTAATATACCAATATAAACTTTTCGCAAATAAAGTATTGCTATATTCACAGTCTACAATGTTTATTTAATTTTTAGATGGTTACTATCACCTAACGGTATTACTATTAACAAAATATTATCTTCCAGTGCGAACAAATCACAAGATTATATATTAGCGACAAGAAAAATTTAATGGAAATAGATTTTATTGTTGAAACGTAGGGGATTCGTTTTCCTACACTTGAGGTGGTAGCGTGTAGTTTTCGTGGGTCTCGCCTCGGCTTGTTTCAAATTGAGCCTCGTCTTTTAATGAATTACCTGAACTGGCCGTATAAAACTAAACTAATACTAGTACTTAGCCTAATTTTAGTATTCGGTGATGACGTCCTTGATGCTGGTGGACTTGGCGATTGGTTTGGCCCTTAGAAATTGTCTCCTTGGACCGTGATAATGCTCAGGAACGCTGCTTTGCTTACTCTTAATTGTAAGGAGTGGAACTGGTCAAAGGAATTCACTCAACTCTGGTTCAGTTTCTTATAATTTGATAATTATATTTATTAATTAATTATCAATAAATGCCACACGCACACGCACTGATGCACTATCTGGTATTACACAACTAACTGCATGTAATACTGCCGTTACTGCGATTTACACTCGCATAGCTCTATTACCAAATAATTCGAGTATAATATTTTATGAACTATTGACTCGATACTGTTCTTGTATTTGTTAACTAATTGCAACCATTACATTAGTTATTCGCCGAACTGACTAACTGCAATCCACTATAATGCGATATACTATTATACAGATCAAATAATTGTTAATTACCCTGATATCGACTAATTGCCAATGCGATACAGGTGTGACTCTGATAACAAGCTGGTAATAACGACTACAAAAGAGCTAACGAGTGTGGGGTGCACGTGCTTCTATAGGCGGAGACGCCATATTAAAGCACGTGACAACCACCACCCGAAGTTGTACGGAGACGTACGATTCCCACATCGTAACATTGTGTAATGCATAAGTTATTAAGACTTAAAACCATGAAAGATGACGTTTCTATATTAAAAATAATGTTCAATGCTTTGAAAGTATCATAAAACAGTAAGAATGTCAATAATAGAGCGTGCAGGTACATTGGAAACATCATTAGTGATAAAAGAGATACTTTCAAGATATGAAATAGCTGTGAAATTTAAAGGTTATTTTGTTCACAACAAAATACAACTGACGAAATTGGATTATAATGGGAAATGCTTACGGTTATGTGAAATGAAAACCATACTTTTAGCATTTTTTGATTTATTTAACAATTTCAGGGCTATCAAATTATTGGAAGAAATGGGCCAAAGATGGAGCTTAAGGTCATAAATTAAAGATTATAAGACAAGCTTTCAGATTCTATGTACGAAAATTGTCTATGAATATTAGTTTTAAAGTTATATAAGCTTTAACAGTGAAAAATTAAAAACTGATTTTTATGAAAAATCATGAATTTTTCAAACAGCCATAATTTCAAAACTATTCATACGATTCAGATCATTTTCGAACTTGATCAAGGTAATTGCCTATAGAATAAGTGTGAAAAATTTAATTAAGATTCGATAAGAACTGTGGGTGCTATTGTAATGAGAAGACCAGTGATAATGATAGGGGGTAGAGGTACATTTGATACATCATAAGTGATAAAAGAAATACGTTTAAACAATAAAATAGCTGTGAAATTTACAGGTTATTCTGTGCACAATAAAATACAACTGATGGAACTCGATTATAATGGGACATGGAAAAGTTATGTGAAAAGAAAACCATATTTTCATCATTTTTTGTTTCCATTAAAATTTTCAAGGCTATCGAATTATTGGAAGAAATGGTCAAAACGTTAAGTTTAAGGTCATAAATTAAAGCTTATTAGACAAGCTCTTAGGTACTTTTTACAGAAATTGTCTATGAGTATTGGTTTTAAAATTATATGATCATGAAAGTGGATAAAAACGAATTTTTTCGAAAAATCGTGGAAATTTCAAACAGCCGTAACTTCTAAACTAATAGACCGATTTAGCCCATCTTCGAGCTTAACCGTGATAATCACTCATAGAATAAATGTGAAAAATTTCATCAAGATCTGATAAGAATTGTAGCCGCAATCGTGGTCTCAAAACTTGGTTATATTACATATATATATATATATATATATATATATATATATATATATATATATATATATATATTAGGGTGATTCAAAAAAAAATTTTAATTTTTTTTTTTCGCTCTCACCCTCTGAAACATTAGTGGTTGCCAAGTGAAAAATCCTCCCAAAAGATGGGCTCTCTAGCTCAACTCTAAGAGGTCGCTATTTTTATTGTAGTTTCCCATTTAATTAACATGGGAAAAATTCTTTTTTGTTATAAATTGAATTTACACATAATTTACGCAACTTTTTACCAAAAACCATTTTATCTTCATAAAGTAGATTCTTTGAGCTTTACAAAACTCTACGATAAAATATGATTATCTTTAGAAAAAGACTAGTTACAGCTATTTAAAAATTACTAAATTTTGAAATTCGAAGAAATAGCTTGTAATTATTTTTTTTTTTTGTATAATTTTCAAAATTTTCACTCAAACTATTAGTAAGTATTGTATTTTAATGTATTACAAATTTCGAAAATGGTTTTCAGTACGTAGTGTAGGTTGCAGCACATATGATATTAATAAGATAAATGAATTAAGTGTATGATTGCAAGTAATTATGGATTATAGTTTTGTAATATATTATTCTATATTAATAATCTAACAAAAAAAAATTAAACATGCTCATTCTAGTTAATATTTTTTTATTAATGATAATTAGAGTATAATGTAGCAGTTAAGAAAAATACGCCTTTCCGATACGCTATTAATTTGATTTATTCTGTTTTGGCAAGTGTTGTTTTAGTACAGTTTGAGAAATTTTGCCTGTGATATTGAATTAATTGGAGTAAAAATTGTTTTTGCTCTTCATTTCTCGTTAAGCAACGATTATAAGTAGTAATAAGAGCTACACCTCACTCCGCTACATCATTGACGACTTTTAAACTTTTCAAAATTTTTTTACCTTCAATGTAATCTTGATTTGTTTCCCACAAATCTGGGTGAATATCAAGGAACCCATACGACAATTGAAGCTGTTCAAAAAGAAAAAGAGACTCCATACTAATGAAATTACAAATCTTTTTGAACTAATGTATCCAGGTCACTCTCTTTCATGTTAAATCTTATTTTCCGTGTGTTATCAATTTCTTGATGTTTAATAGCGTTTGTCATTCTCAATTTGATGTCTACTGTTATTCTTTCATCAAAAAAGGATAAGCCAATCAAGTGCTCTGACAAATACCATAGATGAAATTTTAATTTTTCAAGAGCAGCCTTTGCAACGTTTAGTTGAACGTGCATGTATTCTATGAGAGATTGTAGTAACTTTAAGTCATTATATGGTGCACTAATAGCAGGAGCTTCGAACCAAGCCTTAATGGAGAAAATCACTATAAGAATGGAGATTTCACGAACACAAGCAATATCTTTTCTTGATAACAAAAATTGATTTTGGAACATAAATATTTTGAGAATGTCGATGGCTTTTGCAAGCCATCTCGCATGATGCATGGCTCCCGAAAGTTTAAATTTTATTCCTTTAAGTGGTGCACCACCTAAAAATATAAACGCTAACTCCAGCAGTTCTCGATTGTCATCTCTAGGATGGAACATCTGAGAAAAAAATATAAAATTAATATTATAATTGATAAATAACCAATTCAAATTTATTTGCACTTTTATTTATTACTTCTAGCTGATCCAATATGTACTGTTTAATTTCTTCAACTTTTTCACCTAAAACTTCAACAACTCTATCATCCTGTAAGCCAATTTTGGAATTAGACTTATCAATTAAATGCCATTCTTTTTGAAATCTTTTGAAAATCGCAACCTCTGGCCCACTCGTGTCTGTCCAAGAAACTTCAAATTCGTTTTTGAGAATTATCTCAAACACATGATGGCGACAAGCAAAATGCAAAAGGTTTCTCCCTAAAATTATTTCTATCACAATACAGGTACCATTTTTAAGACCTTAAAATATGAAAAAGTAATCACTATAATTGTCAAATCATTTTATGTAATTTCAATTAAATAATCTGTTTAAAAAGATCAATCAACCCGGGAAAAAAAATTTAGATCTATTCAGATCAAATTAGATCTGATGTTTCAGATCTGAACAGAGCTGCATTTTGGCCAGATCTGTTTAGATCAAATTAGATCTACTCTGATCAGAATAGATCTGCTTGGATTTGAACAAATCAAGGTAAATAAAAAACACTCTTAGATCTGCTCAGATTAAATTTGACTTTATTCGCTAGATCTCAATAGATCTGTTTTTTTATCTCTATCCTAATAAAAATTGATATGTGTGATTAAAAATATATTAAATATATCACAATAATGTAAAATATATAGGATTGAAGCCATTGAAATTAAAAGTATACGTTTCATATTCCATATGAGATCAGCTTTATCTTCTCCTTTAAATGATACAATTGAAATTTAACTTGATAAAGATTCATAATGATATCACTCTACTCCAAACAATACAAATTAACATAAAATTAAGAAGATACTAATTTAAATAAAACAAAATATCCAATAGTTATTGATCTCGACGATAATATAAAACGAGCATAAGTAATAAAATATAATCATAAATAAGACTGATTGTTTGTTAAATAAAAATGATTATAATCCATACGAAACATTTTGCATAAATATAAAGGATCACTTTTGTATAAACAATAATGAAAGTAATCTCATTTTAAGATACATAAAAAATTTTTCCTTAAAGTATTTTATACTTATTTACCCAACAAAGTCATGTAACAATGTATATGAAGTACCTATATGAATATCGGATGATATCGATGGTAGATTATTATCAAGTTTATATTTTCTATAGTAAAAAAATTATTAGCTGAAGCAACAACAAAATATATTTATTTTAATTACGATAGACTTTTTACAATTATCAACATTCAGGTAAATGTGTCAAAATTCAGCTAGTTAATCTTATAATTATAATATAATGTGAAAAAATATTTCTTTATAATCTGTACAGATCTAATCTGATCAGAGCAGATCTGAACTTTTTTTCCCGAGAAAAAGTTATATCAGCTCAGATTTGGTTTGATCCGTACAGGTCTAATTAGATCTATTTACATTTACTTCATAAATTGATCGTATAACTAATATTGATCTATTTTGATCTGACTAGATCTAGGTTAATCTAACTGGATCTAGGTTGATCTGACTTGATTAGATTTGATCAGGGTAGATCTGGACTATTATTCCCAAAGAAAAATGTCATATCTGATCAGATCTAGTTTGATCTGAACAGATCAAATCGGATCTACTCTGATCTGGGTTAAGTTTAAATTATGATCAAATTTGATCTGAGCTGATCTAATTTGATCTAATTTGATCAGAACAGATCTAAATTTTTGTTCCCGGGAAAGTAAAAATTATTTTTACCAGTATTCACAGCTTCAGTGTCAAAACACATCCCTTTGATTCGGTCTTTTAAATTCCACTCATCTAAAGTTTCTACGATTGCTGCCGCTTGTTCAATTGCTGTACCTTCTTCTATCTTAGGAACACCTAACAGTTGTTCCAAGTTCAATCCCGTCTTAACAACTGGTAAGCGATCGACTGTTTCTATTCCATGAACTTCAGGGAGTATTTTCCCATCCCAATGTAGAATCAAATTTTCAGGTACTTGCAAGGCTTCTTTCAATTCTTTACCGAAGGCTTCACGAATTTCCATTCTTCTTCTACGAATAGAACTATAGCTTATTAATGCGTTCGGAACTTTCACTCCTACACTAGGTAAAGTTGCGGCTAAGATGAACGCTGCACTTCTGTCACTTGTGTTCGTTCTATCAAGCAGAGCAACTAGACCGGGACTAATAATATCAATTTTTTCCGATTGTGAATTATTTATTTCATCAGAATAATTGGAATCGAAACTGTCCGACACTTCCGTCATATTTTTGAAGGTAAACAAGTTGCAATTTACACCGATCATAAACCATTGCTCTTTGCTTTCCAGCAACGTACTGAACGAGCATCACCGTGGCAATTTCGTCACCTAGACTTTATTGGCCAATTCACGAGTGATTTTAGACACATCTCTGGACACGAGAACATCGTTGCCGAAACACTGTCGCGCGTTGAAGCCATTTTGACGCCGATTACCACGCACGAGCTGGTAAACGCTCAGAAGAACGATCCTGAACTTCGAGATCTTCTTGGCAACGTAGCAACGTCATTACAGTGGCAACAAATTATCTTCAACGACCATTCTTCCACGTCCATACGTTCCTGGTCAACTTCGAAAGAAAGTTTTCGATACGCTGCACTCTCTGGCACACCCTGGCACCAAAGCATCTCAAAAACTAGTGAGCAAACGCTACGTCTGGCCATCAATCCAGAAAAATTGTCGAGAATGGGCCAAAGCTTGCATAAACTGCCAGCTAAACAAGATCCATCGTAATGTATCTTCACCCCTTGCTCGTTTTGAATTGCCGACGCAACGTTTTGAGCATATCCACATCGATTTGGTCTCTTTACCAGTATCTCGCGGCTACAACAAGTGCCTGACGATCGTCGACAGATTTACCCGGTTTCCAGAAGCCATAGCACTTAAAAATAGAAACGCAGATACTGTTGCACTCGCGCTGTTTAGAGAGTGGATCTCAAAATACGGTGTCCCAGCCAGAATAACGTCCGACCAAGGAGAACAGTTCAGATCATCGTCGTTTCAATCGCTAAGCAAATTATTTGGCATAACACATCTGGTGACGACGCCGTATCATCCTCAATCTAATGGACTGGTGGAACGCCTACACCGACAACTCAAGGCCGCACTGCTGTGTCACGACGACACTTGGTACGACGCGCTACCCGTTGTCTTAATTGGTCTACGAGCTGCCTGGAAAGAGGACATACAAGCTACCCCAGCTAAGCTTGTATATGGTGAACCGATTCGCATACCAGGTGAACTGCTAGTTCCGTCAAATAAACACGCAAATGCAGAAAGCGTTTTACGTGATTTAAGAGCACATTTTAATAACTTGGCACCGGCCGAAACCTCGCGTCATGGACAACGTTCTGTTTTCTGTTTCAGAGACCTCAACACTTGCTCACACGTACTGGTGCGAGTTGGACAGATTGGACCATCATTCTCAGCTCCGTATGAGGGTCCATACGAAGTCGTTGCGTGACACGATAAATACTTTATTGTCAACTACAAACGCACAAATACTGCGATTTCTATTGACAGACTGAAACCTGTATATTTCGTAGCCGACGACGCATAAAATCATTTTGTTTTTTTTTTTCTAATTTAAACCCGTTTAAATTCAATTTTTTTTGTTTATTATTAATTGTATTCTCTCTAGTTAGTACTTTCTTAACAACGTAGCAAACATGCTCAAATTATTATTTTTTTTTGCATTGTCAATATTTAACTTATTATTTTTCATTTGTAAATAAGCATCATTTTCTTTTTTTTAAGAGGGGAAGTACTGTAGCGACGACGTCACTACTTATATTATCTGATATTCATAATTTCGGATAAGTCCGTCAACCATCGATCGTCATCGATCGCCGAATATTTCCCCCACGCGGATATGATATTCGGTAGCAACAGTTCACACAGTACACGCGTACAAATAGAGAGACACACAGCAACTAGCTAACACATATCTAGTGCAACTAGCATTATCTTGCATTATATAATTTAAATAAAACTCATTATTTATTATTTTGTTAATACTAATAATTGGAGTCAGATAATTTATTTATCGTAGTGATTAAGTTCCAAGAACCTCATCCCAGTCACTACATATATATATATACATATACATATACATATATATATCTATATATATATATATATACATTAGGGTGCTTCGTTTCCAACGACTATTTTTTTTTTCGCTCTCATCCCGAAATTTTGTTGGAATTACCCCCCCCCCCAAAAAAATTCCCTGAGACTTTGAGCCCTTAATATTAATATTTAGTACTTTCCCAGAGCAGGTAAAGATTTCCCATTTAAAATACACGTAAACTTGGGTTTTTATTTTTTGAACTTCTATAACTCCGCGGCATTTTATGATATCATCTCGCCCAAAGTCGGGATTTTCTCATAATCAAAGGTACTACAAAAGTGCCCATTGTCGCGAAGTCGTAACTCATACGGGTGGGGTAGTACGGACCGCTAAACCGAATTTTTTCATTGAATTCTTGTTTTTTCTCTCATTATCTCATAAACAACGAGACCTACAGAAAAAATGTAAATAATAATTTTATAGAAATTTAATTTTCTACAAAAAACGTCCTTAGCATCAAATCACTCAGATTGATATTTTCTGAGATATTAGTCAAATAAAAAATCAATATTTTCTAAGATTTGATTTGACATTTTATGGGAATTCAATGCTACATAAACTTTAATAAATAATATCTCAGAAAACATCAATTTGCGTGATTCGGTGCTAAGGACCTTTTTTGTAGGAAAATAAATTTCCTATAAAATTGTCATTTGCATTTTTTCTGTAGGTCTTGTTGTTGAGAAAAAAAACAAAAATTCTATGAAAAAATTCGGTTTAGCGGCCTGTACTACCCCACTTGTATGAGTTACGACTTCGCGACAACGGGCAATTTTGTAGTACATTTAATTGTGAGAAAATCCCGACTTTGGGCGAGATGATATCATAAAATGCCGCGGAGTTATAGAAGTTTAAAAAATAAAAACCCAAGTTTACGAGTATTTTAAATGGGAAATCTTCACCTGCTCTGGAAAAGTACTTAATATTAATATTAAGGGCTCAAACTCTCAGGGAATTTTTTTGGGGGTATTTCCAATAAAATTTCGGGATGGGAGCGAAAAAAAAAAAATAGTCGTTTCAAACGAAGCATCCTAATATACATACATATATAAATTTTTCAACGAATGGTATTTTCGAACTCTATTCAACTAATCATAATAGCTTATGACAAAATTCCTTGAAAAATCGACCATGAGGACAAATACAATACCTAGATTTTTAAAAAAATCTACCTAAAAAGTATAATTATGGAATTTGTTAATAATTGAATAAGTGTTATCACGTAGAGGGTCTTATTGACCGCGTGAAGTTCAGGTAAGAAAAGTGTGTATGTTTAATAGTCCAGGGGACTTAGTGTGAGTGTGTGCGTTATATAGCCAAAGGTAGTTAGCTTCATTAAAGGTTAATTAATAATTATTTTACAATTGTCAAAGGTAGTTGACGTTACGTAATCAGGTTTGTAAGGTTACAAGGTTATAAGGTATAAAATATTGTTAAGGTTAAATAAGTAAGCGTTAAAAGTAAAATAAATAAAGTAATGATAAATTATGCTTTTTTATCCTTTTCTTACAAAGTAAATTTTACGACCTTGACGATCTAAGATCTGGCACTGGGAGGCTGTTATTACTTCCAGTGTTGCCCTTGAGAAGGATGACCAGAGTAACAGCATAACCCTGCTACAGTGCGTAGGCCTGGTAGTACACTATCCTATAGAATATAAATATTTTTATGTCCGGAGATATTTTGTCCTCGGATATTAACGTACATAACCATTTGACTATGTTAAGGATATAATTATTGTATGTAGAAATGTATGTTATTGATTTAGTTACTTGTATATCTTTGTAATAACTTTTATGTGTTTCATTGTAGAGCCTAAGAAACTGTTAATGATTACACGAAACATCGTGAGTAATAAATAGTCTTCACTAATTTATTCGATCCTATACCGTTTAAAAGCAAGTAATTTATTATCAAGGGTCGTAATTAGATAAACATCTGTTGTTACTAATAATAAATAGCTATCCAGGTCGAAGCATCTCTGTTGTATACTGAATATTCCTCAGCATTGATTTAATTATTTATGTTGTTTATAAGTGTCCAGGTTTGGCCTGATTGGGTCGTTAATAGGCTTTCGGTAAGTCCTGGTCATCGATTATTCAATTTTCATCATTTCTTGCCATTGAATTTTTCATCCAATGACAATATCTTCATTCAGCCTTCATATTACTATCATATTAATATGAGGATGAGAGTTTTGAAGGATGGCTAAGCAGCCGGTGGCAGCGCCCAGGCCAAGATAAACTATTGGTCTGAATAGGGCGGCCGGTTGCAGTGCCCAAAAATACAGAAGATTATGTAGGTGAAGTATCAGGCTGCTAAATGGCACTTCAAAATAAAGTGTTAATAAATTTATAACTATTTGTGGGGCTTACTTTATAATGTATGGTGTGTAAAAAACAAGCTGCTAGATCTGGATTCAGTGCAGTATTCGTCTCTCCTGAATCCTTTGATTAAATGAGTTTCTTTTTACACTCCATTATTTATATATCAAAATATTAATTCATGACATAAAAATTTAAAAAAATCGGGATTTGCTTATAAAGAGTATTCTAATTTGTGTGGATTAGTTAAGGGTAAAATGAGACATTCCAAGAAACAATATTTAGAGCTCCGTTCAAAAAGTTGTAAAAATTTTGAGCCTCTCATCAATGATTTTCTTCATTTGGGGCTCATTTACTGACGAAATTGAGTATTATTACTTGGAAAAATGTTTAATTAAATGCAATCATAATTTTGAGCTTAAAGTTCTTAATAACAATACTGTTAAAAAATCATTAACGAGATTAACTTCTGGTTTTATGGATCCTGATGATTTTGAGATTAAAATTTATAAGATTTTATTACTTTCTGTTTGAAATCATACTGCTCCATTATTTAATCAATCAATTTCATCAGGAGTTTTTCCCTCATCTCGGAAGCAGCCTGACTATTCCTGGATAGACGTCCGTATGTATGTGTGTGAGTATGTGTGTGTGTGTGTGTGTGTGTGTGTAAACTTTTTTTTTTCGACGGTATCTTTGGAACGTATCAACCAATTTGAACGCACTTGGTGGCAATCGAAAGGGCTCATTAAAACTTAGAATTGAATAGATTTTGGGGTAGATCGGTCATGTAGCTTACGAGTTATACGAAGAATATTTTTTTTCGTTTTTGGTTTTTTGCGTATAAAATAAACCACTTGTCCGATTTGCATTAAAATGTAATCAGTTTTGAGTCTTGTTGAGCCCTTTCGATTGCCACCAAGAACGTTCAAATCGATTCATTCCATCCAAAGATATTGTCGGACAAAAATTATAATTTTTTAGTAAAGGTACGTTTTACCGGCCTAACAAATTTTTGAGCTCGAAGAGCTCAAAAATTTACAGGTAACAATGTTTCCGAGCTTCCTGAGTTCGAAAACAGTGGGAAGTTTTTGGACTGGCCTGCAGGGTCAGGCGGTTTTCAGATTTTTTTTTTATAGATATAATAATAATACCTTTAGATTTTACGAAATTTGAAGAATTAATCTGATTGATTCTTATCGTTGCAGTTTCTCCAATGCTTTCAATACCACATCAGCTCGTAGGTGCACCTCTTGGATATTTAGTTACTCTTGAATGTTACACAGAAGCTCATCCAACTTCCCTCAATTACTGGACTCGGGGTGATGATGGAAGGATGATTCATGAAAGTCGAAAATACAAGGTCACGTCGACAGCCGAAAAGCCTGTGTATCGAACTCACATGATGCTTACCATTTATGATCTTGAGGTAATTTCATTTTGCTTCAAGCTCAATTTCACGAAAATTTCATCAAATATTGAGAACTTAGGCTTAACAGTCTACTAATCGTTAAAAGCCTGCTTTATTTGAGATGATTTTTAACGTTATATTCAGGTTTTGTTACATACGCCATAATCCTTAAGACACCTACCGTTATACTCGTTATGAGCTCTCCGACTGAGAACTTGATATATTGTTATTAGAAATTGGACGATCTATGATGACGTTTCTTCACATTTCGTGGCATGTCTAATTCTTTTACAGATATCTAAGGTCGAAATTGAATGAATAGTAATTAGTACTCTTAGTAAAGTCTTCTGGTAATAATATAAGCTTATTACAAATTGTCGATGGAATTGTTGGTGGAGATCATTGTATTTTCCACAAATTATTATTCATCATATTTTCAGAACACATCAAGATAAATGAGCTATTTGCATTTTTGAAGCGTTTAACATTACTTTAAACTTTATTTATAAATACTTAAGTATATATTCACGTTTGTTTTTAACATTTCTATAATGATTTATGGCTATAAGCCGACCTTGTACTGTGCTTATGATTATGTTTTCTGCATTGTTACCTGAAATTGAAAAAAACCCTTGGGTTTTTTCTCACTTAAAATGCGTCTTTTTAATCTTCAATAAGACAATTCAGACATCTATACTTCAATTTCTAAATTTTCAATATCATTTTGGAAACATCTGCTATTTTAATTCTACGAATTTTTTCGTAAAATGTTTAAGATTCGTCTTCATACTCTTATAATAATGCATGACTTATAATAGTTCTTTAAACAAAAAAAACGACGCCTTTTCTGCCCTTACCTATCTTTACTAAGTACTTTGAGAATTTCTGTCATAAATTTGAGTAAAAAATAGAGACACTTCGGATTAAGAACTGGGAGTCGCCAGTCTGCGATTATTTATTGATCTATCTATATCCGCCAATATATATATATTGAAGTGTTTAAAAAAAAAAAAACTTTTTTTTCTTCCAAGTCTGACGGTCTTGAAAGTTAGTCTTAAGTAACTTAACTAAGAGCTCAACAAATATTTATTTTCCCATTTAAATTGCATTGAAAAATATTTTTAATTTCCGGCAAAGAAAATCGATGATTTTCAAAAATTTCGGGAAGTTATTGTTTCCACCCCGATTTGCAAAAATCAAAATTCCAACAGATGTCGACGTTTTGAGGTTCTAGGAAGCTATTCTGACTAAATTCAAGATGAGGTCCGAGTGTATGTATGCATGTATGTACGTACGTACGTATGTAAATATTCTGTAACTTTTGAACGGATAAACTGATTTCCATCGTTGAGGTGTCATTTGACGCGGCGTGCTGAATACTATAAGCATTGAAAATTTGATTTTAATCAGTAGGGTACGTTCGGAGATATTTCAAAAATAAAATTTTTTCAAAAATGTTTTTTTTGAATAACTTATAATTCGCTCAAAGGATTGATTCCAAAATCTAATCAGCTCGAAAACGTTGTAAGCTGCGTTGAATTCAACCTCAACCATCAGAATCGGTTCATTTCTTCAAGAGAAACCGTTATGAAAGAATTAAAAAAAATTTCTTTTGTAGCTCTAGAACTTAATAAAATGCGTCGATTGCCACCTCAACCGTCTCAATCGGTGATATTGTTCGAGATATCGTTGTAGAAAAAATGGTAAAAAACGTTATGTTTCGAAAACAAAGGCATACAAAAGTATTTTCGAGCTCGAAGAGTAACTCCTTCGAAAATAATAAATGTCTTCTCGTCAATGGTTTCGAGCTCAAGGAGCTTAAAAGCAGCTAGTCCACTTTATTCATTCTTAAGCGTTGTAGGGGGAAATTAACTACTGGATTTTTTGTTTGATAATACGTAAAACATTCCGCAGATTACGAAAGAATTATAAGAAAGCTCACTTCGGCCGCGTTTTTTGTATAAATAATAAAATAACAATAGGGAAGCCGAGACACCGTGTAATTTCATTAAAAAATTTCTATCTATTAATGTAAAACCCTATGATGACTGGTATTAAATTAAAGGGCGATAAATTCTGAATAAGAAATGTCAAAAAACCAATCTCCTGGAGCTTTTTATGTTCGCGACCAAAATTAATTAAAAAAACAGAATAATTAGTTGTTTACATTTCGTCACGCTGTCGGTAACAGAGCTGCAGAAACTGAGCTAGAGGGGAGCGTGCAAGCCCGGGCTCAGTGGTTGTTATCTACTGCAATTTAAAATGTTCTCACCATTCTGTGTCCGTTCTTACACCAACATCGTAATAATAGTATCCGCGTAAAGTTATTTTTTTATTATTTATTAATTTAATTTTTTCCAATGAAATTGAATTAATGAATAATAAAATTTTATATTGCAATATATTCTACTAATACTCTGGCAATTTTACTTGCGATATTACTTCATTATTTCTTTTTGATCATTATAATTATTCTAGATCAAATTTTAATAAAGTAAATCATATTGTACGTTACCGGCGATTCACTCGCGACATAAAATATTATAATATTAAGTAATAAATTCTGTGTTAAACTGCGCCATTCCACGTGGGGAAATATTGTATATCCGGCATTTACCAGGACACTCCACATATTGTTATTTTGCGAAGCATTTATTGTAAGTAATTGAACTTTATTATAATTGGCAATAAAACTTGCATTCTTCTAATTAATTCTTTTCACTCTATCTCTTACTAATATTATTTATTATCCCATTTTACTGGTGTTATGTCCAAATAAATTTTTTTTTTTTATTATTCTGATAATTATTTAAAATAATTATTACAGAGCTCTTCTTTTCAAAAGCGCGCGAAAACGCAGCGTCAGCTTTTTCCACCTTTTTATGCGTCGAAGAATAGTGGGAGGATAACTGCAATAAGTTTAACGAACAATTAATAAACTGTCATCACCTTTCACCAATGACAATAATTAAAAATTCCCCATCAATCACCAAATCAAAGTTTATAAAAAGCCTGAACACCCATAGCTCATGGCTAATCGGTTTATAAAACTTACGGTCCGCGACGATTCGAACGTCGTATTTTCGTGCACTCTTATTGCAGGATTCTGCCCTAGGCGTTGAAAGGTCAATAAGAGGATCTTTAATATTTTCTATTTAAACCTTATTGCAGGAATCCGCTGCGACGTTGAATAATCAATAAGGCATCCTAAACTTGACATCTTTTTGCAGTCAATTATTGCAGGAATCCGCTTAGGCGTAAAAAAAGCAATAATCGACTTTTCTATCTATTAAAATTCCTCTGAGATTGATAAAAACATCCGGTCTGATCGAAATAGTGACGCAAATCACGCGAATTTGCGATTCCATCTCGGGCTGAGTAATTATGCGCATAAAACCACTATCGGGTATGTAAAAAGGACGCATTTAAATATTAAATAAAATTCTTATATAAATATCCGTTAAAAGTAAATATTCTAAAAATATCGATTGTTTTCAAATTGTAAAAAGATTCAGTGTACAATTGAATTGTAACTAAATCAGTAATAAAAGTTCAAAAATCATAAGTTCAGTCTTCCGAGTTTTATTCGAGAGTAGCACATAAGTTTACATCCTACTACCCCAGTCGCGCCCATCCAACCAAATCCTACAGGAGGAAGCTGAGTGAGCTGCAACGTTCTGGAGGGATCTAACCTGCCGTGACTAGAAAGAAAGAAACATCAAAAGGTAAGTGAAAGATTTACATTCTATTCTTTCACGAGATAACTGGTTCAACACAAGAGCACCAGTCTCTTCGGAGACGTTTAGCGTTCTTAATTTTTGAAAGATCCACCATAAATAATAAATTATAGGAAGATCACTCTTCCTCGTTTTCTTTAATGTTGTCCGCAACCTCCAAATCGCTCGTCTAAATTTTTCTATCGCAACCAGAGGGAGAAAACTCGGACAATTATTTTAAATTTAAGCGGTGGACATAACATAAAGAACACTGGTGGCAACGGTGAGATTCGAAAGTAAAAATCCTTCTTGTTGAGCCCCAGGTATAATTTTTCTACTATTTTTGAGAAAAGGTCGATTTTTGTGGTTGTTTTTCTCTTCTCGAAATTTTTACGTCTTGGAATATCGAGTTTCGTGGCATTTTCTCGAAAATGCCATACCCTGCTTTCGTGGACTTGCCACACCTTAACAGGTAGCAATTCCACGTATTGCAAGCTTAGCATTTTTCGCCCCTCGAATTCGAGTTGCGAAACGCTTAAGTTCACCGTCCGTTACTTCGCGACCAAATCGCAAAGTCAGCAAAAAGCCGGACATCGACTTTACTGTTGCAGCTTCTAGCTGTTAAAAATTAACTCTTTCTTTCTCTTTCTGACCAAGTCAGCAATTTTGCTCTGAATTGAAATACATTTGACATCCTTGTCTTACGCTTCACTTTAGGGTGTGGTCATCACCATTACTAAAACCAACAAAAACAGAAGGCGAAGAAATTCAACGCCTCCTCCAACCGGTGGTCTAGGAGCCGAAATGGTCAATAACGAAGAAAGACCCGTTATCCGGCTAAATGCCACTTTACACGATGCAAACACTCCACCTACTCAGTATGACATGGCCAAGGAGCTCTATAATGAGCTCCCTAAATTTAACGGCAAAGGTCCAAATTGCGAACAAGATTTCAAGGAATTCAACGCAATCGTACGGAGTTGGTTGCCTTGCATCGTCCCGGAACATCAGGATATGTTCGTTGCGAAAATTGTAAAAAGAATTTCCGGTCGTGCTAGAGATCTAATCGAATATACTCCGATTCACAGCGTCGAAGAACTTCTCAATGTACTGGGAGAAAGGTATCGAGACGGCGATCCAGCTCTTGTTTGGCATAAATGTCTAGCTTTAGCTAGCCCGAGAGAGGGTGAAACTATCGAAGATTTCTTTTTCAGGTTACGCAGAATAATTAGAGGCCTGGAAGATGCGTTGCCAGAGGAAAATCGAGAAGCCATCATGTCGCAACAAGAGAAGGTTGCATTCGATATGCTTTATTCCGCTTTGCCTGACCTTCCAAAATGTCTTGCAAGTTTGAAAGATCCAAAAACACTCGAGGATCTTTATAAAGCAATAAAGGAAGAACGATCTCGAAAATGCATACGACCAAGGCGGAAGCGCGACTCTAACGATTATTCACACTAGTCATCGGTAAAGGTCCACGAGTCTGGATAACATCTCCAGACCTCTTCCAGGGCAGATGCGAAGTTTTGTTGGATACAGGTTCTGACCTGAATCTCCTTTGCGTCGATGCACTGGGGGATGATACCACCTTTTACCCTGAAAATGGCGGTGTGGTAGGCAGCATAGCGACCAGCAGTATGCCGATAATTGGAACTGTGACTCTCAAAATCTTTGATTTAGATGTTTGTTTCAAGGTTGTACCTAGGTAAGTAAATAGACAGGGGGGATTCCGGCTCATTATGGACACGAACCCACGATCTGTTTTACCGACGGATGGTAAGTTATCGATTGGCGATAAGGTGTCGACTGTTGGTGTGGGTATTTGGGGCCTTTTTGACATCATTTCGACGCTAATTCACATCATTTTGACGCTAATTGCCATCATTTTGTGCTTATCTGGGGCCTTTTTGATATCATTTTGATGATAATTGATGTTATTTGGCAGTCTTTTTACCGTCTGAGCTCATTTTGAGCTTATCTAGGACCCTTATGAGCTCATGTCTGCCATTTTGAGCTCGTCTTATGATAGATGGCGCCTCATGTATATTTTTAGCGGGAATTTTAGTAAAAAATCAATACTCGTGTTGGCCTCACAGTTGGTAGTTTTGAGCTTTGTCTGCCATTTTTAATCAAATATTATGCCCATGTCCGCCATCTCGAATAAATATTATGCCCATTCCCGCTATTTTAAATCAAATATTATGCCCATGTCCGCCATTTTGAGCTCTGATCCACCATTTTGAATTAAATATTATGTCCATGTCCGTCATTTTGAATCAAATATTATGCCCATGTCCACTATTTTGAATTAAATATTATGTCCATGTCCGCCATTTTGAATCAAATATTTTGTCCATGTCTGTGATGTTGAATTAAATTTTATGTCTACTTCTACCATTTTGAGTAGAATATTATGCCTATGTCCGCCATTTTGAATGAAATATTATGCCCATTCCCGACCTTTTAAATCTAATATTATGCTAATGTCCACAACTTGGAATTAATTTTAAAACTTTCGAGCTTGTGTTTTCCTGAAGTTACTGAATGAATATGTGGCACATTTTCAAAAAAATTATCATGCATTAATTAGAAATTACAAGATTTTATAACAGCAAATTTTCTTTATTAGCTGTGACTTAATTGATTTGTAGATGATGTCATTGAGTTTAATTTTAACTGCGTAGAAGATTGTTTATTTTTAGATAATGACTCACTCGGTTCTATTTTTAGATCATGACTCATACAGTTAAATTTTTAACTGCGTAATAGATGACGTCAAACTTTCCGTCGCGCCATCTAGATCTTAGGTTATGTTGATACAATCTAAGAATTTTTTGCTAAGATTCTAGGGGATTTTGTTTTATAAGGTTGGTACGTAGTTATTTTCTAGGGAATTTTTTGCAAGTTTCTAGGGAGTTTTATTTCATAAGGTTGGTACTCATAAGTTCTAGAACTTTCTACTGCGCAGTTGATGAGTCATCCCCCGTTATGTTACATATATATATATATAAACACATATATATATACATATATATATACACATATATATATACACATATATATATATGCACATATATATATATACACATATATATGTATATATGTGTATATATATATATATATATATATGTATATATGTGTATATATATATATATATATATATATGTAACATAATGTGACAATTTTAATATTAATGTTATTAAATTTTTATTTTGTCAACTATCAATCAAACTTAAATCCCCATTACTTGAAAATATTCAAAGGTTTCGGCAGCAATTCAAAAGTATAAATCGATATCGATTTATAAGTTTATAGATAAAAAGATTTGATTATATCTATCTGATGAATTCTATCGAAATTTATGTACAAAACTAAATTCATCATTAGGTGCATTATTTAAGTAGGATGTATCAATTTGATTGATTGAGTTAAGTTATACCATTAACTTTTTTTTGTTGTAAGTTCATAACAGACTAGAGGATCAGACTACCATCCAGCGATTACCAAAATTGAGTAGCATCGGCGTGGATCAATAATTGGATGGGTGACCCCTTAGTACAAAAATAGTTAATCTATAGTACTTTTTTTTTTTTTTTTTTTCAATTTAAATTTAACCAACATTTATATTAATGAAGACGATAAATCCTAATTTAATTACTTAATTAATTATTTTCAGATATTTTCAATAAGCTTTTAAAAATGACTATATTCGTTCATGCATGATTATATCTAATCATATATGATTATATATGATCAGATATGGCCAATTATCAGATCTGATTATATATGGGCTCATATATAATTATATATAATTATACAAAATCGTTTTTTATCGGGTATCAAATTGTGTATTTCAGTTAAACTCCACCCAGAGTCTTTTTGATTGAATTCCTCGACTTTCTTCAATAATTTATCATTGACGTGATCTTTATACCAAGTAGCAAGAGATGTTGCGGGTAAAATTTCTCGGCTCTTGGTGTTGAATGACTTTGTTGCTTCGATGACATTTTCAGCTTTTACATTTCGAAATTTGCAAATCAATTAAGCATTTACTTTAAGCCCAGCAACATCTCTGAGCATATTTTCAACTTTTTCAATGATAACGCCTTCAGCATCATCAAGAAAAGTACGAAGATCTGTGTGAGCTTGATTCACCACGCATCCAGATTTAATGTTATTTGAGAATGCATTTTCAAGATCTTGCCACTTGATGAGACGTCGGTTTGCGCGCAAGTCACCACCAGTTACTTCTCCACTCAATTGTGCAAATTGATCAGCATACCAGTATAAAAGTACAATATTTGCACGTACACTTCTTCTTCTTGAACATTTATTTGCGGATCTAGCAAGATCTCGTTGAAATAATCAATTGTATCAGTGCACACTTGATAACACTTTTGACAATGTTCTTCAGCTAATGGCTGATCATGTAAATCATTAAATGATTTAATTACTGAATCTACTGGACGCTGAAGCGCCGCAATAAAATCGTTTTGTGCTATTTTTTCAAAAGTTCATCACTAAAGTCGCTGTTTATATTTACACTTGAAATTGTTTATCAAAAGTTTATCACTAGTATTGTTTATTAAGTATTTTTTATATAAAATAATTAGTTTAATAAAAAATAAATTTTTAAAAAATCACTAAGATTGTTCATTTAAAAATTTATCACTAAAACACTTGAATTATTTATATGTTGTTCAAATAACCACTTACATTGTTTATTAAAAGTTTATCACTGCACTAGTATTATATCAATTAATAAATTTTTAAAAAATCACTACGATTGTTCATTTAAAAAATTTATCACTCAAATTATTTATATATTGTTCAAATAATCACTTAAAGAATTGTTTATTAAAAAAAATTTTTAAATGCGCACACAAAGAACTTAAAATCGTTAGAGATTCGTACTTCATTGAGTAAACTCGTACTTCATATTGTGAAGCATGCTCTCACGCGTACTTTTATAGGTGGGGGATGACTCATCAACTGCGCAGTAGAAAGTTCTAGAACTCATAAGTACCAACCTTATGAAATAAAACTCCCTAGAAACTTGCAAAAAATTCCCTAGAAAATAACTAAGTACCAACCTTATAAAACAAAATCCCTTAGAATCTTAGCAAAAAATTCTTAGATTGTATCAACATAACCTAAGATCTAGATGGCGCGACGGAAAGTTTGACGTCATCTATTACGCAGTTAAAAATTTAACTGTATGAGTCATGACCTAAAAATAGAACCGAGTGAGTCATTATCCAAAAATAAACATTCTACTGCGCAGTTAAAATAACAATGGAAAGTTTTTTTCTCGGAACTGGATGAGTCATTATCTAAAAATAAACAATCTACTACGCAGTTAAAATTAAACTCAATGACATCATCTACAAATCAATTAAGTCACAGCTAATAAAGAAAATTCGCTGTTATAAAATCTTGTAATTTCTAATTAATGCATGATAATTTTTTTGAAAATGTGCCACATATTCATTCAGTAACTTCAGGAAAACACAAGCTCGAAAGTTTTAAAATTAATTCCAAGTTGTGGACATTAGCATAATATTAGATTTAAAAGGTCGGGAATAGGCATAATATTTCATTCAAAATGTCGGACATAGGCATAATATTCTACTCAAAATGGTAGAAGTAGACATAAAATTTAATTCAACATCACAGACATGGACAAAATATTTGATTCAAAATGTCGGACATGGACATAATATTGAATTCAAAATAGTGGACATGGGCATAATATTTGATTCAAAATGACGGACATGGACATAATATTTAATTCAAAATGGTGGATCAGAGCTCAAAATGGCGGACATGGGCATAATATTTGATTTAAAATAGCGGGAATGGGCATAATATTTCATTCGAAATGGCGGACATGGGCATAATATTTGATTAAAAATGGCGGACATGGACATAATATTTAATTCAAAATGGTGAAAATGGGCATAATATTTGATTAAAAATGGCAGACAAAGCTCAAAAATACCAACTGTGAGGCCAACACGAGTATTGATTTTTTACTGAAATTCCCGCTAAAAATATACATGAGGCGCCATCTATCATAAGACGAGCTCAAAATGGCAGACATGAGCTCATAAGGGTCCTAGATAAGCTCAAAAATGAGCTCAGACGGTAAAAAGACTGCCAAATAACATCAATTAACATCAAAATGATATCAAAAAGGCCCCAGATAAGCACAAAATGACGGCAATTAGCGTCAAAATGATGTGAATTAGCGTCGAAATGATGTCAAAAAGGCCCCAAATACCCACACCAGCAGCCGACACCTTATCGCCAATAGATAACTTACCATACGTCGGTAAAACAGATCGTGGGTTCGTATGCATAATGAGCCACGATCCCCCCTGCCTACCTACTTAGGTCACCTGGTGGTTACCTGGGCATCCTTGGAAATGAATTTTTCATCAAAGAACAAGCTGGCATTTCCTTTCATTGGAATACGTTGGTCCTTAAAAATCGAACTACTCGTCCTATCCTTTTTTCAATGGATAATGAGCTTGATGTGAGATATATCCTGTCCCTAGGGACAAGTCCAAATATTTTCGACTCATGTATTATACTTCATGGAGAATTACAATGCTTTCTCATAGATACAGGGGGGGGGATGTGTGTTTGATAAATTCTTTCGCCCTTAAACCCGAAATTGGAGTGGATCCTAGTGACACGATGCTACTCCGTGGTTTGAATGGGCAGTCCATGGAGACAATCGGTACTGTAGAATTAAAAGTTTTGGGTTCAAAAATCCGGATCCATGTTTGTTATGGGAATTTACCCTTTCACGGTGTTAACAAGCAGAGATTTCGTACCATCACCAATCTCTGAATTTATTATCTCGACCTTCCTGACCTTTACCTTTCAGTCTCGGAATAAAACCATCCCGTTCATACGTAATTCCACCCCGTATGCGAATGTCCATGTCGGCACCTGTTGTAAATCCCGAGATCAAACGGGGCTACCTCCGTAAGATTCCTCTCAAAGAGGTACTCTCAATGGGTGAAGCCGTTGTCTCAGTCGATGACGATCAAGCGATGTGTATAGTTATCAATACCACACCAGATCCAGCAGAAATCGAAATTGAACCTCAAATGCTTGAAGAATTTGAATTAGATCATCTTGATCCATCTGACGACTTCTCCGACATAGCGGAAACTCCATCTGGAACGCCATCACTCTCTAAGCGAGATCGTTTCCAGGCAATCTATGACAAATTTCCTACTAATCATCTCAGTCGCACGGAAAAGAAGCAAATTCACAGACTTATTCAGAAAAATCACGTTATATTTCACCTCCCGGGTGATTGTCTGGGGTGTTCTAAGAGGTTCACTTGCAAAATCAAAACCACGAGTGACAAACCGGTCCGAATCAAGCAATATCGGTTTCCTCAAGAACATCGCGATGAAATTAAGAAACAAGTGGATAATCTACTTAAACAAGGAATTATTCGCAAACCAAAATCTCCGTATAATTCTCCTTTGTGGATTGTTCCTAAGAAATCTGACGCTCAAGGAAATAAAAAGTGGAGAATGGTTATCGATTTTCGAAATCTGAATATGATAACTATTGGGGATGCTTACCCCTCCCCCCCCACTCATAATCGACATTTTAGACTAACTCGGCGGAGCAGAATACTTCAGTGTATTTGACCTTGCCAGTGGGATCCACCAAGTACCAATGGACCCCAGAGACGCTGAAAAAACGGCGTTTTCCACCCCTGACGGTCATTGGGAATATTGCTGTATGCCTTTTGGGCTTGAGTGTGCTCCAGCAATCTTTCAACGTATGATGGATTCCACATTGAGTGGTTTGAAAGGAACAGAATTATTCATTTATCTCGATGACTTCGTAAGTGATGCATCTTCGCTTGAAGAGCATGAAGTGCGAGTCCAAAGACTTTTCAACCGCCTTCGAGAAGCTGGGCTAACTCTTCAGCCCGAGAAATGCAAATTTCTCTGCCCCGAGGTGGAATACTTGGGTCACATTATTACTAAAGATGGTGTGAAACCCGACCCAAAGGAAATCTCATACCTTAAAAACGCTTCGCACCCCCGTAATCACACAGAAGCTTGAAAATTTATGGGATTAGCAAACTCCTACGGACGTTTTATCGAAAACTTCGCCGAAAGAGCAAAACCGATCACTGACCTTACCAGAAAAACTAAACCGTTTGTCTGGTCAGTTGATTCGCAGATGGCTTTCGATGATATTAAGAACACATTTTGCGAGAATTCATTCCTCGTATATCCAAATTTCAATCGACCTTTCATATTGGCAACCAGTTCCTCTGATGTCGGTATTTCAGGCATCTTGAGCCAGGAACTGGAGAACGAAGATCGTACGCCTGAAAATCCTGACGAAAATATCGAAAAAATTGTCTCCTGTACGTCTAGAGTCTTGCAAGAGACTGAGACAAGATACACTCACAATGAAAAAAAGTGTTTGGCAGTTTTGTACGCAGTACAGCAATTTCGGCCTTACCTTTATGGTTAGCCTTTCACCTTGTATACAAGCAGCCCTTGTATGTCTTGGTTGAAAGACAGTCAAACTGTCACTGAACGACAAATTAAATGGAGATCTAAATTAAGCGAATACAAATTTTTGGATATTGTTCGACATAAGATCTCAGAACAATACGCCGAAGGGTTGTCCTACAACCTCGAGGGCAGATCTCCAGATGAAACATCTTCAAATCAAAAATCTGTCGAGGAAGCAGTAATGCTACCACTTCGGAAAACGTCTTTTCCTGACGAAGAAGCCATAGCAGCAGTAAAACGAGGAAGAAAACCCGGAAGTAAAAACAAACCTCGGGTCAACAGCACTCCACAACCCCGTGACACGATTGCATCCCGGTTACGAATGAGACGGGTCACGGAAATAACACAAAACCAGAAGAAGATAAGTTATTGTGAACTAAGTACGACTGAACCTGACGCCTTAGAAGTGTTGAAGATGACGTTTTTAAGGAAAATCAGCCAGGTTCATCTTCAGCAACTCAGGCTCCAGCCGACCCAGTAGTAGAGATTGGGCCAGAACCCGGACTCAAAATTGAAGAAACAGATGAGGAGGAAGGAGAATCAGTCCGACTCATGAATGAAGAATACTTGCTAAACGAATTGGAAAAAAGTTGGTAGCCAAGGAAGTCAAAAAATATCTTGAACGGGGCTACTTATCAGATGAACACGACAAATCTGAAGACTTGGATGAGTCCGACGAAGAAGAAGAAGAAGAATTTCTTCGCGAAAATCAAGATATAGAACAAAATGAAGATTCGAGTGAGGCCAGCTGCTCCGAACCGGAATTTCAAGTGGAAATAACTCCTGCAACTCCACAGAGACGGCGAGCTGATGAGATTCGAGAGAAATATCTCACTGCAGGTAGAAGTCCTTCAACTCTTATGTGGAAGAACACGGTGCTGAAAGCTGCGCAAGCAAATTGCAAAGAACTCGACTACGACGATCATACAAAAAGCTTTTACTGCAAGGATGCAGAAAATTCTGATGACAATACCTCTACAGTCATCACGAGGCCTTCCACTTGCCAAACTCTAAACGTCGAAGATGTACCTGCCGCTTCATCCAGTATGGCACACGTGGAAACACCCAAACGCAAAGGAACATCCACCAGTAAAAATCTAGAAAATGAAAAGACCTTGCTGAACGAGAGTCAGCAGCCCAGTTCACCAACTCGAGACTCTGCTAATGACCGTACAGTCATAGCAGAGAGATCTTCTCAATCAGACCAATCAGACGCAAGCCAATCCGATGGAGCCACTGTGATTCAAGTGGAAGCACATCAGAAAAAAGATGACGGAAATGCTCAGGTAAACGAATCTGGCACTCTCCACACAACTCAACCGGAAGTTGTTGACGAACAACTGGGGGATGAGCCGGAGATGAATGTTGATTTACCTCCTAACATTCTGAATCAAGCTCCGTGGTACGTATTCGATCCTCCTTCTTTAGATATAGCTGAAGATTCGAGTGATAAATGCTATTCACCACCAGAAGTTTCGTCTTCCTCGAGCTCTGAGTCTGAAAGACCTGTGAAACTACCTGAAAATCGAATCAAATTCAAATCGATTTAAATAATTTAATTGAAGGATTACGAAATTTGAGAGTGTCCATGTTCTAGCATGAAATCTATACATTCCGCATGGCAAAACAGGGGTATGAATTCGATGATTTAAACATTAAGCCTTATCTTATACAAGAGTTGGGCGACTGTCCTATCGAGGTAACACTTTGCGAAGGAAATATGGAAGTTCCTGCCGAAGAGTTACGCGATAAGATCATTGAAGAAAACTACTGTAGTCCTATTGTGGGCCACAAAGGTGTCGTGAAAACTTATTGGCGAATTCGAGAGAGATTCTACTGGCCAGGCATGAAGGAGAGAATCTATAAATTCATCCGGAAATGCGAAATCTGCCAGAAGAATAAACTCACTCGACTTTAAACGAAACAACCAATGATGATAACTGATACTCCCTTCGAACACTTCAAGAAAATCTCTATCGATACTGTTGGACCACTTTCTATGACTAGGAGTGGAAATGTCTACATCCTGACTATTCAGGATAACTTTTCGAAAGCCGTAACAGCAATCCCGATACCCGATATCCGATCGACAACTGTGGCAAAAGCCCTTGTTGATCGCTATATGAGCTATTACGGATGTCCGAGAGTTATTCTCTCAGATAAAGGTACTTCATTTACCTCTAAAATAATACAACAACTTGCAAAAGCTCTAAAAATCCAAAGATTAACGACTTCGGGTTATTACCCCCAGTCAAATGGATCTTTAGAAAGGAGCCATCAGCCGTTGATAGACTTCTTAAGAGTAATATCGGATAAGTATCCGAACTGGGATCGATATGTGGGACTTGCAGCGTTGAGTTACAATACCAATGTGCATACTTCCACCAAATTCACCCCATTCGAGTTGATTTTGGTCGAAGAGCTCGGTTACCAACCCAATTCCCCGATTATTCCAGAATCGAAACTTATTCCGACTATCTCGCCGATCTTATGGGAAGATTGTCAGAAGTCAGAGAAATCGCTGCTGATTGTCTCAATAAGGCAAAACAGGATTCCAAAATTCGTTACGATCGACACATACACGCCAAAACCTTCAAGGTAGGCGACTTTATTTATGTTTTAAAGGAACCATGGAAGAATAAACTCGATGCTTATTATACCGGGCCTTATAAAATTGTCGAAATTAATGAATTTAGGAGTCTGATTCACCTAAATGACAGAGGGCACCGCAAATTGGTAAACCCTAACAAAGCTAAACCTGTTTTCAACTATAAGGCTAATCTTTTATAAAGTTCTCTGTTTCAGATCCAAATCTCTTACCATCATGAGTCAATTATTGATACTCCTGATCATCATTGCCGAAGGAAGTCAATCTGAGGACGTCCTGACCATCCAACCATTGTCAGACAACCCGGGTCTATTGTATGACCCGTTTAAGAAGATTCACCTGGTAGAAGAAAACTGGTGTATCATTTCTTCCATTAACGTCCGAGGATTGGTCGATATGTACCCATTCGAGTGGGACCATCTCCACTCAACCATACTAGGTTGTACAAAAACTAGTTAGTAAACCCTAACAAAGCTAAACCTGCTTTCAACTATAAGGCTAAACCTTTATAAAGTTCTCTGTTTCAGATCTAAATCTCTTACCATCATGAGACAATTATTGATACTCCTATTGATACCATACTAGGTTGTACCAAAATTATCGACGCTGTGACTTGCATGTATTACTTGAAGATGCACATGATAACGGAGATACAAACCGCAATAAACCAAGCTAGAAGCCGCTTGAATCAGCTCCTCGAAGAAACAACATTTAAAACTCCGCCGTTTGGCCGTCATCAACGAGCTCCATGGTTTGGCTTCGTCGGTACAATTGCCCGAGAACTGTTTGGAACCATGGACTACGGAGACAAAGAACATATCACTAGGGGGATCAACAAATTATATCAAGACAATGCAGAGATGGTGCATCTAGTACAGAACGCCACCCACCTCGTTAAGAGCGAAATCAATAATATTCTCCAAAGCAGACGCTACTACACATTTTATGAATTCCACCAAAGATTCCTTGGGAAAACTCGCATATTTGATGAAAGTCATGATGCTGGGGGATGAACGAAGAGAGATCGCCGATAACCATCTTCGAGTCCTGAAAGAAGCCGAAACCATCATCGAAGAAGCCAAAGCCGGCAGACTTTCTCCACAAGCTATGTCACCGAGTCAACTCTACCGAGCAACCGTCGATATCAAGAGGAAGCATCCGGATTTGAATCCACCACAACCGATTGACCGGATGGATATCTCGACCTTGTCCTCTGTGTCTACAATAAAGGTAGCAAGGTCGAAAGGCTATCTACTTGTCATAGTAACCTTGCCGCTGTTCCATAAAATTCCGTTGTTATTGTACGAGATGAGACCATTGCCGAAGCCAGAAAATTTAAATGGAAAAATTCAGACACTGACGATACTACCGTCGAAAAGGTCCCTGGTTACAGATCCGGGCTTAAGAGAATTCCATCTAGCCGATTCTGAATATATCAACAAATGTAAGTCTATCGGAGATGATTTGTCTTGTCGTCCCGACATACCATTCCAGTCTACGGAGGCCCAAGAAGAAGTAGACTGCGAAATGAAGCTGCTTTTGAAGTCAACTGAAGATATCTCAAGAACCTGTAATGTTTGCATCATCCCAGAGTGTAAAACCACGTGGATAAAGCTCAATCAACCAAATTCCTGGCGTACTCGACTTGTAAAGAAGAAAAATTAATCTTCAAGTGTTTAAATCCAGTCGAGAAAGAATACTACATCAACGGAACAGGAATGGTCCATACTCACGGTAGATGCGAAATTAGAAACGGAAAATATATAATAAAAAGCATAGACGAGTAGATCACTCAGCTGAACATCACCTTACAAGGTTAAACATAACCTTGGAGACGCTATCAACGAACTTAACAGCTGAACGCAAAATATCTGGATTTCTCTTCAACAAAAACGTCGATCCGTTAAAAACAGTAGACAAATTCCAACCCTGGGGAGCAGGATTGGAAGAAACAGAAAATCGAATGTCCGAAATATCGCTGCATCATCAAGAAGACGATATTCATCGAACAATGACGGTGGGAAACATGTCCGCCTTAGTTGTCCTATGTGTCACGCTTGTCGTTCCAATATTCTTCAAATGCTGCATATGCTCGAGTAAGAAGCGCTGCTTCACCTACAAGAAAAACAAGCAGCCAGGCGAGGTACATCCAAAATCAGTCAAAGAAACAAGACGTACCTCAGACTCTAAACCGAAGTCTGTCCAAATCAAAGACGAACCAGAAGTCATCGAACTCCGAGAAACTCCACCAGCTCTTCCAACTCGTGTCGTCTTCTTTACAAACAAATCACCAACTCAAACTCGTGGCACTAGAGGCCTTCGCCTCTCAGACTACAACGCTCCGATTTAATCATCCTGAAATAAGATAGGAATAATGTATAAGTTAAATTGAAATCTCACGGGAAAATAGAAATCCTCTATCAAATTACTCTAAATCTAGACCCTAAATAATTTTGGGGCCTTTTTGCAAAATTCACAAGACTCTTATATATTTACCGACACTTTATGTTGTCTTGAAAGAGGATTCCTAATTTACCGGCATAACAAACATTATATTATTAATATTCTAATTGTTAAAATCTAAATTTATAAGACCAAATTTTGGACATTTATACATCTAAACTCAAAAATCATGGAAACTATAACAAATTTTTAAGTCACCTGGACGCCTGAGAAAACAGGAAATTCGGAAATTCCTGTCAAAACTAAAGAAATTATTTCAAAATTCTAACTAAGAGATAAAATGCTTACCTCTCCCAGCGCAGGCGCAAATCCGAACAAGAATAACAGCCGCTGCTGAAATTTCTTACAGCCTTGACGAAACTCTTGATAGAACATCCTTTTTCCATTAAAATTCTCCTTTTAAAAATCAGCTCCAAGGAAACATCCTTGTTACTCCTATTTTACCTTCTATAATAACAGGAAATGGAAGCAACGAATAGAAGGGAAAGTTTTTTTCAAAAACAAAAATCAGGATGTTACTCACCTCATAATAGTCACGTGTTCCTTAATAAATTTTAATTAACTTACCTGGCGATTGCGCCGTAAGAATAATAATAACAGTAATAATAGTAAATTTAAAAGCAAAGAGAAAAAGGAAATAAAAATCGTTTTTTCTCTCCGTTAACACTCGCATATTTTCATACTCGAGATCGTATACGGGTATATAAAAGGATGGGCAGCTTATCAGGTTCTAGAAGAAGGAACAAACGATCTTCAAGCTCATTAACTCTTTATTGAAAAGAGAAAACTGACAGCTAAAAGTGACTTGAGAGTGATAACATCTCCAAGGTCACCCAGCAAACGCTGGTGATGACCAAATTGCACCATTTTAGTCCAATTTCTCGAATTTATCTCCCTTTGGCTCATATTCTCCACCTTTCTTAAAGAGCCAGGAAATTGGTAACCAGACCTCCATCCAATCATCTAAATCCTCGTCCTTTTCCCTCCAAAGATGCTTACTCCAGGCCGAGAAAAGCTCACGCTTTAAACGGTCGGGACAGTACGGCAGAGAACCACAACTTAAATAATACTGGACAAACGAACAAGATAATAATGATTTAAACTTAATTAACCTTGACTTAACACTTAAACACTTACGTGTAACAGATTATTACGCACACTACGGGAGTAATAACAATCACAAATGTGAATCTTGGGATCCCAGATAGCAAAGATCGTCCGAATATTAGTAAATTTGGCATAGGTTCTTACAAAATAATAAATGGGATCCCCAAGGCCGTATTTTCGACCAAAAGACATGCACATTGTGTTAGTTTCAAATCAGTTAACTGAATGCCCGACTTTGCACTTAAACGACAAGTCAGCAGTAATAAGACGCGCTAGCCGTGAGAGAGTTAGTGCAGTAAAAGAAAAAAATTTAAAGAATAAAATATAATGAAGAAACTCTTAAGAACTAACAAAATACAATTACATATTCGGGAAATCCATTCAAAATTTATTCCTCAAAATATCCAATCATTGACGCCTTTTGAACAACTAGGCAATAGAGGAATCTTTAAAATTTGAATTCAGTAATCGCAAATTATTCTTATTTTTTCGAACATCACGGAAATTTCTCAAAATTTCTCACAGATAACTGTCATGAACTTCGGCATTATCAGTAAAATGCAAGTGTAAATTGACCACGATATACTGAAACCCATAAATTAACTAAATATAGAAGAGAATTCTTTCTCTTATTATAAATAAATGTAGACAAAACTATTTACCTCCAACAGCGTAGGAACGCGACCGTCGGCACCCAGCGGGGGCGACGGTGGTGCCACAGAATGGATCCAATCGATCTCGTACTGATTTGTCACGAACAAAAAGATTGGGTCTGAATCTGAGTACCAGCGAGCTTGTACTTCGATCAGAACCTCCTCCAGTAAGATTGGTAAAGGATCCAGTTCTGAATCGACAATGTCGACAGGTGGGCGATTAAAACACATTTACAATAACAAATACTGGAATTACCGAATTTCAGACCATGAATTGAGCCGGATTATGACCAGATAATACCAAAATCGGTTTTTCGAAATTGAAAATGGGTTTTAATAAAAGTTAACCAACTTACCCCTTATTGCAATGAACGTCCGCTAGCTTTGAGAACAACTGAACAAAAACACTGTATTCAAATATCATCTTTTGATTTAAAAAGGAAATAATTAAGCGAAAATAAATATGACCTTGCTAGATCAGCAGAAAAATTTATAATAATATGATAAAATCAATTATAAGTTATATTAAGCGGTACACAAAATTTGTAATAATTTTTAAAATCTAAGATGCTGCCAAGAAGCAGGAAAAAGAAATTTTTCGCCATATTAAGATTCCAAAAACCTGTAAAAATCTCTCTTCATGTATTTTATACTTATAAATGATATTTATTCCTTATTCTAGCATAATTTCATCTTTTATAACAGTCAGAATCCTTAAAAATGCGGATTATTCTTGTAAAAATCTTACGCGAACGAAATAAGCTGTTTTTAGATAATAGTTCCTTTGTCGACCGTAAGATGGCGCCACTTGCCGGTTGAGATCTACTAAGGTAAGATCAATACGACGGTCGATAATTAACATCTCATTGATGCTGCGCTGTCGCGAGAGTTGCGGACGCGGGCAAAGCAGAGACCGATAATACGCTATCTGCCTCGCTCTCATACATCGCGTCACCCTCTCAGATGCATAAGCGCAACCGAGAAATAACAAATCCGTCGGTTTAAGATCCTTTTCGGCTATATCTAAACCTTAAAATTAAATTAAAATTAAATCTAAAGACTAAAAGTTACCTTAAAATTACAATTAAACTAAATTTTAGAACCTAAACTAATTCTAGAAGGAATTAGAAAAAAAAAAGACACACAAATCCCTTAAATCATTAAGGTTTTTTTTTATTTTAATTAGACATTTAAATGTTTACGTTTAAAAAGTTTACAAATATATATTTAAATATTTATTTAAAACCCCGATGCCGAAGATGATCAGTCTTCCTCAGGGGCCCTCGGAAGATCAGCTCTGGAAAAAAAAAAGAAAAAAAAACTATTATTAAAAAAAAAGAAAAGGGGGAAAAAGAGAGAAAAAAAAAACTTCTAATAACTTCCTAGCGGTCTCCTTACCTCATAAGGTCCTCAGCCGTTTCTAATAAATTGGTAGCAAGGACCCAAATCTCCCCAAGGTTTAGCGCCTCCAACTGAACCCGAGGAGGCGTAGTAGACCAGGAAGCCCGGAAGTACTGGGTCACCACCTCGAGTTCAGGAGGGAGGACCCCCACGATCTCCTTGATATCAAGGAGCAGTCTCATCCCCAGCAGCGGATTAATCGGCCTCGTGAACACGTCCACGAGTATCCCGATCTCTAACAACGCCTGTAAAAGAGAAAAAATATATATAATTACAATTGTTTTTTTTTTTTGTGTGCATCTAGTGAAATCTAGTACCAAAAGTAAATAATACTTACATTGAAATTGAACCGGTGCCTCACCAGCTGGAACCAGGTCGAAAAACCCTTTAATGGTGCCTGGTGATGTACATGATTCCTTTTTTTTATTATTGCGCAAGTCGCCTGGTTCACGGTTGCTTTCGCACTAACTTATAAATCGCACTGAGCACCGGCGGAATGCGTTCCGAGATAAAACAATAGCCGGAGATCAAATTCATGTAGACGCGGCGAAATCTACTCGCAATTAAACATCGCTAAATATCGGCTAAATGCAGATTTTCAGCGAAAATGAATTATTCTCTCCAGCTTATTCCGTTACCTTTTTACAGTCTCAAGATTATATACATAAATATGCAAATGTGTATGCATTGTATGCATGTAGAGAGATAAATAACATATAATAATATTGTAATCCTAAATTTAAATGATCATACTATGTAATCCTTATATTTAATAATAATTATAATTATTTTGGTCATGGAAAATAATAGATTTTAAGGGAAAACTATATAAAAATAATGATATGATAATATATAAAATTATATTATATATATATTATTCATCTAGGAAAAGAATAGAAATATATCTTTTATCTTTACATAATCTCAATAGCTATAAGACGTTTTAAAAATTGTAAGCCTTATCGCAAGCTTTTGTGAAAGGAGGAACATATGTTTAGGAAAGCAAGAGAGTTTCGCAACTCTCTTACTTTCCGGGGGATGGTTATGTCCAAGTAAATTTTTTTTTTTATTATTCTGATAATTATTTAAAATAATTATTACAGAGCTCTTCTTTTCAATAGCGCGCGAAAACGCAGCGTCAGCTTTTTCCACCTTTTTATGCGTCAAAGAATAGTGGGAGGATAACTGCAATAAGTTGAACGAGCAATTAATAAACTGTCGTCACCTTCTACCAATGACAATAATTAAAAATTCCCCATCAATCGCCAAATCGAAGTTTATAAAAAGCCTGAACACTCATAGCTCATGGCTAGTCGGTTTATAAAACTTACGGTCCGCAAAGATTCGAACGTCGTATTTTCGTGCACTATTATTGCAGGATTCTGCCCTAGGCGTTGAAAGGTCAATAAGAGGATCTTTAATATTTTCTATTTAAGCCTTATTGCAGGAATCCGCTTCGGCGTTGAATAATCAATAAGGCATCCTAAACTTGACATCTTTTTGCAGTCAATTATTGCCGGAATCCGCTTAGGCGTAGAAACAGCAATAATCGACTTTTCTATCTATTAAAATTCCTCTGAGATTGATAGAAACATCCGGTCCTATCGAAATAGTGACGCAAGTCACGCGAATTTGCGATTCCATCTCGGGCTGAGTAATTTTGCGCATAAAACCACTATCGGGTGTGTAAAAAGGACGCATTTTAACCTTATTTGTTTATGAGATTTTTAAATTTATTTAAATTATTTTCTATTTATACACTTATTTATTAAATGTTCAAAGTACATAGCGATTGAAACTATCAATTTTTACTGTTTATTATATTGTTTAAGTCAACCTCACGATTTAATTTATTATTATTCTTATTGAAGCATAAAATATGGTTGTTGGTTTGGAATTATTAACTATTTGATGTTTCCCAAATGAAAACTTTATATCTATGTATAATAAGAATCATTTTTCTGATAAATGTTGCTTATTATTCTTACGATTTATCCCCAAGCTTATTCTTTCGATTTGTTTCCAAAAAAATATTTGTTTATAAAAAATTTATAAACAAATGGCATGAAAAAATTTAAAAAGTAGTCATATAATGCTTAACAATGATATGAAATCAGTAATAGCTTAAGGTTCAAAGAAAAAAATTATTTAACATACATTATTCAAATTTTTAATTTTTTTGTTACTTTAAAAATTAATAACTAATGAAATAAACATATTTTATTAACTTTTTTCACGTCATCTTGTTGAGTATGTTTATAGAAAGGGCTCCAAGAAATAAAAAATTTATAGATTGATTATTTAAACTTTTACACCGCCTTTTATGACAATACATACCCGTAAGAAAAATATTGATTAACAATCAAATAACTTTTGAGAAATGATGATACAACTTTTAATACCACGGAATCGTATTCTGTGAAGTGTCTAGATTACACCAAAATTTTTTGAAATTTTTAAATTAATATTTAATTGCATAAAAAAATTATTTAACAACTACGCTCACTAGAGCGGCGGCGCGCGCATGCCTCAACTGCCGCGCAAAAGCCAATTTTCAACGTAAAATGAAAATTATAAATATTGGAGCTACAATTCGGGGAGTCGAGCACTTTTTTACTCAAATTTTCTGCTTTTCCAGAAACTTTTTTAATATTTGAGCTATCACTTATACTTTTTGAGATTTCGCCAAAAATCTGGACGGCTAATTTTTTTAACGGTTTTTTGTTAATAACAATTGTAATTTTCATTTGCTAAAAAAATCCGAAAAACGCTTTTTTCTGGACGCCATTCCGGATCGTTTGAACCATCAACCATATTTTTAGGAGACTTGTAACTATTTTTTGCAGGTTTTCATCTTCTCGACTAGACTATACGTCGATTGTCGCCTTAAACATCAAAATCGATTTATTCGTCCGTGAGATATCGTTGGAGAAAGAAATGATAAAAAACGTGGTTTTCCGAATATCTTCAAAACAGCTAAACCGATCGATTTCAAATTCCAATCAGCTCTAGAATTTACTGAAGCGCGCCGATTGCCACCTTAAACGTCAAAATCAGTTAATTAGTTCAAAAGATATCGGCGTTGAAAAATTTAAAAAATAACATTTTATGCTATTTTATCCGGAAAAATCATAATTTAATGTACTAAAATATGTCTATGTGTAAAATCATACCAACTTTTCCTCTTTATGGTTTTTTTCGATCATCATATAATGTCATCTTACTCGTTTTTTAGTTTGAAGGGGATTCTACAGTTTCTTGGGGCGCCGCTAAATGATCACGGATTCATGTAGAACTCGACGAAATAAGACTTTTGTTAAAAATAAAATTTTTCGATACCTCACATAGTTTTCGAGATATCGCAATTTTAAAACTTTGGTTTTTATTTCTAATGTAATGCTAGTTTTTGTAGAACTCGACGAAATAAGACTTTTTTTAAGAACAAAATTTTTCGATATCTCGCTTAGTTTTCAAGATATCAAAAATTTCGTATGTATGTATGTATGTATGTATGTATGTATGTATGTATGTATGTATGTATGTATGTATGTATGTATGTATGTATGTATGGGTGTGTGTGTGTGCGTGTGTGTGTGTGTGTGTGTGTGTGTGTGTGTGTGTGTGTGTGTGTGTGTGTGTGTGTGTGTGTGTGTGTGTGTGTGTGTGTGTAAAATACTAGTGGGGTCCTAGGGGCAGAGCTCTTAGTGGGGGCCAGGAGTGAAGCCCCGGCGTGGGTGGGGGATGGAGCCCCCCACTTAAAAAAAAAGATTTTTAAATGTTACAAATGTAACATTTTTTAATTTTAGTTATAAATACAAACTAAAATTAATTTTGATGATGTTCAGTCACGAGCTTAGACAATTTGAAAAGCTTCGTGCATTTCCGCTACAGCCGTGAGTTGCCGAACTCGCTACTGACTGATAGTCAGAATAGTGCCGAGTAACTTGCTATTTGGGCCCGGTACATACAATTTCTAGCTCAAGTTGGCATGAGAGCCCCGCTCCCAGCTGACCAATCAGGAAATTCGTTTTACACATCGAGGCTGCCACGTCACCACCAAGCAGCCACGTCGTCTCCAACTACATTTTCTCTGGGTCTTTTTCGCTCCTGAATTCAAGAGTACAACCTCGTACTCTAAAACCGCTCCGCTTTACTATAATAATTCTTAGTTGCATTCGCTATCTCATATACGGTTTATTGCATTCGCTTTTTCATATTATCTTCTCACAGTTTTAAGTGTAAATAGTGTCAATAAATATTCAATTCATTTATTATAATAATTTATGTAATTTTTTAGTTGTTAAGATTACATCACACCTAAACCAGATCCTTTTTGCGCATTCGCTCACTTTACGGATGATTTTGCCAAAGATAAATTAATTTATAAAACATTTTATAAAAAACTTTATCAATGCCCAGATTATCATACACATCACTAATTTTCATTTCAGTGACAAAACATATGACGATTGCAAGGGTTTCTCTTAACGGAATACGACACAAATTGCCATTAAAAACAGTGTTTGTACATGGATTAATAATTTTACGACAAGATTTGGATCCTTTTTTCTGTGTACCTTTTGAAGAACATCTCCATACCCATTTGAGTTTTTTGTCAGCGAAATTCTCAACGGACTTTGGGAGCCCGCAACATAATGGCGGAGTTGAATTGCGTGAAGGTATCAAGCCTACTTCTTCCAAAAAAAAAAAAGTCTGATCTTCACTACCAATTAACTTGTTAAAAGATACAAGAAAACTCAAATTATCCAAATCTTTATGCAATAATGGATGTTTATTACCTGACATTCTGTGATTTGCAGAAAGTTCAACTCGAAAAGAATTATAAATAGACCACTTGTTACTGATAACAGCACCATAATGAGAAAATATATCAAATATAAATATATGCAATTAAAATATCTATAATTCCAGGAATCTCGTGTCATGTTACATCCATAGTTTGAATTCCATCTCCTAGTATGACCGTGGTGGTAAATTTTTTTTGCAGCGCTTTTCTATAATAGCGGAAAAAAATTCAATTCCCTTCCACGCTAAATTTGAAAATTTTTATTTCAACACAAGCATGTTTATGCTTGTATCTCTAAAAGTATTACAGATAATGTCATTTATGCTTGAAATTCGTTTTTTGAATGATGAATTATATCAAAATGCATTGCAAAAAAAAAAAAAAAAAAATTTTAATTATTAATTTTTTTAAATTCGATATCTCGAAAACTAAGCAAGATATCGAAAAATTTTATACTTAAAAAAAGTCTTATTTCGTCGAGTTCTATAAAAATCCGTGGTCATTTGGCGGCGCCACAGAAACCGTAGACTTGCCAGATTCAAATCATACTATCAACAAAAAAATACAAAAAACGCAATTTTTAATATTTTTCTCGGTTATTTCATATTTTATTGTTCCTGACATAAGTCAAAACTTATTAAAATCTTGATTTTGATCCCTGACATTGATTTCTGCTTCAATAGACTGATTTTATTGAACAAAATCGGAAATTAAATTTAAAAAACCACTTCCTTATTAATTATTTTCGATTCTTAAATTTTCAATTTTCTGCATCAAACGTAATTCATTAGAGCTTGAAAAGATCATAAAAAAACAACTACATATAATAGCATTTTCGAGCTCGAAGAGCTCGAAAACAATGAGTAGTTTTGAAGCTGGCCCGCAGGGCCAACCGACGCCCAGATTTTTTTTTATTATTTTAGTGACGAAGAGATTATCAGATATGCAAATTATTGAATTCCTAATCGAATTGGAAATTTTTGATTCAGAGAAAATACGCTAGACTTACTAATGACCGCACCCGCTTCAGTAGGATTCGAACCCGGTACCTTCCGTACGAGAGACCGATGCTTTGACGACTAGGCTATGCAACCAACAGTTACAATGAAGTTTAGTTGTGCTACGTAAGATTGAAATGATATAATCACTTTCGAAAAAGCAAAATATAATCATCATCTCCTGTTCGTGATATCAAGAAAATTTCCTTTTTTTTTACACTTCAACATCGTGTTCATGAATAATTGTCATAGTCAGCTCTAATTTTTAACTTCCCGCTTAGAAAATCGATGATTTTCGAAAATTTCGGGAAGTTATTGTTTTCACCCCGATTTTCGAAAATCGAGTTTTCATCAGATGTCGACGTTTTGAGGTCCTAGGAAGCTATTCTGACTATTTTCAGAATGATGTCCGAGTGTGCGTAAGTATGTGTGTATGTGTGTGTGTGTATGTATGTATGTAAACTCTTTGTAACTTTTTAACTAATGAATCGATTTGGATGGTTGCAGTGGCAATCGAAAGAGCTTGTTGGCCATCAACTTTCCTGAGAATTTCAGATCATTTGACCAAGTAGACTCGAAGATATTGGTCAATTACGAAAAAAAAAAATTTTTTTTTTTTAGTTTTGTATTGATTTCTCAGAAACGACTTATACGATCAACTTCAAAATCTAATCAGCTCTAGAACTTAATAAAACGCGTCGATTGCCACCTCAAACATCAAAATCGCATAATTCGTTCGAGAGTTATCGTTGGAGAAAGAAATAGGAAAAAACAGTTTTTTGCGAATATCTTTGAAACGACTCGACCAAAAAATCTAAAAATCTAGTGAGCTTTAGAATCTATTAAAACGATTGCCACCTCAAACTTAAAAATCGGATAATTTGTTTGAGAGTTATTGCGAGAGAAAGAAATGATAAAAACTATTTTTTTCGAAATTAATGGCATGCAAAAGTATTTTTGAGCTCGATGAGCTCGAAAATGTATTTACTACGATGTTTTCGAGCTCTGTGAGCTCGAAAACAGCGGGAAGTTTTGGGGCTGGCCCGCAGGGTCAACCGATGCCCAGATTTTTTATATAAAAAATCTGTTCGTCTATATATGGCCATACGGCCATGTATAAACTATATGCGGTCATGCATAGCCGTTAGACTGATTCAAAAAAATCGACTATTTTTTATTTCAAAAATCGTATCGGAAATATTGCTCGAAATGACAAAAAAAAATACCGTCAAAGTTTGAGCTCTTAGTATTTACAACTGCCACATCGTAATTTTCCATTTTCTATTTAAATAACATGGAAAACATTTTTTTTAAACTTTGAAATGTTATAATTTATCAGCAGATAAATTTATCAAAACGAACAATATCTAATTTTGTAGAAAATTAAATGCTCTCCAAAAACGATCTTTCATCATTTTTTGATTAATCTATTTTTTCAAAAATTATTCGTAGTCAGAGTTCAATTTATAGTCAATGTCAATATTTTTCGACTTTGTCATCGAAACTATTAGACTTATCATAAAATTTTATAGAAACTTTTCTGTAGATCTTATTTTTTTCTATAAATTATCTGTTCAAGTTTTCGAAATTCCTGAACACTTTTAAGTTATTTATGTTTTAATGTCAAATACACTAACGCAAAAAATTAAAGGAACAGAAAAATTTTATAAATTTTTTAGTAATATTGAGACGGCTGTAACTGTGTGAAAAATAATCGTATCGAGATTTTCAAAAAAGCATTTAATAGCTTGAAATCTCTTGTTTCGGTGCATTTTTATGAAAATTTTTTAAAAGTTCTGGTTATAACGCTAACATGAGAAATACAGCAAGACAAAAAATTTCTAAATTTTTTTTTTTTTTCCAAAGAGCCCACGGACCGTGAAAAAATTTTGTCAACTAAACTAATGCATAGGTCATTTGGCAAATTTAGTCAGCTTTAATTTGGCTTTTTATTTAACCTCGTAGGACAATTTGTCGCAGAGATATCAGCCTTCAAACAAAAAATGATCCTTTTCGCTTTGATCATCGATATTTCAGGTACCCATGATTGCACAGTAAATTTGAGGGCGGCGTTGAAAACTTGAATAAATTCTCTACAAGTCCAGTTCATCATTTTTTAGAAAAAACAATTTTTTTATTTTTAACATCATTTAGAACTAAGTACAAAAAAATGACTTTTTTTGGTTTTTTAGTAAATCAACCGCTACTCTGCAAATATCGACAAAAAAAATATTGTTACCAGGGACTTTTTTAGCTTAATGTACCCCGAATATCCCCATAAATTTTTAAATTGATCTATCGAGCCGTTTTTTGAGGGGTTATCGATCAAAGTTTTGCTAAACAATTAAAGGAACAAGTTTTGTTCCTTTAATTGTGTAATCACAATGTAATGGGTCCACTCATTTTATTAATAATTTTGTGGTCTTAATAAAACAAGGGCCCACTCATATGTAGAACTTAAGGTGTTCCACGTACCTGTCCAGCTATGCTCAGAGAAATCTCAGGACGAGGATAACCCCGTACTGGACCACGCAGTATTTAAAATTAATGAGAGAGTTCTTAAACTTACTTATACTTGTAAAGGAAAATTTATTTAGGAATTTAATTAATTGGTAGAATTATAAATTTTAATTTACTAGCGTTTATTGCTGACGAAGTCGCCTTGACAAAATATGAAATGAATATGAACAATATTAAAGATGGCTGATGAAACTGACTCGAAATTATAATTAACTCGAATAATTAAATTTAATACTTTTAATAAAATAACTCAATGGATTACAATTAACCAGTGTTGTAAAAGTGCGGGTAATTCCCCGAACTGCGGGTAAATTCATCTTATGCGGGTAAAGTAGTGGGTATTTTCTATCATGGGGAAATTTCGGGTATTTAGCATTTGTTTCAGTCGTCTACCGCCTGAATCTTTGAATCATCTGGTTATGTATTGTACAACACATACCTACATCTATTAGATCGCTTTTACTTTATACTACATCCTTTCTTACTGCTGGCTTGAATTAAATGCCCATTTATCTACATGTATACATACATCGTCCGTTACTAAAACCTTTTTGTTTAAATTTTAATAAAGTTGTTTATAATAAATAAATGTCGACTGACAGAGAATTAATTCCATTATTTGATGTCAATGGTGAAATTAAAAGGAATGTAGCTGGCCATTATTTTTTCATTATAAAACCAGGTACGTATAAATAAAATACTCATACCGAAAGTAGTAGACGTTTTTCAATTGTTATTTTTTAATAAACAGTTTTCTAAATTTCCTGGTAGGTATTTTTTCTTCTTTTTTTGATTAATACATAGAACGCTCATTAAAGAGAAATAAAATTTTCGTACAGCTGTTATTAATAAGTTTTATATAAAATCAAATAAATTATAATCGGTACATATATTTTCTTTTAGATGGAATTATCATCTCAATTCCTCCTGATTTTTTATTAAGTGAAGATGAGAATTTAAGTGATGATGATGACACATTATCCCTTGAAAATAGTTGCACATTAATTGATGAAGAAGTACATTGTGAGTATCTAAAGATTAGTTATTTTTTAATGCCGTTTACTTTTTAATTTTATAATACTATTTTCTTTTAAATTTTCCAGTAAATGACGAGAGATTAGCTCAATCGGATAAAAGAGAAGAATTAAAAAAAAAATATCGGCAATATGGATCGTTGGTTGAATAATAATAACAGCCATAATCTTGCTAATTCTAGCACATCGAATCATCTAGATCATTCCAACATCGATACTATTGACGCTCTTGTGCCCGTTGACTCCATAAATATAGTGGACAAAAATATATCTGCAGCTAAAAAATTAAAAATTAAAAGGCTATCAGAAAAGCAATGTTCATTGAAACAAATGAAAAATAAATTTCAACAAAGCTAGCTTCACGATGAAGAATTTAAAGGTTGGCTATCAAAACATGAAGAAACTAAAATGAGAAACGAAATGGCATACTGCAAAACTTGTGATAAGATGCTAACTTGTCATAGAAATGATATTCGGCGTCATAAAAAGTCATATATCCATATTAATAACACAAAAGAAATTCAACTATCTAAAAAACTTTCAGATCATTGTAAATTTGACGTATCAGTAAAAAAGGCGGAATTATTATTTGCAAGTATTTTAGCATCTCAAAATATACCATTTTCATTGATGGGCGTTTTGAGCCCTTGTTTGGCCAAAGCATTTCCAGATTCTAAAATCGCTAAAAAATTTTCTATGCGGTGTACCAAAGCTACTCAAATTGTGAATAATGTACTAAGTGTAAATTTCAAAGAAGAACTTTATAATCAATTGGCAACTCCTGGATGTTTTTACTCTTTAATAATGGACGAGACGACAGATAAGACTACCATTAAGCGGTGTGCTTTCACAGTCATTTTTTTTGATGATAAAAAACAGCAAATTACTACACGTTTTTTAGATATGGTGGAAGTAAAAGATAGTGGCACAGCAGAAAATTTATATAACTGTTTAAAAGCATGCTTAGATGACAAAAAGATAACGGCTAATTTCATTGGTTTCTCATCTGACATCACGAATGTAATGGCAGGCAGCAAAAATTCGATCTTTACTCTATTGAAACTTAACTTTCCAAACATTGTAACTGTAAAGTGTTCTTGTCACATGATTCATTTGGTGGCCTCCAAAGCTTGTCAAAAATTACCAGCATCATTAGAAGATTTATTAAAAAAGATAAGCAGTCATTTTCACAGAAGCAGTATTAGACAAGAACGACTTCGAGAGTTTCAAGATTATTTTTCGGCACAGTCTCACAGAATCCTGTCACCATCAAATACCCGTTGGTTAGCACTGAAACAATGTGTTGATCGAGTCATTGAGCAGTATACGCCGTTGAACGAATATTTTCGAGAGTTAGTGTTTAGTGAACCATCTGTAACAACAGACGAGATGCTTCAAATCATGGAGGATGAGTTCACTAAAATTTACTTGGAATTTATGTCCTATATTTGAGAAATCTTAGTTGATTTTAATAAATTGTTCCAATCCGAAAAATCATTATTGCATCTTTTGAAGTCAGAGACAGAAAAAATGCTCAAAACTATTTATAGTAATTATTTAGATATTAATTTCGTAAAAAATAATGATGTTTTGACATTGGATCATAAAAAACACGAGAAATTTATTCCATTAGAAGATATTTATATTGGAGTTTTAGCTTACGATAGTTTAAATAAACTGAAAAAAAATAAAACTTGCGAAGAATGGAAAATAAAAATTAACGATTTTTGGATTGTAGTTAGAAATTTTTATATAGAGCTAGCTACTCGAATTAAACAATACTTCCAGTTTGATGATGATTTATATTCAATCATATCAATTGTGAGCCCAGAAGAAGCTCAAAAGTTCACTACTAAAACTCTTCAGTGTGTCCTGAATCGTTTCCCGATTTTAAAAGACTATGTGGATCCTCAAGCTTTAGATCAAGAATGGCGAGAACACACTCTTCTTGATTACGACCAATTGAATTTAACTAGTGCAGACTCTGAGAATTATTGGATTAAAATTTTTAATCTTAAAAATAAATTGGGTGAAGCATTATTTCCAAATTTAAAAATTATTATGCGCTTGTTGTTAGCTTTACCATTTTCTAACGCAAGCGTTGAGCACGTCTTTAGTGCTTTGAAAATTTGCAAAACTGATCTCAGAAATCGAATGGATACTACGACAATAGTCAACTGCTTGATAACTCGTGAAAGTATTGAAAAAAATGGTGGATGTACTGCTTTTAATCGAAGTACAAAAATGATAAATACTATAACGTGGCCTAAGATGCCTGAAAGTACAAAAAATAAAAATTAAGTAATTTTTTATTTTTGCATATTTAATTTGAAACTATATTATTATTAATATTATTATTACTGTATTTTATTATTATTACTAAATGTTCAATTTTTAATAAAACTATCTTATTGTTATTAATAAAAAAATAACTAATTGCATGTAAGAACAGAAAAATCATTAAAAAATTTAATTATCATCAATTTGTTTTTTTTTTTTTTCAATTTGAATTTGGCGCCTCATTTTTTTCATTCGGGTAAATTCGGGTATTTTACCGAACTCCGATGGGTATTGTAAAAAAAATCATTGGTAACACTGCAATTAACCAAATGACTCGACAGATTTACAATTAAATAAATTTTCAGATTATATAAGATTTACCAAAAGCCAATTCTCCACTCACTTCAATCACACTCCTTTACTCTCCAATCTCCGATCCAATCCTCACGTCCTCCAACCAAGTCCACTCCTCCAAGATCCAATTCCAATATACTCCAACACTTCAAATCCTTCCAGGTCCAAAAAAAATCCGCAATAAATCTCCAATAAAAATTTTGATAATCCAGAAACTAATATAAGCTTCCCCGTGTGAGGGCTTATTAGCTCTTGGCTAGTGTACGTAATGGCGTCTATCGTAGCGTGGTGTTAATAGTTAGATGTCCGTAAATTTTTCGAGAAGAGCGTCCGAATGCTGTCGCTGCTGCTAGCCAAGCGACTGATCGCCTGCAACCTCGGTGGCTTATACCCCACACTCCCACAGTCTATCAACCTCTGGAAACCAAAAACTTCGCCGACACTCGACGGAGGTACCCTCAATGGTGAATAGGGAGTTATCTTATCGACTGTTGTTGCGGAAGGAGGTCGCTTTGGCTTTTGGCGCGAGTTGATACTTGAATTTAAATATTGTCTACAATGCTACCCCGTTACATCAATCAAAATGAAAAAATAATTTTTTTTTTTCCTTCCCTTTATTTTTGCATTGGTAATTCAGTAAATGTGAGGGAAAGAGAAAAAAAAACGAAAAGTTTCCAAAAAATCTCAAAAAAAAATTTTCAACCCCGAAAAACAAGTTTCAATTTTTTTGATTTCTTCGTTTTTTTTTTGAGATTTTTTTGAAGTTTTTCGTTTTTTTTCTCTTTCCCTCACATTTACTGAGTTACCAATGCGAGAATAAAGGAAAGGAAAAAAAAGGTATTTTTTCATTTTGACTGTGATTACACAATTACAGGAACAAAACTTGTTCTTTTAATTGTTTAGCAAAACTTTGTCCGATCACTCCCAAAAAACGGCTCAATAGATCGATTTAAAGATTTATAGGGATATTCGGGGTACATTAAGCTAAAAAAGTCCCTGGTAACAATATTTTTTTTGTCGATATTTGCAGAGTAGCAGTTGATTTACTAAAAAACCAAAAAAGTCATTTTTTTGTACTTAGTTCTAAATGATGTTAAAAATGAAAAAAATTGTTTTTTCTAAAAAATGATGAACGGGTCTTGTTGAGAATTTATTCAAGTTTTCAACGCCGCCTTCAAATTTACTGTGCAATCATTGGTACCTGAAATATCGATGATCAAATCGAAAAAGATCATTTTTTGTTTGAAGGCTGATATCTCTGCGACAAATTGTCCTACGAGGTTAAATATAAAGCCAAATTGAAGCTGAAAAAATTTGCCAAATGACCTATGCATTGGTTTAGTTGACAAAATTTTTTTACGGTCCGTGGGCTTTTTGGAAAAAAAAAAAAAATTTAGAAATTTTTTGTCTTGCGGTACTTCTCATGTTAGCGTAATAACCAGAACTTTTAAAAAATTTTGATAAAAATTTACCGAAACTAGAGATTTCAAGCTATAAAATGCTTTCTTAAAAATCTCGATACTATTATTTTTCACAAAGTTACAGCCTTCTAAAAATTACTAAAAAATTTATAAAATTTTTCTGTTCCTTTAATTTTTTGCGTTAGTGTATTTTTAGTAAATCGTATTTTGGTCATTTTAATTGTTCATAAAATCGAAAATGTTGATTTTTTCAAACTAAAATTTATTGATCTATGATCCTATATGATCATAATATTACAAAAAACAAATTGCTTATTTCAGTCAAAAATACCTATTAGTATTAATAATTTTTTTGTCATTAAAAAGTTTTTATTGTTCGAATACGTAATTATAATTGAATCGTTGATTCGAGAAACCCCATAAGTCATCATTTTTACGAAATTGGGTTTTTTGCATTTTTGTGTTCTTTGGATATCCCTTCATCGAAATCAATCAAAATATGCATCAAATCAGCGTTTAAAGTTTAACCACGCAGGTGATAAATATCTCGCTTAGTTGAGAAACCCCATAAGTCAATGATTAATGGAGTTGCTCAAATAAACATGCAATTTTATATTTACAGAAATTATTTTCTTTTTGTTTTTCCACAGAAAAATATTTTTTAAGTACAAAAAATAATTTTGAATAAAAATGGGCGCCTAAAAAAATTAATGATTATTATTATAATTTACTTCTATTATAGTTTCCATACACATTTTGTACTTTATTTTATGAATATAACAAATAATTGACGGAGAAAAATTGAAAAATGAACGATTTTATAACTATTTTTTCCGTTTTGTTGAGAAACCCTATAAGTCAATCAACTTTAAATAATTATTATTAATCGTAGTAATTAACAATAAAATTTTGAATCATCGAATCTTTTTTAGGCGTGCTAACATCACTGTTATTCATTATTGGTTTATGATTATTAAGCTAACGTATCTCAGAAAAATGTTTTTTGCTTCTCCTGTAAAATTTACTATTTTTGACTTATGGGGTTTCTCAAATAAACGATTCAATTATCAAAATTGACGAAAAAATAAACGATAATAATTTATTTGAAGTTTGAAATTATACGCTACGAAAGAATACGATTTTATGTATTATCATTTTCAAGTATTTCATTATATGCAATTTTTCATAGGTAATAGTATATTGTGTGACAAGGGATGAAACAAGACGATTTCAGTCTAGGATAAGGTTGGCTGTCCGAGCCAGTCACTTGAAAAATGAACTGAGTAAACTGAACTGACAAGTAAACGAATGAGAGTAATAAAGCTGCGATAGTATATTACACACCTAAGGCAGTAAATTAAGAAATGTCTCAGATCATATGTAATTGTTGGCTGAGGCGAAACAGAGGTCAACAAACATGTGATCTAAGGCTTTCTTATTTACTTCCTAAGGTGTGTATACTATTTTTCTCCTCGACGGGGCGGAGAGTGGCAGCTTCGTTTCGCAGAGTGGTACGAAAGTTGCATTTTCCGCTCAGAGGTGAGAAAACAACTTTTATACATAAAAAAAAATATTAACAATTTTAAAAGAATGGTACACGGACAGATATGTCAAGTCAATATTCGTATGCAGCATAGGAATAGTTACATCACTCTATAGTTTGTATACGCAGTAACATAAGAGTAGTGTGACCCAAGCTGTAAAGTAATCTAACCATTACTATACTGCATAGGAATATTTACTTGACATTTCTCTCCGTGTAACATTCCTTTAAAATTGTTAATATTTCTTTTTTAAGCATAAAAGATTTTTTATTTGGAAAGTTGCATATAATGAAGTACTTGAAAATGATTATACATAAAATCTTACTCTTTCGTAGCGTACAATTTTAAACTTCAAATACATTTTTTATTTATTTATTTAAAATGAATTTTAGGATACAATAGTCCTTAATACACTAACAGAGAAATTCCATGGTTGCGTAGATATGTAAAAAGAAAAAGGTTTATATATGGGACATTCCACGCGAAATCGGACAGTTTTAAGAATTTCAATTTTTGATTGCCGTTGTTTTTTGATATTTTTAGTACTCATCAAAAAACTCATCCTCCTAAATTTTGAGATTTTTTTGATCATTCGTTCAAGAGATATGAAATTTTCAAAACAACCTCTCTTTTCATGGTTTTTTGCTCATAGCTTTTTGGAAAATATTTTAAATAAAAAAAAATCAAAGAATAAAAAAGTTTCGCTATTTTATGTACTTTTTGAAAAAAATACAAATGATTTTTAGAATAATTTATCTGCGTTTTTTTTAGTTTTAAAACTTTAAAGTCGTTTTCTGAAAATCATGCATATTTTGATTTTCCTGAAAATTTTCGTGAACAAACTACTATCTATTCCACAACTTTTCAGGTGGTTCCGGTCGTGGGACCTCCGTGGCTACTATTTATTTTCGATTATTGAAAATTGAAAAAATATTTTTTTCGCTATAAATTATTGTCCGTACCAATTTTTGACTGCACACTTGCTTTTCTTACTGTTCAGTCACTAGCTTGACTAATTTGAAAAGCTTCGTGCACTTCCACTACAGCCGTGAGTTGCTGAACTTGCTACTGACCTCAAGGTCAGAATAGTGCCGGGTCACTCACTATTTGGGCCCGGTACATACAATTTCTAGCTCATGGCTGGGTCAAGTTGGCATGAGAGCCCCGTTACCAGCCAACCAATCAGGAAAATTGGCCAATCAGGAAAATTAACTATTTCCTGTTGGTGCACTTTTGAGATAATGAGAAAATTCGTTTTATGCATCGAGGCTACCACGTCACCACCAAGCGGCCACGTCACCACCAAGCGGCCACGTCACCACCAAGCGGCCACGTCACTTCCAGCTACATTTTTTCCGTGTCTTTTCACTCCTGAATTCAAGAGTACAACCTCGTACTCTAAAACCGCTCCGCTTTACTATAATTATTCATCGTTGCATCCGCTATCGCGTATACATTTTATTACATTCGCTTTTTCATATTATCTTCTCACAGTTTAAAGTGTAAATAGTGTTCTTCACTTTTTCAAATAATTATATGATATTTTAGAGCTCCTGTGATGGTCTTAGCTGAATTGTATAGCAAATCTAATGCTTCTTTCGCTTCAAAATAGTTGTTTCTCTATAAATAAAATAATTTATTATAACTTCTCATAAATAGCATTAACTTTTGCTTCCTGTTTTTAAATCCCTACTCAGAACAAAAAAAAAAATCGAAATCAATTTTTAATATGTAAGAATAACAAGTGTGCAGTGTCAAAAATCGGCACGGACAATAATTTATAGCGAAAAAAATATTTTTTCAATTTTCAATAATTGAAAATAAATAATAGCCACGGAGGTCCCACGACCGGAACCACCTGAAAAGTTGTGGAATAGATAATAGTTTGTTGACGAAAATTTTCAGGAAAATCAAAATATGCATGATTTTCAGAAAACGACTTTAACCCTTAACGGCCACACCTCACCCAGGCCACACAACGGCCACATGGGGTATAAGACCTCTAATTCCACTTTTGTTATTCTATTTATTTGAAATGTTTAAAATCTATAATTTCACTTTTTTTAAGCCTGGGGTGATTAATCACCCCATGTGGCCGTTAATGGTTAAAGTTTCAAAACTCAAAAATAACACGGATAAATTTTTCTAAAAAATCATTTGTATTTTTTTTCAAAAAGTACAGAGAATAACGAAACTTTTTTATTCTTTGAGTTTTTTATTTAAAATATTTTTTAAAAAGCCATGAGCAAAAAACCATGAAAAGAGCAGTTTTTTTGAAAAGTTCATATCTTTTGAACCAATGATAAAAAAAATCTCAAAATTTAGGAGGTTGAGATTTTTGATGAGTACTAAAAAATATCAAAAAATAACGGCAATCAAAAATTAAAATTCTGAAAACCGTCCGATTTCGCATCGAATGCCCCATATAAAACTCCGGCTAAAAAGTGCAACTACACGTCGAGGTTGATTAATGCTGCGCACTCTTTCAAAAAATTGAAGAGTGCCTTTGAGCTAGCCGGCGAGAAGTCATCAAGTATTAACAATAAATTCATTCTCAGGTTTGAATCAGGAGTCACCTGCAGAAGTCTTGCCCGTGGACCAGTGAAATAAGAACATTCCAGCAGGAAGTGTTCAACCGATTCACTGACCAGGTTGTAACAAAATCGGCAGGGCTGCTTGGGGTACAGCTTAATGATGGAATTGTTGACAGTAATATTACAGGTGAACCAATTGGCGAGTATTAGTTGGATTCTTGGGAGTAGTAATCGCTGAGGACAGCGAAGTAAATAGCCTGGTAGTTCATCAAACGAATACTTATTAAAGATAGTCTGGCATGAGCTTGACTGGTAATATCTAGTTAGGTCCTTACTACGCAGGAATACCCGATATTTTTCCAGAATTCTTGTTTAGTTAGTCCTTCAGAATGTTAGTGATAAATTATCAAGAATGTCATCTTTATTTATGAGCGAAAGGATGTCCTATAGTTGCTGTATCCAGTGGGACATACCCAAAAAATATCCAGAGCTGTTAAGTGCGATGTGGTGGAGGAGACAGATTCTAGGCAGCCTCCAGTCCTCCATTCCTAGAATTTTGATGACCCAGTTGTATGCCGATTTGAAAACCTCCAGAGAGATGTGAGTGAGGTCAAGTTCTAGCGGTAGCGCGTAATTTGGTGTGCAGCTAGGGAGGCAGAACAAGCGTTTGAGAAAGCTCAAATGTGCTGTCTCGAGGGGATCCATATAATTTTTTTTCAAGCCCCAAATGTACGCAAGGTAAAGAAGAGTCGAACGAGCGATGCTGTTAAATATTTTGATCTTACTAAGCCAAGAGTTTGCTTTAAGACGTTAGATTATGGTCAGGACTGTCCCCAAGGCCTGCTTGAACTTTCTAGCGGCCTCGGAGGCAGCCAAACCTCCCTGCACAGAGCTTCTAAACGGCACTCCCAGGTAAACGTACGATTTGATCTTGTCCAGTGTTACGTCCGGAATGACATAACATAGAATTCAGTCCCTTATTTTGAGTCAAGACACTGAAGTCTTCTACTCGGGTAACGGGGACCACGTTATTCGGTGTCGAGCATGGATAGGATACGGGAAATGTATATGTTTCAGAATTATAATAGTAATAAAAAGTCAGGACTTACTGTGTTTGCTGATTTATTGGAAATTATTGATAATTGTACTCTACAATCGATGTTCTGGTGGCTGGACAACTTGGACCTTTCCCGGGAACTAGTATTACTGGTTGGCAGCGGATGGTGCGGAGGCGGTTACGTGGCTGGTAGTCTTCTTGTTTGATCACACTATCACTGAATTTATTCTTTTCGCTATATTCGAGCCTTAACGAGAGATTTCACGAACGGAGTACTGAGCGAATAATTTTAACTAATTTCCTTGAAGAGGGCAAAATGCTGATTTGTTACTGACCGATGATGTTCCAATAACTAAAGTTTAGTTGAAAATGGAAATAATTGAAAAAGGAAAAAAATATAAAAGATGAAAATAATTATCGGTAATTCCTGGATAATCGATGAGCAAGGAGACGAGTCAGTTGTCTGGTCCCAGAATTAAAATGTTACTTTAATTACCAAGAAGTTAACAAAGAAAGATTCGGTGATTATTGATATACTCGTTACAGCGCGTACAGATAACAAGAGACTAAGACTGAAGAATAAGAATGACGAGTAAGATCAAAAACTATAAAAAACTAGACGCTGTGGGTACTTGTGGGCCCCTTATATACGCTAGCGATTAGGTGGATACGAACAAAGAATAAAGAAAAAGAAAAAGGGGGGTACGCGTCTAATATTCTTATGGTGGACCTCTAATTTTAATAAAAGATGGAAATCTTAATTCAGTTTCGGGGAATCTCCGAGCGCTATAATGGCTACCGGTGAGTAGAAGGCCCGGCCCCCTGATAGCAGAGATAGCGATAGCCAAGTCCTCCGGAGTAGGCTGAGGGGGTAGGCGCAGGTAGGTATAAGTGTAATACCTCTGCTAGGGAGGCGGGTTACCGTCTTGCTTGGGAGGGAGTAGGGAGGAGGGACTGATAAGCGAGTGCTCTCTAGTAGGGGTGCTTGGTAACAAAAGAGAATAGGTGATATAGGGAACAATAGATGAGGGGTATTTAGGTCAGGGATGCAAGGGGCTGGACCTGGCGATGGAAGATGAAGAGGTATTGCCACAAACCGGCAGGCTTTGAAGTTACGAAAGACTTTTTGAATTTTAATCCGGGCTATCATAAAATTCGGCGCCGGCATGGCTGGCTCTTTGTTGAGTAACCCGACTGATAAGAAATACTGAAGAGATATCGCGTTTACCTGGATCTCCGTTGAAGCTGGTAATAATTTGAAATAAAACAAAGGAGTCATAAAGATTACTACTTGGTATCACGTGTAGCTGGTATATTAACGGATACGAATAAGCCTCATCAAATATCGAGTAGCAATCTATTTGCTTATCATTAGTGTGGTGACAAGCCAGATGATTCTGCTATTACTTCTTTTATTTTAATAGCTCTCGGGGAACTGGCGATTGCATCATATCGTGGCATCATTTACACGACCTAATTTGATATTAAAATTTTTATCAATCTCTCATTAGGGCTCTGGCGAGAGAAGTAACGGTATTTCCTCAAACGATATTAGTAAATTAAGAAAACCTGGTCCCCCTTTTTTTTTTACTGAATAAATATTACACGACTTGTAAAATATTACTCAACCGTTTTACGACGTAACACCAGCTTAGAACTGTTGCATGTATAGATCCTGTCGCCCTCTCTAATTCTACCAGAAGCTTTACAAGCCACGACCTTGGTCTTTATGACATTGGCAGTTAAGTCATTCAGCGAACAATATTCCTCCAGAACTTTAATTTTGCTACGTAAATTAGTTGCAGAGTGAGCCAAGAGGACTATGTCATCGACATATAGAAGCATAAGGGTTTCGTTGGCACCACCGAGACTCAGACCTCCCATACCACAAGACTTGAAGAACTGTACCAGATCATAAATGTATAAATTAAACAGAAGAGGGCTTAGTGTTTCTCCCTGTAGCACACCCATGGTAATTGGAGTTGGACCGGATAGCAATCCGTTATCTCTTACGTGCATTGTAGCTTTCCTATAGAAGCTCATTATCAGTGTTATGAATTTGGAGCTAACACCTAGTTTACTGAGTTTAGCCCAGAGTTTCGAGTGTGGAACCGAGTTAAAGGCACGTTTAAAGTCTATGAAGAGAGCATAAGCCGTGACTTTAGGGAAACGCAGTTGCATCTGGACCAGCGCTTGAAGAAGGAAGACGTTGCCAGTGTAGCCTTTGCCTTTGCAGAAATCTGCATGCTCCTCGGGAATGACATTTGCGTTAGCTGCCCACTTTCCTAGCCTATCCTGTAGCATTTGTGTAAAAATCTTTACCACGCTGTTGACAAGAGCGATGCCCCTGTAATTTGCGGGGTCAAGAGGGTCCCCTTTTTTGTGCAGCATAAACATAGAAACTTTTGACCAATCGTCAGGTACTTTTCCAGAATTCCATGTCTTGTTAAAGAATGACAAAAGATACATAGTCCAGTTGCTGGAGAGTTCTCTTAAAAAGTCATTGCTGATTGAGTCAAGGCCTGGTGATTTGTCGCGTTTACATTTTTTGATGCTTGAGAGAAGTTCCTCGATGGTAAAGTCCAGATCAAGATCACAGGATTGAAAGTCTGGGAGAGGCAAGGGTGACGATGCGATTGCAGGGTAGACGCTGGAAAAAAACACTTGCCAAGAGTCCAATAAAATTAAATTATGTTGTTGCTTTTGCCCCTTAGCCGGCTTAACGGCTTTCCAAAACTCCGATGGAAATTTTGCAGAGTTGAACTGGTTAATAATGAATTCCTGATACTGCTTAACTTTGTGCCTGAATAAAGCCTGATATTTCTTTTTGGCGGTGAAGTACAGGGGCCATAATGGTGAGTTCGGTCCTTCCAATTTGCATCGTTTAAGTGTTCGTGCAATGCGCCGTTTACTGTTTCTGCAGTCTTTATCATACCAGCACCTTAGTTAAGATTTCCTGTTGATACTGCAGCCTGTTTTCAACATACCAGAGCTGGCAGCGGCAGTGTTGATGGCAGAACAAAAATCACTGTAAAGAGAGTCAACTGAGGCCGTTGAGAAACTCTGTGCTGTGAAGGCTGACCATTTCATGGACGTGTAAAAAGCGTCAGCAAATCGAGGGTTCCATTTCAGAACCGTACTAGTCGTGGGTAAATTGGAACTTGAGGTCAGGGGAAATTCATCAGAGTAAATGACTACGGATACTGGGAAGTGATCTGAGCTAGACAACACATTGTCAATACGCATGTCCTTGATTAGGCCGACGCTTGTTGAGATAATCCAAATGAGGTCCACCGTGCTTCTTCCGTTGGTGTTGCCAAAGGTAAGCCCGCCCGGATGATCACTGGGGGGTGCGTCCATTTAATAAAGTGAAGCCGTTACTATTCATGAATTCTGCTATAAGAGAGCCTTGACGATTTTCTGTTGTGTCTGTCGCAATCCTTGTAGGCTGGAGCACAGATGATTCCAGACGGGCAGGTTTCGCTGTTAGAAAATTACCCACCCTGGCATTGAAGTCACCACCCAAAATTATTATGTCATGATCTGTGTGACATAGTATATTGTTAATTACCAGTTGCAAGGAACCCAGTCAGCTTTAGAGATTTTCTAATTCGGGTGTAAAGTAACAAGATCCTATAATTGATCTTATACCTTTCAATTTGCATTTGAGAATGATCTAATTATCAGAGGAGTCCAGAATTTCTGTGTGACAGTCTTCGACGAGAGAGAGTAGCCAACCACTTGCTTTACCAAATTTCATGGGTTTAATTGCTGGCGAAGTGTAGTTGTATCAGTTATTGAACGGAGGGGGTAACGCGAAGCAAGCAGATGATTCCTAAGTTTCCGATATACAGAGGGCATTGCTTGTTATGCTGTTAAGATCAGGTAGGTTGACTGATCCATGGATGTTCCAGAAAGTAATTGTAAGGTCATCGAGTGTCGCAGATGCAATGTATAAGTTGTTGGAGTTATTGTAAAACTTGCTGAAATATTTCCGTGAATGACGTTGTAGCCTGAGTGTGTATAGTAGATTCTAGATTGGGTGGAATGTTGACGGCTATTGCAGAGTTACAAGGTATGATGGCGTTAAGGGAATCGTCACATTTGTACCCTATGCCATCTACATAGATACGTTGATAACCTAGTTTAACTGTCTTGCCCTCCTTCTTTAGTTTTCTGACTCCAAACCGAAGCTTGGAGGCGATAGCTTCTTCTTCAGGGGTGAGGTCGTGGTCGTACTAGACACCATTTTTAAGAAGCTTTTTCTTGGACATGATAGTTTTTTTAGTGGTAGCATCAGAGAGGGTGGCTTTGATGAGAGGCTTATTCTTGCTGATCAAATGAGCTTCGGTAACAGCATTCTCAATGTTGAAGTTAGCCTTAATAAATTCATTAAGCTTGCTGGTTACTGACCCGGCTTCAACCTCCAATCCTCTAACTATGACGTTGTTCTTACGTAAAAATTTATTAACTGAGAAGATACTAGCTTTCGTTAAATTCCTTTCCAGGTCCTTCAGCATCTCACTGGGCGGCAGTGTAGACAGGGGAGTGTGTGAGGTGCTTTCTGATAGAGTAGTAGATGGTTTGCTTGCCTCTAGCGTTGAAACGCATGCACTTAAGTCAGTAATCTGATTCCTTAGCTCCCGATTTTCAGCCTTAAGACTGGCGGTTTGTTCCTCGAGTAATCTGGCCTGGTCTATGCGAGATGCTGTAAGTTCGGCAAGTAAATCTGTTCTCATTTTATCCCTTGCTTCGTTGTCCTCTTCTCTCTATTTTTCAAGTGTAGATAATATGTCTGCAATAGAATTAGTTGCGTGAGACATGTTTTTATCAGGGCTTACTTGGCTGCTTATAACGTTCTTATTAGGTGTAAGATTTCTGGGGTGCGAGATACTTGGGGGTGAAAAAGATAAGCGTTGAATTTTGGACGGTGGAGAAAGGGCAGGTGGAGAAGTATCAAATGGCTCTCTTATCTTTGATGAATCAATTCGAAAAAATTCAGTAATGAAAGTTAAGGAGCACGAACGCGCACTAAGAGATGCTAATTTTTTGAGTGGTTGACCCCTCTTTCTGGATTTGGGCTGTGGGATTTGCAGGACTAAGTTTTCCGTTGATCGCTTTTCCATAGCATGTTAGAACTAAAACATGACAGCCATATATGGCCATATACACTAATGGAAAAAATGAAAGGATCAAAAAAAAATTCCAAATTTTTGGGTGATTTTCAACAGGCCGTAACTTAAAGAGAAATGGTCTTACAAGAAAAAAAAAAAAGGATATTGTAGCTCCAAGTATCTACTTTTTGGATTAGAACCTCAAAATTTTTTTGCGTCAGCGGTTTTTGAGTAATCTCAGAAAAACCAGCGACAAAAAAATTAAAAAATTTTTTTTACTTTTTTTTTTTTTGGTCTACGGGCCTGGGAAAATTTTTTTTTGCTTAACCACTATAATCGGATACCTTTATTATTCAGCTTTAATTTAATTTTTTATAGACCTTGATACGTCTATTTGTCACCGAGATATCGGTCTTCAAATGGAAAAGGATCCTTTTGTCTTTGATTATCGATATCTCAGCAACCAATGATCGGACAGAAAGTTAATGGTGGGTTTCGAAAACTTAAATAAGTTCCCTTGAACGATTAGCCATTTTTTTTCGAAAAAAAAATTTTTTCCTGTCGTCACATAAATTTGAAAACGCAACAAAAAAAGGGCTTTTGGTGGTTTTTTGGAAAATCAAGCGCTGGATCGAAAATATTGAGGAAATCAATAATGTTGAGTGGGCATTTTACAGTTCAATATGCCCACAAAAACACCACAAAGAGCCAGATTGATCCAACCAGCCGTTTTTTTGTTTCACTCGATCAAATTTTTGAAAAAATTAAAGGATCACTTTTTTTGCTCTGAAAAGCTCATAATCTTTAACAAAATAAAAAAATTAATTTTTCCGAGCTTATTCCACATTTTCATTCCAAACAGTGCTCAAATTTTTAGAAAATAAAAAAATTTTAAAAAAAAACAATAATTTTTTCAAAAAAAAATTTTTTAATAAAATTTTTTTTTTTAACAACTTTAAGAAATTTAAGAGACCACGGAATGCAGCGAAGAAAACGTGTTAAAAATAATTGGGCGTTGGTCTCTTAAATTTCGTTCAAAGGAACTTATTTAAGTTTTTGAAACCCACCATTAACTTTCTGTGCGATCATTGGTTGCTGAGATATCGATAATCAAAGACAAAATGATCCTTCTCCATTTGAAGACCGATCTCTCGGTGACAAGTAGAAGTATCCAGGTCTATAAAGAATTAAATTAAAGATGAATAATAAAGGTATCCGATCCTTATAGTGGTTAAGCAAAAAAAAAATTTCCCAGGCCCGTAGACCAAAAAAAAAAAAAAAGTAAAAAAAATTTTAAAATTTTTTGTCGCTGGTTTTTCTAAGATTACTCAAAGACCGCTGACGCAAAAAAATTTTAAAGTTCTAATCCAAAAAGTAGATACTTGGAGCTACAATTTCCTTTTTTTTTTCCTTGTACGACCATTTCTCTTTAAGTTACGGCCTGTTGAAAATCACCCAAAAATTTAGAATTTTTTTTGATCCTTTAATTTTTTCCATTAGTGTAGTTTCAATTAACCACAGGCATTTATGGAAATATATAGTCATACATGGCTATGTGTGACCATGTATGCCCATATATGAACCGTATATGGCCGTAGATGTTTCATAAATTACGGGCATGTCTATAGATGGACTATATACGGCAATGTATGGCCATATATGTTTAATTAATCACGGACATCAAGGACATATATAGTCATACAAAACCATTTATGGCCATACATGTCCTTGTATGATTCATATATGACCCATATACGCATAATTTTTAAATTTATCTTTTTTTTTTATATTATATAAAAATTATACCCAATGAGCGGACAAATTTTAACTTTTTATTATGTGCCGCTCAGGTATTTGGTGATGATTTTGATTTCTAAAATCTAACTCTTGTAGTTGTCCTAATGGTCGATTTTTTAAGGAATTTCGTCCTAACCTATCATAATTGGTTGAGTAGGGTTCAAAACTACCACTCGTTAAGAAAGTTATATATATATGTATATATGTGTATGTATATATGTAATGACTACGTCAATCATTGATCGCTGAATATTTTTCCCCACGCGGATTTGATTCGGAAGCAACAGAGCGACCCAGTACACAGTACAGTACTCACATACAATAGAGATATACACGGCAACTAACTAAACACATGTATTGCGACCAGAATTATCTTGTATTATATAACTTATTAAACAAAACTAATTATTTATTATTTTGTTAACACTAATAATTGGAGTCAGATAATTTATTCATCGTAGTGATTAAGTTCTATGACCCTCATCCTAGTCACTACATTGGTGACTGCCCCACATGATTTTCAAGAGGACGCCTTTTCGTGCACACGTTCCACGTGGTAAATAGCACGTTGAGTGTACAACATCGCGTCTACGCTGATAGCTAATCACGACATATTGATTCCGTGAATTCTTTACAACAGTGAAGTGCGTGAATTTAGTGTTGTGCAAGCCTTTTATCACGGATGGTGCATTTCGGGGCATTTTGGACATATGCCGCACTAGTTTATAATGTAAGGAACACCATCGGGGTGCAAATTAAACTGTGATAAAAGTGATTAGTGAATTCCTGAGTAAAATACAGTGAATAAAATTATCGTTCGTCCTGCCCGACAGGATAGACGCCATTATTTATTCAAAATTCCCTCGTACGATCTCTGTATTACGTGGTTTTCTAGGTACCATAAATTTCTACAGGGAATTTATCAAAAATGCTGCAGAAATCCTTGCACCGCTGAATAATTTGCTCGAGGGGCCTAAAGTTAAATGATCAATGCTGATTGTCTAGACACCAAGACTCCGACAAGCTTATGACAACGCAAAGTAGGCAATAGCCAACGCTGCAATACTTGTGGATCCGAACAACAGCGCATCTTGGGCTATTTTCTCTGACGCATCAAACACAACTATTGGGGCAGTTCTGCAACGGCTAGTTGTCGGAGAATGGCAACCGCTCGCGATTTTCAGCAGAAAACTACAGCCATCTATTCAAAAATTATCAACGTACGATCGTGAACTTCACGCCATCTACGAAGCTTTCAGCCACTTCCGTCATATTTTTGAGGGTAAGCAGGTTGCAATATACACCGACCATGAACCATTGCTTTTTGCTTTTCAGCAACATACAGAACGAGTATCATCGTGACAATTTTGTCGCCTAGACTTTATTGGCCAATTTACGAGTGATTTTAAACGCATTTCGGGACATAAGAATATCATTGCAGACACGCTGTCGCGCATTGAAGCCATTTTGACGCCGGTTACTACACACGAGCTAGTAAACGCTCAGAAGAATGGTCCTGAACTTCGAAATCTTCATAAAAACATAGCAACGTGACTACAGTGGCAAAAAATTGTCTTCAACAACAATCCGGTCGCAGTTCATTGGGATTTTCGATCAGGTAAACCACGTCCATATTACACTGTGTCAAAATAAGTTTTTTTTTCGTCCGACTAAACGTATTTTAAAAGTTACTTCAATATGAAAAAAAAATTCTCCTAAAGTTTGAGCTCAATATCTCAAAAATTGAGCTGGCGCAAAGGGGGGTCTTCTTTCCCATTTAAATAACATTGTAAATTTTTTTTTTTTTTATTTTTAAGATAACTACACTAAGAAATTTTTCTTTTTAATTTTGTTTTCAACTATCCTATAGAAAATTTAATTTTCTACAAAATTGTCTACGTCCATTTTTTTCTAAACCGAAACAAAGTTACAGAGGGCCAAATAGGAGGAAAAAAATAATTAACGAATTAATGACAGAAAAAAATTTATTATTTCAACTTATTAATTAATGAACTCAATTCACTTCATTATTCATCTAAACTTTTCGAATTTAACATTGATTCGAATTAATGAAAAAACAAAATTTTCAATAAAACAGAAATAAATTCTAATTATAATTAAAACAGAAATTGATTTTAATTATAATAAATTTCTTCTAATTGTTAGTTTTAATTTATTATTAATTCGAAACAATCATGAATTAGAAAATTTTTGATGAATAATCAAGTGAATTAAGTTAATTAATTGATAAGTTAAAATAATAAATTTTTTCCTGTTATTAATTCATTCTATTAATTATTTTTTCCCTTTTATTCGACCGTTTGTAACTTCGTTTCTGTTGAGTTTAGAAAAAAAGGACATAGACTATTTTGCCGAGAATTAAATTTCTCATGAGATAGTCAAGAGCATAATTGAAAGAAAAACTTTATTTGTGTAGTTATTTTAAGAATAAAAAAAAAAATTTTACAATGTTTTTTAAATGGAAAAGAAGACCCCCCTTTGTGCTAGTTCAATGTTTGAGATATTGAGCTCAAACTTTAGGAGAATTTTTTTATGATATTGAAGGAACTTTTAAGATACGTTTAATCGAAAAGAAACAAAATCTTATTTTGACACAGTCTAGTCCATACGTTCCTAGTCAACTTCGAAAGAAAGTTTTAGATGCGCTGCACTCTCTGGCACACCTTGGTATCAGAGCATCTCAAGAACTGGTGAACAAACGCTACGTTTGGCCATCAATTCAGAAATATTGTCGAGAATGGGCCAAAGCTTGCATAAATTGTCAGCGAAACAAGATCCATCTTCACGTGTCTTTACCTCTCGCTCGCTTTGATTTGCCGACGCAACGTTTTGAGCATATCCACATCGATTTAGTCTCTTTACCAGTATCTCGCGGCTACAACAAGTGCCTGACGATCGTCGACAGACTTATCTGGTTTTCAGAAGCCGTAGCACTTAAGAACGGAGACACAGATATTGTTGCACACGCGCTGTTTAGAGAATGGATCTTAAAATACAGTGTACCAACTAGAATAACGTCCGACCAAGGAGGACAATTCAGATCATCATTGTTTCAATCTCTGAACAAATTATTTGTCATAACACATTCATTAACGACGCCGTATCATCCTAAATCCAATGGACTGACTGGTGGAACGCTTACTCCAGCAACTCAAGGCCGCACTGTTGTGTCACGATGACACTTAGTATGACGCGCTACCCGTTGTCTTACTAGGCGTTTTACGTGATTTGAAATCATATTTTAATAACTTGGCACCGGCCGAAACTTCGCGTCATAGAGATCGTTCTGTTTTCTGTTTCAGAGACCTCAACACTTGTTTCCATGTAGTGGTTCAAGTTTGGCAAATTGGACCATCATTCTCAGCTCCATACGACGTCATCGCACGACACGATAAATATTTTATTGCAATCTACAAACGCACGAATACTACAATTTCTATTGACAGACTGAAACCTGTCTATTTGTGGCCGACGACACATAAAATTCGACAATTTTTTTTACCGCAGGCAAGCGCAGATCCGACAAAGCAACTTCCATGTAGACACTTTGGGCAACGCTAATGCCGGCGGTAAAAACAAGTTGACGAATTTTTTTTGACAATGATAAATCATTGCGGATATAACGAAAAAGAAAATTTGGAAAAAAAAAATTTTTTTCCGATCATCAATCTTTTTGATCGAAAAAATAAAGATTATCGGTGGAAAAAACATTTCGAAATCGAGAAAATGAACCAAATCCGAGAAACTACCAATTATAATGATTTTTGGCAAAATCGATAAATATTAAGCTTCGGGACACTAAGAAAGGAAAGTCACAGCGCTTCGAAATTTTTTGGGTTTTTTCAGGACACTTTGAGGTTAAAAATTAAAAGACGGTATCCTTACTTCATCCGTTATATTTAAAGTTATACCAAGATGTCCGTATATCCGTAAATATTTGAATTTTTATCTGTTTTTTAATAAACGTTGTCGCTTCAGAAAAATTTTTTCATCAAAAGCCACTAATTTTGCCTTATCGAGAATGTTTTGCAGTTTTCAAAAATCTACACCCATTCTCTGTACAACCAATACATCCGGAGGTTGATTATTAAAGCCAAAATGGACTTTTTTGCTTTGATCAATGATAACTCGACGCCAAATCGTCGTAGAGGCGTTTTGATACCGGCAAATTAAAGATCATCAAATTTCCTAAAAGAGTCATAAGGTCAGATCATCCAAAAAAATTTATTAAAGCCCATAGACTTTTTTGAAGAAGAGCAAAAATTTGGAAAATTTTTTTTTCATCGGTTTTCTTAGGATTACTCCGGAACCACACATGATAGAAAAAGTTGAAGTCCAGATCTGAAAACTAGAAACTTGAGTCTAAAATTTGATTTTTATGTTTTTATTCCATGACTATTTTTCACCGAGTTACAGCATGTTCAAAATCACTCAAAAATTTCGAATTTTTTGTATATCCCTTAATTTTGGTGACCAGTGTATGAAAACGGAATAAGTATGAAAATATATAAATTATGGTCGCCACATTATTGGGAGACTTAGATATATCTGGGAATTTCAAACATATTTGAAAAGTCAGGAACTTTGATTTCGAGAAATTTATTGAAAGGTTGCTCAAAACAAAACAAAAATTCGATAAATTTATTTTCAAAAATATTGAGCAACCTGTAAAAGTAGTATGGTTCAATCTACTTAAATGCAAACTATGCATTTTTAATTTACGCTTCTATATTAAGTTAATAATTGAACCATCTTCATGGGATACATGTGTTACGTCCCAGCCTGCTCGTCAGATGTCTCTGACTATTTTTAAATACTAATTAATAAGAGACCGATCTGAGACCTAACTAATTGATTAAGATGTATATTGATAATTGAACAAGCCACATAATTAATAAGACACCCTATATTATAGAACATAAAGTAATATAATTTAATATAATAATATAACATAATATAATCATATAAAATAATTGAATATAAAATAGTGTAATATTATTTAGAATACTTAAAACCTATTGATAAAGTTATTTTTCTCTTGATATTTGTTATGTACAAATAAACGCTGACGCCTCGAGTAAATCCTCGAGACGTGCAGCTGCACAAACACAAGAGACTTATTCTAGTTTTTCTCGATCAAGAGAAATCAGTCTAAAATATAGAATCATCGAGAGCAGTCAGGCTCAATATTAAATACTCAACTTCTTTCTCACACTTTTGAAGTTATTGTTAGGAGTACTTTAACAAATTTTTAAATTGATTCAATTGTATATTCTCACATCATTTAAAATTATTCTTTTACAATTGAATAAATCGGATTGAAATATAAAATAATATATCATCAAACAACCAGTTTATTTCAACCACCAAATGGTGGCTGTTCAACCCATACTTAATAATTATTTATAATTATATGTAAGTTCTCATTACGTCTAATTCAAATCGGCCGCTCAACTACGCCAGCGCCAAAACATCAACGAGGACGTAACATATGTATGTACAGGCTAATTTAATTAATGAATAACTAAAATTAATAAATAAAAATATACATTACTACTTGTGTATAACTCGCGCTGATTTGTAAAATATTTAATGAAGTCATGAGTTTTCTATTACGTTTGTAAACACCTTATAAGGGCCCATGCAAAGACGCTCGTACCCTCCAAATTTTTTATTAATAGTTCTACATGTCCTTGAAAATTATATGCGCGTAATAATGATAAAAATGAAATAATACAGTTTTACACCAAAAAAGATAGTTATAACAACACGTGAGGCATAAAACAGCAGCATTAGCACAACGTAGCCTACTCTTTAGTATGATTTTATTTGCAGCTGTCGGGTATGCAATAATTATTTAGTTTATTACGAAATACCTAGTGTTGTACAACCTACATAGCAATATGAACCCTAATAATTTACGCTATCAGAAACCTTTCGTTACGGCCCTTTTAGACTTGGTACCTTATGTAAAGGAAAGATCACGCCATGCATGGGCAGCATATACAGAAACAAGGCTTGAAAAATGGTGGCAATTGTCGTGGGAATGTTTAATAAGATTATTACGACGCCTTGTGATGTTTTCATCATCTTGGTTATTAGCAAGGGCGTACAAAAGAGAGTTACTAACTACCAATACACTTGTTTTACACACAGTCGTTTCAACAATTCTTCAAACTCAAAAAGCGGATGCTAATTGTTTACAAGATTTGTTGATGGACTACAGTAAGTGTACACACACCTCTTATGATAAAATTTAAATTCTTAATTTATCAAATATATAAAAATTCTGTTTTAGAACGATACAGTCGTGACGAGTTATTACACTTAGACAATAGCTATAATAATAATAGCGAAACCGAGGACGTGAGTTTATAATTCTTGTGAAATATATTAATTTGGTTAAGTATTTTAATTTGTTTGAATATTTTAATTTGTTTTATAGTTTTATCACCTAGGTTGTTACGTAAACGGCTGCACCGTGGCTTGGTTACTACCCAGATTGCGAAAGTATAAGAATAGACCATTTTACAGGGGTTCAGCGTGAGCGTAATTTGTCTACTAGCTCTGACGATTCGTACGTCTCGTTTCTAACAGATAATGAAGAATCGGACGATCCTGGTAAATTTGATTCTGAAGAGGAACTGCTAGTTAAAAAAACTCAACAATATTATGATAATTGTGTCACTGAAGAAGATGAAGGAAAAAAAGAAAAAGATAATTCTTAATTCACATACATGTCTGATGACGACGATGACGGTGATGAGTCAAGACGTTTTATACAACGTAAACTTTTAGGTATTTTACACAACGCTAAACAGCATACCTTTTATACAGCGTCAGCGGCTTAATAATTATAATAGAATTCGGGATACTTTACTACCAGTTAAAAAGTAAGATAAATTTTGTAACGTGTAAGTTTAAATATTTAAAAACAATCAGAAGGTATAACAATGAGATCAAAATCAAAAAAGGAATACGCTTCTTTGCCGTCAACATCAACACAGTTAGGCGCTGATGATAACAATAGTGAAAATGATGAAAACGCAGATGGTCACATTAACGTACAACCCCCAGGTCAAAGATTTATATTCGAGCGACAAATAGTTAAAAAATATAGACAGTTTCAAGCTAAAGGTAAAGAGACTATAATCAGAATCCTTCCACCTGCTGCAGAATCTAATCATATGCAATGGGTTGAAAGTGCTTTAAGCGATATTCTTACGTATATTACAGAGTCGTGCAGACCTTACGATCACGTAGGTTTTACAATTAATATCGAAAGACTCACAGCTGGGGCTATTTGGGCGAAATTTACAAGAGCAAACAGTATGACAGTGAATGATTTATGACGTTTATTAAGCAATGTTGCTCAAAGCGCAGGCGGTCTGACTACTGACGGTAGACTTATTATAACATCAGCTGTTGTCTCAGGTATTGAAGGTCGCGGAAAAGTAGTTTTGACTCATGAAACACTTTTCAAACGATCAATAATAACTATTAATAATAAGGATAATTCATGTTTGCCGCGGTTGTTAGTTATTGCAATGATGTATATTAAAAGAGGTGAGGTTCGCTCGGGTTCTTTACAGCGTAAGTGGAAAAATATAACAGACAACAGGAGAGATACACAACAAAAAGAAGCTCTTAAATTATTACAAGCTAGCGGCGTTGTGATTCCTAGACACGGATACGGTATTAACGAAATACTAGCTTTTCAACATTATTTTATACATAAAGGTATAGCGATAGTTGTGTATGAATTTTTAACATTTGGATATGGAGCTCAACCACTTTTTAACGGACGCGTCATGGTTCAAGAAACGTTTGGGTCAATTTGTCATTTAATACATTTATTATATTATCAAGATACTAATCATTATTAGCCCATAACAAATTTAGCCGGTGATTTAGGAAGTCGTTCATTTTGCGATCAATGTAATAAAGGTTACGAGTCTAGTCGTGAGCATAGATGTTCTAGAAAATGTCCACGTTGTAATAACTCGTCTGTATGTAAATATGTAGCTAAAAAAACGTGTATTTTATGTAATCGCTGGTTTTCAAATATTTTATGTTATAAGAATCATTTAAAATTAGCTTCAGCTAATTTACGTGGTAAAAATGAGGCTCTTACAGTGTGTGATGCTTTGAAATTATGTGCGGCAGGTTGTAGATACATATATCATGATCTAGAGCATTAGTGTAACATAAATTACTGTCAGATTTGTTGCTGCGAAAGACCACTTAATCATTATTGTTTTATGGTCCCTCCTGAACAAAAAGAGCTTCTAAAAGTTTTATTTTTATTTTATGATTTTGAAACGCGGAAAAATAAACATTTAATTTGTGTATTGTTAAAAAAACATGTCTCTATTGCTGGGATAGTAAGAACGTCTCTGAAAATTGCATTGATTGCAGTCAACGCAAATATATTTTTGAAGAAAAGCCTGTCGAAAAATTTATTGATTTGGCTTTGCAAAATAATTCTAAATTCTCGAAAATAATATTTATTGCACACACCGCTATTAGTTTCGATGCGCAATTTGTTTTAAAATGTATGATTGAGCAAAAGAATCTACTGCAATTATCATAGGGACAACCGACATACTAATAAATACTGAAGAAGGAAAAAGTGTTACTGAAGAAAACGAAGAAGAAGAAGAATGAGAAAGTATAGTTGATATTTACTATGGGCATGTACCTTATGGTCAATATCAAAATATTAGCTCTTTGGTGCGATGTATGAATACACTTCCTGCATTATCGAAGCATATAAATTTTGTACATGACGCCGGTGGCTATATATCAGTTCATAAAATATGTGATTGCGTAGCTATACATACATTGAAGTTAAAAGAAATACTTGGAAAGATACTAGGATTTAGCGTATATTATTTACCTAGACCTATCTCAGAAAAGAACGAATGCAAAGGGTCAACCCCTGTATCATTAGCTAATGCAGTGCCTGGAAAAATATTTGTGTACAGTGATATTTGTGAAGGTTATATAACAGGAGACGTGCAATCACGTCTGCTACGTCTCGTACCTGTTGATACCGATCATTACGTCAATGGTTCAACTAAAATAAAGACGTTTTCACCGGGTCGTTATATACCCTTATTACGCAGAACCATGAACACTATCGAAATTGAAATAAGAGGAGTTTGGGAATCCTATTCCATTTAAATACGGTACACTGACCGTGACATTACATTTCAAGAGAAGAATTTAAGTATAACAAAATGGCCGGGTTCGAAATAATACAGTACGGTGACGAAAATCGTGATTATAATGGCATAAGTCAAGTTTACATAGGCTTGCCAAATCAAAGAGGCCATAGTATTGGTAGCTTCCTTAGTGGCTTGTTTAGACGTGTATAACCATTTTTAAAAAGCGGTGCAAAAGCGCTTGGCAAGCAAGCTTTAAAATCCGGTATAAATATTGCTACAGGTGTTTTGGATCACAACGTACCAGTCAAAGAGGCGTTAAGTCTCAGAGCACGTGAATCAGGTAATAATTTAAAATAAAAAGCTCAGCAAAAAATCGACAGTCTTATGAGCGGATCAGGGTACGTGCCTGGTCAGTTGCCTATTGCTAGTGGTATGAATAGCACCATAGGTTTAGCAGGAAGGCATTCTAATAAGAGAAGAGTGATAATTAAAAACAGTTTGGAAAAAAAAAAAAAACGCAAAACAATAAAAAAGAAAAATAATAAGAAAAATAGCAAGAAAACAAATAAGAAAAAGAAAAAGCTATTCGAAACAAGAGAATTTTATAAAATTTTTAGCGGTTTATGGAAGTCTGTATTTTCGTGAAAAATGATCGTATCGGAAAAATAAAAAAAGCAAATTAAAGCTTAAAATCTCTTGTTTAAAGATCTCCCAGCAAAATAATTTTTTGTGCCACGGTTTCTGCGAAATCATAAGAAATAGGTCGAGACAAAATTTTTCTAAATTTTTCAGTTTTGATTTTTAGGTCTACGGGGCCGGGTGAATTTTTTTCGAAATAATCAATTCATAGCTCGTTTAGGAAATTTATTCAGCTACAATTTGCTTTTTTTGTTTCTCTGTACGACAATTCGCTGCTGAGATATCAGCCTTCAAATGAAAAAGGATCCTTTTCTCTTCGATTATCGATATCTCAACAACTAATGGTCGCACAGTAATTTAAAAGGCAGTTTGAGAAACTTGAATAAATACCCTACAAGCTTCATCGTCGATTTTTAAAAAAAAAAGTTTTTTTTCATCCTTACTATCAATTTGAAAAACCCACGAAAAATGGCCATTTTCTGGTTTTTTAGTCAACTCATCGCTACTTTGTAAATATCGATAAAAAAAATAATGTTGTCAGGTGATTTTACAGCTTAATGTACTTCCAAAAACCCTGGAAATTTTCAGATTGATCCATTAAACCGTTTGTTCGGGCCGATTGCTCAAAGTTTTATAAAACAATTAAAGGAACAAGTTTTGTTCCTTAATTTGTGTAATCATTACCAAAATGAAAAAATTAATTTTTTGCGGATTTTCTTCCATTTTTACGTTAGCTATTCGGTAAATGTAAGGTGAAGAGAAAAAATTTTTCGACGAAAAAACAAGAATTTTTTTTTTTTTTTTTTATTTACGTTTTATTCAGGTTTTTTTTTTTTTCTTCGTTTTTCGGAAATAGTATATTGTGGGACGAGGGATGAAACAAGACGATTTCAGACTAGGGTAAGGTTGGCTGCCCGAGCCGCAGGCGAGGGCTGACATCACCCGCAGTCTGAAATCGTGTTTTATCCTGAGTCACACACTATATTTTTCATGATTACCTGTATCGGAACTTGAAGATTCAGTGTCAGCAGCCAGTAAGAAACAAGTTAATTTCAAGCCAATGATGCGGAGAACTGTTAGAGAATGAGCACTATGTGATTTACAGTCACTTATTAAATAGTAAATAGTACAAAAACATTATTTTCACTCATTTTTAGTAATTTTATTTGGTTAATTAAAACTGTCACTTAAAGAATGAAATGAGTAAGCTGAAGTGACAAGTAAACAAATGAGAGTAATAAGGCTGCAAATGAACATTAAATATATCTAGCACAGGGCAGAAACAATAGTGTTTCTTCCCAAGGGAAGAAACACGCATGTTTCTGCCCGCTGTGAAGGGATTTGTGAATTACGAATTCGCTAGCAGTTGTTTGCAGCATCGGCTTGAAATTAGCTTGTTTCGGCGGGCTGTAGAAACACTGAAACTTCAAGTTTCGATGCTGGTATCATGAAATAGTATATTTTTGTTCTCTTCACCTTACATTTACCGAATAACTAACGTAAAAATGAAAGAAAATCCGCAAAAAATTAATTTTTTCATTTTGGTAATAATTACACAAATTAAGGAACAAAACTTGTTCCTTTAATTGATTTATAAAACTTTGAGCAATCGGCCCGGACAAACGGTTCAATGGATCAATCTGAAAATTTCCAGGGTTTTTAGGAGAACATTAAGCTGTAAAATCACCTGACAACATTATTTTTTTTATCGATATTTACAAAGTAGCGATGAGTTGACTAAAAAACCAGAAAATGGCCATTTTTCGTGGGTTTTTCAAATTGATAGTAAGGATGAAAAAAAATTTTTTTTTTTAAAAATCGACCATGGAGCTTGTAAGATATTTATTCAAGCTTCTCAAACTGCCCGTTAAATTACTGTGCGACCATTAGTTGTTGAGATATCGATAATCAAAGAGAAAAGGATCCTTTTTCATTTGAAGGCTGATATCTCAGCAGCAAATTGTCGTACAGAGAAAAAAAAAAGCAAATTGTAGCTGAATAAATTTCGTAAACGAGCTATAAATTGGTTTTCTCAAAGAAAATTTACCCGGCCCCGTAGACCTAAAAAAAAAAAACTGAAAAATTTAGAAAAATTTTGTCTCGACCTATTCCTTATGATTCCGCAAAAACCGTGAATTTATATATTAGGGTGTTTCATATTTAGGCGATATTTTGTTTTTTCCTGTCCTACCTGAAAAACTAATAATTTATAAAACAACAAAAATATTCCCGCTCGAAAAGAAATTCTAAGTCAATTAGGGGCTTCACTCATCGAAAAATTCGATTTCCCATTTAAATAACATAGGAAAAAATTATTTTGAAGTGAAACTTCTTTAGGCACGGTAGGGAAAACTTTTGTAACTTATCTTTATCTTGTAACGTTAATCTTATCTAGCGTGAATCTTTCTTGTAACTCGTGAACGTGTCTTATATACGTGAAGGTATATATTTTTGTGTATGTGTAAGCATATACGGGTGCCTGTGTGGGTCTAGAAGTATACCAAAATAAGTAAATGTATAGTTGAGTTATATAGGTATATATTACAGTATATACCATACATTTAGTTTGGTTACGTGTATTTAAATTATATGGACGCCTTGGTAAAATTAGCGTGTTTACGAAATCGATTTTGATTATAGTCGAAGTATGGTATAGTGACTTATAAGTTTGTATTTTAAAATTATTAGGGTAGTCAACAAGTTCAAAAACGCCAAAATTCTTGATAAAGCTCTCAAAAATATGAGCAATAGCTCATTCGATTTGGAATGACGTCTAAAAAAAATATTCTCTATGATGTATTAGCCCATAAAAAATTTCAATTGTTATTAATTAATTTAAAAAAAATAGTGGCACTCAGTTTTTCCTTAAAAACAATTAACATTTTTGAAATTTTTAAAAAAAGATCCTTAACCGGTAATGTCAACTTATTGTCGATTCAATTTAATTCACGGACAAACACTGGAAACTCAAAATAGAGAGTTCTTAGTGTTTTTCGAAACCTTATTAATAGAGGGCTAAAAATTTCGTGATTTCAAAAATCCTAATTCGTCTCCGAAAAATAGTTTTAAAATTCTTATTAGCTATACAAGTGCAACAAAGATATTCCCATTTATTATTTGAAAGTGAGAGAGCAGTTCAGTGACATTTCTCCTTAAAGAGGAGCAAATTTTTAATAGAAAAAGTCACAACTCATCAAAATTGATTTAATTTTTGAAAAATAATTGGAGTCTATCTTTAGGAAATAACAGGATGATATCAACAACGAAATCAAATACAACAATCGATGGAATGTTCTCGTAATTTTTATATGATATTCAGTGCAAAACTTATATTTTTCTTATTTGCTATCGTTATTCTTTGATAACAAATGTACATATCGAAACACCCAAAAGTAGAACTGAAATAGAGCAATAATAATAATACTTTTGTAAATATAGACAATAAAATATTTTGAATTTATTATTTATTTAAAATGAAAACTTGGTTTATACCCTGTAAAAAATCGGGAGTAAATCCGGATTAGATACAGATTTTATTCAAATCCGAATTCACTCCATCACTCAAAGTTCCGGAGCTTAAAAAAAATACTTTGCATTCGGAGTGAATAAGGACTTTTTTATAAATAGAGCAATTTCAGAGTGTCACGGATTTTATTTCAATCCGCATTCACTCCGGCCCGGAGTTTTAATACTTAAATAAATTTATATTTAATAGAAACAGCTGTTAATTAGAAATATAAATATTTAAATAAATCATTCATTCAGATATTAATAATTAAACTTAAAATATTACGTTATTAATTCATAAAATTTTTTAGTAACTCACTAAATTCGAATTTCGTACACATAATACATAGTGAAAATATCAAGTTATTAAATAGCTACACGGAAAAAAATGAAATGTTGCTGCAACAGGAACTGATACTGTGGCAGCTACAGGACTTATTCCTGTTGTAGCCACAGGATTATTCCTGTTGCAGCTACAGGATTATTCCTGTTGCAGCCACAGGAATGTTCCTGTTGTAGCCACAGGATTATTTCTGTTGCAGCTACAGGAATATTCCTGTTGTAGCCACAGTAATAGGCTTGTCGCAGCTAGAGGATGAATTTCTTATTAGAGACCAACAATACCAACTGATCACAACTCTGATGACAACATATGTTAATTGTTTCGATCAACACTAATCAGCTGACTTTACGTCCGGTTCAGTATGTTGTCTCTAATTTGAGTTCGTGAAGTAATATATCTCTATGTTCTGTACATGCATAATAGAATTAAAAGTAATTGTACATCGGTAATAAGTTTACCGGTGTAGGAAGCGTAATTCGGCGGTGTCAAAATACCGATGTTAAACCGGTGTAAAAGCGGGATAAACTGTGTCCGCTCACAGTATCAATTTCGAGAAGCTTATAAAACGCAAAAAATATTTTGACGCACTCGAACACGCAAACGCACACACGCACGAGCGCACACGTGCACACACGCACACACACGTATTCAAACACGCGAGTGCCCACATGCACACACTCAAAAACACGAGCGCACATACGCGCACACACACTCGAACACAGGCAACACTCAAATACTCCCACACACACAGTCATACACGTGCACACACACGCGCGCGCATACTCAAAAATACATGAACACACACGCACGTACACTAAGTAAAATATTTTAACACCGGTAAAAAATATTTACACCGGCGGCGGCGTTATTTTATCACCACTTTCGGTGTTGAAATTTAACACCGCAAATTTTAAGACCTACACCGCTTGGACTTACCCGGTCATTTTTTACAGTGTATTTCTTTATATATATGAATATATTCATTGATATATATATAATTAAATTTATATATTGTACTTATTGCTAATCCAAGACTATTCATGTGGCTACAACAGAAATAATCCTGTGGCTACAACAGGAATAATCCTGTGGCTACAGCAGGAATAATCCTGTGGCTGCAACAGGAACATTCCTGTGGCTACAACAGGAATAATCCTGTGGCTGCAATAGGAATATTCCTGTAGCTACAACAGGAATATTTCTGTGGCTGCAACAGGAATGATCATGTGGCTGCAACAGGAATATTCCTGTTGCGGCCACAGGATCATGCTACAGGAACGTTCCTGTTGCAGCAACATTTCTTTTTTTTCCGTGTATAATGACATAGTTTTTATGGGAATATTTAATATTTCGGTGCATTATGAAATTTTATCTCATGGTATGGTCATGTAAATCATACGACAGTTTGTGACTAAGTGGAATTACATTTGTGCAAGTTTTATTATCAGCTGCTTATAATTTGTAAAAATCACTTCGTGTGAATATATAGAAAGGGAACTCGTAATTATTTCCGTACTCAATACAAATGTCAAAATCTCAAAGACCTGAGCTCACTATGTATTAGCAATTTTTGTTGGTAATTAATATTTTCCGAAAGCCTGCTTCGGAGTATATCCACCCCAAAGAGGAGTGAATAAATGAAAAGTCATTAATTCCACGTTGACTCTGGATTCACTCCGCATTCAGTCTGCAAATTTTTTACAATGTACTGATCCCTTTTTTGTTCTAATAACATTTTAATATACTGTTTAAAATAATGATAATAATATTAATAATAAATGTGTTACCTAAAGATTTTCATAAAATTAATTTAAAATAAAAGTTTATTATGGTATTTAATAAATATGAGCCGAAGAAGTTTCAATTCTTCCACGTGTACACACTGACACACGCACTCTTTTTTTTTAAGTTTAAAATGTTTTACCTTGGCAATGGCTCAATGTACGGATAAGCCCATTAAACATTTTTGTAGGGAATTTAACGCTCTAAAAAAAAAGTCTTTTATGATTTTTTAATAAATCCATCTGTTCAAAAGTTGTTGGAGCTCGAAGTCAAGTTAGAGTAAATTTCGTGATCTTTTTACTTTTCCGGCGAAATTATAGGACTTATCATAAAATGTCATGGATATTTTTTGCAGACAATTTTATTCCCTGCAAATTATCATTGATAATTTTTTTTCAAATTCTGCATTGTTTTCTAGTTATTTCCATTTTAGTGCCAAGCTCTTAAAATCGATCAGAACACTATTTTTTTAGGGGCTTGGCATTAAAATGGAAATAACTAGAAAACAATGAAGAATAAAAAAAAAAATATAGGTGATAATTTGCAGGGAATAAAATTGTTTGCAAAAAATATTCATGAGATTTTATGATGTCTTATAGTTTCGCCGGAAAAGTAAAAAGATCACGAAATTTACTCTAACTTGACTTCGAGCTCCAATAACTTTCGAACAGATGGATTTATCAGAAAATAATAAGAGACTTTTTTTGTAGAGCGTTAAATTCTCTACAAAAATGTATGCTAGACTCATCCGTATATTGAGCCATTGCCGAGGTAAAACATTCTCAACTAGAAAAAAATTTTTTCCCATGTTATTTAAATGGGAAATCGAATTTTTCGATGAGTGAAGCCCCTAATTGACTCAGAATTTTTTTTCAAGCGGGAATATTTTTGTTGTTTTATAAATTGTTAGTTTTTCAGGTAGGACAGAAAGAAACAAAATATCGCCTAAATATGAAACACCCTAATATATATATATATACATACATTCTTCTGTATTGTCCGCAACGACCGGCGGACTCGCGGCTGACCCCACCGCGCTCTGTGCTCTACCACAACTTCGTAGTGGGGGGCGCTATAGTTGCACCATACTATAGTTGCACCAAACTACTTGTAAATATTATATTTTTACTTCAAATTTTAGTATGTTTTTCTACGACCTACTAAGAAATGTTTGAGCTAGTGAGAGATTAAGGGTTAAAAAAAAAAGGTCATTCGGCAGCCGAAATGGAAGGTAGATTTTGCAATTAATCTATATAAAAAGTTTCATATAGATTGACCCTAAAGTTTCATATAGACTGAGAGTAAAAAAGAACAACGAATATTTTTGGTAGAGAAATTCCGATAGTTGATTTGACAGAACATTATATAAGTAATGTACCAATCTCACCTTTACGTAAATGAAGTATAGAAAATTTAATTAGTATTAGATCATAATTGTAATCGCAATTACGATGGCAAGACCAGTTATAATTATAGAACGTACACCTACGATTAAAACATCATAAATAATAAAAGAAATACTTTGAAAATATAAAATAACTATGAAATGTACAGGTTATTTTGTTCACACTAAAATACAAATGACTAAATTGTATTATAATGGAAAATGCATAAATTATCTGGAATATAAACCATGCTTTTAACATTTTTTGATTCCATTAGAATTTTCAAGGCTATCAAATCATTGGAAGAAATGATCGAAACTTAAAATTTAAGGTCAGGAAATAAAAATTATCAGACAAGCTTCCAGATAATCCCTACGGAAATTGTCTATGAATTATAGTTTTGAAGTTATAGAAGCTTTAACAGTGATAAATAACTGATTTTTATGAAAAATCATAAAAATTTCAATCAGTTATAACTTCAAAACTATTCGAACGGTTCAGCCCATTTTCGAACTTGATCGAGGTAATTGGCTATAAAATAAGTTCAAGGAATTTTATTCAGATTCAATGAGACCTGTAGGTGCTATCGTAATGACAAGACCAGTAATAATCATAAGGAGTAGAGGTACATTTGATACATCATAAGTAATAAAAAACATACTTTTAAAATATAAAATAGCTATGAAATTTACAGGTTATTTTGTGCCCAATAAGATACAACTGAAGAAACTCGATTATATTGGGACATGCATAAGATATGTAGAATGAAAACCGTATTTTAAACATTTTTTGATTCCATTAAAATTTTCAGGGCTATCAAATTATTAGAAGAAATAGTCAGAACATAAAATTTAAGGTCAAAAATTAAAGCTTATCAGATAAGCTTTCAGATACTTTTCACAGAAATTGCCTATGAGTATTAGTTTTAAAAATAATATGAACTTGAAAGTGGATAAAAACTGATATTTTCGAAAAATCGTGGAAATTTTGAAAAGCCATAGCTTCTAAACTATTCAACCAATTTAGCCCATCTTCAAACTTAACCGTGATAATCGTCCATAAAATAAGTTTGAAATATTTCATTAAGATCTGATAAGAATTCTAGACGTAATCGTGTCCTCGAAACTGCATTATATTCCATATATATATATATATATATATATATATATATATATATATATATATATATTAGGGTGCTTCGTTTCTGGCGAAAGTATTTTTTTTGTTGCTCATCAAGCGAAATATCGTTCTTTATGCTGAAACAAAAATTCCTGCCAAGTTTGAGCTCTTAATTCCAATCTTAAGTACTTTCCATTTGATTACAAAGATTTCCCATTTAAAATACACGTAAATTAAATTACTTTTTTTTTAATTTTCTAATACTCAGCTGCGTTTTCTGATATCAACTCGGTTTTGGTGGCAAATTATAGGGCATTTAGTGTTCTTCAAAAGTGCCCATAGTAACTTAGCTGTAATTCCAGCTGTTTCACTGATGCTCGCTGAGGAAGTCATTTTTCGTATCAAATTGACCTTTATTGGTTTGCAGAACGTAAACCAATGAATGTACATGCAAAAATGTAAATAGCAATTTTATAGGAAATTTTATTCCCTTCAAAAAAAGTCTCATGAGTCAAGTCGCTAAAATCCATAGTTTCCGAGTTATAGGAGTTTTAATAATTTAAAAAATAAAATAGCAACTGTCATTTTTTTTTTTAATATTATATTTTTTAAATTATTAAAACTCCTATAACTCGGAAACTATGGATTTTAGCGACTTGATTCATAGGACTTTTTTTGAAAGGAATAAAATTTCCTATAAAATTGCTATTCACATTTTTGCATGTACATTCATTGGTTTACGTTCTGCAAACCAATAAAGGTCAATTTGATACGAAAAATGACTTCCTCAGCGAGCATCAGTGAAACAGCTGGAATTACAGCTAAGTTACTATGGGCACTTTTGAAGAACACTAAATGCCCTATAATTTGCCACCAAAACCGAGTTGATATCAGAAAACGCAGCTGAGTATTAGAAAATTAAAAAAAAAGTAATTTAATTTACGTGTATTTTAAATGGGAAATCTTTGAAATCAAGTGGAAAGTACTCAAGATTGGAATTAAGAGCTCAAACTTGGCAGGAATTTTTGTTTCAGCATAAAGAACAATATTTTGCTTGATGAGCAACAAAAAAAATACTTTCGCCGTAAACGAAGCACCCTAATATATATATATATATATATTGAGACAAATCGCTTTTCACTTTCGCGATTTTAACCAGCAGCCACCAGAATTCGCGGGTTGAACCCTGGCTTAGGCTGGCCTCTAACAATATTTGATTTTTTTTGGACAGAGCAGTGGACTGGGGTTCTTGCAAAGCAAAGTTTCGCACTTATTCAAACTCGGCAACGTATGTTAAAATTCACTAACTTACCTCACGGCTCATTACTTATAAATAAATTTCTTATAATTTATAGACTTATTAGTTATTTCTTAATTAATAATACTTTTTAATAAAATAATTAATAATTCTTACTAGTAAAATAAGATAGTAAACAAGATATAGTGATAGATTGGATATAATGAATTAATTAGAAAAGTACAGGTTTATTGCCAATTATAATAAAGTTCAGTTACTTACAATAAACGTTTCGGCAAGATACAATATCAGGTTTGTCCTGGAATACGCTGAATATACAATATATCTCCACGTGAAATAACGCAGTATTGCACTAAATTTATTATTTAATTTTATAACTGTTTAGATCGCAAGTATATTGTCAGTAGCGTACAGTAATATTTCATTCTATTTAAACTTGAATTATAATAATCAATAAGAAATAATAGAATAATATTACAAGTAAAATTGCAAGAGTATTGATAGAAAATATCGTAACTTGATTACTACAGAATACTTATTGCAATTTAATAATAAGAAAAAGTACGTCTAAACGCTAATTGATCCAGGATCGAAGTGATTGACCGATAGTGTTGAAAAAAAACAATCGATTAATCGAATAATCGATTTTTTAGTTTAAACAATCGATTTTTTTAAATCGATTCTATATGCTTCGATTAATCGATAGAAAATCGATTCAAATTTTAAAATACGATCTTTAAAAATCGATTTTTTTTATCATAAAATAATGGTAAAAAGATTTTTTTTTTAATCGTAGATTAATACCTACAATAATTTTCAATTAATTTAATGAGTGCATCAAACACATATCTAATATGTGAGGAAATTTATTTTTATTAAAAAAAATTTTTTTTCCACAATCGATTACAATAATCGATTGTTAGCAATTCGATTGCGCAATTTTAAAGTTGAAGTTATTAAACAATCGATTGGTTTTAAATCTTAGAAACAAAAACAATTATTAAAAAAATAAAAATTTAAGTAGTTAAAACAAATTATGAAAAAACCATTGTCTATCATTAAATTTATTGTAAGTATTCCAAAATTGATATTTTAAAACACAAAATCGATTATTTCATAATCGATTGTTTATTATACGATTTTGCAACTTTAAAGTTGAGTTTAAATAATCGATTATTAAAAAAAAATTGTCAAAAACATTTCTAGCTTTCAAAGTTCGAAAAATATGCGTCAAAAATTCAATTGTCATAATCGATTGTTACACACTCGATTGTGCAACTATTTAGTTGTTTTAAGAAACAATTGCTATTTTTGAGTTTGAAATAATCGATTGTTCGAAAAATCGATTATTTGCAAACGATTAATCGGCCTTATCGATCATTTCAGTTCGATTATAATCGATTGTCAATAATCGATTATCTCATTTGATTGTTGCAACACTATTGACCGATAATTGAGAGTCTGGGACTTGCCTCTGAACTCTGTCCCCACTTCACCCTTACGGTCATGCGTCAACGTGAAAATTAGTCATGTGACCACGGCACTATGGCTTGTGTAGTTTCAGACGGCATCAGGACGGTGAAAAATAGGAACCGCAAGCCTGAGGACGAAGAAGACAATTCACATTGTCTCAATATATATAAATATCAATTTTTTAACGAACGGTATTTTTTAACCCTACTTAACTAATTATGATAGGTTGTGACAAAATTCCTTGAAAAATCGACCATGACAAATACAATAGTGAGTTTTTAGAAAAATCCTCCTAAAAAGTGTATTTTGATGATTTTAGAAATTTAAAAAATTTTTGAGCGACCACTAAAAATTTTTTTTTTCGAGTTGAAACTTAAACCAGGAGTCTTTAACCCTATTCCAGTCGACCTTGAATCCCTATTCTTAATTTGAATTGTACGTCTTATTCTTAAAAGGAGAGCTCTATAGTCTGTTTTCAAGAGAGGGGGCCGGAAAAATGGTAGAAGGGGGTGCTCTTCTACACTACCACATCTAAACTTTCACTCATACAGACTTACGACAGACTTTTATTGGCTCTATCCCCTCATGACTCACACCTAGACTCACCGATACTCTGAGCCGGGAAAGGGTTGAATACTTAAAACTAACATTTTGTCGTGTGAGCTTCATAATAAAAAAAAAGTCGAAAAAAAATTGCCACCCTCATAAATATATGGGGCATTCCACGCTAAATCGGACGGTTTGAAAAATTTTAATTTTAGATTTCCTCAATTTTTTTTTTTTTTTTGTACCTATCAAAAAACTCTTTTCCCGAAATGTTGATATTTTTCGATCACCGGTTCAGAAGATATCGAATTTTAAAGAAAACCACTCTTTTATGGTTTTTTACTGATAACTTTTTAGGGAATGGTTTAAATCAAAATACTCACTGAACAAAAAACTATCATTTTCCCATGTACTTTTGGAAAAAAAAATACAAAAAAATTATTTCAAGTGTTTTAATACGTGTTTTCTTATTTTTAAAATTTAAATTGCATTTTTTAAAGTGAGTGCATATTTTGATGTTCTTTAAAATTTTTTATAGTAAACTACTACTCAAACCACAACTTTTTAGGCCGGTCTGGTCGTGGGTTCTCGATAGCTACTATTTTTTTTCGATTTTTGAAAATTGAAAAAAAAATTTTTTCTTTATTTTATCAAATTTGATCACTGGATTTTTGCTTTCAACGTATTTTGAAAAACTTCGTGTATATTTTTTATCATAACATATAATCTTAAAATCGATCGGAACACTATTTTTTTAGGAGCTTAGCATTAAAATGGAAATAACTAAGAAACAATGCAGAATTTAAAAAAAAATTATCTACGATAATTTGCAGAGAATAGAATTGTCTAAAAAAAATATTTATGACATTTTATCATAAGTCCTATAGTTTTGCCAGAAAAGTAAAAAGATCTCGAAATTTACTCTAACATAACTTCGAGGTCCAATAACTTTTGAACAGATGAATTTATCAAAAAATCATAAGAGACTTTTTTTGTAGAGCGTTCAATTCCCTACGAAAAGTTATGCTGGGCTTATTCGTAAATTGAGCCATTACCGAGGTAAAACATTCTAAGCTAAAAAAAAAATTTTTCCTATGTTATTTAAATGGAAAATCGAATTTTTCGATGAGTGAAGCCCTTAATTGACTTAGAATTTTTTTCGAGCGGGAATATTTTTTTTGTTCTATAAATTGTTAGTTTTTCAGGTAGGACAGAAAAAAACAAAATCTCGCCGAAATACGAAACACCCTAATATATATATATATATATATATTAGGGTGTGCCAAAAATAATCGATAATTTTTTTCTTGACACTCCCTCGAAAAATTTGTTGGTCAGCCCTAAAAAAAAATTCAGTTAAAATTTCAGCCCTTAATTTCAATTTTCAGAGGTCCATCATCGATCTCAAAGTTTTCCCATTTCAATAGCATGGAAAAACTATTTTTTTAAATTATTTATGGTTGAAAACTGTGAAGGTTTTTTTTTTTTACATTATTGATCAGTGGATTTCTTAAGCAATAGATTGTCTATAAATAAGTCCAAAGAATCAAATCCGTGCATAATTTTGTAGTATATTTGCTTTTCTACAGAGATGTCTTCATGGACTCTTCTGTATGATAAACAGTTCAATATTTACGAGCTCTTGAAGTCTCATTATTTGAATTATTTACTGATAACAATTAAAGTATTGAATATAGAGACAACAGTTATTGAAAAATTCGGTAAAAAATCCAATACACTACGTATATACGCGGAAATTTCATCTTCAACAGCTCAGTAAATTTGAACTCTAAAAGTCTCAATTATAGATTTATTTAAATCATCAGATTAACCTATTATCTGTTGGAAATAATTCAAATCAAGGTTTTTTGGCACTATTCTAAATTTATAAAAAAATCTCGTAGAAAGTCCATCATATTATTAATAAGTGATTGTTTATTTGCTTTTTCTATTCCTTGATTACAAAAATCTGATAAAATAAAATTTTTTTTTGTTTTAAAGTAAAAAAAAATAAGAATTTTTTTTAAATTCCTATTTGGAGTATCCGACACTTAAATATTACTATCGTATGCTATTAACAATTTTTTTGCATACATACATGAAAACTCGATTTTCGAAAATCGGGGTGAAAACAATAACTTCCCGATATTTTTGAAAATCATCGATTTTCTAAGCGGGAAGTTAAAAATATTTTTATTTTTGCACACCTCAAGCGCGAAAGCGCTTCTTTATGATCGCTCTAAATTTTTTGACTCATTCACTCACATTAAATTATCTCTAGACTTTTTCGGTTACACTAAAATAGGTCAAATTTTATAGCAACACAAAGACAATGTATCAAAGAATAATTTCGAACCAATTTTAAGTCGATTAATTAGTCCATTAATTAAAAATAAATTATTTTAATCCCAGTGACACGCGTTGTCAATTGTCGTGTATGAAACTTAGTGAACCAAATAACTCTCGATAGAAACAGTTAATCGGTCTAACTATTTTTTTAATATCTTCGTATTTTTGATTACAAGAACCCTATTGAAAATTATAACGTATATCTATTCTGCAAACCCGCGACGGAGACGCGGATCAATTGGATATCTCGTATGCGGTCGCTCACGCGTGATAAATTAATAATAAATAATTATAATAACTGTAAATACCGAAATCAGATTCAAATAAAATAATAAATTTAAATAATGATTAAATTAGAAATAATACATATTGAGTGTGCCTGAACCAGCTCCTCAGGCTGGGTTAGTGCACGCAGGCGCCAGCCCGTTTTTCCAAAACGGGCAAAAATGATTCAGGGGAAAAATCACGAGGAAGATCCGAGCAAGTGACTCGTGACGAAGTGGAAAAACATTCGAGAGAATACAGCAGAAAAATAAATAATAGAAAAAAATTATAAATAAGCAATATATAATTACATATAAATAATATATAATTACATATAAATAATAAATAATTGCAAGAAAAATAAATAAAAAACAGTGGGAAAAGATCCAGGGGAAAATAAGCACCAATCTTTTCCCGACAGCTGTTGGTTTCCGTTTGTTTAATTAAAATAAATAATAATAAAAATTAATTATAATATTTCACAATAATCAATTTTGTTTAAATTAAAACCAATAACACTCGGTGATTGTCCAAAACTACAATTAAAAGATTTGTATAAATTTTCACCACTGGGCTAGAAGTAGTCACACAATGTCAACACCAATGATATAAATTAATTATTCATACTCGACTTCAAAAGAAAATAATAATATAATTTAATATAATTAATAACATTAATTATTAAAATTAAATATATAAAATAATAATTCCATTTAAATTTTTCCCAAGAATAACTAATATTAATGCAATATTTTACTTGAATATATATCTCACCACTCGTGAGAGAGAGAAAGATACGGTAATTATAATTCTCACTCAGTCTCAAAAATAATAATTTCTACTCACTCAATAATTTATAGTTTTTGAAATATAAATAATAATTTAACTTTAACCGCTGGGGTATATAAATTAAAATAATAATAATATTCAATATTTATATAAATAATTTAAGTGAGAACAAAAAAAAATATTTTAAAACTTTGAGTAAATATTTCAGTCGTGATATCAGTACTTGAGGAATTTACTCAAGTACTGCGTGTGTTCTATAAATATATATACCACGAGTATATATATAGGTTTACGGGCAACGTTTTACGACGTTGCGTACGTTTTATGCAAATATATGTATATAATTACAGAATATTTTCACCAATATAAGAAAATAATATTTAATAATAAGTAATAATAATTCTCTCATGTATCATCCAATAAATAAATAATAAATATAAATAAATTAATTTCCCCGCGGTGACCAGCAACTACCGGGGGAAGGTTAACTCGTGAAAAATATTATCCAGCGAATAGAAATACACAGTACTTTCTCAAAATTCAGCCAAAAGAAAATCAGCAAAAATAGTACTCAAAAATCAATATAAATTTGAATTCACCCAGTGAATATTACTAGCTTTAATTTTTAGCAGAAATTATAAGACACAACGAATAAAAAACCACGCCCGTGCACAATGCTTTCCCGTATCTTTCTGCCTAATTAACCAAACCCCCACCTGTTGGTCGTCGCCCACATGGCACCATCATCGCCCTTAATTATCATCATAATGATTTTCAACAACCCTGGGCCTCATATAAATTAAAAATTTAAATTATAGAAATAAATTCTCAACGCCTGAATGATACATGAGTAGATATTTGAAAATATGAACTATTTATTCCTATTATCTGTATGTTTTTATATTAAATAATAAATTAAATATTAATTATTTCCCAAATAATAAACATCACTTGACATCATCAGTCGGATGACAAGTTTAAACAAAATAATTTGTTAACAATTGTTAGGGCATAATGTAACGCTGCATTATGCATCCCAACTAGTTCAAAATTATAAATAAATACTTAAAATTCACAAAAATCAATCGTTTGCATTTTTAAATTATAAAATAAAATTAAATCACACATGTGCTCTCTCATACTCAGCGCGCATGCGCTAGCACCGTGCACGGACTGCCGTCTCCATCGGCGAAATGCCCGCGCAACGATTTAAATTGAAATACCCAATTAAATATTTAACAACTAATTAAAAATTAAATAATTTAAATCGTTACGTGACAAAATTATTGTCTAAATCCTTTTAGTTCAATTGTAATTCATTAAAAATGTAAAACTAATTATTCACGAAAAGTTTAGCGGCCATTTTTATTTTTACTATTGTTATAATTACAAAAGTAAATTTTTTTTTCTTTCTTTCTTCCCATCAATTACTGGCAGCAGCACTAGCGTAAAACAGTAGGTTTAAAAAGAATGAGCGACATCTACAACAAAAAGGCGGGATATTTAGAAAAAATGTAAATAAAAAAAAAAAATCGGTCTGTCGGTTGACCCTGTGGGCCAGCCCCAAAACTTCCCGCCCATTTCGAGCTCCTTGAGCTCGAAAAATTGTTGTGGATATATTTTCGAGCTCGAAAATACTTTTGTATGCGTTTATTTTCGAAAAATAATGTTTTTTACCATTTTTTTTACAACGATATCTCTCGAACGAATGAACCGATTGAGACGTTTAAGGCAACAATCGACGCGTTTTATTGAGTTCTATAACTGATCAAATTTTGAAATTGATTTATCGAGTCGTTCTTGAGAAATTGTCAAAATACTAAAAAAAAAAATTTTTATTAATTCTTTCGTGAACGGTTTCTCTCGAACAAATAAACCGATTTTGATTTTTGAGGCGGCATTCGACGCGGTTTACAAAGCTTAAGAGCGGATTAGATTTTGGGATCAATTCATTCAGTGAATTAAAAGTTATTCAAAAAAAACAGTTTTGAAAAAATTTTATTTTTGAAATATCTCTGAACGTACCCGACCGATTAAGCTCAAATTTTCAGTGTTTATAGTAAATGAAAAGCCGCGTCGAATGACACCTTAAAGTTCAAAATCGGTTCATCCGTTCAAAAGTTACAGAATATTTACATACGTACGTACGTACGTACATACATCCATACATACACTCGGACATCATCGTGAAATTAGTCAGAATAGCTTCATAGGACCTCAAAACGTCGACATCTGTTGGAATTTCGATTTTCACAAATCGGACTGAAACCAATAACTTCCCGAATTTTTGAAAATTTGCAATTTTCTTAGCGGGAAGTTAAGAAAAATTGAACGGATCAAGAAATAAAAAAATCAAATTAATAATTCAAAAGTTGAATAAAAATTCATAATAAAATATAAAAGTAATGCTTAAAAATAAAATGAGCGATTGAGGTGTGCAACTTTGGATTTTCCATAATTTTTTTTTTTTTTTACTTGTAACAGGGTATTTTCAACCTTGCTCAATTTGGCCCCTTAATTAATAGGTCTTATTAAGGGCGCCACTGGAAGATAAAACTCGGTCTTCCAGAACCGGAGATGTTATGAGAAATCAGGGTCGTTGAAATATTTACAGAGTGAGGAAATTAAGGGATTAATTAATTCGACACTAATTGAAATCTAATATAATTATCGATTTTATTTATCACATCACAATTTCACCCACCGGGCTTTTACTTCACTATAATTATTTTAAAAACCAATTGAGTCCACCGGACTTTATTACACTGATTAAACTACGAATTCCCCTGGAATTATTTATAAAACTTATTTAAAAGAAAAACTATTTAGTCCCCTGGACTTACAATAAATTTGGCCACCGGCCTGATCCCCTGGATCCTTTAATGAAATTGTCCCCTGGACTTTATAAAAGAAATTGGCTCCAGGCCTGATCCCCTGGATCCTTCAATGAAATTGTCCCCTGGACTTAATAAAAGCAATTGGCCCCTGGCCTGATCCCCTATATCTATACTAAATTAAAATCGGCAACTTGCCAGATCCCCTGGATCTAATAATTTCAAAGTAACTAATTAAAAATTCTCCTTGAATCATGTTATATCGCACACACACACACGCGTTTAATTTAATCAATTTACTGTCCCCTGGACTTAACTCACACACACAATTTAACTTTCCCAAATTATAATTTCCAATTTTAAAAGATAATTTTAGTGACTATTAATTTTCCTTTGGTTTATAATCATTTACTTTAATTCACAAAATTTCCCAGTATTAATTTTTAATAATGAAGTGATGAAATTTACCAACGCCAGCGACCGACGCTATCTCTCTCTCTACTTCGCGCGTCTCAGTCTATCTCTCTCCATTTCGTGTCTTTCTTTCTTTGCCTTCAATTTTCATTTCTTTTAACAATTTACGGGCATCAACTTATTACTCAATTTTAATTTATTAAAATCTCAATCTTTTACCCCGATTTTCATAACACTTGATTTTCAGTTTTGTAAATTTTATCTTATTAATTAATACTGATTAATTTATTTTATGCAACAATGACTAAATAACTATTATAATTGCTGGCTTCCTGCCGAGAAATTGAACTCCTAAATTTACAATTAATGATTAATAAATTCTGGCCTCGCTGCCGAGAATTAATTGACCAAGCATGTGGTTAATTATTATTTTATTTCTTAACAATAAATTTTGGCTACCCACGCCGAGAATTTATTCTATTGAAGACGCTGACTTATTAATACTTCTGATAACTTTATTCTTGATGTTAATTAATTTATTTATTGATTCTGGCTAACCTGCCGAGAATTAATTTACGCACAGCATTACAATGTTTAACACTAAACTTTGCACTTGTTCACCGAATTTTACCTTTGGCGTCTATTTGGTTCCTTGGTCTTCACTGGGCTTTCGGCCTCATGGATGGGGCTCACGGCAGATGGATGTCCGTTCAGCTTGTCGGCTCGACCGACTCTCTTCGATTTTGCTGCTGTCCTGTGGTTATATATTTTCAGCTCGGCCATTTTCGGCATTTTCCGGAAAATGGCCTCCCCACTTACTTAATTTTGGGACAGAAGTCCGAGCTTCTTCAATTAGCGCACCTGGCGACAAGTCGAAAAACTCTAACGGGTACTCATTGGGGGTTACGGCTCGGGTAACTGACCAGCCGTGGAAAATCACGATTTTCCTTGATGATAAATTAAATTTTACCCCGTTACATACTTTAAAACAAAGAAAACTTTTATTTTATCAGATCTTTGTAATCAAGGAATAGAAAAGTAGATAAACAATCACTTATTAATGATATGATGGACTTTCTACGAGTTTTTTTTCTAAATTTAGAATAGTGCTAAGGGACCTTGATTCGAATTATTTTCAACAGATAATAGGTTAAACTGATGATTTAAATAAATCTATAATTGAGACTTTTAGAGTTCAAATTTACTGAGCTGTTGAATATGAAATTTCCGCATATATACGTAGTGTATTGGATTTTTTACCGAATTTTTCAATGACGGTTGTCTCTATATTCAATACTATAACGTATATCAATCCTAAAATTCGCGACGGAGACGCGAATCTGTTAAATATAACGTACGAGGTCGCCCACGCGTTTGAATAAATAATAATAATTGATTTTAAATAACATTAAATAATAATAGCTATTCTTATCCAATTAAAAATAAATAATAAGTTCTAAACGATAATTAAATAATAAATAATTAATACTTGGTGTGCCTGAACCAGCTCCTCAGGCTGGGTTAGTGCACGCAGGCGCCAGTCCGTTTTCCCAAAACGGACAAAATTTTATTCAGGGGGAAAAATTACGAGGTAGGTCCGAGCAAGTGACTTGTGGCGAAGCGGAAAAACAGCCGAGAAAATATAGCAGTAAATTAGATAAATAATAGAACAATTATAAATAAACAATAGATAATTATCTATAAATAATAAATAAATACCAGAAAAATAAATAGAAAATAACAGAAGGAAAAGATCCAGGAAAAATAAGCACCAAATTTTCCCCTCGACAGCTGTTGGTTTCCGTCTTTTAATTATTTAAATAATAATCAATATAAATAATACTATTTTACAATATTTAATTGTTGTTGAATTAGCCACAATAAACACTCGGTGGTTAAAAAAAAGATACAATAAAAATTGGTTAAATATTTCCACCACTGGGGATACAATTTTTGCCGGCAGTTACCTCGACACCAAACTTATTACTCAAACTTAAAACTCAACATAAAAGTGATAATTTGATTTCATATAATTAATAATATTAATTATTAATATTAAATATAAATAAACAATAATTTCATTTAAGTTTTTATCATGAATGAATAATAGTAATAACGATATTTCTTTTAAATTAATCTCCCACCACTTGTGGAAGAGAGAAAGATACGGTATTTTGATTTCTCACTCTCACTCAAAAAAAAAAACTATAATATTTTTACCCACACAATAATTGATAATTTACTCTTAAAATAAAATAATAATTTCAGTGTTAAACAATAATTCAATAATTATTACTGACCGCTGGGGTACATAAATCAAAATAATAATAATTATTTACCTTCTTTAAACAAGATAAAATAGAAATAATAATATAAATGATAATAATGATAATGTATAATGATAATAATTCCAGTAAAAACCAGAAAGAAAAATATCTCAAATACTTTGAGTAAATAATTACGCCATGAGATCAGACTTGAGGAATTCTCAAGTCCGGCGTGTATAGTATAGATATATATACTACCCGTATATATCTATATACGTACCGGCAACGTTTTATTACGTTGCGTACGTTTTATCAAATTATATATAAATACGGATATTTTCACCAATATCACAAATAATAATTAATAATAATTAATGGTAATAATTAATCCATGTATCGCCCAATAAATAACAATTATAAATCAATTATTTTTCCCTCACGGCGACCAACAACTACCGGGGGAGGTTAACAGATGATAGTATTTTATCCAGCGAATAGAAATACTGAGTACTTACTCAAAATCAGCAAGAAAAATAATCAGCCCAATAACACCAATCTCAAACAAATCAGCAAACTTTATTCACCCGGTGAATATTACTAAATTTCTAATAATTTTAATCTTTAATTAATCAAAACTCAGTATAAAAGTAAAATTACGTCCGCACACGCTGCTAGTCCGTATCTCTCTAACTTAATTAGGTCAACCTCCACCTGTTGGTCGTCGCGTAAAGGGCAGCACCATCGCCCTTAATTATTATAATAACTTTTGACATCCAATTTAAATTAAAAATATAAATTATAAACATAAGTATTTAACACCCGGATGATACATGGTAAACTCCTCTAAATATATGAACTATTTGTTCATATCCTCTATATGTTTATCTATAAAATCATAAAATAAATATTAATTATTTCCAAACAATAAACATCAATTGACGTCATCCGTCGGATGACAAGTTAAACAAAATAATAGGTTGCTAATTGTTGGGGCATAATATTACTCTGGTTTATGCATCCCAACTAAATCAAAATTATAAATAAATACTTAAATTAAACAAAAGTCGATCGCTTATAAATTAAATCATAAATTATAAATTATAAATAAAATCACACACGTGCTCTCTCATACCCTTCGCGCATGCGCGAGCACCGTGCACGGACTGCCATTATCCACGGCGAAATGGCGGAATGCCCGCGCAACGATTCAAATTCAAATATAAGATTAAAATATTTAACTTAAAACTAATTAAATCTAAATAATTTGAATCGTTACGTGACAATACTTTAATTGTTATCAGTAAATAATTCAAATAATGAGACTTCAAGAGCTCGTAACTATTGAATTGTTAATCATACAGAAGAGTCCATAAAGACAACTTTGTAGAAAATCAAATGTACTACAAGATTACCATTCAACTTTTTTTTTTATAGTCAATATTTTAATTGTTATAAGTAAATAATTTAAATAACAAGACTTCCAGAACTCATAACTATTGAACTGTTCATCATACAAAAAAGTTCTTAACGGCAATTTCGCAGAGAATCAAATGTACTTCAAAATTACTATTTAACTTTTCTTTTTACAACCAACAGTTTAGTCTCCAGATGTAAAAATAACGAATTTTTCGTATTTCGAATTCGCATATTCTGACGTCATTAATAAACGAAATATTGAGTGCACAAATTTGATTCTTTGGAGTTATGGATAGACAATGTATTGCTTAAAAAGGTTCACGAATCAATAATGTAAAAAAAAATCTGGGCATCGGTTGGCCCTGTGGGCCAGCCCCGTAACTTCCCGCTGTTTTCAAGCTCTAAGATCTCGAAAACATTAGTATAAATACATTTTCGAGCTCTTCGAGCTCGAAAAAACCTTTGTTACTCTTCTTATGAGCTTTCCAAGCTCAAAAGGTTTACGTATTATATTAAAATGGAAAAATTTAGACATCAAAATAATTAATAAATAAGCGTTTTTTACATATTTATTTACAATTATGTTCAATAGTTCGCTCAAAAATAAGTTTACGTGATACACTGTATCTATATGGAGTAAGTATATCGTGAAACGAGTGAACATGATGATTTTTAAGAAGTCACTTCCAATGACTTACATAAACAAGAACATATTAGTTTTGAGTTATGTTGTTCAGTAATTATGATGTTATTCAATGAAAAAAGCTGATACAAATTTTACATTGATTATTCCGTCAACGATATCTCTCGAGCGAATTATCGGATTGAGACGTTTAAGGTGGAAATCGGCGCGTGTTATTGAGTTCTAGAGCTGATACAATTTTGTGATTGATTGGTTTGGTCATTACGATGATATTCGCAAAAAACAGTGTTTTACTATTTCTTTCGTCGACGATATCTTTCGAACAGATTATCCGATTGAGACGTTCTTGGCGTCAATCGAAAGCTTTTATCAAGTTCTAGAGCTGATTAGATTTTGGAATTGATCGATCCGACAGTTTTCAAAATATACAAAAAAAACGAAAAAAAAAATTTTGTTTTTTTTCGTATTTCTTTAATATCTCAGAGACTATTGGACTAAATGATCTAAAATTTTCTGAAAATCTAAGTTGAGAAGAAATCTTTCGAATGCCACCAAAAAAATGTAAATCGGTTCATTCACTAAAAAGATATGAGAGGTTTACATCCACACACACACACACACACACACACACACACACACACACACACACACACACACACACACACACACACACACACATATACACACATACATACACCCATACAGACATCGCTCTGAAAATGTCTGATTAGCATCCTCACACCTTCAAACGTCAACATATGATGAAAACCCGATTTTCGAAAATCGGGGTGAAACCAATAACTTCCCGAATTTTTCGAAAACCGTCGATTTTCTTAGCGGGAAGTTAAAAATCAGCTAGATGCGTTAAAAGATGGGTATTAAACGATACATGTTGTATTCCGTATAAATTTGGTATATCATATGCAAATCTAAAGAGGCATTGACGAGCGTAGTATACTTCAGTCTCTAAAATCGATGTTTTTAGTAATATTGATAAAGGTTCAACTACAAGGCTCCAATGCTGCACATATTTATTCGGCAAAAATACTTTTAAAATTGGCAAGTTATAAAATAGAAGCCAAATAGCTAGCTCATGAGCTTTAAAATGTAATCGATCTGATATTTTTCTGGGGGTCCTAGATATATCCATTGATGGCTTGAATGACATCAACAATTCATCAATTTCTTCAATGTGAGGACCTAGGTGAAATTCTTTGCCATGGTAAGTGGAATCAAACCACAAATTTAAAAACTGATGGCATACTCCTAGTGGAACACAATGCATTCAATCTACTTGCAAGTTGTCTATGTAACGGGGTAGAATTTTGTAATTTTATTTAAATTCAAATATCGACTCGCGCCAAAAGCCGAAGCGACCTCCTTCCGCAACAACAGCCGACAAAAGAACTCCCTATTTATCATTGAGGTCGCCTCTGTCGAGTATCGGCGAAGTTTTGATTTCCAGAGGTTGGTAGACTGAGAGTGAGGGGTATAAGCCACTGAGGTTGCAGGCGATCGGCCTCTTGGCTAGTGGCAGTCATCGTATTCGGACGCATCTTCCTGAATTTCAACTATTACTGTAACATCAAATATAACTGATCACGCCATTTTATATTAGCCAAGAGCTAATAAGCCCTCACACGGGGAAGCTTATATATCTATCAGTTATTCCTATCAATTAAACTATTTATTGGAGATTTTACTGCGGACTGGAGTTGGATCTGGGAGGATTGGATTGTTGGAGATTATTGGATTTGGCCGGGGGTTATTGGACTTTGTTGAGGAAGTTGGAATTGAACTGGAGGTTGGAGATTGAAAGGAGTGTTGATTGAAGTGAGTGGAGATTTGGCTTTGGTAAACTTTTTAAAATTGGAAAATTTATTTGATATTAAAACTGTCGAGTCATTTGTAAAATTGTAAAACTGTCGAGTCATTTATAAAATTTATAAAACTGTCGAGCCATTTGTAAAAGTTAATTAATTTAAATATTCGAGTCAATGATTTTCGTAAAGTCTAGTCGAGTCAGTTTCATCAGCCATCTTAATCTATTGCTCACATCCATTTAATTTTTGTCAAGGCGATTTCGTCATTAATAAATGCCAGTTTAATTTAATTTTATAAATCTACCTAATAATTAATTTTCCTTAATTAATTTTCCTTTATAAGTATAAGTAAACATAAGATCTCTCTCTTACAATTTTAATACTGCGTGGTCCAGTACGGGGTTATCCTCGTCCTGAGATTACTGAGCCTAGCTGGACAGGTACGTGGAACACCTTAAGTTCTACACATGGACGGGCCCTTGTTTTATTGAGACCACTAATTTATTAATTAAGCGAGTGGACCCATTGCATCTATTATATTAAAATGTGGAATATCATATAACGTTGATTCAGATTTTATCCCTTTTTCTTCATTTTCAGCATGCACTAACGTCTCATTATGGTTTCGCAATCCTTCACCGAATGCATTTCCTTTCTTATCAATGGGATACACGCGAACGTGACCTCGGCCTTTAGCTATTTCTTGGCCTTTATGCTTACATAAGCCACAACCATATGCACCCCGGAACAATGTTGAACACCTAAGATTCGGACGTTCAACCGAATCACACACTCCCAGCAAAATTCTACATCTTTTATGATACTTCATTCCTTTATATTCGTATTCAAAACCATTTGTGTATAATAAATTTGCCTCTTTGACAAATGGTTTCAAATATTCATTCATTTTTGGTTTTTTGGATCCTAAAAAAACACTCACAAGCTTAATATTTTGTATACGTTCTTAAGGGTGAAGCTCATTAATTGTACACAGAATCGGTGTCACGGAAGTATGAGAGGACATAAAAACCGGAGTGCCATCAATACTAAAATTAACGCTCATCATATTGTTAAAAGCCTCTTCAGAATATTTGGCTTTATAACATTTTCCATCGAATATGTATTCTATCACAAAAGAACATTATTTTTTTCTGACACTAGAAGTAACTAAATTGGGGTAATTATGCTCGAAGAATACTTTCAACTGATGAGTTAATGATAAATGAAAAAAAATATTACCAGCCATACGATTACTGTTGAGATTTATATTTTCCTCGCAGTTATCACATTTAAGAATTTCATCATCAATATTATTCGCTGATTAAAACTCTAGTGTAGTATCCAACTGTTTTTGATCATGATGATTTTGTTCCGATTCAATTTCAGCTCCAATATACATCTCAAACACTGGACAAAAGTGATTAATTTGTATTGGAAAAGAATAGTTATTAACAATACGTTTAAAGTGGTACAACGAATCAAAACCCGGTAGAGGTTGACACATCGCATATATTAACAGTATCATATGTTTAGCAACCACATTATCGAGATTATAGTGTAATTTGATTGCAAGTACCATGAGTATTCGAATGAATACTTCTTTCGGATATCGAAGTCTATTTGGATCTAGAGTATGAAAAAATTCACTTGTGTAGCAGTTGGAAAACTCTGAAATTTTTAATTGATCATTAGAATAATTTTTAATGGTACTATTGAATTCTTCTATATCCAGCTCTTCATCACTTTCATCCCTCTCATTTGGTAGTTCATTATCAGTTGATTCGTAATCATAATAACCATCGTCGGTATCATCCACCTGGAACGATACAAATAAACAAACATATATAAAATAAAAATAAGTAAAGAAATGAGATATTTAAAATTTGATTGAAATCTGGACCATTCACTGCGATATCAATATCCTGTGAATTATCATGAAAGCGTTTATTGATATATTCATTTGATAGTGGTAATTTCAGTTGATCGGAATTTCGTAAACTTGAACTTGGTACAGTAGTCGTATCACCAGCCTATCAAAATACAATTGGTCGTTAGCATACTGAGAGCGAGCAGTCTCTCTCATGGTCCGTGCGAAGTTGATGAGGCATGGTATCTCTACATGGTCTGCGTAAAGTTGATGACTTACTTTTGAACAAAACGGTAAAAATATATTTTTAGTTGTCGATTTTGCAAAGGCATTTTCGCAAATACCCGTTACACCGGAAGACATGCCAAAAACGGCGATCATCACACCGTTCGGATTATTCGAGTTCCGATTTATGACGTTTGGGCTTAAAAACGCGGCTCAAACGTTACAACGATTCATCGTCGAGGTCACTCGTGACCTTGATTTCGTCTTTTCATATGTTGACTATAACAGGGATAATTTAAAATAAATTAATTTTAATTGTAAATTACTATTTAAATTTGAATTTGATTCGACTGCGCTCTCGGCCCACGCATTTCCGTTGTCCCCACGCCGTCGACGATCGATAACCTGGGACTCTACTCATTTATCGATGCATTTGGCCGTGCGACGAATGGGTGCTTTACGGGAGCCCCGAGTCCCGCCATTTCTAGAGATGTAAATTTGGAAAATTTTGGATGGTACGAGCCTGACATGGGACTGAGAGTGGGGAGCTGCTGGCTTCGCGGCGCACCGAGAGGGACTCGAGCGTCATTCACTGCCCAGAGCTACTAGAGCCCAGTCGCTGCTTAAATTTGGCTATAATTTTGCTGAAGTTAATTGTATTAATACTTAACATAAATTTGGTGAGTCTCACGACCCCATAATAAATTCAACAATTAATTAGTCACTTTGAGTAATTCGCTAAGAAATCTCATCAAAAGGATATAGGTGAGTTTAGTCAACCCCGTACTCTGGTACATCTTTAAAAAGAAAAGCCGGTGGGTCTAAGTCTGACCCCGGACGCCATTTTAAGGCTTGGGTTGCAGTTCGTTAATTACGCTGAGTTTTGGCAACCGCGTAATTGATAAAAATTATTTTATTTATAATTGGCAGCAGAGACAGTAAGCAGAAAAGTACCCGGCAAACAACAGCAAGCAGAGCGACGTCCTCCTCCCACCATGACGTCTCATCATCTACAGGCTAACACCTCGGTAAATTTAAGGAGAATATTTTAATAAAATTAATTCTGATAATTATTTTGAAATTTATATTGATATACATAAAAATTGGAAAGATTTATTGATAAGTAGACGAGCTAAAGTTATCGGTATCGCGGCGTGGGTTCGAGAGCGTTCGGTCGCCATTTTATATCGAGTGTTTGGGTTTGTCTTTATTAGGTAGCGTCAGAATCAAATATTTTCTCAGTTGAGTCTAGCGACCACATATTTAATATTTGATAATTAAGAAAATTATAACATTTAATTTGAACAACCTCTAGTTGGTATTTTTCTGGAGGTACTGAGTCCCAAAGACCGTTTCTCTAGAGGGTGCCAGAACTTTAGCTTGTAAGTGACCTTGGTGCTGAGTCTCACCGACCGCATCACTGGAAACTTTATTAAGTAAAAGTTCGTTAGAATAAAATTTAAACAAAATAAATTATAGGCTTAAAGACAACCCAGCGCTTAAGGCGTTATTTAAGAAATCTGAAATTGCGGATAGACTGTGTGTGAATGTAAGTTAAATTTATTTATTGCCTCGCCAGCAAATATTTATTGTACATTGAGGAAAAATAATTGTTATTAAAATTAAGGAATTATATTTTAAATTAAGACAAATTTAAAAATACGTAAACATTGTCGGGAAAATTAAAATTTTATTATTGTTAAAATTATTTAATATAAATTAGAAAACATATCTGTTGCTACCCAAAGGTTCTAAATAAATTTAGATATATTTATAAAATCATATTTATTGAATTAATTATTTTCGATCGACTAATGATGCTGAGTCTTACCGACCGCTCATTAAGTGATTAAATTTTATTTATAAAATAAGAACCTAACTCTGCAGCTGTGTGGTCCAGCCAAGATAAGGACGTTGTCGGACTCAACCTTGAGATTTCTTTCTTTCCACTTTGCTTTGCCTTGCACACGATACTGAGAGATCGTGCAATTTACTCTCAGTGGCGCCCTTAGAACTTTTGAGTTCAAAAAGTGTCCAAATTTTGACCTCGTAGGCCTCGTTGTCAAGACCACGGAAGACGAGGGGTACCCGGTTATATGACGATATTTTAATCGCATCTAACGACGAGAAGCAACACATGGAGCACCTAAAAATATTATTAGAGTGTCTCCGTGAATACGGATTGGTAATTAACGTACCGAAAAGTCAATTTGGTCTACCGGGAGTAAAATTTCTCGGCCATGTCATCACCAAAGATGGAATTAAGCCGTTACCGGAAAAAGTCGAGGCTATTGTCAATTTCGAGCCTCCTACCACCGTAAAAGCTCTTCGTCGATTCCTCGGCACAGTGAATTTCTACAGAAAGTTCATCAAGAACGCTGCAGAAATTCTAGCACCGTTAAATAAAATCTTGGAAGGACTCAAAGTCAAAGGCTCTCATCCAGTCAACTGGACAACCGAACTTCAAGAGACTTTTAAGTCAGCTAAACGCGCTCTCGCGGATGCTACTCTGTTGGTACACCCTAAAATCGATGCTGACTGGGCAATATTCACCGACGCATACGGAATCGGAATTGGAGCCGTTTTACAACAAAAAGTGGATAACAACTGGCAACCACTGGCATTTTTCAGTCGAAAAGTGTCCCAGTCGATCCAAAAATTGTCGACATACGACCACGAGTTGAACGCCATCTACGAGGCTGTTGAATACTCTCAGCACATATTCGAAGGCCGGCATGTTACGATCTACACCGATCACAAGCCGCTTTAGTACGCTTACAAACAGCGCACCGGAAGAGCATCGCCTTGGCAATTTCGCCGACTCGGTTTGATCGGTCAATTCACCATTGATATTCGACATGTGTCGAGTAACGACAATATTGTCGCTGACACATTGTCACGTGTCGAAGCAGTATCTACTGCTATCACGTCGCAAGAACTTGCCAACGCTCAACAAACCTACGACGAACTTCAGCAGTTGTTACGTCAGACAACTGCTTTGAATTTAAAACAATTCAACTCGATAGTGGACCTGCACTATATTATGACACTACGTCAGGTACAGTGCGTCCATACGTGCCAGGAAGGCTGAGAAAAAAAGTGTTCGACTCTCTACACACGCTCGCTCACCCTGAAATTAAAGGATCGCTAAAAATCGTCTCCAAACGATACGTCTGGCCGTCGATTAATAGAGATTGCCGTGAATGGGCGAAATCTTACATCGATTGCCAGAAGAATAAAATCCAGAAACACGTGTCATCGCCAATCGCCAGTTTTCGACGTCCAACTGAGCGATTCGAACACATACACATCGACTTGGTGTCTCTAAAATCGTCAAGAGGTTTTAATCAGTGTTTAACGATCATCGACCGATTCACGAGGTTTCCTGAGGCTGTCCCGTTATCCAATGGAACTGGAGAGACGGTAGCACATGCACTATTGCTGCACTGGATTTCTCGCCACGGAGTACCGAAACGTATAACTTCGGACCAAGATCTGCAATTCGAATCGTCGTTATTCCAATCGCTGTTAAAAATGGATGGAATAAAATACTTACATACTACACCGTATCATCCACAAGCAAACGGTCCCATTGAACGTTTACATTGTCAGCTAAAGGCAGCACTTTTGTGTCATCGAGAGTCATGGTATGACGCATTACCAGCCGTTTTGCTCGGCTTACGCGCTGCTTGAAAGGATGACATCCAGACGACCCCGGCTGAATTAGTGTACGGTGAGCCAATTCGTTTGCCTGGTGAGTTACTCACTCCCAGTAATAAAACTACACCTCATTACATTGTCAATACTTTCAAACGTTATTTTAATTCATTGGCACCGACTGTAATGTCGCGTCACGGCAAGCATTCTGTTTTCTGTTTCAGGAACCTTAGTACTTGCAGTCATGTACTGGTACGGAATGATCAAATTGGACCATCCTTCTCGCCGCCGTACGAAGGTCCATATCGTGTCATAACCCGACATGACAAATATTTCATCTTCGATTTTCGAGGACGACAAATCGCCATTTTAGTTGGTAGATTGGAGCCGGTTTACTTGGCGAATCCAATCGACACGACAATGACAATAATAAACTCCCCGCCGATGAATATAGCAACCGAGACCCAGAAACGCCGAGTCCGATTTAACATTCAAAAATTTACACGATTTAAAATTTTTTTTACATAAAAGTTTTTTTTTTTACAAAGTAAAAATTCATCACTGTATTATACTCATTCATTTACTTATTTATTTATTCATATCATTTGTAAATATTCCATTACTTTAATTATCGTGTATTAAATTTCAAAAAAAAAAAAATCAAAGGGACTTCTGTAGCGTTGCTACAATAATTATGATCGATCAATTTCGGCAATCTACGCTGAAGATCGATTCTTCCGTATTCCGTCTCTACCTCATTCGTAGAGACATTAAAATATTACAGAATACACCGCTGAACTGCGTACACGCATTCTAGCAAGAATCATTTTGTATACTTTCTCTTACTGTGTTAATTACGTTGGTTAATTAAAACATTTATTTAACATTATGAGTTGGTTTAAATAATTTATTTATTATATTGCACAACTCATTTGCGAAGCAATGAGATGTGTTCTACTAACGCTTTCTCGATCCGAGCTGATTGACTCACGTCGAAAACATTTTATACTCATTCAAATATACTGAACAAGATTCAAATTCATACCATTTGAAAGATAATTTATTCAGGAATAAAACAAATATAATTTCAAGTCTCTTTTTTTAAAAATAATGATTGAAAAAAAAAGAAAATATAAAAAATCCTGTGATGTCCGTCAGTATGTACGGATGTAGGTAAACACATTAACTAAAAAAATACACAACCGATTGATCTATTTTTTTTTTTATTACACTTTAATTCTTAAACAGAAGAACCCTTATGAAAACCACTATTCAAAACTTTTTGGTTTCATTATAATTAACATATAATTCAAAAACTGACATTCACGAAAAATTATAGCGGCCATATTTTTTTTTTTTTGTTTTTTATTTTTTTATCATTATTATTATTGTTATTATCTAGCATATCGGGGCGCCACCTATCGACTGCCTTTTTAATTTAATTTGATTTAATTTAATAAATTATTTATACTCCAATTTCAAATTATTTTTCAAGCTCAGCAACTTGTCGACAATCTACTGTCGCAACCTGTCGCCAAGTTTCTGCGCAACTTGTAGTCAACTTGTTGGCAACAGTTACACGAGCTGAAGGTTGTCAATAAGTTTCTCGGAAAGTTGCCGTCAACTTATGGAAATGCCAACTTTTGCGGCCAACTTGGCGACAGGTTGCGGATGTAGGTTGTCAAGTTGCGGCCAACTTGGCTGTCAGGATAGAGGTAACTTTTTACTAGAAAAAAAAAGTCGGTAATTTTCTTTCTTACCCTTTCAGAAGATAAGCAAATTTATACAAAAAAAAAATGTCTTCAATTTGAGGATAAAAATACTTAATAACAATTTTTCAAGTCAAATTAACGATAAATTGATGTGAAAATTTGCCTGAAAATTGACGACGACTTTTTTCTAGTCAATTGTAGAAGTGAATTTGCAATTTAATTCAGGTAGTAAATTTACGTCAAATTTTATAGCTAAGTTGTGTATAAATCGTCGTCGAAAACGTAAAAGTCCGAAGTTGACGGCCATTTGACGAAAAATCCAAGGAAACTTTTTTTAAGTAAACTTCTGCTAAAGCAAACTCTGCTGTTAAGGTAGTCATATTAAATTTTCATTGAAGATTATGTTTTAATTTTTTATAAATTATCAGCATATTGATTTTCAATGTAAAATTGATAAAAAAATTTATTAAAATTTCCCGACAAATTTTTTTAAACTGTTGATTGTTGAAATTGGGCTTCCTTCATAACTACCGCGGTTAGAGAACTTCAAGCAAAAGTATATATATATAAAAAAAAAAAAATACTTGTTTATTATTATTATTGTTATTTTATTTATTTTATTCTTATTATTATTTATTATTATTTTTTTAAGTATTCTATTATTTAAAAGAATTTTTTTTTTTTCGTTTCAACTTTATTTTGTCGTGTTATGAAAACTTGCCATTTTACTATTACTTTCTGGGAATTCCGAGATGTCGTATGTCGGTAACGCTTAACCAAAAGTCAGCTTGTTTTAAACATCAATTCGAGTTCATTAAGTGACTGAAGAAAGAAATTTGGGTACATCTAGTTTTTTTTTTTTTTTTTGTTTATAACTGATATGTTTCCGGAATAACGGACGCCATTGTTTCTTTGTGTTCCACTGCTATTAGGTATCAACGCAATTAGAGAAAAGTGATCTAATAAAAAATACCTTAGTAAGTATTATTATTTTCATTTTAATTTTTTTTATATAATAAATAATATTTTTTAAAATATTAAGTTAGTAAAATTTAATCTTCGACAATTATATTATAACCTAATTTTTTTTTTAATGTTTTTTATTTTATTGATAAATATTTAGTCCGGAATCTAAATATATTTAAAAAAAATTACATATAATGTATTAAAGTATTTTATAACAAATTATAAATTAAAATTTTTAAGTGACTTTTTTCAAAATCGCGCTCAGCCAGTCATTTTTGAATTTAATGTTCGTTCGTTAGATTAAATTTAGGTTACATTCAATTTTTTCCAAAAATAATTTCTGTAACTAAATCTTATTAAATATATTTTTAAAATTTATAAAATTTTATATTATGAAAGAATAAAGTAATATATTTTTTTTTTCCAAATCAATAAACTTATCAGATTTTAATTATTATTGTCTTTGAGCGAAATCACAAGTTCTAGTGAGCGACTATGGATACACTTCAGAACCTTATTTAAAAAATTAATAATAAAATTAATTATCAACATTATTATTCAAACTGAGATTGTATTTTAATACTTAAAACTACAAAAAACAACCATAAAAAAAATATGGATTTTCGTTTTATTTATTAATTTATATTGAGTGATTTAATGTCACTCCAATGAAAATTGAGCGGGTATAAGGGCTTTTACTTAAGTTCATTTCAAGTTAATCTACTTTTCATTTTAACTTGTAAAAAAAAAAAAAAAAAAAAAAAAAAAAAAAAAAACTGGAATACTGAACCAAAATTTACTACTTTTAACTTTTTATTTTTTATTATTCTTTTCAGATTGAACTACTCTGGACAAAATACTCGTCGTGATATTTAATATAATTTGCCATGTCTAATAAAAGTAAAATCATTTTTTTTTCATCACGTTTTATTTATTTGGCTTTTTTTTTTTTCGTTAAAATATATTTATTTTTTCAAATTATATTTAGATCGAAGAAAGCAAGAATTGGAAGATTTACGGCGTTACATCGCTAGACTAGAAACGACGAACGCTCGGAATGAAGAGCGATGGTTGCAACGTGAGCAAGAGTTGATTCATAATTATAATCGAGCGTTGGATAGACTGCGTCAACAAGCAATTGCTCCAGCAGCTGTACCTCCAGCTCCAGCAGCTGAACCAGCAGCTCCAGCAGCTGAACCAGCAGTTCCAGCAGCTGTACCACCAGCTCCAGCCGCACTTGCTCCAGTAGCTGAACCACCAGCTCCAGCCGCACTTGCTCCTGTAGCTGAACCACCAGCTCCAGCCGCAGTTGCTCCAGCAGCTGTACCACCAGCTCCAGCCGCACTTGCTCTAGAACCTGTACTGCTAGCTCCAGCCGCAGTTGCTCAAGCAGCTATACCACCAGCTCCAGCAGCTGTACCACCAGCTCCAGTCGCAGGTGCTCCAGTAATTGTACAACCAGCTCCGGCCGCAGTCATAGTTGATCCAGCAGCTGTACCACCAGCTCCAGCCGCACTTGCCCCAGCAGCTGTAGCACCAGCTCTAGCTATAATCGAAGTTTTAGGCGCTGCACCACCAGCACCAGCCGCGGATATAATTGCTCCAGCAGCAGCACCAGCGCCAGCTGTAATTGATCCAAATGTACTCGTACCGCCGATTCCAGCCAGAAACTTAGTTATACCAGCAACTAGATTTAATAACCGGTCGGAAGCAACATCGATTAGATCGATATCACCGTCAGCACCATCGTCACTGAATGATGACCGACGGCGTCGCAATCGAGATTTTGATGATGATGATGATGATGATGGTACGATTTTCATAGTTTTTCCTTACGCTCTCGTTTATACGTTAGTAATTGTATATGAGTATATAATCTAAGGGCCAGTATGTCAAACCGGGTTTATTTTTATCCGGGTGTCAATTGATATTGCTAGTTCATCTTTATATTAATAATATATAGTTATACCAGCAACAATAATTTAAACTCGGATGACAAATAAACTTGGTTTTAAAAACTGGCCCTCAAGCTACCCTGTTTAAAAAATCTTATAGAATCCAATAGATTCTCATAAATTCCCATTAAGTTTTCATAAGAATAACTGAGTTCTATGAGAAGTGCTGTAGTTAAGTATAGGGCCTTATACATATAGCTATAAGAATCTACAGAATTTTTTAAGCAGGGTAACAATGGTTATAACTTTATTTAGTTTTGTTGACTTTTTTTTTTTTTTTGTTGCTTTCGTTTTGATTAATTTTTTCTCTATATTTATTGACAGATCGGAGATTTAAAAAAAATTCAAATAAACGACGAAAGAATGGTGGTCAAAAGAGAAAAAATTGGCGTAATACACGAAACAATGTCAACAAAAGAGACGGAAGTTCATATTACCGTGGTGGTGGTGGCAATTTGAATATTTATTATCGTCGATAATCAGATAAACCATTCTTATCATTAAAGAACTATAAGTTCCTTTTTTTTATTTATCTAATATTATTTTTTTAATTAACGATTAAACATTTAAAGTTCCAAGATTGATTATCATTCCTTGACCGTACCTCCCACTTTTTAAAAATATGCTATGATTTTCAACTGTCGTAACCGTATTAAAATTTTATTAATTAAATAAAAACTTATTAAAACCTTAATCTAAAATAGGACAACGTAGTTGCATTTTCGCTGAGATAAAAAATTACTTACAGCTGTTATCAATTAGAAGTTGAACAAAATTTATTGAATAAATTTTAGTCTACAAAATTTGAAAATTCGAAGTATAAAGTTGACATGAAGATTTTACTAAAATTTATTCGACAAATTTTGTTTAACTCCAAATTTATATCAATTTTGTTGAGTAATTTTTTTTTAAATCTATACCTCGGCGAAATTACTTGTACGTTGTCCTTTTTTCAATTAAGATTTTAATTTCTTTTTTTTTTTTTTAATTAATTTATAAAATTTTGGTGTGCTTATGACAGCTGAAAGTCATTGAAAATTTCTAAAATTGGGGGGCACTGTCTAAGAATGACCTTAAATAAAAATAAAATTTAAAATATTAGTGACTGTAAGCAAAACTATCAATAAATGGGATAGTTAAAATAAAAAAAAATATTGAAATAACAATACATGACTCCTTTTTGCATATCTCAATTGTTCTTTTTTTTCCTTTTTTCCTACATGCCTATTATTAATATTTATTATTATTTTTAATAATTCAATTTTTATTTTTTAATTGAATGAAAAATTTACTAATAAATTTAATGAAATGTTTACAAACTTAAATTATTCAAGTATTAAAAAAAAATTAATTTAATTTGTTTTTTTTTAATCCTTTAAAGAAATATTTAACAGTTGAAATATTTACAGTGTTTATTCAAGTTACCCAAGTAGCACAGAAACAACCTTAAGATGTCTTTTGAAAGGATAAGACAATTTTTTTTTATTTAAAGCCAAGTTTTCTTAAATAAATAAGACGTACAGATGTCAATCCTAGGAGTCATAGAAAATTTTTTTCTTCTTTTTCCCGTCTGAAAAAAATCATTTTAATTAAAAAATCGTTTAAATGACTAATTTGGCTATTATTTGTGATTAATTTTTTATTTTCACTTGTGTCAAGTCTTTTAAGCAGATTTTTTTTCAGTGACTAAATTTCTGTTCTGATTGTTTTGCCAACATATTGATGCCTTAATTGATATATCGAAATATACCCTTAAAACTGATATCTTATGGATGTCACGTAGCTTAGTGTGCTACTTGGGTAATTGTTTTTTTTTTCTCTTTTTCTTTTTTTTTATTTGAATGTAAAATTTAATACATGGCTTTGGGAGCTCCCAATTCAGCCAACTTACAGAAATATAAAATATATCATTTAAATTTATTTATGTTCATACACATATTAGCTAATTATCGATATCATTTATTCATAAGTGACCTCTATATTCTTCGAACGAGACAGAAGTGACCTCTACACTTTAGTTACTTTAACTGAATTCGAGATTATAAACTGTTCAACGAATGACGCTTTGATGCTTGTTGATTTATTTCTTCAATATCAATCCTTTATTGCATTAGCAAACATTTCATCAAATTTAACTAGTAATTTTTTTCATAATTTGCGTTCCTTCATTTTATTGTTACTTATGTATTGGAGCTATTGATGGAAGAATTATTTACAAAAAAAAATGCAATAGTTTATTGGGCAAGTGTACACGCATTTTTTCTTTAAGTCGCTGCCATTAATAGTACTTCAGAATAAAGGTTAGTGAGCGATTACTCAATCATTAGTAGGTCGAAGTTTTATTTTTTTTTAATTTAATAAACATTTAAAATAATCCAAAGTATGCGTCAAAAATGCCGTCTCTTTTTTGTATCAATACGTTTTTATCAATACTTGATGTACTTAATTGGATTGTCTTTTCAAAAAGAAATAAAAATCGAATCGAAAAAAAAAATGTGTGGAAATTTTTTTTTTTTTAATATTCTTGTTTTCCGTTTGTGAAACTTTTAATTGGGACAAAAAAAATTTTTATTTTTTATTGACGTTTAATTATAGCACGTGGTATTATAAAATATTTCTTTCAGTAAAACAAAATAATTGTTAAAAAGTAAAGTCAAGCAACTCTAGCATGACGTATTTTATGAGATTTTGATTTTTTTAACTGGTTATATAACTATTTATCTATATTTACAAAATAACTAAATATTAAATTAAACACATGTTTCTATTTATGCCATGAAAATAAAAAATTTTTTCAACTTATCTAGCATTTCGAAAACAATAAAAAAATCTATAAATTTCAATACAGCAGTATATATGTTAGAGTCAGTCAGAAAAAAAAAATTTTTTTTTTTATTAAATACATCTCAAAAGTTATTATAATATAAAAAAAAAATTCACCTAAAATTTCAGCTCTGTATCTCAAAAATTGAGCTGGTGCAAGGGGGGTGGGGGGTTTCTTTCCCGTTTAAAATACCACTATGTCAAAAAAATTTTCTTCCGATTTTTAAATTCAGAAAACTTGTAGGAAATTGAATTTTCTACAAAAAAAAAAGGTATTTTTTATCATACGCTTAAAGTTGATAAAAAAAAAGTTATGGGAGTTGAAACTTTAGGGGAAAAAATCGAATTTTTAGGATAAAAAATTTTTGTTGTTTATTTGTTAACTAGCAGGATTTTTCTTTATTTTTTTGAAATTAAAGTTCTTATAGAGATTTGAATTATCTATGAGAAAGTTCTTTAGAGTTATTTTAAAAGAGCTCATATAAAGAAAGTTACAGAGCTGAGTTCTAAAGTTGAGAAAAATTTAATTTTTAGAAAAAATTTTGTAGTCTAAATAATATTAATTTAAAGGATTATAAATCTAAAGAATATAAATACAAGAAACCTTAATTATCAATTTCAATTACGATAGAATTTAGCAGAATTAAACAAATAAAAAAAAAATGAAAAAAAATTTTCCTCTTCCCATCCTAAAAAAATCGACTTTTTCCCCCTAAGTTTCAACCTCCATAACATTTTTTCTATTAACTTTAAGCGTATGACGCAAGAGACCTTTCTTGTAGAGAATTTAATTTCCTACAAGATTGCTGAGTTCAAAAATCGGAAAAAATATTTTTGACATAGTTATTTACAAAATAGAAGAAACAAATTTTTTTTTAATGTATTTTAAATAGGAAAGAGACCCCCCCCCCTCCCTCTTGTGAGCCAGCTCAATTTTTATTTAGATATAGAGCTGAAATTTTACGAGAATTTTTTTTTTTTTTTCATTAAAGTAACTTTTGAGATGTATTTAATTAAAATAATAAATACATTTTTTTTCTGACACAAACTAATATTTACCTTAACGCAAATTCACACATTTATTAGTTTTTGTTATAAAAATTTTTATAACTTTAATCATTTATTATTTATTTAGAGACTTTTCACGCAGACCTACTCTACTTGGTAAATTTGAAGGTACTTTTTCGCTTTTTTATTTATTTTTTCTTTATCTTAATCTTTACGACTCTACTTTTCGAAATTAAATGGAATAATTACTTTTTTAAAAAAATTTTCGAGTGAGTCTTCTTTACTTCACGTTTTTCAAGGTATATTTTTCTTCTGTTTTCTTTTGTTTTTATTCATTAGTTTTTTATTCTATAGTACGATTTTTATAATAAATTATTACTTTTTTTTTATTTTTTTTTTTATTTTTATTTTAAATTTTTTTATTTTCAGCTAACATTAAAATCTGAGTACTTCAAGTGTAACTCAAAATATAAAATTTAGAGACACTTTTAATTACTCTAGTCTGCCTATTGCGACTTTATAGTCTGCCTATTGCGACTCTAGTCTGCCTTTTGCGACTCTAGTCTGCCTATTGCGACTCTAGTCTGCCTATTGCGACTCTTGTCTGCCTATTGCGACTCTAGTCTGCCAATTGCGACTTAGTCTGCCTATTGCGACTCTAGTCTGCCTTTTGCGACTCTAGTCTGCCTTTTGCGACTCTAGTCTGCCTATTGCGACTCTAGTTTGCCTATTGCGACTCTAGTCTGCCAATTGCGACTTAGTCTACCTATTGCGACTCTAGTCTGCCTTTTGCGACTCTAGTCTGCCTATTGCGACTCTAGTCTGCCAATTGCGACTTAGTCTGCCTATTGCGACTCAGTCTGCCTATTGCGACTCTAGTCTGCCTTTTGCGACTCTAGTCTGCCTTTTGTGAATCTAGTCTGCCAATTGCGACTTAGTCTGCCAATTGTGACTTAGTCTGCCTATTGCGACTCTAGTCTGCCTTTTGCGACTCTAGTCTGCCTTTTGCGACTCTAGTCTGCCTTTTGCGACTCTAGTCTGCCTTTTGCGACTCTAGTCTGCCGATTGCGACAGTCTGCCGATTGCGACTTAGTCTAGCTATTGCGACTTTCTCGGCCTTTCGCAAATCTAGTGTATCCTTCACGATTCTACCTATCATTACTAAAACTAAATGTGAAATAAATTTACAATTGCTGCTAATCATCGCTCGCAATTCATATAATTTTTTTTTTAAATTAATCGACAAGTTTGCATAAAATACATATTGTATTAATTATTAGAGGCGCAAAAAAGATTTTGATACTAATATTATTTTGATCCCTACTATATATTTTTAACATTTTTAATTTTAATTTGAGATGCCTCGAACAAAAAAGCAATCACATAAAAAATGCCGTCAAATACAAAAAGATTTGATTCATTCGTTACGAGAAAATGAAGAATATCGTCTCATTGAAACTTCTAAATCAAAACAAAAAATTTTTGATAAGCGAAAAGAAAATGATGAGTTTTCGATCAGAGAACTATAAATATAATCGGAATCGTAAAGCTCATTATCGTAAGAACGAGTCTTATGTAGTTGAAGAAAATAATAACCTTCGATTTCGAGTTTCTCAATTGCGCCAAGATGACAGTTATAGAGAAGCAGAAACGAAAAGAAATCGAGAAATTCATAAAGTATTAAGACAAAATTCACAAAAACGTAAATCAATGAATGATATTAGTAATATCTTACATAAAAAAGCTCGACTCGATCCAGTATCTGGTCCTAAGCTACGTCAGATTGAAAAAGAAGAAAAACGTAAAATTCGTATGAATGATTTATTAAAATACAACGAGGTTTTCTCAGCTAATCTTGCAAGAGCGGCTAAAGTTGTAGAGTTAAAAAAATCTGCAAAATTATACCAAAGTGTTTTGACAAAGTTACGACAAGTGCCAGAAACTTGTACGTGCTGTGTGCGCAAACTTTATGATTGTATAAAAAAATTAACAGATTATAAAAGGATTATCATTTCTAATCAAAATATGGACAAGCACGCGTATGATTTCAAAGAATCTGAATTTCTTTGTGATCAATGCTGGAACTCTCTAAGAAAAGGTGATATTCCAAAGAGAGCTGCTACAAAAAACCTTTCTTTTATAGAAATTCCCGATTGTTTGAAGCGTTTAAGTCCACTTGGAGCCAGATTAGTATCGCCATGGCTACCTTTCTTGCAAATTGTGCCTCTTCAACAATACACAATTCATCCACAACTATCCCTTAAAGGAAACATTGTAAATGTTGATGTAGATGTAGGAGAAATGATGAAATGTTTGCCACGTCGTCCTGAAGAAGCACAGGTTGTCCAAATTGCAATCAAACGTAAAAAAAAGTATAAAAATAATTATATGGCTGAAAACATAGTTGTTAGTGATGTTAAAGAGTCTATGAAATTTTTACAAAAATCTACACTGTACGTAAAATATGGTATTAAAGAGAATGAAGAACTTTTATCACAATTAACTCAAGAAAAATTTCCTTTCATTGTTGATGCAAGCGACAAAAAATATCTGTTAGATTCTCAAAATGAATTATTTCAAAAATTTTATGAAACTGACGAAAATGATGATAATGACGATAGTGATGGAAACTTTGACAGCGATAACGTATTAGTTATTAACCAAAATCGTGAAACAGCAGAACTTACTCGAATTATTGCGCCTGGAGAAAGCAAAACTCCGACACCAATGTATATGATTCCACATTATGAAATCCTCTGTAACCCGCAAATTTTTGGAGGTGAACCTTTTGATGAAGCAAAAGTTTTAAGTGCTAATGAAAGACATAAGCTATGGCTTACTCATAAAGATCCCCGTTGTCGACATGATCCAACATTTGTTTTATTACTTGGTCAAATGACTGTACAGAAACGAACTAGAGATTCGATGAATTTCGTTACGCGTCGAGGTTGTGAAAATGAGTCTCTACAAGCTAAAGATGTTATAGATGGTGACATAGTTGATAAATTAATTAATAAAGATGAAGCATATAAATTTCTAACACCGATTGTTGGATCTCCTGCTTATTTGGCGGATAAAAAGAAGTTTTTGATAGCAGCAATGGCACAAATTGAAACGCCTAACGGGTTTATGACCTTTTCATGCAATATACATCACGATCCTATTATTTTACAACAATTATATGAAGAACATTACAAAAAAAAAATTAGTTTGAAGGATGCAATCGAACTTGGTCCTGACGAAAAAGACTTATTAATACGTAATAATCCAGTAACTTGTGCGCGCTACATTCATCGTTTATTAACGACAATTATTTAGTGTCTCGGAAAGGTAGATGGTCCTTTCAAAGCACATTACATTGATGATTATGCTTATAAAGATGAAGTTCAACACAAAGGAGTTTTGCATCGTCATATAATAGCTTGGTGGAAAAATGCCCCGAGATTTAATCCTGATGATAAAGAATCTGAAAAAAAATGTGTAGAGTTTATTGACACTTTTATAACATGTTGATTAGATAAAGGAAATCCATATGTTATGGGATGCCAAGTGCATAAACACACATTTACGTGCTATGAAGGTACAAAGAACATAAAAACATGTCGTTTTCATTATCCTTTATGGCCAATGCCAGAAACTAAAATTTTGACGAAAATACTTCCAGAAGAAAAAAATGAAAAAGTTAAATTAAATTCTGAAAAAGTTAAAAATTACCTCGATGAATTGAGTACAACTCTTCGAGAAATTTCATTCTCACAAATTTTAGCAGAGCTTGAAATGACTGAAACTGAATACATCCAAGCTGCTAGATATTCCTTGAAAACAACGCGAGTGTTTTTAAAACGTCAAAGTAATGAAATCTTTGTCAATGCGTAGAACTTAGCTATCCTAAACTTACTAAAATCCAATATGGACTTACAGTTTATATGTGACCCGTATGCATGTGTTAATTATTTGACCGATTATATAGTTAAAGTTGAAAAAGATATGGCAAAGTTATTCAGGACACTAATTGAGCAATTCGCTCATGAAGACTTTACGAATCTTGAAAAGGTGAAGAAATTCGCTAATGCATTTATTAACACAAGGGTTTTAGCAGCTCAAGAGGCTGCTTCTCTTGTACTTCATTTACCATTCTTCAAAACAAGCCGAGTTGGAGTATTTATTCCTACTTTTCCAATAGCAGAAAGACATCGAGTAGTTAAGCGTAATAGAGAGTTAGCAAATATGGCACCTGACTCAACAGACATATATCAAGCTAATGTAATTGATAAGTATTGTAAGCGAGCTAAACAGTACGAATCAATGTGCTTAGCCGACTTTGCTACTAGATATAGTGATCTTAATAAACTGAAAGAAAAAGCAGAAGGTGATTATACTTTAGAAAATAATAACTGCAGTTATGATGAAGATAACAGTAGTGATGACGAAAAAGATTTAAAAGAACGTAAAAAACGTAAAATCTTACGAACTCGCCATTATAATAAATATCAAGATGAAGATAATTATTATCGAGAACGATTACTATTATTTTTACCATTTCGCAATGAAAAAACTGAAATTGAAGAATTAAATTCGGAAGTAAGAAAAACTATCCACGAAAAAAATTTAATAACAATCGAAAAAAATCGAGCATTAATATATCATATGGATGAGGATTATCTTGAAAATATCTTTAAAGAAATTGAAGAGGCTAGTAACTCTGATGAAGAGAATGATGTGTTAAACTTTAGTAAAAACTGTGAACCTGATTAATTTGCTGATATTTTTGTCGACACAAAAAATAAGAATTCATCTGATTCAAAAGAAAAGGAGTATAAAATTAGTGGTCCAACAATTATGAAAACTAAAGATATTTTAGAATTACTTTCGAAGGCCAACGATCAACAGCTTCAAATAACGATGCACTGCTTGTATGTTCAAAAGCAAGAGAAACCCATTCGTCTAGTCATTTGCGATCAAGCAGGAACTGGAAAATCTTTTCTAATAAACTTATTATATCAAACCATTTCTGATTATTATAATAAACATATCAGTTGTTTAGATATTGATTCTGCTAAAGTAATCTTAGCTGCCCCTTCTGGAAAAGCTGCCTTCGTGATTCGAGGTGTTACACTCCATAGTTGCTTCAGTTTACCCGTGGATAACATGAGAGGAAACCTTCCATCATTAAGTTCAAGTGTTGTTACAACATTAAGATTTGAGATGCGCCACGTAAAAGTTGTCATTATAGATGAAGTTTCGATGATTGGTCGAAATCGTTTGAATCAAATTGATACTCGACTTCAACAAATTACAGGAAATAATGCTTCTTTTGGTGGTTTATCAGTCATTTTTGTTGGAGATTTAAGACAACTCCCACCTGTCATGGACAAACCAATTTATTATACAGCTCAACATTACTTAAGAGATAAAAAGTTAGAATGGAACAAAACAAATCCTGGGAAAATTTTTAGACCAAATATTGCTGATCCTAAGTATAGTGCATTATTTGCTACAGATAATTGGATTGATTTTGAATATTATGAATTAACAAAAGTTATGCGACAAGACAATGCCGATTTTGTTATTGCTTTAAGTAACCTTTCTATGGGAATAATGACTGAAAGCGACATACAGTTATTCAAATCACGATGCAATTTGCAAAATGTCCCTCACGATGCAATTCATCTTTTTTATACTAACAAAGATGTAGATGCTTATAATGAACAAAAAATTGCTCACATGCCTGGCGAACTATTCACCTATGAGGCTGAAGATCATGTTCAAGGTGAAAAAAAATTAAGTGAAAAAATAATTGAAAAAACTCTAGATGCCCTTAATAAATTGCCAACTAATAAAACCAGCTGTTTGCCTAAGATAATTAATACAAAAATTGGTACTAAATTAATGATAACCCGTAATGTAAGTACCAAAGAAGGATTAGTTAACGGAGCAACTGGTATATTAAGACACGTTACTAAAAAAGAAAACTCAGATGAGATTACTATTTTTTGGTTAGAGTTTGAAGACAGTGATATCGGGAGAGCTACACGGAACAACAATTTTCATCATTTAGAAGGAGTCAGTATGACAAATAAGAATATTGTTCCAATTTTTCCAGTCGTAGTCACTGATATAGCAGTTGGTAAGAAAATGGTTACGCGAAAACAATTTCCTTTGATTCCTGCAGAAGCCGTTACCACTCATAAAAGTCAAGGTCAAACTTATCCATCTGTATGTGTTCATATTAAAGGAATGACACGAACAATGACATACGTAGCATGTAGTCGTGTTACTAAATCTGACGGTCTCTTCATCGATGGCAATTTCAAGCTACCTGCTCCATTAGACAATAACAGTGATCTCAAAGTCGAATTAGATCGTTTAAAAACTGAAAAACGTTTGATTACTTTCGAACAGCCTCTAAATGAATTAAGTGGAATTAAAATCATTTTTCATAATGCGTTATCATTGTATAAGTACATCGGCTGTATTCGCAATGATAAATGGTTTCATGGAGCAGATTTAATGATTTTTGTTGAAACACGTACGTTACCGAAAGATGATATTGCTATCGATGGGTACGACATTATTTATAGATCTGACAAAAATAATATTGATAAAAAATTCCTTCGTGGAATGATCGTATATAAAAGACATCAACTAGATGTTACAATTATAAATAATGTAACTCATGATTCTCGATTAGAAAAAGAAGTTGAACATGTTGATTTAGTAACATTATTAATTAATGATTTGTTCATCATAGGAGGTTATAAATCTCCACACACTACTAGAGAATTGTTTAAAAAATGTATGAATGATATGATAAATTCTTGCAAAATAGATAAAAATTCTTTAGTAGTTATTGGTGATTTCAATGAAGATTGTTTTAGCAATAAAGCTTCTTGGTTAGAAAAGTATATGAATGAGTATCATCAATTAAACAGAGCATTATCCCCAGGGATTTCAACAACAAATTTTAACACACAAATTGATATATTTTCTAATTTAGTTGATTACGTGTCTGGTACTTATGAGAGTATTACTTCTGACCATAAACCGATTTTTTTTTGCAATAAAGCGAATATAGTATCCGATAGAAGTTTGATTGATCGCTTAAATCATCGGAAACTTCTATTTCAAAACCCATTTTAATGGATTCCAAAATAGGAAAAATGAAAGAAGAATTACAAAATACTAATCAAACTGATTCTAAAAATACTGAACAATCTTCGAATAAAATTACTTTAGATAAGATATCTTTGAATGAAAACATAACAAGCATTTCATGTAAAAAGAAAGAAGTTAAAACTATTGAATCAGTTTTTTCATCAGTTTCACAAATTTTACTTGGGATCGTAAGTAGCCACTCTATAGAGGAAATTGAATTAATTTTCCGCGAAAACTATGACACAGTTTCTGAACTAATTGCTGATATTCACAATACTGCTAAAACAAATTTAAAAGAACTTTCGAGTGACCGATTCAATCATTTAAGTTTTTCTAAATTCAAATTAAATACAAAAGGTCTATCGACTAAAAATGCTAAGATGAATCGTATACTTAATAAGTCATTTATGTTAGTAAATGTGATAGGTGATGGTAATTGTTTATTTCGGACTTTTGCAGAATTAGTTTTTTATGATCAAGAAAGATATATGGAATTCAAACTTTTTCTTATATATCATATTCTTTGCAATAAGAATAATTATGATTCACTAATTTCTTGTGGTGCTATTTCAGTTCAAGATGTAACTGGCTATGAAATTAATCATCCAAACTTAGATGATTTCTTACGGATGATAGCTCGAGAAGGAGTATGGGGAAATGAAGGTTCGCTTTATACTATTTGTGATGCACTAAAAATAATAGTAATTGTCGTTGGTGTAAACCCGGGTACGCATAAAACCAGTCACATCTTGAAACTGATACCAAGTACAATACAATCAGAAATTCCTTTAACGATAATTAATGAGGTTAACTATCATTTCTTAGCAGCTCACAGAATATTGAGCTCACCTTTCTTTGATGGTGGTTCATGGGAAGGTGTACGTATAATTGAAACAAGAATCGGTTCACTTTTTAATCGTAATAATAATGTATAAACTTCGTTTATATATGGTAGAAGCAACACCATAAACTGAACCTCCATCACTAATAAATATTGCAATCATTTAGTATTACATCAAATTTTTAACTATTTATTAATCCAAAATCATTTTTTATAATTCACAAATTAAAAAATTTGAAATCAGTCACCTCCAAATCATCTCGCTGTTTTTGAGCGATTGGAGCTCAATAATACGTTTTCACACTAGTATTTTCAAACTGTTTGAGTTAAAAAAAAGTTAAGCCATTGGGCTAAGAAAAATAAATATAATAAAAAAAATCATTTTCAGTTCCATTTCGATTCAACTTAAAACTTCTTTTACTCTTCATTTCAATTACTTACATTTATTTCGGACGAACCTTGCGTTTCATAAACAATAATCGTAAAAAAAAAATTTAAGAGATTACTTTTACCGAATCATTTTTGATCATTTGAATTTTCGTAATGTAAAACAAGGCAACTTTTTTTCGGGCTTTACGAGCTAGAAAACCCCGATGCAGTAATGAATATTTTTGAACTCAAAGAGCTCAAAAGTATTCACAGTTACATTTCCGAGCTCAACAAAAGCGAGAAGTTTAGGGGCTAGCCTGCAGGATCAAAAGTTTTCCAGATTTTTATTTTTGAGTCATTTTTGTTTAGGAAAATGTTTATTACTATTGAATGAGCAAATGAGTTGTGCACGTTTGGATTTTCCAACTTTTTTAAATTTTACCCTCAACCGCTAAATATATATATTATAACGCTAAAATCTAAGGTAAATTAAAACGCTAAATTTTGCGCTACAACTGCGTTCTCCGCTTTTAGCCTCCAGTCTCAATACGAATAGGGTGCCAGGTAATTTTTATCACTGAAATCACCAAACCAGTGAATCTTAAGAATTAGATAAATTTTTGATCTGTGGAACTATCTCAAAACCACGCATAAATAAAAACGGGATAATTTTTGATCTGTGGAATTATCACCAAAACCACGCAGACTAAATAAAAAACTGTAACTAAAAACCTAACAAAATGCTCAGAACTTATAAGCAAAAACGAAACAGAGACTAGAAAACTAAAAACAAAAAAAAAAAAAAGTTACGGCATGCCATGGTGTCGCTCAGTATGTAGGTTTATGGAGAGCGGGAGTGGTCCGGGTTACATCATTCCAAATCCATGTAGATTATTAGTGAATTTGCAATTTTTATTAAACAACAATAAACTAAAAATCTCTATTTAACGTTAAACAAAATACTGTAGCATCGTACAAATAATTCTTCTTTATAACAAAATACTGAATCTACTGATAATAAAATTTTCATCTTAACAAAAAGGTAAATTGACATCTAAATGATACGTATCGATTCACTATAAATAAATTAATTAATTAATTATTAGAGCTAAATAACAATCCACTAATATTCAGTAAACTAGAACAATAAATTATAAAATCAAGATTCTAGAACATTTTGTTTAACAAAACTAGTAAAACTTACGTACATGGGTCTAATATTGACGTTAATTAGACGACGATTGGTTTAATAATTGAACGTATTTCTTATAATTATTTTATAAAATAATATTAACAATAAATTGTGAACATGACTCTAAACTGTTTCAATGTTCTCATAATTCTCTCAGATCTTAAATCTTTTCTTCAATTAAAACAGTAGTATGATATGTCAAGACTCTGGCTCGAATTCAATTAATTAATAATTCTAATAATTAGTTCATACTTGATTACTGATAAATAAAATATCGAGTAACGTCTTACACTGTTTTAAATAATACTTCTGTAACAATTATCTTAATCTATAGCTTTCCGCAATGCCATGAACTGTAGCGCCATTACTGGACACGTCTACTCGCCTCGAGGGACTAGAGCTGAATGCTCACGTCCGAACTCTTCGAAGGTCTCCCTTCGACTTCCCTTTTCTCAATCATCAAAATCCAAAACCTCAAACTAAATCTTATCGTTATCAAATACTGACCTCTATATTCTAAATCCATAAATCAATTCCATAACTCTACTTTATCGGTAACTGGAGGCTTATAACTCACCAAACGTAGTCACTAAACCTGATTTTGAGTATGGGTATCCTTGGTAGTTGCTCTCCTGGAACAGACCAGCTGGGATCGTAAAACTTGAAACTAAGTGACCTATGACTTCCTCAGCGGTACAAGTGGTCATAACTTGTCCTCTGAGGCCTGTCAGACAAAATAATTAAAAATGACCAAACGGCTTCTACAACAGCAACGGTCACAAAATTACTGATGAGGCCTGCCAAACCAAAACTCAAAAACTGATCCCAATCTGCATCCATCAGATTCCTTATACACTGGAGCGCTAGCGATTCACGTAGACCTCTGCAATCTACCAAGAAGTCTCATAGGGATAGAACTAGGTTCTATCATCAGATGATACCGGGTGACTCATTCAAGTCTCGCTCCACGGTAACACTGACTTCTCCACATACTCAAAATTCCAAAACTGTGAACCAAAACTCAACCTTTATCATTATTTCAAACTTTAATCTCAAGCCATATTCCATATTCAATTTCCATAATTCTGATTCTAATTCTTTACTTTAATTTTTCTTATCAAAAACCCATAACTGAAGCCAGACATTACTCTATATTTAATTCTTAGACTATAACTTGAATCGAAAATCTGTATCAAAAATCGTTAATACCTGTACGCTAAACTCTAAGTCTTGAGCTACCATGCTCATAAATACAACAAAATCAGTTGGTGCTTGTGACGTTCACTTTGATTTGACCCCCATACGAAAAATAACGTCACAATATATATATATATATATGTCACCTGCATATGTGCAGCTATAAACGTTTGCTCAACTTTATTGATTTACTGGTTGAATATTCCTATAAAACTATTTATCTTTAATATATTCTTATGTGTATTCCAGTTATTTAAATATTATGATGCACTTTCTTGATAATGATGCTAAATAAAAACAATTATGGATAAATATGTATCACCCATATACACTAAGGTGTTTCATTTCAGAGCAACATTTGTTTTATTTTTAAGTGCATGGGAAAAAAAATCATAGTTTAACACAAAAAAAAATTTTCGCGCAAGAAAAAAAATTCTATGTCGATTATAGGCCTAGCTCATTGAAAAAATCGATTTCCCGTTTAAATAGCACGGGAAAATTTTATTTTCAACTTTGAGTATTTTTACTCGTTAACTAGTCAATAGATCGAATAGACTAACACACAGTTTCGTAGGAAATTGTACGCGCTACAAAAAAGATCTCTTATAATTTTTTGATAAATCGATCTGTTCAAAAGTTATTGGAGTTCGAAGTTAAGCTCTACTAAATTTCAAGAACTTTTTACTTTTCCGGTGAAACTATCAGACTTATCACAAAATGTCATAAGATCTTTTTTATTGAAAATTTTATTGCCTACAAATTATTATGAGTTATGTTTTTTCAAAAACCGCATTGTTTTGTAGTTATTTTTATTTTAATTTCAAGCTCTTAAAAAAGTAGTGTTCTGATCGATTTAAAGAGCTCAACATTGAAATGAAAATAACTAGAAAACAATACGGAATTTGAAAAAATTTTATTCATTATAATTTGTAGAAAATGAAATTTCCAATAAAAAAGATTCTATAATATTTTGTGATAAGTCTGATAGTTTCACCGGAAAAGTAAAAAGATCTTGAAATTTAGTAGAGCTTGACTTCGAACTCCAATAACTTTTGAACAGATAGATTTATCAAAAAATGATAAGAGACCTTTTTTGTAGCGCGTACAATTTCCTATGAAACTGTGTGTTAGTCTATTCGATCTATTGACTAGTTAACGAGTAAAAATACTTAAAGTTGAAAATAAAATTTTCCCGTGTTATTTAAACGGGAAATCGATTTTTTCAATGAGCTAGGTCTGTAATCGACATAGAATTTTTTTTCTTGCGCGAAAATTTTTTTTTTGTGTTGAACTATGATTTTTTTTCCCATGCATTGAAAAAAAAAATGTTGCTCTGAAATGACACACTCTAATGAACACATATATATAAATACATATATATATATATATTGAGACAAATCGCTTTTGTTCTTCGCGATTTTTACCAGCAGCCACCAGAATTCGCGGGTTGAACCCTGGCTTAGGCTGGCCTCTAACAAATTTTTATTTACTTGGACAGAGCAATGGGCGAGGGTTCTTGCAAAGCAAGGACCCGCACTTTTCCAAACTCGGCAACGTATGAAAAGGTCATCAACCTACCTCACAGCTTATTAATTATCAATAGATTTCTTATACTAAACTAAACTTATCAGTTCTTGATTAATAATAATACTTTTAATAAACGATTTAATAATTCTTACCAGTAAAATAGGAAAGTAAATAGTGTAAATAAAAGATAGAGTGATAAGAATTAACCAGAAAAATGCAAGTTTTATTGCCAATTATAATAATATTCAGTTACTTACAATAAAGATTCGCAATTAACAATAACGTAGTGTCCTCGTAGATACTGGATACAATATTCCTCCACGTGGAACAACGCAGTTTTACACAATATTCGATATTTACTAGATTATAATAATTAATACCGCGAATAATTCGTCGATAACGCACAGTATGATTTAATTTATTCGAACTTGCTTCACGATAATTTTAATAAGTTTATAATATATTATTAGAATAATATTGCAAGTAAAATTGCCAGAATAATAACTGAACGTATAGCAATATAATTAATAAGAAATGAGAATCGCTTATTAATACTAGAAAACACGTCTCAACGCTAAGTGATTCAGGATCGAAGTGTTTGACCGATAATTGAGGGTCTGGGACTATCCTCTGAACTATCCCCACTTCACCCTTACGGACATGCGTCGACGTGAAAATTAAGTCATGTGACCATGGCACTATGACGTACTGAATTTAGGCGGCAACAAGACGGAGAAAATTGGGAACCGCAAGGTTGAGGGCGACGAAGACAATTCACATTGTCTCAATATATATATATATATATATATATATATATATATATATATATATATATATATATATATATATATATATATATATATATATGGGGCATTCCACGCCAAATCGGACGGTTTCAAAATTTATTTTTCCGATTTTCTTAATTTTTGGGTATTTTTTAGTACCCCTCAAAAGAGGCTTCCTGGTAAATTTTGAGATTTTTTTGATCAATGGTTTAAAAACTATCGAATTTTAGAAAAAACCGCTCTTTTCATGGTTTTTTGATCATAACTTTCGTAATAATGGTCGAAATTCAATGTTTTTTTTTTCAAAATTTTTGTTTTTAGATGGCCTTTAAAGAAAAATATACAAAACAAATATACGAAATGATTTTAATCGCGATTTTTGAATTTTAAGTTTTCAACTGTGTTTTTAAAAAAAGATGCATCCTTCGATTTCCTTGAAAATTTTCTATTTTAAACTTCTATCCATTCTGCAACTTTTAAGCCCGGTCCGGTAGTGGGCCTTCCATAATTACTATTTTTTTCGATTTTTGAAAATTTGAAATAATTTTTTTTCGCTATAAATGATTATCAGTTCCGATTTTTGACACTGTATACTTGTTTTTTTTGCATATTATAAATTGATTTCAATATTTTTTGGTTTTGAGTAGGGATTTAAAAGCAGTAAGTAAAAGTTAATGCTATTTATGAGCAGTTATAATAAATGTTTTTATTTATTAAGAAGCAACTATTTCGAAGCAAAAGAAACATTAGATTTGCTATAAATTACAGCTAAGACCATTACAGGAGCTCAAAAATTCAATATAATTATTCGAAAACGCGCAAAGCATGAAATAATCGTTAATATTAAATTTTCGAAAAAACCCGGAAATAATTAAAAACGTTTCATGCTTTACGCGTTTTCGAATAATTATATTGAATTTTTGAGCTCCTGTAATGGTCTTAGCTGTAATTTATAGCAAATCTAATGTTTCTTTTGCTTCGAAATAGTTGCTTCTTAATAAATAAAAACATTCATTATAACTGCTCATAAATAGCATTAACTTTTACTTACTGCTTTTAAATCCCTACTCAAAACCAAAAAATATTGAAATCAATTTATAATATGCAAAAAAAACAAGTATACAGTGTCACAAATCGGAACTGATAATCATTTATAGCGAAAAAAAATTATTTCAAATTTTCAAAAATCGAAAAAAATAGTAATTATGGAAGGCCCACTACCGGACCGGGCTTAAAAGTTGCAGAATGGATAGAAGTTTAAAATAGAAAATTTTCAAGGAAATCGAAGGATGCATCTTTTTTTAAAAACACAGTTGAAAACTTAAAATTCAAAAATCGCGATTAAAATCATTTCGTATATTTGTTTTGTATTTTTTTCTTTAAAGGCCATCTAAAAACAAAAATTTTGAAAAAAAAAACATTGAATTTCGACCATTATTACGAAAGTTATGATCAAAAAACCATAAAAAGAGCGGTTTTTTCTAAAATTCGATAGTTTTTAAACCATTGATCAAAAAATCTCAAAATTTACCAGGAAGCCTCTTTTGAGGGGTACTAAAAAATACCCAAAAATTAAGAAAATCGGAAAAATAAATTTTGAAACCGTCCGATTTGGCGTGGAATGCCCCATATATATATATATATATATATATATATATATACATATATATATACATATATATATGCGTAAACGCTCTGAATCATATATTGAGACAATGAGAATTGTCTTCGTCGTCCTCAGCCTTGCGGTTCCCAATTTTCTCCGTCTCGTTGCCGTCTGAATTTAGTACGTCATAGTGCCAGGGTCACATGACAATTTTCACGTCGACGCATGTCCGTAAAGGTGAAGTGGGGACAGAGTTCAGAGGCGAGTCCCAGACCCTCAATTATCGGTCAATCACTTCGATCCTAGATCAACTAGCGTTTAGACATATTTTCTTTTATTGTCAATTTGCGATAATTACTTTATATTTAGTATATTACTATATTTTCTATTATTACTCTGGCAATTTTACTTGCAATATTATTCATTTTTTTTTTTAAATTGTTATAATAATTCTAAAGCAAGTTTAATAACGTAAATTATATTGTGCGTTACTGACTATTCACTCGCGATATTAATCGAGTTGTTATAATTAATATTAGAGTATTAAGTAATAAAGTCTGTGTAAAATTGCGCCATTCCACGTGAGGAACTATTGTGTATCCTGCATCCACGAGGACTCTACGTATATTGTTCATTGCGAATCTTTATTGTAAGTAATTGAACATTATTATAATTGGCAATAAAACTTAGATCTTTTAGTTAATTCCCATCACTATATCTGACACTCATATTATTTATTTTCCTATTCTACTGGTAAGAATTATTAAATCGTTTATTAAGAATAGTATTATTAATTAAGAACTGATAAGTTTATTTTATTATACGAAATCTATCGATAATTAATAAGCCGTGAGGTAAGTTGGTAAATTTTACATACGTTGCCGAGTTTGAATAAGTGCGGGTCCTTGCTTTGCAAGAACCCTCGCCCATTGCTCTGTCCAAGTAAATAAAAATTTGTTAGAGGCCAACCTAAGCCAGGGTTCAACCCGCGAATTCTGGTGGCTGCTGGTAAAAAATCACGAAATAAAAAGTGATTTGTCTCAATATATATATATATATTGAATAAATTTGATTTACAATTATTTAAATATGGTATCTCATGAAAATATCATACGGGGATGGTCCATATGCGTTCTTCATGCTAGGTATCTCCCAGAATAATAATGAATATTTTCTTGATGGATTTGGAAAAATGTTTGAAGGGTGTCGAGGGCGTAACAGTGCCCTGTGGTAAATCTTCTTTCATAATGTTATATTCATGCTCGTTGTGTTATTTCTCACATATATAAAACAATTAACTTTTGAAAACTTTCAGAGAGTGATAAATCAGATATATCAAGGTTTTTGTTTAAAAAATCGGTCTCTCAGTTGACCCTGTGGGCCAGTCCCAAAACATCCCGCTATTTTCGAATTCCTTGAGCTCGAAAAAATCGTTGTGAATATATTTTCGAGTTCTTCGAGCTCGATAATACATTTGTAGGCCTTTGTTTCCAACAAAATCGTTTTTGACCATTTTTTCTCTAACGATATCTCTCGAACGAATTGACCAATTAAGATGTTAAAGGTGGCAATCGACGCGTTTTATTGAGTTCTACAGCTGATTAGATTTTGAAATTAATTTATCAAGGCGTTTTTGAGAAATTTCAAAATTACTAAAAAAAAAATTTTTTTTCAATTCTTTCGACAATGGTTTCTTTAGAACGAATAAACTGATTTTGATGGCTGAGGTGGCGTTCGACGTGGATTATGAAGCATTAGGGCTCAGTTGATTTTGGAATTGATTTATGAAGAACATAAAACGTTATTCGGAAAAAACATTTTTGAAAAAATTTTATTTTTGGAATATCTCTGAACGAGCCGTACCAATCAAGCTCAATTTTTTATCAGCTTTTAGATATTGACAAGCCACGTATAACGGATGGACCTGGCAGGTCTAGCTCTTGTCCAGGCCACGGTTACTTAATATTAACTAATATAATCTGAGCTGGGGGAGGGGGGGGGCTCGCCTCGTTCTCTAAAATTTGTGCTTATTAATTATTAAGGAAAAAGAATGCCTGGTGGTGTATTTAGTGAAAGATTTTGGTTTGCATTATCAAAGAGAAAATATTATAATTATTCAACCGAATACCCATTTACAATATGGAAATTTCCCCAATAGAATTTATTAGAATTTAATTTAGTACATAAGTTTTGATATTTTAATTCACGAGGGAGAGACCAAGTATGAATTTAATGTGGGGAAGACGAAATCCCACTAACGCTGTACCTTACTGCATGTCCCATCCTTGTAGTTGTAGATAGAAAATTACCCTTAATAAGCGTCGGCAGCAAACTTGGCAGCAACGTTGTAAGCCCAATCTTCGGTGCTAGGAAATCGCAGGAAATGAACAGCAATGGTGTGATAACACTCACGAATTTAATCGGCACAAATCAAATTTAACATTAACTTTACTAAACGACCACGTATAGATATTTGACTAGAAATGCGGTCAATTAAAACGTTCTTCAAATAGATAATTTATAAAATAATTACTGCGGCTATTAATAACGGACAAAGAAACTCAAAGATATAAAATAAATTAAATAAAATGATCACTGGACTAAATGACTAGATGTGACTAGACTTATCGTTAGGCCGGCTCAAGTAAATTATAATGAGCTCTGGTTGTAGAGTAGGAACCTCGCTATGCGTCATCAGTTCACTACCCTACTGGTCCACTCTGGGTGGTGGTCAGGGCCTAAGTCCTCGAGTAACTGCTTACTAGTTCTTTTAAAGGAAAATTCTGTGGGTGGGAAACTATCCCACTATTGTCTCAGTAGAATTCGATCTAGGGGGCCTCTGACATGGCCCCCCGGGGGTGACCGGCCAAAATAACTCACACACAAACAAGTCCGACCATAATAACTCACCAAATCAGGTGATAAACGTGACTCGTGATATATTGTATATATTCACGAGACTCTTTAGTATGTTAGTTAGTCAAAATAGCTCGGCAACAATAGCTCAAACAAAAAAAAATTATTGTGAGACTCATTATTTTCCGAGTTATTTTTGTTGGAGTTATTATTGCCGAGTTATTTTGACCTAGCACCGGCCCCGGGTGACTGATGAGTGTAAATTAAGCTATAATTATCACTATAGATGGCCGTAAGTTAACTAGATTTTGGCGCTCGATTTTCAAGTCGAAACGCACTGTTAGACACATCGAATGACTCCTTGACGATCCAAATCGGTTATCTGTTAAAAAGTTACAGATATTTACATACATACAAATCGTTTGTCTGTTAAAAAGTTACAGATATTTACATACATACATACATACGTACATACACTTGAACATCATCTTGAAATTAGCCAAAATAGCTTCATAGAACCTCAAAACATCAAGATCTCTTAGAAATTAGATTTTTGAAAATCAGACCGAAACCATTAACACCCCGAATTTTTAAAATTTTCAATTTCTTTGCGGGAAGTTAATAAACAATTTGCAACACAGAAAAAAATAAATGGTTGGTTGGGCGCATGTATCACCAAAAATATATACTGAACTGCTAAAAATAGAAGTTCATTCAGTAAGATCACCTTATATTGTTAATGAGTAATTTCTTCCGAATGCTTTTTTAGCTACCCGCTCAGAAAATTGGAAATTTTCAAAAATTCGGGAAGTTATTGGTTTCGGTTCGATTTTCTACACCGAATTTCAATCAGATTTTGATGTTTTGAGGTTCTAAGAAGCTATTCTGACTTTACGATGATGCCCGAGTGTATGTATGTGTGCATGTACGGAAGTATGTATATATTTGCAACTTTTAAACGGATAAACCGATTTTGATTGTCAAGGTGTCATTCGACGCGGCTTGTTAATATTGAAAAGCTGTGAAGCTTGAAGAGCTTGAAGAGCTCGAAAATATATTCACAACAATTTTCTCGAGCTAAACAAGCTCAAAAACAGCGGCAAGTTTTGGGGCTGGCCTGCAAGGTCAACTGATAGACCGATTTTTTTGTCTGAGTTTGTTATAATCCATCTTAACTCATCTCAATAAATGTATATTTTATATATTTATTTATTTTATATATTTTATGTTGCAGCTTTCAGATTATGGAAGTTATAAGTGTGTAGCGAAAAATCCGAGAGGAGAAACGGATGGAACTATTCGTCTTTATAGTAAGTTACCACAATTTTATGTTATTCAATTCTAAACTAATGTTTTGGACGTACTCCTCATATATTACAATTAATAATTCAATTATTATTTATTACTTCTAATTGTACTGTAACAATGTGAAGGACCGAGTATACTAGAGCATCGTTACATAGAGACAAAAGGAATGATAGATTAGTTTTAAAGGTTTTTTCTCAGGTGATGAATTTACTATCTCTACTAGGTGATTGACAGATAGTGGAATTGATTAATTAGTTTATAATTAAATAATTAGGGACCATTGACTCAGCTTTAATTGTTCAAACAGATTATTAGTCCCGGATCGAAGTCACAAACTAACAGAATTGAAATTTATAAGTCAATGAACCTAAGGTGTGTCTGGTGCATAAATTTCAAGTTTATCCATAAGGGCTAAGCAGATTCTAGTTAATGGGCCTTACACTAAGTGCCACTGAATGAAACCTGAGATTAGCCCACGTTTTTTGATCTAGATGTATTTATTTAGCAAGTGATCCTGATCTCACTCAGCTCAAAGAGCTCGAAAACATTTTAATGATTACATTTTTGAGCTTGAAAATACTCTTGAATGGAAGCGTTTTTTGATGTGATTTCTAAGCTTGGATAAGTTATGTTTAATGCTAAAGTTTTAAAACTTAAGAATCGAAAATAATTAATGAACAAGCATTTTTAGGATTTTTATTCACGATCTTATTCATCTCAACAAATGTATTCGGACAGAAATCTATAAAAGTGATCGAAATTATGATTGAAACGAGTTAAAACTCAGACCAGAGAGTTAATATATAAAATATCTGGAAATAATGTTAAAGACGGTGTTTATATAATACATGCTCAAAATAAACGCCGTTAAATGCCTAGACTCGGCCTCATGAACTTTTTCATTAAACACTCATCACTTCTCATTGGTCAAATGCAGTGTTTAAACTTTCTTAAAGCATTCATGCATCCCTTCTACCGCAAAATTCGACGAAAATAGGCGTGATATATCCCTACTCTACAATTCAAGTTATCAAAATGCTCAAGATAAGTTACCGGGGTGAACTCACCTTTACCTAAAGCTGCATCACTAGAAAAAAAAAATTCTCTAGATTACACATGAGCATTAAATTGATTAGCTAACAATTGTGGATCGCCAGTAACTGATAAATTTGTGTCACCTTAAATTTATATCCTGCACTCTAATTTTATTAGCAAGTCATTGAAAGTAAAAATAAACACTACATTTTAATAAAATGAAATCAAAGAAGGATATTAATAAACCTAAAATTTTAAGAGTTGTTAGTTTTATATTCGAAAAAAACTTATTCAAGTTGAAAAATGAGCGAATATACAAATGTGGATCTGGTGGTAGCGAGGTTGTTAAACAATTAAAAATTACACCATATTTATCAATAAATAAAGTTATAGTTTTATTTACACTTTGTACAAAATTATGAGAAATAATTATACGTAGCGAATTCAGCTCAATATAACACGCGATAGCGAATGCAACTCAAGTAAAATATCACGTACAAAATTGACACATGGTCAAAGAGATTTTAATAGCGGTAATTAATTATAATATAATTATAATTAATTATTAATCAATTTACTCTCAGTAAATAGCAGCCTTAATTTACTGACTAAATAGCGAGAGAAATTAGCAGAGCGATTTAGAATTAACACAAGAAGAGTAATTAAGCGATTTCAAGCACGAGGTTACCGTAGTAAAAGCACGTTGTAGAATCAATAATTAATGGCGGAAAAAGCAGTCCTCAACGGTTTTCTTGTGACGTCAGAGCGATAGACCAATTAGAAAATTAATAACAGACGCTAACTAATTTTCAGCCAATAGCAAAAATCCACGTAGCGAGTTGAGATCTTGAACCAATGAGAGTGTTTCACGTCGCAACTCTTTTATTCAAAGTTGGAACTAATATTTAAATGGTGGAATTTTCTCATTGGCCAAGATTTCGCGCGTAAGTTCAAATAGCGATAGTGCTGCCGACCTATTGGTGAGGCTCGGCGTTCGCAGGTGGAAGCGAATTGGGTCTTGATTGAACACAAGTTATTATATTAAATAATTCATGTATTAGACTCTTTATTAGGTTAGTTTTCATGTTTATTAATTAATAAAATAATAAAATAAAAATATCGTTTTAATTTTCATTAAATATATAAGTATTCAATTTCATTTTTAATAATTAAATAAATAAACACGTAAGTAATTTTTTATAAATAAATAAACTGAACCAAAAAAAAAAACATTGATTTCTATAAAGACAAATTATTAAAATGATCGCGATCGCATTCCGCTGACGTTAAGCACTTAACGACGTTTTGATTTTGAGCATTTATTATATAAAATATCGTAGACAACTAGTGACATCAAGTATAATACTCGATGGCACTAGTTATCTAGGGTACTATTTGTCAATTTTATTGTTTATAATATCGTTTGAACGAAATTACGTGTTGCATAAGATTACGTGGTATTTGAAAAACACTACATAAATGGAAAGTTGGCGTGACTTTTTAACAATCTGGTGAATTGCATTCTGAGTTTTCCAAAATGAATGAGGTAAATTGTTATCGTTTAAATTTTTCGACGCTGATATCTTTTAAACTAATTAATTGATTTTAACGTTCAATGTGACGATCGACGTATTTTATTGAATTCTAGAGCTGACTCAATTGAGGTATAAAAAGGATAAGTCACTCACGAAAAAAACCTTTCTGTAAAAATTATATAAAAAAATCTGGGCGTCGGTTGGCCCTGCGGGCCAGCCCCAAAACTTCCCGCTGTTTTCGACCTCAAAGAGCTCAAAAAAATTAGTGTAGATATATTTTCGAGCTCTTTGAGCTCGAAAATGCTATCGCATGCGATTGTTTTTTTACGATCTTCTCAAGCTCTAACAAGTTGCCTGTTTTGCTGAAGTTTGAGAATTTATATAAGAATCAAGAATTGTTAATGAAGCGGTTTTTAAAATTTAATCCCTGATTATGTTCAATAATCATAAGTGTATTCAGGCAGAAATCAATGCCACGGATTTAAATGAGTTTTGACTCATGTGAGAAACAATCAAATATAAATATCCGAGAAAAATATAAAAAACTACGTTTTATCGGTTTTATTGTTGGTACTATGATTTAAACTAAAAACCAAGTTCGATGACATTATGTATCGAAAGTAACCATATAAAGGATAAGTTGATATGACTTTAGACACATTTTCGCAGGTTATATTACGATTTATCCGGGAAAAATAACATAAAATGTTATTTTTTTAATTTTTTACCGCCGATATCTTTCGAACTAATTGATTGATTTTGACGTTTGAGGTGGCAATCAGCGCGTTTTATTGAATTCTAGAGCTGATTGAAATTTGGAATCGATCGCGTCAGTCGTTTCGAAAATATTTAGAAAAAACCGTTTTTCACCATTTCTTTCTCCCGCGATAACTCTCGAACGAATTATCCGATTTTGATGTTTGAGATGGCAATCGACGCGTTTTTTTGAGTACTAGAGCTGATTAGATTTTGATATCGATCGTATAAGTCGTTTCTAAGAAATCAATAATAAACTAAAAAAAAAAATTTTTTTTTTTTTCGTAATTCGCAGATATTTTCGAGTCTATTTGATCAAATGATCTGAAATTCTCAGAAAAGTTGATGGCCAACATGCTCTTTCAATCGCTGCCTTAAACATCCGAATCGGTTCATTAGTTCTAAAGTTACGAAGAGTTTACATACATACACACACACACACATACACACATAGATACACACACTCGGACATCATTCCGAAAATAGTCAGAATAGCTTCCTAGGACCTCAAAACGTCGACATCTGATGAAAAGTCGATTTTCGAAAATCGGGGTGAAAACAATAACTTCCCGAAATTTTCGAAAGTCGTCGATTTTCTTAGCGGGAAGTTAAAAATCTCTAAAATTTACTGATGATATTATCAGTAATATTTATAGATAAAATATGTTATTTTTATGAGTTTATAATTGTCATTGTTACAAATAACAAATTGTATCACTAGCAGATGAAATTATGGAAAAATGACGTGGTTTTTCGATAGATTCTACATTATGACTGTATAAAATTTACTAATAGTTCATGTAAAAACTATTAGTCTAGTCATCAAGTGCCTTCTTGAAAAAAACCTGTTCAAGACCACCGAAAATTATAATAAAAGTCTCATTTGATTTGAAATGGCATCTATAAAAAATGTTAAAGTTAAAATTTGGGGCCAGCAAAAATTGTAAAAGTTATGAACAATTTACTAAAAAAAAAAGTGGTTTGGTTTTTTGCAAATAGTTCAAAAAGTATTTGAGATATCCAAAATCTGAAAAAAGATCCTTAAAGAGAAAAGAATTCCCTTAGAAAAAGTCACACCTCCCCGAACTGTACCGACAATATTTATAATTTCAATTTAGCGGTGAAAATGGGATTAAAAATGGGTAGCGGTGCGTGCACGCGCGTTGATCGAATCAATAGCATAATCAAAAGAAATTATTTTAACCGACTGAATCTAAATATTGAGAAATAAAAAGAAAATTGATACTTTATAAACACATCGATTAATAAAAATCCACCGAAAAAACAATTATTACCCCAATTTTTCAATTAACTATGCTTTTGTGGATTACTTAATTTTTACTTGTTGAAAGTTTTCATAAAAACCCTAATTATACCTAAACTAATAGCCCAGGATTTGTTTCACTTCTTGGAGTTATTCTTGGAAGGGTTCAGAAACGATGGCTTCTGGAAAAATAAAAAAATTTCAATTTTTCACATTTTTATTAACAATCTAAGGCATTGAAAAATTAAAAACGTAAAAATTTAGAAAATCCAAAAGTGTACCACTCATAATGCTCATTTATTATCCAATTATATTATACTAATAAAAACAATGGCGGGAATCACAGATGAATTTTGAATATATACAATTTTCATTTATTAAAATTGAAATTTTTTTTTATTATATTAGTATTTTTAGATAGATTTCCTTAGAAATCGACCTATTGCAATGGGTCTCATGATCGAATTATCAAAGAATTTTGACACCCTATATCTTATTTTACCTAGTAGAGTCAAAAAATACCATCCGCTCAAAAGTTTATATGTATATGTATGTATGCATATATATATTAGGGTGCTCCATTTAAAACGAACATTTTTTTTTTTTAAGCGGACACAAGAAAATTTTGTTATTTATGTTAAAAGAAAAATTCCCTGAACATTTCAGCTCTTAATTTGAATTTTAAGTACTTTCTATCGAGCATCAAAGTTTTCCCGTTTAAAAAGCATGTAAATCGAATAACTTTTCTTCAACATTACTATAACTTAGCCCGATTTTGAGCTATCGTTTTGAAACCAGTTTTTACTTGTAGAGTATTTGTTGCTTTTCAAAAGTGTATACGATGGTTTTGGTCTAACTCGATCCACGTCGATTTTATCAGCTCCGAAAGACAAATTTTCACTTTTTTCATTTATTTTTGTTAATTGTGAAGAAATCGTTCATCTCACAACAAATATGCATAGGACCAATCTTTTAGAATATTTAACGTTCTACAAAATTGCTCATTACACTTATATTCCGAAAGTCCACTGTTCATGAGATACATGAATTTTAACCTTTAACAATAAAAAGATTAGTACCATAGTAAGCTAACAATTTTTTTTATTGTTAAAGGTTAAAATTCATGTATCTCATGAACAGTGGACTTTCGGAATATAAGTGTAATGAGCAATTTTGTAGAACGTTAAATATTCTAAAAGATTGGTCCTATGCATATTTGTTGTGAGATGAACGATTTCTTCACAATTAACAAAAATAAATGAAAAAAGTGAAAATTTGTCTTTCGGAGCTGATAAAATCGACGTGGTTCGAGTTAGACCAAAATCATCGCATACACTTTTAAAAAGCAACAAATACTCTACAAATAAAAACTGGTTTCAAAACGATAGCTCAAAATCGGGCTAAGTTATAGTAATTGTAAAGAAGAGTTATTCGATTTACATGCTTTTTAAATGGGAAAACTTTGATGCTCGATAGGAAGTACTTAAAATTAAAATTAAGAGCTGAAATTTTCAGGGAATTTTTCTTTTAATATAAATAACAAAATTTTCTTGTGTCCGCTGAAAAAAAAAAATGTTCGTTTTAAATGGAGCACCCTAATATATATATATATATATATATACAACGCGTCATGTTGAGACGATAGCGGCCACAATTTTCAACGCATCTTAATGAAACTCGGCACACTTATTCTATGAACGATTATCACGGTTAAATTCAAAGATGAGCAAAATCGGTCAACTAGTTTAGAAATGGTGGACATTTGAAATTCCAAAAATAACGGAAAATCACATTTTTTCGGCTTTTTTCGTAAATAACTTTTTAACGGGTATATCTATCCTTATTATGTGAATAAGACTTGATAGCCGATAGAAAAAGCTATATTTTTCTATTTTTATTTTTTTTTTTTACGATAATTGTTCCACTTTTAATAAGGGTTGAAAGTCACATAATTGATTCATATAGAATGGTGATAATAATGCTATTGTTTATATCTTTGAAAGTTTTCGATGTGTGATTATAAAATTATATATACTTCTTAAAAGTAGAATAATTATCGTAAGAAATCTACTTCCATTTTGGATGCCCAATGGCCTTTTTTTTTAGTAAATGTGTTTACGAACATCTGTACATACTGACGGACATCACAAGATTTGTTTTTTTTTTTTTTTTTTTTCAATCATTATTTTTTGATAAAAATGTCGTGAAATTGTATTCATTTTATTCATTAATAAATTATCATTTGAATGGTATGAATTCGAATCTTGTTGAGTATATTTGAACGAGTGTAAAATGTTTTCTGCATGAGGGAATCAGCTTGGACCGAGTAACCGTTAGCAGAACACATCTCATTGCTTCGCAAATGAATTGTGCTATTACTAATGGTCTGAGAAAATCGATTATGTAAATTTCAAATTTTATGAAATTTTATAAAGTAAAATGTGTCCTAATACACTAACGCAAAAAATTAAAGGAATAGAAAAATTTTATAAATTTTTTAGTAATTTTTGGAAGGCTGTAAGTTTGTAAAAGATAATCGTATCGAGATTTTTAAACAAGCATTTTATAGCTTGAAATCTTTAGTTTCGGTGCATTTTTATCAAAATTTTTTTGAAGGTCTGGTTATTACGCTAACATGAGAAATACCGCGAAACAACAAATTTCTAAATTTTTTTTTTTTTCCAAAAAGCCCACGGACTGTGGAAAAATTTTGTCAACTAAACCAATGCATAGGTCATTTGGCAAATTTAATCAGCTTCAATTTGGCTTCTTTTTTAACCTCGTAGGACAATCTGTCGCCGAGATATCAGCCTTCAGACAAAAAATAATCCTTTTGGCTTTGATCATCGATATTTCAGGTACCAATGATCGCACAGTAATTTTGAGGGCAGCGTTAAAAACTTGAATAAATTCTCTACAAGACCCGTTCATCATTTTTCGAAAAAAACCATTTTTCTTTATTTTTAACATCCTTCAGAAGTAAGTACAAAAAAATGACTTTTTTTGGTTTTTTAGTAAATCAACCGCTACTCTGCAAATATTGATTAAAAAAAAATTGTTGCCAGGGACTTTTCCAGCTTAATGTACCCCCAATAGCTCTATAAATTTTTAAATTGATCTATTGAGCCGTTTTTCAGGGGTGATCGATCAAAGTTTTGCTAAACAATTAAAGGAACAAGTTTTGTTCTTTTAATAGTGTAATCATAATCAAAATGAAAAAATAATTGTTTTTCTTTCATTTTTGCATTGGAAACTCAGTAAATGTGAGGGAAAGAGAAAAAAAAAACGACAAATTGCCAATAAATGTCAAAAAAAAAATTTTTGACCCCAAAAAACAAGTTTCAATTTTTTTGATTTTTTTGATTTTTCTTGACATTTTTCGGCAATTTTTCGTTTTTTTCTCTTTTCCTCTCATTTACTAAGTTACCGATGCAAAAATGAAAGAAAAGAAAAAAAAATTATTTTTTCATATTGATTATGACTACACTATTAAAGGAACAAAACTTGTTCCTTTAATTGTTTAGCAAAACTTTGATCGATCACTCCCGAAAAACGGCTCGATAGATCAATTTAAAAATTTATAGGGTTATTGGGAGTACATTAAGCTAAAAAAGTACCTAGCAACAATATTTTTTTTTGTCAATATTTGCAGAGTAGCGGTTGATTTACTAAAAAACCGAAAAAAGTTATTTTTTCGTACTTACTTCTAAAGGATGTTAAAAATAAAAAAAAATGGTTTTTTTCGAAAAATGATGAACAGGTCTTCTAGAGAATTTATTCAAGTTCTTAACGCCGCCTTCAAATTTACTGTGCGATCATTGGTACCTGAAATATCGATGATCAAAGCCAAAAGGATCATTTTTTGTCTGAAGGCTGATATCTCGGCGACACATTGTTCTACGAAGTGAAAAAAAAGCCAAATTGAAGCTGATTAAATTTGCCAAATGACCTATGCATTGGTTTAGTAGACAAAATTTTTCCACGGTCCGTGGGCTTTTTGGAAAAAAAAAAAAATTTAGAAATTTTTTGTCTCGCGGTATTTCTCATGTTAGCGTAATAACCAGACCTTTAAAAAAATGTTGATAAAAATGCACCGAAACTAGAGATTTCAAGCTCCAAAATGCTTTTTTTTAAAATCTCGATACGATTATTTTTCACAAAGTTACAGCCTTCCAAAATTTACTAAAAAATTTATGAAATTTTTCTGTTCCTTTAATTTTTTGCGTTAGTGTATAACAATACTATTTAAAATGATTAAAGTCAATTTGCAATGATTTAAAACAAGTTGAATCGACTAATATATAAGTATCCACTCCGCATGGATTAAATAACTTTTTGTGGAAGGAAAGTAATAATCAAATGCAAATTTATAGAATTTGTTGCGTAATTGAAACTATATTTAAATTCAAATATAATTTCACTTCCGGCAGATAGAGGCAGCACCTACTGGGGCCTAGACCATTAATTTAAACTTGGACATGCGCAGTGCATATACTCTTTCCTGCCTCGTGTCGAGAAGACGCCCGCCATTACCTTTTGCTGTATACATTTAACTAATAACACGTGTTATATTTAATCGTTTCATTTTGCGCTCATCTCTGGTAAATAATTAAAAATAAGAAGTTAATTAATCTATCTAATTATCGAGCTCCAGAATCATGTAATTATTTATATAATCTCGCTAACAGAACTCAAGAAATGAATTCGTTGAAAACTCACGGAATTCTAGTGATCAACGACCACGTTTCTGAAGAGGTTACTTCGACAGAAACCACTACAGGTGCATTATTATTTATTAATTAATCAATCCAAGTGATCATAAAAATAAAAGACTCTATATAATATTTAGTTAATTATCAACATGCTCAATATTTTAATAAAACGAAAAGTAAATTCTCGCTAGGTAGCCTTTGCAATCATGCTACTACGTATTAAGAAAATAAATTCGATTCAGTGCAATCTATTGTGAACTCATTCAAATCAATCAAATTAAGTGATCATAAATAATGTAAACTCATAAACCTCATTTATTTATGCATTGGTGCTATTAAAAATAGTAATTTAAGTGTTAAATAATTAACTTCGCTCGGTAACCTCTGAATTCCCGTTACTTATTCTCATACCATTTTTGCAGTTAACAGTTAACATTATAATTTAACAGTATTAATAAATTAAATCAACGATTTAATTGTGTAATCCAGTGATATTATGTGCTGTGGCAAATAAAAATATTGTTATATTTTTTAATATGCGTATTTTTCCAATATCCCAACCACCATCCAGTCCTGGTATGTATTTGTTGAATTATTATTGCCACAAAATTGTATATCAATTTATAATATTTCAGAAAATTTGTTGTCATTATTACTTACAGTGTAAGTCAACATTTTGTATAATTTTATAAGATTTCATGAAATGCTAACAATTTAAATCACGTATGAGAAGTAAGAATGATAGAAAATCGTATAAAATTTGATAAGGTCTTATACGTTCTTATAAAATTTTATTGAGTTTCATAAAGATTTATGCTATTATTGCGTCTAGTGTGAAGAAACATTTTATAATATCGTTAATTTTTATACAAGATTAAAATTTTTTAACTTTGGACAATTTTGTGCAATTTTATAACATTGTAAAAATTGCCATAGTTTTATATGATTTTGCTGTAAGACTGAGTAGAATTTCATAAAAACACTGTCCTCAAGATTTCCTTAAATTTCATAAAATATTTTCATATGATCAGACAAGACTGATATCCCGTGAAAAATTTGTCTGATCAGGCTTTAAATAACCTGATCCGGCCGTAATAAAAAATCTGATACATCCATATTTGGCCTGATATGATCTGATACGGCCATATATAATTTTTGATATGTTCTGATGTAGTCTGATATAAAATTTGGCCATATCCGGCCAAACCAAGCCGTATCAACTTGACATGTCCATATTACATTTGATGTGTTTTGATCTGGATATTATTATATATCATATTTTAATATGACTTAATATAACCTGATAAAGGTATACATTTTGATATGTTTATGAAAAAAAGTTTTGATCAGGATTGATATGCTCTGATATGGGCACATATACTAGTTTTTTGCGTGTTTTCCACACACGTTTATTTTGTAAAATAATTTAGATACGACCAAATAACGTAGCACTGTTCGGAAAAACCGATTTTATAATGATTCATAAAATCTAATAAAGTCTCTTGAATTTTCTAAATTACCGAATTTAAAATGTTATTAAGTATACGTACTTTATTAAAAATTTTTTCATTAAGCTAACGAGATCAATTTTTAAACAGCAACGGGAATTCCAACGTATTAATATTGAATTGAGATATAAATAACTGAGGTATTCAATTGAAAATTTTAAATTAAGTTTAAAAAATTTTAACTTCTCGTTTTTTTTTAATTTACCAAAATAAGAAGTTCTGGCTCCGTTATTAGTGGGTATACCGCTAATAGTCTCGCTACTCTCTAAACTCTATCATAATTGAACATAATACAAATAACAAAATTATTCATTTATCTGATGTCTTTAATTTTCTTAAGTTCAGCTTTATTCCAATAAATATTATCAACCTCACATTTTAAGTTTGTCATTCGGTGGAGTAGTTAATAGATCAGACATTAAATCTAAAAGACTCGACATCGAGCCTATGAGTCGGCTGGATTTTTTTTTTTTTTTTTTTTTTTTCATGACAATCATTGTGTGTACAGCTTTACAAAGTTATATACAATTCTATAAAATTATATATAAATTTTATTCCCGAGATAACAATTTTGATCTCCCTATATGTGTTCTGATATTTCCATATCAGAACATATCAAATCTGATCCGTACATAAATTGTCTGATACGGCCAATTTTCATATCAGGCCTGATATGCGCGGTTCATATCAGGCCATATCAGAAAATTTTTTCACGGGATAAACTCATACATCGTTATGTATAAGTCGGTATTTGGTTAAACCTGATCAGGCCTGATTGATATCGCATTCTAAGTTTTTATTTTGTCAACTATACACAGAAAAAAAGGATATCTTGGCACAAGAAATTTTTTCTTGCCGCAAGAATATTTTTTGCTATTTTGAATGAAAACGAAAATTTTCTTGGTTCAAGAACAAAATTTTCTTAAATTTAGTCATCTTGGCATAAGATTTATTTATTATTTAACCGATATAATATATGTTTCTTGAAGTAAGAAATATTTTCTTAAAGTGAGAAAAATAAATATTTTGCCCCGATACATAATCAATTGTCCGAAAACTAAAATATTCTTTTTTGAATAATAATTTATTTTGAATCGAGATGATTTGTGACTCGAGTCAAGAATTAAAAGTACTCGACTCAATGGTAAGAAATATCTTGGCTTAAGCATTTGTTGTGTTGCGGCAAGTAAGCGTAGACGTTTGAACCAACAGCAACTGCGCTCACGGCTCAACGCAAAAATTCTCTTGGGAAAGCTAACTGTACTATACTAAAGTGACGGTAGTGTAGACATACTCTACATTGTATAGTGTGCTTACTGGATATGGGTAAAGTGAACAAGCATTCAGGAAATGGTCGGGTAGCATAACTGGTAAAGTTCTCGCGTGATGCCGAATCGGTCTGGGTTCGATTCCTACCATGAGCAAATAATTTATTTTTCTCAATTTGTTCATAAGACATTTAATCGAGAGAATTTATTTCTTATCCCTCTCTACTGCTGTATTGTTACGTTCTAAATATACGCATACACTTTCCTGCTTGACAACATTTAATATTTATATTAGGTTAAATTCACTGAAAATATAGGTGTATCTATTTTTTTAAGTAGAGTCATTTATTTTCTTGAATCAAGACTACGTTTTTTTTTAAGTCAAGAAAAAAAATCATTAATGGGAGAATTTTATGTCTTTCGTTAAGTAAATATTTGCATGATTCAAGAAAAGTTATTTTATTAAGTTAAGATTATAATTTATTTAAATCAAAATTAAAATTTTCTCATTCCAATAGACCGTTGTCTTGAGTCGATAATGTAGTTTTCTCAAACTGAGAGTAAATGTTCTTCTGCCACGCAAAAAAAGTTGTTGGTTTGAGATGTTGATATATATTGTGACAATTTACTATACTCACCAACCAAGACAGAAAAGTATCTTGTTTTGATAGTTTTTTTTACTTGATTGGAAACAAAATAAATTTGACTTGAAATAAATATTTTTAAACCAAGATTATTTAACTTGAATTGAAATTTAATTATTCTTGATACAATATTTTTATAATATTAGTCGAAGAAAATGTTCTTGGATTAAAAAAACCCAATTACTCAGCCCAAGAATAAAAAAATGAAGGCAAAAATTATCTTGGGCCAAGTCAACCTTTTTTTCTGTGTAGATTATGATTAAATTCTCATTAGTAAAGGAATGGTTCAAAGGTTGTGCCATGAATAAAACAATATTGATCATCAAAAATAAATCAATTTAATTAAATTTAAATTTTATATTAATTAATCAATTGATTCTGGAATTACTCAAATCGTTTTTTTATATATAATTATAAATGAAGTTATATTCAATTTAACCTGATCGTGTTCGAGGAATAAATCATATTTGTAATTATGTACAAATTAGTATGAAATTATATTATATCAGTATAAATTACAATTCTAAAATATGGCTGATGAAAATCCATGTATTATAATCAATAGAGATGAAGTATAATCCTATTTATAGAAAATATTGGTTAATATATGATTCGATATCGATTCATATATGGATATATATGAATTTATAGATATAAAGGCTTTTATGTCTATGGAATGAGTTCAATGTTAATTCATCTACAAAAACAAATTCATCATTGGCTGTATTATTTACGTAGGATGTATCAATTGGATAATTTAAAGTAATTAATGCCATGGATTATTTATATTTATAGATGTACATCAGACTATCAGAGCAGACTAGAATATGTAATATTTAACGTTCCTCTCTATCTCACGCGTACCACGGCGGAGTGTAGTTGGCGCTCAATAGCCGTTATGGCTCTCCGTTGAGTGAAAAACCTGAAAATAAAATAATAAACACAAAATGTCCCACCTGGAGATGTCCCGAATCTCCCTGGACCCGCAGCTCTGCTCAGGCTGGGTTAGGAAAAACCTAGTTGGGCGCCAGTTCGTGTGTCCCACGAACAAAATTCAAAACCAAAGAAAAAATAAAACCAACGGAGAAAATGAAATGAAAATGAAAAATAATTACAGGATAGCAAGTTTCAGAATTAGGAATAGGATAGCAAGAAAAAGATAGCAAATAATTAAAATTATAAAATAATTACTACCGGGTTGCTGACCATTTGCATCTAATTTTAATTTAAATAATAATTATTTCACCAAGTTGTATCGCATAAATTAATAACAATATTAAATATACAAAAAAAAATAATACTGAATCACTTACAAAGAAAATAATAAAAGTATGCTTATACAAGCTTTATAAATTATACGGTGATATAAATACAAAAAAATATACGAAAATAAACGATAGATATTAGCCGCAAAATAATTTAGCGCATGGAAAATAATGAATAAATCACTCGCCTGTGATTCTCCAAATCAAGTTATAAATAAAGAATAATATATGACACTTTCACTCGCACGTGAAAATAAGCAAAATATTTATACTAGTTAATATCAATCTCAAAAATATTAATTTAAAAATATTATCTTAACAATTATAAATTAATATCACTCTCTGCACAATAATTCAGTAACTATAAAGTACTATATCACTCGCATGTGATCATCGCAATATCAAATAAATAAACTCGCAGAGTAATTGAAAATATTTCCAATAAAATATTTAATACATTCCACTGGTGAATTTTTTGCAGTATCCACCAACGAATATCCTCAAAAGAAATCAATCAGTAATTATTAATTATATAAACTTAATATTAATTATCAATAAAACCCCTCAATTATGGTATCAATCACGTGTGATACTTTGTTCACAATAATAATCAAGCAGAAAAATATTCCAATGCTACTAACTAAAAATTATTTACTAGTGACCAGGAAAATATTTCACCGATATATAGATGAATAATAAAGGCCCAATCGCATATATTTTATCGAAGCAAAAGTAATAGTTATTACATGATACTAAATATAAATAATACCCAGATATTTCTAAAATTAATATCTGGTATTAATACACAGTAATAAATATTATTACAAATTAAACATCCACTGGGCTCTATAATCATTCATTTCATCATATGCTTGTAATTTTTCTGTTTTATACTAGAGAATTTCTATATCTATATATACACGCGAGTGTAAATGGCCATTAACGCGGGAAAGCAAAGTTACACGCCAACAGATCAACTCAAAGGTACTTACAATCGTCGTTATAGTACAAAATGCGTACAGGCTCCATTGTACCAGCAAATCAACACAACAGCAGTTGATGCAAATATTAACAACTTAATTTGCACTTTAATTTACGCAATATTTTATATATACTAACAAAAAGCCAAATGGCGTATCAACTAAACTTTACAGGCTTTGAAACAGCAACACACCCTGCTCGTGTAATTGTTTATCCACGTCTGACCATGGCAGCACGTGATTCTCATGCCGGCACCTCGGCCGGCCATCTTGTATATCGGTATCTCACTCCAACCAATGGGAGAACTATCTCTGTCGCATGCTAATTTTGAATAATACCAACGACAAATTGCATGATGTCAACTGTGTAACTTCGAATGTTCCCGTCGTTAAATGCCCGCCTGCTTCTTGCAAAATCAATTAAAATGAATATAAAATACAAAATCAATCAATGATTTATGCATTAAACCTCTAAATTAATGTAAAATATAATAAATTTGTCGAGGACAACTGTTGCGTCGACGCGCGTGCGCCGATCAACTACAATAATTACAAGCACATGAATTAAATATATGATCATTTCCCCAGTATCCCAAAAATCCAATCATATGCATATCTTAATCAGCGAATTTTCCTGATTACTAGCCAATTTACAGCTAAGAAACAAATTCAGTAAAAATAATATATTAATTAAAACAATATTACACATGTCAACAGAATAATCATAATAATTATGGATAGAGAGACGTGTGAGCAGCGTGTGCTGCCATCTGTTGCTCACCGACCTGATGTGAGACTGCCGCGATATTTAAATATCGTGACAAATATTTTGAAAGTTTTGTTCTCATAAGGACGGTATCCCAAGTATTCCTCTCCGATGTCGATGACACTGAAATATGCTATTTTCCATCGAAATCTAGGGAACAAGTATTTTCTTTCAGCTGCGGAAAAACATATCTAGGGGGTGAAACCACCCCTCAGAGTAAAAGCTCCAAAGGGGTGTTTTTCAAGTTTCGCATACTCGCAGTTTGGATAATCGAACGGGACCACGACATCATTTTCCGGGTAATCAATAATGAAATGCGCTATTAGTGTAATAATAAAAAAATAAATAGAACAAAAGTTATAACGATTAAAATTCACAAAACTTTTATTTAAAAAAAAAGATACGTCTTTTTCGGTTTTTCCGAAAAATTAAGTTTAGGGGGAGAACAATCCCAAGTTTATCTACATTAGCCAAGAATAAAAATCAATGTTTTTATTAGCGTTGGTTTTAATCCATCGAGAATTATTTTTTTTACATTTGTAGCAGCGAGGACATAATAATATTATTATTTTCTGTATATTTTACTTACCTTTTTATTTTTAATTCTACAGGGAAGATATGCGACGTGGTCACCTCCAATTTCGCTGCCGCTGAAATATCTTATTCTACATAAAATTCAAAAAGACTAGAGTCATAAAAGAGTATAAAGATGAAGTAGATACGTAATTTGGTGTTAAATATATACACTTATCCAAAAAATTAAAGGAACATTAAAATTTTATGAAGTTTTTAGTGATTTTCGGAAGGCTGTATTTTCGTCGAAAATGATCGTATCAAAAACATAAGAAAGCACATTAAAGCTTGAAATCTCTAGTTTAAGGGGGGGGGGGTAAGGTATGAAATTTTTTCTTTGCATTTTTTATATTTTTTGAACTGAATGCATAATATCTCAAGAATATTGTGTTAAAATTCCAAGTCAATTGGAGTGAAATTGACGAAGTTATCAGTATTTTCATACCTGTCGGATTTTTATACCTGCCCAACCCGACTGTTTGTTAAGAGGCAGATGCTTCACTTTCTGTATAATACCTAATCTAACCTCCTAGTTTCACTTATTGAAAATCGACCTGGCATTGATGATTCAGTTTGAGGTAAGCCGATAAAATTCGCTCATAAATGTATGATAACAGAATTTTCAGTGTTCAAAACTTTGTAGCGTTTTTCCCACAACTCACGTTTTCGAAGTCAGTGCCTCTCATAACTTCAAAACTACTGCACTGATCTTTTTGAATTTTCGAGCACTATTTCTGTACATAATTTACGAGGTAACGCTAGAGAGATCTTTTTATATTGATAATTTTTATTTTTAATATCAAAATGAGCGAATTTTCTCTTGCGAAAAATCGAACTTTTCCCGTTGAGTGTTCCAAAAAAATGGAAAATTGAAATTCTGAAAAACCCTTCCAGCGTTACCTGAGGAAAACAATTATTTAATGAATAAACTTGATTTCATGACTTCGGATGATCTAGTACAAAGTTATGAGGAGCACCGCTATCCGACTTTGTTCCAAAACACGTCCGAGTAATTGCTACCATTGCCGTATTTTCTAATTCACTAACGCAAAAAATTAAGGGAACAAAAAAATTTTATAAATTTTTTAGTAATTTTTTGAAGGCTGTAACTTTGTGAAAAATGATCGTATCGAGATTTGAAAATAACCATTTTATAGCTTGAAATCTCTACTTTCACTGCATTTTTATCAAAATTTTCTAAAAGGTCTGGTTATTACGCTAACATGAGAAATACCGCGAGACAAAAAATTTCTAAAATTTTTTTTTTTTCCAAAAAGCCCACGGACCGTGGAAAAATTTTGTCAAGTAAACCAATGCATGAGTCATTTGGCAAATTTATTCAGATTCAATTCGGCTTCTTTTTTTGACCTCGTAGGACAATTTGTCGCAGAGATATCAGCGTTCAAACAAAAAATAATCCTTTTAGCTTTGACCATCGATATTTCGAGTACCAATAATTGCACAGTAAATTTGACAGTGGCGTTAAAACTTTGAATAAATTCTCTACAAGACCCGTTCAACATTTTTTAGAAAAAACAATTTTTTTTATTTTTACCATCCTTTAGAAGTAAGTACAAAAAAATGACTTTTTTTGGTTTTTTAGTAAATCAACCGCTACTCTGCAAATATCGATAGAAAAAATATTGTTGCCAGGGACTTATTTAGCTTAATGTACCCCCCTTAACCATATAAATTTTTTGATTGATCTATCGAGCCGTTTTTGGGGGTGATCGATCAAACTTTTGCTAAAAAATTAAAGGAACAAGTTTTCTTCCATTAATTGTGTAATCATAATCAAAATGAAAAAATTATTTTTTTTTTACTTTTCTTTCATTTTTACATTAGTAACTCAGTAAATGTGAGGGAATGAGAATAAAAACGAAAAATTTCCAAAAAATGTCAAAAAAAAATTTTGCTCCCCAAAAAACAAGTTTCAATTTTTTGATTTCTTTGATTTTTTTTGGAAACTTTTCGTTTTTTTTTCTCTTTCCCTCACATTTATTGAGTAACCAACGGAAACATGAAAGAAAAGTAAAAAAAAAAAATTATTTTTGCACTTTGATGATCATCACAGAATTAACGGAATACAACTTGTTCCTTTAATTGTTTAGCAAAACTTTGATCGATCATCCCTAAAAAACGGTTCGATAGATCAATTTGAAAATTGACAAGGTTATTGGAAATACATTACGCTAAAAAATTATCTGGCAATATTAGCCTTCTCATCGATCTTTACAGAGTAGCGGCTGATTTACTAAAAAACCAAAAGAAGTCATTATTTTTGTACTTACTTCTAATGGATGCTAAAAATAAAAGGAAATCGTTTTTTTCCTTTCAAAAACGATAAGAGGGTCTTGTAAAAAATCTATTTAAGTTTCTGACGCTGCCCTCAAATTTGCTGTGCAATCATTAGTACCTGAAATAGCGATGATCAAAGCTAAAAGGATGATTTTTCGTTTGAAGGCTGATATCTATGCGACAAATTGTCCTACGATGTCATAAAAAAGCTAAATTGAAGCTCAATAAATTTGCTAAACGACTTACGCATTGGTTTAGTTGAAAAAATTTTCCACGCTCCATGGGCTCTTCGGAAAAATGAAAAAAAATTTCGAAATTTTTTGTCTTGCGGTATGACTGGAACTAGAGATTGTAAGCTTTAAATGCTTTCTTTTCAATCTCGATGCGATTATTTTTCACAAAGTTACAGCCTTCCAAAACTTACTAAAAAATTTATAAAATTTTTCTGTTCCTTTAATTTTTTGCGTTAGTGTATTTATTCTTGACAATTTTTTTTAAATATTCTTCGATCGCCATACTTTAATGTACCATTGGTTTTAATGAAGAGATTTTAACTGTGTCGTTTCAAAAAATTCACAAAAAGATGTCTTTCTTTGTACGAATTAACCTTATCCTCCCCCCTCCCCTTATAGATATTTCAGCACAATAATTTTTTGAGACACGGTTTTTGCGGAATCGTAAGAAATAGCAGGAGACAATGTTATGGCGTAACATGCGAAAATACGAAAATAACGTATAATTAAATAAATAAAAATGAATTTCTTAAAAACATGAAAACATTAAATATGTCAAAGGCCAGATAAGTGGTCAGAACTTGTTGATGTAAACAAAAATACCATAAATTTCCATTTTTATTACTTATGAACAAAATAATGAACTAACTAATGAATTGAGCAATCAAATTAAAACATGATAAGTACCCTAATACTTGCAACCCAAACAGTACGACTTTCAAATGATGCCACGCGATGCTTCTCTGTTTTTGTATCTTATGGGGTTAATAGTCGACACCCCGATTACCTTTATATCTATGCGTTGTTGATTTACATTTAATTCACCTAGACCCTCTGCATTCTTCTTAGTATTTACTAATCCAAATAAATATGGAATTCTATTCATAATTTAAATAAATTACAAAACAGAACTGATAACTATTAACAAAAATAAGGTAATAAACTTTATAATCAATACCACTGACAGTAAACACAATCGTAAATAACGCCTAAGACGCAGTGGTAACTATTGCACCATAAGCTGAGAATCTTATTAGTAAATAAATATTAACAACTTGAAACGCAATATTCCAGCGTGCGGACAAGGGAATAAAAGATAAAAAAGAAAATAAATAATAATATTAACTAACTACACATCATCAGACAACTATGGCATGTCGTTGGGGAAAATATAATTATCATAATAATTTCTAACAGCCTACAAATAATAATTAGATTCACAGCTACCTGTATAACAACACTCATAACAAGCCGTGGATAAAATAAAATCGAATCAGAAGATTAAATGAAACCTACTATACCAACTAACTAAATATTAGAGATCGATTTAGGAATCTATCATTTCGTTACCCCTTATTCTTCCCTAATAATGACTTGCACCTTTAATAAATTGAATAATAATTAAAATAATCATTAAATAAATTCCTTTTAAGAACAATTTACCGGTATTTCATTATTAAGGAGATTAATAATAATTACCAATTATGGAATATTTAAGAATCAAAAACGGTTACAAATTCTAATCAGTAACTAGAGCCATCAATATTTAGAAAACATGTATTGTTAAACATTCGATTCTTAATTGTAATGGGTGAATTATAATTGATTATTTTGAAACCTCCTTCGATAACCTTGATCTAAATCTATAAATTCTTCAATCGCGTGATCATCTTTTACCATTATTATTGTTTTCGACTTTTGTCACTGTATTCTCACGAACACATATAAAAACAACGATGAAATATTGCTGAGATTTCTGTCACTGTATTGTCACTAACACATAGAAAGACAACGATAGAAATATTGCTGAGATTTCTGTCACTGTATTGTCACTAACACATATAAAAACAATTATAGGAATATTGCTGAGATTTCTGTCATTGTATTGTCACTAACACATATAAAAACAACGATAGAAATATTGTTGAGATTTCTGTCACTGCATTGTCACTAACACATATAAAAACAACGATCGAAATATTGTTAGTAGATTTCATAGAAATCTAACTATTGTATTTGTCCTCATGACGAAATTTTCGAAAAATTTTTCTATATCTCCACTCAGCTCAACGAGCTGAGTCAGAAAATACATTTGGTTCAAAAGTTTATATATGTATTTATATATATATATATATATATATATATATATATATATATATATATATATATATATATATATATATGTCGGAAGAACAGGAGGTATCGGGTCACTATTCAGAGTACCGGAATTATTTTGTCCTGACATTTTATTTAAAATATAAACAAATAATAATTACACAAAACAATGATATAATATTAAAGTATTGTTCACAAATAATAATAACTAGACAGTCAGTATAATAAAGATAATAATTCACAAATGTTGATACACACAGAACAGTTATTAGCACAATAGTTGTTGTACGTAAAATTGATTAAACTAAAATAATAACAATAAATGATATTATATCGTAATATACAATCACTCGATAATATTGTTAATAAAAAAACTATGATTCGATAATAAACGAGTACTACGGTGAACTCGGCTCGAGAACGAATCCACGGTCAACAGGATAACTTGTACTCGCACAACGAATGCTCGATCAGAACTAACTCAACTAGTACCAAAAACTCTGTACTCTTCGTTAAAAACCTTTTTGTTCAAAAAATTCAAAAGAGGACAACTGTCTTATATTATTTTACTATCTTGTCCTCTGTGTCTTACTATACTCATCCTGTGACCGTGGCTACGTTTGGTGAACAGATGTCACAGCGAGCCTAAGCCTCCCGCAATAAACATAATCTGCTTAAGTTGTAAATAACTAGAACTTAAATTTTATTATTTAATTGTTACTATAAAAACTAGTCTCGACTGTTGGGAATTTCCCGTCTCATTGGAAAGCCCCATTTTATTCTTTCATCTCCGACACGGCCATCCTGATGATCACGCGTCCTCGAGTGAATCTAAAACGTTTGTTTTAAAGCACACATAAATTCCTTGTATTTACTACTATTTACAATGTAACATAATTTCAAATTTTGTATTTCATTATCCAGTTCAGAAATCCAAAGTGATATTAAAAGCTTTCAGCAGTATTTCATTAACGTTATATTTAATTTTACTACATGATATCTTAAGTATGCCTTTCATAATTTCCTCCAGAAGCTGTTTCACCATGTTCGTATTTTCGTCCACCATAGATCCTCACATTCAATGACCCCTGCATGCCACGTGCAGTCCAATACTACCATAGTTGCCACAACTAGGTGCACTTTTGTCCAAGCCCCCGCCACACTATCAACTGCCACAGTATGATACGTGTAGTGCGACTTCCAGAAACTTGAGACCCCCGCCACTTCACCAGTTGCCCATCACGCCCTGTTCAAACCACTTCCGGTTTGCAGTTACGACTACACTCTGGTGCAAGTGGTGCGATCTTTACTGTCATTAGTGCTTGACCTTTCCCCTGGTGGCTCAAGACTCTGCCTCAGAGTCTCTTTCATCAACACTCCCATCTGAAACATCTAACTCGCTAGGAATATGACTTTTCGGCATTTTTCTTAAGTTCTCATGACTATATTTGTAAGTTCTGTTACAGCTTAAGGATTATAAAGTATACCGATCATTATCGAGAACTTCTGCTACCACGAATGGACCTCTGAACTTTGGATCAAGCTTAGTTTGATTTCTTTCTTCGTTCTTAATTAAAACAAAATCACCTAACTTGAATCTAATTATCTTTGCTTTATTCTTATCAAACCTAGACTTATCATATTTAGCATTCTTTTCTATATTTTCAATCGCATTTTGTCTTACGCTAGAGATATCGACTTCTTTTTCATTATTATCGACTACTAACCCAAACGGTCGCGCTACTCTACCAATTAACACTTCTAGTGAACTAGCTTTGGTGACACGATTGGTAGTGCAATTCATCGCTAACTGAACCTCATCTATTGCTGCTTGCCATGAGCGCCCGTTTGTTTCAACTGTAGTAAACATATTTTTAAGAGTACTCATTACTCGTTCAACCTGACCATTCGCCCTACTGGCCCCCGTTGCTATTAAATGTAATTTAATATTTTGAGATTTACAAAATTCTTGAAACTCTTTGCCTGTGAAACATCTACCTTGATCTGCTATTACACAAGTGGGTGGGCCAAACGAGGATACAGCGCGGTTTAAGGCTTTGATAGTGTTCGCCGTGTCTATTTTTCGAGTGTGATGTAATGAAACAAATTTAGTAAAGGCATCTATCATGACAATAACATATTCTTTCGAATCGCTTTTACCACTCAGTTTACCTGTTATGTCTATATGCACAGTATGCCAAGGTATGCTGGTCTTGGGTATGGGATGTAGCTCAACTTGAGTTTTACCTGAGCTTGACTTGGAAAGTTTGCAAGCAAAACAGTTGTCTACGAACTTACGAACATACTTTGTCATTCCCTCAAACCAATAATACTCACAAACCTTATCAAGTGTTTTCTCCCATCCCAAGTGCATAATTGACTCATGTACGTGACTAATCACTGACCACCTAAAAGCACGTGGTACGATTGGTAAGCAGAGTGTTTTACCACGCCTTTGAATTTTTCGATGAAGAACTCCACCACGCAATTCAAAGGTTTTAGAAAGGTCTTCAGCTAACTCGTCGTTTTCAAGTTTTGTTACTATTTCAGATATCTCAGAATCGCGTCTTTGTTCCACGAGAAGCCAATCATCAGAAATTTCTGCGATGTTAATACGTTTTTCATTAACTTTATTAAACTCCTCGTGCGATTTTACCGGAATAGGATTCCTCGAAAAGAAGTCTACGTGAGACATACGCTTGCCTTCTCTATAAACGAAATCAAATTCGAAAGTTTGTAAGAATGCCCACCAGCGATGGACTCTTGGGGTCAATTCGACTTTACTACGAGATGCTTTTAACGAGTTGCAATCAGTTATTACAGTGAATTGACGACCGTGTAGATAATGACGAAAAAATTTAACAGAACTAAATACCGCTAAGGTCTCTAGCTCGTATGAGTGATACTTCGACTCGGCCTTGCTAGTTGCTTTACTATAATACTCGACAACTCGATTTGAACCGTTTAATCGTTGCATAAGAATTGCACCATAACCATCGGAACTAGCATCCGTGTGTAACTCAATCGGAAGACTCGGATTAAATATCATAAGTACTGGTTCGTTTGTCAGTGTTGAGATTACTTTTTGTCGAATATTTTCATGTAAAGTCGTCCATTCAATAATTTTCTTATTACCTGACGTCCATTGGTATAAAGGTTTCAATATTTGAGAAAACTTAGGTATAAATTTACGGAAGTAAGACGAAAGGCCTATAAATTGTCTCAGCTAAGTGACACTTTGTGGTGCAGGTAGTTCTGTTAGCGCTGAAATTTTACGAGGGTTGGGTCGGACTTCACCGGCCTTAATCTCATACCCGAGATAATGAACAGAGGTCTTTAGAAATGAACATTTTGAAAAATTAAAAGAAAATCCAGCTTCAATAAGTATACTCGTCACTTCTCGTATTCTTTCTAATGCTTCTTCTATTGTAGACGCAATTATCATAATATCATCGAGATAAACTATAACATATGAATACGCGAGTTTTCCGAGAGCTCTCATGACAGCTCGTTGAAAAACAGATGGCGCATTTTTCAAACCAAAAGGCATTGTTAAGTATTCATATTGACCATCAGGGGTCACAAACGCGGTTCGTTCGATAGATTCGGGATGAACAGGGATTTGATAAAACCCACTTGCCATATCTAAACACGTGAAATAAATTGCACCGCTAAGTCGGGCAATTTGGTCAGCAATAAGAGGTAATGGGAATCTATCGGTAACAGTATTATCATTCAGTCCACGATAGTCAACACACAGACGATCTGAACCATCTTTCTGTTTAACTAGCAATATTGGGCTAGAAAAAGGAGAACAGCTCGGACGAATAACATTTGCTTCTAACAATTCATCTATTCTGTCCCTGACTACCTGCCTTTCTTCAGAGCTAAGCCGGTACGGTCGCCTTTGTACCGTAACATTAGGATCAATTAAACGTATTTCCAACTCTCCGGTATTAACACGAGTATTTGGAAAGCCTTGAATAAAAGATTCTTTAAACTCTTCTAAAGTAGATATAAGTTTTAATTTGTTATCACCGGTCACATCTGTATCTACATTATTGAAATCGAATTTATCATTTAACCCCGATTTATCATAAGAATAAATAGTTTTACTCTGAGAAATGGTAAAGTGATCTAAGGTTATATTAACTTCAAATCCTTGATTAAGAATTTCACGACCAATCATGACATCATTCTTTGAGTAATCATCTAAAACAACATGAAAAAGAATCTCTAACGTATGACCATCAATGCTTACAGTGGATAAAATTCGTACCGTACAATTTACACTAGCATTTCCCATGCCTCTTAAAATTATCAATTTATTTTCTCTTTTACCTGAGAATCTAGCAGCAATGCTCTCTTTAATTAATGAACATTCTGCCCCAGAGTCGAAACAAAATGAAAATGACTCACCAAGGTGTCTTAACGATCCTGATGGAGCTGCCACAGTGCAAACATCCACACGACGTTCATTGTTGTCGACATTCTTGTTTCCCATCGATGACGTGCATTTCGAAGCAATATGACCACTCACACCGCACTTGAAACACGTAACAGGCTTATAAGGTGTAGTAACCTTGCTCACGATCTGGTTGTTGGGGACTGACTCCTGTTTTCTAATGTCGGGCTTCGAACGACATTCTGATTTCTTGTGCCCCGATTTTCCACAATTATAACACTTAACTGGCGTTGACGACTTCAGTCGTTTCGAATCAGATGATTTCCAGTCTTCTTGCAATGGTGCCGATCTTTTTCTGGAGTACGAAAAAGCTTTTAACTCGTTTTGCAGCTGAGACTGAGTCTTTATGTCAGTCGTAAACGATAAGCGCTGAAGTCGGCTATCAAACTGTGAAGCATGAGCTAGCACAATCGACACAGCGACTTCTTCAATATTTGACTTTTTCCATTTCGATGTAAGTGACGACAAAAGACGATTTGAATAAGTAGCTAAACATTTACCATCTCTTGGGCGACTATTTTGAAGATTTATCAGTGTAGCTGCCGATGTTTCAACACCACCGAACCTCGTCAGGAAAAAATCTTTAAATTGAGTCCAAGTTATCCCCGGAAAACATACCTGGGATAACCATTGCGATGCAGGACCCTGAAGAGCTTCACTTAACGCAATAATGAGCACACTACCTTCCAGTGGACGTTCACTTAAACACATATCTGCTGTCACGCACCAAGCAACAGGATCTGCACTCGAATTCTCCGGGTTGAATTTTGGTAGGGAAATATTCTTACTAGTTGGCTGCGGCTTTGTCACGACTTTCATCAACTCGATAAGATTTCGATTTTGAGCTTCCAACAGAAGACTGAACTGCTCTGCAGAAATTCCTGTTGATGATCCAGATCCCACTTCTGATGTCGGAAGAACAGGAGGTTGTAACGGGTAAAACTGGGGTTTATTTTTAAGGTACAATTTACAGGTTAATAATTTGTTGATAAGATGAAAATGATGAACCCGATAGAACCAGAAAAGATACCTCAGAAATGAATTTATTTATTAGCCAGTATTATTTAATAAACAATACTTTAAATCAAATAGAATAAAACCAAATTTGAATTACAACACAAACTACCCCTTTTTGCTCGGTTTAGCTCGCCGGAATCCAGGGTTAAAAAAGGGGTCTTCCAATAACGACAGACAATATTAATAATAAATGACTTCAATTTTATTAAACAAAATCAATCACACTTTACATAGGCTTTGTTCTACTACCTTTTTTACAATAATTTAACTTAATAATTAGTCGCGGTTTTGATATTGCTTATTCATACAATTTACACGGTTCAATGCTATTCCCGGTTTGCACGGTTTACACGGTTTCCACGGTTTTCACGGTTTGCACGGTTTTATTGCTATTCAAGAAAATCTATTCACGGTTTGCACGGTTTACACGGTTTGCACGGTTTTATTGCTATTCAAGAAATTCTATTCACGGTTTACACGGTTTACACGGTTTACACGGTTTTATTGCTATTCAAGAAAATCTATTCACGGTTTGCACGGTTTACACGGTTTACACGGTTTACACGGTTTACACGGTCACGCAATATAACACACACATACATCAAAAGTTCGCGGTCTACAACGCGGTTCTACCCTCTCCTGGGTGCTTAAAGGGGTGTCTGGTCAACTCCCCCGTCAGCCCTGTACGAGTTCCCTTCCCCGAGGGTAAACGGATGGTCTCCGTCTAGCCCCCACCTAAACGGCTAGTTTCACCTACCACCCCTTGGCTGAAGGCCTCAGAGTGGGGACCCTTAAATCTCCCCGAGAATCAAAATTTCGCTTACCTTGGTCCGGTCGGACTCGGGATAGTCGAAGTTTCCAGATGTTGTCCAGGGAATGGTCTTCTCTAGAGAACGTCTCGGGAGACTAAGTTGCCAATACAGGCCCTCCCGAGCGCTCTTATTACCTGAGCCATCCGTCACACATACGGAAAGGGATACTTTCCGTCGCCCTCTAGCGTCGCTCGTGAAAATACGGCGATCGAGAAATTATTCTAAGTCCAACCCGAACAAAATCAATGGGAAATAAAAATTACAAAATAATATCTCACAAGATTGAATTTCTTCTAAGTTTTTGTGCAGCAATCTCAAAAGAAATGTCAAATATAACTTAAACGAAATATAAAAAAACGATTTAGAACGAAAAAGAATGTGTTTAAGCCTTTGAGTAAACATCTGATACGGCGAAATTAGCCGTGCGGCTTACACACTCGCGAGCGAATGGAAAGAGAATGAAAGAATACGCGATTAAAATACTAAGTTAAATTAAACTCTCTCACATTATTTTTTTACATATTCCGTCTTATTTGGTATTTCTTTCAATCTCTTGAATCTTTTAAACGATTCCTATCGAATTATTTTTCACATTTTATTTCTTTCCCTCTGACTTCCGTTGGCTCGGGACTTAGAATAATTTTCCACTCGGCGCGTCATTTTTACATTCACTCGTATAATTGTAATATCACACAAAAATTATTAATAATAATACACAGCCATAGTAAATAATAAATCAAATAGTTATAGTGATAGTTTTTAGTATATTCAATAGAAATTAAGAAAAATAGTTATTAATGAAAATAGTTATAATCACAAATAGTTGTAAGTAGATAGGTAGTATTTAAGTAAACTAAACATAACAATAGCACCATAGTTTTTAGGTTTAGTCGTAATTATAAATAATAATACTAGTTATAAGTCAAAATGGTAATACTCTAGTGAGTAAGTCATAGTAATAAGAAGTAGTATAAGTACAAAAATAGTTTATAAGCAATAGTCTTAAGTAAAACACACTAATAATAATAAAAAAAATAAATCACAGCAACAAACTGGTCCGTACTACTGGTCCGCATCACACCCCTCCCACTTCAGCAAAGAAAAGAGGATAGCCTGCTGTACTCTTTTCTTTCTGCTTTTATTCTTCCCGGCTTTGAAGTTTGGCTAGCAGGTCCCAGGCCGTCTTTCCCATGGACTCGATCTTCGGTGCTTGTGAGGATTTGCTCCTTGTTACCTTGAACAGGCTTAAGGCTCCATCATAAGCCGTGAATACGGTCTTCTTTGTCACCTTTTTGGGTTTCACCTCGGCTAGGGGCGTTAGTGATGCCAATAACCGCTCCAGAGGCGTTTGAGTTCTGGACGGGAACAAATCTCCCGGCTTGTCCGTAAAATGTGCCGGATATTCCGCCAATAGAGGCGCATCATCGTACTCCAGCCACCCAGCGCTGAGAGGGGTTTCCCACTGGGGACTGTTCTTCTTGAATGGGCCCGGGTTGGTGATAACTACCTCTATCGGCCGTTGACTGCTGGTGGTTGGTTTTGGTACCTGTTTACTCGACTGGGGACTGCGTGCGCGTGGGCCCGAGTTGGTAGCAAGTCCGTTCATTTGACTTTCAGGTGGAGTCGTACTCAGCTGGGGACCGGTTTCCTTGACTGGGCCCGGGTTGGTGACTACTCCTGCCCTTTCTTTTTCAGGTCTTGCTGCGGTCGGATCTTTGTTCCTGTTCACTGTCCTGGGGATTTTGATAGATTTTCCCAACTGGGGACAGCTTATCACGAGTGGGCCCGGGTTGGTGACATCTTGCTGCCCTTCCTTCCTTACCGGGGTCCTGGAATGAACTAACCGGGGCCGCGTAGCTAACCTCACCATCGCGGCGCTGGCTGGCCGGATGATGGGCCGTTTTAGGGGCCGATTGGTCGGTCTTTTGAATCCGGGTTTGGTTGGATCGTATGGCTCGACCTTTTTGACCAGACGTAGTCTGACCTCCTGGATTTCCCGTACGTGGACGCCGGGTGTTTTCCTGGTGTTGGTTGTCGGTTTTGCTGCGGTGGTCGGTGGGGGTGTGGTTGCCGTGTGGACTGGCGTCAGGATCAGCTGAGGTGTGTGCTGGACCATTTGTTCCAACAGGTCGATCTCCTCGTCCATCGTGAGCTGAGGTTCCATGGTTTTGATTTGTTTCTATATAACACAAAGTTACATGTTTTTCGCATTGTTTACAAGATTGCACACATCATTCATTTCATTCGTAATTCGGGTTCGCGGTTTTTGAGGTAGTAGAAAAAAAAGTGCTAAAGAAAAAGTTAGTGAATTTATTAGTATAAAGAAAATTTGGTTATATTCAAACCATAGATCATAGAAAAGCTAGTACAACCCCTGTTATGGGGGTGACCCCCTACTTTCAACTCGGATCCTCAACGATAGGAGCAAAAAGGGCCCTTTTGGCCATAGCCCGGGTTATACGTCGCGTTTCGAAGTTTTCAGGTTCAGGTTCATGCTTTTCAGGTTTATTTTCAGGTTCAGGTTCGGGATTTCCCAGGTCAGGATTGTCATGATACTGTTTCAGGTCTTTAATGTGCGCGGTGACGGTCTTTCCGTCCTTGGTGACTTCGTAAACCGAGGGTCCCACGATTTTCGTAATCGTGTAGCCCGTGGTAAATTTCTCGGCAAGTTTCGACGCGAAATTGTCGATTGCAGACGATAAATGGTGTTCTCGTTTGCAGACCAGCTCTCCGAGAGCTGGTTGCCAGGAACCTCGTTTTCTATTGTAATATCTAGCTTGTTGGCCGTATGCCTTGGCTAGATTCACGTTCACTAACTCGATAGTTTCCTCTAGGGTTTTTACTGAGCGCGGCACGTCGTATGGTTCGCGGTTTTCAGGTTCCCGTCGAGATTTCTCCGACACAGGAGGTTGAATTTCACGCCCGTAATTCAAATACGCAGGCGAGAACTCGGTTGTTTCATGTTTCGCGGTGTTGTACGCAAACATCAGTTCCGGTATGAGTTTGTCCCAAGTCTTCTGGTTTGCCCCAACGAATTGAGCGATCAGGGTTCCTATAACTCGGTTGGCACGTTCTACCGGATTACATTGCGGAGAGTATGGTGGCGTTCGTACGTGTTTGATGTGGTAGTCTTTGAGCATCGTGGTGAATTCCTTGCTGACGAAAGGGGTTCCGTTGTCGGTGATTACTGTTTCAACCCTTCCGAATCGTAGCACTACGTGTTCTTTGAATACTCGGGCGATAGCTGAGGCTTTTTGTTGTCGGAGTGGGTGGATCTCGATCCATTTGGTGAATTTATCTTGGAACACGACTAAATATGCCATTCCACTGGAAGATCGCGGTTTAGGCCCGATTATATCGGCTGACACGACAGCCCATGGACGAGTGGCTGGAATAGTGCCCATTGGGGCAGATGGGGGTTGTTGTGAGGGTTTATATGCCTGACATTTTATGCACCGTCGTACATAATCGGTAATTTCTGCTCTCATTCTCGGCCAGTAGTAATAGCGCGAGATTCTGGCGATGGTTTTCGCGATTCCCCCGTGTCCTGCCGCAGGAACGTCGTGATTTTCCCTTATGATTCGTCTCACCCCTGCTGCTGGGATGCACAGTTTCCAGGTGTCGCCTCGGTCAGTATAATCTAGGCTATGATACGCGTGTCGATACAATAACCCGTTTTCTAGGCAGTACTCGGGGTATTTTTGTGGATCATTTTCAACCCCTCTTTTTATTCGTTCATACCAGGTATCGCCTAGATCTAATGACTCTACTACGAGCTGTGTGGTAGAGTCATCGATGTCATTACTGGGACTCGGTTGACTACGTGATAACGCGTCGGCCACTTTGTTCCATTTGCCTTTTCTGTAGACGACGTCGAAGTCATATTGTTGTAGGAATAGATTCCATCTGGCAACTCGACCACTCGGACTTTCCATTGTTCGCAGCCATTTCAATGACTGGTGATCCGTGATGACTGTGAACGCATACCCTTCGAGGTATGGTCTCATCTTTTGGATCGCCCAGACCACTGCGAGACACTCCTTTTCGGTCACCGTGTAGTTCTTCTCGGCTTTGTTCAACGACCGGCTCGCGTAGGCTATTACTTTCTCGTTACCATCCTGTTCTTGTGTCAGGACGGCACCTATTCCTACGTCACTAGCGTCGGTTTGAACGGAAAAACGTTTCGAGAAGTCCGGGGGGACCAATAAAGGGTCTGATTTCAAATGGTTTTTCAAAGTTTCGAACGCGGTTTGTTCCGGGGTTTCCCATCTCCAACGTTTCTTCTTTTGAAGCAGGGAAGTTAGTGGTTTGGTCAAGTCTGCACAGTTGGGAATAAATCGTCTGTACCAAGATATCATTCCCAAAAACCGGCGTAGTTCTTTGGTCGTACGCGGTGGGGCAATCTCCGTGATTGCTTTGACTTTCTCAGGATCTGTCCGGATCCCTTGTTCGTCAATCACATGGCCCAAATACACGGTACTTCGTTTTAAGAAGTGGGATTTCTCGGGGTTCAATTTCAGGTTCGCGGCGCGGAGTCGTGACATGACTTTCCTCAGGATTTCCATGTGCTCGGCAAGAGTTTGGCTGACGATTATTATATCGTCCAGGTACACTACCACATGGTCTTCAACATCTGCGCCTAGGACTTCATACATTACTCGCTGGAACGTTGCAGGAGCAGAATGTAGTCCGAAAGGCATTACCCGGAATTGAAACAGACCACGTCCGGGTATCGTGAAAGCAGTAATCGGTTTGCTTTCGTTCTCCAGTGGTATCTGCCAGTATCCGCTTTTCAAGTCGATGGTACTGATAAATTTTGCTTTTCTTAGTTTATCCAGAGATGCATTCACGTGGGGTATTGGGAATGCGTCTTTTTCGGAGACATCGTTTACTTTGCGGAAGTCAACGCAAAAACGGTATTTCCGGTCCTTTTTACGCACTAACACGACCGGGGAATTCCAAGGGCTGTTTGATGGTTCGATGATTCCCTCTTTCAGCATCTTGTCAACTTCCTCATTCATGATCTGTTGCATTTTGGGATTCTTCGGGAAGTAACGCGTTTTTACCGGTTCAGTTCCCGGTTTAATCTTGATTTTGTGCGTCGCACACCTGGTTGGACCTGCTATCGTTTCGTCTAACTTGAGCCAGGTCTTTATTTCTCGTCGAGCAGCCTCCAAATCGTGCTCGATGTCGAGGGTATGACAGTCAAAAATCTCCGGCTGGCGTATCAATTGATAACCCATTCGTGACAGATTGTCTATGCCCAAAAGCATGTCGTTGGTGTACACAGTAATGATATGAAACGGTAAGTTGTATTCTCGGTTGTTATTCGTTACGTTAATCCACGCGGTACCGGTTGTTCGCACGATATGGTTACCCATCGTCGATCCTTGTACTGGTGTTGGATCAAAACGGGTATATAGTTTATATTTTTGGATGAATCGCCACGTGTGTTCGGCAATTATCGACGCGGTTGCCCCGGTATCCATCAATGCATGGATTTTAACGTTTCCAAGATAGATCTCGGCAAAAGGACGCTTATCGTGGGGTTTCACGGCTGTTGGCTGGAACTGCCCGGTTTTGACTGGAACACTGTTGTCTGGTTGGCTGTTTGGCGGGTTGTTGGCGTTGTTCCTGGATTGACTGCTCCCTGGGGGTTCACGGACCGGTTTTGGGAGCATGTTCCGGTCCTCTGTTCGTTTCCCTGACGTGGACACGGGCAATCTCGAGAAAACGTGCCCATTTTCCCGCATCGCATGCAGAACTTCACCCACCGATTCGTACATTCAGGCTTAGTATGTCCCCGTTGTCGACATCTCCAACAACACTCTCGCCAGTTGTATTCAAAAATCTCCAGGGGTGCTGGTTCCACGGGTTTGGCAGGTCTTCGGGGTGGTTGTTTGGCTTCCTTGGTCAGTGGCGCCTTTTCCTGAGCGACGAGCTGCTCGTATTCACCCGCGAGTCGTAACAATTCCGGCACAGTAGTAAATTCCGTCCGTTTAATGTATCGACGATATTCCGGCCTCAAGTTTTGGTACAGTCGGGTAAGACGGGCCGTAATTGACATCTGACCGTGTCTCCGCATCAGCGTTTGCAGTCTGGTTGCATATTCTGCTGCAGTCTCGGTTGCTTTCTGTACGCGGTTCCGAATCTGTTCTTCCAGCTCCAGTTCGAGGCCTGGAGGCAGATAAAAGGCTTTCAAGTCCGATACGAAGTCTTCCCAAGAAGCCCAGTCTCTCTTATTGTTTCGGTACCAGAGGAGAGCTTTTTCGCGAAGCAAAATTGGGATGCATGGCACTAGGTGGTCCATCTCATACCCATAGCTTTCCGCTAGCTCTTCCAGCCGTTCCAGGAATTCCTGGACGTCGCGTTCCCCGTTGAATACGACGCCCCATTTCCGGACCAAGTCCCTCTTTCGAAGCTCGACTGAGTCATCTACCAATAGTGACTGTCGAACGCGACTTGGTACCGGGGTACCATGTCTTGAGGACGTCGTTCTGGGCTGGGGATTCTCCTCGGGCTCATGTCTTGACCGTCGATTTCTATCGTCGTTTCGCGTTCGTCTCTCATTCTCTTCGCGTAGGATCTGGGCTCGGATTTCCTGCCGTAACCGTTCTCGCAATTCATGCTCATTCTCCTCTCTCACTCGTTCATTCTCGCGTCTCATTCGATTCTCTCTCGCTTCCCGACCCTCTTCACGTGCCCGTTGTTCCTCTCTCTCACGCAAAAGTCGCGCCCGTATTTCCCGTCGCAATTGCTCTCGTCGTTCTTGATTCGTTCGTTCCGCGGCTGCGCGAGCTTCTCTCTCGGCTTGTTCCCTTGCTTCACGGGCTCGGCGTTCTCGTTCCTCGCGTTCCTCATTCTCAATTCTCTCTCGCTCTTCGCGTTCAATCTGCTCTTGTTCTGCTCGCTCTCGTTCCTCACGTTCTCGTTCCTCACGTTCCCGTTCCTCTCGTTCTCGTTCTTCCTGTTCTATCTCCTCTTGTTCCCCTTCCTCAATTCGTTCACGTTCTTCCTTTTCGATTCTTTCGCGTTCTTCTCTCTCTATCTCCGCACGCATTCGTTCTTCGCGGGCTTTACGTTGATCGATCCTTCTTGCCTCAGGTGACTGGTCTCTGTTATCCTGGTCGTCGTCTGACTGATGCTCGTCCTCGATCGAGGGGTCTGGGTTGTCGAGATTGTCCAACTCGGCCTCGGATCGATCGAGATCAAGTAGAAGTTGATCGTATCGGCCGGCACGACCCGCATTAGCTGCGCGCGTTTTGTTTAACTCGGTACGCAATAGGAATCTTAGCTCGGCTAGTGTCGCCCTCGGTTCGGGGTTTACGCGGTATTTTTGGAGTTCTTTTATCACGTCCTCTTTACGGAGAGACCATACCCACGTTTGGGTTCCCGTTGCCGGTTTTTTAAGCATTATGAATCACAAAAAGAAAAATTAAACACGGTTTAAATTTTACCCGATACCTCGGAAATCACACACACACGTCCCTGTTCGAGCGCCAAAATTTGTAACGGGTAAAACTGGGGTTTATTTTTAAGGTACAATTTACAGGTTAATAATTTGTTGATAAGATGAAAATGATGAACCCGATAGAACCAGAAAAGATACCTCAGAAATGAATTTATTTATTAGCCAGTATTATTTAATAAACAATACTTTAAATCAAATAGAATAAAACCAAATTTGAATTACAACACAAACTACCCCTTTTTGCTCGGTTTAGCTCGCCGGAATCCAGGGTTAAAAAAGGGGTCTTCCAATAACGACAGACAATATTAATAATAAATGACTTCAATTTTATTAAACAAAATCAATCACACTTTACATAGGCTTTGTTCTACTACCTTTTTTACAATAATTTAACTTAATAATTAGTCGCGGTTTTGATATTGCTTATTCATACAATTTACACGGTTCAATGCTATTCCCGGTTTGCACGGTTTACACGGTTTCCACGGTTTTCACGGTTTGCACGGTTTTATTGCTATTCAAGAAAATCTATTCACGGTTTGCACGGTTTACACGGTTTGCACGGTTTTATTGCTATTCAAGAAATTCTATTCACGGTTTACACGGTTTACACGGTTTACACGGTTTTATTGCTATTCAAGAAAATCTATTCACGGTTTGCACGGTTTACACGGTTTACACGGTTTACACGGTTTACACGGTCACGCAATATAACACACACATACATCAAAAGTTCGCGGTCTACAACGCGGTTCTACCCTCTCCTGGGTGCTTAAAGGGGTGTCTGGTCAACTCCCCCGTCAGCCCTGTACGAGTTCCCTTCCCCGAGGGTAAACGGATGGTCTCCGTCTAGCCCCCACCTAAACGGCTAGTTTCACCTACCACCCCTTGGCTGAAGGCCTCAGAGTGGGGACCCTTAAATCTCCCCGAGAATCAAAATTTCGCTTACCTTGGTCCGGTCGGACTCGGGATAGTCGAAGTTTCCAGATGTTGTCCAGGGAATGGTCTTCTCTAGAGAACGTCTCGGGAGACTAAGTTGCCAATACAGGCCCTCCCGAGCGCTCTTATTACCTGAGCCATCCGTCACACATACGGAAAGGGATACTTTCCGTCGCCCTCTAGCGTCGCTCGTGAAAATACGGCGATCGAGAAATTATTCTAAGTCCAACCCGAACAAAATCAATGGGAAATAAAAATTACAAAATAATATCTCACAAGATTGAATTTCTTCTAAGTTTTTGTGCAGCAATCTCAAAAGAAATGTCAAATATAACTTAAACGAAATATAAAAAAACGATTTAGAACGAAAAAGAATGTGTTTAAGCCTTTGAGTAAACATCTGATACGGCGAAATTAGCCGTGCGGCTTACACACTCGCGAGCGAATGGAAAGAGAATGAAAGAATACGCGATTAAAATACTAAGTTAAATTAAACTCTCTCACATTATTTTTTTACATATTCCGTCTTATTTGGTATTTCTTTCAATCTCTTGAATCTTTTAAACGATTCCTATCGAATTATTTTTCACATTTTATTTCTTTCCCTCTGACTTCCGTTGGCTCGGGACTTAGAATAATTTTCCACTCGGCGCGTCATTTTTACATTCACTCGTATAATTGTAATATCACACAAAAATTATTAATAATAATACACAGCCATAGTAAATAATAAATCAAATAGTTATAGTGATAGTTTTTAGTATATTCAATAGAAATTAAGAAAAATAGTTATTAATGAAAATAGTTATAATCACAAATAGTTGTAAGTAGATAGGTAGTATTTAAGTAAACTAAACATAACAATAGCACCATAGTTTTTAGGTTTAGTCGTAATTATAAATAATAATACTAGTTATAAGTCAAAATGGTAATACTCTAGTGAGTAAGTCATAGTAATAAGAAGTAGTATAAGTACAAAAATAGTTTATAAGCAATAGTCTTAAGTAAAACACACTAATAATAATAAAAAAAATAAATCACAGCAACAAACTGGTCCGTACTACTGGTCCGCATCACAAGGTATAGGGTCACTATTCAGAGTACCGGAATTATTTTGTCCTGACATTTTATTTAAAATATAAACAAATAATAATTACACAAAACAATGATATAATATTAAAGTATTGTTCACAAATAATAATAACTAGACAGTCAGTATAATAAAGATAATAATTCACAAATGTTGATACACACAGACCAGTTATTAGTACAATAGTTGTTATACGTAAAATTGATTAAACTAAAATAATAACAATAAATGATATTATATCGTAATATACAATCACTCGATAATATTGTTAATAAAAAAACTATGATTTGATAATATACGAGTACTACGGTAAACTCGGCTCGAGAACGAATCCACGGTCAACAGGATAACTTGTACTCGCACAACGAATGCTCGATCAGAACTAACTCAACTAGTACCAAAAACTCTGTACTCTTCGTTAAAAACCTTTTTGTTCAAAAAATTCAAAAGAGGACAACTGTCTTATATTATTTTACTATCTTGTCCTCTGTGTCTTACTATACCCATCCTGTGACCGTGGCTACGTTTGGTGAACAGATGTCACAGCGAGCCTAAGCCTCCCGCAATAAACATAATCTGCTTAAGTTGTAAATAACTAGAACTTAAATTTTATTATTTAATTGTTACTATAAAAACTAGTCTCGACTGTTGGGAATTTCCCGTCTCATTGGAAAGCCCCATTTTATTCTTTCATCTCCGATATATATATATATATATATATATATATATATATATATATATATATATGTGTAGCGGAGGTTTTGACGACATTTTTTGGCTTTATATGGCAGGTTTGACGACATTAGGCAGGTTTGACGACAGTCGTCAAAGACAACGGCGTGTAGCGGAGGTTTTAACGACACCTCAAAACTACCATTTAGAGCAAACGGCAGGTTTGAAGGCCGTATATAATTTTATACGTATGAAAAATGTACTGTATATGGCAGGTTTAACGACATTTAGCAGGTTTGACGACAGTTGTCAAAGATAATGGCGTGTACTGGAGGTTTTGACGACACCTCGAAAACACCATTTACCGCTATTCCAGGTTTGAAGGTTGTATATAATTCTAAACGTATAAAAAATGCATCGTATATGGCAGATTTAACGACATTTGGCAGGTTTGACGACAGTCGTTGAAGATAACGGCGTGTAGCGGAGGTTTTAACGACACCTAAAAAATACCTTTTACAGCAAATTGCAGGTTTGAAGGCTGTATATAATTTTTAATACATGAAAAACGAATTGTATATGACAGTTTTAACGACAGTCGTCAAAATGAATGGCAAAACTAGATGTCCGGACGGCATCTCGAACTGTCGTTTGGAAGAAATGACGGGTTTGAGGGTTGTATATTCTTCAGCACATATTTAAAAAATTCTGTGGAGCGATTGGACCTGCGGGCCAGCCCTAAATTGTCCCATTATTTTCAAGTTCACGGAGTTTAACAACCGCCTGAATGCAACTGTTTTTTAATAAGTTTTTCGAGCTTACACGAATTACTTTTTTTGTTAAAATTAGAAAATTGAAAAACTAAAAGTAATTAATGAAATAAGATTTTTTAAATTCTTATTCACGATTTTTTTTAAGAAAATGAATTCGTTCAGGCAGAAATTGAGAGAAATGATCAAAGTATGGATTTCAATGTGTTTTCATTTTGATCACAACGTTAATATATAAAATACCTGAGAAAAATGTTGAAAGCAGTATTTTTTCAATTTTTTCGTTGATGGTATTATGCCCTGGCGGATCCGATTCCACTGAATCCCCTAAAATTCCACCGTGAAAATGGGAAAAAATTCCACAACATACACTTAAATTACACCGTACTCCTCCGGGTTACACGATTTGTACCTGCTATTCCCACCGGAGTTTCAATAGAAGAAGGAGTACACTAAAACTACACTTATTTTACACCACGGCTGATTCAGTGGAAATTCAAATTGTACGCTTAAATTACATCGTATTACACGATTTTTACCACCTATTCCCACTGGAGCTTCAACAGAGAAAAAAATTACACTAAAACTACACTTATTTTACACCACGACTGAATCAGTCGAAATTTAAATTGTACGCTCAAATTACATTCTAAACAATGTATTAAATAAATTGTAAATTATTGTTCATATAGTAGAGACTCTATATTTCTCATCAAAATGAACTTTTTAAGTCCAAGTTTGATTTCTAAGAAAAATTATTTATGGAAACATTGATAAAAATATTTTTGTCATAATGTGATATAGAATGTACAATATTACCATTAAAAAAGGTACTTTTTACTCTGCTAAATAACGAAGGAGTACCCGGGCCAGAATAGTCTCAAGTTTGGAATTTAACACTTCTGAAATAAGTTTCTTACCAGGGACACTACAACTGCTCGGCGCGATCTCGTGGCGAGCAACGAACTACTTCCGCTGCTGCTTCTAGCACCGGTGACTTCCCTTTCCTACATATATACGAGGGTGTTTAGAAAAAAAAAAAAAAAAAATTTTTTTTTTTTTTTGTCATCCAAACATTAAAAGTATAGCTAAAAATGAAAATTTTGGTACCAATACGAGCTCTCAATGATGATATTAAGGTTTGCCTCAATCCATTTTTCTATTTTCCATTTAAACATTACAGGAAAAAAATTTTTTTTTTTTTAATTCTCTAGCTCACAAACCAATCAACAGATTCTTATGCACTATGAATGTTTTTGTAGAAAATTGAGCGCTCGACAAAAAAAGTCTCTTATCATTTTTTGATGAACTCTACTGTTCAAAAGTTATTTAAACTTCAAGTCAAGTGTACAGTAAATTTTGAGATCTTTTTACTTTACTGGCGAAAGTATCAATCTTATCAAAAAATGTTATGAAAACTTTTTTGTAGATAATTTTATTTCTTACAAATTATTACAAATAAAGTTTTCCAGAATTCCGCATTGTTAACCTGTTATTTTCATTTCAGTGTCAAGCTCTTCAAATCAATCAGAAATCTATTTTTTTAAGAGCTTAACATTGAAATGAAAATAACTTATGAACAATGCGGAATTTTGAAAAACTTTATTAGTAATAATTTTTAAAAAATAAAATTATCTACAAAAAAGTTCTCGGGACATTTTTTGATAAAACTGATATTTTCGCCGGAAAAGTAAAAAAAATCTCAAAATTTACTATAAACGACTTAAAGCTTAAATAACTTTTGAAAAGTAGGATTGATCAAAAAATGATAAGAGCCTATATTTTTTTTAAAAATATTGATATTGCATGAAAATCTGTTGATTAGTTTATGGGCTAGAAAATTAAAAAAAAAAAAATTTTTTTTCTGGTGATATTTCAAAGGAAAATAGAAAAATGGATTGAGGCAAACCTTAATATCATTATTAAGAGCTCGGATTGGTACAAGAATTTTCGTTTTTAGTTATACTTTCAATTTTTGGATGCCGTAAAAAAAAAGTGTTTATTTTCTTAAACACCCTAATACATACATATATGTTTTTACTCCCAAGTTATTTTTCTCTTAGTGTAAGCATTTTTTTTTCTTTGTTAAAGCATACAAAAATTTTTGCGTTGAAAAAATAGTACTTATTTCGAAAAAACTGATTGTCTTCAAACCAAAAAAGGTTATATTGTTTTAAAAAACTAACACATCATTCTTAAAAAAAATATTTCTCATATTTCTGAAAGTTGATTAAATTTCAGTAAATAACATCTTTTTGATGTAATATATCTCAAGAAAAATGACATTTCACATCATTGGTGGATACAAAGGCAGAAAATTTTTTTTTTTGTGTGGCAGAGAGGTCTCCCTCCAAAAAATGAAATTTTTTTTATTGTTTCATGTTTAAATTGTTTTTATCATTAAGAATGTATTTCTTTCTCTCGACAACTATTTACGGTTTTAAAATATTCAAATAAAATTTATTTAGGTGTAATAAATCGTTCTCCCTCGATTAACTTAATTACTAATTGTTATTTAATATAACAAAAAATAATTCTATATTTCTTATTTGTCATTATTTTGAACCCAAAAAACATATTTTTTGACTTTTTTGATTACAGATTATTTTGCATTATTTAAAAAATTTTATCAATTAAACAATAAAATATTATTTGTAAATATTTAAGTAGCCAAATTTGCCCCGGATATAGAAAATCAAACGAATAATGTAAAGATATATTATTTTTTTTTTAATTTGACAATAAAAATATGGAAGAATCATTTTTTCATAATTGTCGGCTGGTCCATTTTTCCCCAGGTGTTACGGTAGGGCTAAAAATGTGGGAATTTATTAAATTTTTTTTAATTTGATGTGAAAATTTGAAAAAATCATTTTTTCATGATTTTCGGCTGGTACATTTTGTCCCAGATGTGATGCATAAGCGTAAAAATATGCAAATATATCGGATCTATAGTAATTAGACGAAAAAAAAAAAATTTTTTTTTGTTTTATAAAACTTAGGGGGTACCGCGCTTTCCATGCCCTACCAAAAAAAAACCTAAACAAAATAGAATAAAATAAAAATTATTAATAAAATATTTTAAATGAATATTTCGATAAATATTTAAATATAATATGAATATTTCAATATTTTATAAATATTTCAATAAATATGTTAGTAAAAAAAAAACTTAAACAAAATAAAATAAAAATTTTCAATGAAATATTTTTAATGAATATTTCAATATTTTATGAAAATTCAAATATTTGATAAATATTTCAATAAATACGTTAGTAAAAAAAAAACCTAACCAAATTAAAATAAAATAAAAATTTTTAATAAAATTAATTAATAAATATACAAGAAATATTTGAATATTATATGAATATTTCGATATTTTATAAATATTCGAATATTTAATAAATATTTCAATAAATACGTTAGTAAAAAAAAAAAACCTAACCAAATTAAAATAAAATGAAAACTTTTAATGAAATATTTTTAATGAATAAGGTAAAAGCCCCCATTATTGACACTATAAGAATGTCTGTGATTGTTTGAATTTTTTTATCGTATTTAAAATTAATATAATCAACTTTTTTTGCATTGGACGTTTTAATTGGTGTCTCTACTTGTATATTTAAATAAATTTATTTAAATAGCAATGAATCAAATAAAAAATATATTAATTAAAAATCAACGAGTCGAGTGCAGGTATTATTGACGGGGTAAAATCGTGTCAGAGCCAACTATTGACATACCATGGACCCCATTATTGACAGGTCTAATGCGCATGCGCGGCAGTTTATAAAAAATGATTAAAGACCACCGTCAATTAGGTTCAAATTAATAATAAATATTTTAATTCAAAACGACAAAATACGATAATTACAATTAAAAATTCATCTAGGACACACTTTTATTTTTTATAAATTCGACGACACTATTCTTGATTCGACAATTTTTTATTCAATGTTTTATTTATTATGAAATTACTAGACAGAGTGTTAACATAAATTTATCGATATGTATGTTAAGGAGGTTAAATTACTTGAGTTTATGGCCTGTCGCTAGTTGACACACGTGAATTTTTATGTACCGACTATTGACGCCCGCTATTTTTAAATGATGATTAAGATTTATCAATCTTAATCAATGATTCTGGGGTTGTTTAGACTATAAATAACCTGAAACAATTTTTAATAATACACTTACATTAGAACTATGTAGGGGAATTCGTTTCTAAAAATACGATCTCTCTAAACGAAATTGTTAAGAAATTTCAAACATTCTAGCGAAGGTGGTCTAGTCGGGAAAATAAATTTTTTTTACAGCGAATAGTTTGTACCCAGAAATAAAATTGAACTATTTTTCCATTTCAAAATATCAAAAAATTGATAAGAAGTTTTGAGCAATGTGATTATTCATACAGTTAATTAAAAAATTAATAAATTAAAACAATATGTCAATAGTAGGGGTCCTGTCAATAATGGGGGCTTTTACCTTATTTAAATATTTTATAAATATTTAAATATCTTATAAATATCTAAATACTTTTTAAATATTTAAATATCATATAAATATTCAAATATTTAATAAATATTACAATAAATATGTAAGTAACAAGGAAATTAACCAAAATACAATAAAAAAAATTTTAATAAAATATTTTTAATGAATATTGCAATATTATACGATATTCCATTATCATATAAATATCTAAATATTTTATAAATATTTAAATACTTGATAAATATTTGAATAAATATGTTATTGAAAAAAAATCTAACCAAAATAAAATAAAATAAAAATTTTTAATAAAATAATTTAAATTAATATTTCACAAATTATTTAAATATTGTGTGAATATTTCAATATTTTATGAATATTTGTATATTTCATTAATATTTCAATAAATATGTTAGTAAAAAAAAACCTAACCAAATTAAAATAAAATAAAAATTTTTAATAAAATTAATTAATAAATATTTAAATATTTCATGAATATTTCGATATTTTGTGAATATTTCGATAATTTATAAATAGTCAAATATTTTATAAATATTCATATATTTTATAAAGATTCGAATATCTTATAAATATCTAAAGGTTTTAGAAATATTTAAATATCTTATAAATATTTAAATATTTGAAAAATATTTCAAAAAATATGTTAGCAACGAAAAAATTAACCAAAATACAATAAAAAATTTTAATAAAATATTTTCAATGAATATTTTATCAAATATTTAAATATTACATGAATATTCCATTGTTTTATAAATATCCAAATATTTCATAAATATTCAAATATTTGATTAATATTTGAATAAATATGTTACTGAAAAAAAACAAACCAAAATAAAATAAAATAAAAATTTTTAATAAAATACTTTAAATTAATATTTCAAAAATTATTTAAATATTGTATGAATATTTCAATATTTTATGAATATTTAGATATTTTATTAATATTTCAATAAATATGTTAGTAAAAAAAAAACCTAACCAAATTTAAATAAAATAAAAATTTTTAATAAAATTAATTAATAAATATTTCAATAAATATTTAAATATTTTATGAATATTTCAATATTTTGTGAATATTTCGATATTTTATAAATATTGAAATATTTTATAAATATTTAAATACTTAATAAATATTTCAATAAATATGTTATTAAAAAAATAAAGAACCTAAATAAAACAAAACAAAAATTTTTTATAAAATATTTTTGATGGATATATCAATATTCCATAAATATTCCAATGTTTTATAAACATATTAATATCTTGTAAATATCTAAAGATTCTCTAAATATTAAAATGTCTTATAAATATTTAAATATTTGTTAAATATTTCGATAAATATGTTAGTAACAAAAAAATTAACCAAAATACAATAAAAAATTTCAATAAAATATTTTTAATGTATATTTCTATAAATATTTAAATATTATATAAATATTTTATTATTTTATAAGTATCCAAATATTTTATATATATTGAGATACTTGATAAATATCTACTTGATGAATATGTTTGTAAGAAAAAAACCTAACCAAATTAAAATAAAATAAAAATTTTTAATAAAATATTTTCAATGAATATTTAAATAAATATTGAAATATTCTATAAATATTTGAATATTTTATAAATATTTGAATATTTTATAGATATTTAATGAATACTTCAATAAATATGTCAGTAAAAAAAAAATTAAACAAAATGAAATAAGAATTTTTAATAAAATATTTTTAATGAATATTTTATAAATATTTAAATACTTAATAAATATTTCAATAAATATGTTATTAAAAAAATAAAGAACCTAAATAAAACAAAACAAAAATTTTTTATAAAATATTTTTGATGGATATATCAATATTCCATAAATATTCCAATGTTTTATAAACATATTAATATCTTGTAAATATCTAAAGATTCTCTAAATATTAAAATGTCTTATAAATATTTAAATATTTGTTAAATATTTCGATAAATATGTTAGTAACAAAAAAATTAACCAAAATACAATAAAAAATTTCAATAAAATATTTTTAATGTATATTTCTATAAATATTTAAATATTATATAAATATTTTATTATTTTATAAGTATCCAAATATTTTATATATATTGAGATACTTGATAAATATCTTGATGAATATGTTTGTAAGAAAAAAACCTAACCAAATTAAAATAAAATAAAAATTTTTAATAAAATATTTTTAATGAATATTTAAATAAATATTGAAATATTCTATAAATATTTGAATATTTTATAATTTGATATTTAATGAATACTTCAATAAATATGTCAGTAAAAAAAATTAAACAAAATGAAATAAGAATTTTTAATAGAATATTTTTAATGAATATTTTAATAAATATTTAAATATTTTATGAACATTTCAATATTTTAATAAATATTTAAATATTTTATGAACATTTCAATATTTCAATAAATATTTAAATATTTTATAAATATTTCAATATTTTGTGAATATTTCGATATTTTATGAATATTAATATATTTTATAAATATTTCAATAAATACGTTAGAAAAAACCTAACCAAATTAAAATAAAATAAAAATTTTTAATAAAATATTTGTAATGGATATTCAAATATTTTATAAATATTTAAATATCTTATAAGTATCTAAATACTTTCTAAATATTGAAATATCATATAAATATTTAAATATTTAATAAATAAGTTAATAACAAGAAAATTAACCAAAATACAATAAAAAATTTTAATAAAATATTTTTAATGAATATTTCAATAAATATTGAAATATTATATGAATATTCCATTATTTTATAAATATCCAAATATTTTATAAATATTTAAATACTTGATAAATATTTGAATAAATATGTTATTAAAAAAAAATCTAACCAAAACAAAATAAAATAAAAATTTTTAATACAATAATTTAAATTAATATTTCAAAAATTATTTAAATATTGTATCAATATTTCAATATTTTATGAATATTTATATATTTTATCAATATTTCAATAAATATGTTAGTAAAAAAACAACCTAACCAAATTAAAATAAAATAAAAATTTTCAATAAAATTAATTAATAAATATTTAAATATTTTATGAATATTTCAATATTTCGTGAATATTTCGATAATTTATAAATTTTCAAATATTCGATGAATATTCATATATTTTATAAATATTCAAATATCTTATAAATATCTAAAGATTTTATAAATATTTAAATATCTCATAAATATTTGAATATTTAATAAATATTTCAATAAATATGTAAGTAACTAAAAAATTAACCAAAATACAATAAAAAATTTTAATAAAATATTTTTAATGGATATTTCAATAAATTTTTAAATATTATATAAATATTTCATTTTTTTTCAAGTATCCAAATATTTTATATATATTGAGATACTCGATAAATATCTTGATAAATATGTTTGTAAAAAAAAACCTAACCAAATTAAAATAAAATAAAAATTTTTAATAAAATATTTTTAATGAATATTTAAATATTTTATAAATATTTAAATATCTTATAAGTATCTAAATACTTTCTAAATATTGAAATATCATATAAATATTTAAATATTTAATAAATAAGTTAATAACAAGAAAATTAACCAAAATACAATAAAAAATTTTAATAAAATATTTTTAATGAATATTTCAATAAATATTGAAATATTATATGAATATTCCATTATTTTATAAATATCCAAATATTTTATAAATATTTAAATACTTGATAAATATTTGAATAAATATGTTATTAAAAAAATCTAACCAAAATAAAATAAAATAAAAATTTTTAATACAATAATTTAAATTAATATTTCAAAAATTATTTAAATATTGTATCAATATTTCAATATTTTATGAATATTTATATATTTTATCAATATTTCAATAAATATGTTAGTAAAAAAACAACCTAACCAAATTAAAATAAAATAAAAATTTTCAATAAAATTAATTAATAAATATTTAAATATTTTATGAATATTTCAATATTTCGTGAATATTTCGATAATTTATAAATTTTCAAATATTCGATGAATATTCATATATTTCATAAATATTCAAATATCTTATAAATATCTAAAGATTTTATAAATATTTAAATATCTCATAAATATTTGAATATTTAATAAATATTTCAATAAATATGTAAGTAACTAAAAAATTAACCAAAATACAATAAAAAATTTTAATAAAATATTTTTAATGGATATTTCAATAAATTTTTAAATATTATATAAATATTTCATTTTTTTCAAGTATCCAAATATTTTATATATATTGAGATACTCGATAAATATCTTGATAAATATGTTTGTAAAAAAAAACCTAACCAAATTAAAATAAAATAAAAATTTTTAATAAAATATTTTTAATGAATATTTAAATATTTTATAAATATTTAAATATCTTATAAGTATCTAAATACTTTCTAAATATTGAAATATCATATAAATATTTAAATATTTAATAAATAAGTTAATAACAAGAAAATTAACCAAAATACAATAAAAAATTTTAATAAAATATTTTTAATGAATATTTCAATAAATATTGAAATATTATATGAATATTCCATTATTTTATAAATATCCAAATATTTTATAAATATTTAAATACTTGATAAATATTTGAATAAATATGTTATTAAAAAAATCTAACCAAAACAAAATAAAATAAAAATTTTTAATACAATAATTTAAATTAATATTTCAAAAATTATTTAAATATTGTATCAATATTTCAATATTTTATGAATATTTATATATTTTATCAATATTTCAATAAATATGTTAGTAAAAAAACAACCTAACCAAATTAAAATAAAATAAAAATTTTCAATAAAATTAATTAATAAATATTTAAATATTTTATGAATATTTCAATATTTCGTGAATATTTCGATAATTTATAAATTTTCAAATATTCGATGAATATTCATATATTTTATAAATATTCAAATATCTTATAAATATCTAAAGATTTTATAAATATTTAAATATCTCATAAATATTTGAATATTTAATAAATATTTCAATAAATATGTAAGTAACTAAAAAATTAACCAAAATACAATAAAAAATTTTAATAAAATATTTTTAATGGATATTTCAATAAATTTTTAAATATTATATGAATATTTCATTTTTTTTCAAGTATCCAAATATTTTATATATATTGAGATACTCGATAAATATCTTGATAAATATGTTTGTAAAAAAAAACCTAACCAAATTAAAATAAAATAAAAATTTTTAATAAAATATTTTTAATGAATATTTAAATATTTTATAAATATTTAAATATCTTATAAGTATCTAAATACTTTCTAAATAAATAAAAATAAATTGAATTGAGACAGATGTTAAGATTAACATAATAGTCCAGTCGATGCGCACGAAAAAATGGTCAAAGATCATAATATCGGTGGGTAAAGACCGAATTTGAAATTTTTTTTTTTACATAACTTGAAAAAATATAAGGAAAAAAGTTGACATAAATTCGGAGGGTGATCTTTTTTTTTTTATAAAAAAATTAGATGTAAAATGAAATATCTCGGAAACTATTGAGAAGTTATCGAGACAAATTAGTATCATCGTTTTTGGAATTTAATAACGAACAAAATGAATTTTGAACGGAGTCTCTACGATGAATAGTTGCTGAGATAAAAATTATTGAAGCGCGAAAAACGAAAAAGCGCGTCATTTTGCCCGCGCGCGGATAAACAAAAGGCTGTAACTCAGCAGCAAACTAATATTTTTGCAAATTTTTTTTTTATTTTGTAAGTAAATCATATATCTACTAGAAAAAATATTGGCAACTTCCAAAAAAATTTTTTTGAATTTAAAATTTAAAAAAAGTAAAAATCAATTTTTGTTAAATAAAAAATAAAAAATATCAAAAATAAATAAAATTACCATATGGATAATTTTGTTTCAACAATTAACCACACAATTACGGGTAATGACAGTTAAAAAAAAATTTTTTTCGATAAAAAAAAGCGTTTTGAAAATTTTGCAAATTTTTCAACAATTAACAAAAAAAAAAAATTTTTTTTTTGATACGACAGAAATTCATCTCGCGAAATTCTGAATCGAATGGTATATACGAATTTTGGTCGATTTTTTGAAATTTTTCCTTTATAAATTTTCAGTATGAGGACTTAGAAAAATTTCTTGCTGCGGGACTTAGAAACCTAGGACTTCGGATATCTTCGGGAATCGCTAGAGAGAGAAAGTGGGCATAATATGTAGTGTCTTTCTCTAAAGGATGACGTCTGTGCGTATCCCCACGAACAGTATCCCCAACATTTTGTTCGTTATTAAATTCCAAAAACGATGATACTAATTTGTCTCGATAACTTCTCAATAGTTTCCGAGATATTTCATTTTACATCTAATTTTTTTATAAAAAAAAAAAGATCACCCTCCGAATTTATGTCAACTTTTTTCCTTATATTTTTTCAAGTTATGTAAAAAAAAAAATTTCAAATTCGGTCTTTACCCACCGATATTATGATCTTTGACCATTTTTTCGTGCGCATCGACTGGACTATAAAGAGCTCTAGTGTTACTAGACATCTTATTTAACCTTCCTGCAAGTATAGAAGCAGTGAGTGTGTTAAAAAAAAAATTGTCACAAAATAGCACGCCCTAATGAAGACAGACTTTAAACGATTATAAATTAGTTCGAAAGAAAACTATTATTGTTTTTTTTTACCAATTATTAGTCTACCGTTATGTATCTTCCTATTTCAAACTCCAAGAAGTCTTTCTTACACGGGTGGAAATTTTTCGAAATTTTGTTTGAATAACTCTGAAAAAGTCTCTAGAACTTTAGAATTGAGTTTTCCAGAGAGGATTCCGAAAAATTTTCGACGAGGTAACGGTTTTTTAAAAAAACACTTGAATGTATGTCAAATTTGGCTAAACGATGACTCTGAAATGAGTCAACTGATTTCGTTTAATAAAGTAGCTTCTTTGCTATTTCAAAAAAAAAAAAATATCAATGATCATTGGGAATAATCGATAATAGTTATTGCCAACGATCTATGAGCATTTTTAACATTTATACAATCTTTATGACAACGGAAATCAGACAATGTCGCGAAAACTGCGATTACAGAGATGTTGTTAAAACTGCAAATGTCGTGAAAACAACTATTACAGAAATGTCGTTGAAACTGCCAATGTCGTGAAAACAACCATTCCAGAAATGTCGTTGAACTTGCCAATGTCGTAGAAACAACCATTATAGAAATGTCGTTAAACCTGCCAATGTCGTTAAAAGTGCCATAATGGAAATGTCGTCAAAACCAACAAATTGTCGTCATATATACCTTATTAAGTATGTCGTCAAAAATGCTGTTTAAGGGAAAATTTGAAAATATAGCAAAAAAAAATAATTAAAAAAAAAATTAGTGGACGTACACTTATAAACTAACAATAAATCGATATAGATCATTAATGAAAAATGTCGTCAAATCCTCCACTACACATATATATATATATATATATATATATATATATATATATATATATATATATATATATATACATGTATATGTGTAGCGGAGGTTTTGACGACATTTTTTGGCTTTATATGGCAGGTTTGACGACATTAGGCAGGTTTGACGACAGTCGTCAAAGACAACGGCGTGTAGCGGAGGTTTTAACGACACCTCAAAACTACCATTTAGAGCAAACGGCAGGTTTGAAGGCCGTATATAATTTTATACGTATGAAAAATGTACTGTATATGGCAGGTTTAACGACATTTAGCAGGTTTGACGACAGTTGTCAAAGATAATGGCGTGTAGTGGAGGTTTTGACGACACCTCGAAAACACCATTTACCGCTATTCCAGGTTTGAAGGTTGTATATAATTCTAAACGTATAAAAAATGCATCGTATATAGCAGATTTAACGACATTTGGCAGGTTTGACGACAGTCGTTGAAGATAACGGCGTGTAGCGGAGGTTTTAACGACACCTAAAAAATATCTTTTACAGCAAATTGCAGGTTTGAAGGCTGTATATAATTTTTAATACATGAAAAACGAATTGTATATGACAGTTTTAACGACAGTCGTCAAAATGAATGGCAAAACTAGATGTCCGGACGGCATCTCGAACTGTCGTTCGGAAGAAATGACGGGTTTGAGGGTTGTATATTCTTCAGCACATATTTAAAAAAATTCTGTGGAGCGATTGGACCTGCGGGCCAGCCCTAAATTGTCCCATTATTTTCAAGTTCACGGAGTTTAACAACCGCCTGAATGCAACTGTTTTTTAATAAGTTTTTCGAGCTTACACGAATTACTTTTTTTGTTGAAATTAGAAAATTGAAAAACTAAAAGTAATTAATGAAATAAGATTTTTTAAATTCTTATTCACGATTTTTTTTAAGAAAATGAATTCGTTTAGGCAGAAATTAAGAGAAATGATCAAAGTATGGATTTTAATGTGTTTTCATTTTGATCACAACGTTAATATATAAAATACCTGAGAAAAATGTTGAAAGCAGTATTTTTTCAATTTTTTCGTTGATGGTATTATGCCCTGGCAGATCCGATTCCACTGAATCCCCTAAAATCCCACCGTGTAAATGGGAAAAAATTCCACAACATACACTTAAATTACACCGTACTCCTCCGGGTTACACGATTTGTACCTGCTATTCCCACCGGAGTTTCAATAGAAGAAGGAGTACACTAAGACTACACTTATTTTACACCACGGCTGATTCAGTGGAAATTAAAATTGTACGCTTAAATTACATCGTATTACACGATTTTTACCACCTATTCCCACTGGAGCTTCAACAGAGAAAAAAATTACACTAAAACTACACTTATTTTACACCACGACTGAATCAGTCGAAATTTATATTGTACGCCCAAATTACATTCTAAACAATGTATTAAATGAATTGTAAATTATTGTTCATATAGTAGAGACTCTATATTTCTCATCAAAATGAATTTTTTGTAAGTCCAAGTTTGATTTCTAAGAAAAATTATTTATGGAAACATTGATAAAAATATTTTTGTCATAATGTGATATAGAATGTACAATATTACCATCGAAAAAGGTACTTTTTACTCTGCTAAATAACGGAGGAGTACCCGGGCCAGAATAGTCTCAAGTTTGGAATTTAACACTTCTGAAATAAGTTTCTTACCAGGGACACTACAACTGCTCGGCGCGACCTCGTGGCGAGCAACGAACTACTTCCGCTGCTGCTTCTAGCACCGGTGACTTCCCTTTCCTACATATATACGAGGGTGTTTAGAAAAAAAAAAAAAAAAAATTTTTTTTTTTTTTTTGTCATCCAAACATTAAAAGTATAGCTAAAAATGAAAATTTTGGTACCAATACGAGCTCTCAATGATGATATTAAGGTTTGCCTCAATCCATTTTTCTATTTTCCATTTAAACATCACAGAAAAAAAATTTTTTTTTTTTTAATTCTCTAGCTCACAAACCAATCAACAGATTTTTATGCACTATGAATGTTTTTGTAGAAAATTGAGCGCTCGACAAAAAAAGTCTCTTTTATCATTTTTTGATGAACTCTACTGTTCAAAAGTTATTTAAGCTTCAAGTCAAGTGTGCAGTAAATTTTGAGATCTTTTTACTTTACTGGCGAAAGTATCAATCTTATCAAAAAATGTTATGAGAACTTTTTTGTAGATAATTTTATTTTTTACAAATTATTACGAATGAAGTTTTCCGGAATTCCGCATTGTTAACCTGTTATTTTCATTTCAGTGTCAAGCTCTTCAAATCAATCAGAAATCTATTTTTTTAAGAGCTTAACATTGAAATGAAAATAACTTATGAACAATGCGGAATTTTGAAAAACTTTATTAGCAATAATTTTTAAAAAATAAATTTATCTACAAAAAAGTTCTCAGGCCTTTTTTTGATAAAACTGATATTTTCGCCGGAAAAGTAAAAAAAATCTCAAAATTTACTATAAACGACTTAAAGCTTAAATAACTTTTGAACAGTAGGATTGATCAAAAAATGATAAGAGCCTATATTTTTTTTTTAAATATTGATATTGCATGAAAATCTGTTGATTAGTTTATGGGCTAGAAAATTAAAAAAAAAAAAATTTTTTTTCTGGTGATATTTCAAAGGAAAATAGAAAAATGGATTGAGGCAAACCTTAATATCATTATTAAGAGCTCGGATTGGTACAAGAATTTTCGTTTTTAGTTATACTTTCAATTTTTGGATGCCGTAAAAAAAAAGTGTTTATTTTCTTAAACACCCTAATACATACATATATGTTTTTACTCCCAAGTTATTTTTCTCTTAGTGTAAGCATTTTTTTTTCTTTGTTAGAGCATACAAAAATTTTTGCGTTGAAAAAATAGTACTTATTCCGAGAAAACTGATTGTCTTCAAACCAAAAAAGGTTATATTGTTTTAAAAAACTAACACATCATTCTTAAAAAAAATATTTCTCATGTTTCTGAAAGTTGATTAAATTTCAATAAATAACATCTTTTTGATGTAATATATCTCAAGAAAAATGACATTTCACATCATTGGTGGATACAAAGGCAGAAAAATTTTTTTTTTGTGTGGCAGAGAGGTCTCCCTCCAAAAAATGAAATTTTTTTTATTGTTTTATGTTTAAATTGTTTTTATCATTAAGAATGTATTTCTTTCTCTCGACAACTATTTATGGTTTTAAAATCCTCAAATAAAATTTATTTAGGTGTAATAAATCGTTCCCCCTCGATTAACTTAATTACTAATTGTTATTTAATATAACAAAAAATAATTCTATATTTCTTATTTGTCATTATTTTGAACCCAAAAAACATATTTTTTGACTTTTTTGATTACAGATTATTTTGCATTATTTAAAAAATTCTATCAATTAAACAATAAAATATTATTTGTAAATATTTAAGTAGCCAAATTTGCCCCGGATATAGAAAATCAAACGAAAAATGTAAAGATATATTATTTTTTTTAATTTGACAATAAAAATATGGAAGAATCATTTTTTCATAATTGTCGGCTGGTCCATTTTTCCCCAGGTGTTACGGTAGGGCTAAAAATGTGGGAATTTATTAAATTTTTTTTAATTTGATGTGAAAATTTGAAAAAATCATTTTTTCATGATTTTCGGCTGGTCCATTTTGTCCCAGATGTGATGCATAAGCGTAAAAATATGCGAATATATCGGATCTACAGTAATTAGACGAAAAAAAAAAAATTTTTTTTTTGTTTTATAAAACTTAGGGGGTACCGCGCTTTCAATGCCCTACCAAAACAAAACCTAAACAAAATAGAATAAAATAAAAATTGTTAATAAAATATTTTAAATGAATATTTCGATAAATATTTAAATATAATATGAATATTTCAATATTTTATAAATATTTCAATAAATATGTTAGTAAAAAAAAAAACTTGAACAAAATAAAATAAAATAAAAATTTTCAATGAAATATTTTTAATGAATATTTCAATATTTTATGAATATTCAAATATTTGATAAATATTTCAATAAATACGTTAGTAAAAAAAAACCTAACCAAATTAAAATAAAATAAAAATTTTTAATAAAATTAATTAATAAATATACAAGAAATATTTGAATATTATATGAATATTTTAATATTTTGTGAATATTTCAATATTTTATGAATATTCAAATATTTGATAAATATTTCAATAAATACGTCAGTAAAAAAAAAAACCTAACCAAATTAAAATAAAATGAAAACTTTTAATGAAATATTTTTAATAAATATTTAAATATTTTATAAATATTTAAATATCTTATAAATATCTAAATACTTTTTAGAAATTTAAATATCATATAAATATTTAAATATTTAAAAAATATTACAATAAATATGTAAGTAACAAGGAAATTAACCAGAATACAATAAAAAAATTTTAATAAAATATTTTTAATGAATATTTCAATAAATATTTAAATATTATACGAAATTCCATTATTATATAAATATCTAAATATTTAAATACTTGATAAATATTTGAATAAATATGTTATTGAAAAAAAATCTAACCAAAATAAAATAAAATAAAAATTTTTAATAAAATAATTTTAATTAATATTTCACAAATTATTTAAATATTGTATGAATATTTCAATATTTTATGAATATTTGTATATTGTATTAATATTTCAATAAATATGTTAGTAAAAAAAAAAAAACCTAACCAAATTAAAATAAAATAAAAATTTTTAATAAAATTAATTAATAAATATTTAAATATTTCATAAATATTCAAATATTTGATAAATATTTAAATAAATATGTTACTGAAAAAAAACAAACCAAAATAAAATAAAATAAAAATTTTTAATAAAATACTTTAAATTAATATTTCAAAAATTATTTAAATATTGTATGAATATTTCAATCTTTTATGAATATTTATATATTTTATTAATATTTCAATAAATATGTTAGTAAAAAAAAAAACCTAACCAAATTTAAATAAAATAAAAATTTTTAATAAAATTAATTAATAAATATTTAAATATTTAAATATTTTATGAATATTTAAATATTTTATGAATATTTCAATATTTCAATAAATATTTAAATATTTTATAAATATTTCAATATTTTATAAATATTTCAATATTTTGTGAATATTTCGATATTTTATAAATATTGAAATATTTTATAAATATTTAAATACTTAATAAATATTTCAATAAATATGTTATTAAACAAATAAAGAACCTAAATAAAACAAAACAAAAATTTTTTATAAAATATTTTTGATGGATATTTCAATATTCCATAAATATTCCAATGTTTTATAAACATATAAATATTTTGTAAATATCTAAAGATTCTCTAAATATTAAAATATCTTATAAATATTTAAATATTTGTTAAATATTTCGATAAATATGTTAGTAACAAAAAAATTAACCAAAATACAATAAAAAATTTCAATAAAATATTTTTAATGAATATTTCAATAAATATTTAAATATTATACGAAATTCCATTATTATATAAATATCTAAATATTTTATAAATATTTAAATACTTGATAAATATTTGAATAAATATGTTATGGAAAAAAAATCTAACCAAATTAAAATAAAATAAAAATTTTTAATAAAATATTTTTAATGAATATTTAAATAAATATTGAAATATTCTATAAATATTTGAATATTTAATAAATATTTGAATATTTTATAGATATTTTATGAATATTTCAATATTTCAATAAATATTCAAATATTTTATAAATATTTCAATATTTTGTGAATATTTCGATATTTTATAAATATTAATATATTTTATAAATATTTTAATAAATACGTTAGAAAAAAAAACCTAACCAAATTAAAATAAAATAAAAATTTTTAATAAAATATTTTTAATGGATATTCAAATATTTTATAAATATTTAAATATCTTATAAGTATCTAAATACTCTCTAAATATTGTAATATCATATAAATATTGAAATATTTAATAAATATTTTAATAAATATGTAAGTAACAAGAAAATTAACCAAAATACAATAAAAAATTTTAATAAAATATTTTTAATGAATATTTCAATAAATATTGAAATATTATATGAATATTCCATTATTTTATAAATATCCAAATATTTTATAAATATTTAAATACTTGATAAATATTTGAATAAATATGTTATTAAAAAAAAATCTAACCAAAATAAAATAAAATAAAAATTTTTAATACAATAATTTAAATTAATATTTCAAAAATTATTCAAATATTGTATCAATATTTCAATATTTTATGAATATTTATATATTTTATCAATATTTCAATAAATATGTTAGTTAAAAAACAACCTAACCAAATTAAAATAAAATAAAAATTTTCAATAAAATTAATTAATAAATATTTAATTATTTTATGAATATTTCAATATTTCGTGAATATTTCGATAATTTATAAATTTTTAAATATTTGATGAATATTCATATATTTAATAAATATTCAAATATCTTATAAATATCTAAAGATTTTATAAATATTTAAATATCTCATAAATATTTGAATATTTAATAAATATTTCAAAAAATATGTTAGTAACTAATAAATTAACCAAAATATAATTAAAAACTTTAATAAAATATTTTTAATGGATATTTCAATAAATTTTTAAATATTATATGAATATTTCATTATTTTTTAAGTATCCAAATATTTTATATATATTGAGATACTCGATAAATATCTTGATAAATATGTTTGTAAAAAAACCTAACCAAATTAAAATAAAATAAAAATTTTTAATAAAATATTTTTAATGAATATTTAAATATTTGATAAATATTTAAATATCTTATAAGTCTCTAAATACTTGCTAAATATTTAAATATCATATAAATATTTAAATATTTAATAAATATTTTAATAAACATGTTAGTAACAAGAAAATTAACCAAAATACAATAAAAAATTTTAATAAAATGTTTTTAATGAATATTTCAATAAATATTTAAATATTATATGAATATTCCATTATTTTATAAATATCCAAATATTTTATGAATATTTAAATACTTGATAAATATTTGAATATATATGTTATTAAAAAAATCTAACCAAAATAAAATAAAATAAAAATTTTTAATACAATCATTTAAATTAATATTTCAAAAATTATTTAAATATTGTATCAATATTTCAATATTTTATGAATATTTATATATTTAATCAATGTTTCAATAAATATGTTAGTAAAAAAACAACCTAACCAAATTAAAATAAAATAAAAATTTTCAATAAAATTAATTAATAAATATTTAAATATTTTATGAGTATTTCAATAATTTGTGAATATTTCGATAATTTATAAATATTCAAATATTTTATGAATATTCATATATTTTATAAACATTCAAATATCTTATAAATATCTAATATAAAGATTTTATAAATATTTAAATATCTCATAAATATTTGAATATTTAATAAATATTTCAAAAAATATGTTTGTAACTAATAAATTAACCAAAATACAATAAAAAATTTTAATAAAATATTTTTAATGAATATTTAAATATTTTATAAATATTTAAATATCTTATAAGTATCTAAATACTTTCTAAATAAATAAAAATAAATTGAATTGAGACAGATGTTAAGATTAACATAAAGAGCTCTAGTGTTACTAGACATCTTATTTAACCTTCCTGCAAGTATAGAAGCAGTGAGTGTGTTAAAAAAAAAATTGTCATAAAATAGCACGCCCTAATGAGGACAGACTTTAAACGATTATAAATTAGTTCGAAAGAAAACTATTATTGTTTTTTTTTACCAATTATTAGTCTACCGTTATGTATCTTCCTATTTCAAACTCCAAGTAGTCTTTCTTACAGGGGTGGAAATTTTTTGAAATTTTGTTTGAATAACTCTGAAAAAGTCTCTAGAACTTTAGAATTGAGTTTTTCAGAGAGGATTCCGAAAAATTTTCGACGAGGTAACGGTTTTTTAAAAAAACACTTGAATGTATGTCAAATTTGGCTAAACGATGACTCTGAAATGAGTCAACTGATTTCGTTTAATAAAGTAGCTTCTTTGCTATTTCAAAAAAAAAAAAAAAATATCAATGATCATTGGGAATAATCGATAATAGTCATTGCCAACGATCTATGAGCATTTTTAACATCTATACAATTTTTATGACAACGGAAATCAGACAATGTCGCGAAAACTGCCATTACAGAGATGTCGTTAAAACTGCAAATGTCGTGAAAACAACTATTACAGAAATGTCGTTGAAACTGCCAATGTCGTGAAAACAACCATTCCAGAAATGTCGTTGAACTTGCCAATGTCGTAGAAACAACCATTATAGAAATGTCGTTAAACCTGCCAATGTCGTTAAAAGTGCCATAATGGAAATGTCGTCAAAACCAACAAATTGTCGTCATATATACCTTATTAAGTATGTCGTCGAAAATGCTGTTTAAGGGAAAATTTCAAAATATAGCAAAAAAAAATAATTAAAAAAAAAAAATTAGTGGACGTACACTTATAAACTAACAATAAATCGATATTGATCATTAATGAAAAATGTCGTCAAATCCTCCGCTACATATATATATATATATATATATATATATACGATATAACGCGCCGTTCTCCTACGATAGCGTCCACATTTCTACACCGGTCTTAATGAAATTTAGTAGACTTATTCTATGGACGATTACCTTGGATGAGTTCGAAGATGAGCCAATTCGGCCAATAAGTTTAGAAATTATAGTTAATTGAAATTTTGTAAAATTTTCAAAAAAAAATTTATTTTTGCAACTCATGGTAAGAAAGCACGTCTCTGATTGGTTAAAAATGACACTACAAAGAATAAATATCGCGAAGAATGTCCACATTGTTCGTGAAAAATATGACAAATGTACACTTTTTACATATATATAGATATACTATTTATTAGTCATTAAACGATCCACCAGAAAACCCAATCAACAGCCGACTCGAGTTAGGACAACGGAAAGCCCCAGACTATAGAAAATCATCTTACTGTATTTAATTAGAATGTACAATTCACTATATCAACTTTGACTTGAAACACTAGTTATTTTTTGCTGAATATCAATATTTTGAAAACAATAAAAATAATCTTAAATTATTATAAAAGTTAATTAAATCATGTTTAATTGTTACTATTATTATTTAACAATCTTTTGCATCAGAAATAATAGAGGAATTAATTTTATATTAATAAGATTGAATATTATTTTAGGTTAATTAAAAGATTAAATTTAATGTAGTGTCCTTTTTTACCAATCAGAGACATTCTTTCTTACCATTCGATGCAAAAACTATTGTAACGGATTGAGTGAGAAGGGCTTTCGACACTCGTGTGTTGGCAACACTCGCCTAACAGCTCGTGAACCAATCACACTCGTTGTCGAAAGCACCTTCCACTCAATGCGTTAATATACTATTGCCGCTTTAACTAGATGTAACTTTCGAACGGAAAGAGATAGCTTATTTTCGTTTGTCTCATCTGAAAGCTCGCTCGATTGCCTTTCATTTTCACTATGTAGCTCTTCGATTTGACTTCTTTTTCGAATAGAAAAATGGTTTTAAGAATTTACAAAATATTATAAAAATGAATTTTATGCAGGTTGTGACTCTGATTATTACCACCGTTTTAAACCGATCGCTTTGGAACTTGGCATACATATTCTGTGGGTGACTACCTTGATCAAGTTAGAAAATGAGCTCAGTCGGTCGAATACTTTAAAAGTTATAGCGTTCCAAAATTTTCAAAATGTCAAAAATTCAGATTTTTACTTATTCTTTCTTCAATATTTTTTGATCGTTATAACTTATCGGCTGCCTATAAATTTTATCTGAAACCTCTTCAAATAAGCTTCCATTTTCATGCCTATACATGTGTCTAGACCAATGAAATTTCTTATTTTATGACTCATTAAATGAAATTTTGCTATTGCATTGGTTCTCCTACTTTTAATAGATTCCGTAGAATCCTAACTACTGTATTTATCAGTAAATTTATGAAATTGATTAAATTCATATTATATCTGTGTAAAACTCATAAAATCTCAATATCTCAATTGAAGTGTGCAAATTTAATTTTGTTCTATTGACAGTGTTTATAACTGTTTTCAAGTATGATACTTAGATCTATTATAATTGAAATCTCAACTCAAATCATTTTATTTAATTTTGTTTTAACTATTAATCCTATAGTAAATAACATAGGATACTCATTCCTAGATAAAGAGATTCTCTTGAACTTTAATTTTTGTTATTCCGATAATTTACTTAATTTTCTAATTCTAATTCTTAAATTTTTTGCATTTAATTTTAAATTGTTTGACAATTTATCTTTGTTTTATAACCTTAAAAATCTGAGAATGTCGAAAAAAAAATTTATTTTGTTATTAATGTTTATTCGAGAGGTTGAAATAATCAAATGAGAAATCTACTTCCATTTCGGCTGCCGAATGGCCTTTATTGAGATTTCTGTCACTGTATTCTCACTCACACATATAAAGATAACGAGAATTTCTATTTTGAATAATTCAATAGATAATTGAAATGACTAACAAATTGAAAAAACAATAATGATTTAATTTGTTCCTCCTCTAAGCAACCTAATAATGAACCTGGATTACTTAATAATTACCTCATAATAACTATAATTGATAATTAATAATCGAGTATAAAGCTCATCCACTAACACTGATTTAGATTCATAAAACCTCCTTTTCCGTAGCTTCTCACTAATACACTAATGGAAAAAATTAAAGGATCAAAAAAAAATTCCAAATTTTTGAGTGATTTTCAACAGGCCGTTACTTCGAGAGAAATGGTCGTACAAGGAAAAAAAAAAACGGAAATTGCAGCTCCAAGTGTCTACTTGTTGGATTAGAAATTCAAAATTTTTTGGCGTCAGTGGTTTTTGAGTAATCTTAGAAAAACCAGCGACAAAAAAATTTTCAAATTTTTTTTACTTTTTTTTTTTTGTCTACGGGCGTGGGAAAATTTTTTTTTGCTCAACCACTATAAGGATCGGATACCTTCATTATTCAGCTTTAATTTCATTTTTTATAGACCTTGATACGTCCATTTGTCACCGAGATATCGGTCTTCAAATGAAAAAGGATCCTTTTGTCTTTGATTATCGATATCTCAGCAACTAATGATCGCACAGAAAGTTAATGGTGAATTTCAAAAACTTGAATAAATTCCCTTGAACGATTAGCCATTTTTTTTTTCGAAAAAAAAATTTTTTCCTGTCGTCACATGAATTTGAAAATGCAACAAAACAAGGGCTTTTGGTGGTTTTTGGGGAAATCAAGCGCTAGATCGAAAATATTGTGAAAATCAATAATGTTAAGTATGCATTTTACAGTTTCATATGCCCACAAAAACACCACAAAGAGCCAGATTAATCCAACTAGCCGTTTTTTTGTTTCACTCGATCGAATTTCTGAAAAAATTAAAGGATCACTTTTTTTGCTCTGAAAAACCCATAATCTTTAATATAATGAAAAAACAAATTTTTCCGAGCTTCTTCCACATTTTCATTCCAAACAGTGCTCAAATTTTCAAAAAATAGAAAAATTCAAAAAAAAAAACAAAAATTAAAATTGAACAACTTTAAAAAAATTAAGAGACCACGGAATTTTGCGAAGGATACGTGTTAAAAACGATTGGGCGTTGGTCTCTTAAATTTCTTAAAGTTGTTCAAAAAAAAAAATTTTTTTAAAAATTTTTTTTTTTTATTTTTGTTTTTTTTTTAAATTTTTTTATTTTTTGAAAATTTGAGTACTGTTTGGAATGAAAATGTGGAAGAAGCTCGGAAAAATTTGTTTTTTCACTGTGTTAAAGATTATGAGTTTTTCAGAGCAAAAAAAGTGATCCTTTAATTTTTTCAAAAAATCGATCGAGTGAAACAAAAAAACGGCTAATTGGATTAATCTGGCTCTTTGTGGTGTTTTTGTGGGCATATAAAACTGTAAAATGCACACTTAACATTATTGATTTTCACAAAATTTTCGATCTAGCGCTTGATTTCCCCAAAAACCACCAAAAGCCCTTTTTTTGTTGCATTTTCAAATTCATGTGACGACAGGAAGAAATTTTTTTTTCGAAAAAAAAAATGGCTAATCGTTCAAGGGAATTTATTCAAGTTTTTGAAACTTACCATTAACTTTCTGTGCGATCATTGTTTGCTGAGATATTGATAATCAAAGACAAAAGGATCCTTTTTTATTTGAAGACCGATATCTCGGTGACAAATGGACGTATCAAGGTCTATAAAAAATGAAATCAAAGCTGAATAATGAAGGTATCCGATCCTTATAGTGGTTAAGCAAAAACCAATTTTCCCACGCCCGTAGACCAAAAAAAAAAAGTAAAAAAAATTTGAAAATTTTTTTCATCGCTGGTTTTTCTAAGATTACTCAAAAACCACTGATGCAAAAAAATTTTGAAGTTCTAATCCAAAAAGTAGACACTTGGAGCTACAATTTCCTTTGTTTTTTTTTCCTTGTACAACCATTTCTCTCGAAGTTACGGCCTGTTGAAAATCACTAAAAAATTTGGAATTTTTTTTGATCCTTTAATTTTTTCTATTAGTGTACATACATAACTATATCTATGTTCTACCCTTAATAACTCTATAAATAATTAAAGTAATGAAAAAGTAAAAACACCATCGTAGTTTTATTGTCCCTGTTATTTAATTAGATCAAATGAAATTTCAGATTATTTCGTAACTATTCCATAATAATTAAATTTAAACGTAGCATTTAAACTATTGACGATAGGAAGAAATGACTAAGACCAGTTAAAGGATAATGATAAAAAGATCAATAATCAATAACCCACTATACCATAAATCTAATTAATAACCCGTAATTAACAGATTAAAATAACTCCTATCTAATAACATGGGGTCAGAACTCTTTCTCACACCTATCGCCTTTTTTTGAGTCTTTGTCATTGTTCTAGAAGTTTCTACTGTAAATCTTTGGGACATTTTATGGCAGACTGTACAAAAAGGAAAAACTATAACCAAGCATTTACCGATAGACTGCCAGGTCCTTCTAGCAACGAAAGAGCTCGCGTTAACGAAGAAAGGTCGGGAAACTATACACCACCCCTACGTCAGGGCGCGACAAGGGAGGTCAGAAGATCAGAGCGTCCAGTATTGCAGGTAGTTGCTGAGGAAATAGAATCGGAAGAGAACACGGAGATGTTCCAGTGGCAGTAGTCAGACTTAGTCATGATTGCGAGGCCCCCACTATAAAAATAATAGCTACGGAAATTTCGGACTCGGCTATACTTATGGTTGATACTGGTTGCGAATTAAATTCAATTAAATATGGTCAAGTAAATCCAAACACCTGGGTTGATCGCAGTGATATCTTAAAATTAACGGGTATCACAGCAGAATTTGTTTTTACTTTGGGAAAAATGGAAACCGAGTTTTTTGGTATTCCAATTACATTCCATTTAGTTCCAAATGAATTTCCGATAAGAAGAAATGGAATTTTGGGATCTAATTTTTTAAAAGATAATCATATAGATGTATTATATTCTCAAGGTTGTTTAAAAATTCAGGGGAATTGAATAAATTTTGAGCGTGAGGAAACTATTGTTGTACCTGCACGTACAAAATCGGGATTTCATGTTCGAGTTGCGAATCCAGAAGTTAAAACAGGATACGTAGGAAGACTCAGGATTCAAAAAGGAATTTATTTGGGTGAAGCAGTTGTCACCAATCGATGTGGATTAGCGAATATGTATATTGTTAACTCGACTCCTAACAAAGTTGAAATAGCGATACCAGTTGTAACGTTGGAACCGTACCAAGAAATAGATTATTTCAATGCTTTTGTTAAATATGAACAATTATTTGACGGTAGGAAAACCGTTTGTTTAGCGGCGAGGATGCCGTTTGTGTTTCTGAAAATAATGAAAATGCCTGTGTGGCTCAAGTCAACGGCGAGGATGCCGATTATGTTTCTGAAAATGCGTGTGTGACTCTTGTTAGCGGCGAGGATGCCGTATGTGTTAAAAAGGTTAATTTAAATGTTTCTCAAGGGAATAAATTCCCGTTTGGATTCTAATTGCGATAGGAAAGCTATTATTAACTATCCACAGGATAAAAGAGTTGAGGTATCAGTACGCACCGATGAAAATGTCGAAGGTGACCGTCGGAAGAATAAAAATGTGTTTCAAGATAAAAAAAATAGTGAAGAAAATAATTGTGGAGTTCAAGGAAATGAAAATGTTCATGATGTTGGAGAAGTTGATATTGAAGAAAATAAAAATGTTTATGATGCTGAAGAAAACAATTGTGAATTCTAAGAAAATAAAAATGTTCGTGATGTTGAAGAACCTGATTTCTACAGCAAAATGAAAAAGTAATTGATACAAGTAATTCCTAACAGGAAATACGAAGTTTAAACAGTAGTGTGTATGTTGTCAATAATTATCAAGAAAATAAAAGGATGCTAGACAATGCGGAGGATCATGAAGAATCAAGAAAAGAGGAATTAATTGAAGAAGGAAGTGAAGCGGATTTTTATGATTCTTGGTGCAATTTTGATAATAATGGTGATCGTATTAAATTTAAAACAGATGATTTAGAGTATCAAGGTCGAAAGAAGAGTAAGATGAAAAATAATAATGAAATTAAAAAAGATGCCAGTCATGCGATTGACCGTGACACCGGGGTCAACGCAAGGGGAGATAACACTAGTTCTAATGACGACTCCAACATAAGAGATAAAACAAATAACATTGGGTACACACAACTGGAAGATAGTTGCGTTAGGCCAGCTGAAATTAAATATTCGTTAAATCAAAAAGAAGAGCGAGTGAATAAAATAATGCAGCTTCTAAGACACAGCCATATGAATGGGGAAGAAAAAGAAAGCATTATTGAACATGTTAGAGATTATCATGACAGCTACTTTTTACCTGGGGACAAGTTGGGTTGTACGAACGTACTGACACATAAAATTAGAACAATAGATGATGTACCAGTATTCACACGACAGTATCGTTATCCACAAACTTTAAGAGGGGAAATAAATCAACAAGCCAAGGAACTAGAGGAACAAGGAATTATTGTGCCTTCAATTGCACATTATTTCACACTACTGCTGTATGGATCGTACCTAAGAAACCGGACTCACAGGGCAACAAGAAATATAGATTGGTATTGGACTTCAGACCTTTAAATGAAAAAACTATTGATGATGCACAACCACTACCTTTAATAACTGAGATCTTAGAACAATTAGGCGGAGCAATTTATTTTTCCACATTAGATTTAAAATCTGGTTATCATCAAGTGGAAGTAGACCCAGCTGATCGTCATAAGACAGCTTTCTCAACGGCGTTTGGACATTTTGAATTTTTGCGTATGCCATTTGGACTTAGGACCGCACCTGCTACCTTTCAGCGGATAATGAATATTGTTTTATCGGGTTTACAAGGAGTGGAAGTATTTGCTTATTTAGATGATATTGTGATTTATGCGAGTTCATTGAAGAAACATTCTTTGAAATTAGAGCGAGTAATGAAACGGCTTAAGGATGCGAATTTAAAACTTCAACCAGACAAGTGAGAATTTTTACATAGGGAGGTCATCTATTTAGGTCATATTATATCAGCTGAGGGAGTACGACCTGATTCAGCTAAGGTAACGGCAGTCAAAAATTTTCCGCGTCCACGAACTCAGAAGAATATACGTCAATTCTTGGGACTTGCAGGATACTATCGCCGATTTATTCATCGTTTTTCACAAATTGCAAAACCTTTCACAAATTTATTAAAGAAGTCAATGACCTTCGAATGGGGCAAGAGTCAACAAGAAGCTTTCAAAACTCTACGAGATAAACTATGTGAAGAGCCAGTATTACAATACCCTGACCAGTCACAACCTTTTGTGGTTACAACTGATGCTTCAGGTATTGCAGTAGCTGGAATATTAAGCCAAGGGCGTATTGGGAAGGATCGTCCAGTAGAATATACATCTCGCGTTTTAAATGATAATGAACAAAAATATAGTACGTATGAAAAAGAAGCACTAGCAATATTACATTCGGTATCTCAATTTCGCCCATATCTTTATGGACGACCTTTCAAATTAGTTACGAATCATAAGCCATTGGTCTGGATACAAACAGCAAAGGACCCAACGTCACGTTTTACCAGGTGGAGGTTGAAACTGCAAGAATATCGATTTAAAGTAATCTATAAAGCTGGAAAAACAAATGCTGACGCATTATCCAGAAACCTGCCATCCTTACAAATTGAAGAAATCAGAGAAGGAAATACGCAAGGATTGAGTGAAGATGCAAAATCACAAATACTGGTTATAACAAGAGCTCAAGCTGCAAGAGCCAAAGCCGAAGAAATGGAAGAACCTCAACCATCTACATCATACAGCGCTCCCGTTGCTACAAGAACACGAAGACAATCAAAGCTCATACAAAAAGAACTTAAAAAATTAAAAGAAGATTACGATTCAACAGAAGATGACGAAAAATCAGATAATTGGGCACTTTCAGATACAATCATGGCTGATACATCAAGGACAGAGCCTAAAAGATAGCTATTTCATTGGGAAAATAGTGACGATAGCGGTTCAGAAAACTTCAAGGACCTAGAGTTAGGAGACGACGTCGGAGAGGATGATCCAATGTTGGATGACGACGATGAACCACCTGATTTGAAACGGAACAGATCAGGCGCACCACGACGAGTAGTAGAATCTAGAGATCAAATATATATGCAAAAAAATAATTATCTTTACTTTTTAAATGAAAAGGGGGAACCATGTGACGAAGGCTCTCGGAGATATACGAAAAATCGTTATTACCGTGTTTTAAGGAATTACAAGCTAAAAGTATAACGTTAACTCGGGTAGGAAAGCGACATCATGTTGTAGTAATATTAAATTCGCAGGAAATCGTAAGCTGGAGTTGGATACGTAAAACACTATTTAGTACGTTGGACAAATTAAAATTGCGTGCTATAAGTATAGCCAAATCGCGAATAATTAACGGTAAATCATGGAATCAAGTATTAGCTATATTACGAGGTTGTTTTACCGGGCTAGAAACTAGTCTAGTAGTTTGTTTAGGGGTAGGTGAATATGTTGATCGGAATAATCGAAAATCGATTTTGGAAGAAGCTCATGCATCAGCCATCGGTGGACGTAAGGGCGTCACCAAGACATACAATCGAGTATGTTTACGTTATTACTGGGAAGATATGAAGGTTGACATTCAGAAATTTATTCAAGGTTGTTTATCATGTCAATTATCTAAATTAAAAAGAGTTAAAACAGAACAACCTATGCAAATAACTGACACACCTGAAAATTCTTTTGATAAGGTGGCATTAGACATAGTTGGACCACTCACGAGAACTCGAAATGGTAATCTATATATCTTAACTGTTCAGGATTTAATAACTAAATTGGTTGTTGCTATTCCTCTTAAAAAGACGACATCTGAGGACATCGCAAGGGCTTTCACTAAACGCGTTATCTGTGTATATGGATCGCCCAAATTCATACTAACAGAACAGGAAGCGAATCTTATTAGCCAACTTATACGCGATTTCGCAAAAATATTCAGAATAAAAAGGTATCGAACTACTGCATTCCACCCACAATCCAATGGCTCATTAGAAAGGTCTCACCATTCACTGGTAGAATATTTAAAACAATTTGCAAATCAAGAGGAAGAATGGGACGAATGGCTAGAGGTAGCTACATTTTCGTATAATACTAGTACTCATGAAGGAACACGCTATCAACCGTTTCAACTAGTATATGGACGACCAGCTAGGTTACCATTTAGTAAATCAGAAGAAGATCAACTGCCGACGTATGAGGATTTCATTGCGGAATTAACCACGCGAATTCACGAAGTACAAGCTTTAGCTCGCGAAAATTTAATTGCAGCGAAGGAAAGGTCAAAAAAATATTATGATCGCAAAATAAATATGATAAATTTCCATCCAGGCGACTACGTATTTTTATTAAAAGGAAAAAAGAGTGGAAAACTACATCTCCCGTACGAAGGACCGTATGAGATAATAGAAGTGATGCCAGATGGCAATATTAAATTAATAATTAATCGGAAGGAAAAAATAATCCACCCAAATCGGTTAGCTTATTCAAATATATTTCCACCTAAAGAAGATAATAGTAGTAGTGATGAAGAGTTATAATAACAAAAAAAAAACGAAGCCAAGATATTATGGTAATTTTTCTCTCTTCCATAAGTTTTTTTCTTCTCCCTATATTTTTTTTGTTTTTTTTTTTTTTTTTTTTTTTTTTTTTGCCAAGTATCTGAGACCAAGCCCAAGTATTTCGCTAAAAATGGGTTCTACTATATAGGTGGAAGTAAGTGGGTAGTATGCTTCCACTGTGGATTTACCCTGTGTGACAGTGACTCTGAAGTTCGGGCATCGGTTTATCATTGGACGTTTCAACCCAATTGTTATTTTTTAAGACGATTTTGTTCCGCCGAGTTTCAATATTAATCAAAGCTATAGACCCAATGTGATTAACTACCCCTTTCGTTTCTTTTTCTTCTCTTGTGACATTATGAAGTAACTTTCCCAAAAGGAAGCATACACATAATCCTAATGAGTTAAAGGTATAAGAAAATTTATTTGCATACAGACGAGCGATTCAGTAAGGAATTTCTTTTAACAGAGGAAGAGTTCATAACAAGGCGGCACTACAACATCACCAGCCATCCCAAACATGAATGCAACTACCGGGCTAAATCAAGAAACCCTGCGAGCACTACTAACAGCTAGCTACTCAAATCTATCCACTATGCCACGATATCCTTATTATAAAGAAGAAACCACTCGTTTAACTAGTTTTCAAGGATGGCCAGTAACCAACACGAAACCTGAGGATTTGGCTAAAAATGGATTCTTTTATATTGGCAAAAAAGATATGGTGAAATGTTTCCACTGCGGGTTAGCTATGTGCAATTTCAAATTTGTAATTCGGCCGGAAAATTATCATCAACGATTCCAGCCCGAATGTTATTTTCTAAACGCAATTATTCATTCCAAGCCAACCTTTCACCAAAAATTAATTAGACCCCTGCTAATAGCAGTTATTCTCTTTTTAGAAATAAAATTTTTCGATTAAAAAAAAAAGAGAAACAAACAAACAACCCCCCTTCTACCCAAAAAAAAGGAATAAACAATAATAGTAAATCAACTTCATTGTTGTAGACATCACCACGAAATAGAAACCATCACATAGATCACAATCATCCTTACCGGTTATGTAGTTTACGTAACCACCGATAACGCAGTCAAACTGAACCCCATCAACATCAGGACCAGTCTTTATTATGAATCAATAGGAGAACTACGCTTCACCCCGGGGAGGTGGAAACTAGTGACTAGAATCAACATCAGCGCTATTCAGGTTTATCGCCCATCCATTGAAAGCTTGGAAATAGAGCAATTCTTCAAAAAATGTCAAGAAATTATAGAACTAAGAGATTGTAGACGATACATAAAAATGGATAATTATCGGTTAATTACAAAGCAAATCGACGATCAAATTTAAGTATCACAACGAATGCTAGGGGTAGAATCGATAAACCTAGATCAGTTCGTAACCGACTCTACTAACACAAGAGAAGTTCTCAGCCAATACACCAAGGAGTTCATGGAATCAGAAAAAACTTCGACAACAACCGCCAGGAGTATAGGAAATCACACCCAATTAACACAATCAGATTTGCACATGGTTCATCGTAAGGTAATCACCTTAATTAATTCCCAGTATAAATACCGGGAACCCATGAAAAATTTCACGGCTCCTACATCGTCAGCCAACATGACTTATTGGATATCCCTGGAATATTTAAACACCTGGAGCAATCTCACACAATATGGATTTGAAAGTTATTCATCATACATGAAAATGGTGATTAACGTCGTAGATCTAGTCCTTCTAGGTAAGCTGCCACTTACCTTGTTGGGATTCAAAACATCACGAAAATTAGCATGGAAAATAACTAACAACAATTACGACTACCAAGTGTCCCTCAAAACTCGAGAAATATTTTCGGGAGAAATAATTTTAAACTAATTCCAAACTAACTCATGAGTTCTTTTATCAACAACTGATCCTAGTATTGGACGTCCCAGTAGTGCAACGAGATGTATACAAATTGTATAAAATACATTCATATCCTGTCAACCAAGTTATTGGAAACGCCTTTAGAATTGCTGCATATATCAAACCAAACAAGGAATATCTATCAATATCACCTGGTAAAAGGTTGTACTCATTAATCAACAAGGAATTTTTAACCCAGTGCAAAAAGGTTGGAACTCTCTATATTTGTTCTCCAACCCTTATTCTGTACGATCTCAACCACCAACCTACTTGTGAATCTGACTTATTCTATTTTAAATCTGCATTATTTCGTAACTGTGAAATAAGGTTGCATAGAAATCCTATCTCTCTTTGGCATTCACTGGAAAACATGGAAGGATGGCTATATTCCCTGCCCGATTATCAATTATTACAAGTAATTTGAGGAAACAAGTCAGAAGAAGTCACCGAATTATCCGGGACTGGAATACTAACTCTACAAACAAGGTATACGACCCACACCACTCTTCGGTGGATCGGACGTCATCATACAGACTTTCCGGATGCAACAACACAACATTCGTTGGTAGATCTGAATATTACTCGACTCCTCCCGAATATTATGAATTATAAACCCCTAACCTAGGGATAACCCAGTTAACACCTCCCAACTGTCCATCCTTGTTAACAACATTGGCGACCACGACTATACCTTAGCCGAGATTAAACGGGGACTGTCAGTACACCCACACGAAACAAATTTTCCAAGGCACGATTATAAGTTATATGGAATGCTAATAACCTTAAGCATTCTCATCTGTTATCTTCTTGTTCTCACTTATAAGCTAACGTCCTGCCGTCGGACGGTAGTGACCCCAAGCGTCCGAGCAACGTTTCACGGGTGTGACCGGGAATTCCAAGGGAGAAGGGAGAAATGGTCACATGAGGCTCGTCGACGATATGACCATAATATTTTAAACAATAAAAAAAAAGGGGAGGGAGAGAGAGAGAGAGAGGAAGAGACGAGGGAGTTGAGAAGAAGGAACTAACTAAAAAAACTGATAATTTACAATTTATATAATAAACCCCTATATTACTTAACCGATATGTTGACAAACAGGAGCTAGGACTACTAATTAACCCTCTAATATTTACAGCCACGCGGATCCCACAAAAAAAATGGACTTATTAAGACTCGTTTGCAACTCTGGAAACGAAGACTGGTCACCGAGATATCCCGCTTTTCGATCAGAAGTGGTTCGATTATATAGTTTCATTGGATGGACATACACAACAGTAACTCCAGCTGCGTTAGCCACTGCAGGTTTTTTCTATGCCCACAGAGATGATGAAGTAATTTTTAATTCAACAACTTGAATTGAAAAATTGAAAAATTAATTTAAATATAAACACGTGGGATTAAGAATCGAAAATCCAATTTTTAATAAGAGAAGTGAAATTGAAATTTAAAAAAGTAGTTTTTAAATTGACATGTGGGTCTAAAATTTCAAAAATTAATTCTAATTCAGATACGTGGGATTAAAAATTAAAAAATTACTTATTAATTCAAACACATGGGATCAAAAATTGGAAATTACTTTTTAATTCAGATTCGGTACGCAATCAAATAAGTAATCAAGACAAAAAATTTGACAGCACTTATAACAGGAAAGAATACTGTTTTACTTGATCTTCAAGTTTGAATATTTTTAAACTTACTGTTGATCGTCAGATATAATAGAATTTGAATTAAGAAGATCATGCATAGTTAAGACATTTGAGCATTAAATTTTTTGAATAATTTTCAGCGTAAGCAGAGAATTTAAAATTAAACTAACACCAATCCGATGTTCAGAATTAAAAATATTTTATGTAATTTTTTTATTCGAAAATAGAAAATTTCGAAATAGAATGTAATTTTCTAATCTCCTTTAGCTATGGCTAATTAAAATTTTTGATTGACTTTTCAATTATTAGATATGGAATTAGAGATTAGAAAGGAATTTTTTAATCTAGTTTTCCGAATTGAAATTTTTTATTTAATGTTTTATTTGAAAACGTAGATTTAAAAAATAAGCCATTACATTTCAACGATACTTTACGAATTAAAAATTTGAAATTCAATTTTTAATCGAAAAATGTTGGATTAAAAATGAAAAAATTATTTTCAATTCAAAGATATTCGATTAGAAAATTCCAAACTCATTTTTAATTTTTTGTTATTGGATTATGAAATATAAAAAAAAATTTAATTGAAACACTAATGCAATTATAAATTTTATGCGCTATTTGCAACTCTGGCTATACACTATGTATAGGAATGTATTAGATTGGGCCAAAAAAATCAACTATATTTTTTTTTTTTTCAATACTGTAAAAATATTATTCCTGATGACTAAAAAAAATTACTGTGCAAGTTTGAGCCCTTATTATTGATATTAAGAGGTGTATCGTTACGACTATTAGTTTTTTTAACAGAAATTTCATTTTTAACCCAAAACTCGTAAATCATCTATCTGAAAAATTTAAGCAATGTATATTCTTAAAAGAAATTGTATTCCTTACAAAAAATTTCTCTTAGTAAATTGACGTCAAATAAGCCGTTTCCTTGTAACCGTGCCTTAAACATTGATTTGTTTTTTTTATTCTTTGATTCTATTTTGGATTTTTGTAACTACTAGAAATATTAAAATTTTTTTTTACGCAAGATTCATATTCTTGAAGAAAATTTAATGCTCTACAAAAAAGGTATTCTAACATTTTTTGCTAAATTCACTCCTTCGAACGTTATTCAGGTTATTGACCTCGTTTTGACTCAATTTCAACGTTGAATAACTTTCGAAGGAGTGAATTTAGCAAAAAATGTTAGAAGACCTTTTTTGTAGAGCATTAAATTTTCTTCAAGAATATAAATCTTGCGTAAAAAAAAATTTTAATATTTCTAGTAGTTACAAAAATCCAAAATAGAATCAAAGAATTAAAAAAACAAATCAATGTTTAAGGAACGGTTACGAGAAAACGGCTCGTTTTACGGCAATTTCCTAATAGAGATTTTTTGTAGGGAATTCAATTTCTTTCAAGACTATACATTGCTCAAATTTTTCAGATAGATGATTTACGAGTTTGAGGTAATACATGAAATTTCTGTCATAAAAATAGTCGTAACAATACACCTCTTAATATCAATATTAAGGACTCAAACTTGCACAATAATTCTTTTTGGTCATCAGGAATAATATTTTTACAGTATCAAAAAAAAAAAAAATAATCGATTTTTTTGGCCCAGACTATTGTGTATGCTTATTCTTTACAGCATACATACCTATCGAGAACAAAATCATAATAAAAATGTATACCCCAGTAATTATTATCTTTATACTTCGAATAGAACTTGAAATTAATATTTTTATAATAAGGAACTTCGTTCCTATCTAGTGTCCCACGACACCACACGATTTATTTTCATAAATTCATAATTAAACTGAAAACATTACTAATTTTGCTCAAAAATTCATATTTAGACTGAAAATATTTCTAATCTTTATTTTAAATGAGTAATTAGCTAGAAAATATTGCGAAATATTCTGGCGAATCAATAATTTTTAAAAAATATAACTAATTTTTTCTAAAATTGATGATTAACAAAAAAAATATGACTTATTATTTCACAAAAATTGGTAATAAGTTGAAAAATATTGCTGAGTTTCTGAAAATATTAGTAATAATTATAAAATATGATTAAAAACTATAGAACTAACATATCGAAAATTTTTGTTGGGAATGAGTGTAAAAAATGGACTCAGTATTTTTCATTCATTAGTAAAATAAGAAGATATTTAATTATTACTGAGAATTAACAAAAATTTTGAATGCTATAATTATTCTCTACTTAAGTTATTTGAAAATATTTATCGAATAAGTTGGGAGAAATAATTTAAATTTTTGTTTTTATGAATTTATCATTTTCTGTACTTGAATTATTATTTTTCCAACGATTGAGATTATTTAGAGTAGAAGTACGTCAGTAGTTTTTGATTCTAAATTTTATATTTTTTAATTATATTCAATCTAAATTAATTAAAAAAATTCACTGACAGATTTTTAAATTAAAAACTTTTAATTTTTTCGTTTCTCAAAACTTTATTTTTTCTTTTTAAATTATTATTTTTCCAATGATTGAGAATATTTAGAGTAAAAGTGCGTCAGTAGTTTTTGATTCTAAATTTCATGGTTCCACTATATAGGAAAAAAATTAGCAATATTTCTACTAATTATTAACTTTCCAACATATTTTGCAATATTTTTTGGCTAATTACCAATTTAAGATAAAAATTAGTAATATTTCCAGTTTAATTATTAATTTTGGAAAAAAATTAATAATATTTTTTTACTAATTATTTATTTTCGAAAAAATTAGCAATTTTTTTTTGCTAATTACTTATTTTCGAAAAAATTAGAAATATTTTTTTACTAATTACTTATTTTCGATAAAATTCGTAATTTTTTTCTACTAATTTTTTTATTTTATAGAAAATTAGTAATAATTTCTGGCTAATTACTAATTTTTGAAACAAATTAGCAATATTTTTTCGCTAATTACTAATTTAAAAAAAAATTAGTAATATTTTTCCGCTAATTACTTATTTTCGAAAAAATTAGTAATATATTTTTGCTAATTTTTTAATTTTATAGAAAATTAGTAATAATTTCTGGCTAATTACTAATTTTTGAAAAAAATTAGCAATATTTTTTCGCTAATTACTAATTTAAAAAAAAATTAGTAATTTTTTTTTGCTAATTTTTTAATTTAATGGAAAATTAGTAATATTTTCTGGCTAATTACTAATTTTTGTAAAAAATTAACAATATTTTTTCGCTAATTTCTAATTTTTCGAGAAAATTAGTAATATTATCGATATCGTTAACCAAAATATCGATGCTGCCGATCACTGCCAGAACCCTTCGAAAAAGCATGATGAATGTAACAGTATTCATAGTACCGGGATAGTTCATCTCGGGGTGAATACCCAAGTCACAAGGCTTCGATCCAACTCCTCATCATCTCACAGTATCTTAGCTGGAGAATTAAGCGTGGATGGAGCATTTAAGGGGGTAACTTATTCCGACCCTTACGGCGTTTGGAGTAATGTAGTAGCCCAAGGGTACGCAACGGTGGAGATAAGAGATTATTATGCTCAAGTAGATCTGGAAAGAAATCTGGTTATGCTACAATCAGGAGTTACTTGTCCGTTAGCTGAGGGAAGTTGTACTGACGTCGAAGCAGGACATACCTTTTGGTCTCCCTTACCCGCAGATGGATGTATTGGTGATCGTTACGAGGTTTTATATAATAGACCTGCCACTAAGATCTTAAACGATGGAAGGGAGAATAAGGAAACCATTTATGCTGTAGTCAGCAGAGAGGTCACCTTTGCCTTCATACGAAAGGGACGACAGATGCTCTGCGGCTACCAACTCACTCGCACAGAACACCCTCAGCTCTTTATCATTGAACATTCGGATGCTAATATGCTGCCCAGACATAAGGCCGCAATCAACACAAAGAACGCTGACCTCATGGCATATATAAATTCTAAATTTGTATATGTAGAAAGGCACATCCGCACACAAGTGGAACAACTTTATCGAGATATCTGCGACAGAAGTGTGACCTGCAAGTCCTCAAGAATTCTCTAATGCATGACACCCAAACTCCAGACGAATCCGCTTATCATCTCATGAAAGGACCGGGGTATATGGCCGTTGTTGCTGGAGAAGTGATACATTTAATCAAGTGCGTGCCCGTCAGCGTGCGTGTTCGATCCACCAATGAGTGCTACCAACAAATACCTGTCGCCAAGGATAATGAAACTAATTTATTTCTAACTCCACGAACCCACATATTATTGAATTATGGAACTCAAATCGACTGTAATCCCATTTTACCCACCATGTATAGATTAGCAGATTCTTGGTACACCCTTGCACCTAAACTAACTGCAACTACTACTCCTGAGAACTTAAAACCCTCCTCGAAAACTACATGGACCTATACAAACCCAGGTTCATTGGCCACCAGCGGAATTTATAGTTACGAGAATCTAAAAAATTTACGATCTAGCATGATGATCCCAGCTGAACGACCAACGGTGTTGAATACCTTGGCCCGAACCCTAACGGGAAAATCAACTTTAAGTCAAGGGACTAAATTTTTGAATTTATTGGATAAAGAAACCTTACAGAAAATTACCGATTCTGCTTGGACGAGAATTTGGGGATCATTTCTAACATTCGGAACTGCCAGCGCAGGACTCATAGGCATTTTACTCCTCTTTCGCTTCATTAAACTAGCTGTCGATGCAGTAATTCATGGTTACGCGTTACATTCTATTTACGGGTGGTCAATACACCTGTTAGGGGCAGTATGGGGTTCAATTACTCACCTCTTAATATATCTTGAAACGAATAAAGAAAAATCGACAGAGGAGATAGGCCTACAAACCTTGCCTCATAGGTCAACCGTTCCGGAGAATCAAGGAACCCCTGAAGGACTAGAACAACCACAACTTACCCAGACTCAATATAACTATCTCCGCCAAGCTGCTCACGAAATCGATGTTTAACTATTTTAGATGGACCCACACAATCCTAATCCAACCCCAAGTCAGTCTACGGAAGATCCAGGAACGAGTTACGAAGAGGAAATATCACAATACATACATTATTTAGAAACCCAAGTTATAACCGAATTATAAGGAAAAATCTGTTCACCACCATGTCTGGAGCCCCTTATTGAACCAGAATGCTTCATCTCAACTACTTCAGACGTAAAAGAAGAAATCTAAGAAGAATTTACAAGGATTAGTGAATTTCTGTCCACAGAAGAAACTGAATTACCTCTAACAACGTTAACAGGAGACAAACCAAATGTCCCTGCGAATCAAATCCAAGAAAAAGAAATCATACCATCCTGTGTTACATTAAATGGGACCGAGCCTAACAACCTCGACGTCGGGACTCAGCCCTCAACACCTTGGTCCGAGGTTCTGTCAGAAGACGATTTATTATCCCTATTGGCAACGGAGCCCATTACTGCACGACTATACAAGCTGCCCTACAAGAACAGGGCTCAGTAATAAGTGTTGAGCGATATATGATACTAAGGCTCGCTGTCATATGGTATTGACACCAGATCCTAGTCACACTCTGTAATTTTGAATTTACTATTGAATCACGGCGATTCACCATTAACCCTATTCCTGCTCTACACATTCGGGAAATAACAGGTTATTGTCACCTAGCGACCACTACAAAATTTTCCACCTTGGACCACCTCTTCAGAGAGCTCCACAAAGAACGTCGTTTCATTCAATAGTTACTCTCAGCCCGACGTCCAGGGAATCTAACTTCACTCATATGTGACTACTTGGAAGATAGAATAAGTAATAATGACAGCAGAAAACACCTGAGGAAAGGATCATTACGGGCAATGAATTTTCGCTACAACCATCTCTTAACAAAATGCATTGCAGCTACTGACAATTCATCCAATGAAGAAGAAGTCCAGCTTTAAAAAAAAAGGGAAAAGGAAACAGTAAAAACAATAGATCCACACCCACGAAGATACAGAGAAAAAGGAGGGGGTAGGATAAGGAAATAAAAACGAACTCAGGCTTTCATACAGAACGATTTTGGATACAAACATTTAGATAATATTGTCACACACTATATATATATATATATATATATATATATATATATATATATATATATATATATATATATATATATATATATTCAAGTATGAATACCGACATAGGTACATAATTATAACTTCTATGAATAAGACAGGAGTAATTTTTTTTTCCCTCTATTTTATCGGCGTGTTCATATGTCGCGAACACTTTTTAAAAAAAAAAAAAAAAAAAATATATATATTTTATATATATAATAATAATAGTAATAATAATTTATAATAATAATAGTGTTAGGACTAAGGATTCAAGAAAAGTCAAGGGTTCAGAGGTACCAAGCAATAACTTGATAACGTGTTACAGTTAACCAAAATAGAGAAGATTTTAGCGCATAGACAAAAGAAGTATAAAAGATGTTTCAACGTTATGAGATCGTTCCTGTGAGATTTCCAGAACGAGGTAGCCGCCGTAAAGGGGAAAGAGAAGGAACAAACCACCATGAGTCTCAAGGACTTGGGGGACATTCCAAGGATACTCGCTAATACCTATTCACTGCCCGTCGAGTCCTTTTTCATAGAAGAAATTGTCAAGGAGAGACGACTGGAAGAAACAAAAATTATCCTGGAAACTTATGGGATGAAGTATTTGATCACGATGTTGTGTTACGAACCCGGCACACTTCATCCCTTACGCATGTATATATATGAATAAAAATGAATATACACTAATAAAATAAGTCGGATAAATTTAAACTCAATAATTTAGAAATAACTCAAATTTTAAATCAAATTAAAATACATAAAAATTAATAAATAATATACGATTTATACATTTAAACAATAATATATATATATATATATATATGTTCAGTCACGATCTTGACTAATTTAAATCAAGCTTCGTGCATTTCCGCTTGGTTCGGTAGTTGCCGAATCCGCTGCTGACGGTAAGTCAGAATAGTGCCGGGTCACTCGCTATTTGGGCCCGGCATAGACAATTTCTAATTCAGGACCGTGTCAACAGTCCTTGAGAACCCGCTACAAGATGGCCAATCATATAATTCGTTTTATGTTGGCCAGCCAATAAAAGGCTTCGTTTCATGCAGCAAGGCTGCCACGTCGACACGACGCTTTCCAGACGATAACTCGCCACGTTCACCAGCCATCTTTCATCGATCTTCATCGTGGATTGATCAGTACAAATACAGCTATCCAACTAACCGCTTCGTTCAGTAAATTACTCTTGTAATATACCTACGCTACCTTTACGCTTTATTATTCTCAATAATTAGACAGTACACTAAGGCTGCCATTTATTGAGAATAAATCGGTTGTCTTTCGTGTTAAATTAATTACATATTAATTTCCGCGCGTTTACCCGCTCTCGACCTCGTGTCGAATATAATATACGCGAACTTACATTCGTTGCATTCGCTATCGCGTACATATCTAGTTGCATTCGCTCTTAAGTATTTTTCTCACAGGTTTTCAAGTGTACATATTGTTAATAAAACAACTAATTGATGATTTGTAATTTTGAGTTAATTTTTAGTTATTGAATTAACCACACCTACACCAGAATCCTTTTGCGTATTCTCTCAATTTTTCAATATATATATATATATATATATATATATATATATATACAGGGTGTCCCAAAAAAAGTGTAACAGAGGTATATAGCGTCAAAGAAAAAAATATTTAGAATCTAAAGTTCCTGAGCCATTTTTGCGAATTAGCAATAAAATTTAAATTACAGCTAATTAAAGTTGACCAATGAAAAATTCGGTAATTGGCGCCTGCAGGGTCAAAGAGTAGGGGATCTAGGTCGATAAATTGAAATGAAAATGAACTTATGGTAAGGCCTATTTTATTTTAAAAACCTGAAGATGGCAATAGTTTTTCTTTCTTACCCAAGGGCCTCACATAACTCGGGGTCCCGGTGATTGTTAATCATAACGTCAGTATGCTATCAGCAGTCCGAAGAAAAGTAGGGATAATTTGATTTTTCTGTTTTTTGTTTCGAAAAAAAGATCTCCGAATTAACAAAAATATCGATCAGTAAAAACTTTAATTTCTCCAATGAATAATATTTTTCATCAGTAACTGAAAATTATAAACAAAAATGGATGTTTTTTTATTACCTTTCTATAAATTGATTTCAGAAAATTTTCCATCAAAGATTATGAAACTAGATAGTTAGCCCAATTATTTATATTTTAAATTATCAACATAACAATGTTTAGAGTCAAAATGCTTACAAGTAATGGAAGTTAGGTAATTATTTCAGAACTTTTTAAGCATTTGTTATTTTTTCAAGTCAGCTTAACAGATCTAATAAAATATTAATTCAATTAAATGCAGAAATAGTAAAAAAATAAGAGATTTGTAATTTTCGTTTTTTTTTCTGTTTATTTAATTTTCTTAGAAACATTCGAATTTCTCCACAACGTTCTTTTTATTTTCTGACATTTCTATACAATTTGTGAGCACACTTGAAAAAGATCTGTTCTCATTTAAAAGTATTTAAAAGAAAACCGATGCTATTACCTTTTAAGGGGAAACGCTACTGGTCCTCTTTCTCACACTCAGGAAAATAAACGAGACTATCTTTGTTGCACTCGTAGAGTAAATGAGAATTTTAAAACAGTTTTTCTCTTGGAGACGAATTAGAATTTTTAGGTTTCCAGCATTTGTCCGTAAATTAAATTGGATTAAAAATCGGTTGACGTTACACCCCTTAATGATTAAAAATTTTTTTTCCCTCCATTTTGGCTTCTGCTTTGTAGCATTCCCAATATTTTCCCAACAATCTAACATCTAATAAATAATAATCTAAATTTCATCATGATATTTTGGATACATAAAAAAAAAAATCTTTCATGGTAACAATTGTTTTCTTACTTCGTAACAATTAACTACTCCGTTAAAAATTTCATCTTTGCTTTAAACGGCAATTCTGCAGCAACCAAACATCCTACAAGATTTTGAGCCTCTCAAATTTCAGAGTAACCATCAAACTTGAGTTTTCATAGGGGTCGAATCTTTTTTCTCTATCACTCTAGTGAACCAATAGTCTTGCCCTTGTGGGACTTGCACAGTAAATGAAAGAACAGAAAAAATTAAAATAATTTAATTGAATACTACAAACTTCCATTTGCTTCTATTTATTTGCTCTGCGATTACTTTTTTCTTAAGTTACAACCTCCAAAAAAACTACTTTCAAATTGAGAATTTTTTGATTTCCTCTAATTTTTGTGACCAGTGTCGTTATTATTATTTCAAAATAGAAGCTGTTTAATTATCAAATTAAAAAAAAAATTACCAAAGATTTGGTTCTGTTATTATATCTTTTTTCAACAAAAAAAAAATAAACAGTTCATGCGCAACCACCTTTTTTTAGGGCAGGTCAAGCGACCTTGTAATGGGCTGTTTAAATTTAAAAATGAAAAAGTGGAAATTTTGTTCTAACTAAAATTATTTAATACGTGAAAATAATTTTAGCAGTTTTAATATTGGGCAATTTTTGAGTCTATCACTTTTATTGTAATTTTTCTTTTATTTTTGTTATTTGCATAAGACAGGAATTAGTAATAAAAAAAAGCAAACTTATTTTTTTATAACACACATTTTCAGCTACATCAAGTGATGTACACTTCATAATTAATTTTTTGAGAAAATTTCTATTTTTTTGTAGAAAGCTAATGAATATTATGTACACACCCAGTGTTGCCAAACTTTCTACTTCCACTGATATACTTACCACACAGAACACATGGGAATATCGTTCCAATTCAAAAAATTATTCTTTTCAAAACCCTCATTTCCAATTAGTCGGTTTTTCAAATTAATATTGAGGATAAAAAAAATTTTTTGTTTTTTTTTTTAATCGAAAATAAGCCTTGTGGGGGATTTACTCAAGTTTCTAAAGCTGCCCTCAAAATTACTGCGCAATACTTAGTTATTGAGATATCGATAATCAAAGTCAAAAAAATCGTTCTCCATTTGAAAGCTGATATCTCAACAGCAAATCGTCAAACTAAGAAAGAAAATAAAAGCAATTTATAGATGAATAACTGTTCTAAACGAGCCATGAATTGATTTTTCTGAAAACAATTTTCCCGGCACCGTAGATCCAAAAAATAAAACCAAAAAATTTAGAAAAATTTTGCCACGAGCTATTTTTTATAATTCCGAAAAAACCGTGCCTCAAAAAATTATTTTGGTGGAAGATTTTTAAACGAGAGATTTCAAGCTTCAATTTGCTTTTTTTATTTTCCGATACGATTATTCTCACCAAAATACAGCCTTCTAAAAATCACTAAAAAATTTATGAAATTTTCTTGTTCTTTTAATTTTTCGGATAAGTGTAGTAGTAAAATTAACTATGAATTAAACTTTGACTTTGAATAACTTTTGAAAAATTAAATCTATCAGAAAACGATACGAGACCTTTTTTGAAGATCCTTCCATTTCCAACAAAAATGTCTACTGATTTTTCTGATACTTTAGTTTACCAATAAGTGATGAAATTCCAAACATTAAAAAAAATTTTTTCTATGTTAATCTAATGGGAAACGAAAAATCGCAATGAGGAACCCCTAAATATTAAAATTGAGAGCTGCCGTTTTAACAGTGTCATTTTTTCGGTATCCTGGAATAATATTTATCAGAGTGCTTCTTAAAATAAAAGCAGTTGAATTTTTGATACAGCCTAATAAACAGAATTAAATTAATAAAATGATCACATAAATACAAAAAAATATTTTATTATGATCCCATTACAGTTGACTTTGGTATAAATTATAAACATAGAATTGAATTAATAACATAATTACATAAATATAAAAAAATTTTTTTCTCCATTATAAACATTCTCAGTACTATAAAATATATGTCAACCACTTAAAAAAAAAAACAATTTTAATACTCAGTACTGTTCTATGCGAAGATTTTCCCGGATCGAAAAATTTGATCTGATTTTAGTGTAACTGGACTCCATTTGAACTAATTGGTCTACATTTGAGCTAGTTGATCTATTTTTTTATCTTTATAAAAATTCTAAGCTGTTTTTGATTTGAAAACAATTAAAAACAGACTAAAAAAATATAATATGTATAATTTATTGAAAACAAGCCTGAAAAAAGTCCAAATCAGGAATGGTACGGGCAAAACCCGATTAAATTTCCCATGGTGATAAAATAAAAATTAAAAGTAAAATTTAATCGAAATAACTCAAATTTTTATTTTATTTAAGACCGATCAAATTTTTCAACCCAGGTTTTCTTATAGAAAAAGTACGTCTTATTTTTTATAAGAAATATGATAAACTTACACTACGGTTTTTCAAAAATTCTATTTGCGATAAATGATAGATGGCAAGCCTACTTCAAAAATTGTTGAAAGTGGCCGCCATTACAATCAATGCAAAGTTGACACCTACGTAAGAAACCACGAATAGAATTCTCCAACATTTCTTGTGTAATCGTGTCAAATGCTTCTTGGATTCTAATTTCTAACTCTTGTCTCGTTCGTACTGGAGTTCAGTATATTAATGACTTGATATGACCCCAGAGAAAAAAATCTAGCGGGGTTAGATCTGGAGAACGCGGAGGCCAATCAAATACACCACCACGCCCAATATACCGACCAGGAAATTTCCGTTGTAAACAACGTTGAGATTTCCTGCTTGTATGTGCTGGAGCTCCGTCCTGCTGGAACCACATGTTATCCTGCTCAGCTCGCGTAATTCCAGCGTGATCGCAGAGCGGTCTTAACTGATAATTCAGAAATCTCACATACTTGTCTGAATTCAATGTTCCATTAATTTCATATGGACCAACCTGGAGGCAACAAATTATCATAGTTTTTATTATTATTATTATTATTATTATTATTATTATTATTATTATTATTATTATTATTATTGTTATTATTATCTCACAATAACGATGAATTTGAAAATTTGTAAATTTACAAGTAGCTTTTACTATTCCAAAAAATTGCTATGCGTTTACTTACCAATTTTCCACCTCGAATTCCAGCCCATATGTTGATCGAAAATCGTACTTGAACACTTCGACCTTCATAGACAAGGTGTGGATTATCAGTGGCCCAATAGTGAAAATTATGAGTATTCCATGTGCCCGTACGATCAAAATTCGACTCATCCGTAAAGAGAGTATTGAAAAAAAAGCCCGGTTGTGCCTCTTCCTGCCGTAATGCCCACTGGCAAAATTCAAGACGTCGCGCATAATCACCTTCATGCAATTTTTGAACTCGAATATAATGGTACGGATGTTTTCCATCTGCTCGAAAGATACGATGCACTGTTGACTTTGATAAATTTACCAATTGTGCCGTTGAACGTGTCGAATTCGTTGGATCCTCTTCAATTGCATCAAGTGCTCTTTCCTCATTACGCACATTCCTTGCGTTGCGCGGTGCACCTGCATCGCGATGATTAGGAAGTATACTTCCCGATATTCGTAAACGATTCACTGTATCTAAAATTACACGTCGACTAGGGCGAGTACGTCGCGGAAAGCGTTCGGCATAAAGTCTCGAAGCTGCACCTGAGTCAGAATTTGTAGCGCCATAACAAAGTACCATATCAGTATACTCGCTAGCAGAATAAGCTGGCATTTTTCAAATATCACAGATGCAAACCACCGATTAGAAAAAAGAAAAATTGTAAACTGACACAAATTGCACAAAAAAAGTACACAAAATAATATCACTATTAATGAAAAGAAATAATTTCTTTTTTTTATGAATCACAAATATTCGATAAATGTACTCATGTAATTAGTAAACAATATAATTAGAATTTCACAGACGTCAAGTACTTGAGAGCTGAACACAGAATGATCCAAATATGACAAGTTTAGTCGAAAACGTCGAAAAATTTTGAAATATTTTAAAAAAAGACAGCATTTACTTTGGGATATTTCTTCGTCTAGAATTCGACAGTATAGTTTTTATAAACAAGGCTATTTACGACCAAAGGCCGAAAAAATATTTCAGTTGATCGGGTTACAGTTCTTGAAGTCGTAAATTATTCGTATGAAGTCTCATAGAATCGTATAAAGAAAAGACTTTTTCCAGCAGTAAGAAAAAGTATTAAAAAAAAAAAGGACAACACATGGAAAGGCCATGACGTCAACCTCATGAAACATTGTAAAAAAAAGCCAAAAAAAAAAATCTATCTTACATTTTTGTCGCGATTTTCCTATCAAATTGAACGGTATTTTTTCGGAAAATAATAAGGCCAAATTTGATAAAAAAATTATTGGCCATCAGCCTTCAAATGTGAAGAAACCGTTTATAAATTGTTAATTTGTTCATTCAACTAAAAAAATGCGTCAAAAAATTAAATAAATAAATAAGATGAAGTGTACACATCACTTGATGAAGTTTTATTATTTTTTTGATACAATCATTTTCCACGAAAATACAGCCTTCTAAAAATCACTAAAAAATTTATGAAATTTTCTTGTTCCTTCGATTTTTTGGCAAGTGCATTTGAGATTTTCAGCAAAACTATCAGGCTTATTGTAAAATGTTATAGGACCTTCTTTGTGAATGATTTTATTTCCTACAAATAATCTTGATCGAAGTTTCCAAAACTTTCGAAAGTTCTTTAGATATTTGCATTTAAATGTCTGTTTATTCTAAGAAAGCGTAAAAAAAACTTTACGACCAAAATTATAATTTTTTTTTTTTTTTTATTAATACTTTAGTGTGCGATTTTCCTGGATAAAAATAAAATAATAAAGTAAAATGTAACAAATAAGCAGTTATTTGATATTCTTACTATCTCTTGTAGAGAAAAAAAATTGGAAATTAGGGTTTTGAAAAGAATAATTTTTTGAATTTGAACGATATTCCCATGTATTCTATGTGGTAAGTATATCACTGGAAGTAGAAAGTTTGGCAACACTGGGTGTGTGCATAATATTTATTAGCTTTCTACAAAAAAATAAAAATTTTTTTAGAAAAATTGATTATAAAGTGTACATCACTTGATGAAGCTGAAAATGTGTGTTATAAAAAAAAAAGTTTGTTTTTTTTTTTTTACTAATTCCTGTCTTATAAAAATAACAAAGATGAAAGAAAAATTACAATAAAAGTGATAGACTCAAAAATTGCCCAATATTAAAACTGTTAAAATTATTTTCAAGCACTAAGTAATTTTAGTTGAAACAAAATTTCCACTTCTTCATTTTTAAATTTTAACAGCTCATTACAAGTTCGCTTGACCTACCCTCAAAAAAGGTGGTTGCGCATGAACTGTTTATTTTTTTTTTGGTTGAAAATAGATATAATAACAGAACCAAATCTTTGGTAATTTTTTTTTTCAATTTGATAGCTAAACAGCTTCTATTTTGAAATAATAATAACGACACTGCGTCTCCTTTCTATGTAAACTTCGTAGGTAACTTTTTTGTAGGTACGAGCTTATGAATAGAAAAAAAAAAATTTTCCCATAAGATCACTGAAAATCCATTTTTTTGTACCGAATTTTCAATTAATTAACAACAAAAACTCAGCAGAAGGAGAAAAAAAGTGAAACAAGCGGAAAAACTAACATTATAAAAATTTTTCGAGGGGGCAAATTTTGCCCCACACTTTTTAATGTTTTATTTTTAATGGACAGAATAAATTAAGGTCAAATTTGATAAGGTCACATTTGATATTCTTACTATCTCCTGTAGAGAAAAAAAATTAGAAATGAGGGATTTGAAAAGAATAATTTTTTGAATTGGAACGATATTCCCATGTGTTCTGTGTGGTAAGTATATCAGTAGAAGTAGAAAGTTTGGCAACACTGGGTGTGTACATAATATTCATTAGCTTTCTACAAAAAAATAGAAATTTTCTCAAAAAATTAATTATGAAGTGTACATCACTTGATGTAGCTGAAAATGTGTGTTATAAAAAAATAAGTTTGCTTTTTTTTATTACTAATTCCTGTCTTATGCAAATAACAAAAATAAAAGAAAAATTACAATAAAAGTGATAGACTCAAAAATTGCCCAATATTAAAACTGCTAAAATTATTTTCACGTATTAAATAATTTTAGTTAGAACAAAATTTCCACTTTTTCATTTTTAAATTTAAACAGCCCATTACAAGGTCGCTTGACCTGCCCTAAAAAAAGGTGGTTGCGCATGAACTGTTTATTTTTTTTTGTTGAAAAAAGATATAATAACAGAACCAAATCTTTGGTAATTTTTTTTTTAATTTGATAATTAAACAGCTTCTATTTTGAAATAATAATAACGACACTGGTCACAAAAATTAGAGGAAATCAAAAAATTCTCAATTTGAAAGTAGTTTTTTTGGAGGTTGTAACTTAAGAAAAAAGTAATCGCAGAGCAAATAAATAGAAGCAAATGGAAGTTTGTAGTATTCAATTAAATTATTTTAATTTTTTCTGTTCTTTCATTTACTGTGCAAGTCCCACAAGGGCAAGACTATTGGTTCACTAGAGTGATAGAGAAAAAAGATTCGACCCCTATGAAAACTCAAGTTTGATGGTTACTCTGAAATTTGAGAGGCTCAAAATCTTGTAGGATGTTTGGTTGCTGCAGAATTGCCGTTTAAAGCAAAGATGAAATTTTTAACGGAGTAGTTAATTGTTACGACGTAAGAAAACAATTGTTACCATGAAAGATTTTTTTTTTTATGTATCCAAAATATCATGATGAAATTTAGATTATTATTTATTAGATGTTAGATTGTTGGGAAAATATTGGGAATGCTACAAAGCAGAAGCCAAAATGGAGGGAAAAAAAATTTTTAATCATTAAGGGGTGTAACGTCAACCGATTTTTAATCCAATTTAATTTACGGACAAATGCTGGAAACCTAAAAATTCTAATTCGTCTCCAAGAGAAAAACTGTTTTAAAATTCTCATTTACTCTACGAGTGCAACAAAGATAGTCTCGTTTATTTTCCTGAGTGTGAGAAAGAGGACCAGTAGCGTTTCCCCTTAAAAGGTAATAGCATCGGTTTTCTTTTAAATACTTTTAAATGAGAACAGATCTTTTTCAAGTGTGCTCACAAATTGTATAGAAATGTCAGAAAATAAAAAGAACGTTGTGGAGAAATTCGAATGTTTCTAAGAAAATTAAATAAACAGAAAAAAAAACGAAAATTACAAATCTCTTATTTTTTTACTATTTCTGCATTTAATTGAATTAATATTTTATTAGATCTGTTAAGCTGACTTGAAAAAATAACAAATGCTTAAAAAGTTCTGAAATAATTACCTAACTTCCATTACTTGTAAGCATTTTGACTCTAAACATTGTTATGTTGATAATTTAAAATATAAATAATTGGGCTAACTATCTAGTTTCATAATCTTTGATGGAAAATTTTCTGAAATCAATTTATAGAAAGGTAATAAAAAAACATCCATTTTTGTTTATAATTTTCAGTTACTGATGAAAAATATTATTCATTGGAGAAATTAAAGTTTTTACTGATCGATATTTTTGTTAATTCGGAGATCTTTTTTTCGAAACAAAAAACAGAAAAATCAAATTATCCCTACTTTTCTTCGGACTGCTGATAGCATACTGACGTTATGATTAACAATCACCGGGACCCCGAGTTATGTGAGGCCCTTGGGTAAGAAAGAAAAACTATTGCCATCTTCAGGTTTTTAAAATAAAATAGGCCTTACCATAAGTTCATTTTCATTTCAATTTATCGACCTAGATCCCCTACTCTTTGACCCTGCAGGCGCCAATTACCGAATTTTTCATTGGTCAACTTTAATTAGCTGTAATTTAAATTTTATTGCTAATTCGCAAAAATGGCTCAGGAACTTTAGATTCTAAATATTTTTTTCTTTGACGCTATATACCTCTGTTACACTTTTTTTGGGACACCCTGTATATATATATATATATATATATATATATATATATATATACAGGGTGTTCCAAAAAAAATCGATAATTTTTTTTTTTGAATCTCACACAAAAAATTTGTTGGTCAGCCCTAAAAAAAAATTCAGTCAAAATTTCAACCCTCAATTTTAATTTTAAGAGGTCCATCATCGATCTCAAAGTTTTCCCATTTAAATAACATGGGAAAATTATTTTTTTACATTATTTGTGGCTGCAAACTGTGAAGAATTTTTTTTTTGACATTATTGATCAGTAAACCTTCTTAAGCAATAAATTGTCTATAAGTAAGTCCAAAGAATCAAATCTGTGCCCTCAATATTTTGTCTATTAATGACGTTAGAATATGCGAATTTTACGAAAATTCATTATTTCTACATCTGGAGACTAAACTGTTCGTTGTACATAAAAAAGTTAAACGGTAATTTTGTAGTACATTCGATTTTCTACAAAATTGTCGCTACGAACTTTTTTGTATGTTGAACAATTCCATAGTTATGAGCTCTAGAAGTTTCATTATTTTAATTATTTACTGATAACAATTAAAATATTGACTATAGAAAAAAAAGTTAAGTCGTGATTTTGTAGTAAAAATAATTCTCTACAAGACTGCCACTAAGAACTTTTTCATATAAAAACAGTTCAATAGTTATGAGCTCTGGAAGTCTTATTATTTTAATTATTTACTTATAACAATTAAAATATTGACTATAGAAAAAAGTTGAATTGTTATGTTTTAGAACATTTAATTTTCTACCAAAGTTTATTTATCAAATTTCTTGTATGATGAACAGTTCAATAGTTACAGGCGCTGGAAGTCTCATTATTTTGATTATTTACTTATCACAATTACAGTATCGAGTATAGAGACAACAGTTATTTGAAAATTCGGTAAAAAATCCAATACGCTACGTTTATACGCGGAAAATTTTATCTTCAACAGCTCAATGAATTTGAGCTCCAAAAGTCTCAATTATAGATGTATTTAAATTATCAGTTGAAACTATTATGTGTTGAAAATAATTTGAATCAAGGTTCTTCAGCACTATTTTAAATTTATAAAAAAAAAACTCGTAGAAAGTCCATCATATCCTTAATAATCGATTATTTATTTTTTTTTTCTATTCCTTGATTACGAAAATCTAATAAACAAATAAATTTTTTTTGTTTCGAATTAAAAAAAATATTTTTTAATTTCTATTTGGAGTATACAATACTTAAATATTACTAACGTATGCCACTAAAAATTTTTTCGTTTTTTAAAAAAAATTGTTGCTGAATTTTAATAAAAGTTAATAATTTTACATTTCAATTTCAATTTGTTTATGCAGTTAAGAAAAACTCAAGCATAATTTTTAATGAAAATTCCATTTACCAAATTAAAAAAACTTCGACTTATGTTATTAGTCAAGATGTTGAGTCGGATTTTAATTTTAAAAATTAAAAAAATACAGTGTTAACTATCTTTTTAAGTCTCTACTCAGTTTTTAATTTTTAGCTGTATGTATTTTTTTCATTTTCCCCTAACGAAGACTTCTAAATTACTCTAGATAAGTTGCTTTAAATTTCGAAAATAACAAATTTCTCAGTGGGTTTTATAAATTTAAATTTGAATTTATCAAAGAATTAGCGCCTAGCTGCTATTTAGAATGAAAAAAAATTTAGTTATTAGATTTTCGTAATCAAAAAATAGAAAAAGTGAATAAATAATCGACTATTAATGATATGACGGACTTTTTACGAGTTTTTTTTTATAAATTTAAAATAGTGCTGAAGAATCTTGATTCAAATTATTTTCAACACATAATAGTTTCAACTGATAATTTAAATACACTAGATTTAACATGCTCGCTTTGCTCGCATTCATTCTTTCAAAAATCCCGCCACTATCTCAGTCGACCAAACGACAATCGAATAAAATAGTCACAGAAGTGACGTAAAACGATACGACATCCGGTCATCAACTTTTTAGAAAAGGATCTATAATTGAGACTTCTGGAGCTCAAATTTATTGAGCTGTTGAAGATAAAATTTTCCGGGTATATACGTAGCGTATTGGATTTTTTACCGAATTTTCAAATAACTGTTGTCTCTATACTCGATACTCTAATTGTGATAAGTAAATAATAAAAATAATAAGACTTCAAGCGCCGGTAACTATTGAACTGTTCATCATACAGGAAATTTGATAAATAAACTTTGGTAGAAAATTAAATGTACTACAACATAACCATTCATCTTTTTTTTGTAGTCAATATTTTAATTGTTATAAGTAAATAATTAAAATAATAAGACTTCCAGAGCTCATAACTATTGAACTGTTTTTATACGAAAAAGTTCTTAGTGGCAGTCTTGTAGAGAATTATTTTTACTCCAAAATCACGATTTAATTTTTTTTTCTATAGTCAATATTTTGATTGTTATCAGTAAATAATTAAAATAATGAAATTTCTAGAGCTCATAACTATGGAATTGTTCATCACACAAGAAAGTTCGTTGCGACAATTTTGTAGAAAATCGAATGTACTACAATATTACCATTTAACTTTTTTATGTACAACGAACAGTTTAGTCTCCAGATATAAAAATAATGAATTTTCGTAAAATTCGCATATTCTAACGTCTTTAATAGACAAAATATTGAGGGCACAGATTTGATTCTTTGGACTTACTTATAGACAATTTATTGCTTGAGAAGGTTCACTGATCATTAATGTTAAAAAAATAAATTTTTCACTGTTTGCAGCCATCAAATGTAAAAAAATAATTTTCCCATGTTATTTAAATGGGAAAACTTTGAGATCGATGATGGACCTCTTAAAATTAAAATTAAGGGTTGAAATTTTGACTGAATTTTTTTTTTAGGGCTGACCAACAAATTTTTCGTGTGAGATTCAAAAAAAAAAATTATTGATTTTTTTTGGAACACCCTAATATAGGGGAAGGGGGGGCAAAACGGGATAGGCCGGCAAAATGGGATACCCTCAAAATTTCGTCAAAATTTTTTTTTTTCGAAAAACTTTCGAAAATGGTCAAAAATGACATCTAGTATCATTTTACACTAACGAAAGCTAAAAAAAAAACATTTTTATATTTTTTGCGAAAAGTATAAATAAAAAAAATGTACAAATTTTATTGTACTACAAATTTATTTTCATGGAGTATCACAAATTAAGAAATTTATTTCTTTAATTAACTCAAGAACAATAATACTGATAAAAACTCTAAAACTGTAACATTGGTAATCATCATAATTTTAACCGTTACATTGTAACTTTCATAATTTTGTAATATTTTATAACTTTAGTGCTATAATATCACATTATTAACAGTTATGTTAATTTTCTAATATTCAATATTTAATTATTTCTCTTATAAAAATAATTTCTTTGGAATGAAAACTAACTAACATTATTTTTAACATAAGTATTAAAATTTATAATAAATAACGATAACGATATATAACTGATTCATCGTTAATGAAAGATAAATCTCTAAAATTATTCACAATAATCACAGATAAATTGAGTATCGTTGTCCGAAACACCAGCACATGAATCATGAGCCCACCTATGACAAAGTTGGCATTGCGTCCAAGATTCAAACGATTCACTGTACTTTTGATCACAGTAAATACAAAAGGCGTCATCTTTGTGCTGATTTTTGCAGGGTCGACCTCTACCTTTACCGACTGTTTTTTAAACTGACTTTTTCTGTTGAACATCAATTTAGAAAGACATTATTACATCAATTTTATTCACTTGAAGAAAAAAAAAAAAAAATTTACTTTTTTTTTGGGGTATCCCATTTTGCCCGCAAAAAATAAAAATTTTTTTCTGATGGCAGTCTAAAATTCGTTATATTTATTTCAAATAGAATCAAAATAAAGCCAATTTACGATATTTACGTCCCTAAAAACTAAATTTTTCGTTAAGTATCCCGTTTTGCCCCCCCTTCCCCTATATATATATTAGGGTGATTCATTTCCGCAAAAGTTTTTTTTTTTTTCAAGTGCTCAAGAAAAATCTCAATCTACATAGATAAATAAATTCTCACCAAATTTGAGCTCTTAATTCCAATGCTAAGTACTTACTATTTGATTTCAAAGATTTCCCATTTAAAATACTCGTAAATTAAATTACTTTTTTTTTAACTTTCTAATACTCAGCTGCGTTTCATGATATCAACACGGTTTTGATCGCAAATTGTAGGGCATTTGGTGTTCTTCAAAAGTGCCCATAGTTACTTAGCTGTTATTCCAGCTGTTTCACTTGTGTCCGCTGTGGAACTCATTTTTCCTATAAAATTGACCTTTATTGGCTAGCAGAACGTAAACCAATGAAAGTACACTAAAAATGCTGAGAAAAATTTTATAGGAAATTTTATTCCCTTCAAAAAAAGTCCTATGAGTCAAGCCGTAAAAGTCCATAGTTTCCGAGTTATAGTCATTTTAATAATTTAAAGAATAAAATATCAATTGTAATTTTTTTTTTTTATATTATATTTTTCAAATTATCAAAATGACTATAACTTGGAAACTATGGACTTTGTCGGCTTGACTCATAAGACTTTTTTTGAAGGGAATAAAATTTCCTATAAAATTTCTTTCAGCATTTTTAATGTACTTTTATTGGTTTACGTTCTGCCAGCCAATAAAGATCAATTTTATAGGAAAAATGAGTTCCACAGCGGACACAAGTGAAACAGCTGGAATAACAGCTCAGTAACTATGGGCACTTTTGAAGAACACCAAATGCCCTACAATTTGCGACCAAAACCGTGTTGATATCATGAAACGCAGCTGAGTATTAGAAAGTTAAAGAAAAAGTAATTTAATTTACGTGTATTTTAAATGGGGAATCTTTGAAATCAAATAGTAAGTACTTATCATTGGAATTAAGAGCTCAAATTTGGTGAGAATTTTTCTTTTTCGATGTAGATTGAGATTTTGCTTGAGCATTTAAAAAAAAAAAAACTTTTGCGGAAATGAATCACCCTAATATATATATATATATATATATATATATATATATATATATATATTTAAAGATAAATGTGTTTAACAAACAAGGAAATATATATGTATTTAAATGTAAATAATATATATTTTAATTGAAAAACATATTTAGGAAAATTAATATATATATATATATATTCATATAAATTTGAAAATAATGATAAATAACTAAGCACACCATTTTGTAAGAAGGAGAACATACGCGAAGGCGAAACATTACATTTAGTAGGCGCGAATACCGTGCTGTAACCTGAGTACCGGGCGGAGTAAAACAATAGAGTAAAGCCCAGAATAAAATAAAAGAAACGCCTGCAGCAAGAGTAAACGACCAACTTACTCCTGCTGCCATCCTTGTACATAAAATCGAGAAAAGACTATCCAGAGGGCTGTAATACCCCCAAAATTAATAGTAAATTTATTGAAAACATTAAATTCAATAGTTGTTTATTTTACTTGAATATTTAATAATTTAATTTTTAAATATTCAAGTAAAATAAACATTGGTCCTTCGAGCCGGATAGCTTAATTGGCGTTAAAAACAGTGAAAAATTCATCTCAAAAAAGTGCATCTTAAGGTCAGTTCAACACCAGTGCATTGCTGAGTACCCTGGACGTGGTACTGCATTGGTGGAAAAAGTGTTAAGGGACACATCAGTGTAATTTACACTTTGTGAAGTGACCAGTGCATCGTGTCAGTGATTGCATCATCTCGAACAGTCTCAACGTACATCGTTTCATCTCAACAATCATCACCAGCTGTTGTCAGTTCGTTCTGTATTATTTTTGAACATCTCAATTTTTTTGTGTTTCTCATATCCCTTCAATTACAGACGTACATCGCAATTATCAAAATGGCTGCAGTGCAGAACAAATTTGCATTGCAAGTAGGCCGCATGTCATTCATCTCATCTCTTTCTGCGGCTGCAGAAGCCGGGGTGTTTGAGACACTCCCACTATCGGCGGCAACAGCCAAACTAGGCCTTCTCAACACGTATTGGGAAAAATTTGAAGCTGACCATGAAAGATTGCTCTCGTCGAAGACTGACGTCACGGTAGAGCACAAGTACTTCACTGACGGGTCCTTTGAGACCACTCTCCGACAATTTCAGGCAGCCTCCGATGGCCTCCACACCCGCATTGCGGACATTGAATCGAAGCAACCATCTCACGGCCACGCGTTGGCAAACTCTAGCCTCATGTCATCTCCTCACCATCGTACGTCGTTACCAACCATCACCGGGCCGAAATTCTCCGGCAATTACCAGGACTGGAGACATTTCCACGATTTATTCGTTTCACTGATCGGCGAAAACCCAAACCTCACCAACGTCGAAAAGATGCACTATCTCAATTCATGTTTGGTTGGCGAAGCTGCGCGTCTCACCTCAAACATCAGTATCACCGCCGAGTCGTTTGAGTCAGCCTGGGACACAATCGTCAACCAGTATGAGAACAAACGGCTCCTCATCTCAACTCAACTGGACAAGCTTTTTAGCCTTCGTGCAGCTGAGACATCATCAGCCAAGCATCTCAAGGCAGTTTCGGGCACTGCCATTGAAGCCATTGATGCCCTGAAATCACTGGGATCGCCAACCGACCAGTGGGATCAGATTCTGGTACATCTCGTCTCACACAAATTAGATCTGGTAACCTTGGAGGCATGGAAAGTCAGTGTGGGGGCTACAACGGAATTTCCCACCTTTGCAGAGCTCAGAACCTTCCTCCAAGGTCGCATTCGAGCCAGAGAAGCTATGGAGTGTGGTGTTTCTCCGAGAAAACCACAAACCTTCAAATTATCATCTCAAACTAAGCCACCGCCTGCAGCACGGGTACACAACCTGCAACAGGCGAAGACAGAGACGTTTAACATCTCACCAGCATCATCTCAATCACAGGCACCCGCTAATCAAGTCCCACTGTCAGAGAGTAAGCAGTGCAAGTTATGCTCGCAGGGACATTTCGTGGTGTACTGTCCCCAATTCCGCGCTTACTCTCCCGACAAGAGACATCAGTGGGCGACTCAGCGATACCTCTGTACCAACTCTCTTGGGTCCCACAACGTCTCAAAGTGCCACAACCTAAAGACTTGTGCATACTGTCAACAACAGCATCACTCCATGCTGCATGGTGCCGCTGCTTTGGACAACGCAAAGCCAGCTCCAAAGAAGAAAACAACAACTTCAACCTCACCAGCAGTAGCACAATCATCTCAACAACCAGATGGCGATGCACCGTCAGAAGCTGATGCAAGTAAGTCAGCTTAAACTTATCTTGCATCATCTTTGTTGATCTAATCTCATCTCACCTCGTTTGTGTTTTTCACTCTCAGCTCATCTCAAACGCTTGACAACCAGTTCTCACCTCACCTCAAGTTCAACAAAAGTTGACCTCAATGATGTCAAGTTATCATCTCAATCAGCAGCACTCATCTCAGTACAAATAAACCACTCGCATGACATCTCAAGAGCAATATCACGACCCAGTGTCTTACTGGCCACTGCCAAGGCCATTCTCAACTACGCTGATGATAATCATCAAATTATCCGCCTTCTCATCGACCCTGGGTCAGAACTAACACTCATATCACGGACAATAGTCAATAATTGTCAACTTGACATCATTTCATCTCGAATTCCAATTGTTGGAATTGACAGTGTATCATCCGGAAATACATCTGGAGCTGTAAACATCTCACTCACCTCACTTCACTCTGATGATAGTGTTATCATCTCTGCACACATTCTCAATAAACTTACAGCTGAGCTGCCAGCTGTTTCAATCAAGAAACATTCTTGGAATCATCTCAACAATCTGCAATTAGCTGATCCAGACTATCTCAAGTCTGATAAAATTGATCTACTCATCGGCGCAGATTGTTATGGGAAAATTATCAAACCTGGAATTCAAACTGGTTCGCTTGGTGATCCAGTTGCTATCAAAACAATTTTTGGCTGGTCCATACTTGGTCCAGTATCATCTTAATCACAACAATCACCAAGCAGATCTCACCATCTCATCTCCAACGATCAACTTCATGATTCAATCGTCAAGTTTTGGCAACTTGAAGAAGTTCCATCACATCTCAATGAATCTCTCACGGTAGAAGAAGCTGAATGTGAATCTCACTTTCAATCAACTCACTCTCGTGATCACACTGGTAGATATACCGTGCGATTACCATTCAAATCATCATCTCAACAGCTTGGACATTCAATACACATTACCACCAAGTGTTTGAATCGACTAATACAAAATGTCTCACAGAAGCCTGAGTTCAATCATCTCTACAAAGACTTTCTCACGGAGTATGAGGCCATGGGTCACATGCAAAAGGTCCCAGATTCATATCAATCATTTCACATCACCTACTATCTACCTCATCATGGTGTTCTTCGAGAAGAAATCACAACAACTAAGCTGAGAGTTGTTTTCAACGGCTCCAGTAATACAACCTCAGGCATCTCACTCAATGACACACTTCACACGAGTCCTAAACTGCAGTCTGACATTTTTGATGTCTTACTGTATGTCAGAAGACACCAATTCATTTTCACCACGGACATCACAAAGATGTTCCGTCAAATCAATGTTCACCCAGATGATTGGGACTACCAACGGATCCTCTGGGTAGATGATGACAATCAACCTCAATCATATCATCTCACCACTGTTACATACGGCACACGTCCAGCTCCATATCTTGCTGGTCGTGTCCTCAAACAGCTGATCATTGACGAAGGAGATAATTATCCACTAGCTGGTGAACCTTTTGAGAAAGGCAGTGACGTGGATGATATCTGTGGAGGCGCTGACAACTTGTATCATCTCAACAACATCGCATCTCAAGTAGAAGCCATATGTCTAGCTGGTTGCTTTCCACGAGCCAAATGGAAAAGTAACCATCCTCATTTCAATAAATTGTCATCATCTAACATCTCAAATTCTCACGAGTTCAACGAATCGACATCAAAAACTCTTGGACTTTCCTGGAAGTGTCAACCAGATCATCTCACATTTACTGGTCATACATCTCAAAAGACTGCCATCACCAAAAGATCAATTTTATCTGAAACAGCCCAATTAATTGATCCACTGGGACTCATCTCACCTGTAGTCATCAAAGCCAAGATCTTGATGCAAGATCTATGGCTAGAAAAAATTGGATGGGACGATTCACTCTCACCTCAGATAATTCACCGTTGGAAGAAATTCCTAGATGAATTACCTGAGTTATCTCAACTTAAAATTCCTCGCTGGTTAAATATCTCATCAGACATCTCAAACATCGAGATCCATGGATTTTCTGATGCGTCACAGCACGCCATGGCCGCTGCTGTCTATATCAAGACTCATCATCATCTCACACCAGCTAAAATCACTCTTGTCTGTGCAAAGACTCGAGTTGCACCACTGAAACGTCTCACCATTCCTCGTCTCGAATTATCAGCAGCTTTACTTCTCACTGAACTCATCTCACACGTACAAACAACTCTTAATCTCCAAGATGTTCCAGTCTATCTCTGGACAGACTCAGCGGTGGCTCTTGCCTGGACCAAGCAAGAACCAACTAAATGAAAAGAGTTTGTAAAAAACAGAGTTCAATCAATTCAACAGAATTTACCAGCAGCCAACTGGAAATTCATCTCAGGAAAACAAAATCCTGCAAACTGTGCTTCCAGAGGCTTAACTCGATCTCAACTTCATTCTCATCAACTCTGGTGGTCAGGTCCAGCCTGGTTACTAGAGCCATCTCACCAATGGCCAGAATTTACATCTCAAGAAGATCCTGAAGTGGACACTAAACGAAAATCAGCTCAATCTCATCTCGCAGTCACCAGTCTAAGTTTACCACTTGGTGACTTGCTTGAATCATCATCAAGTCTCACAAAATTACTCAGAGTCACTGCAATTGTTCAGCGCGCAGTTGCAGTCTTCAAGAAAATTCCTGCATCATCTCTTCACATCTCACCACTCACACCAGCTGATATACATTCAGCCTTGTACTTCTGGATCAAAGCAACTCAACAAGAATATTTCAAGAACGAAATTTCACAGTTATCTCAAAACAAACCGTTTTTGAAGTCTCATCCGTTCTCACGTCTCACAGCTTACATTGACTCCACTAACATTGTACGCGTTGGTGGACGACTACAAAATTCTCATCTCGACACGGACAGCAAGCATCCACCAATACTACCAAAGAATTGCCATCTCTCTCATCTCATCATCTCAGATGCGCATGCTCGCACAATGCACGGAGGTACACAACTGGCGCTAGCTGCCGTGCGCAAGAAATGCTGGATCTTTGGGGGAAGAATCCCAATTAAATCTTACATCTCACGCTGTGTTGTCTGTGTAAGACAGCGAGCTCAGCGATCTCAACAGTTAATGGGTCAACTGCCTACATCTCGCGTCTCACCATCACTCGTCTTTGAAAGCACTGGCGTAGACTACGCTGGGCCTGTTCAACTAAATACCTTCAAGGACGAGGTACACGCTGCTACAAGGGCTGGATTGCAGTCTTTGTATGCTTCTCAGCTTCTGCAATTCACCTGGAAGCAGTAAGTGATTACACTGCGGAAGGCTTTCTCAAGGCTTTCAGAAGATTCACAAGTCGTCGTGGCATCTGCAAAACCCTTTATAGTGATTGTGGTACAAATTTTAAAGGGGCAGATGTCATTCTGAAACAACTTCTCACTGGTGCACTCAACGAATCATCTCATCTTCAACAAATTCTCACCTCAGACGGAACTCAGTGAATTTTTAACCCACCTGGTGCACCACACATGGGTGGCAAGTGGGAAGCCGCTGTAAAATCAGTAAAACATCATCTCCAACGCACAATTGCTGATTTACTTCTCACCTATGAAGACTTCTCAACTTTCCTCACACAAGTTGAGGCACTAATTAATTCAAGGCCACTCAGTGCACTTACTGATGACCCAGATGACATCTCAGCTCTCACTCCTGGACATTTTATCAGGGGTGCGCCACTCAACACGGTTCCTGAACCCATTCTCACCAGTGTACCAACATCTCGTCTCTTACTTTATCAAAGAATTCAGGAAAGACTTCAGTATTTCTGGGAACGCTGGTCTGCGGAATGTCTGCAATCTCACCAATCCATCTCAAAGTGGCATACATCTCACCATGATATCAAGTTTGAATCATTGGTTCTCATCGTGGACGAGAGGTATCCACCATCAAAGTGGCCTCTTGCTAGAGTAACTCATCTCCATCCTGGTAGTGATGGTCTTACCATAGTCGTCACTGTCAAGACTGCCATTTCAACATTCACTAGGCCAATCACCAAGTTGGTACTGTTACCCATCTCAACTGCAAAGGAAGATTCTCATATCTAACTATCACATCACAATCTTCTCCAACGAGTTGGCGAAGGCGGGGAGAATGTTCGAATCTCCCGCGCTTGCGTTTCACGTCGCTACTCTGAGCCCGGTTAACTAAAGTTGCGTCAGCGCGTTATCATGCGCAGGCGGCTCCACCGGTTCCATTCTCATCTCAAGCTCCGCCCTCTTATCCAAGTGGGGATGAAGAAGAAGACGAAGCCATTATTAAAAATTCACCGACGCTACTCGCCCCGTGGTTTTTTTGTGCTTTATATAATCTTTTGCAGTCGCTTTGATTTTATTATTATTACATCTCAGATTTATTCTCAATTTAAAGTATAATTTATTTACTATTAATTTTATTTATTATTTAAGTAATCTTAATATAAAGCACAAAAAAACCACGTGGCGAGTAGCGTCGGTGAATTTCTAATAATGGCTTCGTCTTCTTCTTCATCCCCACTTGGATAAGAGGGCGGAGCTTGAGATGAGAATGGAACCGGTGGAGCCGCCTGCGCATGATAACGCGCCGACGCAACTCTAGTTAACCGGCCTCAGAGTAGCGACGTGAAACGCAAGCGCGGGAGATTCGAACAATAGTAATTTCATTTTTATAAATTTTTATCTATGCATTTTGGAAAATATCTATAATTTTATTATTTATTAATGTAATAAATTAAACTGCCGATGGCAGTACTTTTTATATTATTTAAATAAATAAACTGCTGATATGAGATATCAGATTTATTTGAATAAACAAAGATTTGGAGAAAACTTGGATCATCGATAAAATTTTTAATGAATAAACAATAAACGCTGGGAGAGTCTTTCTGCGTCTTTTTCCATGGCCCCTACCATGGTGGCCCATCTAAAATTACATGGCAAATAAAAGTCGCTGCACCAGCTAATGAAATGAGTCAGAAAGACTCATCAGTCCGCGATGTAAATCAGTTACCATCGGGTGTAATCCCGTTCTTGTCGGGTGTAACCCCGTTTATTTTTGTTTGAAGTTTTTTTGTTAAAGTTCGTTTATACGCTTCGTTACTGCTGAGTGTGACCCCGTTTTTTTTGAGTTTTCTTACAAAGTACAGTTTCGTGTGTGATCCCGTATATTCATTTCATTTGGAGAATATTTTCAAGAATTTCAATTTTCATTTCAATATATCATTTGGAGATTATTTACAAGGATTTCAATTTTCAATATTTCATTTGGAGAATATTTACAAGGATTTCAATTTTCAATATTTCATTTGGAGAATATTTACAAGGATTTCAATTTTCATTTCAACATTTCCTTTGGAGATTATATTCAAGGATTTCAATTTTTATTTCATTTGGAGAATATTTCAAGGATTTCAATTTTCATTTCAATATTTATTTCAAGAATTTCAATTGTTTATTTGGAGATTCCCAATATTTCCAATTACGGATCTCAAAGTTTTTCGGATTATTTCAATAAGTTCAGTTAACGTTAAAACTAAAAATCATTTTTTCCCTTCAATAAACGCTAAAAGAGTGCAGTGATGTTTTTCTTTTACTTGTGTTGTAAATATATGGGCAATTAAAACAAATAAATTAAAATATTACTCGCGAAAAATCTATAAAAATTTTGTGAACTAAAACGGGCTGTGAAATTTAATTTCAGATTTTATTTTCTAGTTACCTGCAATGAAAGGTAATGATTTGTTTATGAACGTGTGTTCTCTTTCGTTTCCTGTTCGATTACAACGGACAATTAGAAAACAGTTTATCTAATAACGAGTGATTCAAATGACAATATATTCGCTACAGAAATTTTAATATTTCATAACTTTATTCAATGAAAATAATTTTTCGATTATTTTCATTTAATTGTAAAATGAAATATATTTAAATAATATATTTCATATGTTATGTCCGGATTTAATTAATTAATAATAATTAATTATTGGAAATGGTCGCGTGGGCCTCAAGTGGGAGGCACCGGGCAAACAGGGTGATTTTCCTAGAGGATTAGCTCTAGGTTTTATTTTTATTGTGAGAACTCGAACGATAAACCCCACAGGGGCCTCTCTGTGTACTCGATGCAGAATTTGGATTTTATACGTTAGAGAAATTGATAATTTCACCTACCTTTCGTTGTTCGCTGCTTACTTGCAAGTTGGTCTTTACGATCTCTGAACTGCAACTCTCGTGAACGGCTTCTGTTGGTCTCTGGTTGAAAGATGATTTGGTCCAGGAAAAAGGGATGTGGTTCTTAATATTAGAAATAATCTAATATGCCGGTTTTCCCAATGAAAGATGTTTATTGAAGTATTTCCCTATGGGCTCACCGTACTCAGTTCACAAGATGTTAAATTGATCTTATCACTAAAGTTCTTTCTTAAACTTAAATCGCTTGGATTTACACTTAACTATTAAACTTAAACTTATGGCTTTTCCACTTTGAATTTATTGAGTCTTTAGCTCATTTGAGTTCGGTCTGAATCTCCGACTCCAGCAATTCACTCGGACGAGAATCGCTATTTACACACTTAACAATTATTATAAAAATCACTTCCCGTGAAGTAATTTTTGGAATAGGAAAATATAATTTCGAAAAAGACAATTTTGAATTGAAATTTTAACGGTAACAAGCAACTTGCCACGCCTCCTCGAGTGCAATATCGAGACGATCTTCCCGTGGGATTTGATAGTATACTTGACTGTTTAGATTTTATGAATCAAAATGAACTAATCGGTTTAAGAGAAATAGAAAATAGAAAAAGGGGTTGCCTAAACGTAACACGGTTTAGAACTCACGCGGGCCAGCAAGGAAGATACATTAACTTCTCAAGCGTCATAGGCTGCCGCACCTTGGTGTTCGTTGTTTTTATCACCTCGGTTCGCAGTTCTGGAGGGAATAATTTAGAATATATAATTAAGTGAGTCTAAAATATAGTCAAGTGTAATTCCCTGATTGAAGGAAACGTTGACGACGTGCAACGAGGTGTTGGCCGAAGTTGCTATCCCTAAAATTGTTAACGCTGCACTTTACAGCGAGCGCGGCAAAGAGGCCCCTTTAATATATACGGCAAGCCGGATATAACAGCATCCCCCCCCCCCCCAAAGGAAGGGTACTTTTAGTGACCTTTCTTTGTACACTGGGGTCTCGTGGCTTCGCTCGCTGGAAAGTTCAGCGTCAATTTTTGACTTAAGTTAAATTTTTATGATATTTGCTGAATACTGCGTCCCTTTACAATAAATGCTAAGACTATTCTATAAATTCGTTTGCTTTGAGCAATATTCTTATGTTTGTACGTACGATAATATAAATAATAAAAACTCAATGTTCAAGCTACATAGTTTCATCGTGTTCTACAAGTATATTAAGTATAATCTTATGATTGTGGTGGTTCCAAAAGTTTATGGTTTTAAGACAGTTTACATAAAAAAAAAATAAAAAAAAATTTGAGTTTTTCAAAATTTTTAAGTTTTTGAAAAATTTTGAGTTTTTTTTTTTTTTTTTTTTTTTTGAAAAAAATAATTTTTGAGTTTTTCAAATTTTTTAAGTTTATTTGAAAAAATTTTTGGTTTTTACGAAAATTTTCAAAATTTTGAGTTTTTGAAAAAAAAAATTTTTGAGTTTTTCAAAATTTTAAGTTATTTGGAAAAAAAAATTTTTTCGGTTTTTACGAAAATTTTCAAAATTTTGAGTTTTTGAAAAAAATTTTGAGTTTTTCAAAATTTTAAGTTATTTGAAAAAAAAATTTTCGGTTTTTACTTAGTTGAAGAAGAAATTAATTAATTCTATCTTTTCAATTTTTATTTATTTTGGTTTTCCAAAAATTTCCGAAATTGAGTTTCTGTAAAAAAAGTTGAATTTCCGTAATTGTTTAGGTTCCTAAAATCATAAACAACCTGTCCTGGGTTCTGAAATTTATCTTTGACCTTGGATCCTCCATGCTAAGATCCACGTTGCATAGAGAATTTTGAATTTTTAGTGGTGTCTATGTCACCTGAAAATTCTGTTTTATTATTTAATAATTTGAAAGTGTTAATCTTTGATTCGCCGGGGTTTCCTTATTATGTCCTTCCTTCGTAATTATATTCTCATTAGAATAATATTATTTTTCCTCTCAATTACTCTAGTATACAAAAAATAACTTGCGCTTAAATCGTGGATGCATTGTAGCTCCACGATTTTATCAACATTCTTACGGAACGAATTACTCCCCTTAAGATGCAAATTAGTCATTCGCCTTAGAGCAACTGTGAGCGGTGTTTCTATTGTTTTTTGTGTTGGCATAAAATCTCTTCTAACACAAAGATTTCCGAAATCGGTAACCCCGGACGAACAGAGAAGAAAAAAAAGTTCATCGACCTTCCTGTTATTCTATTTAATATTTTATTTAATTGTGATCTCTTGATTGATGTGAATTTGTTTATAGTGTGATTTACTATTAGTGTTCAAGTGTATTTCGAACTCATTGAGAATCTATCAGTATAATTAGTTATAAGTGAGTTTTGTGTATCTAAAAAAAACAATAAAACTTCGTTATGCAACGTGGTCGGATTTTGGAGCTACTTCGGCCAATACCCGGATTCTGGGTGACCCCCAAGGATCCAATCTGGTACCTCTGTGACTATAGGATACATGGATACTGGGTTTGGGAAGTTGTTCCTTTTGAGCCCCTGGTTGATTACTGGGGCAATACTTGCCGTAATTTTTTGGAGGTGAGATTTTAGCAATACTTTTCTTTTCTCTAACTCAATTTTTTGGAAATTAAACATTTGTGTTCGTCCTGAACAACATACATACATAAATAGATGTAATAATTTGCATACATTTGTATAACATCGTTATTTAAATTTCCAAAGAAAAAAAAAAAAATTTCATTTTATTTTCTTTGAAAATTTGTTATTTGACGAGTTTTCAAATTTATCGTTATCTTTTTTTTCAAAATCTAATTTAATTTTCGAAGGTCTTTCAAAATTTTCTTTTGAACAAAAAAAAAAAATTTCTTTGTTTTTCGACCCTTTTCAAATTTTCAATTTGAAAAATTTTTAAAATTTATATTTTTGATACTTAAATTATTATATTTTTTTTTTTGAAAAATTTCTTATTATTATTTTTAAAACTTAAATTTCTTTGACAATCTTTCAAAATTTTTATTTTTGAAAATTTAAATTATTATTTCTTTGAAAAAATTTTTTTTTTAAATTTGTATTTTTGATACCTAAATTATTATTTTTGGAAAATTTTCCAGATTTTTATTTTTGAAACTTGAATTATTATTTTTGAAAAATTTCCTATTATTACTTTGGAAAACTTAGATTTCTGGAGATTTTTGAAAATTTTTATTTTTGAAAACTTAAATTATTATTTCTTTGAAAAAATTTCAAAATTTTAATTTTTCCGAACTTAAATTCTTCTTTGAAAAATTTTTTTAAGATTTATATTTTTGATACTTAAATAATTATTATTTTTTTTTTTTAAAAATTTCTTATTATTATTTTTGAAACTTAAATTTCTTTGACAATTTTTCAAAATTTTCATTTTAAAAATTTAAATTATTATTTCTTTGAAAAAAAATTTTTTTTTTTTAAAATTATATTTTTGATACCTAAATTGTTATTTTTGGAAAATTTTCAAGATTTTTATTTTTGAAACTTGAATTATTATTTTTGAAAAATTTCCTATTATTACTTTGGAAAACTTAGATTTTTGAAGATTTTTGAAAATTTTTATTTTTGAAAACTTAAATTATTATTTCTTTGAAAAATTTTAAAAATTTTTATTTTTCGAACTTAAATTCTTCTTTGAAAAAATTTTTAAAATTTATATTTTTGATACTTAAATTATTATTATTATTATTATTTTTTTTTTTTTTTTGAAACTTAAATTTTTGAATTATTTTGAAAGAAAAAAAAAAATTTCGAGATTTTCACTATTTTTGATTTCTTTTGTAGTATCTTCTATGCTGTTCAGACGTCGAGTACGACGATCTTCTCAGCACTTGTCCATTGGACCTGGTGTTGAAAATTATACCGCTACGGCAGAGGGTGTTTAGAAAACGCGCCCTTCGATTTTTGGACAACCGTTTCCAACACAGCGCTGCCTCATATTTTGTTTGGCGGCTATATGATCTGCGGCCATTAAGGACTGCCAATCTCATCTTCCAGGAGGTTGGGGTTTTTTACTTGGACCGCCTATTTTTACGTGCGTGAGGTGTCACTTTTTTTTGAGTTGAGAACTTAAATGACTTCTCCCGAAGAAGAAAAAAAAATGAAAATGATTTTTTTTTTCGTTTTTCCTTCCCCATATTGTTTCTTTTTCCGGCTCTGGAGGCTCTCGTCTCTAATCTTATACTACCTGGTGGGATAGCTATAACATTAAGATCAGGTCTTATGAGTCGAGGAGGAGAAAAAAAAAAAAATTTCTTATTTAGAATTTTTTTCTCTCTTTTTCTTTTTTTTTTTTTTTTTTTGTTGCTGCTGCTGTTCTTGTTTGGTTGTTTGTTTCTTTAGATTTCATATGCAGCCAAGCGAATGCCTTTTTCCTGCGGTGTGCGTGGTAATATAGTTTTCTGTGAGGACGTCTGTTTCCCAAGTACATTATCGGTCAAGAACGTTACCCTTTTTGATTTTGGATTTCCCAGGCTCTGCGCGATTGTTTGTTCTGCTGGAGTAGGGGAAGCCTGTTGGGGCGGTGCGTTCGTCTGAATCCCAATGCTCATATTGTAGCTGGTCGAGAGCGACGCACCGTTCTCCTTTGGATTATGGATTACATCTTCGAATTCTGGTGGAGGTTCGACTATCGCGGAGGTAAGTTCGAATCCAACATTATCTTCTCCAAGAACTTTTCCTTATCGATGTTTTTCTTGCAGATCTTGCTGGCGTTATAAAGTCTTTACGGCTACATTTTTGTACGAAAGAGATGATATTTTCTGCATGAATGGATCATTATGCCCATGCATAATAAAAACGTGAGTACTATTATAATGCCTTTGTTAGTGGCCGTAATTATTTCACGTTCCACTCTTTCGTTTGTGTGATCCGATATCGCCTATACGATAGACACTTCCTCCCCAGCTATCTTGATGGTTACCAGAAAAAGATTATCAGTCATGTTGTTCTCTTGACTGTACCATGACTGTCGTTGAACTCTAGCGTCAGCAAAAACTCGAAGTCAGAAATTTAAATCCATGATGTTCTTAATTAATATGAAATTTCTGAGTAAATTAAATTTTGGAAACTTGAAAATATATTGAATTATGACCAGGCACTGCCATTCCAGCCACCTAAATTTTTAAGTCCAACTGAACCGGTGGTACTAATATCTGTAACTAGAACTTGGAATTAGACTATTACGGGAAATGTCATTTATGAGTCTTATATGGTCAGATTTTAGCAGATTTCCAATAGAGCTTCATCTCCCCCCCCCTCTCTCTCTCTCTCTCCTCGCTTCCGAAAAACAAAAAAAAATCGGGTATAACTTAAGCGCATTAAGACTTAATTTTTGGAGAGTCATCAAAATTTATAATCTACTCTTCGAAAATTTATAGGGAACATGTCAATTTAATCCATTCTATCGGTGTGACTATTATTATTCCCTTTCCCCTTCTTTTTTTTAGTTCGTAAAACAAATTTTTAATATTACGTGACAGTATAATAGTAACAATAACTTGAGACTTTAACAATCAGTTCATGTATGAATTGATGTAAAGTTGCTCATGACAAGTAAAATTTAGATACTGACTTCATCTCAAAAATTACTCTTCTTTGATTTATAAATGTCTCAACGGTGACTAGAGAGAGAGCAAGAGAGTGAGAAGGAGATAAAGCTTATAACAACGTAAAGGATTCAAAATAAAATCTGCCTTCTTTTCCTGTAAAGAAATTTTTTTTTTTTTTTTTTTTTTTTTTTTTTTTTGATGTTCTGATGATGCCACCATTTTAATAGTGCAATCCTTGGGTCATCAGAAAGAAAAATTCTTCGAAGGACTGATTTTCAACAGGGAAGATAGATCTGGAGGGCCACGCATTCGAATTTTGAGTGTTCCAAGGGGTGCCTGAAATAGACTCGAGAGGAAGAATTTTGATTTCCTGCAGTTTCGTATATTTCTTTTCTGGCTTAATCCAATAAGTGAATTCTGCCGTTTTCCGACTTTTGTAGAATTGTTAATGGTTGGGAAGCGTTTAACAGTCGGATGATTTATTCTCGAACTATTCTTATCATGGCTCGAATCTACTGTTAAATTTAGAATAGAGCTTTGTTCCATTTCAATCAATGGAGTTGTAATCGATTTCTTTATTGTGGGTTTTAAAGGATTTTGACCTTTTAAAATATTTTTCATGTGGGGATCCGAATTTTTATTAGTGTGTGAAGAATTTTTGTAATGAACATAAGCTTTTAAAATAACTGATTTCACCGATTTAGTACCAACTTCCGGCATCGATATATTAATTTTTACGTGGGAATTTTGCTTTGACTCGAAGCCAACATCAGAAGACGAAATCGGACAATGATATTCTAATGTACTCAAAAGGGCTTTTTCCTTCGCTTCAGGGTCCTCTCGGATTGTACTCTCTAAATCGGTTCGTCCCCCCGGCTGTTGATCTAACAACGGAATTTCCTCAAAACCATCCAAATCTTTTCGTCCCCCCGACTATTGATCTAACGACGGAACTTCTTCAACATTATCTGAATCGTTTTGTCCCCCCGGCTGTTGATCTAATGATGTATCAATAAGATGATTTCCGTGTTCGTGAAATGGTGGTGGGGATGAGTCGGTTGTTAAGCATACGCGAGCAAAGGCCTTGAAAATGTCTTCCAAGTTTCGAGGCTCTTGTTTTAAAATTAAAGGCTGTGAGAAGGGTGGTATACTCTCGAAGAAAACATTACTAGCTCTTATATCTGCCCTTTTTACTACAAAGTCGCGAGTTTCCGGACGAGAATACTTACTAAAGCGTGAAAGTAAACCTCGCAAATAAACGTAAAACTTGACTAAAGATTCATCCTTCTTGCACCTAAGACTATTTAACTCTCTAAGAAGTCCACTAAAAACCTCTTTTCGATAATCCTCATAGGTGTACATTATGGTATGTGGGAATTGACCTTGAAAAGGCGCTACCGAGAAGGCCAATGTTTGGTCTGGTTCGTATTCGGGATCTATGAACTCTTCAGCCCCCAATTGAGGTTGCTGGTATGGATAGCCAGGGAGATTTTGGGAACCTCCTAACTGTCCATAGTAGTTCATGGGTTCAGGCATCACTCCGTATGCCAGAGCCCTGGGTTCTACGTAAAATTCAGCCTGTGACTGTGTCACCCAGCTGGGGCCTTGGACGGGCCCCCGGTTTTGCCCTTGGAAATAGGATTGATACCTATTCTGCTGGGTCTGAGGATCGGGATGGTAAGCCTGAGGTTTTAGGCTCGTTAGTTGTTGACACATTTGCGCATTATATTTACTTGTTTCCTCTTTGATAGCTTCAAAGAGCTCCGAAAGATTTCTGTATTCGTGAGTAGAGGCCAAACATTGCAGATAGTCTGGGAGGGAGTCGAAAAACGTATCGACCGCGAATCGCTGTGTTTGAATGGTTATTGTTGCGCGATCTCCAATAGGGACGCAGGATTCAATTTTTCGAAGAATCGCTCTCAATCTATAGAAGAAATTTTCTACCGTTTCGACAGTACCTTTCTTAATGGTAGTCAATTCGTGGAGGTAGATTTTTAGTGGATCGTTTTGATTTTTATCCCCCCCCCCCTCCATTTGGATTTCCGTGTTCCCTATCATTTGAAAGGGTACCTCCAGGTAGGAACATTTTTAAAGCAAAGTCTAGTGTGGACTAGTTTTGAGGGAGAGAGAGAACGATGTAAAAGTTAATTTCGTTGTATTTAGATTTTTTTATGGAAAATTTTTGCTCTAAGCTCCGAGTACAAAACGGGTGGGGCACGTACATTGAAAATTATTTTCGCCTTAGGACTTCATGGAGGGTTTCTTAAAGTCTAACTCTATAGGACTGTAAATCGGTGAACTTCTTCCTAATATCGCGTTTCCATTAGAGGTTGATGGTATAATCTGCCCTTCAAATAGTCGAGGTACCATTTTTGTAATAGGAAACGGCGACTCGCACGTCTATTTTTTTTATCCAACCATGAGTTGGGTTCACTGAGTGAGAATTGGTGCTAGTTAAGCACCCAACTTTCACGCGGTGATTCCTCAAATCACTGCCGAGATGTGCTAGCCAAAGCACCAACTCAGCTGGTCCAAAAATTATAGGCGAGAGAATCGATCGTGACCAACTTGTTCGGTGTACCTAACTCAATTTCGAAAATAAATAAAAAAAAAAAAAACCGAAAACGTAAATAATGCTAAAAATAACTATTATATAAAAAAAAATTTTTTAAGTATAATTCAGAATAAAAATGTCTAAATTTATAGGGGGGGTCAGATATGTTAGTGCCAACGCCCAATTCCAAACGAAGAAGTTGAAGGAGGATACTCCAATTACAGATTGGAAATAGCTGCACAGTAACGTAAGTGCATAAGCACCTGTGCAGGTAAGTATAATTCAACGGTTACCAACAGGGTAAGGTGGTCCGACGACGTGGATACCGTCGGCTTAGTAAGCAGAAAAGGTAGAAGGTCACTTTTAATTTAATTTAATAATTAAATTTATTATAATAAAATATTGAAGAATAATATTTTTATTTTTAGTGACTGCCGTGAAGAAAAATGAAGCGGGGTCGGATTACCGCGGCAAAAGGAGTCGAATGACTTCTTAATAAATGGAAAAAGAAAGAAAAATTTTTTGAATACGTGTGCGACCACACCTAAAAGTATTTGAAATACAATTTTTAGAAATAATAGACCACGATGCTGACATAAACGTGAAAACCGCAACCGGTGTAACCGTGTAGGATCTGGCCTGTTAAGAAGGGGTATTACCACCAGAGTATACACGCAAGGAAAATACCTTGGAGCGTAAGGAGCAAGGTAATGAGAAGCCAGATGATGGAGAAATGGACACCCATCGTGAAGCAACCCTCTACGTGATACACGACAGATTCCACAAACTACAAGCAATAGGCGTGCAACTCATACCTGAATTAGAGCAAGGAATATCTCCTGATTCTGATATCTACCGAAGTTGGGATCCCAAAACTAGCGACTATACGAGAAGCTATGATAAGGAAGTGGTAAAATTAAAGGAAACAAAATACGAAAATAATTTTACACTATACGACCTCCTTACCAAACCTCGATCAGAATTGATGAAGGAAGAAATTTTAATTAATAAATTTATAGAAGACCATCATAAGAGAGCTGCTAGCGTTCCATACTTGAAAATAATAACTAGCCGACTAATAAAAATAGACAGGGAAATTAAGGCAAAATATTTGAGGAACTCTCACTTGTTTCCCTATGACTACTTCTCAACAGAATTGGACACATTGAGTATTTATACGATAATGACTTATCTTGACTACTACGACCTAACACAATTGAACCAAGGGTCGAAATGAAAAAAAAAAAAAAAGGGGGAAATTTTATTATTTTGAACTAACAAAAAAATATATATACTTAATCAAATTTTTATGTAACAACATATATTTAATCAAAATTTTTATATCACCCCATAAATTAATCAAAATTTTTATATAACAATATATATTCAATCAAACGTTTGTGTTTTTATTTACAATATATATATTTTATGCAAACCTATTATATTCTTACTAACAATATATATTTAATCCAAATTTTTATGTATATATTTAATCAAAATTTTATATACCTAACTAGCAATGTATAATCAAGGTTTTTATATACCTAAAGTAACGATATATATTTGATCGAAATTTTTATATCTAGTTGAGGATATACGCTTAATCAAGAATTTTATTTTTGAAAATATATATATATATATATAGTCACGTAGCGATTCAAACGTGAATCGCTGCGCACGCTTTCCCATCTCGCCGTGAATTTAACAACACCTCCTAGCTCAAATTAAGCGCATTTATTTATTATGATTTGTTATTATTTAAATATTTATAGTATTTTATTGGATTATTTTATTATGATTTAATTATGAATTTATTGATATTATTGTTTATTATGTTTATATTTATGTTTTGATAATTATTTTGAATTTTATGTACTTAATCAATATTTTCATTTCAGTCAGTAGCACACGTGTTGTAGAGCATACATAAAAATATCGACCGAAGGGAGAGTAAGTCGATGTAGTAGGGATAAAAATCGATATTTTTCTCCAGTCACGTGGTGCACTGAAATAATTATTGTTTTATTGTTTAAAGGATTAATAATCATTATGTTTATGTTTATATATAGAAAATATTATTTAATTTATTATTATGGTATAACTCAGGTCGTTTAATGAATTTAAATGTTTATTTTAATTGATAATTTCGGGTCCGAGGTAGTTAGAGGGGATAACACGTGAGTGATACCCCTCCCTCGGAAAAATCAACGAAAATATAGTCAGAGAGGACCGGGTTTTTGTAAAGATAGGACGTGTTGTTGTCCGTGATTATTTTTGAGTAAATTGTTCTGGCCCAGGTGCCGTAATAAAATAATTGCATAATTAAAGTATTTAATTTAAATTGTGATATTTATTATTAATAAACTCAAGAAGTAAATTGTTATGAACGCCGGTAAGTCAATTGGTATTTTCATCTGTTGCATCGGCTATCGCTGGTCCTTCAGTAGAGTTGATCGCGGTATTTAATTGATAAATAATTGAACCTGAGTTATATTGTCATAATAAGTTGAATTTGTCCGGCGTGCGTTTCAAGTACGTAGACGCGTCGAGCAAATTCCTTAGAGGATTAGACAAGGATAGCAAGAGTGGCTCCTTGTCTTACCCTAGTATTTTACATATTATTTTAAAAGTATATTTGAGTATTGAATATTATTTCTCTGGGTAAAATTTATTTTATAATTTGATCGTATGCAACCCAGTGTTGCCAAATATATTGAGTACCCGTGTCTTTCTCTCCCCAGAGTAAATAAATTAAAGTAAAAATTATTATTATTTTATTAATTTACAATTTATATGTTATATTTAGTTTGAATATTTGCAGCTTGTATCTGAATTCCCCAGTGGATAATTTAAATGAATTATTATTATTATCATTTGATTGTAATAAGTATATTTTAATTTGATAAAAATTTATTATAAAGTGTTGAGTTTATTTAAATATATTTTGAATTAAGGAATCCAGTGATAGCCAATATTTGTTTGTTTATTTCCTGGATATATTTAATAGTAATTATTTCTTATTATTATTTTTGTTCATTATATATTTATTTGGGTGTCATTTCGCTTGGTGCATACATTCTCACTCAAGATTTTGTCCCGTGATCTCTCCCCTGAATTATTATTTTTGTCCGTTTTTTTGTAAAAACGGAATGGCGCTCTCGTGCACTAACCCAGCCTGAGGAGCTGGTCCAGGCACAATTTTATTTTGTTTAAAATTATTTATTATTTTGAATTATATTTATAATTTTTATTTTTAATTTTTAATACACTTGGGTGACCACATACGACTTCGGATTTTTATTCGCGTCTCCGTCGCGAAAAGAAAAACGGTTTACGTTTTATATATATATATTCATATATATATATATATAAGGGGGAAACATATACACCTAATGAAAAAAAATTAGAGACAAAAAAAAAGGGAGAGAGAATACTATGTATATTTAGATATATACATGTCCATATATATTTAAAATATCTATAAAAGGTATATAAAAATATTTTAAAGATAAACAGATACATAAAACGACAAACAATACACATATGACTATACACATACTAACCTCAAGACATACATATATAAAATTTTATTTTTTATCATATATATACCCATCACTTACTCATAACAAGATAAATACGGCACTCTGAAATTTTTTTTTCTCTCTGCTCTCCAAATGGTTATCATTCTTTTCTTTAGTATATAGATTTTCTTTAGTATATAGATATATATATAGATATATTGAGACAATGTGAATTGTCTTCGTCGTCCTCAGCCTTGCGGATCCCAATTTTCTCCGTCTCGATGCCGCCTCAATTTAGTACGTCATAGTGCCATGGTCACATGACTTAATTTTCACGTCGACACATGTCCGTAAAGCTGAAGTAGGGATAGTTCAGAGGAGAGTCCCAGACCCTCAATTATCGGTCAATGACTTCGATCCTGGATCACTTAGCGTTGAGACGTGTTCTCTAGTATTAATTAGCGATTCTCATTTCTTATTAATTATATTGCTATACGTTCAGTTATTATTCTGGCAATTTTACTTGCAATATTATTCTAATAATATATTATAAACTTATTAAGGTTATCCTAAAGCAAGTTTGAATAAAGTAAATCAGATTGTACGTTACCGACGAATTATTCACGGTATTAATTATTATAATCTAGTAAATATTAAATATTGTGTGAAACTGCGTTATTCGACGTGGAGGAATATTGTATCCAGTATTTACGAGGACACTACGCTAATGTTAATTGCGCATCTTTATTGTAAGTAACTGAACATTATTATAATTGGCAATAAAACTTGCATTTTTCTGGTTAATTCGTATCACTCTACCTTCCATTCACACTATCTACTTTCCTATTCTACTGGTAAGAGTTATTAGATTGTCTGTTAAGAATAGTATTATTAATTAAGAATTGATAAGTTTATTTTATTATAAGAAACCTATTGATAAATAATAAGCCGTGATGTGAGTTGATGAGTTTTGAAATACGTTGCCGAGTTTGAATAAGTGCGGGTCCTTGCTTTGCAAAAACCCTAGCCCATTGCTCTGTCCCAATAAAATAAAATTTGTTAGAGGCCAGCCTAAGACAGGGTTCAACCCGCGAATTCTGGTGGAAATCGCGAAATTAAAAAGCGATTTGTCTCAATATATATATATATATATATATATATATATATATATATATATATATATATATATATATATATATATATATATATATATATATATATATATATATATATATATATATATATATATATATATATATATATATATATTGTATCGAGTCTTTAGCAATAATAACTATTTAAATGTAATCTACTATTGTACAGTTTGATACCAGATTGGCAAGAGAATTCGCGTCGCGATCATTAGACCCCGACGATCATTTTTACGTAGGGAGGTATGTTACGGCGTAACATGCAAAAATACGAAAATAACGTATAATTAAATAAATAAAAACGCATTTCTTAAAAACATGAAAACATTAAATATGTCAAAGGCCAGATGAGTGGTCAGAACTTGTTGATGTAAACAAAAATACCATAAATTTCCATTTTTATTACTTATGAAGAAATAATGAACTAACTAATGAATTGAGCAATCAAATTAAAATATGATAAGAACTCTAATACTTGCAACCCAAACAGTACGACTTTCAAATGATGCCACGCGGTGCTTCTCTGTTTTTGTTTCTTATGGGGTCAATAGTCGACACCCCGATTACCGTTATATCTATGCGTCGTTGATTCACATTTAATTCACCTAGACCCTCTGCATTCATTTTAGTATTTACTAATCCAAATAAATATGGAATTCTATTCACAATTTAAATAAATTACAAAACAGAACTGATAACTATTAACAAAAATAAGGTAATAAACTTTATAATCAATACCACTGACAGTAAACACAATCGTAAATAACGCCTTAGACGCAGTAGTAACTATTGCACCATAAGCTGAGAATCTTATTAGTAAATAAATATTAACAACTTGAACTAACTACGTAAATTAATATTAACAACTTGAACTAACTACGTAAATAAATATTAACAACTTGAACTAACTACACATCATCAGACAACTATGGTGTTATGTCCAAATAAATTTTTATTTATTATTCTGATAATTATTTAAATTAATTAATACAGAGCTCTTCTTTTCAAAAGCGCGCGAAAACGCAGCGTCAGCTTTTTCCACCTTTTTATGCGTCAAAGAATAGTGGGAGGATAACTGCAATAAGTTTAAGGAACAATGAATAAACTGTCGTCACCTTCCACCAATGACAATAATTAAAAATCCCTTATCAATCGCCAAATCAAAGTTTATAAAAAGCCTGAGCACCCATAGCTCATGGCTAGTAGGTTCATAATACTTACGGTCCACGAAGATTCGAACGTCGTATTTGCCTGCACTCTTATTGCAGGATTCCGCCCTAGGCGTCGAAAGGTCAATAAGAGGATCTTTAATATTTTCTACTTAAACCTTATTGCAGGAATCCGCTTCGGCGTTGAATAATCAATAAGACATTCTAAACTTGACATCTTTTTGCAGTCAATTATTGCAGGAATCTGCATAGGCGTTGAAAAAGCAATAATCGACTTTTCTATCTATTAAAAATCCTCTGAGATTGATAGAAACATCCGGTCCGATCGAAATAGTGACGCAAATCACGTGAATTTGCGATTCCATCTCGGGCTGAGTAATTTTGCGCATAAAACCACTATCGGGTGTGTAAAAAGGACGCATTTAAATAATAAATAAAATTCTTATATAAATATCCGTTAAAAGTAAATATTCTAAAAATATCAATTGTTTTCAAATTGTGAAAAGATTCAGTGTACGAGTAAATTGTAACTAACTGAGTAATAAAAGTTCAAAAATCATAAGTTAAGTCTTCCGAGTTTCATTCGAGAGTAGCCCCTAAGTTTACATCTTACTACCCCAGCCGCGCCCATCCAACCAAATCCTACAGGAGGAAGCTGAGTAAGCTGCGACGTTCTGGAGGGATCTAACCTGCCGTGACTAGAAAGAAAGAAACATCGAAAGGTAGGTAAGAGATTAACATTCTCTTCTTTCACAAGATAACTGGTTCAACACAAGAGCACCAGTCTCTTCGGAGACGTTTAGGGTTCTTACTTTTCGAAAGATCCACCATAAATAATAAATTATAGGAAGATAACTCTTCCTCGTATTCTTTAATGTTGTCCGCAACCTCCAAATCGCTCGTCTGAATTTTTCTATCTCTACTAAGGGGAGAAATCCCGGATAATCAATTTAAATTCAAGCGGCGGACATAACATAAAGAACACTGGTGGCAGCGGTGGGATTTACGAAAGTAAAAATCCTTCTTGTTGAGCCACAGGTATAATTTTTCTACCATTTTTGAGAAAAGGTCGATTTTTGTGGTTGTTTTTTTCTCTTCTCGAAATTTTGACATCTTAGAATTTCGAGGTTCGTGGCATTTTCTTGAAAGTGCCACACCCTGCTTTCGTGGACTTGCCACACCTTAACAGGTAGCAATTCCACGTATTGCAAGCTCAGCATTTTTCGCCCCTCGAATTCGAGTTGCGAAACGCTTGAGTTTACCGTCCGTGACTTCGCGACCAAATCGCAAAGTCAGCAAAAAGCCGGGCATCGACTTCACTGTTGCAGCTTCTAGCTGTTAAAAATGAACCCTTTCTTTCTCTTTCATGTCAAAATGATTAGAGGCCTGGAAGCTGCGTTGCCAGAGGAAAATCGAAAAGCCATCATGTCGCAACAAGAGAAGGTTGCATTCGATATGCTTTATTCTGCTTTGCCTGACCTTCCAAAATGTCTCGCGAGTTTAAAAGATTCAAAAACACTCGAGGATTTTTATAAAGTAGTAAAAGAAGAACGATCTCGCAAATGCACACGACCAAGGCGGAAACGCGAATCTAACGATTATTCGCGTCAGTCTCATAAAGGCAGAGGTTACGACCGTGACTATAACAGACGTTATTCAAAAGACGATTATCAGAGACCTCGTAGAGATTATGACGATTACGATAACCGTCGAGAAACCAGAGGATGAACGTTTTCTTACTCTAAAAGACATTACAGACCGAGTAAATACGCTACAGACAGCGAGGACAGTGTGGACTCCAACGACAGTTCAGCATCAGCTGACTACCGAACGTACACTCACACCTCAAGTAAAGGGGGACGTGGACAGACCTTTGACGACGACTCGACTCCACGAACGTTCAAGGAAAGTTCATCACGGCCACGAACAGAAGAACCTTCTTCGACAAAGAAAAAGGTTGTGACGGTTGACTCTGCAGACATTGACTCAGAAAAACTTGAACATCTAAAACTAGAGGCTCCCTGTTGTGATTGTCCTTTCTGCCGTCATCGTGAGGCAAATAAATCTGCCTCTTCAAAAGACAATGACGAACATTTAAACTCAACGGGCGCTCGACAGACCTAGGCGACTGCGAGTATACCCCGAGAGTCTCGCCGACCTACGAGTCTTCATCAGAAAACTCAGACGGTGAAGAAATTCAGAATCCTCCAACGCCCGAAACCTTCACCCTAGTCATCCGTAAAGGTCCACGAGTCTGGATAACATCTCCAGACCTCTTTCAGGGCGGATGCAAAGTTTTGTTGGATACAGGTTCTGACCTGAATCTCCTTTGCATCGATGCACTGGAGGATGATACCACCTTTTACCCTGAAAATGGCGTTGTGGTAGGCGGCATAGCGACCAGCAGTATGCCGATAATTGGAACTGTGCCTCTCAAGAACTTTGATGTAGATGTTTATTTTCAGGTTGTACCCAGGTCACCTGGTGGTTACCTGGGCATCCTTGGAAATGAATTTTTCATCGAAGAACGAGCTGGCATTTTCTTTTATTGGAATACGTTGGTCCTCAAAAATCGACCTACTCGTCCTATCCCTTTTTCAATAGATAATGACCTTGATGTGAGACATATCCTGTCCCTAGGGGCAGGTCCAAAAATTTTCGACTCATGTAATTCACTTCATGGAGAATTACAATGCTTTCTCATAGATACAGGAGGGGGGGGGGGGTGTTTGATAAATTCTTTCGCCCTTAAACCCGAAATTAGAGTGGATCGTAGTGACACGATGCTACTCCGTGGTTTGAATAGGCAGTCCATGGAGACTATTGGTATTGTGGAAGTAAAAGTTTTGGGTTCAAAAATCCGATTCCATGTTTGTGATGGGAATTTACCCTTTCACGGTGTCGGAATTTCGGGTAACAATTTCTTGAAAAACGAACAAGCAGAGATTTCATACCATCACCAATCCCTGAATTTATTGTCTCGACCTTCCCGACCTTTACCTTTCAGTCTCGGAATAAAACCATCCCGTTCATACGTAATTCCACCCCGTATGCGAATATCCGAGTCGGTACCTGTTGTAAATCCTGAGATCAAACAGAGCTACCTCCGTAAGATTCCTCTTAATGGGTGAAGCCGTTGTCTCAGTCGATGACGATCAAGTGATGTGTATGGTCATCAATACCACATCAGTTCCAGCAGAAATCGAAATCGAACCTAAAATGCTTGAAGAATTTGAATTTGATCATCTTGATCCATCTGACGAATTTTCCGACATTGTGGAAACTCCATCTGGAACGCACTCACTTTCTAAGCGAGATCGTTTCCAGGCAATCTTTGACAAAATTTCTACCAATCATCTCAGTCACACGGAAAAGAAGCAAATTCTCAGACTTATTCAGAAAAATCACGATATATTTCACCTCCCGGGTGATCGTCTGGGGCGTTCTAAAAGGTTCACCTGCAAAATCGAAACCACGAATGACAAACCGGTCTAAATCAAGCAATATCGGTTTCCTCAAGAACATCGCGATGGAATTAAGAAACAAGTGGATAATCTACTTAAACAAGGAATTATTCGCAAATCAAAATCTCTGTATAATTCTCCTTTGTGGATTGTTCCTAAGAAATCTGACGCTCAAGGAAATAAAAGGTGGAGAATGGTTATCAATTTTTGAAATCTGAATAAGATAACCATTGGGGATGCTTACCCCCTCCCACTCATAATCGAAATTTTAGACTAACTCGGCGGGGCAAAATATTTCAGTGCATTTGACCTTGCCAGTGGGTTCCACCAAGTACTAATGGACCCCAGAGACGCTGGAAAAACGGCGTTTTCCACCCCTGACGGTCATTGGGAATATTGCTGTATGCCTTTTGGGCTTGAGTGTGCTCCAGTAATCTTTCACCGTATGATGGATTCCACATTAAGTGGTTTGAAAGGAACAGAATTATTCATTCATCTCGATGACTTCGTAAGTTATGCATCTTCGGTTGAAGAGCATGGAGTGCGAGTCCAAAGACTTTTCAACCGCCTTCGAGAAGCTGGGCTAACTCTTCAGCCCGAGAAATGCAAATTTCTCTGCCCCGAGGTGGAATACTTGGTTCACATTATTACTAAAGATGGTGTGAAACCAGACCCAAAGAAAATCTCATCCCTTAAAAACGCTTCGCACCCCCGTAATCACTCAGAAGCTCGAAAATTTATGGGATAAGCAAACTACTACAGACATTTTATCGAAAACTTCGCCGAAAGAGCAAAACCAATCACTGACCTTACCAGAAAAACTAAACCGTTTGTCTGGTCAGTTGATTCGCAGAAGGCTTTCGATGAAATTAAGAATGCATTATGCGAAAATTGATTCCTCGTATATCCAAATTTCAATCGACCTTTCATATTGGCAACCAGTTCCTCTGATGTCGGTATTTCAGGCATCTTGAGCCAGGAACTGGTGAACGAAGATCGTACGCCTGAAAACCCTGATGAAAATATCGAAAAAATTGTCTCTTGTACGTCTAGAGACTTGCAAGAGACTGAGACGAGATACACTCACATTGAAAAAGAGTATTTGGCAGTTTTGTACGCAGTACAACAATTTCAGCCTTACCTTTATGGTAAGCCTTTCACCTTGTATACAAGCAGCCTTTGTATGTCTTGGTTGAAAGACAGCCAAACTGTCACTGAACGACAAATTAAGTGGAGATCTAAATTAATCGAATACAAATTTTCGGTTATTGTTCGACACAAGATCTCAGAACAATATGCCGAAGGGTTGTCCTACAACCCTGAGGGCAGATTTCCAGACGAAATAGCTTCAAATCAAAAATCTGTCCAGGAAGCAGTAATGCTACCACTTCGGAAAACTTCTTGTCCTGACGAAGAAGCCATAGCAGCTGTAAAAGCGCGAAGACTTGAGAAAATCATTTGAACGTTTCAATAAAGCCCTAGAGAAACGAGCTATTAACGTTTCAGATGAAGAAGCAGATCGTACTGTTCGTCCAGATGATTATTATAATCTACTGCCTGTAGTCAGTCCTCAAGTAGCCAAGGAAGTCAAAAAATATCTTGAACGGGGCTACTTATCAGATGAACACGACAAATCTGAAGACTTGGATGAGTCCGACGAAGAAGAAGAAGAAGAATTTCTTCGCGAAAATCAAGATATAGAACAAAATGAAGATTCGAGTAAGGCCAGCTGCTCCGAACCAGAATTTCAAGTGGAAATAACTCCTGCAACTCCACAGACACCACGAGCTGATGAGATTCGAGAGAAATATCTTACTGCCGGTAGAAGTCCTTCAACTCCTATGTGGAAGAACACGGTGCTGAAAGCTGCGCAAGCAAATTGCAAAGAACTCGACTACGACGATCATACCAAAAGCTTTTACTGGAAGGACGCAGAAAATTCTGATGACAATACCTCTACAGTCATCGCGAGGCCTTCCACTTGCTAAACTCTGAACGTCGAAGATGTACCTGCCGCTTCATCCAGTATGGCACACGTGGAAACACCCAAACGCAAAGGAACATCTACCAGTATAAATCTAGAAAATGAAAAGACCTTGCTGAACAAGAGTCAGCAGCCCAGTTCACCAACTCGAGACTCTGCAAATGACCGTACAATCGTAGCAGAGAGATCTTCTCAATCAGACCAATCAGACGCAAGCCAATCCGATATAGCCACTGTGATTCAAGTGGAAGTACATCAGGAACAAGAAGACGGAAATGCTCAGGTAAACGAATCTGGCACTCTCCACACGACTCGACCGGAAGTTGTTGACGAACAACTGGGGGATGAGCCGGAAATGAATGTTGATTTACCTCCTAAAATTCCGAATCAAGCTCCGTGGTACGCATTTGATCCCCCTTCCTCAGATATAGCTGAAGATTTGAGTGATCAATGCTATTCACCACCGGGAGTTTCGTCTTTCTCGAGCTCTGAGTCTGAAAGACCTGTGAAACTACTTGAAAATCGAATCAAATTCAAAGACAGTCGAGATGGAATTACCTATGTGAGAGACCACATGGTACATTTCCTGCCTCTGGATTGTGAATTGATGAAACCAGTTTCATGATTGTTGAGAGATCTCACTTCCATCAATCAGGAAATCCTGAAGACAGCTAATCCCAAAATGGGTAATGTATTAGTCACAAAATTGGGTCAGTGCTTTATCTTCACGGTCTTTGTTAAGAAAAATCATTTCGAAAAAATCGATTTAAATAATTTAATTGAACGATTACGAAATTTGAGAGTGTCCATGTTCAAGCATGAAATCTACACATTCCACATGACGACACAGGGGAATGAATTCGATGATTTAAACATTAAGCCTTATCTTATACAAGAATTGGGCGACTGTCCTATCGAGGTAACACTTTGCGAAGGAAATATAGAAGTTTCGGCTGAAGAGTTACGCGATAAGATCATTGAAGAAAACCACTGTAGTCCTATTGCGGGCCACAAAGGTGTCGTGAAAACTTATTGGCGAATTCGAGAGAGATTCTACTGGCCAGGCATGAAGGAGAGAATCTATAAATTCATCCGGAAATGCGAAATCTGCCAGAAGAATAAACTCACTCGAATTAGATCAAAACAACCAATGATGATAACTGATACTCCCTTCGAACCCTTTGAAAAAATCTCTATTGATACTGTTGGACCACTTCCTATGACTAGGAGTGGAAATGTCCACATCCTGACTATTCAGGATAACTTTTCGAAAGCCGTTACAGCAATCCCGATACTTGATATCCGATCGACAACAGTGGCAGAAGCCCTTGTTGATCGCTATTTGTGCTATTACGGATGTCCGAGAGTTATCCTCTCAGATGAAGGTACTTCACTTACCTCTAAAATAATACAATAACTTGCAAAAGCTCTAAAAATCCAAAGATTAACGACTTCGGGTTATTACCCCCAGTCAAATGGTTCTTTAGAAAGGAGCCATCAGCCGTTAATAGACTTCTTAAAAGTAATATCGGATAAGTATCCGAACTGGGTTCGATATGTGGGACTTGCAGCGTTGAGTTACAATACCAATGTGCAAACTTCCACCAAATTCACTCTATTCGAATTGATGTTTGGTCGAAGAGCTCGGTTACCAACCCAATTCCCCGATTATTCCAGAATCGAAACTTATTCCGACTTTCTCGCCGATCTTATAGGAAGATTGTCAGAAGTCATAGAAATCGCTGCTGAATGTCTCAATAAGGCAAAACAGGATTCTAAAATTCGTTACAATCGACACATACACGCCGAAACCTTCAAGGTAGGCGACTTTATTTATGTTTTAAAGGAACCACGGAAGAATAAACTCGATGTTTATTATACCGGGCTTTATGAAATTGTCGAAATTAATGACTTTGGGAATCTGATTTACCTAAATGACAAAGGGAACCGCAAATTGGTAAACCCTAACAAAGCTAAGCCTGCTTTCGACTATAAGGCTAAACCTTTATAAAGTTCTCTGTTACAGATCTAAATCTCTTACCATCATGAGACAATTATTGATACTCCTATTGATACCATACTAGGTTGTACCAAAATTATCGACGCTGTGACTTGCATGTATTACTTGAAGATGCACATGATAACGGAGATACAAACCGCAATAAACCAAGCTAGAAGCCGCTTGAATCAGCTCCTCGAAAAAAACAACATTTAAAACTCCGCCGTTTGACCGTCATCAACGAGCTCCATGGTTTGGCTTCGTCGGTACAATTGCCCGAGAACTGTTTGGAACCATGGACTACGGAGACAAAAAACATATCATTAGGGAGATCAACAAATTATATCAAGACAATGCAGAGATGGTGCATCTAGTACAGAACGCCACCCACCTCGTTAAGAGCGAAATCAATAATATTCTCCAAAGCGAGGCACAAATGCAGGCCAATCTGAATAATCTCGCAGACGCTACTACACATTTTATGAATTCCACCAAAGATTCCATGGGAAAACTCGCATATTTGATGAAAGTCATGATGCTGGGGGATGAACGAAAAGAGATCGCCGATAACCATCTTCGAGTCCTGAAAGAAGCCGAAACCATCATCGAAGAAGCCAAAGCCGGCAGACTCTCTGTACAAGCTATATCACCGAGTCAACTCTACCGAGCAACCGTCGATATCATGAGGAAGCATCCGGATTTTAATCCACCACAACCAATTGACCGCATGGATATCTCGACCTTGTCCTCTGTGTCTACAGTAAAGGTAGCAAGGTCGAAAGGTTATCTACTTATCATAGTAACCTTGCCGCTGTTCCATAAAATTCTGTTGTTATCGTACGAATTGAATTCTATCTAGCCAATTCTGAATATATCAACAAATGTTAGTCTATCGGAGATGATTTGTCTTGTCGTCTCGACATACCGTTCCAGTCTACGGAGGCCCAAGAAGAAGTAGACTGCGAAATGAAGCTGCTTTTGAAGTCAACTGAAGATATTTCAAGAACCTGTAATGTTCGCATCATCCCAGAGTGTAAAACTACGTGGATAAAGCTCAATCAACCAAATTCCTGGGCGTACTCGACTTGTAAAGAAGAAAAATTAATGTTCAATTGTTTAAATCCAGTCGAGAAAGAATACTACATCAACGGAACAGAAATGGTCCATATTTACGGTAGATGCGAAATTACAAACGGAAAATATATAATAAAAAGCATAGACGAGGAGATCACTCAGCTGAACATTACCTTACCGAGGTTAAACTTAACCTTGGAGACGCTATCAACGAACTTAACAGCTGAACCCAAAATATCTGGATTTCTCTTCAAGAAAAACGTCGATCCGTTAAAAACAGTAGACAAATTCCAACCCTGGGGAGCAGGATTAGAAGAAACAGAAAATCGAGCCAGGCGAGGTACATCCAAAATCAGTAAAAGAAACAAGACGTACCTCAGACTCTAAACCGAAGTCTGTCCAAATCAAAGACGAACCAGAAGTAATCGAACTCCGAGAAACTCCACCAGCTCTTCCAACTCGTGTCGTCTTCTCTACAAACAAATCACCAACTCCAACTCGTACCACTAGAGGCCTTCGCCTCTCAGACTACAACGCGCCGATTTAATCATCCTGAAATAAGATAAGAACAATGTATAAGTTGAAACGAAGTCTCACGGGAAAATAGAAACCCTCTTTTAAATTACTCTGAATCTAGACCCAAAATAATTTTGGGGCCTTTTTGCAAAATTCACAAGACTCTCATATATTTACCGACACTTTCTGTTGTCTTAAAAGAGGATTCCTAATTTACCGGCATAACAAAAATTATATTATTAATATTCTAATTGTTAAAATCTAAATTCATAAGACCAAATTTTGGAAATTTATACATCTAAATTCAAAATTCATCGAAACTATAACGAATTTTTAAGTCACCAGGACGTCTGAGAAAACAGGAAATTCGGAAATTCTTGTCAAAACTAAAGAAATTATTTTAAAATTCTAACTAAGAGATAAAATGCTTACCTCTCACAGCGCATGCGCAACTCCGAACACAAATAACAGTCGCTGCTGAAGTTTCTTCCAGCCGTTGACGGAACTCTTGACAGAACATTCTTTATCCATTAAAATTCTCCTTTTGAAAATCAGCTCCAAGGAAACATCCTTGTTACTCCTATTTCACCTCCTATAATAACAGGAAACGGAAGCAATGAATAGAAGGGAAAGTTTCTTTCGAAAACAAACATCAGGCTGTTACTCACCTCATAATAGTCACGTGTTACTTTACCTGGCGATTGCGCTGTAAGAATAATAATAACAATAATAATAGTAAATTTAAAAGCAAAGAGAAAAAGGAAATAAAAAATCGCTTTTTCTCTCTGTTTAAACTCGCATATTTTCATATTCGAGATCGTATACGTGTATCTAGAAGAATGGGTAGCTTTTCAGGTTTTGAAAGAAGGAACAAACGATCTCTGAGCTTATTTCCTTTTCATTGAAAAGAGAAAATTGACAGCTAAAAGTGACTTGAGAGTGAAAACATCTCCAAGGTCACCCAGCAACGCTGGTGATGACCGAATCGCACCATTTTTAATCCAATTCCCCGAATTTTTATAATTTTTATTTTTAGAATCATCTAAATCCTCGTCCTTTTCCCTTTAAAGATGCTTACTCCAGGCCGAGAAAAGCTCACGCTTTAAACGGTCCAGACAGTACGGCAGAGAACCACAACCTCAATAATACTGGACAAACGAACAAGATAATAATGATATAAACTTAATTAACCTTGACTTAACACTTAAACGCTCACGTATAACAGATTATTACGCCCACCACACGAGTAATAACAATCACAAATGTGAATCTTGGGATCCCAGATAGCAAAGATCCTCCGAATATAAGTAAATTCGGCATAGGTTCTTACAAAATAATGAATGGGATCCCCAAGGTCGTACTTTTGACCAAAAAACATGCACATTGTGTTAGTTTCGAATCAGTTGACTGAATGCCCGACTTTGCGCATAAACGACAAGTCAGCAGTAATAAGACGCGCTAGCCGTGAGAGAGTTAGTGCAGTAAAAGAAATAAAAAAATCAAAGAATAAAATATAATGAAGGGACTCTTAAGAACTAACAAAACAAAATTTCATATTCGGGAAACCCATTCAAAATTTATTCCTCAAAATATACAATCATTGACGCCTTTTGAACAACCAGGCGATAGAGGAATCTCTTAAATTTGAATTCAGTAATCGCAAATTATTCCTGTTTTCTCGAACGTCACGGAAATTTCTCAAAATTTCTAACAGATAACTGTCACGAACTTTGGCATTATCAGTAAAATGTAAATGTAGATTGACTACGATAAACTGATACCCATAAATTTACAAATATAGAAGAGAACATTCTTCTCTTATTATAAATAAATCTAGACAAAACTATTTACATCCAACAGCGTAGGAACACGACCATCGGCACCTAGCGGTGGCGACGGTGGCGCTACAGAATGGATCCAATCGATCTCGTACTGATTTGTCACGAACAAAAAGATTGGGTCTGAATCCAAGTACCAGCGAGCTCGTACTTCGATCAGAACCTCCTCCAGGAAGATTGATAAAGGTGTTATTATAAAGGATGGATATTGATACGCGTGTAAGAAGAACGAGTGACTTATTGTATGAACACTTCAACGTATTTATTCAAACTAAACTTAAAACTAGAGATACAAATAAGTAGGATTATTGATGATGGTAATATTTAGGAATGTATATATATTTTGTTCATATATCGAGTAGTGCATAGCAACGGCGTTGACTCATATCTAACACTTCCTCTCAACGTTGGTGCTATTCTTCTGATCCTTGATTTTTCAGACCGATTTTGCTGACTATTGTTTTCAGTCGATTTGCTCGGACCGGTTTTGTGAGAATATCTGCAAGGTTGAATTCAGTCGGGCAGTACTGAAGTTTGATGATGTTTTGGTCTTCTAAATCTCTAGCGAAGTAGTGGCGGCTGTCAATATGTTTCGTCCTTTGACTAATCCCTGATGATCGATGGCTGTTAATACAGCTTTGGTTGTCTTCGTTGATAATCGTCGGTGCAGATTGCGTTTCATTCATGAATTCCAAGGCTTTTCTGGTCCAGACGGCTTCTCTTGCTGCTTCTGCTAGAGCCACAATTTCAGCCTCGGTGGAAGAAACTGAAACACACTCCTGTTTCTTGCAGCTCCAACTGATTGTTCCCCCGAGGAACATAAAAATGTAGCCGCTATTAGATTTTCTATCCTGTCTCGACTCGGCCTAGTTTGCGTCTGCGTACCCGATCAGGCTCGTGTTTATTGCTGATGCGTTACTGAGTTGCAGGTCATAATTTTGGGTGCTTTTCAGGTAACGAAGTACTCTTTGGAGCTCGTTCCAATCTTGTCTTCTAGTATCTTTTATATGTTGACTCAAGATGACGACCGGCGCTGAAATATCTGGTCTAGTGTTTACACTTAAGTATAGAAGTGATCCTATGAGTTTCTGATAAATTGTAGTTGGCATCAGTGGAGTCGAGTTCCTGACTTTAAAATATCCAGGGTCCATGGGAATGTTAGAACCCTTCGCATCCAGCAGTCTTGCTTCTTTAAGGATATTTTCAATGTAATTCGATTGGTTTATCAGATATTCACCTGCCTGGTTGCGTCGCACATTTATACCCAGATAACATTTTAATTCTCCCAGATCTGTCATCGAGAAATGCTTGTTAAGAGTTTCGAACAGTTTGTCAAGAGTATGCTTCTTCTTGCTTGCTCCTAAAACGTCGTCAACGTGCACGATTAAGAAAGTATAAGAATCATCAGATTCATTCTTCTTAAACAAACATGGGTCAACTGAACAAGGTTCGAAACCGAGTTGTCTGAGTAATTGTGTCAGTGTCTCGTACCATACTCTAGCTGATTGCTTGAGACCATATAGACTGCGTGACAGCTGACATACATAGCCTTCTTCATTTTTTGCTTGGAACATTGGCGGCTGCTTCATGTAAATGACTTCTTTCAATCGGCCGTTGAGGAAAGCGGTTTTTACATCATAATGGTGGACTAGGTAATTATGATGGCCAGTGATCGCTAGGAAAATTCTTAGAGTTGTGTGTCTAGCGAATGGTGCAAAGACCTGGTCATAGTCTTGTCCGTATTTCTGACTGAAACCTTGAGCGACTAATCTAGCTTTAAATCGAGCCTGATCATTGTGAGAACTTGTTTTGACTTTGAAGACCCATTTACAACCGATCGGCGTCTTTCCGTTTGGGAGAGGTATCAAAGTCCAAGTGCCGTTGTCTAGTAGAGATTGAATTTCTTCAGTCATGGCTTGTTGCCATTGTTTACAATTTGGGTTAGTTAAAGCGTCTTGGAGGGATTTTGGTTCATCTTGCGTGTTTTCTTTGGCTTTGTGAGATTCGTGTGCGTCGAGGAACGAAATATCCATCGGGTCTTCTACTTCCAATAACTTTTCCAGCCTGAGGCCAAGAGGAATGTCGTTGACTGAAACATTTGGAGTATTAGAAAATCTACCGCTTGATTCTTTACTGGTGTTCAAGGAAGAATCATTAAGTGTTGTATGTGTTTTAGGTTCACGTTCTGGCTTGATCTTGTCTGGTGATGATTTTTCGATGACCGTGATTCCTTCTTCTTTTTCTTCGTCGTTGATTGAAATTTCGTTTTGGTAGGTATCCTGTTTATCTTCAAGAAAACGTACATCTCGGCTGATAATTACTTTTCCAGACTTTCTGTCCAACAATCTGTACCCTTTTGACTCTTGTGAGTACCCAACGAGAGTGTATACTTGAGCTTTTTTGTCTAGTTTATGTCGTCTTTCCTTTGGCACGTGTGCGAAGACTTTGCATCCAAAAACCTTGATGTGTGACAAGTTAGGTTTGACTCCATACCATAATTCGAATGGGGTCTTATCTTTATCTTTTGTTGGTAATCGGTTTTGTAAATAACATGCTGTAACTATTGTCTCTCCCCAATATGTTTTTGGCGAATCAGCTCCTATTAGCATAGTTCGCATAGCTTCGACGAGGTAACGATTTTTCCGTTCTGCGACGCTGTTTTGCTGTGGAGTGTATGGAGTAGTTGTTTAGTGCAGGATGCCCTCTGCTTCGAAATATTTTTTGAAATTATTTGACGAGTACTCTCCACCACGGTTGGATCTGAAAACCTTTGGGACTTGCCCGAATTGGGTTTTGCAATTATTAACGTATTTTTGAATCACGGTACTTGCCTCAGATTTCTTGGATATCAGGAAGAGTTGACAATGCCTACTGAAATCGTCGACAAAAGTCATGGCGTAATGCCGCCCTCCTGGTGTTTTAACAGGCATTGGGCCGCAGATGTCTGTATGGACTAGTTGATGTGAACTTGTGGTTTTATAGTTCGTTTGCTTTGGAAATGATTGTCGGGACATTTTCCCTTGTATACAGCTTTCGCAGTGCAATTTTACCGGGCAGTCGTTTATTTTAATGCCAGTGGCTAAGTTATGCTTTTCTAGGAGTCTGATAGCATCTGGGTTTCGATGTGCGAGGCGCTTATGCCATTGATGGATGCAGTTTTCTTTGTGAAGGTTTCCAACTGCCATGGCATTTTGAATTGGTCTCAGCTCATACATGCCTTCTCGCGCGTCACCGATGGCTACTTCAGAGCTATCTTTAAAAATCTTCATCTTCCCGCTGTTGACGGAAACCTTGAAACCACATTTGTCGAGCATACTGATTGATATTAAAGAACTATCGAAATCGGGCACAAATAATACATTATTAAGATTTAGATCTTTTTCATGTCCTTGACTATTTTCACATTTTATTTTTCCACAGCCAACATCTAGAACTTTGCTAGTTTGTTTATTTGCTACACGTACGGATGATCTATAATTACTATCTAATTCTGAATAGAAGCTTAAATCGTTTGTCATGTGTTTGCTTGCCCCAGAGTCGAAATACCAGGTATTTTGCCTCGTTTGTTTGTGTGCGATAAAAGCAAAATCTAGCAAAGATTCTGACTCACTGCAGTCTGACTCATCGGTTAATGCCTGGACTGCATTAGCTCTCATTTTGTTGACCTTACTTTTCCACTTTTGATACCTGGGACAATTGGGCTTAATATGTCCAATCCTGTAGCAAAAGTAACAAACAATTTCTCCGTTATTGCCTTTATTGACCTTGAGCGCAACTTCACCATTTTCTTCGGATTTCAGCTGGGATTCGCGTCTTTTATATTCCCCTATAATTGCGTTTTTTACTATGGAATATGTTAAATCCTCTATTGGACGAACTTCTAAGGCTGTTATTAGAGGGTTATACGAGTCCGGTAAACTGCACGGCATCAGTGCGAACTTCATTCTATCCGGCACGGTTTGGCCTAAGCTGGTTAGGCGTTCAATTAAATTGTCCATTTCGTTAATATGATGTTCCATATTTTTGTCTTCTGCGTACTTTAATTGGCATAATTGTTTCAGAATCATTACTTCGGTTGTCAGTGTGGCCTTTTCATGATACTCTTTCAATGCTGTCCATGCTTGCTTTGCACTTGTCGCGTTCTTAATTAAATTCACTTGGCTATCTTCCACTGCAAAACCGATTACAGCGAGTGCTTTGTTGTCTTTCTTCGTCCATGATTGCAACGCTGTTCTATCTGTGGATGCGGGTGCATTATCTTCGATGACAGTCCATAGATCATCCTTCATCAATAGCATGTGGATTTTGAATTTCCACATACTATAATTATCGTCGTTTAATTTGGCAATGGAGAGACTCTCTGCCATGTTTAAACGAAAAAAAAAAACTTTTTTAAACTTCACTCAAAAACGAAACAAAAAAAAAAACTCTTTTACTCTGACGGCTTCTTATCACAGCTATATCCTTAACATCCACCTGGGCCCATAACCAATGTTATTATAAAGGATGGATATTGATACGCGTGTAAGAAGAACGAGTGACTTATTGTATGAACACTTCAACGTATTTATTCAAACTAAACTTAAAACTAGAGATACAAATAGGTAGGATTATTGATGATGGTAATATTTAGGAATGTATATATATTTCGTTCATATATCGAGTAGTGCATAGCAACGGCGTTGACTCATATCTAACAAAAGGATCCAGTTCTGGATCGACAATCTCGACAGGTGGGCGATTAAAACAAATTTACAATAACAAATCCTGGAATTACCGAATTTCAGACCATAAATTGAGCCGGATTATGACCAGATATTACCAAAATCGGTTTTTCAAAATTGAAAATGGGTTTTAATAAAAGTTAACCAACTTACCCCTTATTGCAATGAACGTCCGCTAGCTTTGAGAACAACTCAACAAAAACACTATATTCAAATATCATCTCTTTCTTTAAAAAGGAAATAATTAAGTGCAAATGAATATGACCTTGCTAAATCAGCAGAAAAATTTATAATAATATGATAAAATCAACTATAAGTTATATGAAGCGGTACACAAAATTTGTAATAATTTTTGAAATCGAAGATGCTGCCAAGAAGCAGGAAAAAGAAATTTTTCGCCATATTAAGATCCCAAAAACCTGTAAAAATCTCTCTCCATGTATTTTATACTTATAAATGATATTTGTTCCTCATTCTAGCATAATTTCATCTTTTATTACAATTAAAATTCATAAAATGCGGATTATTCATGTAAAAATCTTATGCGAACGAAATAAGCTGTTTTTAGAGAATAGTTCCTTTGTCGACCGTAAGATGGCGCCAATTGCCGGTCGAGATCTACTAGGGTAAGATCAATACGTCGGTCGATAATTAACATCTCATTGATTCTGCGCTGTCGCGAGAGTTGCGGACGCGGGCAAAGCAGAGACCGATAATACGCTATCTGCCTCGCTCTCATACATCGCGTCACCCTCTCGCTCAGACGCATGAGTGCAACCGTGAAATAACGAACCCCTCGGCTTAAGACCTTTTTCGATTAAACAAAAGCACCTCCTGGCTTAAAATAAAGGTATATACTTACCTTAATAATGTTGAATTTAAAAATTAATAAATAAACTATTAATAAATACATATAATTAAAAATCTAAATCGAAATCTAAAATTAATTTAACAGAATTAACCCTATTAAACACTATTTTAAATCTTACAATTAAACAAAATTTCGGAACTGAACTAGTTATAAAGGAAGGTATTTTGGAAGGATATACAATAATCATACAACATTAAAATTTTTTTCGGTTGGTTGGTTATTTATTAATTTTTTTCTTTCGGCATAAAATATCCCGGCCTCGATGTTAAATAATGGTCAAAGGCTGAATCAACTCCACACCAATTAGCTCCAGGGTCCCGTTCTGCAACAAAAAAAAAAAGGAAAGGGGGTTATTATTATATGTTTGAAAAAAAAAAAAAGGGAAGGAAAGGAGCCACTTAAAGAGTTGCACTCTCGAACGTCTCCATGAGACAAACACGTAGCGCCTCAATTTGCTCATGATTCGGGGCCAGGACAACCCCGAATCGCTCTGTAGAATATAATATGCCCTCAGAGAACTAACGGGCCTCCACCAGCTCTGGAGGAAGTTGCCCCGATCCCAAGAATTCTGCGAGACCTATTATTTCCAGCGCGTTGACCGGATTTAAGTAGCTGGCCAGACTCCCAACCACGATGCCTAGACTTAGAATTCCCTGGAAGAATGATTCATCAATATCCACCAATCTCAAAATTTGAAATCTTATTAGTAATTCTACTTACTCTCAATCACACCTGGTGCAGAACAAACTGCAACCAGGTCGAAAATCCCCCGTAGTGTTTCTCCGTGGGGTACATTGTAAAATAACAAAAAAAAGAAAGAGAAAATTTTTGTATTAAGACCAGTGATTCTTCACGGCTACTTGCGTACTGAATTCCCGTGACAAAACACACCGAGAAGTCAGCGGAATGCGTCCGGAGATAAGACAATAGCTGGAAATCAAATTCATGTAGACGCGGCGAAATCTACTCGCAATTGAACATCGCTAGATGTCGGCTAAATGCAGATTTCCAGCGCAAATGAATAATCCTCTCCAGCTTATTTCGTTACCTTTTTACAGTCGCAAGGTCATCTATATACATATGCAAATGAGTATACATTACATGCATGCAGAGAGATAAATAACATACAATAATCTTATAATCCTACTTTTTTGTAAATATCCTATGTAATCCTTGTATCCAAAAATAGTTATTATTTTTGTGTGATGGATAAATAATATATTTTAGGGGAAAAACTATATAAACTAATGATATAATAATATATAAAATATATATATTATATATATATTCCTTATCTTTACATAATCTCATAGTTATAAGACATTTTAGAATTGTAAGCGTTATCGCAAGCTTTTGTGGAAAAGAGGACATATGTTTAGGAAAGCAAGAGAGTTTTGCAACCCTCTTACTTTCCGGGGGATTGATATCTCCAAATAAATTTTTTTTTATTATTCTGATAATTATTTAAAACAATTAATACAGGGCTTTTCTTTTTAAAAGCGCGCGAAAACGCAGCGTCAGCTTTTTTCACCTTTTTATGCGTCAAAGAATAGTGGGAGGATAACTGCAATAAGTTTAACGAACAATTAATAAACTGTCGTCACCTTCCACCAACGACAATAATTAAAAATTCCCCATCAATCGCCAAATCAAAATTTATAAAAAGCCTGAGCACCCATAGCTCATGGCTAGTCAGTTCTTCTAACTTACGATCCGCAATAATTCGAATGTCGTATTTTCGTGCACTCTCATTGCAGGATTCCGCCCTAGGCGTCGAAAGGTCAATAAGAGGATCTTTAATATTTTCTACTTAAACCTTATTGCAGGAATCCGCTTCGGCGTTGAATAATGAATAAGGCATTCTAAACTTGACATCATTTTGCAGTCAATTATTGCAGGAATCCGCTTAGGCGTTAAAAAAGCAATAATCAACTTTTCTATCTATTAAAAATCCTCTGAGATTGATAGAAACATCCGGTCCGATCGAAATAGTGACGCAAATCACGTGAATTTGCGATTCCATCTCGGGCTAAGTAATTTTGCGCATAAAACCACAATCGGGTGTGTAAAAAGGACGCATTTAAATAATAAATAAAATTCTTATATAAAGATCCGTTAAAAGTAAATATTCTAAAAATATCAATTGTTTTCAAATTGTGAAAAGATTCAGTGTACAAGTGAATTGTAACTAAATGAGTAATAAAAGTTCAAAAATCATAAGTTAAGTCTTCCGAGTTTCATTCGAGAGTAGCCCCTAAGTTTACATCCTACTACCCCAGCCGCGCCTATCCAACCAAATCCTACAGGAGAAAGCTGAGTAAGCTGCAACGTTCAGGAGGGATCTAACCTGCCGTGACTAGAAAGAAAGAAACATCGAAAGGTAGGTAAAAGGTTTACATTCTATTCTTTCACGAGATAACTGGTTCAACACAAGAGCACCAGTCTCTTCGGAGAAGTTTAGGGTTCTTACTTTTCGAAAGGTCTACCATAAATAATAAGTTATAGGAAGATAACTCTTTCTCGTATTCTTGAATGTTGTCCGCAACCTCTAGCTCGCTCGTCTAAATTTTTCTACCGCTACCAAAGGGAGAAATCCCGGATAATTAATTTAAATTTAAGCGGTGGACATAACAATGGCATATCGCAGGGGAAAACATAATTATCATAATAATTTCTAACAGCCTACAAATAATAATTAGATTCACAGCCACCTGTATACCAACACTCATATCAAGCCGTGGATAAAGAAAAATCAAATCAGAAGATTAGATAAAACCTACTATACCAACTCACTAAATATTAGAGATCGATTTAGGAATCTATCATTTCGTTACCCCTTATTCTTCCCTAATAATGACTAGCACCTTTAATAAATTGAATAATAATTAAAATAATCATTAAATAAATTCCTTTTAAGAACAATTTACCGGTATTTCATTATTAAGGAGATTTATAATAATTACCAATTATGTAATATTTAAAAATCAAAAACGGTTACAAATTCTAATCACTAACTAGAGCCATCAATATTTAGAAAACATGAATTGTTAAACATTCGATTCTTAATTGTAATGGATAAATTATAATTAATTATTTTTAAACCTCCTTCAACAACCTTGATCTAAATCTATAAATTCTTCAATCGCGTGATCATCTTTTACCATTGTTATTGTTTTCGACTTTTGTCACTGTATTCTCACTAACACATATAAAAACAACGATAGAAATATTGCTAAGATTTCTGTCACTGTATTGTCACTAACACATATAAAGATAACGAGAATTTCTATTTTGAATAATTCAATAAATAATTAAAATGACTAACAAATTGAAATCACAATAATGATTTAATTTGTTCCTTCTCCAAGCAACCTAATAATGAACCTGGATTACTCTATAATTACCTCATAATAACTATAATTGATAATTAATAATCGAGTATAAAGATCATCCACTAACACAGATTTAGATTTATAAAACCTCCTTTTCCGTAGCTTCTCACTAATACATACATAAATATATATATGTTCTACCCCGAATAACTCGATAAATAATTAAAGTAACGAAAAAGTAAAAACACCATCGTAATTCTATTGTCCCTGTTATTTAATTATATCAAAAAAAATTTCAGATTATTTAATAACCATTCCATAATAATCAAATTCAAACGTAGCATTTAAACTATTGACGATAGGAAGAAATGACTAAGACCAGTTAAAGGATAATGATAAAAGGATCAATAGTCAATAACCCCCTATATCATGAATCTAATTAATAACCCGTAATTAACAGATTAAAATATCTCCTATCTGATAACATGAGATCGGCCCACTTTTTCACACCTATCAGTAGTGAGACAGGGGGGTTACCCCCCCCCCCCCCGATAACACAGTACCCTTCCTTTCCGGCCGCCGCGGATACCTCCTGCCAGTAACTTATCGTATCTGCTGTCGGTAATTCGTACATATCTGCGGCCGATAAGCGTACCTATCATCGGTAACGTAGGTACCATTATTACCGACGGCTGCCAGTGTTTGTCGGCGGTCAATAATCATGCGTATGATGACAAAATACTGTCACACTATCATCTGAGCTGATACCTTACCGTATACCAGCTCTGATGATAGCATGACATGTATTTATATGATGATCATTCTGAGGATTTATATATTGAAACAGGGGGGTAGGACGAGCACTTGCGAGAAGCTCTGATGCTACTACCATCTAGCGGTTTAGTTCTTCCCCCCACCCCTCTTTTTAGCCGATAACGTCACCCAGCGTATCTGAACTCGCTTTTTATGAGGTAGAGTGGGGAAAATGAAGCTGCGCAAATGCTTGAACGATCTTTTGCGCTGTTACTAAGCTCATATTTCAGACCAAGTGGAGGTAATTCGAACCTGCGCAGTTGCGTCTATTTACCCGATTACATCATCTTCTGCGCCTTTAACCGTTACTAAGCTCATATTTTAGACCAAGTGAGGGTAATATGGACCTGCGTCTTTTTTACCCAATTACATCATCTTTTACGTCATAAGACAGGTCCAAACTCGTTTTTCGGTAACTAAGAGGGGGAAGAAAGAGTTCACCGGTTGGCTCTCACACCCATATGCATCAGTCTGCCTAAGTTTTTTGAAGCAAAAACTACCGTTGTTCTCACGAAAAATGTATAACATAAGTGAAATCATTTCAAGTCTTCAAGTGTGTCAACAAAACTACTTCACAAGTAAGTAAAATTTTTTATTCGAGCATCCACTGATACTTCTCACATATAATTCTATAACATGTTCTCCTTTATCTGTCTTTTAGTGTCAAAATTCGATCTCTCAGCTATCAATGAAGTCAACTGTTTAGCAAACATTTTGCCCACCAAGAAAATGCAAGAATTGGAAGTGGACAAATTATATCAAACAACCGAGATAAAAAAAATAAACACGAAGTACGGACCCAAAGTCATTGCACATCTAAACAATGAATTCTCTATCTATTTTCCAAACCGGACAAACAACAAACTCCTAGGTGACGAAAGGAAGTTAGAAAGCCTGAGTGAAATGACCGCCGAAGGCTCGTTTCATCTCAAATTTTTTGGGACCAAGTACAACAAATTTGAATTTGCATCCAAACAATCACCAGTTCCAGTATAGTTTCGTAAATTTTATGTATTTATATACCTTTTAATAACCATTGTGAACATAATAAACATGAAATAAATCTCTATTACTCAAAATATCCTAAATCACGATTTAAAAATTTCTTTATCTCGAATTAACCTTACCATCATCCATTTAAGAGAAAATTCCATATAGATAAACCAAGGTACCACGCGTAAAAATATTCAACATCTTGGGTAAGTTAGAAAGTCTATTTCTACATAAAAAATCATATGATCGAAGGCGCCGGCGCACGAGAAAGTTGTCAAAAGCCAGAAAAAATTTTATAAGACAAAAGTATGTATGAAAATTCAAACAAATGACTCGACAAAGACGATAAACATCGACGCACGCGCATAATGTCTATGTGTTGTAGTATAGTAATAATCATACGAAAAAAATATTAACTGGAATAATAGTAATACAAAAATAACAATAATTATACGAAAAAAAATATTAACTGGAATAATAGTAATGCAAATAGCAATAAAAAAGAATGATAATTACCTTAGTACTGTAACCTTAATTTTAAGAATGGAGGAAATCTACAAAAATATACTTACAAATAACATCGTTAAATATAAATTTTTCAACTTTATTTAAAATCAATCAAATATGGCATCCTATGAAAACAATTTATCAAGTGTAACACAAATGACTCGATATATAAAATTGACTTTTTGTCAATATTTAAAATTTTAGTTAACATAAATCAAAACTATTTTTTTCTAAGGATTCTTATAATTAGGGTAATAGTTAGGATAATAGTTAGGATAGGTATTAGGACTATAATGTATTTTTTAAATTAAAGACAAAAAACTGAATTCTTTTTGTCATATATTAAAATTTTTACAAAAATTAATAATCATAGAAAATTAAAAAATAATGAAATCTTAGTCATTAAGTTTAAAAAAAAATTAATTTTCGGGAAACATATAAAAACTTATTAAAAAAAAAAATGGAATCGAAAAACGCACACACACACACACACACACACACACACACTCAGCCATCAATATCCGATGGGTCCTCAATCCCATCATTGATGCTTTCTTCATAGTCGTCATCGTCGTCACCATCGTTACCATCGTTGTCGTCATCATCGTCGTCGTCGTCGTCGTCAGGCCAATATATGCGCAAGGGTCCATTACTTGCGACAGGTCCTTGAGTCTGAAGGTTCGGACTCTTAAAATATACCCTGTCGGGATCATCAACATCCCGAAACCACCAGCACATTGCCTCTTGACAAATATTGAGCTGAACGGTAACCCCACCGAGTGTAAAAATGACACCATCCGGATCTTCTAGGTCACGTTAGATTCCAGCATAGAGTGCATCTAGGATTTCATCTGTCAAACCCTGATCGACCCAAATTTGTGGCATCAGTACGCTGAACGTGAGATTCAGCAATACAATATCTTCAAAAAAGAAAAATACATTATAGTATACATTGAAATGACAAAAAAATATATTGAAATAACAAAAAATATTAAAAACTTTACCATTTAAAGCATCCGTTAATGACAGTGAAGGAAGTTAGATTTCATATATCCTTTCAAATTCCGGAAACTGCTCTACTAATAAATTTGGGCTGAAGGTGTAGTTATGCGGTGATGCTATAAGGTCTCCAGGTTTAGAAAACCACCAACATAGACGCGCGTTCCACAATCTCAGGGTTGTGGATACACCACCGACAACGATTGTCGCCCCATTTAGCTGCTGACCTGACACGACGATTTCCCTGAGGGCTGGTAAAAGTAACCGCCAAATAAGTCCAATCGCCTGAGTGGCCCATTCGTTTGGAATTATGTAACCGTACAAAATTCCGTTTATCATTTTTAAAAACTGAAACATAAATAAAAAAATTAGCAATTTTTTACATTTACTTACAATATTGTTAACACTTACATCCTTTATATGCTGATGATGATGATAATGATAATAATGATGATTGTAAAACCTATAAAAAATTGACACATACATTATCATAAAAAATTTATAATTTTTTCTACAAAGAAAAAAACGAATACCTACAGTTGTCAATATCAGGATGACGATGACAGGTTTTTTATTTAACCTTGAAAAAGAAATAATAATTAACTTACATTCACCCACTAATATATATTAAAAATCATATACTTACTTCAAAGTGAGAATTATTAAAAAAAAAAACGTAAAATTATTTTTAAAAACTTTGAAAAGCACACTGAGAAAAAGGAACGGTATCGTAGCTAACTCTCGAACAGTCGAAACGCTTATGAGTGAACTTAAAATCTAGCAGCTTTGAAAAAGAAGGCATTCATTGTATTGTCAACAAGTGTTGAAACCAAAACAAGCCTATGATGCACATTCGAGTGAGAGAGAACCTTGGGTCTTACTTTAGAGCGTCATACTCTAATATGTACAGGTCAAACACACCACATGTTGAAGGAATTTTTCTCGGGTATTAACTTAAAGAAAATTTTGTTTCAAACCCACTCATATACATTTGGAAATTTTATTTATACACTACTCTTAAAAATATAAATGTTAAAAGACGAAAGTCCTATACTTAATTTAACATCATATAAAACTAATCGTCGTCAATAATATAAATAGTAAATACAATCATAATTATTACAATAAAAAAATAATACTTTTTAAACGATAAAAAAATAAATGGGCTACGACTCCTCTAGATCCGAGAGGATTACAGTATCAGCATCGTCAACATTATCTGTATCCTTGGGATCTGTGAGAATAACAGTCTCTGCATCCTCAGAGCAATGAAGGTCTTCCTTCGTAACAGCATCAACAACACGATTGTGAAATAATTGGTGTTCCCACTCAGATGCTGCTGCACCCAAAGTATAAAAAATTGGTGGAATAAACCCATATGCAATGACATAATCCCGAGCATCCTGGGATCCATCCCTGAGCCTAAAGTGCCACGTGACCTTTTCGTCATTGATCTCCACGGAAGCCTCCTCATTGAAAAAGGTGACAATGGAATCTTTGATCGGTTCATTTGCCGAGATTCGATTCCACAACTGAGGCTCGATAAAATACCTCACCTCTTCCACTGAGAAGCTCTGAACCCAGTGCTTCGGGAATAACACCACATATCGGATGCAATAGTCATTTAGATTATTATCTGTAATAAAAAATTATATATATATATATATAACGATGATAAGGTGTAAAAAATAATACCTGAAGGGTTGGGGTTTTTTAGTTTGTTAACTACCCCGGGCCAGATTCCAAAGAGTGAATCACGTGTGGCATTGTAATAATACCGCAGATCCGTTCTATCCACATCTATGTTAGGGATGCGGAACCACCAACACAGATCATTATGCTTAATGTTTAGTTCTGCAATCAATCCTTCCATTCGGAATAATGTTCCATCCAATTTATTTACAAGACGAACAGCCCTTGTCAAAGCATTGACTATAAGTCCATAACTCCATCTATCAACCGTGGAAATCTTATCCACCAAATTGGGATGACAATGTCGTAACTGAATGTGTTTCCCATCTATAAATTATACATATTTTACAACATAAAAAATATCCTACACCTATAATACACGAACTAAAGACAACTAACTTACCTTAATTATTTTATTTAAAGCACCTTTATTAATCTTCCAAATTTATAATATTTTTAAAAAATTGTTTATGAACCCCCACTGCAGATTTTTAAACCGATATTCTCCTAAGCAATATTATTATTAAAAATTGCTCATGAAACTCAATAAAACACCCACTGTATATTTTAAAAACTAATTCAAGTAAAATTTAAACTCAGCAATATTTTCTCATTAACACTTTAAAAAACACTAACAGTATAATCCAGAAAATAATTTCTAAAACCGTTTCAAAAATACTATTTCAAAGCCTGACTTCAACTGTCATCGACCTTTTCACGATCTCTGAACTTTGTATAATGACAGATCAATGTATAGCGCAACAATGAAATCTCAGTTGAGATTAAAAAATTAATAAACAAACCCATAAAACGATTGCATGTGTGAGAAACACCCATAGAGCATCTCACTCTAACATGTAGTTATAGATATGAGTGTCTCACTTTAACTTGGAATAATTCTATATTACAAGACTTTTTCCTGAAAATCTATGTGAACATATTATCCACTATGAAATTCACTATAGTAATTTACTTTGTCTTTTATCCTATTTGTGTGAAAATCCCTTTTTTTCATATCAATTAAAAACTTTCATATCAATTCAAAATGTACATGGTAAAGATATATTCGAAAATATTTTAAATGTATCGATAAAATAGGGACTCATGTTTACTCTGCCATCTATCTGAAAAATCGATACTAGAACTGTATTATCCAACTCATACAAATATTCCGTCGTCTTACAGTTTTATCTGCCTTTAATAACTTCATTTATTTTTTTGCATATACCTTTTCAAAAGACATTATCATTATCGATCTCACGATCTAAAGTAAATATATATTAAATTACATCTTCGTTTTACGATTAAACCAACCTAAACATTTGTTTATGATCCAAATCGTATATTTATAATAAATCTTATATTTGATACCTTAATTCACACATTTTTTTTTTAAGCTATTGATGGTGTTATTGATATGTAACACTCTTCTGTGTTATTCCAACATACCCACCGGAAATAAACAATTTTTATGACACCGCATAATGAGATTCGTACTATCATCGATCTTTGATACTTGCAGTCTCATTATTTAACTCTCTATTTTAAATCTGTCATCGATAACTGCAATTAAAACATTTTTTATTACTCTGTGTTTTAAACGGTCGTTCATGTTATTGATATCTAGATTTCTTATTAGTCTGTACCACCCAAGTAAATAATTTTTATAACACTCTTCTATGTAATATAACATATCTGTCATTGATCACTCTATCACCGGAAGTCAACAATTTTTGTTTTACCGCTTAATGAGATCTGTGCTAGCATCGATATTTGATACTCATAATTCTTGAAAATTTATTATGTATTTTTTTACTCTCTGTGTTTAATCCTAAACGATCGTTGATAAATACTTTTCTTTTTCAATCTATACCACCCAAGTAAATCATCAATATTTGATATACTCAGTATTATACTTATGGGATTTATTTCTTATTCTCTGTGTGTTCCTTGTTTTGAATACTCAGAAACTTTGATGACATTATACCTATAGTCGAAAGCTTAAATAGCTTGTGAGAACGCGCTTAATTTATAGTTGAAGTGTAAATCTTTATGTGAACACATCATAAGTTTTTTTATATAAAATAATTATTCCTGTTCTACAAGTATTTGTGATTTAAAACACAGTGTTAATAGAACAATTAAAAAAATGTCTCAACGAGGTTTAGTTAAAGCTCTCCGTGATTTAGTAAATACAGGAGCACAATCATATAATGATTTGCAATCGGAGGTGGTGGATGAAGAGCAATGCCAGAGGTGTTACAGTGTTTGTAATGATACAATAGACTATTTTAATACAATCCTGACAGATCCTAATACTACCGTTCGAGTTCAACGAAGTGTACAAGCCAACATAGCAGTTGTTTGTTGGTACAGTAATCAGTTTCTACAATTAAGTGGGCAGGTAGCAGGTGGTGATTTAAGTGCAAATAATCCATCTATTAAATGGCAAGATCTCGAGAACGCTTTTTTGAATAACATTAAAACAGGATCAATAATCAACTGCTCTCACACTGACTTGAGAGATCTTTCAAATGTGTTTAGAGACATTGTCTTGGATAGAATCCAAGAAATGCTGGAAAACGTGGCAGGTGTTAAAGTGAATGTTGAACTATTTTGCAAATTTAAAAAAAATACATCAGTTGAAGAAGTCAAATCATTCAACACCAAGAGTCGAGCAATTTTACCTGCAACATCTTTAGCTGAGTGGTATGCGGACTTTGTATACGAAAAAATGTTAAAAAAAGTGGAAGAATTTAATCAAAAGGATTCAGGGTGGAGTTTGACGGAGATTACCAATCTGGCGGCAACAATGTCAAAGTACACACCTCTGCAAGGAGGGATTTCAACTTTTGTGAGGCTTCCTCGAGATATACAGATGAAACGAGCTGTTCTCAACATAGAAAATTTCGATGAGTACTGTTTTCTATGGAGCATTGTTGCTGCGATTCATCTTCCTAACACTGGACATCCTGAGAGAACATCGGCGTATCCTCATTACAGTGCTGTCCTAGAATATACAGGTATTAAATTTCCTATGACGCTTAAGCAAATCCCACAGTTTGAAAGATTAAATGATTTAACAATAAATGTATATAGTATTGAATCTCATTTTACAAAGAAAAAATCTGAAAAAAGTACGATAATTCCATTATATTTAAGTAAATATTGTAAACTCAATAGAAAAACAGTCCATCTTTTAATGTTACAAGCTAATGTTAATTTAAATATGACAAGTAATGAGTATAAAGATTATGAGTCTATATATTATTTTGCTCTAATTAAAGATCTTTCGCGATTAGATAAAAGTCAGATATCAGCTTCGAAAAGCAAATTATTTTTTTGTGACCGATGCTTAAATTATTTTAAACTGGAAAAATCGTTTGAAGATCATAAAAAAGACTGTTTCGCATTATATAAAGTTCACATGACATTTCCGACTGAAGAAAATAAAATTTTAAAGTTTAAAAATTACCAGTATAAAGATATCGTACCATTTGTTGTCTATGCAGACCTAGAATGTATACTTGAGCCTCAAGAAATTGATAATTCTGACAAACATATACCACATAGTATCGCATTTTATCGTTTTTGTAGTTATAATAACAATTTATCTAAATTTGAACTGAATCGATCACAAACCTGCATTGAGTGGTTTGTAAAAAAATTAGAATGTTTAGCATTAGAAGTCGAATCATACTTAAAAAATCCTGTTGCTATGAAACCTTTGTCGAGACAACAAAAAGAGAGTCATGAGCAAGCAACTGTTTGTCATATTTGTGAAAGATCTATAACTTCTGCTGCAGATAAATGCTACGATCACTGTCATTTTACTGGTAACTATCGCGGTCCAGCTTACTTATCTTGTAATATAAATTATAGAATATCTCACACTATACCAATAGTATTTCATAATTTATCTGGTTACGATTCCTATTTTATAATAAAATTTTTATCAACCGTTTTCGAGGGTAAAATTACATTATTACCAATTAATAAAGAACGTTATATATCTTTCACGAAGTATGTCGAAAACACATCAGTTTGCTTACGTTTTATAGATTCATTCAGGTTTATGGCTTCTAGTCTTGACAAATTAGCATCTGATCTGAATGATTGTGATAATTCGTGTGTAAACAAATTACTCAACAACATTACAATGATCCCGAAAAATTCAAATTAGTAACTCGAAAGGGTGTATTCCCATACGAGTACGTAACTGATATTGACAAACTTAATGACAAACAGCTGCCTGATCAGGACTCATTTTATTCTAAATTATCGAATGATGGTGTATCTGGTAATGATTATTCTCTTGCTCAATTAGTGTGGAATAAATTTGATATTAAAACATTAGGGAAATATTCAGATTTAAATTTGAAAACAGATGTACTTCTTTTAGCTGACATATTTCAAAATTTCAGTCATAATTGTATGGCTACTGATAGCTTAGATCCTTTACATTACTATACAGCGCCGGGACTTGCTTTCGATGCGATGTTAAAATATACAAATGTTGAACTCGAGTTATTTACCGATCCTGAAATGATGCTATTTATTGAAAAAGGTATCAAAGGTGGTGTATCTCAGTGTACAAATAGGTATGCAGTGGCCAATAATCGTTACATGGGATCCAGCTTTGATCCTAATGAAGCTGAATCCTATTTAATGTATTATGATGTGAATAATTTGTATGGTGCTGCTATGAGTATGCCGCTACCAAAAGGTTCATTTGAATGGGTTTACCCGCCTGACGATCTATCTTTTGACGTCGATAACGTAGATCAATTTTTCAACGACATCGATAGCGTTGGCTATGTATTAGAAGTTGATCTACATTATCCTCAGGAATTGCATGATCTACATAAAGATTTACCACTATGTCCTGAACTTTTTTCACCACCGGGTAGCAAGTATACCAAATTATCGACAACTTTATATGATAAAAAAAATTATGTTATACATTATAAGAATTTACGACAATGTTTAGATTTAGGATTAAAATTAACAAAAATTCACAGAGTTTTAAAATTCGAACAGTCACTCTGGCTCAAGTCATATATAGATAAAAATACAGATTGTAGAAAAGCTGCTAAAAATGAGTTTGAAAAAGACTTTTATAAACTTATGAGTAATGCTGTATTTGGTAAGACTATGGAAAATGTTAGAAAATACAAAGAGATTCATATAGTAACAAGATGGGTCGGTAGATATGGCGCTGCTGACTATATTTGTAAGCCTAATTTCCATAGTCTTACTATTTTTGACGAGGATATGATAATTATTGAATTGAAGGCGGCAAAAGTACGCTTTGACAAACCAATCTATGTTGGTTTTTGTATATTAGATTTATCAAAAACTTACATATATGACTTTCATTATAATTATGTGAAACAAAATTTTGCAAACAATGAATCAAAATTAATGTATACTGACACTGATAGTCTTATTTACCATTTTATTGTACCAGACATCTATGAGATCATCAAACGTGATATCGCCCAGTTTGACACCTCTGATTATCCACCTGATAAAGTTTACAATATACGACTAGTTAATAAAAAAGTTTTAGGTCTGATGAAAGATGAGAATAATGGTAAAATTATGACTGAATTCATTGGACTTAGAGCAAAGTTGTATGCTTTTAAAATTTATAATGAAGATCAGGTAAAAAAGCGAGCCAAAGGTGTTAAACGTCCGACTTTGCAAACTATCACTTTTGAAGATTTCAAACGATGTTTAGAAGATCATGTGAATTTAAGTAAGAAACAATATGTAATTAAAAGTAACAAGCATAGTGTAAGTACAATAGTTCAAAATAAAATAGCTTTAAGTTGGGAAGATGACAAACGTCAGCTTCTGTTAAACAGTACTGATACCGTACCATGGGGTTACAAAGTATCAAGAGATGATATTATGACTATACCGAGACCAAATAAAAGACGAAAAATGTAAAAAATATTTTATAAAATTTAGGCTAGTAAAAAATAAAAACTTATATATCCATAATTGAAAAAATTATTTTGTTTTATTTCAAAAAATATAATACATTTTTTTAAAGATCAGATTTATTTATCCAGCTATTGTGAGAGTTATCGAAGCCGAGCCACTTTACATATAATTTATTTTCACGTGTTTTTATAACTTTTTCTACTAGGTAAACATCCGGATATTTAACTTTGCTGAGTTCTTCATCGTAGAATCCACCTTCTATAGGCTGATCCTGATAGTCTACAAGTCTGTAGGTTGTAGGTACCGTATTTTGTACAGATTTTATAGTGAAAATCTCTGTTGTCCAGTTAGCAGTGTAACCTTTCTCAAACACATGTTTGTGTTTGCTAATTCGAACTTTATCTCCAACTTTGAACTCGGATTTTCGTACTCGCTGCTGCTTTTGAAGAGGTTTGTATATAGTTTTAAACGGTTTTTTTTCATTAGCAACAGTTACATCAACAGGTTTCATTTTAATTGTCCGATGTTTAGTATTATTATAAGGATTTAACAATCCTTCTAGCATGTCGATCCATCTATAATTACCACGAGCAGAGAATTGACGCCACATATTAGTTTTAACTGTTCGGTTAAAACGCTAACATATGGATGCTTTCAGGTTACTGAACGTAGAGTACATATTAATTTGATACTGCTTCATAAGATTTTTGAACTTGTTATTGTAAAATTCTTTGCCTTGATTGACATGAAGATTTTTTGGAACACGTCCTTGTTGGAATATAGATTTTATTGCATTTGTAACATCACTAGCACTCTTATTTTTTATTGGTACAGCCCAAGCGTACTTGGAAAATATATCTATCACCGTCAGCAAGTATTTATTTCCTTTATTTGATGTAGCGTATGGGATCATTTCAACTAAATCTGCCTGCCAGGTTTCATCGAGTCCACGGATGTCAACATGTCGTCGCAGGTAATTTCTACGAGCTTGTTTATGGAGCTCATAAGCTATTACTGACTTCTTGTCCTCCATCGTTAAAAATTTTAGCTTCCAATTTCTTTATACGCCGGGTATTGTTATCAAGTGATTCTTTTCTTGTTTTTTTTAACCTTAATTTTAGTTCTTGAACCTCTTTTTTTAATGAGACGACTGTAGAGTCTAGTGTTACCACTCCAGCATGCAAAAGTGAAATGATCTCGGACAGATCATCTTTCATACGATCATACATTAAAGTCAATTTTTTATGGACAAGATCACGCGTAAATTTCAATGTTGCTGCATCATTATCATCTGAAGGATCACCAACACGACACAATTTTTTACTTTCTAAATCATAATCTCCACCAGGAGTTAACTTAAAACCGACTCCAGGTGGTTCAGGTGGACCACTAATAACTGCAGCTGTCGTTAACGAGCGTCCAAATATGTCGATACTCATTTTTTTTTTTGCTCTGTACACTTCTATGAACAGTAGGAGACTGATCGACACAGTTAAAAAATACTGTTAATATATAATTGCAGCCTCCCGTAATTCTTCGATTATCGATATAATTTCATTTGTGTGACTTGGATTACCAGCAGCTTGAGATGCCATGAGTAAACGTAGACGATCAACCAGTTCGTTTGGATCATCCCAATAAACGTAATCCATATGTGTTTTCTTCTTTTTTACAATCTTATATTTAGGCAACCCTTTTCCCTTAGGTGCTTTTGTATTTTTTGTAATAAAATCAGCAATATAATCATTAAACTTTATTGTTGAGTCTTCATAAATACTACCATCTGATTTGTAATTTTTTCTATAAGCGTTTACATTTTTAATGATCTCAAGGTATTTATTTTTATCATCTTGTGTAACACTTGCATCATGGGGTGATTTTTTGAACAACAATTCCAATAAACCAGGAGTTATTGGGTATTCCTGATCTTTAACATGAAATGTATTTTCTTCAAAATTTATTTCTGAATCACCAATGTAAAAATCATTGTACCGCCGACGAACGCCATATCTCAAATCTATTTCTTTACTTCTTCTATACACTTTGCCTAAATAGGATTTCACTAAACTGCTCGGTTTAGCGGGAGTACTTGAAGCAGAGGGATTTATTTGGCTCTCATTAAGAGTTCTAGTACTTTCATCGTCATCAGAAATAAAGCTATCATAATGACTTGTATCATCAAAACCTGTTTTGTTGTTGAGTGTTGGATTGTCCCTTTGTGTTACCTCCTCTTCTTTAATTTCATTCTTGACTTCTTGCTTAATTTTTTGTTTCGACGATTCAACTAGATTCTGCAACGGTGTAACTATGGGTTTGAACATTTCACCCATAGCTTTTTCAGCGCTATCTTTTCCTAACTTCAGCATTTTATGCTTTCGTCTGATTGCGTCACTTGCTTCAGATATCTGACGCAGCACATCTTTTTGTTTTGAAATCTCTTCAGGCTTCATGTTGATGCATTAGAGTTCACTAGATATATGATTCATATTAATAGTTACACTTTAATTTATACTAATAAAACAGTCAAATCCTTTTCTGTATCGTCCATTGTTGAGCTCACTATCTTTATCAATTACCACAAAACCATATTTACCATCATTCCAACATGCAGAGCATAGTTCTTTAAATGAATTGTATGACATGTCAGTATTTACATGATCGTCATACACATGTTTTAAATTCATTTCATCTTGACGGAACAGAACTAAAAAATTTACATTATCACGTATTAAATGCTTAGGAATCCGTGTATATGTTTGACACAAATAGAAACTGTCTACGTCTTTGTGTCGACCCATACAAAAGTAAGCTCTAATGTGATCCTGTTTTTCACAAGCGACATCGTCAAATATTATCAGTGAATTGGGTTTTGCATCCTCAGGTTTAATCACGTCCTCGTGCTCATTGAATGGAAAAAATCCTACACCCTCTATGGGCTTCAGCAACGCCTCTAAGAACTTGTATTTCGGCTGATTGAGAGATTTTGAGTATAGGTAAATGTTGTTGAATCTCAGACCATTGGGGTGTATAATAAGTGATAATAAGGCATTTGTTTTACCACAGTTTGATGGACCACAAAACACTGCCCGTACACTATTTGGTAATAGAGTTCCATGTCTTTTGATTCTTTGTACTCCTGTACCTTGAACAATTTGATCGAAATTGATCACAGGTAATTTAGCGTGGTGTTTTTTAAACTCCATGTTTACGGTTCACTGTTACAGTGACAACTCTTCTTTATGACTATAAGTAAGATCATTTATAATGATTTATTATCAGTTATTATGTCACTGTGATGGAGTGCGGACGTATTAGTGGGAAAGGTATTGTCAACAGTATCATTAACAAGCTACCTTTTGAACTTCATATACCCGGTTATCAGTATTGTGGACCAGGAACGAAGTTAGAGAAGAGATTGGCTCGTGGTGATCCTGGCATTAATCCTTTGGATGCAGTGTGTAAGAATCACGACATTGCTTACTCGAAAAATCGAGAAAATTTGGCAGCACGTCACGAGGCTGATAAAATATTAGCTGACAAAGCGTGGGAACGTTTTCAAGCGAAAGACGCTTCTATTGGAGAAAAAGCTGCTGCTTGGAGTATAAACAAAATCATGAAGGTAAAAAAACGCTTCGGAATGGGAATGAAGAAGAAAAAGAGCATAGGTGGTAAGAAGAAGAGAATCAGTGGTAAGAAGAAAAGAATGGTGGGTAAGAAGAGGAGAAAGAGTGGTAAGAAGAAAAGTACCAGTAGACGACCCAAGGTGGCGTTGAGAAAAATTGTAACGGCTGCTAAGCAAGCTATGCAAGCAGGTGGTGATCCAATTAAATCGGCACTCATAGGGGCTCGACAAGAGGTAAAAAAATCTGGTGGGAAGAAAAATGTTCGACAGCCACGTGTTTTACCAGTTCCATCTAAAATCGGTGGTGTACTTCCATTTTTGATACCCCTATTTGCAGGTCATTCAGCAACCGGTGCTCTCGCTGGTGGCGCTGCAGCGGTTGCGAAGGCTGTCAACGATGCCAGTTCAGCCAAAAGACAGTTAGAGGAGAGCAAGAGACATAATTCAAAAATGGAAGAGATAGCTGTAGGTAAAGGCTTATACTTAAAGCCATACAGACGTGGTATGGGTCTATATTTGTGGCCATATCCACCGGTTGGTAGAGAATGTAAGTCAAAAAACAAGTAGAGCTACCACATCGAACACTTACAAACATCGACTTGATGAAATACGCCAAGGCATTGAGGATACCCAATTTCTACGGTGTTTTCATGAGAAACGATTTGCCAAAATCTGGACCTAAAGAATTCGAATCAGCTATTGTCAATCTTGATGACAGATTTAGACCTGGAACTCATTGAGTTGCGTACAAAAAAAGTCGTGATAATGTAATTTATTTCGATAGTTTTGGTGATTAACAACCACCGGAAGACGTTATAGAATATCTCTATGTTGGTAGCGTGAAATATAATCATAAAAAATATAAAAACTTTGACACAATTATATGTGGGCATTTGTGTCTAAAATTTCTTTCCGGACAACTTTAAATTGATATGACTAGTTACTCAGGACATTAGTCATGGCTGAGTCTTTCACGTTAACGCTGACAGGATCATCCTCTGTGCTAGAGGCGAATTATTTCTCACCAATCGAGCTGTCAGAGGAAAAAATTATGTCTTGGGTCTTGTAGAATTGCTGACATTTAATTCGATACCTAATATAGACATTGGCGCTAATAAGTTTCATGTAACTTATCCTCTGGATAATGAAGAACAAGAAGATACGAATGACATTGAGGATAACAACGTTAGAAATATCGATAAACCTGGTGTAAAGAGGAAAAAACGAGATGTGACTATAGTGACGAGAAGTGATGATGTTTCAATGGCTCCAAAGATTGATGTGCAACCTGAAAAAGAGATTCCCAAGAAAATAATCCCCAAAAGAATCGCTGCTGTTAAAGAAAAAGTAATTAAAATACCTACCGGTAGTTATGAAATTAGAGATATTGAGAAATACATACAAAAGTCATTGCCGAGACTTAGCATCAGTATAAGAGCAAATAATAATGAACTAAGAAGTGAAATCAAATGTGATCAGGTTATAAATTTTATACCTAACGATTCTATTGGTCGACTGTTAGGTTTCAAGAATCGTCGGCTTCAACCAAACAAAACTTACTCATCAGAATTACCTGTGGCTATACTAAAACTAAATGCTTTAAGGGTTGAGTGTAATATTACCACAGGTGCTTACATAAATGAACACAAAGTTCACACAATTCATGAGTTTTTTCCGCGCGTACCACCAGGATATAAAATCGTTGAGTTGCCATCACACGTCATTTACCTTCCAATCACCGCAGATGCTATATATAATATAAGACTACGTATAATGGATCAGGATGGAAAATTAGTAAATTTTAGGGGTGAAACTATAACCATAAGATTACATGTGAAAACGATATAAATGGGTATTGTGTATTATACAAAGAGTGGTGCGGGCTATAAAAAGCTATCAACATGGCCAAGCACAATCAGTCGAAGAACACCTCACAAGGCGTTAACACATCAGAACAGGCTGTTCCTGAAAAGTCTCGGACTACGTTTACGTGGAAGATTCACAAAATAAAATTTAATTTCTGCTGCATAATCCCGTGTCGAAAGACTTAGGTGGTGGTGAGCTGTTGAGTATAATGTCCAATAACGAAGCTTCAAAGAACTTAAGAAAGTATTTAGAGAGCCAACAAAGTAAATACGGCACAGATTTTAAAAATAGCAAAGATAAATATTCGGCACCAAGCATAAAAGGTAGTACACCGTACGGTAGTTAGGAGAAAGGCAACAAGTACGGTGCTGTAGATGACCGAGGATATAAAAAATAATGGCTAATATATTGGATATTCAACGACCAATTATATTCGATGAGTCAATTGCTCACTATGAACTGCATGCTCATCAACCGTATGCATCGTCGACTTTGAACAACAATGATGAAGTTCGTATCACAATCCAGAATCAAAATTTGTGCATACTTCCTAGCAAAAGTGCACTTCATATTCTCGGGAAGTTTACCAAGAGTGATAATACTGCTGTCGCTGCCACCACCAACTTGGTTAATATGGGGACTAGCCACATGATTAAAGAATTCCGCTTACTTATAAATGGTGTTGAAGTTGATCGAAGTAGTATCGTTGGTATAACAAGCCTGATGAAAGGTTATGTATCATTCAGTCCAAATCAGTTGAGTGCTTTGGAGAATGCTGGCTGGGTGATCGAACATGATGTTAAATTAACAAACGCTGCAGGAAGCTTTTATGTATTGATTCCACTGAATATTTTAAGTGGTTTTGCTGAAGATTATCTAAAAGTCCTTATGAATGTTCAGCTAGAGATAGTTCTTACGATTTCAAACAGTGACATTAATGCTTACGCGCAACAAGGAGCTAGAGCTGAGGAAGTAAAGTTAACTTCGCAAAAAATAGAGTGGATTGTGCCGTATGTCACCCTATCAGACAAGGAAAAAATTCAAGCATTAAATTATATTACCAGTGATCCGGCTATCTCAATTAGTTTTCGAACCGGGGAATCGTATGAGTATCCGCTGTTACCAGCGACATCAAGACATATTTGGGCTGTCAAAACATCAACACAACTGGAGTAGCCACGTTACGTCATCCTCGGATTTCAAACAGCAAGAAAAAACGATGCAAGGAAGAATGCGAGTCGATTTGATCATTGTACGCTCCGTAACGTAAAGTTATTCCTAAACTCGCAGAGTTATCCGTACGGGGATCTGAATTTGGATATAAACGACAATCAGTATGCTTTATTGTATAATATGTACACTGATTTCCAATCTTCATTCTATAATAAAGAGGCTGAGCCACTGTTAACAAAGCAGAAATTTTTGCAAGAAGCTCTGCTCTGTGTCATAGACTGTTCCAAGCAGAATGAGGCAATTAAATCTGGACCAGTAGACATTCGATTGGAGTTTGAATCCACAAATCAATTTCCACAAAACACAACAGCTTATTGTTAAATAATCCACGATCGAATCGTTGAGTATAACCCCATCAGCAGCACGGTACGGAAATTGACTTGAAACATGGTTGTGCAATTTGATCTGACACCAACTATACATTATATGTATTGAAACGTAGGGGATTCGTTCTCCTGCACTTACGGTGTAGGCGTGCAGGTTTCGTGAGTCTTTCGCCAGGCTACGCTTCAAAATGAGACTCTAAAATTATGTAATTACCCGAACTGGCCGTATAAAACTAAACTAATACTAGTACTTGGCCTAATCTTAGTATTCGGTGTAGTTGTCCTGGATGTTGATAGACTTGGCGATTGGTTTGGCCCTTGGAAATCGCCTCCTTGGACCTGACTCCGCTCTCAGATGCTGCTTCTCTTATTATTAACAATAGGAGGTGGATGAAACAGGGTGAATTCACTCAAACACTGGTTCAGTTACTTATTTAATGATAATTATATTTTATTGAATAATTATCAATAATGCCACTACGCACACAATCTGATTACAAGTCAATGTATCACACAACTAACTGCATGTGATACTATCGTTACTGTGACTAACTGCACAGGGCTAATTACCCAATAATACGACTATTACAAGGAACCGTACTATTGCCCCGAGTTTACGTACAACACTAACTGGTTGCTATAATCATTAACTAACTGTAATGATTATACTGGTTGATATTCACCTGGTTAACTAACTGTAACCAACTATAACGTGATATTCAACGCGGACAAATACTCAGATAGTAATAAGTGGATCGACTGATTGACGACGCGATACTCTGATTTATAACTGGTAAAAGCTGGTAAAAAGCTAAGCTAAGCGCCTGGGTGTAGGCCACACGTGCTTATATAGGCGGCAACGCCATGTTGGAGCACGTGACACCCCCACCCTAAGTCGTTTGGAGGCGAACGATGCCCACATCGTAACACCACCCCCCTTAACTTTAACCCAGGTGAGTTTAAATCACAAAAAGATCGACCGGTTGAAGTTAAATTTTACCGAGCCGACAGTAACAACATTACCACATGATTCACTCGATCATTCACACTGTGGCTAAAATTTGGTGATACTGCTGTACAAATAATTAGCTATCATCCCAGGATATCAAAAAATAAATATTATTACGTAAATATTGTTCATAAAAGATAAATATAAATTTAAACATTATATATTGTGTCCTTTGACATCTTAAATCAATATTAATTCTATCAAATACTGACTGGTTCAGTTCTGGACTCATCAATGTCCTTTTACACTATTCTATATCTTTACAGGTACACAATTCTGGTAGCAATAAAGTACAAAAATAAAAATAATAATCATCTACCGATACAAACGTGTATAAGGAAAATAAAAATAAAAATAACAAAATGAAAACAAAACTAAGAACTGACCAATTTTTTTTTCCATAACTCAAAATAATAATTTGTAATTTTCTACCAATTATATGGTTGAATGCGTCTAAATCGAGAATAGTGAATTTATGCACAATAAAATAAAAATAACTTTTGACCAAAAAAAATACAAATAAAAATGAAAACTAAACAAAAAACCGGTTTTCAAATTAAATCACTATTGTTGGATATCACACTAGTTTTCTTGAGAAAATCTTGGTCCATCTCTGGTTGAGCTGTGCATAAATCCTGGTCTTCATCTGGATATTTACGGAGGCAATATCAGATATGCTCCCCGTGCCGCTTTTGTCACCTGACTTCTCTGTCTACAGTCTGGACAGGAGTCATTTTCGAACGGATACTGCGTTGAACAACGACGACAGTACCCTCTCATCGCTTCGTACCCCTCGGTACGCCATCTCTGGTACGGACAATCATTATTGGTGTGTCCCAAACGTCTGCAGTTGGTGCAGTAACAGTCACCTTGTAGTTCATTGGGGCATTTGTCAAAGGAGTGCCCTGTTTGTTTGCACTTTAGACACCCTGGTTCAGGAACCGGTGTTAATCTGGTCTCCACGGTCTGTGTAGCTACCGTGCGCCTTGTCTTCGGGCCTAGTTCGGCTGCCATCTTCTGTACTGCTGCCTGCTATTCTTCATTGGACAAAATGATGTCTAGTCTAGTGTCAACACGATGCATGTGTTGACCCACTGCTACCTGGACGATGATTGGGACCTCAGGTACCGATGTCATTGGTAGCTGAGTTTGTACCTCCTCTGGTTTCTCTGGCACTACTAGCACTGAGTCTCTTTCTGCGTATAACAGTACTCTGCTCAAGCGTCTATAAGACCCTGACAATAACGTGATGCTGGTTGTTACTGGGATGTCAAATCCCAGATAGCCTGCTGGTGTGGCGAACACTGGATGTTTCCAGTACGACTGCTTGTCACCCACATTACCGTGGTATCGCTGCTTCTTCAGCAACTGGTGCGCCTCCTGTTGTTCTGACGAAATCTTCGCTTTTGACCACAAGAGTTGACTGAGGTCCATTCTGTAAGAACACCGTAATTAGACTACGCACAGTACTAGTATTCGCGTTTACAATTTTGATGTATGAGTTGTCCCTGACCTATGACTCATTGTTTGACTTTAACTATTTGTCTATTCGACCTACGAGGTATTTTAAGATCACTTATACTAAATGTACCTACTAATACATTATTCTGATCACAGATGTTTACTAAACTATTTGAGTAAAAACTATGTACATAAAATGGCCCTTTTCTGGGTGCCGCAAGCTTACCTGCGAATCCATCAGCCTTTTTACTCAACTGTTTATTTTTAATAAATACCTCTGCTCCAATATTTAAGTCTATATTTGGCTCTGGTACCAACTCGTCCTGTCTATTCTGAGCTTTAATCATAAACGACTCTACGTAATGTCTTAATTCATCAATTAGTGCCAAGACCGTGCTACGATGATTCTGGTCCTGAAGCTCTGATAAAACTTTTCCTCCGCGATGTAAGTCTAAATACCTCGGATCACGGCCAAAATTTAAGTATGCTGGACTGACTGTCAGCGAGCTGTGAACAGATGTATTATAAGCATAAACAAGTTTTGGGAGATTCTGGTCCCATTTTGAATGTTTATCTGTAAGGAAAGTTCGAATTAAAGATTTTAAATTTCTGTTTATTCTTTCCACAGGGTTTGCCTGCGGATGATAAGTAGGAGTCAGTTCATGGATAATGTCATTGTTCTGTAAATACTCCGATACTACCTTATTTACAAATTCTGTTTCATTGTCTGTGACGACTACTCTTGGGTAACCCCAACGATGAAAACAGAACGTAAAAAGAATACTATTTTACTACCTGTTGGTTCTGATATTGGCTGAACCTCCAAGTATCTTGAGTACATGTCACACAGAACAATTAAGTGAGTCTTCTGGTGTACCGTTCTGGGCAATGGTCCCACTGTGTCGACTGATACACTCTCCCACAATTCGGTGATAGGTCGATGTCCTGGTATGACTTGCGGTGGATTAGTATCTGGTTTCTGTAATTTACAGATTTCACAATTATTCACGTAGTTCACTACGTCGTGATAAAGATTTGGCCAGTAATAATGATTTGCCACGTGGCTGTACGTCTTGCTGATGCCACCATGTCCGGATACGAGCTCGTCATGCGCCTTGCGAATTATTGATCGACGCTGGTCTGGATGCGCTACTAGTTTCCAGTGCTCTGGCGCATCCTCGAATAACTAAGTCGGATGCCGCGGTCGATAGTAATATAGGTTACTATCGAGGAATTTCCATTGAGGAAACCGTGTTGGAGTAGCCTTGACCTCTTCTATTTTCCTCTCGTACCACTGTTGTCGGATGTCGTTCACACGGCAAATCTTATCTGTCTCTGGTTCAACGCCCTCATAAACTCTCGAGAGAGCGTCAGCCGCTTCGTTGTTGATTCCTGGTCGATGGACTATAGTTATTGTCCAGAGTGAGTACTCTGCAATCCATCGAGCTAGTCTTCCTCTGGGATTCTTGACGTTCTGGAGCCACTTTAAACTCGCATGATCGGTCACTACCGTCACAGGATACTCATCGTAGTACCCTCTTAACTTCTGGTATGACCAAATGACGGCCAAGCACTCTTTCTCCGTCGTTGTATAGTTTTTTTCATGCTTGTTTAATGCTCTACTGATCGCGGTGATATGATATTCTCGCTCTGGTCCTTTCTGAGTGAGAACTGCTCCAATCCCTGAGTCACAAGCGTCTGTGTAAAGTATGAATGGCAAATTATGGTCTTGTACCGTTAATGCTGGAGCATTGATGAGCATCTCTTTGATCTGGTTGAATGCTCGAATCTGGTCTGGACCCCAAGTCCATATTGCTTTTTCACTGACCAATGATGTGAGTGGTCCTTGGATTTTTGCGACCATTTTCATATGTCTCCTGTACCAATTTACCATTCCTAAGAAACGTCTTAACTGTTTCTTACTAGTCGGTTCTGGGTATTCTTCTACTGCGCGCAGCTTCTCTGGGTCAGGATGTAATTCATTCCCCTTGATGACGAATCCGAGATACTTCATCTCTGCAACACGAAATTTGCATTTCTCGCGTTTGATTAATAAGCCCACATCTCTAAATACTTTGAATAATATTTCGAGGACTTGTAAGTGGATTTCAAACGTAGGTGTTGCTACTACCCAGTCATCCATGTACGGATGGACATAATTAATCCAATAAGCTGGTAAATCTAGCTGGCGTAGTACTGGTTTCATTGTCTGGATTATCAGATCCATCTTCCTCTGGAACGTTCCTGGTGCTGTTGATAGTCCAAATGGCATCCGTATAAATTCGAACGATCCCATACCTTCTACAGCAAACGCTGTAAACTGCCGATGTTCTGGTCTGATCACGATCTGATAATATGCATTCGTGCAATCGATTACGCTTCTGTACGCGCCTTCTCTGATAACTTTCAATGAGGTGTCGATCCGCCTCATCGGGTAGTTGACCATCTTCATGATCTTGTTGAGTGGTCTATAGTCGATGCACATTATCCATGCTTTAATGTCATCTGCGTCTTGGCCTGGTAACAGTTTCTTCTTAACCATTACTGGTTGGAAACTCCATTCGCTTGTACTGGGCTGGATAGTTTTCTGGTCCAGCAGCTGCTCTATAATTTTATGTAAAGCTTCTGTTACCTTAGGTGATCGTCTATATGGCTTGACGCGTATCGGTGTATAATTGTTTAACTCAATCTCGTATTCAACTCCTTTTAGTGTACCAAGATCAGCTTGGTCCATCAAGTTGAATTCAGCATCTAGAAATCTATTTAGTGTCTCTGTCTCGCTCGCATTTAATTGTATTGTACATAACTGATTACCTGGTTTACCTGGTTCACATCTTCTGCGCTCTTGATCGTGTTTCCATGTCCAAGTCATATCATCAGCATGTAAACGTACCCCATGGTCTGTCAAGAATCTCATTCCGAATATGATGTTATCCAGCATCTGGTCAAATACTTCAAACCATGCGTTTATCTCGACTTCATAAATCTCAAATGCGACGAATACCCTGTAAAGGCTTTGGATTGCTGAATTGTCTGCTAAAATAAACGAGCTTTTAATTGAGTCATATTTTATTTTAATTATATTGTCCGGTATTTTCTCTGCAATTAATTGTGTCATAAAATTTCTGTTGGCACCTGAGTCGAACAACGCCGTGCATCTGATATTATTTATATCTACGGGACACGTAAAGTATTTACTTACAGCAATAGTTGTCTGTTGTGTCCATGTTGCCCCAGACGGTATAACTATGGTGTTGACTTTTCCCGCTCTTTCTACTGGTGCACGTCTCTTATTAGTTGTTTTGTCTGTGTGCTCTGGTGATGGCTCGAGATAATCATTTCCACAGCTTGTTGCGATACATTTCCCGAATCTAACACAGCAATTACCCATTTTATCACTGCAATTAATTTTATTTACTTCCGGTGTGTAACTGTCCACGCTCACGTCTGTGTCGGATGAAGTCGCGTTATCATCTGAAATGCTATCTGTGTTATATTCATAGTGCACGCTCGCCTCACCCCCCTCTTGTGAGCAACGTGGTGCGGGAATGTTTATATCGAGTACTAGCTCCTGCTGCTGTCCTCGTCTTACTAGTTTTTTCCACAATTACATTTAGTTGCTGTCTCACCTATCTTGAAACATCGCACACAAATATCTACTCGTTCTTCTTTGCACTCTCTTGTTTTGTGCTCTCCCTTTTTCCCACAGTTCAAGCAGGTGTAGGTGCCACCCACCGATCTACCTGATGATCTTGATGTCGCTGAGTCTGATCTTGTACTGCGATCGTTTGACTTTGACCTGTCTCTGTAATTGTGTCTGTCTTTTTTATTTAATACGATATTTAATTTTTTATCGCTTTTATTCTCAGTCAATTTATTTTGCTTGACTGGTTCTTTATTTATCATTTTTTTCTGATATCTCTTAATTTTTCTCTGTATCCTTCTCACTCTTTCATCTTCTTCCTCCGTGTCGGATTCTGTTTCTGACCCTGCTACTGAGTTCTTTGTTGACTGCAGCCTACGTACCGTTGATCGTCTGTTCTCTCTCGATCTTCTTACATCTGCGACCCTGTTTTCTGCCTCTGCCAGTGCCTCTGTTAATTTTTTATATGATGTTATCGGCATTAATATATGCAGTTCCCTTTGGATCTCTGCATCCAACTTTGGAATTATTATTTCCAACTGCTTTTCCATTTCCATCGGGCTTCGTAACTCGTCAAACTTTGACCTCATTTTTTTTATAAATTGTTGCGAGTCTTCATTTTTTCTCTGGTACGTTGAGAATATTTCCTGCAGTATATCTGCATCTCTTGTTGCTTTGCAGAAAGTTGTTCTAAATCCTTTTTCCACGTCATTCCAGCTTTCCCATTGATCCATATTTTGTTTGATCCACTCTCTTTCCATATTTAACGCCATTTTAAATAGTTCTAATCTGTCGTTAAAGTCGAGTGCTTGTTCCTGACACACTTCTGTTATCGTCTGGATCCATTCTTTGGGTTGACTGTCCTTTGTGTACTTGAGTCCTTTAATTCTTATTAATGTTTCCATTAAATGAATTTTGTCTGCTGTTCTTCGCATTGATTCTTCTCTGTAGCTTGTTGTTATGTTTGGTCTACTGACATACGTCGGTTGATAATGATTTGGATACTGGTGACCTTGATTATATTGGTTTACCGTATAACTTTCCGGTATAGGATATGGTGTTGGTATATATTGCGCTGATGGTCTACCCGAGCTTCTCTGCTGTTCATAATGCGGCACGTTTGCGTACGTCCGTGCTCTGTTGTCAGATTGCTTCTGTTGAACCTGCGTTGAATTTTGTATTCTGTCCAGGTCTACTGTTTCGTCGAATAATTGCATCCCTCTGGTGATGTAATTCACTATGTCATTCTCCCAGTTTCCTTCTATTTCCTCTCCTATACTTAATTCAGTCTTCAGAGATTCTATCTGGTCTTTGTCTTTTATATGGGGTACGGATTCGACTAGTTCGATGCGTTTTTGTAGATTTTTTTCTCTTCTTACTATTTCCCTGGACCATTGAATAAATCTTGCGGTTGTTTTGCACCATCTTTGTATTTTATCGTTCATCTCTCTGTTTTTTTCCATATTTTCCATGAATATTGCTCTTTTATATTCATCCAACATCCATATTTTCTCTTCTTTTGTGAGGAATGTTTCATCTCCTCTCATTTGTTTTTCATACTGGTTCGGACACTGGTGTATTATTATGTCTGCTTCTTCTTCGACGTCTTGTTCGAAGTTGAAATTCTCCGCTGGTTTCCAGTTTTTTTGATTTTTGTCGTTTCTTTTTAATTTCAGCCGCTTTTCCAGTACTTTATTTTCCACAATTACCGGTACTGATTTTCTTCCTGGTATTGTCTCTGGCGCTGATTTAGTGCTTTCGTCTATTTTATTTTCCCTTCTCTTGCTTTTGGCTAGTTCTTCCTTTAATTTCGCCATTGACTCGTTCAATTCTTGTACGTGTCGTTGTAAGTTTCCTACTTGCTTCCTGGTTTTAACCATTTTGATTTATTATGCCCGTAGGGAAAGAATAAACAGAAAATAAAATAACTCGAAAAAAAATAAAAATAAAAGTTTCGACAAAAAAAATGAAAAGATAAAAATTGTATAAATTCTCTGGTAACCAAAATCTCCGTTGTCTCTGCTTTATACACCTGTTGACTTACAATAAACTTATATTAGTTTCACGGTCACGTTTCAATATAAATTTATTAACCAAGAAAATCAATTTACTTTTTTATTGATACTAAATTTTAATTATTTTACTATTTATTCGAAAATATATTAATTTCAAAGATAAAAAATAAAGCTACCAATTTTAATTTTAGTTTTTAATATATATTTTTTGATTTTAATAAAAAGAATTAATTTTGAAATTCAATACCTGAATGATCAGCACGTGGATAACCTTGTAATAAAATTATATATCTGTATATATTTTATATCTCTGTTTTAAGCTTTATTAGCTTTACTTGATTTTTATATCTCGTGCTTTTAGTTTTATATTATAAAAAATGTTTATATTAAAATATATTTACTTTAGACTTTTTATTTTATATGAATCCGTGATGCGTAATAAATTTATACTGTAAATAACTATACTTGTGTCTCTTTTTGTCTAACTGGTTTGCTACCCTATAGGTGGCGGTAATTTATTGTATGGTAACTTATCCTGATAATTTCTGTGTTACCGACGGTAAGGGTGATGAATTCCTAGGCAGACTTCTGTAACAAACAATTCAAATTTTAAAATTTTGCCGCCTTTGCGGATTATCGCCTATTCTGTTTTATTATCTTATTCGTATATATAATAATAATAAATTTAACGCGACAATGAGTCTCCCTGGCTGTTCGGGTATTTGTCGTGTTTTCTTTTATTTTATCCTCTGTTGCTATGTGATTTATTATTATTATTTTATTTCTTTTACTTTAAAACTTAAGTTTTTTTTCTCTAAACCTCTGCTACTAAGCAAGCTGTTATTATTATTTCTTTCTATTTATGGATTTATAATCCTTACTGCTTTTATTTTCTCACAAAGATTTTATTCTAGATCTTTCTGGTTAAATCCAGTTTATTCTGCTTTTATCCAGTTTTATCTGGATTTTCCTTAAGTCTTAAATCTGTTATTTCCGGTTGACAATAATCTTATTATCAAACTATAACTCTATTTATCATTCAAATATACTTAATTACTAATTATACATAAAATTACTACTTAAATTAATTTCACAAAATAACTTAATTACTAAATTAACAATTTTAATCTATTTTTCCTGGTATTTCTTTTAATTCTTTTACTAAAAGAATGCGAATTTTACAAATTTTTTGTAAATTTTATTTTTACGGGCCCGGGCAAAAAGAAACCCTTAGAAAAATTAATCCCGGGCAATTTTTCTTGTGTAATTTCTAATTTTTAGAAATTTTAAACAAAAAATGAAATGAACAATTAGTTTTTTCAAAAACTAATTAAAAAATGCAAATTAATTAATAAATTTAACAAACAACAAAGAATATAATTTTTTACGTTTTAAATAAAAACGTTGAGTGCGCGTTATCTTTCTGATAAAACGCGTAAAAGTCAAGGCTTTAGGAATTTTTCCAGGAACAATTTTATTGTAATTGAACCCGCTTGATAATTGATAAATTTTTATGTTTTTCTTTTTCTTTTATTTCGCAGACTTTACTCGAAATTTACTGGTTTACGTCTGATAGAATCTAATTATACAGTGATTAATTGAATTTATATAATTAAATGATGTTAATTGTTGGCTTAATCAATTAATTAACTAATTAAAACCCGTTGGGCGCCATTGAAACGTAGGGGATTCGTTCTCCTGCACTTACGGTGTAGGCGTGCAGGTTTCGTGAGTCTTTCGCCAGGCTACGCTCCAAAATGAGACTCTGAAATTATGTAATTACCCGAACTGGCCGTATAAAACTAAACTCATGCTAGTACTTAGCCTAATTTTAGTATTCGGTGTAGTTGTCCTGGATGTTGATGGACTTGGCGATTGGTTTGGCCCTTGGAAATCGCCTCCTTGGACCTGACTCCGCTCTCAGATGCTGCTTCTCTTATTATTAACAATAGGAGGTGAATGAAACAGGGTGAATTCACTCAAACACTGGTTCAGTTACTTATTTAATGATAATTATATTTTATTGAATAATTATCAATAATGCCACTACGCACACAATCTGATTACAAGTCAATGTATCACACAACTAACTGCATGTGATACTATCGTTACTGTGACTAACTGCACAGGGCTAATTACCCAATAATACGACTATTACAAGGAACCGTACTATTGCCCCGAGTTTACGTACAACACTAACTGGTTGCTATAATCATTAACTAACTGTAATGATTATACTGGTTGATATTCACCTGGTTAACTAACTGTAACCAACTATAAAGTGATATTCAACGCGGACAAATACTCAGATAGTTATAAGTGGATCGACTGATTGACGACGCGATACTCTGATTTATAACTGGTAAAAGCTGGTAAATGCTAAGCTAAGCGCCTGGGTGTAGGCCACACGTGCTTATATAGGCGGCAACGCCATGTTGGAGCGCGTGACACCCCCACCCTAAGTCGTTTGGAGGCGAACGATGCCCACATCGTAACAGTATACATGGAGGTATGCATACAAAACTGCTAGACAAGGTGAATGGGAGCAAATGGCTCGAGATCGAGAAAGGTTTAAACTTAGGATAGAAAGATCAAGATATATTATAGAAACTGTATTAATTAAAAAAATAACCTTAATGAATAAATAAAAATTTTTTTATCAATGAATTAATTTGTTTTACTTATAATCTTAACCTAATACATAAGTTTGATTAAATTGTATATTTTTTTAACTTGTTTTATGAATTATTATTTTTATAGGATTACTATTATTTATACACTTTGGGCAATCTTTTCGATATGGATAAAGCCATATTCCACAGATATCCCAATCGCCACCAGTAGCTGGGTAGTGGTCCATACAAAATGAGTAATCTCTTATTTTATCATTATCCTGTAATTCCACTGGAAGAGTATCATAAACATGACGTATTTGGGTCTTCGCAAAACGTAGAAGAAACTGATAATCAAGGCAAGCGATATCACGTTTATGCATTTTTTTCAAATCAGACAGTTGATAATATATTTGCACGGATTTTTCGTATGATGGTTCGTCACCCCAGAATTCCAGAAACCAACTCTTTAATTGTTGAATATTTTGAAAAGTACATGCATGTGTTCTTCGACGATGATACAGCCTCAGCGGACATTTCTCCTTATGATAGCGATCCACGTTTTCAAATGAATAATGTCTCATTAGTTGGATGTCGATGATTTGTGCGGAGTAATCGGTCATGATCGTCAACCATTTGTCTTTTTGCTTTCCGTCAACATAAATATAACTTGCTTTGCCCACTAAATCTTTAATAATTTCTTGGAGTTTGTCGTATGGTGTTTTACCCGAGTCCCATCGGATACCATGGCCGCACCCACTCTCATCAAAAGTTTCTTGCATAATTGCTCCATAGTACTCCAATGGTGGTTGAAAGATAAAATGTTTACACTTATATTTTTGAGGAATATTTATAAATATCAACTACACATAATTCTTTCACTACTAAGGTGTCATCTGGCATAACAAACCCTGCGAAATCTATGATGAATTCCATTGTCTTTTATTTCTTGTTGATACGTTCTTCTAGTTTTTCGATACTTTCGATTACTTGATGCAGTTTTTTTACAGAGTCTTTGAATGCACAGCAGTATGAACACACGTGTTTATCACGTCTACTTTGAATGATATTCAAATTAGTTTGTAGAAGATGAATATCACGTACAAACCTTTTTATATAGTCTTGAATTGGTTCTTCAAAATAACGTGTTAATAATTCTGCTTCAAATACAGCGTATGGTGGCTGGTTCATTAGATAATCTAATTCTTCTTCACTTAGTTGATCCATTTGAAGTGTCTACACTTTATTTCGATGAGTTAAGTTTGAACATTAAATGAGTTATAACGTATGTAATTCTATGACACGCTTGCTCGTAATCTTTACGATCTTTGAAAGATAGTAATAAGTTCTTCCAATACAAGATCTGTAAGTCAATTTCTTTCTCTCGAGTAACTAATTTCCGAGTGTAATTGTCTTCTTGTTCACTCACAACCCTTACTTCGTCGAACTCAATCTGTGCTGAATGATCACATAGATCGCCGCATACATGAGGTCTGTAAGAGATTGTTTAGTTAATATGGTTGAAAAGATGCACGCTAGTTTCCTCAAAAAGATATGTTTTTTTTACTGTACCTTAGAATTCGACGGTCCATTTATTAATCACTTTTTTACAGGTTTTTTTAAATTAAGCAACGGTAGTTTGTGCTTCAAAAAACTTAGGCAGACTGATGCATATGGGTGTGAGAGCCGCCCGCTAAACTCTTATTTCCCTCTCTTAGGTACCGAAAAAAACGAGTTTGGACCTGTCTTATGACGTAAAAGATGATGTAATCGGGTAAAATGACGCAATTGCGCAGGTCCATATTCCCCCACTTGGTCGAAATATGAGCTTAGTAACGGTTAAAGGCGCAGAAGATGATGTAATCGTGTAAAAAGACGCAAGTGCGCAGGTTCAAATTACCCCCACTTGGTCTGAAATATGAGCTTAGTAACAGCGCAGAAGATCGTTCAAGCATTTGCGCAGCTTCATTTTCCCCACTCTACCTCATAAAAAGCGAGTTCAGATACGCTGGATGACGTTGTCGGCTAAAAAGAGGGGTGGGGGGAAGAACTAAACCGCTAGATGGTAGTAGCATCAGAGCTTCTCGCAAGTGCTCGTCCTACCCCCTGTTGCAATATATAAATCCTCAGAATAATCATCATATAAATACATGTCATGCTATCATCAGAGCTGGTATACGGTAAGGTATCGTCTCAGATGATAGTGTGACAGTATTTTGTCATCATACGCATGATAATTGACCGCCGATCAACACTGACATCAGTCGGCAATATATACATCGACTTTACCGACGGCGGATATGCTTATCGGCCGCCGATATGTACGAATTACCGACATTATATACGATCAGTTACCGGTAGGGGGTATCCACGACGGTCAGTAAGGAAGGGTACTGTGTTATCGGGGGGGGGGGTACCCCCCTGTCTCACTACTCTTATCGCCTTTTTTTTGAGTCTTTGTCATTGTTCTAGAAGTTTCTACCCGAGATCATCGTGTACGCCTCTTCTTCCCACCACGCCCTGCAAACAGACAATTCTTTTAATAACATTAGTTTTGGGTAACAAAATCGAAACTAGGTCACGCGTGTTACCCCTTGCCTATGGTAGCGACTATATAAACCGCCGAAAAATCACCCTCAATGCCCATTAATTATCAAGCTCTTGATTACGTATAATCTTATTATATTTAAATATTAATATTTAATTTTTAATTTGAGTCACTAATATTTAAATTCGGAATTCATATAAATTAAAGTAAATAAAAATAATTTTGATTTTCAATTCTTTAATTCAACATTACAAATAATTTATTTAATCAAATTATTTCTGTTGAGTATTATTACTGTTTCAAATATTATTGTTCAAATTTAAATAAAGTTCGTCATTGTGAAAGTGTATAGTCAGACAGATTGTCAACTACCCAGTATAAGTAAACCCCTTGGTCATTTTGACATCAACAATTCTCAATCTCCAAGACTCATAATTAATTATCAAGTCACCAGACAACAATTTATTTCGAAACGAATTTCAACCAACAACAATTTAATACGAACCGAATCTCAACCAACAATCTGGTCTCCAGCTCAGCCAAATCTTGTATTCTGACCACTTTTTGTATTGAATAAACCAACTGTAAGTTAAATTATTTGTTCATTTATCTAGTGATAAGACACATCTATTCACCTCGTACATCCTATTTCCGTATATTGACATACTCGACACTAAATAGCGAGGTCCCCGCTACATAAGTAAATGGCTTAAGTGCTTTGACTCAAAATTAAGGGACTGAATAAGTTGTGTTCGTCATCCAGGACGTAACAACAAAATTTTTCTAATTTTTTTGGTTTTGTTTTTTAAGTCTACAGGGCCGGGAAAATTTTTCATTTAAAAAAATCAATTAATAGCTCAATTAGCTAATTTATTCAGCTACAATTTGCTTCTTTCGTTCCTTTGTACGACACTTTTCTGCTAAGATATCAGCCTTCAAATGAACAAGCATCTCTTTGTCTTTGATTATCGATATCTCAGCAACTAATAGGCGCACAGTAACTTTGACGGCAGCTTTAGAAACAAATAAATCTCCCACAAACCTCATTTTTAATTGAAAAAAAAAAAAAAAAATTTTTTTTTATACTTAATTCCCAGGGCTTTTGAGGGTACATTAAGCTGAAAAATCACCGTCCAACATTACCCTTTTCACCAATTTTCTTAAAGCAGTGGTTGATTAACTGAAAAACCGTAAAAAGTCAATTTTTTGGAGGTTTTTCAAATAAATAATGAGAATAAAACAACTTTTTTTTTTTTTAAATCGAAAATGAGGTTTGTGAGAGACTTATTCAAGTTTCTAAAGCCGCCATCAAAGTTACTGTGCGACTATTAGTTGCTGAGGTATCGATAATCAAAGACAGAAAGATCCTTATTCATTTGACGGCTGATATTTCAGCAGAAAAGTGTCGTTCAAAAGAACAAAATAAGCAAATTGTAGCTGAATAAACGAGCTAAATGAGCTGTACCGGTAGACCCAAAAAACAAAACCAAAAAATTAAAAAAATTTTGTCTCCTGCTATTTCTTACGATTTCGCAAAAACCGTGGCTCAAAAAATCATTTTGCTGAATGATCTTTAAGCTAGAGATTTCAAGCTTCAATTTGCTTTTTTGTTTTTTCAATACAATTATTTCTTACGAAAATACAGCCTTCCAAAATTTACTAAAAAATTTTAAAAATTTTTTTGTTTCCTTAATGTTTTGAATAAGTGTATATATGGGCAGATCCAATAATTCTCGACGAAAGTGTGTGCACTGGAGTCGGCGATTTTGATACTTATTTTTTCCTTGAAAGTATAGGTAAAAAGGAGACGATCCCGAAAATTTGAGCCCGATATGTGCAAATTCGGCCGCTGGAGAATTTTGGGAATTCTTAAGAAAGTCGATTTTTCACTTATTTTCAAATATTTGTATCTCCGCTTGTATATAACTGGAAGACTTCTGCCCAGTGGTATTCTTCTCAGCAAGACTTCAATGAAAACAAGATATTAGGTCCTAAACTTATCTCGGGCTTAGCTAAAAGCATCCAACTAAACAACTATTTTGGTAAAGTTTTGCCTAATTATAAAACACTCTTTTAGTCAACCATCAACCAGTATCTTTTGTCGAGGTATATTTTAATGGAATTTACCAAGCTTTTGCTCAATTATTCCGATTTTGTAAAGGTATAGATATTTAAAACCAATCAAACTTTAAAAAATTGTTGTTTTCAAATAGCTAGAACTTTTTTCTCTGAACTTCGATTTATTTTTAACTTTCCGGAAAGTTGCTTTATTCTGTCCCCAAGAAACCCTGAACATTTGAAAGAGGGGATCAAGCTTGTATTTGAGGTATGAATTTTTTTTTAATATTGTCAAAATTCCATTGAACCTGATAAGGAATTCCTTATTAGTCACCAATTTAGCACATAAAATAATGAAAATATAGGGCATTATTCACATTATGCATGACTATGAGCTATGATTTTACTTTGTATAACTTATACATGAATAAAGTCATAACTCATAGTCCTAATTTTTCAAATTTCAATAACTGTTGAATATGTACGTAAAATTATTTCTATTTACTTCAATAATCATTATTTTATGTAATAAATTGGTGATTATTAAGGAATTCCTCATCAGGTTCAATGCAACTTCGACAATATTAAAAAAAAATTCATATCCTAAAAACTTGATTTCCTAATTCAAATTTTCAGGGTTTCTTGGGGACAGAATAAAGCAACTTTCCTAAAAGTTTAAAATAAATCGGAGTTCGGAGAAAAAATTCTAATTATTTAAAAACATCGATTTTTTTAAGTTTGATTGGTTCTAAATAGCTATAACTTTAGAAAATCGGAGCAATTAAACAAAAGCTGGGAGATTTCATTAATATATACCTTGACAAAAAATACTAGCTGCAGGTCGACTCTTAACTTTAAATACGGTACAGATAATATTGTTTTATAAATAGGCAAAATTTAACCAAAACAGTTGTTTAGTTGGAAGCTTTTAGCTATGAACAATATAAGTTTAGACCTAATATATATTTTTTCATTAAAGTAGAAGTCTTACTGAGAAGAATGTCGCTGGGCAAGAGTCTTTCAGTTATATACAATCGGAGATACAAATATTTGGAAATTAGTGAAAAATCGACTATTCTAAAAATTCCCAAAATTCTCCAGCAGCCGAATTTGCACATATCGGGCTCAAATTTTCAGGATCGTCTCCGTTGTAGCTGTACTTTCAAGGAAAAAATCAGCATCATAATAGCCAACCCCAGTGCGCACACTTTTGTCGATAATCAACGGATCTTCCTCCCCAGGAAAAAAGGATTACTTGAATTCAGGAATTTACGTTTTTCTCAAATTTTTTTTTGAATCAAGCTCACATTTTTTTTTTTTTTTTTAAATGTATATTTTAAATCACCATACAAGTGTAAAGTTGTGAGCGATCACAGTACATACATATTATATTATATTTCATACATATCACATACAAATTACATTACAGATATTAACATTGTTACATTTTGTTGTAGTTTAGATTTAATAGATGTGGGTGTGTGCGGTAAAGGAATCGAACAGTTAAAGCTATAGAACAGGTGATTGAACGGAGTGGTAACGTCGAACAATTTAAATATTCTCAGAGCTGAACAGGGGATACTTGAGTTAAATTGACTCGTATATATAAATCGCTTTAAGGAAATCCCGGGTCCGTTTGCCGTGTACTGCATTTCCAAGTGCCATCTTGAGGGTTGTTGGTATTTTATACTTATTTCTTGAAGCTATGACTCTTCGGCACTTCACTAAGATCTGTTGGACCGATAAGGGATTATCCCAGTGGGGGCATTTGTTTGCTGGTTTTTTTGTGATCAGATGATCATGAGTGGCTCTAGTGTGTCCGGTCCTCAGTCTTGTAATGGCACATTGGCTCTTCCTACCCAGTAACTTTAGGATGGGTTCTGATACATCCTAACGCATCTGATGAAACTTGGTAATGAGCTGGGTCCAATTATCATTTGCTTTTTCGTTGCCCGGAATGCCTTGGTGGGCTGGGATCCATATAAATTCTATATTCACGTTTCGCTCAAGGAGTTTATGGGACAGGAGTTGAATCCTTTGTGCTATTGGGTTGGCTGTGAATTGGTCTTGCAGCGCCATCGTGCTTGAGTATGAGTCTATGCAAATAGCGTATTTGGAGGACGTTGGAGCAAGATTGATTTCTTCTAGCGCTTGGAGAATTGTGAATAGTTCACAGCTGAAGGTTGAGTAATGCTTGGGAAGCTTGAAGGAGCTGATTGTATCAAGCTCGGTGGTGATTGTTCCCCCTGCTTGGCAGTCCTTCACCGAGCTATCAGTAAACCATAATTCATAGTCATCGTATTTGCTCGTTAATTCCAGGAAGAGTTGCCTGTAAGTGGAACTTGAAGAAGATGGCCTATGATGGTTGATCAGATCCAGATTGATCTTTATTTGATGTGGGGTCCAAGGGTGAAGAGGGTGTGCTATTCTTCTGTATATTGGGGTCTGTGAGACACCCAGAATAGACCAATATGCCTCCGTTCTGATTCTTAACGGGTTAGGCAGATGGGGGTGGCTGAGGTAAAGGTTGTCATTGGCTGTTTCTGTGCGCAGGACGTTTAACAATGGGTTTTGTTAGTCTAGTCAACGTGTGCCTTTTTGGTCAAAGGTTTTTCTTCACCTCGGAAAATTATGATCGAGGTGTCATTCGATTCGTCATCGCATCTAGAAACTTTTTGAAAAATTTGAAGTGGCGCTTGCAAAAATTGCCAAAGTTATAAACAATTTGGTAAAAAAAAGAGGGTTTGGTTTTTTGCGAATATCTCAAAAAGTATTTAAAATTTTTGAAATTTGAAAAAAGATTCAAAAAGAGGAAGATATTTCCTAAAAAAAAGTCCTGCATCCCCGAACTCTAGGACCAATATTTATAATTTTTTTAGGGGGTTGAAAATACGGCCGAAAACGGGAACTGACGGTAGCGTAAGCTCCACCCATTTCGGACCTTTAATAAAAAAATATTATTTGAACTTATTAAATATGAAAATAAAAAAATGAAAAAATTCAGGCACCTACAGGATAGATCAATGAATAAAAATCCGGCGATAAAAAATTTTTATCGCGTTTTTTCAATTAGTTATCCATTAGTTAATTAACAATTTTTTGTCGCACGAACTTAAACATTGAAAGTGCGATAATTGTTAAACTATAAATCTGGAATTTTTTTCCTTTTATGGAGCTATTCCACTAAAACTATAGAACAGATTCCCGTTGGAAAAATAAAAAAATTGTTAATTTTCACTTTGTTATTAACAATTTACTTAAGTGAAAAATTATCAAGCTCGATTAACCATTGGAAAAAATATTTTTTCTATAATATTGCTATTAGTCTGTTCCCTTATGATCATAAGCTACTTAAAAATGATTTTTAATAATTTTTATCTCATATTGTTTGGAAATTTGTTATAAACAAATGCGTTGTTTATAAGATAGTCAAAAAATTTTTTTTTATAACATATTCTTTGATGAATATTATGATTTTTCAAGAACAACTCGTTTCTTAAAAAAATTTTTTTATTACTTAAAAACGCATTTGTTAGTTAACTATTTTTTTTTTACCACGTGTTATGAAAATTAAGAAACCATTTTCTTTTTAAAAATGATAATTCATCTTATTCTTCGATATCTGAAAAAAAATTTTCATTTTTATTCAAATTTTAATTGTTTATACGATAAACAATTTGTTATAAACAATTGAATTTTTTATTTATATTTTTTTTTATTCTAATAAATACAACAAAAATAGCCCAGTATCAGTTTTTGGAAAAAAAATAAATTTTTCGATTTTTTATTTCATTTTAAGTTATCTCATATATTCAAACTTACCTTTCGCGCCTCCTTTTCTTTAATTATTATAATATAACTTATTAACTATTGCAGATACAGCAAATTCATCTAGATCTTTTTTCTTCTAATTTAGCTACTCAACAAATTTATGACTAAACTAAAGCTCTAACTTAATTATTTATATAATTTTTTTGCAATTATTTATAAAAATTGAAGGAAAAAAAATTTTTTTTTGTTTTTAAAATCGAAATATCTCATTAACTATAACAGATACGACAAAAGTTACTTCGTCTTTTCCATTCTGTATTCATTAATGAACAAATTAAGCTCCTAGCTGAGGCTGTAATCTTAAAATTTATAAAGCAATTAGCAGCAATTAATAAGAATGTGTTGGGCAGAATTTTTTTTTATTCTGACACATTTATTCATAATTTCTAAGATTATACAGTTACAGCCTTAGCTAGAAGCTCAATTTGTTCATTAATGAATACAGAATGGAAAAGACGAAGTAACTTTTGTCGTATCTGTTATAGTTAATGAGATATTTCGATTTTAAAAACAAAAAAAAATTTTTTTTCCTTCAATTTTTATAAATAATTGCAAAAAAATTATATAAATAATTAAGTTAGAGCTTTAGTTTAGTCATAAATTTGTTGAGTAGCTAAATTAGAAGAAAAAAGATCTAGATGAATTTGCTGTATCTGCAATAGTTAATAAGTTATATTATAATAATTAAAGAAAAGGAGGCGCGAAAGGTAAGTTTGAATATATGAGATAACTTAAAATGAAATAAAAAATCGAAAAATTTATTTTTTTTCCAAAAACTGATACTGGGCTATTTTTGTTGTATTTATTAGAATAAAAAAAAATATAAATAAAAAATTCAATTGTTTATAACAAATTGTTTATCGTATAAACAATTGAAATTTGAATAAAAATGAAAATTTCTTTTCAGATATCGAAGAATACGATGAATTATCATTTTTAAAAAGAAAATGGTTTCTTAATTTTCATAACACGTGGTAAAAAAAAAATAGTTAACTAACAAATGCGTTTTTAAGTAATAAAAAAATTTTTTTAAGAAACGAGTTGTTCTTGAAAAATCATAATTTTCATCAAAGAATATGTTATAAAAAAAAATTTTTTGACTATCTTATAAACAACGCATTTGTTTATAACAAATTTTCAAACAATATGAGATAAAAATTATTAAAAATCATTTTTAAGTAGCTTATGATCATAAGGGAACAGACTAATAGCAATATTATAGAAAAAATATTTTTTCCAATGTTTAATCGAGCTTGATAATTTTTCACTTAAGTAAATTGTTAATAACAAAGTGAAAATTAACAATTTTTTTATTTTTCCAACGGGAATCTGTTCCATAGTTTTAGTGGAATAGCTCCATAGAAGGAAAAAAATTCCAGATTTATAGTTTAACAATTATCGCACTTTCAATGTTTAAGTTCGTGCGACAAAAAATTGTTAATTAACTAATGGATAACTAATTGAAAAAACGCGATAAAAATTTTTTATCGCCGGATTTTTATTCATTGATCTATCCTGTAGGTGCCTGAATTTTTTCATTTCTTAATTTTCATATTTAATTAGTTTAACCCTTTCCCGAAAGTGTGAATCGAAATGAATCGGTGTAAGCTCTACGGGGGTAGCGCCAATCAAAGTTCGTTGTTAAGGCTGTGTGAGTAACGGTTTAGTCGTGTGAGTGAAGGTTCGATCGTAGTAGTGCATGCATGCGCCCCCTTCTACTATTTTTTCTGCCCCTTCTCTTCTTAACAGGCTAGCGCTCTCTCGCTTTAAAACGAAGACGTACAATTCAAATTGAGAGTAGGGACTCAAGGTCAACCGGGAAAGGGTTAAATAATATTTTTTTATTAAAGGTCCGAAATAGGTGGAGCTTACGGAACCGTCAGTTCCCGTTTCCGGCTGTTTTTTCAACCCCCTAATATATTTATAAATATTGGTCCTAGAGTTCGGGGATGCAGGACTTTTTTTCAGGAAATATCTTCCTCTTTTTGAATCTTTTTTCAAATTTCAAAAATTTTGAATACTTTTTGAGATACTCGCAAAAAGCCAAACCCCCTTTTTTTTACCAAATTGTGTATAACTTTTGCAATTTTTGCAAGCGCCACTTCAAATTTTTCAAAAAGTTTCTAGATACGATGACGAATCGAATGACACCTCGATTATAATTTTCCGAGGTGAAGAAAAAATTTGACCAAAAAGGCACATGTTGACTAGACTATTGTGGGGTCGACATAATTTTTGCCTCGTATATGAGTGCCAGCTCTTTTCTCCTGATATGTAGGGGCATATCTTGGGATTCTGTCAGGAGGCTGGAGGTCGGTGTCGACCTATAAGCTCCCAGACTAAGTCTTATTGTGGCGTTTTGAATTTTGTCCAGTTTTTTGAGTAAGCCAGGGCTAGCCGAGTCATAGAGTATTGAGCCATAATCAATTTTGGAGCGAATGAAGCTTCTACATATTTTTAGTAGGCTATCTTGGTCTGCCCCCCATGCGGTGGATGATAGAACTTTAATGATGTTAAGCCTTTTCTTACTCTCTGTGGTCAGATTATTGATATGAGTTTTCTATGAGTGGTCAGAGTCAAAAAACAATCCTAGGATTCTTATGGATTTCGTGCGAGCAATAGGGTGGTTTTCAATCGTCAGCTGAATTTGTTCCGTAGACATTCTACTTCTGGTGAAGATGGCGTAAGTCGATTTGCTTTCCTAGAATTTAAGGCCCCTTCATTTGGACCAACTGATAATTTTATTCATGGATTTTTGCATCAATCTGTTGATGGTCGTCAGATTCTTACCTTTGCAAAGGAGGGTGATATCGTCGGCAAACAGGAGTGCTTTGACTGGTGCTTCGGTGCCAGAGACTGCCGAATTAATCACATAGATAAATAGGATTACACTAATGATTGACCCTTGCAGTAGCCCGTTTTCCATATTAATTGGGTCTGATACTGTGTTGGAGATTCTAACTTTTATTCTCCTCTCGTTCAAGAAGTTTTCGATGAATGCTACCAGGTTACCAGCTAGGTTGAGGGTCCTACATGTCTCTAAGATTACTTTTATTGGCACCAGTTCATAGGCTTTTTCCAAGTCCAGCGACGCAAGAATAAGGTGGTGCTTGTTAACCAACGCGTCACAAATTTCTTCATTGATGGTTCCCAGTTGATCATAGGTAGATCTGAATTGCCTGAACCCACTTTGAAGTGGTGAAATTAGTTGTTCCGTTTCCAGCTTCCAACGAAGGCGACGAGAGATGATTTTCTTCGTGACTTTGCATATATTACAGGTCAGTGAAATGGGTCGATAGTTGACCGTTTTGGATTGGTCCTTACCGGCCTTGGGGATCGGGACGACTAAAGCTTCACGCCATTGCTCTGGAAAAGTGTGGGAGTTCCAGACGTAGTTATAGAGTTCTAGTAGGTGTTTCAGACCTGCTTTTGGTAGATTTTTAATGAATTTGTTCGAGATGTCATCGGGTCCGGTTGACGAGTTCTTGCAATTCAGAAGAGTACACTTGAGTTCATCCATAGTTATCGGGTCATTGATTGGTGACGTTAGCTGGGGATCAGTGGCAATTACTTATTTCTTGGCTGCAGGTAGATCCGGATTAACTTGAGCTACTTGGTTGTTGGAAGGTGAATTTGAGGCGCACGTCCTAGCAAGAATGTTGCATTTATCGAGTGTAGTTGCTGCCTTGACGTTGTTGGAGTCAACTAACATCGGGGGAATGTCATCGGTAGGTTTTTTGATATCCTTTTGATTTTGTTCCACACCACTACAGGTGGTGTTGAGTGGGTGATTGTAGACGTGAATTCTTGCCATGCTTGTCTTGCTCTGTTCTTCGTTGCTCTTCTTGCTTCTGTCCTAGCTTTCTTATATTCAATTTTCGCCTCCTCGCTTTTAGATTTTTTGAACTGTCTAAATTTTCTTTTATACGCCTTGATTTCTTCCCTGCAGTACGAGTCTAGCCACGGAATTTTGTTTTTTTAAGATCTTTTTTCAGAGGTTCGAGGAATAGACGCTGCCGTTTCTGCATACATTAATGAGGTGAACTCAGCCAGAGTTACGTTTATATCCAGTAAATGGTTACTATCAGGTATCGGTTGAAGGATTGATAGTCCTTCCAGGATATTTTCTTGGTATCGGTTCCAGTCAGCTTTTTCCAGCACCCATTTTGGTTGGGAGCTAGGTTCCTTTTTTTGCTGGTTGATCATGTACTTGGTGAGAATTGGGAAGTGGTCACTGTCATATGGGTTGTCCAGGACCATTCATTTGTAGTCGAGTGCGAGTTCTGTCGACATTATTGTGAGGTCGATCACACTCATTGAGCCACTGTTTGTACAAATGTGGGTAGGTTGCCCATTATTAAGAACGACCAGATTGTCATTCTCTTCCAACCATTCTTTAACTACTTTCCCTCGGCTGTCCGTTGATGACGAACCTCATAGGACGTTGTGGCTATTGAAGTCACCAAGTATTAAGCAGGGTTTGGGAAGCTGGTTGCTGAGATTCACTAAGTCACCCTTTTTTAGAACCGTGCTGTTCGGCAGGTATACGTTGCGTACTGTCAAGGTGTTAGGGGAGTTGATCTGTACGGCCACAGCTTCTAAGTCGGTTATGAGTGGGATTTCCGTAGAGAATAGGTTGGATTTGACGAAGGTGACTACACCTCTACTTGCGTGGTAGGCATTACGTCTCTTTTTAAAAACCGCTTGGTATCCTTTTAATTGAGGGCAGTAGTTATTTTTAAAGTTGGATTCTTATAGACAGAGGCAGCAGGGGTTGAGGTTATTCAATATTAAAACCACGAATTGTTTCCTTTTGTGATAACCATTGACATTCTATTGTAGAAGATCCATGTTACTTCTCTTCTTCACTGAGTTTGTTGAGTATGCGGGAGATACGGTTTTTGATGGCCCTTTCGGTAACCTGGGGGTACATATCTTCCAGCATATCGGTTATAGTCTTCGTGTCAGCCGCGTATTGCATAGCAACTGACTTAATATCTGCGAAGCTATAGGTGCTCTCTATGAAATTTTGGAACTGAATAGCGTTCAGTGGGAATGCTGGGTTCTTTTTCTCTATAATATTTTGTAGCGCCTTCTAGTCAATCATGCTCAGGCCCGGTGGTAGACCGGGTCTTATCTTTTTATTTAGTCTGGCTTGTTCTATCTGAATGGAACTTGCGTCACTTCTGTACGAGTCAGTGTCTGAGGATGTTGTTTCTGTCTGCATTTTGGTAGTTGTATCTTTTTGTGTTCCACTTGGCTGTACCTGAGGTGTTTCAGACCTTGAGACGGAGAGTGGACGTTTTTTCTGTGGAGCGATTAGCTTCACAGGGCGAAGAATCGCTGGGAAGGATAAAGGAGAGGGTGTATTGGCGTTGAGAAGTAAGCTGGGCTTGTGTGGGATGTTAGACTGGCTGGGTAATGACGTAGCAACGGTGTTGTCTTGAGGTTGTTCTGTACAGTTCTTTGCTATGTGACCTTCTTTTTTGCAAAGAAAGCACGACATAGTATCCATTGACAGGTATATTCAGTATGTTGTGTCGTCATAAGTGACTTTAATAGACTCAGGAATTTTGCCATGGTCCGGACGAATGTACACCTGTCTACGAAAGCTCATTATGTGTGTAGATCCGGTATCATTTAATCCCGCACATAGGGATGACATTGTTGACACAGTATTAATTTTTAATTCTTTGAGCTTGTCGTCGAGTACTGAGTAAGGGATCACAGGACACACATTCGATAATATAATCCTATTGTTTCTGGTAACTAGCGGTCTGATGGGTAGGGACTGACCACGGATTTGGATTGATTTATCCACTACATCGTCCGCCTGAGCTTTTATTGCCAGATAGGCACAGACTCTGTTGTTTGAAATTCTAGAGATGAATCTGATGTGGGTCGGGTGGATCACTTTGGCTAGGGCTTGGGTGTAGTCCTTTAGTTGCGTATTATCGATGACGTCAATGATAATGGCTTGATCTTTTTCTGGGAAACAGTCGGTTTAGATGGCTTTTGCGTAACTTTGAAATTCTTGGGTCGCTGGGGTCTGTGAGTGAGCTATGATGGCCGCTTAGATCTCGCGCTGGAGATCAATCCAGGTGGAGGAATTGGTTCACCTGCTTGTGTCACTCAATAAACAAAGTAATCACCGTAAATTGTGCACTGCATTAACACGCTGACTGTAATTCGCACCAAACACGTCTGTACACCTTGACGGTTGGGACGAGACTGAAGCTCACATTTTGTTTTTGATTAAAACAACAAAAAAATTTGGATTTAGAAGCTAATTTCTGTATTGAATGAATAATTGTCTCGATTCAAGAATAAAATTATTCAGCTTGAGAAACTTTTGTATTTGTTCAGAAACGTTTCAGACTTTTCTCACGTATTTTTTTTCTTGATTTAAAGTATTTAGATTTTTGATTCCAATATTTTTTTCTTGGCTTAAAATAATTTAGTTATTGATTCAAATTTTTTTTTTCTTCACTTGAAATAATTTAGTTTTCGACTCAAGTATTTTTGGTCATGGTTAAAAAAAATTTCATTTTTGACTTAAGTATTTTTTTCTCTTGGTTTAAAGTGATCTGGTTCTCAGCTCAAGTATTTTTTTCTTGGTTTTTCATGAAATAATTTTTTTCGGTTAAAAAAATTTTTTTTTTCTTACGACTTATTTCACCGTCCTCTGGAGGGATGAATGTTATTTTTTCAACCTTCGGTAAAAAAGCAATTTTAGTTTATCTAACATATGGTGGGACTCGAACTGCCAACCCTTCACAATTGAGGGCAGTTCGAGTCATGTGCTTTAGACCCCTCAGCCACCACGCGCATTTAGAAGTGGAAATTTATTCTTTTGCTTAAAGCTATTTAGTACTATATATACTCAAGACTAAGCTAAAAAAAAATTTTTTATTGACTACTAAAAGTTTAAAAGAGTTTAATATTTATAATAAAAAAAATTTTGCCTTCATTTATAAATCATAAAGTTTTCTTAATTTAAGAATATTTTATTTTAAATTACAATAACTATTGAATATTTATTATTAAAATTTTAATTCAAATGATGTTCTCTTTATTTTTTGTAATAGTTTTAAATTCAATTAGTGCAGTTTTGAAAAAAAAAGTTATTTAATTATTATATTTATTAATTTATTTTTTTTTTACATAATTCTAAAGAATTTTACCTTTTGAAGCTTTTATAAAATTAATAAAATTCGAAAAAAACAGACAAAGTTTCCTTCGGAAATTCCTAAAATAGCAGAATTTATAATAAATAAAGTACACATGGGCCCAAATATTTATTAAACTTAAAAATAATTATAACAACATTTATGCGATAATTATTATTTTTATTTTTCAATTTCATCTCCTTAACCTTACAACGTGGACAAAGTTTCCATTTATTGTGTAGGAGCAACAAAGATAGAGATAGAATAGTAAGAAAAAAGTGGGTGAACCTCTGCGTGAATCCAAGAGAAAACTTACTTGGCTTAAGCCCGCAGTACTCTTGGTTCGAGATTTGTATTTTAGTTTAAGTTGTATTCCTTTATTCTTTCATTATTGTATTCCTAATCAAATAGTATTACGATAGGTAACTTTGGTAAAGAATTCATTGTAATTAATATATTACTGATTAATATACACTCATGCCATAAATTGAAGGAACAAAAAAATTTAAGAAAATTTTCAGAGCTTGTTGCAAGACTATAACTTCATGCAAAATAATCGTAGTGAGATTTAAAAAGAGCGTTTTTATAGCTTGACATCTCTAGATTTGGCGCAGTTTTATCAAAACTTTTTTAAAGACAAAAATTTTACAAATTTTTTCTTTTCTTTGAGAGGGTCTACGGGCTGCGATAAAATTTTTTCAACTGAACCAATGCATAGATCTTTTAGCAACTCTATTCAGCTTCAATCCGTCCTTTTTTTAACCTCGAAGGACAATTTGTCGCAGAGATATCAGCCTTAAAACGAAAAATGACTCTTTTGGCTTTAATCATCGATATTTCAGGTATCAATCATCGCACAGTAAATTTGAGGGCAGCGTTATTCACTTGAATAAATTCCCTATAAGACCCTTTCATCATTTTTTGAGAAAAAGAAAAAAAATTTTTTTTTAACATCCATTAAAACTAAGTACAAAACAATAACTTTCTTTGGTTTTTTAGTAAATCAACCGCTACTCTGTAAATATCGATAAAAAGACTAATGTTGCCAGATACTTTATTAGCGTAATATACCTCCAATAACCTTGTAAATTTTAGAATTGATCTATCGAACCGTTTTTTGGAGGTGATCAATCAAAGTTTTGCTAAACAATTACAGAAACGAGTTTTGTTGTTTTGAGTGTGTAACGATCATCAAAATGATAAAATAATAATTTTTTTACTTTTCTTTCATTTTTGGGTTTGTTATTCAGTAAATGTAAGGGAGCGAGAAAGTAAACAAAAAATTTCCGAGAAATGTCAAAAACAATTTTTCTACCACAAAAAACAAGTTTCATTTTTTAACTTCCCGCTTAGAAAATCGATGATTTTCAAAAGTTTCGGGAAGTTATTGTTTTCATCCCGATTTTCGAAAATCGAGTTTTCATCAGATGTCAACGTTTTGAGGTCCTAGGAAGCTATTCTGACTATTTTTGGAATGATGCCCGAGTGTGTGTGTGTGTGTGTGTGTGTGTGTGTGTGTGTGTGTGTGGTTGTGTGTGTGTGTATGTATGTATGTAAACTCTATAACTTTTTAACTAATAAACCGATTTGGATGATTAAGGCGGCAATCGAAAGAGCTTTTTGGCCATCAACTTTTCTGAAAATTTCAAATCATTTGACCAAGTAGACTCGAAGATATTAGCCACTTGCAAAAAAAAAATTTTTTTTTTTTAGTTTTTTATTGATTTCTCGGAAACGACTTATACGATCAGCTTCAAAATCTAATCAGCTGCAGAACTTTATAAAACGCGTCGATTGCCATTTTACCGGTCTCAATCGGTTTATTCGTATAAGAGATATCGTTTGAGGAAAAATGGTAAAAAACGTTTTTTTTTTCAAAAACAAAGGCACACAAAAGTATTTTCAAGCTCGAAGAGCTCGAAAATGTATCCACAACAATTTTTCGAGCTCAAGAAGCTCGAAAACGACGGCAAAAACCTGAGGCTGGCCGGCAGGGTCAACTGACAGACCGATTTTTTATTTTTAGCATCCATTAGAAGTAAGTACAAACAATGATTTTTTATTTTTGGTTTTTTAGTAAATCAAACGCTACTCGGTAAATAACGACGAAAAAACTAATGTTGCTAGGGACTTTTTTAGCTTGGTAAACCCCCAATAACCTTGTAAGTTTTCAAGTTGATCTATCAAACCGTTTTTTTGGGGTGATAGATCAAAGTTTTGCTAAACAATAAATGGAACAGGTTTTAATTCTTTAATCGTGTAATGATCATCAAAATGAAAAAATAATTATTTTTTTACTTTTTTTAACTTCCCGCTAAAAAAATCGACGATTTTCAAAAAATTCAGGAAGTTATAGGTTTCACCCTGATTTTCAAAAATCGGGTTTCTATCATATGTTGATGTTTGAAGGTGCGAGGATGCTACTTAGACATTTTCAGAGCGATGTCTGTAAGAGTGTGTGTGTGTGTGTGTGTGCCTGTAAGAGTGTATGTGTGTGTGTGTGTTGTGTGTGTGTGTGTGTGTGTGTGTGTGTGGATGTAAACCTGTCATATCTTTTTAATGAATGAACCGATTTACATTTTTTTTGCGGCATTCGAAAGATTTCTTCTCAACTTAGATTTTCAAAAAATTTTAGATCATTTAGTCAAATAGTCTCTGAGATATTTAAGAAATACGGAAAAAAAAAAAATTTTTTTTTTTTCGTTGCTTTTGGATATTTTGAAAACTGTCTGATCGATCAATCCCAAAATCTAATCAGCTCTAGAACTCGATAAAAGCTTTCGATTGACGCCAAGAACGTCTCAATCGGATAATCTGTTCGAAAGATATCGTCGACGAAAGAAATAGTAAAAAACTATTTTTTGCGAATATCATCGTAATGGCCAAACCAATCATTCACAAAATTTTATCAGCTCTAGACCTCAATAAAACGCGCCGATTGCCACCTTAAACGTCTCAATCGGATAATTTATTCGAGAGATATCGTCGTCGGAAGAATGGAAAAAAATCGTTTTTTTTCGTTTTTCGTGAATATTTCGAAAAATATTGAGTCAATCAATTCCAAAATCTACTCAGCTCTAGAACTCGATAAAAGCATTCGATTGCTGCCAAGAACATCCCAATCAGATGATTCGTTCAAGAGATATCGTTGACGGAATAATCAATGTAAAATCTGTATCAGCTTTTTTCATTGAATAACATCATAATTACTGAACAACATAACTCAAAACTAATATGTTCTTGTTTATGTAAGTCATTGGAAGTGACTACTTAAAAATCATCATGTTCGCTCGTTTCACGATATACTTACACCATATAGATACAACGTATCACGTAAACTTATTTTTGAGCGAACTATTGAACATAATTGTAAATAAATATGTAAAAAACGCTTTTTCATTAATTATTTTGGAGTCTAAATTTTTCAATTTTAATATTATACGTAATCCTTTTGAGCTTGGAAAGATCATAAAAAAGTGAAACAAAGGTATTTTCGAGCTCGATGAGCTCAAAAATGTATTTATACTCATGTTTTCGAGATCTTAGAGCTCGAAAACAGCGGGAATTTACGAGGCTGGCCCACAGGGCCAACCGACAGACCGATTTTTTTTTTAAACAAAGGCATACAAAAGTATTTTCGAGCTCGAAGAGCTCGAAAATGTATCTACAACAATTTTTCGAGCTTCAGGAGCTCGAAATAGGCGGGAAAATTTGGGACTGGCCCGCAGGGTCAACCGACAGACCGATTTTTTCATTTCTGCGTTAGTACCTCAGTAAAGGTGAGGGAAAAAAAAAAAAAAACGAAAAATTTTTAGAAAATGTCAAAAAAAGTCAATGAAAACAAAAAATTTGAAACTAGTTTTTTGTAGCAAAAAATTTTTTTTTGACATTTTTTGGAAATTTTTCATTTTTTTTTTTCTCTTTTTCTCACATTTACTGAGTAACCAACGCAAACATGAAAGAAAAGTAAAAAAAAAAATTATTTTTGCACTTTGATCATCATTACAGAATTAAAGGAATACAACTTGTTCCTTTAATTGTTTAGCAAAACTTTGATCGATCATCCCTAAAAAACGGTTCAATAGATCAATTTGAGAATTAACAAGGTTATTGGAGATACATTACGCTAAAAAATTATCTGGCAATATTGGCCTTCTCATCGATCTTTACAGAGTAGCGGTTGATTTACTAAGAAACCAAAAGAAGTCATTTTTTTTGTACTTACTTCTAATGGATGCTAAAAATAAAAAAAAATCGTTTTTTTTTTTTTTTTTTTTTCAAAATGATAAGAGGGGCTTGTAGAATCTATTTAAGTTTCTAACGCTGCCCTTAAATTTACTGTGCAATCATTAGTACCTGAAATAGCGATGATCAAAGCCAAAAGGATCATTTTTCGTTTGAAGGCTGATATCTACGCGACAAATCGTCCTACGATGTCATGAAAAAGCCAAATTGAAGCTCAATAAATTTGATAGCGACTTATGCATTGGTTTATTTGAAAAAATTTTCCACAGTCCATGGGCTCTTCGGATAAAAAAAAAAATTTAGAAATTTTTTGTCTTGTGGTATTTCTGATGTTCGCGCAATTACCGGGGCTCATAAAAAATTTCAATAAAAATGCACTGAAACTAAAGATTTCAAGCTTTGAATGCTTTTTTTACATATCTCAATGCGATTATTTTTCACAAAGTTTCAGCCTTCCGAACATCACTAAAAAATTTATAAAATTTTTTGTTCTTTTAATTTTTTGAGTTAGTGTATATCTGGGGCATTCCACACCAAATAGGATGGTTTTAAAAATTTTAATTTTTAATTTCCGTCATTTTTTGATTTTTTTTTAGTACACATCAAAATACTCATCCTACTAAGACTTGAGATTTTTTTGATCATTGGATCAGAAGATATGGAATTTTCAAAAAAACCGCTCTTTCCATGGTTTTTTGCTTATAACTTCTTGAAAAATGGTTTAAATCAAAAAACTAAGAGAAAAAAAAAGTTTTGTTTTTCCATGCACTTTTAGAAAAAAAAATACGAATAATTTTTTGGAAAAATTTTTCCGCGTTATTTTCAAGGTATAAAACTTTAAAGTCGTTTTCTGAAAATCATGCATATTTTGATTTTTCTGAATATTCTTGACAACAAACTACTATCTATTTGACAACATTTCAGGTAGTTTCGGTCGTGAGACCTCTGTGGCTACTTTTTTTTTCGATTCTTGAAAATTGAAAGAATATTTTTTTTCCTATTAAAAATTATTCATTGCTATTTTTGTCATTATGTATGGTTTTTTACATCGATTTTCAGTATTTTCTTAGAATTCTACGCAATCCAAGGATTTTTCGAACAGCTCGTTAGATTTGTTTACTTTTTATAACTAAATTTAGTTTGCTAATAAGTACAGTTTCAAAAACGTACTGAAAACCGATGTAAAAAACCATATATAATGACAAAAATAGCAATGAATGATTTTTTATGAGAAAAAAAAAATTCTTTCAATGTTCAAAAATCAAAAAAAAATAGTAGCCACAGAGGTCCCACGATCGAAACTACCTAAAAATTTGTGGAATAGATAGTAGTTTGTTTTGACGAATTTTCAGAAAAATCAAAATATGCATGATATTCAGAAAACGACTTTAAAGTTTTAAAACTTGGAAATAACACGGAAAAATTTTTCCAAAAAATTATTTGTATTTTTTTTCTAGAAGTGCATGGAAAAACAAACTTTTTTTATTCTTTCAGTTTTTTTATTTAAACCATTTTTCAAGAAGTTATAAGCAAAAAACCATGAAAAGAGCGGTTGTTTTGAAAATTCCATATCTTCTGATCCAATGATCAGAAAAATCTCAAACCTTAGGAGGATGTGAATTTTGATGTGTACTAAAAAATATTAATAAAATGACGGAATTAACAATTGACTTTTTTAAAACCATCCGATTAGGCGTGGAATGCCCCATATATATTGTAGTAATCATAATAATAATAAAAGTTTTATTGAATTAGCAAATCGCTTCTTGGTATAAATCTTTTACACATCATCACAATACAATTAAATCTAAATTTAAATTTTACAATTATAACGGTAGTCCCAGGCTATTGCGTGTCCAATAACCACGAACCACAGTTAATAAATTTTCCCGAATAAATTAATTTAATTAATAATAAATGATTAAATATAATTATAAATTAAAGATTATTTTATTACTGTATAACGTAAACCGTTTTTCTTTTCGCGACGGAGACGCGAATAAAAATCCGGAGTCGTATGTGGTCACCCAAGTGGATTAAAAATTAAAAATAAAAATTATAAATATAACTCAAAATAATAAATAATTATAAACAAAATAAAATTGTGCCTGGACCAGCTCCTCAGGCTGGGTTAGTGCACGAGGGCGCCATTCCGTTTTTACAAAAAAACGGACAAAAATAATAATTTAGGGGAGAGATCACGGGACAAAATCTTGAGCGAGAATGTATGCACCAAGCGGAATGACAACCAAACAAATATATAATGAACAAAAATAATAATAAGGAATAATTACTACTAAATATATCCAGGAAACAAACAAATAAATATTGGCTATCACTGGGTCCCTTCTACAAAATTATTTAATTCAAAATATATTTAAATAAACTCAACAGATTATTACAATACCCAAATATTTATAATAAATTTTTTATCAAATTAAAATATACTCATTACAATCAAATAATAATAATTCATTTTAAATTATCCACTGGGGAATTCAAATACAAACTTACAAATAATTTAACATATAAATTGTAAACTAATAAAATAATTATAATCTTTACTTTAAATTATTTACTCTGGGGAGAGAAAGACGCGGGTACTCAATATATTTGGCAACACTGGGTTGCATACCATCAAATTATAAAATAAATTTTACCCAGAGAAATAATATTAAATACTCAAATATAATTTTAAAATAATATGTAAAATACTAGTGTAAGACAAGGAGCCACACTTGCTATCCTTGTCTAATCCTCTAAGGAATTCGCTCGACGCGTCTATACGTACATGAAACGTACGCCGAACAAATTCAACTTATTATAACAATATAACTCAGGTTCAATTATTCATCAACCAAATACCGCGATCAACTCGACTGAAGGACCAGCGATAGCCGATGCAACAATGATGACACAATTGACTTACCGGCGTTGACAACAATTTACTTCTCGAGTTTTTCAATAATCAATATCACAAACCAAATTAAATACTTTAACTATGTAATTATTTTATTAAGGCACCTGGGCCAGAACAATTTACTCAAAAATAATCGCGGACAACAACACGTCCTATCTTTACAAAAACCCGATCCTCTCTAACTATCTTTTCGTTGATTTTTCCGAGGGAGGGGTATCACTCACGTGTTATCCCCTCTAACAACCCCGGACCCGAAATTATTAATTAAAATAAAACATTTAAATTCATTAAACGACCTGAGTTATACCATAATAATAAATTAAATAACATTTTCTATATATAAACATAAACATAATAATTTTTAACCCTTTAAACAATAAAACAATAATTATTTCAGTGCACCACGTGACTGGAGAAAAATATCGATTTTTATCCCCACTTTATTGACTTACTCTCCCTTCGGTCGATATTTTTATGTACGCTTTATAACACGTGTGCTACTGACTGAAATGAAAATATTGATTAAGTACATCAAAATCAAAATAATTATCAAAATATAAATATAAACATAGTAAACAATAATATCAATAAATTCATAATTAAATCATAATAAAATAATCCAATGAAATAATATAAATATTTAAATAATAACAAATTATAATAAATAAATGCGCTTAATTTGAGCTAGGAGGTGTTGTTTAATTCACGGCGAGATAGGAAAGCGCGCGCAGCGATTCACGTTTGAATCGCTACGTGACAACTGGTTCGGAAAACGGGAAAATAGATCTCAGGATGTAGGTAGACTCGTTCTGACCGGACACGCGATTGAAATATATCTTATTCTAAGTGATGCTAGTGATAAGAAAATTTGACCAAAGAGACTCAATTAAATTATATATAACAAATTTTACCCAACCAAATCTAAGTCTTCGAGCAAGTGTTTTCTGGCCCTTTTACATGGTCTAGTGTTTTTTCATCTTTAATATCATTTGGAAAGTCAATAAACCACTAAAATCCACTATAAATTACTGATTTTTAAGCGGTATAAGTTCGGGTATTATTTATATCTAACATTAAGCTATTTTGGGTGCAATAATTGTGTTACCATTTAAATTGATTCTTTGATTTAAGTAGGATGGAGCCAATTTATGGATCATTTCATAGATTAGTATTAAGGTATTATACTTTATTCTTTGTCTAATTGACATCCATCCCAGCGATTCTAACATGAGATCCACTCTTGTATACTTGTTCACATTTTTTTGGTATAATGCGCATAGCGCGGTTTTGTAGTTTTTGCAATGTATTCATTTGTTGTTCGTTATAGTTGATCATTACCGTGCTACAATATTCGAGGTGTGGAGATACTATTGCTTTATATATCAGACTTTTCGTATAGCTATTCACGGTATTTGTGAGCCTCGATAGTACATTAATTTTAGTACCTACTTTTTTAGCCGTATACATTGCATTCTCATTAAACATTAAATTTTCATCAATAAATACGCCTAAATATTTTACTTTTCGACTTCCTGTATTTTTTTACCATTTAAATTAATATTACATTTACCACGAACATTTTTCTTTCTTTTATCATGTAAAATCATAAATAATTTTTTTTCGTATTAATTTTTAACTGTTTATTGACTAGCCAATCGTCTAAAAGTTCTAAAGCTTTATTCAATTTAGATTCTATAAGTTTCAATTGGTAACTTATAAATTAATATCACTTATACTTCAATAATAACAGACTTCAATGAGAAATAATAACACCACAATTGACAGCAGTAAAAGAATGGCAGAGAGAGATGTAGTTTTTTGAATACAGATGTATTCTGTTATACTGTTAATATAAGACTGACTGATTTTATTCGCACATCTATAAAACAAAAAAAAGGAGGCATCTGTTTTCTAATTATTCAAATATTTTAAAAGATCAGTTCCACATTCGTTACACTATCCCTTTTCTCAATAAAATTATCGTCTCGATAAAATTTGTGTTGGAAGAATCGAACTTCATTGAAATTAAAGTCATTTACAATTTTGGTTTGTTTCCATTATGGTCCCAACACACCGTATCTATCACCCTACAGGAAAAAAAAAAACACCGGAGCCCAAAAAAAACCCTTCAGGCTAACGCAAAGATAGTATATCATTTAATTGAGCTAATAATTGATAATAAAAAAAAAATTTTTCTGCTAAAAAGTTAATTGATATACGTGACTCTATTTTTCTATTTAGCGAATCAAAATGAATAAAATTATAAATGTAACCCTCCTCTTAATTAAATGGATCTTCAATGGCAATAGGAACGGGTTCAGGATAGGAGCAGAAACTCTCTCCTCTCCTCCTTGAAGGACTAGGAATGGACTCCTTCTCTCCTTCCCCAATGAAATTGAAAATATCACCTGCATATAATAAAAGATCAAAAGGAGTATCTCCATCATTCTATGAAATTTCATACTTAAACAAATTTCATTGTTACATCTGATTATTTCTCTTGTTAATTTATAAATTTTTATTTATTCAATAATTTTTGATCTTGCATGCTCAATGTTCTACTGCTCGATTCATTCAGCTCATATGCCGATATGTTATCTATAGCTAACATATCAATGATTACTGAATAATACACGTTGCAACGAATTTCAATTTTTCCCCCTAAAAGTTTCTCGCAAACTTTCCAGGGTATTCACCTATTTTCCAGAAGTCGTGCACTAATGAAAAATGTTGACTATGTTAACTCCGGATGGAACCCAAGCTCCAGCCAGGATACTGTTGACCAATGATAAGTCCTAAGAATTCAAACTGTTGATTTGAGCTGAGCTCACTTAAACTGAAAGAAATATCCAGTCTTTCATCAAAGGCCCAGGAATCCAGGGAACCCTCGACCAATCATTCAGGGCTCCTAGCTAGACTTCCCTTCAGCAATTCCCAGACAGTGCTACTACCAAGATCACTCAGATCCCTCAGCCAGACTTCTTTCAGTATCTCGTGAACTCTTCAATGACGTCTACAGTGTGGCTATTTAGGTTCCACTGCCAGACTTCTCTTATGGACTATACTAGTCTTTAGTAAGTCGTCCAGACAAATCCTTCAATTCTATCAGTTTGAAAGAGACATCTTAGTCTTACTAATTGACTACAGAATCCCGGAAACCCTCTACAACGTTTACACTGAGATCGTTCAAGGCCCCAGCCGGACTTCTCTTTTCATTTTTTTTTATTGATCACGATATAGTGCAGGACGATTTACATGCACGATTTTATATTTTCCATTTGGTATTTTTCTAATTCTATAAACTACATTATTTAATTTATTTCCAATTTCATAAGGACCCTCCCAATCGCATTGAAGTTTTGAGACTTTCCTTTGACTCTAGGGGGAAATATAGCCAAACTCATTCTTTTTCCTTAAAAGTTAACATATTTATTTTTAAATCAAAATTTGACTTTGCTTTATTCGATTTAATATCAAATTTATTTCTTGTAATATTGTGAATTGAATTCATTTTTTCTTTTAATTGACTCACAAAATCAGACAGTGACTCAGACTCCCCTGAACTCTCCAGGTCTATCGAAGAACCTCGAAGAAGATCCAAAGGAATTCTGAGTTTACGTCCTATTATGAGCATTGCAGGAGAAAATTCTGTAGTTTCATATTTAGAAGAGCGATAAGCTAAGAGGAAAAGTGTAACCATTTATCCCAATCTTTTTGATTTTTCGAGATAAATTTTGAGGTGTATTGAAGAATTGTCCTATTCAATCTTTCAAGCAAGCCGTTTGATTAAGGGTGCAAAGGAGTTGTTCGAGTTTCCTTTATTGCGAAATATTCCATCAATTCTTTAATAATTAAAGATATAAATTCTCTACCTTGATCTGAATGAATTTTTAAAGGAAGACCATGACGACAAATAATATGACAAACTAATGATTCAACGATTGTGGATGTTTGGTGATTTGGAAGAGGAATTGCTTCTGGCCACCTAATAAAATAAACTGTGACGACTAAAATAAAACGATTTTCTGAAGAAGAGTTGGTCATTGGACCGAAGATATCCATTGCAATTTTTTCAAATGGTGATCCTGCATTATAAATTTAATATTCTGCTTTAGTTTCACGATGAGGACCTTTTTTCAAGAAACAGACTTTCCGAATTTTACACCATAACATCCTGTTTACAAGTTGCCCAATAAAATTTTTGACGAATTTTGTCGAGGGTTTTATCGATTCCAAAATGTCCACCAAATGAAAAGTTATGTGCTTCATGGAGAACATCGATAATTTTACTCTTTGGAACAATAATTTGCCAAACGATTTTCGAGAGATTTGGAGATTCCCACTTTGTATAAAGTATGTCATTATTTAATTCTAAAGAATCCAAGTAGAGTAGATTAATTTTAAAGGTGGAGTTAAGATGAGAAATAGACTGCAAATCTGGTATAAGATTTTTTTTTCTTTTTTAAATCAATTTTCTGAAATTTTCGAATTTAATTTTCGACATTTCTTACAATCACCAGGATGATGAGACAATGCATCAGCATTTTGATGACTTTGACTAGGGCGATGAACAATTTCAAAATCGTCAGAATCTCGAATGAAAGAGAGATTCGGATCTGGAGGTGTTAGAACAGAGGCAGTACTTAAAGCTTTTTTCACGTTTTCGAAGGCCTGATGAGCTTTATCATCCCAAATAAATTGTATTTTCTCCTCAGTTAATTTATGAAGATCTTTAGCGATTAGAAAAAAATTTTTCATGAATCTCCTATAGTTTTTAAAGTCCTCTAGGTTTTATTTTTCGGAATAGTCCAATCGGCGATTGATTCCTTTCTTTGGTTCGCATTCGATTTTATCTCCGGAAACTACATGACTTAAAAATGGAACTTTGTGCTGGAAGAATACATTTTTTTTTATTAATCTTTAGGCCTGCTTGAAATAGTCTATTAAATAAAATTTCTAGATATTCAAGATGTTCGGCGAAAGTTTTACTGTGAACGATGACCTCAATATGAATTCCACAAATTTTTCCTATTAATCTCTCTAAAACAATATTCATTAATTCGATAAAAGTAGCTGGGGCATTACATAACCCGAATGGAAGAACTAATAATTCCCAAATTTGACCACCTATGAAAAATGCTGTCATTCTTATTCATACGGATCTGCCAGTATCCGCTTTTAAAATCGATGATAGAAATCCAAACCACGCCTACTATAGAATCGATAATTTTTAATCGATGAGTAATTGGAGTAGCCTTTTTCTTGGTCACGGAATTTAATTGTCGATAATTTACGCAAAATCTAAGAGTTTCATCTTTTTTCTTTTTAAATACGATTGGAGATGCCCATGAACTAGAACTAGGTTGAATAACACCCAGACTTTTCATATCTTTTAATAATTCGAAAGCTTCTTTTCAACAGTGTAATGGAATACGCCTAGGTGATTGTTGAATAGGTTGAGCATTTCCTGTTCCAATATCATGTTTAATATAATTACAGACACCAAGGTCATTTTTATTTTTTGCAAAGATATCTTTATATTTTATTAAAAATTGATTGAACTTTTCTTTTTGTGAATCGTTTAAATTTTTAATGAATGCATCGTAAGCTTCTTTTAAGCATTCTGGTAATAATGAATTTCTTTTGATTGTTAATTGACTTAAGTAGATTATTTAATTGTCGTTAAATTTTTTATTTAAAATTTTATTGAAAATTTTTATTAATTTTGATTTTTTTAGGAAGTATTACCCAGTAAACAATCCTTTTTAATTTTCGCAAAATCAATATTTAAATCAAAGAAGAAATTTGAAATCTTAACTTGAGTTTCATAAATGAATTTATAAGAAAATTGTTTACCAGACGCAGTAAAAATTTTGTAAGGTTTATAATTATCATTTGATAAATTATTAAATTAATTAACAATAGCTGTAGTAATGTCAACCACAGTATCAATATTCATCTCGTAAGGAATATTATTAATAGTCCCATGGCATATTAGATTTAAATCAGGATCTAAATTAATTCAATTTTTTTAATGGAATAGATCCGTCCCCCGTTAGATCAACCTCATTGAGTTTTCCTGATGCTGGTTATTTTCATTATTTTTATTATATCTGGGTCTTTTATTTTGCTACAAATTTTGTTGATAATTCCGATTGAAAGTTTGTGGATTTTTACAATTTATTTTAACGTGACCTTTCTTCCCACAGTTCCAACACGTAGGAGTAGACGTAGAGTTAGGATTAGGATCATTATTATCAATTTCTAATTTTCTTATAAGATTAGGTTTATAGTTATCTAAATGTTTGTAATTATCTGAGTATGTAAAATTCTTATTCGATGTATTTTATTTTTCTTTTCCCCATAAGTTAATTTTGAAATTGATTCTAGTTCTAAAGCTCTTTCTAAAGCTTAGTTAAGGTAAGAATTTTTTCAGATCTTAAAGTAAATTGCAATCTCCTATCTAATAATCCACTAATAAAATATTGAGAAGATTGACGGCCAACTAAATCATCTGATAAGACGGGATATGTGAGTCGAGTAAGTCTGTCAATTGTTTCAGCAAAGCTGTCAAGTGATTTGTCAGATTTTTGTTTTATATTTTGTAATTCATTTAAATGAAAATAAGAAAATTTAGTCTTTAAAAATCGCGATAGTAAAATTTCTTTAATTGTATCATAATTTTTAATCGTCTGATGATAATTTTTCTAGCATTGTTTGAGCTTTTCCTCGCAAAGAAGCTCCTAAATATGACGCTTTAGTTTGATCCAACCGTCCGTTATGGTTTAAAACTATTTCAAAATGTTTTAAATACCTATTAGCAGACACAGAAGCATCAAATGTGTCTGGTTTCATTGAATCAATTGGTCTAAAAACAAATGACGGGTTGGATGTCGCGATTATTCTCGGAATATTTTTATTAATTTTTTCATTTGATTTAGTTTCCGAATTTTTATTTATTTCCGTGTCAAGATGAATATCTGCTTTGATTTAATGTTCTGCGTCTCGATGCGTCTTCTAAATTTTCCTCAATTTTTCAAAGGAATCCTCTAGAGAATTCGCATTCCAAGTTGTCGAACCGCTTTTCATCCTCTTCCCACTTCTTTTGTAAATAGCACGTAATGTGCTCATGGAACTCCTCCAACTGTTTATTTAGTTCACTCTTTATTTTGTTGTCTCGAGCGTCTTCGATAATGCCCGAAACATCATCGGGAATCATTTGCCTTGTCCATCGCGGCATAATTATTTTTTTTTTTTTTTTTTTTCAAATATTTACACTTCACTTATAGACACACTTCTGACACTAAATTGTAGTAATTGGTAACTTATAAATTAATATAACTTATATTCCAATGATAACAGACTTAAATGAAAAATAATAACACTACAATTAACAACAGTAAAAGAAAGGCAAAGAGAGATATAGTTTATTGAATACAGATGTATGCTGTTATACTGTTAATATAAGACTGATTCTAGTTATGCATCTGTAAAACCAGAGAAGAAGGTATTTGTTTTCTAGTTATTCAAATATTTTAAAAGATCAGTTCCACATTCTTTACAATATATATGGGTCATTCCATGTCAAATCGACCAGTATTTGGAATCGACCCCGTTTAATTTGGACGAAATTTGGTCAAAACTTTTCTTTTACCATAAAACAAAGATTTGCCAAAGGAAAAAAATTAGAAAAATTTTTGGCGAAAGTTATTTGAAATTTAAAATTTTACTATTTTTCTAATTTTATAACTTTATTCTTTGAATATCTCGAAAACTATGAATTAATTAATGTAACGGAACGGCATGACCGTTCACCTCCGTTTGACGGGAGGCCGATACCACGCCCTTTTGGGCATACTCGCGCTGCGTAATCGCCTATCCTCCACCATAATATTATAAAAGCGAAATATGAGCATAAGCTCACATTAGCGTACCCATTAGGCATGCAGTGCATGTGGGTGCCTCACGCACAAACCACCACGAATCCAACCTCAAATCGACCCACACTCCTCCCATCTCAGGAAATAGAGAGACTCTGGTCGAAGTGGGGCTTGGAATGGGTCTTCCATGGTACCAATTCCCTGTATTGGTCAACAGAATGCTCATGGTTAGTGGTGGGCACAATTTCTTCCCACAGACCCATAAGAGCAACCACCACTCATGTACTCACTCGGATTTAAGACAGCATTTATATGGTCTTTGCCCTCATTCTTTTCCGAGTGATTATCACTATATGCTAGTGATAGTGCTGTGTACGGGCGAAACACACGCATGAAATTTTAAGCCATTCAATGGCTCCGCCCACGCAGTGGTACCTATTGGCTTCCTGCAACCACGGAGTTGCCGCATGTTACGGGTGCAAGACATGCGGGCACCGCTAACGGTTGGAGTACTGGTCCCAGAACCCGCGAAGAGGGTGGTACTTGCTATTTTTGGCGCCCCCTAGAGGGCGCCAAAACACTTCCGGGCCTCGAAAACTATGATAGATTAAGATATGGTCTTGGTGGTGCCCTAACAGAATGAAGACAAAATAACCGCGGACAAAATAACCGAACCACAAAATAACCGCGGGCAAAAAAACCGGACGACAAAATAATCGAGGACAAAATAATTACACAACAGAATAAATATAATATGAATTCACTTTGAAGACATAAATAAATCCAAATATACAACACAATAAACAACATCGAGAAACTTTAAAGTGAGAATAGTAATATACGTTATACATAGGTAACTATAATTCATGTAAAATAAAATAGATGGCACCGCATCGTTACTTACCGACAGCAAATAATGAAACGTGAATTTATGAAATAAAATTAAAAAATAAAAATGATGAATAATATACTTCTAGTGCATATTTCTCAGGATGTATTATGTGTGAAAATAGTGTTGTCAAAAATACTCTCGGTGCATACATGTATTTCATCATTTTTGCAATGATTTCTCAGAAAATATGAATAAATATGTATATTAGGGTAGCGCAAAAGAAACGACTATTTTTAACTTCCCGCTAAGAAAGTCGACGATTTTCAAAAAATTCGGGAAGTTATTGATTTCACCCCGATTTTCAAAAATCGGGTTTTCATCATATGTTGACGTTTGAAGGTGCGAGGATGCTACTCAGACATTTTCAGAGCGATGTCTGTATGGATGTATGTATGTGTGTGTGTGTGCGTGTGTAGATGTAAACCTCTCATATCTTTTTAATGAATAAACCGATTTACATTTTTTTTGCGGCATTCGAAAGATTTCTTCTCAACTTAGATTTTCAAAAAATTTTAGATCATTTAGTCAAATAGTCTCTGAGATATTTAAGAAATACGGAAAAAAAAAAAATTTTTTTTTTTTCGTTGTTTTTGGATATTTTGAAAACTGTCCGATCGATCAATTCCAAAATCTAATCAGCTCTAGAACTCGATAAAAGCTTTCGATTGACGCCAAGAACGTCTCAATCGGATAATCTGTTCGAAAGATATCGTCGACGAAAGAAATAGTAAAAAACTATTTTTTGCGAATATCATCGTAATGGCCAAACTAATCATTCACAAAATTCTATCAGCTCTAGACCTCAATTAAACGCGCCGATTGCCACCTTAAACGTCTCAATCGGATAATTTATTCGAGAGATATCGTCGTCGGAAGAATGAAAAAAAATCGTTTTTTTTCGTTTTTCGTGAATATTTCGGAAAATATTGAGTCAATCAATTCCAAAATCTAATCAGCTCTAGAACTCGATAAAAGCATTTGATTGCTGCCAAGAACATCCCAATCAGATAATTCGTTCAAGAGATATCGTTGACGGAATAATCAGTGTAAAATCTGTATCAGCTTTTTTCATTGAATAACATCATAATTAGTGAACAACATAACTCAAAATTAATATGTTCTTGTTTATGTAAGTCATTGGAAGTGACTTCTCAAAAATCATCATGTTCGCTCGTTTCACGATATACTTACACTATATAGATACAACGTATCACGTAAACTTATTTTTGAGCGAACTATTGAACATAATTGTAAATAAATATGTAACAAACGCTTATTTATTAATTATTTTGGTGTCTAAATTTTTCAATTTTAATATAATACGTAATCCTTTTGAGCTTGGAAAGCTCATAAAAAAAGTGAAACAAAGGTATTTTCGAGCTCGAAGAGCTTAAAAATGTATTTATACTCATGTTTTCGAGATCTTAGAGCCCGAAAACAGCGGGAAGTTACGGGGCTGGTCCACAGGGCCAACCAATGCCTAGATTTTTTTTTTTTGATTTCACATGAAAATTTGTTGGTTTAAGATGTTTCAGTAAGCTTCTCTAAAAATTAGCTCGAAAAAAAATTTTGAAGAGGTCGCTCACGAATTTTGAAAATATCAAAAATCATTGAAATTCGAAGTTTTAATTTCTAAATTTTTTCTTTCTCGTGGCAGCAATAGTTTACACTTGTAAATTGACGACAATGCTAAAAATTTCAGCTCAAAATCTTAGTATTTAAAAGGCGCTCAAGAATTTTGAATATCAACTGATAATTCGTAACTAATAGTTTGAATTAGTTGTATTTTTTTACGACTCAATTATTGTCACTTCAGTAAAATATAACTTTTCCATAACCAAAAATATACAGGACAGTCTTAAACAATAAAATTTGGTAAGTTTTGAAAAAGCGAAAAATCTTACAAATTAAATTAAAAAATAAAAAAGTATGTACATAACTTATTATTTCTATTTCTCGGGTTATATTTTCGTTCACTGTGATGTAATTTGATGATGAAAAAATCGAGAGGCTTTATTATTAATATTTGAGGGTCCCCCGAAAACGTTCAAAAGACAGCACTCGGAAACATTCAAAATTCTTGAGCGAGGTTTAAAAATTTAAATTTTAGGCTTAAATTTAGAACGTAGTCATGATTTCACAAATATAAACTATTGCTGCCATGAGAAAGAAAAAAATTTGAAATAAAAAAGTCGAATTTCGATCATGTTTGATATAAAAGACAGCACTCGGAAACATTCAAAATTCGTGAGCGACCTCTTGAAAATTTTTTATCGAGCTGATTTTTGGAGAATCGAAATAAGAGAGGTTCGAAATAAAAACACTTGGTTTTTTTGCGCCACCCTCATGTATACAAAGCAATATTTTGTAAAAAAAATTAAATATTTGGTTATTTTGTCCGTGGTTATTATGTCGTCCAGTTATTTCGTCGCCCGGTTATTTTGTCGTCGGATATTTGGTCGCGACACCGGTCTTGGTTTCGTTTTGAAGAGGATGCTTGGGTCTATTGAAAAAAAAAAATAACTAATGCAAAAAAATTTTCTAATTTTTTCCTTTGGCCAATCTCTGTTTTATGGTAAAAGAAAAGTGTTGTAATAATAAATAAATAAATTCATTACAGGACTGGTTGGTGGTTGGGATGTTGGAAAAATACGCATATTAGAAAATATGACAATATTTTTATTTGTCATAGCACATAATATCACTGGGTTACAAAATTAAATCGTTGATTTAATTAATTAATACTGTTAATTGGTTGAGCTCATGAATGCGTAATTGATCGAATCCAGATTATAAAAGTGAGCTCGAGTATATGATTGAAATAATTAATTGAGTATATTTGAACGCTGAGTTGATCGCAAAAACGACATGATAATAAGTATTATGAAATCAAAGGTTACCGAGTGAAGTTAATAGTTAAACACTTAATGATTAATTTTCAATAGCACTTAATGCATAAATACTCGAGGCCATTGAGTTTTAATATTATTGATCACTTAATTTGATTGTATTTAATGAGATCGTAATAAATTACACTGAACTGAATTGATTTGTTGAACACGTGGCTACCGAGCGAGAGTTAACTTTTAGTTCAATTAAAACATTGAGCATAATGATAATTAAATAATTGTGTTATTGAGTTTTTTATTTTCGTGAACACTTGAATGAATTCATTAATGAATAGTAAAGCACCTGTAGTGGTTTCCGTCGGAATAACCTCTTTAGAAACGTGGTCGTTTCCAGTTTTAATTAATTATTTTGTTGAGTTTTATTGGTTGAATTATATAAATAATTATATAATTATGGAGCTCAGTGCTTGGTTAAATTAATTAAATTTATTAACCATTTATTTTTAATTATTTTCTCGACACGAGGCAGGAAAAGTAGATGCGCATGCGCCGCACTGCAGATGACCAAGTTTAAATTTTAACAGACACGAGGCCCCAGTAGGCGCTGCCTCTATCTGCCAGAAGTGCAACTATATTTGAATTTAAATATAGTTGCAATTAAGCAAAAAAAAAGTTTTGACGAAATTTCGTCCAAATCAAAAGGGGTCGATTTCAACTACTAATCCATTTGACATGGAATGACCCATATGCGGAATGATGTGTGCGAAAACTTGCTCTTATAAAAAGTAATTAACATAAAGGAAAGATAATAAAATAATCGAGATTATTGTTAATATTTGGTATGGATTTTGCGCAGGATCAATATACGTAATAATTTAAAATGTAAATTATTGAAACAAAATTTCGTTAAGACTTCGGTGGTCCATAGATGTTGACCTTGGACGATGACACGTCCATGCTTGAGGTAGCATACAGCCCGAGCGTTTTCATATGAAATGTTGGGTTATTTGCCACTTAGATTTTCGTATGGAGGGTGGAAGGGTGCCGAGGACGTAACAACATATATATCACTTTTTTCGTGGTTAATTCTATATTTAATTCAATGGCTGACAAATTAAATTCCTTTGGGATCACGTATATTTTGTTGTTTTGGGTTTTTACCCGTCCAAGATAATATAAAATAAAATATGTCTATGAAATTTAATAACATTGTATTTATTTACCCTACTATCACATGGGTTACTCATTTAAAAGTGTAAGCTACTGTCTGATATGTTTTTGAAGTCACGCCTCCGTGTCAGTTCCCAATAGTGGAGTTTAAGCTAAAGTTCAAATATGTTATCGTTTCTTATTACTTAATTGAGTACGTACTAATGTAATAAGATAAAACAAGAATATTAAGTCATAAAAAACTGCAAAATCTACGTATTCTTGCGACGTATGCTATTTATTTACCGATCAAGTGCCTCCTGCACCTAAAAATCAACATGAGTCCACCATAGGATGGAAAATTTTTTAAACACTATAACTCAACTAGCTGCCTAGAAACCTTCGTCACCGACACTGGGTTAATTATTTATCATTTTGCGGTAAAGTCCCGTAAAGTAAGAGGGGATGAACGGGCCACGCGACGACACCCAAAAATATCGAGCAGACTTCGATCCAACCCCGAGCTAGACACCACGCTAGCTCCTATCTTCTAATTATTATAATCTTATAAAACAGTTGTATATCATATTACCGTAATTAATTATTAAATATTGTGTTTTGTTAAGTGAAAGTTGTCATTCGTTACCGTATACTAAGTCTCCCATTAGATCTTTTATAATAAATTGTCTGTCGTTGTTGCTGCGCCGTCCAAAAGGAAAATATCATTGCTGCGTATTGTGAGTGTATAAAGAATATTTGCTGGCACACGTGAGAACTCATATCTACACATCGATATCTACCTAACTCTTAATTTCACTTAAATTCTAAAATTAAGTACGTCACCCGTGAGGAAGCGGATTTCCGAAAGCTGGTGGTCCATTAAACAAATTTAGGGGCTCAACCGACTAAAATACTCATCCGCGAGGTTTTGGTGGGTTGTTCAATAAATTTATCAATAAATTGAAAATTTATGTCTCAGTATATATATGGATATCTATATTTAACACCAAATAACGTATCTACTGTTTCTTCATACTCTTTTGGAACTTTAGGGTTTTAGAATATTATGTAGAATAAGATATTTCAGTGGCAGCAAAATCGGGAGGTGACCATCTGGCATATCTTCCATGTAGAATTAAGAATGGAAAGGTAAGTAAAATGTACCTAAAATAATAATTATTATGCCCTCGCTGCTACAAATGTATAAAAAAATAATTCTCGATTAATTAAAACCAATGCTGATAAAAATATATATGTTCTTTTCTTCGTTAATGTAGATGGACTTAGAGGTTCTTCTCCACCTAAATTTAATTTTTCGGAAAAACCTAAAAAGACGTATCTTCTTCATTTTTTTCCTCTTTCGATTGCCGTTAGTTTTGTTGAAATCCATTAGATATTTTTTTTTCTAAATGAACGTTTTGTGAATTTTAACTCTTGTAACTTTTGTTCTATTTAGTTTTTTATTATAACACTAATAGCGATTGTTTAAACTGCAAGCACGCGAAACTTGCAGAACACCCCATTGACGCCTTTACTTTGAGGGGTAGTTTCAACCCCTAGATATATTTTTCCGCAGCTAAAAAAATACGTGTCCCTTGGATTTCGACAAAAAATAACATTTTCTTCTCATCGAAATCGGAGAGGGCACTTGGGATACCTTCTTTGATAGTTATGCCAAAGAAGTATACTTCTAACGCGTGAACATGAGTACACACGCCAATTTAATCTTTATTTCACCAAAAGAAGTAATTATTACCTAGCTATTAGTAGACATACCGCTCATGTCTCGTATCCTTGTAAATAATAATATAATTGAATATTATACAAATAACGGAATCAAAAATATTTTTAATATTTTCAATTTCATCAATTTGATTTGTAACCAAATGAATATTAATAACATACTCTTTCACGTGTGTGATTCGGCAAAGTATTTTACACATTAGTCATCGTGTCGGTAGGACTTTGGATTGAGCTCATGAGTCAGCGAAATTTTCGTTTTTTTAAGTTTTTTTCATGACGGGCATTGTGCATTTAAATTTATAAAATTCTATAAAACGGTATAAAACTACTGTTACGTCTAACATGCAATTAAAGACAATTATTATGTACAGTCTCTTATTTTGAGTCAAGACACTTAAGTCCTTTACTCGGGCGACGGAGACCTCGTCGTTACGGTAACGAGTATGAAATAGTGATCAGTATGGAGAATTGTTTTAAAATAATAAACAAAACTTGAGAACTTACAGTTGAGTATATGAATTTTATTCAGCTTCAGTCGTACAATTAAGTTGTTGTTGGTTGGAAAATCGTTCAGTTGTTGCAAATCGTATGATGAACAAGGCAGAGTTTCTACGTTCAATTCCTATTTGATTAGTACCTCTAGGCTGACTGCGTAGGTGAATAATATTTGGATCGTTGTGATGTTCACCGAATAACTTTTAAAAGAGACGAGCGAAGATGTTAAATCGCGACTGAGGCTTAGACTCGACTGAACCGGATGGACCGGACTAGACTGGACTGGACAATTAGACCGAAAAACTGCGAGTTTATATAGTCCGAAATCGAGGGGAAGTGTTGTGAATCATGGACCGTACCCCTTGGTGTTGTATAATAAAAAATGTGCTAGCTGTACTAGCGTTCAGTTTTTATGGGTTTTCTAGTGACTTCTGAACGTACTTCTCCTTCTGCGGTTTTATTCTGCACGAGCGGTATTCAAGGTTAAGTAAAAAAAAGAGAAGAAAAATAATTAATAATTAGATTCTTTCTTCTAATTATTCGAGTTGGTCTTTTATAAAATATTTTCAATACGGATGCAGGTTATCGGGAAAATTCAGCATCCTCTTAGAAGATTGGGAATTAATGCATCTTTAGTTTAAGAAGGTTCTGGAAGCGTAAACATAGACTTGTTCTTGGTGGCACGCGTCATCCCGGCTTGGCCTCCAAGTTAACTAATGGAGGGGTGTCATCTAAGAGTTGTTGCCCAGCACCAGAGCGGCTACTCGGTGACTCCTGTTACTGGGTAATTAAAATGAGAGCTCTTGGGGTACAGCTAGAATCATCGGGCGACAAGCATGATGTCAGGGCCGAGGTCTTATAGCTCATAAATCACGTGACTGCGGTCTCGAGTGGAAATAAAGGATTTAAAGAACTAACACGAGTGTGTTTTAGCTTTACTCGTGAAATGTGAAATTAGGGGTTCTCTCTTGCTCTTCCCTTCTCAGCGTTAAAAGAGGCACACTGAATTCGAGAGTGAGTGTACCTAGTATATATGTTGAGTAATATAAGTTATTACTCTGTACCCATGCAGACTACGTCAACTATCTTTCATGTGTTTATGTTCTCCTATTTCAGATGACTGTGAGGATGTGTGTATGAGTCCCCTTACGTGTATAAGTACGCGCTCCGGTACTATTATCTTTATTATGCTATGTATACGCGTTACATATGAAGACATTACTAAGAGTTTTTAATATATCAGTGGTATTAGCTATTGGAACTACAGTTTAGCTACGATCACGGTTTAGTTTTTGTACAAGTGATGAATGTGTTTACGGGAAATTAATTTTTTTGAGGCGTGTTCAAGGGTTACCTCGTCAGGTAATGAAATTCTATTTTAAATAACACCCGGCGTAATCGATCCTTGTTTTAAGGTAATACGTATGGTGGCGGAGATCCTACAGAAGCTGACGAGTGTTTCCAGCTATCAGCTCCTGGAAGTTGTAGACATGCTCGATAAAATTACAACGGTTACCGGCCTCCGATTACCCTACGTTTTAGAGGATATTTATAATACCACGGAAAGGATGAATGCCGTTTGGCTAATTCGCCACGTCAATGCCCGAATTTCTTTTGAAGATTATAATGCCCCATATTCATACACGGGGAATGTGGAGGGCATCAGAGAGATGGCTAATGTATTAACTCGGTTTCTTGATTAAATAAAAGAAATAAAAATTATTTTTTTGTGTTTTAATGTGTTTAAGTGTTTATTATCATAAAATCGCTATGTTTACTTTTAGTAATAAAATCTTAACTCGGTTACGAGGGGACGCGCACAGTTCTCACCGCTCTAGTTCCCACCACCACGCGTATTCTCCGCTGCGACTTGGAGGAGAGCTTCTATAGCGAGAATACCTCTTCTTATGTTCAGAGATTTTTGTCTTACCAGGGTACGATAGGATTTCAATGTATAATTTTTTTTCTTTCAATTTTTGTATTTTCTACCCTGGTCGTAATACTACATAAAAATTCATCGAATCAAAACTCATCTATTTTTGTATAACTATTTATATGAAATTTTCATAATTATACACAAATTTTATATCAGATGGTTCTTTATTAATAGTTCAAAGTTAAAAGTGTTTCTAGTTATGTAATGCTAGAATATAGTAAAATTGAACATTTCAAGTGCGCTTGGATACGAATATTGTCCTCCATTCTCTGCTATGTCTCTGTTAATTGTCTAAAATATAATGTGAATTTATATAAACCAGCAAATATTTATGTGGAACGAAAAATAAGGCTGCTAAGTTGTTCTACTGTAGATTGCGCGATTTCTGGTTGTTAAAAATTGATTAATGATTAGGGGTTATTTTTTGATTCAATAGTTATTATAATACTTATTTTAAGGAGATTGAATTAATCAAGGAAAATGTATATTTTTTAGTGTCTACACCGCCCACGACAAGTCCGAATCCAACAACTACTGAGTCATCGAGGAAAAGTAAGGCATTTTTGAATTAATGACGAACAAGCCCATGGAGTTGGTGCCGACAATACATTTTTAGTGTGTTTTGCATATTTTATCACATATTGAAAGCACCAACTTTCAGGCTCTAGTAGTGAGTAGAATAAAGTATCACATTTCCATAAAATTTTTATGTTTGTCTCTTTTTAGATTGGGATATCTCAACTGAAACGAATAACTCCATCGATGGAAACCCAAGCTCGTTAATCATTCCTAATGAGATAGGAATGAAAATCGGTACACCTTTCTATTACTTACTTAAAATTTAGTACTATTCTATTGATATATTATATCGATCAAAAACGTCACAAATTCACTGAAAATTTCATTAGTCTTTATAGTTTTATCTTCTTACTAATCTTTTGTATATGAAATAGTATTTACTGCTTATATTTTATAAATTTTAATGTTGGCAATATCAAACACTGCGTGAAAATAGAATATATAGAAAACAGTGGAGGTTCACTTACGGGTTTACATCGAAGATTCAGTCGTATTGCCTACACCGAATCTTTAATAGTATTTAGGTGTCAATATGGAATAAGCCATTTTTCACTTTTGTGTGTTGTTTTACTGCATTTATTTTTCGCTATATAATACATATAGTGTAAAAAGAAGAGCAGTTAGTCAGAGGACTTAGCAGGGATGAGCACTCCTCTGAATTCCGATCTATAAAGTTGCTTATTGCTCTCTATTAATCATGAAATTAATCTTATATTAATTTAAAATTAATCTAACCTTATTAAGAGAAAATATTGCCAATCAGCAATATTTTCTCCTCCATTATAACTGATCCATCACACTATCACTACCTAAAAGTGAGCGCTTTTCAGCAGTCCCTTATCGACCTATAACCCTGAGTGCTCAATAGCAGTTTGAGTTTCCTGAAGATGTTGCTACATTCCACCTGATCATATTAATAATAATTATATAGAGTTAAAATCAGAAATAAAAATATTTAGATCGCGTAATTATTTAAAATTGATAACTCATGAGATAATTGTTAGCCATGGCCCACCAAGAGCCCATTGACACCCTAATCAGGCCAAATCTGGACATAAATAACAACAAAAATGATGTAAAATAATTTTCTGTTTTGAACATGTCATTATTTTATAACGTCCCGGCCAGCATGTCAGATTACATGACCATCCATTTTGATATGTCCGCCACTGAAATTAAAATTTATTATCTTGGATTTCTCCCTTCGATAGCGATAAAAAAATTTAGATGAGCGATTTGCAGGATGCGGACGATTATAAGGAATACGAGGTCGAAATTCTCTTTTTGTAAATTTATGTGTATCTTTTTGGAAATTAAGAACCCAACGACATTAAAGAGAATAATGTTCTTGACGTAGCAAAAAATTTGTGAAGGAAACACTCTTTCACTTATCTTTCGATAAATCTTTTTTTTAACACTACAGCTTATAAACCTCCAAAACTTTGCAGCTCACTCAACCTCATCGTGATGACACGATCAGTTTGAATTATAAGGCATACGGGTACGTTTGAAACATCAAAAGATATCATCAGCATACTGTAATAATATAAAATAGTTTTAAAATTCACAACTTATTTTCTTCATAACAAAATAAAACTAACGAAATAAGATTTTAATGGAAAATACATAAGTTATCTAGAAAGAAAAAAATTTTTTTCTGTATTTTTTTAATTTATCCAAACTTTCAAGACTATCATATTATGGGAAGAAGTAGTCAAAACATAAAAATTGAGGTCAAAAGTTAAAACCTACAACATGCAAGCTTTCAGATACTTCTTACTGAAATTGTCCATGACTTTAAGTTTAAACGTTATATAAACTTTAACAGTGAAAAACTGATTTTTTTGAAAAATCATGAAAATTTCAAACAGCCATAAATTCAGAACTAATGAACTGATTTAGCCATCTTCGAATTTGATCAATATCATCGCTTATAGAGTAAGTATGGAAATTTTAATGAAGATCCAATAAGAATTGTAGGCGCTATCGTGATGACATTTTCTGGTTCTATTGCATATATATGTGGCATTTCACGTCGAATCGACTACTTTTGACCCCGACCCCTTTCGATTTGGCTGAAAATTTTTCTACCATTTCTACCCCATTAAAATCATTTTTCAGAAAATTTTCGAATTTTTTTGCGCAACCCAAAAAAAGTTATGAATTTTTTAAAAATGAGGCTTTTATTGTTTTAAATAGCTCTAACTTCTTCAAAAATTGACTACTTGGGCCGTTTTTTTTTGTTTTTCAAAATTTTTGTCTTTGAATGTACTTTTCAGAAAAAGAATACAAAAAAATTTTAAGATGATAATCTTTATAAAATTTTGAAATTTTCTGCGAAAAACCGTTATTTTTTAACCTTCGCCATTTTTTTTTTTTTTTTTTAATTTTCTCGAAAAGCACTTCAATGAATTCTGCGACTTTTCCCGCCAATCCTAGGGTAGGCAGACTATTCTTTCTATTTTTTCTATCGATTGAAAAAAAAATATTTTCCCAGTCGGGCTTATTTTGCAAAACATCACTCTGGAAATTTTTGAGGATTTATTAACGACTTCAGAGTTTGAAAAATAGGGCCAAAAAAAATTAATTAAAAGTGGTTACTCTCGAAAAAAATTGGATTTTTTTCAAAAAAATGAAAAAAAAAATTGAAGATACATATCAATAATTTTATTGTAATTTTTTTCGAAAACTACATCTGGAATAAAAAATAAAAAAAAGCCCATTCGGCAGCCGAAATGGAAGGTAGATTTTCCGATTAATCTATATATAAAGTTTCATATATACATATCTTGTAATACATTTTAGTGTATAGTCATGATATGAAATTAGACTCGTTTTTCTAAGAGTCAGGGTAAAAAAAGACAACGACTACTTTTGATAGAGAACTTCAGATAGTTGATTTGACAAAACATTTTATAAGTAATGTAGCAAACTAACTATCATAAAAACAAAGTATCAATAATTTAATTAGTATGAGATCATAATGATAATCACTATTACGATGGCAAGACCAGTTATAATTATAGTATGTACAGGTACGATTGAAACATAATAAATAACAAAAAAATACTTTTACAACATAAAATAGCTGTGAAAGTTACAGGTTATTTTGATCACAATAAAATATAACTGACAAAATTGTATTTTCAACATTTTTTGATACCATTAGAATTTCAAGGCTATCAAATAATTAGAAAAAATGGTCAACACATGAAGTTTAACGACAAAAATTAAAGCTTACTAAACAAGCTTTAAAATACTTTTTACTGAAATTGTCTATTGATTTTAGTTTTAATATTATATGAACTTCAACAGTGAATAAAAATTTATTTTTTCGAAAAATCGCGAAAATTTCAACAGCCATTAATTCAAAACTAATCAACCGATTGAGCTCATCTTCGAATTTGATCAAGATAATAGCCTATAGAATAAGTGTAAAAAATTTCCATAAGATCCGATGAGAACTGTGAGTGCTATCGTAATGACAAGACCAGTGATAATCACAGGGATTCGAGGTACATGTAATACATCATAAATAATAAAAGAATTACTTTTAAAATATAAAATAGCAGTGAAATTTACAGGTTATTTTATGAGCAATAAAATGCAATTGGCGAAATTGGATTATAATGGGACAATCAAAAGCTATGAGGAATGAAAACCATATTTTCAACATTTTTTGATTCCATTAAAATTTTCAAAGCTATTAAATTATTGGAAGAAATGGTCAAAACATAGAGTTTAAGGTCATAAATTAAAGCTTACTAAACAAGCTTTCAGATATTTTTCACGGAAATTGTCTATGAGCATTAGTTTTAAAATTATATGAACATGAAAGTGGATAAAAATTAATTTTTTCGAAAAATCGTGGAAATTTCAAACAGCCATAACTTCTAAACTATTTGACCGATTTAGACCATCTTCGAACTTAACGGTTACAATCGCCTATAGAATAAGTGTAAAAAATTTCATTAAGATCCAGTAAGAACTGTGGGCACAATCGTAATGACAAGACCAGTGATAATCATAAGGATTATAAGTACATTTGATACATCATAAATAATAAAAGAAATACTTTTAAAATATAAAATAGCAGTGAAATTTACAGGTTATTTTGTGCTCAATAAAATGCAATTGGTGAAATTGGATTATAATCGGACATGCAAAAGCTATATGGAAAGAAAACCATATTTTCATCATTTTTTGATCTCATTAAAATTTTCAAAGCTATCAAATTATTGGAAGAAATGGTCAAAACATAAAGTTTAAGATCATAAATTAAAGCTTACTAAACAAGCTTTCAGATATTTTTTACGGAAATTGTCTATGAGTATTAGTTTTAAAATTATATGAACATGAAAGTGGATAAAAACTAATTTTTTCGAAAAATCATGGAAATTTCAAACAGCCATAACTTCTAAACTAATTGACCGATTTAGCCCATCTTCGAACTTAACCGTGATAATCGCCCATAGAATAAGTGTGGAAAATTTCATCTAGATCTAATAAGAATTGTAGCCGCAATCGTGTCCTCAAAACATGGTTATATTACATATATATATATATATATATATATATATATATATATATATATATATATATATATATATATATATATACATACATATATAAATTTTTCAACGAATGGTACTTTCGAACTCCATTCAACTAATTATGATAGGTTATGACAAAATTCCTTGAAAAATCAACCATGAGGACAAATACAATACCTAGATTTTTTTTAAAATCTACCTAAAAATGGAAATAAGATTGCCATTTGGTTTTTATTTGACCAAGTAACGGGCTTTTAAAATAGCGATGTGCGTTAGATTTATTTTTTAAAAGCTTGTGTGACTTAGTCAAAAATAAACCAAAAGGCACACTTATTTTTTCAGTTTTTTTTGTTTTCAGGTGTGGTTTTGGAAAAAAGTTACAATACAATTATTTGTAGGTATCTTCTATTTTTTTTTCTTTTTTGAAAAAAATCCAAATTTTTTCGAGAATGACCACTTTCAATTAATTTTTTGTCTCAATTTTTCATACTCTGAAGTCGTCTATGTTATGTCCGCCACTTTAGTTTAAATTAATTATCCGAGAATTCTTCTTTGGGTAGCGATGATAAAATTTAATGAGCGATTCGGAGGATGCGGACAACTATAAAGAATACGAGGAAGGTTTTCACTTCCTATATTTATTATTTATTGTGGGTTTTTCGAAGAGTGTACTAACCCAAACGCCTTTGAGCTTGGTCAACGTTGCATTTATCAATCGATCAACAGAGAGAAAAGATATTAAAATTGTCTCTCACTTACCTTGAGATGATTCTTTCTTCTAATACGGCAGGCTTCTATCCCTCGAGAAATTTGCAGCTCACTCGGCCTCATCCTAAAGGGTTTGGTTGAATGAACGCGGCTGGGGTTGTAGGATAAAATCTTATGTGCTACTTTCGAATGAAACTCTCAAGGTTAAAGTTGTGATCTCTAGTCTTTTTATTAAACGTTCTGGTTTCGTAATCACACTATATTTAAATTCAAATATAGTTTCACTTCCGGCATATAAAGGCAGCACCTACTGGGGCCTCGTGTCTGTTAAAATTTAAACTTGGTCATCTGCAGTGCGGCGCATGCGCATCTACTCTTTCCTGCCTCGTGTCGAGAAGACGGCCGCCATTATCTTTCGCAAACGTACATTTAAGTAAAAACACGTGTTTATTTTAATCATATTATTTTGTGCTCATCTTCAAGTAATTAATTGAAACAATAATTTAAATAAATTCAGCAATCATCAAGCTCATAAAAAATATAATTCTTCCTATAATTTTGGGCACCAGAACTCAAAAATAAGTTATCTCAGGAACTCAAGAAAAGATCGTCAACCACGTTTCTCAAGAAGTTATTCAAACGGAAGACATTACAGGGGCCTTTTTATTTAATAGATAATTATATCAAGTGCTCATAAATATAAAAGACTCAAATTATAATTAATTAATTATCAATATGCTCAATATTTCAATTGTACTAAAAGTTAATTATCGCTCGATAGCTTCTGCAATTATGCTACCACGTGTTCAACAAAAAAATTCGATTCAGCGTAATTTATTACCATCTCATTAAATTAAATTAAATTAAGTGATCACTAGTATCAGAATCCAATGAACTCAAATATTTATGTATTTAGTGCTACTTAAAAATAATCAGTAAGTGTTTAATTATTACATTCACTCGGTAACCTCTGAATTCATGTTACTTATTCTCATGACATTTTTGCGATCCACTCAGTGTTCTAATAGACTCAATTAATTATTTAAATTATTTACTCGAGTTCAATTTTATAATTTGTATTCAATCAATTACGCATTTATGAAATCAAACAATCAACAGTATTAATAAATTAAATCAACGATTTAATTTTGTAACCCTGTGATATAATGTGCTGTGACAAATAAAAATATTGTTATATTTTTTAATATGTGTATTTTTCCAACCGCTAACTAGTCCTGGCATGTATTTCTTAAATTATTATTACAACACATTCAATTACAATATCTTTTTAGTTGAACTTCACTTACACACTATAATTTTTCACAATTTTTAAGCATACAATTTTATTGGATTATGCGTCTTTGTTAGGCCTGAAGGATGATATGCGCAAAACTGAATCGACTCGAGATTGGATAACAAATTATATTCATTTTTGTATCACTATTCAATCGAACCGAATGTTTAATCGATGTTTGAAAATTTTCATAGATAATTTATAATTTAGTTATTGACTTTTTAACGCAAACGCGAATTTCTGCAATAAGATTCACGAAATTTCGGCTGTTTTGCTATTCGCGGTCCATAGGACTCAAGATCACGAGATCTGATATTAGACTAAGGCCCTGAGCCATGGTGCTCAGGTTATTTAAAAACATTGATTAATGTTTGATGGGAGTAATTAAATTGTTGTCGTTGGTGGAAAATCACAACAAGTTTTTATTTAATCGTCAATCATTATTGCAAGAATCGTCGTTCTACTTTTATATGCATAAATGGTGGTAAAACTAACGCTGTGTTTTCACGTGTTTTTGTAAAGAGGAGTTTCGTAAATTTATTTATGAGATAAAATAAATTAATGAAGAAATTAATTGAACCTAACATCTATAAATCCTCAAAAATTTTTGGAGTGATGTTTTGTAAAATAAGCCTAACTGGGCAAACATTTTTTTTTCAATTGATCAAGTAGAATAAAAGGAAAAGTCCGCCCACTATGGAAAATGGCGGGAAAAGTCGCAGAATTAATCAAAGTGTTTTTTGAGAAAATAAAAAAAAATAATAAAAAAAATTTCATAGAGTTTATCATCTTAAGTTTGTTTTGTATTTTTTTCTGAAAAGTAGATTCAAACAAAAAAAATTTTTGAAAAAATAAAACGTCCCAATTAATCAATTTTTAAAGAAGTTATAGCTATTTAATAAAATAAAAGCCAAAGTTTTGAAAAACTCATAACTTTTTCTGGGTTGTGTAAAAAAATTTGAAAATTTCCTGGAAAATGATTTTAATAGAGTAACCCAGCAATCGGAATCGCATTGGAAGGCAATGCGACTCAATGCAATTTAATACTATTTTCGAAAGCCAGTGTAACGCGTTGGAACGTACTGAATCGTATAGGATATTTAAGGCCCTGTAGATCATGCAGCTTAAAGGTCAAACTGAATAACCAACTAAGATTTCTGTGTACCATGAGCCGTTAAAGTAGTAATAATTAAAATGAAATATCAAATCGAATTACTATTTAATAATCGCAGTCATTTATTTAAAAGAAAAGCTTCTCATAAAATGAAAAATAATAACTGTTATCATTTAAATTTGATAATAACATTAAATTAAATTATATCGTCAATCTAACGGTTATTTTGCGATAAATTTAAGAGAAAATATTAGATTACAAGTGAAAAATAAATTTTTTACAATGATTTGATTTAAAATAAATTTTCATTTATCGCTTGGTAATTTATTAATTAAACTTAACCGCGTAATTTTAGAGAAGACAATTTTAAAAATAATAAAATTTGTTGACAGCATTAGACATATTATTGTAAATTTGTAATTATAATTTTGTAAAATTGTAAAATAGAAAATATATAATACACTGGTCCCAGAAATTAAGGGATAGAAAAAAAATTGGAAATTTTTGGGTGATTTTCAACATGCTGTAACTCGGTGAAAAATGGTCTTAAAAGGAAAAAAAAATAACAAATTGTAGCCTCAAGTTTCTAGTTTTAAGATCTGGACCTTAAATTTCTTTATCAGGCACGGTTCCGGAGTAATCTTAAGAAAACCGACGAAAAAAAATTGTTAAAATTTTTGCTCGTCTTTCAACGAGTCTATGGGCGTCAATACATTTTTTTAGATAATCTGACCTTATGCCTCTTTGAGGAAATTTTATGCCCTTTAATTTAGTGGCCTCAAAAAGTCTCTACGACAATTTAGCGCCGAGTTATCATTGATCAAAGTAAAAAATCCATTTAGGCTTTGATAATCAATAACTCCGGACGTATGGGTCATACAGAGAATGAAAGTAGGGTTTTGAAAACTGGGGAACATTTTCTATAAGAAAAAATTAGTAGCTTTTGATAGAAAAAATTTTTTTGGAGCGATAATGTTTACTAAAAAACATGTCAAAATCCACATATTCAAGGATATTCGGAAATATTGCTATAACTTTGAATATAACGGATGAACAAAGTATATCATCGTTTTTTTTCAACCTCCAAGTGTCTTGAAAAAACCCTGAAAATTTCGAAGTGCTGCGATTATTCTTTCTTAGTGTCCTGAAGCTTTAAATTTATCGATTTTGCCAAAAATCTCCATAATTGGTAGTTTCTCGGTTTATGTTCATTTTTTCGATTTCAAAATTCTTTTTTTCACCGATAATCTTGATTTCTTCGATCAAGAAGATCGATTATCGGAAAAACTAGAAAAAAAAAAGTTATTCAAAATTATTCAAATTTTTTTTTTTTTTTTTTTCGATAATCAATTTTCTTGATCAAAGAAATTAAGATTATTACTGAAAAAAACATTCTGAAATCGAAAAAATAAACACTAACCGAGAAACTACCAATTATGGAGATTTTTGGCAAAATCGATATATTTAAAGCTTCAGGACACTAAGAAAGAAAAATCGCAGCACTTCGAAATTTTCAGGGTTTTTTCTAGACACTTGGAGGTTGAAAAAAAACGATGATATCCTTTGTTCATCCGTTATATTTAAAGTTATAGCAATATTTCCGAATATCCTTGAATATGCGGATTTTGACTTGTTTTTTAGTAAACATTATCGCTTCAAAAAAATTTTTTCTATCAAAAGCCGCTAATTTTGTCTTATAAAAAATGTTCCCCAGTTTTCAAAACCCTACTTTCATTCTCTGTACGACCCATACGTCCGGAGTTATTGATTATCAAAGCCTAAATGGATTTTTTACTTTGATCAATGATAACTCGGCGCCAAATTGTCGTAGAGACTTTTTGAGGCCGCTAAATTAAAGGGCATAAAATTTCCTCAAAGAGTCATAAGGTCAGATTATCTAAAAAAATGTATTGAAGCCCATATACTCGTTGAAAGACGGGCAAAAATTTTGAAAATTTTTTTTCGTCGGTTTTCTTAAGATTACTCCGGAACCGTGCATGATAAAAAAATTTAAGGTCCAGATCTGAAAACTAAAAAATTGAGGCTACAATTGGTTTTTTTTTTTTTCTTCTACGACCATTTATTACCGAGTTACAGCATGTTGAAAGTCACCCAAAAAATTCCAATTTTTTTTCTATCCCTTAATTTTTGGGACCCGTGTATTATACGTGTGCTAGTATTTACTCCAAAAAATCATCATTCTACTTGAAATAATTTTTTTATTTATATAATTTTATGCTAACGAAATTCGTTTCAAATTAGTTTGCTTTTTTCTATCTGACATTTTTAATGTTAATACTTTAACAAAGTTTAATAGTTTGTATTTTTTACATAAATAAATGCATGCTTTTAAAATTAATTATTTTCACAGTGATTCAATTTTTATTTCTTAGTGGATTATTTTACTGAAAAAATTTGATATCATTAAAATGATTGCAAAAGCTATAATTTTACAAGATGTTTTCTATTTACACTGTGTATTAAATAATTTTTTTTCACTTAATTATTTTCAAGTCATAGATAATCGGATAAAAATTATTAATTTTCGGCTATCGGTAATCAAGAATTTCGGGTTAATTGGTAAAAAAAATGTCCTACGTATCCTATATTAACTTGTCACATTGAATTGCATTGATACGGATTGACAAGAAAGCCATTTCAAAAATAGGATTGAACCCAATTGAATCGGATATAAAATTTATAAAATTATAAAACTTAATGTGATTCAATGCGATCCCGATTGCTGGGAAAAAAGGAAAAAAAATTTTCAGACAAATTGAAAAGGGTTGGGGTCAAAAGTGGTTAATTTGGCGTGGAATGCCCTATACATGAATGTACGTGTACATATAATTATTTCGTTCGAATATAATTAATAATCTATTCATCTATTGTTAAGGATTTTCCTGTAAAATTATAGGTGTTCAATGTTTATACAAACGTATTTTATAAATATTGAGACAAAGCGCTTCTTCTCTTTGCGATTTTTACCAGCAGCCACCAGAATTCGCGGGTTGAACCCTGGCTTAGGCTGGCCTTTAGCAAATTTTTATTTTACTGGGACAGAGCAATGGGCTAGGGTTCTTGCAAAGTAAATACTCGCACTTATTCAAACACGGCTACGTATGTAAAAACTCTCTTACTTACCTCGTGGCTTATTACTTATGAATTATTTTCTTATTGTTAACTGAATTATCATTTATGACTTAATATATAATACTTTTATTAAACTTTTTAAGAATCTTACCAGTAAAATAGGATATGAATAGGATGCACAGATAATAGATAAAGTGAACCCGCATGAAAAAAATTGTATAGTTCTAGAATATACTACAAAGTATAGCCTTGTGTATGCTTTCTATGAATGCGGCAAAATATCTCATAAATGAGTTATAACATGTGATACTTAGTTATTATAAATTTACGATATTATTAATTATACAGTATTAAATATATTTAAAACTATACCTCATTGTAGATTATTTAATATATTCGAAATTTATAAACTAAACTATAGTTGATCAAAGACATTTATGATAGAAGTAGAAAGTATAATAATCGATATACATTGCAAATTTATCAACGAGTGTATCTCAAATACATAAAAGAAGTATACAAAAAAGTATACAAATTAGTATAGCCTAGGAAAACAAAAATTATATCGGTTGAAAAAAAAATTATCTTCAGAAGATTTCTCTCTTTGGATAATTTCTTCTTACTCCAAAACAACTTAGATCTTCCTGAGAATTTTCTCTGTTCAAGGAAAGCGTTTTCTCTGCCTAAATTTGTCCATTACGTATACGTGGTAGAACTTCTTATAAATTTTCTAGGCAAGTTATCCAGCTGGAAATTGAGATTCGAATTATTGAATGGCACAGTTCAAATAAAATTTTATTATCAATTTCATTGAAAAGTTTGCAATGATAAATGAATTTTTGAAATTCTGTTGTGTTTTTAGTAGATTTCATAGAAATCTAATTATCGTATTTGTCCTCATAATGGAATTTTCGAAAAATTTGGCTACCTCCCAAGTCAGCTCGACGAGCTGAGTCAGAAAATACATTTGGTTTAAAAGTTAATATACGTGTATATATTAGGGTGGTCCTTACTTAGGTGATGCTCGAATTTTTTTTCACGATAGTCCTAAATCAGTTCTAAACCTATAAAAAAAATTCATGCCAAATTTTAGCTCCTTATTTTAATATTATCCTGCCCCCCCCCCCATAGCCAAAGTTTCAAATGGAAATAACACAGGAAAAGTTCTGTTAAGAATTTGAAATTCTTTTTCATCATGAAATCATGAACAGATCATGTCGACCAATGATAATTCTTATAACAAATTTAACGCTCTATAAAAAAAGGTCTCTTATGATTTTTCGCTATCTTGACTGGTTCAAAAGTTATTCGTAGTCAGAGATCGGCAAAAAAATATTTGTTTATTATTTATTTTATATTTTTCTAAAATTTATTGTTTTTGGAATTTTTTTTTTTTTAATATCTGAATATTAATATTAAGTTAAGAACAAATATTTGTATCTTTTCTGGTAATAAATTATTATTATTATTATTATTATTTTTTTTTTTTTGTTAAATGCTCAGGGGGTTATCCCCGGTAGTCCGACTCTACCGAGGGCCTCACCTGAGCGCCAAATCGTTACTGCTGCGATGCTTCATCAACAAGATGATCAGTATGCGTAGCAGGCCAAGTTTCGTTGCTTTAGGAGACGGAGAGATCCGAGTATGACAGCCTTTTGCATCCGTGATGCCAAAAACTCAACTTGCGCTAAACAAGTTGGGATTTTAGCCAATGCAGACACAAAAGTCTGTTTCATCCCTCCTAGGACGCCAACAATGAGTACGACAAGCTTGACACGGTAGCCTGGGTAAAGCTTGCCAATTTCAAACAGGAGATCCTGATATATATCGTGTTTGTGCTCCTCTTTTACCGTGATGTTATACTCAGCCGGAGCTAAGAACTCAATAACATGAGTGTTACGAGCGGTTTTATCGAAGAGCACAATATCAGGTTTATTATGGTCTATTTTCCTCGTTGTTGCGAATGGCACGTTCCAATAAATACGGCAACGGTAATTCTCAACAACTTGCGGAATATCTCCTGGCAGATAAGGTAGCACTGGTGTTTTATCAATACCGTGCGTGTGTCTAAGATGGTAATAAAGTACTCGCAGAGCAGCATTGTGACGCTGGACGTATGCATTTCTTGCCAGCACAGGACATGCTGACAAAAGATGCATAAGCGTCTCAGGATGTTGCTAACACACCCTACACAGTGTGTCGGGTAGCTGCATCTGGAGCACTTTAGCACGGTATTCAAGAGTGTTGATTACACAGTCTTGGCAGGCAAAAATATATCCTTCGGTCTCAGACATCAGGCCAGCTGACTTAAGGAAGGAAAACGTCAGCTGTGTGGACAAGCCATGATCACGCACGTGTTTAAAGAACACGCTGTGCATGGACTTGTCCATATGCGTACTAAGCCGTTTTTGTTGCTCAGCATTCCTGATGACCGTCTTAAATTCCTCCTTAGGGAGTTCAATAAGCGGTTTTACTCTTCCAAGACCGAAGGATTTCGCCGCGTACATTGCTGCCTTATATAAAAACGCTCCCTTATGCCTATTCTCATGACTATGAACAATTTGCATAAGGAAGTCGTTTTCATCTGCTGTGAAATTGACAGTCTCGTATGTTAAACCCAAAACCAAACGATCATGTAGACACTCCAAGCTCTGTAAGCCTCTCCCTCCGATGTGCCGGGAAAGGTATAATCTGGTGACTGAGGATTTAGGGTGCATGCTCCGATGCATATTCATGACTTTGCGTGTCTTGATATCGAGGTTTCTGAGCTCATTTCGGGCCCATTTAAGGACACCGAAAGAGTACAGAAGTACCGGGACAGCAAGCATGTTTGTTGCAGAGACTTTGTTTTTTCCGGAAAGTTCTGATGACCAGATTTTCCGGAGTCTCCGCACATACTCGCTGCAGAGAGTCGTTTTGATTTTCGAGACGTCCTGCATAGGACTCCCGTCAATGCCTAGATATTTGTACGACTCTCCGGCGTCAAGATGGTCTATGACGCTCCCATCTACTAACTCGATATCTTCACGCACATCGGAACACTTACCCTTCACCAGATTAACGACCACGCACTTGTCCAACCCAAAAGCCATTCCGACGTCCCGTGTATACTCCCCTACGATATTTAAGGCTGTCTAAAGGTGTTCCTCATCAGGAGCATACACCTTCAGATCATCCATGTAGAGTAAGTGGGTGATCGAATACTTCCGATTAGTTGGTGAACCCACTGAGTATCCACGGGTGCGGCGTAGCGCAACAGATATTGGCAGCAGTGAGATGCAAAACAGCAGAGGGCTCAGAGAATCTCCCTGAAAGACTCCTCGTTTGTACTGTACAACTTTGGTTACACGTTTGTCGTTGCCACATGAAATGTGGAACCGTGTTCGCCAAAGTTGCATCGTACGCTGAATGCATCCCACTGTATCGCGATTGACCCAAGGCATTTGAGCAAAAAGAGAATAAGCTCATGAGATGTTGAGTCAAATGCCTTGCGGTAGTCAATCCAGGCCATTGACAGGTTGCGCTGATAGTAGATAGCGTCTTGAATGACGCAACGATCCACTAACAGATTCTCTTTGCAACCTGACAGGCCTCTTTTACTGCCACGTTGTTCGTATATCTGCTGCCATACAGGGTCTATCTCCTGCAGAATGCGATTATTCAAGATTTTGGTGAAAATCTTATAAACCGCATTCAAACAGGTGATAGGCCTGTAGTTTTTCGGGTCAGACAAGTCTCCTTTCTTCGGGATGAGCACGGTTCGTCCTTCTACAAGCCAGCATGGAATTGGTTCATTACATCTGATGAACGCTGAAAAAATCCGGGCCAGATGACTATGGGTAGAAGTTAGTTTCTTCCACCAAAACAAGTTTATGCCATCTGGACCCGGAGCAGCCCAGTTCTTACCATTCTTCAGAGCTGAACGAACTTCTTCCACGCTGACTTCAGGGCTCTCTTCATCAGCATTGCCGTTGCGATGTTGTCGACAAAATGCCTCGAAGTCGTTGAGAGCTGGAGTGTCACGATTCACGTTCGGTTGATCACCGTACAGCTCAGACCAGAAAGCTTCTACGCGCTCGATGGATGGGGGATCACCAGAAACAGAGGTCTTAGGTGTTAGAAAGCGTGAAGGACTTAACCGAAACAAAGAGTTATCGGTAAGCCGATTCAGCTTTTTCTCTAGTGACTTTTTAGCAGAGCCCGCAACCTGTTAAGGGAACCTTCTTTGATGTTAAGAAGATTCGCCTTATTCAGTGTGTGATGCTGATATCGTAATTGAGCCGCAATACGGCGGACTTTTAGTGTAAATGCTTTACGAGCATTTACAAAGTCAATCACACACTGAATGCTGGAGACATGTTTCCGGAGATCATCAATCTTCAGTGAAAGCTGCCCAATGCGCCCTCTCATCCTAGCCTCAGGAGAAGAAATATTTCTTCGCACTGGAGTTAAGAGTGAGGAAGCAGCATCATAGACAGCTTCATTGATGGTGAGCAAAGTAGAGTCTTCCTGAATCCGAGCAGATAGTTCGTGGTTTTCCGTGTCAAGTAGATGTTTTGGGTAGTGTGTCTTTCTAGAGACACATACTTGCCGTGTGTCAACTTCATTGTTGGTGTCTTCGGAAGAACGGCGTCTCTCCTGATGTAGCTGTGCTGGAAATGACAGACGGTGAGATAACCGTCTGTTTGTCAACAGTGATCTTCGTGTACGCCGGAGATGAGAGGCATAATCATGAAGATGTTGTTGTGAGAATTGGCTATGGTCAGGGTGCTTATCACACCAAAGTGCATGCATCCTAGCCATGTAGCCTCTCCGCTCCGGTTCACTGTTATTATAGCACATCAGGAGATCGGCTCGTAATTCCTCCGTCCACCTAAATGCAGTCCGTTGGTCGCCAAGGTCGTCATCATTCGGAATCTCGGTGCTCCGCCCAGCTAGTGGGTTGCCCTCATCCGAGAAGGGCAGGTTGTGGGGAGCACTTCTGGGTTCAGAGTAGTCTTGAACTCAGGTATACTTCACATCAGGGAGTTAGCCTAATGCGGAGGTTGTTGTGCGCTTAGTAGGTCAGCAGATGGTAGGCTGACCTACATATCCCACGATGCGCCACGGGGTAAACAAAATCCCCGCTGGCCGCACAACATGCACCATGGACATTATTATTATTATTATTATTATTATTATTATTATTATTATTATTATTATTATTATTATTATTATTATTATTATTATTATTATTATTATTATTATTATTATTATTATTATTATTATTATCATTATTATTATTATTATTATTATTATTATTATCATTATTATTATTATTATTATTATTATTATTATTATTATTATTATTATTATTATTATTATTATTATTATTATTATTATTATTATTATTATTATTATTTATTAATACGACAAAATAATAATAATCATATTCATTGCTAAATATTAATTAATTAAAACTAAAAAAGTTACTAATTATTCAAATACTTAATTATTAGTCAGTTAAATATTTTTAATTGATCCGATATTTAGTAATTATACATCAGTATATGATCAATTATTCTGATACTTAATAATTAACCATAGAAATATTACTATTAAAAAATTTATTTATTAATTAATAATTATTGTCTTTTCAATTACTTGGTAGTGAACTTATTAATAAGAAAAGTTTAGTAAAACACTTTGGAGTATCGTTACAAAAATGTTAAAAAATGAATATTTCATGTGAATCTAGAAAAGTTGGTAGATTTCAACTATCGATATATTAAAGAATAAAAGTATAATTCAATAAATTTTCAATTAACATTTTAAGAATTAATCAATATTCGCTTTTTTCGAAGCACTAGCATTACATTTCATGATAACTCTAATCTCAAAATTTTTCTTATTGAGTCCATTAAACTTAGCTGAATTGAACATTGTTGCATAACTGGAAATCCTCTCAACTGAAGCTGATGAGGCTAAAGGGGTATTAAATTTAAAAAATAACTGTTTAATTATACGATGATTATTTAACAACTGAAAATCGGTCCTTTTACTGTTGCCAAGTTCCTAACACTGTTCCACCATTCGTTGTATGATCAGGATCTGGAATAAATAAGAAAAAATTATTATCAACTTGGTCGTTAGCTCGTTCCTGGTGTCTTTGGTTATCATTATTTACAATAGTTGTTATATCCTCTTTCAATGCTTTTATAGTATTAATTCTCGCATGGTCAGGTAAACTTTTTAACCATTTCAATTTAAATTGGGGATGTGTTGCAGCAGCAATTGCAGCATTTCGGCCTTCCTCACAACTTTAAACATATTTTTGAAACGAATTTCTAATGCTGTAATCAATCCACTGACGAGGTTGTCACAATATTGAAAAGTTAGTTTTTGACATTCCATCAGCCTGTTTTTTATTGAAATCAATGTTGGAAGAAGTAATCCATACGAGGCTACTTTATTTCCTTGTAGAATATCCAGAGCTTGAGCAATAGGACGATGACAATGAAGAAACTCCTCCATACACCTATAAAATTGTAGAGTTAAATGTAAACTAGTTTATTTATGTCCAAGAGTTCCAATTTGATTAGATTAAGCAAATACTTTCTCAAATTTTTAAAAAAACTAACAATTCTTTCATAATAAGTCCAAAATAAAAATTACCTGAAATCATCGATGTCTAAAGTTTTGTCTAGATTCAAAGCTTCCGTATTTGATAAAATCTTCTCTTGTAAGCCGAAAATTTGCATCAATGAATTATATAAAGAATTTCATCGCGTTGTGACAGGTCTCTGTAAGCTTTGACCAAGTAAAGCTACCAAATTTTCACTTTTTGTAGATGATTGCAGCTGTTTTCATAAATACTTACAGCCTTCAAGCATACTTGTGTAACTCGACTGCAACGATTCTGTTGCAGCAATGATTTTCATAGCATCTGTCGTAGCAACTAGATTTAGGGTGTGACTGGCGCAGCGTATGTGATGTGCAAGTGTTTCTACTGGACAATTATCAGGACTGCTTTCAAAATCTTCAGCCTCTACACAGTCGTCTTCGTCTGTTTCACAATGCAACACTTCTAATTCACTGACCTCTTCTGTAAATAACACGACCGATTAATATTGGATAAAACAAAAGCAAATTTTAAGAATAACATCAAATATCGTTGTTCCGTCGATAACGGAAGTTCGATGCTAATTGTCATCATTGTAACGTTAAAAATTCAAATATTTAAAAGAGTCACCACCTGGCGGGGTGTTCATTAAATTCATCACCACATCAAGTCGCACCGCAAACGCGCGCGCTCATTATAGCGTCGGTTTCGCTATGTATCATCGTCGCACTTATGCCTTCAGCATCTCTCTGTCACTTGGGTGTCTGATTTTTCCGTTCGGTCGAACCAACGAACCGGTGTCACCGCGTGTTTTAGTTCAGTTGACTACGAGTCTTACTACTGAGAGCACACACTGTGAGCATTCTGTTTCTAATTCTCAAGCTAACAATTCAATATTAATTCAATAAATCAATTATCCGCTATATATTCATTACATCGTGGAAAGATAAGTATTCCTTGATATCGTCCAGGTATTAATTAACCGTATTTCATTGAAATTCACCAATATTTGTCAATATTAACTTCGCGCGGTTATTACGTCGTAATAGAAACAAGTCGGAACTTGTTACGCGTGGGTCCTACCCATTCAACCCGGGATTCATTCGTGTTGCATTAAATATTCAATTGAATTGTGTTCGGTGTTTAATATTAATATTAATATTAATATTAATATTAATATTAAATAACAACAACGCAATTGACATTGGATAATTAATAATTATATCATTCAGTCTTACTAAACATTTAGTACATACTTAATTGAGATTTCCCGCGTTCATAATTATCATTATTCATAAACAATTATACCGTGATCAATTGCTTAAATCCAGCATACACTACAACAACGGCCTAGTCGCCAACCAATAATCAGTCAATTCTAATTGATTCGATTCAATTCACTGCAGTAAATATTTGTCTCTGTCACAAACATAACCAAATAATCTAATTCAATAGATTTAATCTAAACGTCATTCAATTCAACGACTAGTCGCATCATATTGGCCATTAGCAATATAATTAGACTTCAATCTTTTTCAAACTCTCATCAATCTATCATTCTGCGCGATTCAAATCGTAAGACCGATCTGATCCATCGGTAATCTTGCCTCTGCGCATACACATTCGAAAGCTTTCACTCGGTCTTTAGTACCAAGTACTATCTACTTGTCCCACAGCGGACAAGAGATCTTCTCTCGCATATATATAGACGTGTATATCTTGCACACATCTTATAACTAACTACGACGATCTAGCATCGCGTAATATCTCACTGCATCCGCTCATACATACGTGTCACATACACCCACACACATACAAATCCATATCTGTATCGTTCTTGTACCAATTGTTCAACGAGTTATCATCATCTTATTTATCAATATTCTTATATTCTCATTGTAACTTTCTTCAAAGGGTTTTATGCCGTAGTGCTTTCCCTAATTTTTTTTGGGTCAAAATACATTCTTCATTTTGATACCCAATCAGGACTTTTATTTAATACTACCTATTTCATCCATTCATCCTCCTCAGAAATTAAGTTAAGTTCAAATACTAATCTAATTTTATTTCAGATTATTTAAATATTAATTAATAAATTAAACAAGGAAAAAAGGGATTATTTCCCACTAACAATCGTAATTTCAAAAATTAGTTATTGAAGTGAAACTTCTTTAGGCGCGGTAAGGAAAAAATTCTGTTCTTCTTATCTTTAGAGTGGATCTCATCTTGTAACTCGTATACGTGAAGGTATATATTTATGTGTATGTGTAAGCATGTATGAGTGTCTGCGTGGGTCTAGTAGTATACCAAAATGAGTCAATGTATAGTTGAGTTTATATACTCCAGGATTTCGCATAGTATATAGTTTATGAGCAGTTTCAAATAATATATATCCATCCATATATATACACTAGACTGTTTCAAATTAGGGAACTATTTTTTTTTTTTTGATGAACATTGAAAAATCGAAAGGGTATTTTAAAATATGGTGACAGTTAAAATTTGAGCTCTTAATATTGATATTTAGAGGTGGCTATTTGTAATTTTCGATTTTTCATTTAGAAACATGGTAAAAAATACATAACTTCCGAAAAAATCAAGATACAAAAAATCTCTTCTTAACTATTTTGTAGGAAATTTACTGGTCTACAAAAAAGGTCCTCTATGATTTTTTCATGAGTTCAACCATTCACAAGATATCCGACGTCAAAGTTTGATAAAATTCAAAGAACTTGTTTATGCTCGCTCCGAATTTTATACCATGCCAACCAATGAGAATTCAGAAATTTTCAATACAATTTTTTGTAGGAAATTGAACGCTCTACAAAAAAAGTCTCTTATCGTTTTTTGATAAATCCATCTGTTCAAAAGTTATTAGAGCTTGAAGTCAAGTTATAGTAAAATTCGAGATCTTTTTACTTTTTCGGTGAAACTATCGGACAAATCATAAAATGTCATTAAATCTTTTTTGTAGACAATTTTATTTCCTAAAAATTATCTCTGATAAATTTTTTCCGAATTCTGCATTCTATTCTAGTTAATTCCATTTTAATGTCGAGCTCTTAAAATCGATCAGAACACTTTTTTTAGGAGCTTAGCATTAAAATGGAAATAACTAGAAGAGAATGCAGAATTTAAAAAAAATTTATCAGACGTAATTTGTGAGAAATAAAATTGCCCACAAAAAAGATTCTATGACATTTTATGATTAGTCCGATAGTTTCACCGGAAAAGTAAAAAGATCTCCAACTTTACTTCGAGCTCTAATAACTTTTGAACAAATGGATTTATCAAAAAACGATAAGAGACTTTTTTTGTAGAGCGTTCAATTTCCTACAAAAAAATGTATTGAAAATTTCTGAATTCTCATTGGTTGGCATAGTATAAAATTCGGAGCGAGCAAAAACAAGTTCTTTGAATTTTATTAAATTTTGACGTCGGATATCTTGTGAATGGTTGAAGTTATGCAAAAATCATAGAAGACCTTTTTTGTAGATCAGTAAATTTCCTACAAAATAGTTGAGAAGAGATTTTTTGTATCTTGATTTTTTCGGAAGTTATGTATTTTTTACCATGTTTCTAAATGAAAAATCGAAAATTACAAATAGCCACCTCTAAATATTAATATTAAGAGCTCAAATTTTAACTGTCACCATATTTTAAGATACCCTTTCGATTTTTCAATGTTCATCAAAAAAAAAAAAATAGTCCCCTAATTTGAAACAGTCTAATATACACTAATGGAAAAAATTAAAGGATCAAAAAAAAATTCCAAATTTTTGGGTGATTTTCAACAGGCCGTAACTTCGAGAGAAATGGTCGTACAAGGAAAAAAAAAAAAGGAAATTGTAGCTCCAAATGTCTCCTTTTTGGATTAGAACTTCAAAATTTTTTTGCGTCAGCGGTTTTTGAGTAATCTTAGAAAAACCAGCGACAAAAAAATTTTCAAATTTTTTTTACTTTTTTTTTTGGTCTACGGGCGTGGGAAAATTTTTTTTTGCTTAACCACTATAAGGATCGGATACCTTCATTATTCAGCTTTAATTTCATTTTTTATAGACCTTGATACGTCCATTTGTCGCCGAGATATCGGTCTTCAAATGAAAAAGGATCCTTTTGTCTTTGATTATCGATATCTCAGCAACCAATGATCGCACAGAAAGTTAATGGTGGGTTTAACAACTTTAAGAAATTTAAGAGACCACGGAATGCAGCGAAGAAAACGTGTTTAAAATGATTGGGCGTTGGCCTCTTAAATTTCTTAAAGTTGTTAAAAAAAAAAAATTTTCAAAAAAAATTTTTTTTTGAAAAAATTTTTGTTTTTTTTGAAAATTTTTTTATTTTTTGGAAATTTAAGCACTGTTTGGAATGAAAATGTGGCATAAGCTCGGAGAAATTTGTTTTTTCATTTTGTTAAAGATTATGAGCTTTTCAGAGCAAAAAAAGTGATCCTTTAATTTTTTTAAAAATTTGATCGATTGAAACAAAAAAACGGCTGGTTGGATCAATCTGGCCCTTTGTGGTGTTTTTGTGGGCATATTGAACTGTAAATTGCACACTCAACATTATTGATTTCCACAATATTTTCGATCCAGCGCTTGATTTTCCAAAAAACCACCAAAAGCCCTTTTTTTGTTGCATTTTCAAATTAATGTGACGACAGGAAAAAATTTTTTTTTCGAAAAAAAAATGACTAATCGTTCAAGGGAATTCATTTGAGTTTTTGAAACCCACCATTAACTTTCTGTGCGATCATTGGTTGCTGAGATATCGATAATCAAAGACAATAGGATCCTTTTTCATTTGAAGACCGATATCTCGGCGACAAATGGACGTATCAAGGTCTATAAAAAATGAAATTAAAATTAAAATTTTCTTGTCGCTGGTTTTTCTAAGATTACTCAAAAACCGCTGACGCAAAAAAATTTTGAAGTTCTAATCCAAAAAGAAGACATTTGGAGCTACAATTTCCTTTTTTTTTTTCCTTGTACGACCATTTCTCTCGAAGTTACGGCCTGTTGAAAATCACCCAAAAATTTGGAATTTTTTTTTGATCCTTTAATTTTTTCCATTAGTGTATATATATATATATATATATATATATATATTACAGTATATACCAGACATTTAATTTGTTTATGTGTATTTAAATCATATGGACGCCTTGGTAAAATTAACGCGTTTACAAAATTGATTTTGATCATAGTCAAAGTGTGGTATAGCGATTTATAAGTTTGTATTTTAAAAATTAGGCTAGTCAACAAGTTCAAAAACGGAAAAATTCTTGATAAAGCTCTCGAAATATGAGCAATTGCTCATTCGATTAGGAATGACGTCTAAAAAAAAGATTTTCGAAGATGTATTAGCTCAAAAAAAATTTCAACTGTTATTAAAAAATTAAGAAAAAAAAATAATGGCACCCAGTTTTCCGTTAATAACTCAAAATCTATTAACATTTTTGAAATTATTAAAAAAAGATCCTTAACCGGTAATGTCAACTTATTGACGATTCAACTTAATCCATGGACAAACACTAAAAACCTGAAATAGAGAGTTTTTAGCGTTTTTCGAAACCTTAATCGAGGGCTAAAAATTTAGAGATTTCAAAAATTCTAATTCGTCTACAAAAAATTGTTTTATAATTCTCAATAACTATACAAGTGCAACAAAGATAGTCCCATTTATTATTTGAAAGTGAAGTCCAGTGACACTTTCCTTTAAAGAGGAGCAAATTTCTAACGAAAAAAGTCACAACTCATTAAAATTGATTTAATTTCTAAAAGATAATTGGAGTTTATCTTCAGGAAATAACAGGATGATACCAACATCGAAATCAAATACAACAAGCGATGGAGTGTTCTCGAAAGTTTATACTCAGGGCAAAACATATTTTTCTTATTCGTTATTGTTAATCTTCGATAACAAATTTTTATATCAAAACACCTAAAAGTATAACTGAAATAGAGCAATAATAATAATACTTTTGTAAATATAGACAATAAAATATTTTCAATTTATTATTTATTGAAAATGAAAATTTTGTTTATACCCTGTGAAAAATTGAGAGAATACGCACAAGGATTCTGGTGTAGGTGTGGTTAATTCAATAACTAAAAATTAACTCAAAATTACAGATTATCAATAAGATGTTTTATTAACAATATATACACTTGAAAACCTGTGAGAAAAATACTTAAGAGCAAACGCAACTAGATATATACGCGATAGCGAATGCAACGGATTTAAGTTCGCGTATATTATATTCGACACGTGGTCGAGAGCAGTTAAACACGCGAAAATTAATATGTAATTAATTAAACGCGAAAGACAACCGATTTATTCTCAATAAATAGCAGCCTTAGTATACTGTCTAATTATTGAGAATAATAAAGCGTAAAGTTAGCGTAGTTATATTACAAGAGTAATTTACTGGACGAAGCGGTTAGTTGAATAGCTGTATTTGTACTGATCAATCCACGATGAAGATCGATGAAAGATGGCTGGTGAACGTGGCGAGTTATCGTCTGGAAAGCTTCGTGTCGACGTGGTGGCCTTGCTGCATAAAACGAAGCCTCTCATTGGCTGGCCAACATAAAACGAATTATATGATTGGCCATCTTGTAGCGGGTTCTCAAGGAATCTTGACATGGTCCTGAATTAGAAATTGTCTATGCCGGGCCCAAATAGCGAGTGGCCCGGCACTATTCTGACCTTCAGTCAGTAGCGAATTCGGCAACTACCGAACCAAGCGGAAATGCACGAAGCTTGATTTAAATGAGTCAAGCTCGTGACTGAACACCCTGTGAAAATCGGGAGTAAATCCAGGTTGGATACAGATTTTATTCAAATCCGAATACACTCCGTCACTCGAAGTTCCGGAATTTAAAAAAAACACTCCGCATTCGGAGTGAATAAGGACTTTTTTATAAATGGAGTGATTTCGGAGTGTCGCAGATTTTATTTTAATCCGCATTCACTCCGGCCCGCCGTTTTAAAATTTAAATAAATTTATATTTGATAGAAACAGCTGTTAATTAGAAACATAATTATTTAAATAAATAATTTATTCAGATATTAATAATTAAACTTAAAATATTACGTTTTTAATTCATAAAATATTTTAGTAACTCACTAAATTATAATTTCGTACATATCATACATAGTGAAAATATTAAATTATTGAATTGCTATAATGACATAGTTCTTATGATAATATTTGGTATTTTGGTGCAATATGAAATTTCATGTCATGATATGGTCATGTAAATCATATGACAGTTTGTGACTCAGTGGAATTATATTTCTGCAAGTTTTATTATCCGCTGCTTGTAATTTTGCACGTCTCAATGCGAAGCGTGAGCTGTGCTTTACTCTCACTCTCTCAAGGTCAAGCAATTTTCTCGGTTTAAATTGCTTTTATCCGATCATTTTTGCACTTGGAGTATTAAATGAGTTGACAAATATCAACAATAACAGTTTTCTATGACAATAGATACTATAAAAAACACTATTTTTTGTAAATAGTAAAAAAAAACCGTTCTTGAAAAAATATTTCGGCGGACGTCGGGTTGTCTGTATGTGCGGATAATGTCTGTGGTCACGATAACGCCCAAAAAACTTCACTTTTTGAGTCAATTTTTTTTTCATTCGCTTCAGTATCATTCTGAGTAATAGCCTATTGAAAATTACTGTGTAATTCAATGTAATTTAATTAAAAAATGAATAAATTCATTAACAGTCTTTCTTGTATATCTATATATCTATATATATATATGTATATATAAATAGTTCAATCTTTGGCCATACATGGGCGCTTCCGATCATCTCAGTTTTATCTTATTTCATTTTCAACAGATTCTATTCTAAATATTTTAGTCATTAACATACAAAAAAAATCTCAATATTAATTTACAAATAAACTTAAAAACTTTTTTTTAATAAAATTTGTTACACGCAGGGACATAAAACAAAATATCTGATATAGGGATTTTTTTTTAGTTTGTCCGCTAAAACGTGGTGGGGCGCTTAAGTCGCGGAATAATAAATATTATTCGCGGGAGAATTTGAAACAAATTTTTTTTCTTTTATTTTATTTAATACTTTTACGGAGTATTTATATACTTAAACTATGAGTAACTGATTAATGATTATTTTTGTTATAAAATGAACGTTGAGACGTGCACTTTTGGATTTTCCAAACTTTTTAAAAATCATTTCGCGTGAATAAATAGAAAGGGAACTCGTAATTATTTTCGTACTCAATATAAATGTCAAAATCTTAAAGACCTGAGCTCACTATGTATTGGTAATTTTTTTTCATAATTAATATTTTCTGAAAGCCTCCTTCGAAGTATAATTCACCCCAAAGAGGAGTGAATGAATAAAAAGTCCTAAATTCTACGTTCACTCTGGATTCACTACTCGTTCAGCCTGCAAATTTTTTACAGTGTACTAATACCTTCTCCGTTCTAATAATATTTTAATATACTGTTCAAAACAATAATTATAATATGAATAATAAATGTGTAACCTAAAAATTACCATAAAATTAATTTAAAACAAAACTTTGTTATAGGATTTAATAAATATGAGCCGAAGAAGTTTCACTTCTTCCGCGTGTACACACTGATACACGCACTCTTTTTTTTATTTAGTTTTGATTATTATCAAAGTTGATGCATAGGACATTTTACGAATTAAAAAATTTTATGTATAATGATATATAAGATGGAAAACGTTATCTAGGAACAGTGACTCATTGCTAACTCCTAACTCATTAAAAGCCTTGACGAAATTTGGCCCTTTAGTCTAGTCAACATGTGCCTTTTTGATCAAAGTTTTTTTTTCGCCTCGAAAAATTATGATCGAGGTGTCATTCGATTCGTCATCGCATCTAGAAACTTTTTGAAAAATTTGAAGTGGCGCTTGCAAAAATTGCAAAAGTTATAAACAATTTAGTAAAAAAAAAAAAAGGGGGTTTGGTTTTTTGCGAATATCTCAAAAAGTATTTAAAATTTTTGAAATTTGGAAAAAGATTCAAAAAGAGGAAGAAATTTCCTAAAAAGAAGTTCTACCTCCCCGAACTCTAGGACAAATATTTATAATTTTTTTAGGGGGTTGAAAATACGGCTGAAAACGGGAACTCACGGTTGCGTAAGCTCCGCCCATTTCGGACCTTTATTAAAAAAATATTATTTAAACTTATTAAATATGAAATTTAAGAAATGAAAAAATTCAGGCACCTACAGGATAGATCGATGAACAAAAATCCGGCGATAAAAAGTTTTTATCGCGTTTTTTTAATTAGTTATCCATTAGTTAATTAACAATTTTTTGTCGCACGAACTTAAACATTGAAAGTGCGATAATTGTTAAACTATGAATCTGGAATTTTTTTCCTTTCATGGAGCTATTTCACTAAAACTATAGAACAGATTCCCGTTGGAAAAATAAAAAAATTGTTAATTTTCACTTTGTTATTAACAATTTACTTAAGTCAAAAATTATCAAGCTCGATTATGCATTGAAAAAAAATATTTTTTTCATAATATTGCTATTGGTCTGTTTCCTCATGATCATATGCTACTTAAAAATGTTTTTTAATAATTTTTATCTCATATTGTTTAAAAAATTGTTATAAACAAATGCGTTGTTTATAAGATAATCAAAAAATTTTTTTTCAAAACATATTCTTTGATGAAAACTATGATTTAAAAAAAAAAAATCGTTTCTTAAAAAAATTTTTTTATTACTTAAAAACGCATTTGTTAATCAACTATTTTTTTTCACCACTTGCTATGAAAATTAAGGAACCATTTTTTTTTTTAAAATCATAATTCATCTTGCTCTTCGATATCTGAAAAAAAATTTTTATTTTTATTCAAATTTTAATTGTTTATACAATAAACAATTTGTTATAAACAATTGAATTTTTTATTTATATTTTTTTTTATTCTCAAAAATACAACAAAAATAACCCAGTATCAGTTTTTGGAAAAAAATAATTTTTCGATTTTTTATTTAATTTTAAGTTATCTCATATATTCAAACTTACCTTTCGCGCCTGCTTTTCTTTATTTATTAGTAACATAACTTATAAACTATTGCAGGTACAACAAATTCATCTAAATCTTTTTTCTAATTTAGCTACTCAACAAATTTATGACTAAACTACAGCTCTAACTTAATTATTTATATAATTTGTTTGCAATTATTTATAAAAATTGAAGGAAAAAAAATTTTTTTTAGTTTTTAAAATCGAAATATCTCATTAACTATAACAGATACAACAAAAGTTACTTTTATCTTTTCCATTCTGTATTCATTAATGAACAAATTGAGCTTCTAGCTGAGGCTGTAACTGTATAATCTTAGAAATTATGAATAAATGTGTCAGAATAAAAAAAAAACTTTGCCCAATACATACTTATTAATAGCTGCTTATTGCTTTATAAATTTTAAGATTACAGCCCCAGCTAGGAGCTTAGTTTGTTTATTAACTAATACAGAGTGAAGAAGATGTAAGTAACCTTTGTTGTATCTGTTATAGTTAATGAGATATTTCGTTTTTAAAAACTAAAAAAAAATTTTTTTTCCTTTAGTTTTTATAAATAATTGCAAAAAAATTATATAAATAATTAAGTTAAAGCTTTAGTTGAGACATAAATTTTTTGAGTAGCTAAATTAGAAGGAAAAAGATTTAGATGAATTTGTTGTATCTGCAATAGTTTATGAGTTATATTACTAATAAATAAAGAAAAGCAGGCGCGAAAGGTAAGTTTGAATATATGAGATAACTTAAAATTAAATAAAAAATCGAAAAATTATTTTTTTTCCAAAAACTGATACTGGGCTATTTTTGCTGTATTTTTTAGAATAAAAAAAAATATAAATAAAAAATTCAATTGTTTATAACAAATTGTTTATTGTATAAACAATTAAAATTTGAATAAAAATAAAAATTTTTTTTCAGATATCGAAGAACAAGATGAATTATGATTTCAAAAAAAAAAATGGTTCCTTAATTTTCATAACAAGTGGTAAAAAAAAATAGTTAATTAACAAATGCGTTTTTAAGTAATAAAAAAATTTTTTTAAGAAACGATTTTTTTTTTTAAAATCATAGTTTTCATCAAAGAATATGTTTTGAAAAAAAAATTTTTGATTATCTTATAAACAACGCATTTGTTTATAACAATTTTTTAAACAATATGAGATAAAAATTATTAAAAAACATTTTTAAGTAGCATATGATCATAAGGAAACAGACCAATAGCAATATTATGAAAAAAATAGTTTTTTTCAATGCATAATCGAGCTTGATAATTGTTCACTTAAGTAAATTGTTAATAACAAAGTGAAAATTAACAATTTTTTAATTTTTCCAACGGGAATCTGTTCTATAGTTTTAGTGGAATAGCTCCATAAAAGGAAAAAAATTCCAGATTTATAGTTTAACAATTATCGCACTTTCAATGTTTAAGTTCGTGCGACAAAAAATTGTTAATTAACTAATGTATAACTAATTGAAAAATGGCGATAAAAATTTTTGATTGCCGGATTTTTGTTCATCGATCTATCCTGTAGGTGCCTGAATTTTTTCATTTCTTAATTTTCATATTTAATAAGTTTAAATAATATTTTTTTAATAAAGGTCCGAAATGGGCGGAGCTTACGCAACCGTGAGTTCCCGTTTTCGGCCGTATTTTCAACCCCCTAAAAAAATTATAAATATTGGTCCTAGAGTTCGGGAAGGTGGAACTTTTTTTTAGGAAATTTCTTCCTCTTTTTGAATCTTTTTTCAAATTTCAAAAATTTTAAATACTTTTTGAGATATTCGCAAAAAACCAAACCCCTTTTTTTTTTTTTACTAAATTGGTTATAACTTTTGCAATTTTTGCAAGCGCCACTTCAAATTTTTTAAAAAGTTTCTAGATGCGATGACGAATCGAATGACACCTCGATCATAATTTTTCGAGGCGAAAAAAAAACTTTGATTAAAAAGGCACATGTTGACTAGACTACTTTGTCAGTTACGGTGGCAGTGATCTTATGCTTATCAACGCCAAATGATATGTGTATTCACTTTCGATAGTCTTAGCAATTCTATCATAAGAATGTATACCTGTTAAACGTCGACATGCCATGGCATAAGATTTACGCTCAAATATGTTTTGGTCAATCTGGAAATCAAAGAAATAAAAGTGAATTTCTACTTCACGATCAGACAAAGAAAATAATATTGTTTGATTCAACTTTATTTCATATCAATTAAGTTTGAAGTCTATAAATAAAGTTGTAAGAATTAACTCTACATTTGTATGAAAAAACATTTTATACTCTATATAGAAAAAAAATTACATCGATGTATTAATAAACTTAAAAAAATTCAATAACATACTCAGTCAGTCAAATTAGGAGTAATCAAAAGAATATCTTACCCAGTGAACAGTCATACCAATAAAACGACGGCTTTTGGAGGATTAAGTGTCAGCTGTGGTACAAACATATTGTGCACTTTTAACCATCCTTTTCAAAGACAACATATTATGTTTAAATGTATCTTCGATTTTCCGTGCTACCAATATAGCTGATAAATGTCGAAGGGGCGTACCATCATTTTTGACATGCATATCTAAAAGTTATAAAAATATAGTAATTAACCAATAATTTAATTTTAGCTTTACAGATAATTATTTTTCGTTAGTAAGTGGAGAAAAATAATACATTAATTTTATTATACCATCAAAATTTTTCTTGAAAGATGGTGACTCCACAGCGTTAAAAAGAACCAGGGTTTCTAATATACAATTATCAACATTTACTTCGAAAGCCGCCTGAGAAAATTTGCACATAGTTTTAGTATTATCTTTTTCTTGTGTAGTTTTTTGTTTTTTCTTTTCTGTGACGTATTTATCATAATCTTTTTTCTTATTACCGTGAACTGTCTGAAATTTAAAAAAACTTTTTTCAGAGTCATAACTTATTATTATAAATATTGAAAAAATACCAATTCATTACTTCACCTTTATGTGAGAAATATAATTAGGAGAAGCTTTCAGTGATCCACGAATGCCATGATTTTTATTATGATCTTTTTTGCAAATTTGGCAAATGCCAACATTCGTACCATCGATAGAAGATTTTTCCAAATCTGGTACGAAAAATGTACCATAGAGATTGGGACGTTTATTGCAAACGGCAATAAATTGATTTGTTATCTCTTGAACATTTAGTACACGTCCTAATTCAGTTTCAGGTTTTTCTTCATTTATATCTTCATCATATACAAGAACCAAATCTTGGCTTCATGAAACAGAGCTGTCTTCCGACATAGTAGTTCTGATCCTATAAAATATAAACAAAATGTACGAAGTAATACTTATTGAGGTTATGAATAATACTAAGGTACATTATTTCAAAAATCTACATGGAAAAATACATAATTTTTTTTTTTTTTTTTTTTTTAATGCAAATAATTACAAATTATCCTAAATAGCAAAAATCTTATGAATAAAGTATACAAATATTTTACATACCTGTTTTACTCAATAACACTTCACATTTTCACGTTATAAATATAAGAAGTTGTTTTGTTTTATATTAACGTACGTTTGTAGATACAAATGACAATAACAATAAACAATTAAATAAATATTTCAATTGTTGAAGGAAGATATCAGATACATCTGACTGTTCAGAATTTATTGAATATAAAGCTAGATCAAAACACTGCCAAGATCTCTATAACACTTAGATAATTATAACACAGTGCCACCTAGACTTAAAAGCGCCAAAAAAATTTGAATCTAAAATTATTGATAAAGCTTTCCTCTTAAAATATTCACAGTTATTACCGGAAATAATAGTTAGGATCTTTGAGAGAGATATTTTAAATAATTTTTATTCATTAATAACCTCAAAAAGTTTTAATGAAATTTCTTAAAATTTTAAACTAATGTTTAATATTTCAAGAAATTACTATTGTAACCGTATAGATAATAAATACAGTTTAAAAAAAAACTAAAAAACACGCGTAAGGTGAAAATACAAGAGTAGCTGGCAGTGTTGCACGCCACCACCTTATGATCAAAGAAAGTATTATTTTTTCAATTTTCGAAAAAGTCATTGCCATTTAGAAATGAAAAAGCGATTTTTAAAAAAATCCCTTTTTTCGGGTTGGGTAAGAAAATTTGAAAAATTCTGAAAAACATTCTCATAGGGTAAAAAAAGACGAAAAAACTGTCACTTAAATTGAAAGGGGTCGGGTTCAAAAGTGGTCAATTTGACATGACATGCCTCTTGTATTCATCCTCTCTATTAACTTTTAAACGAAGGTAATTAGTTAAGATTACATTGACCGAACAGGAAAAATCAAGAGTTTTTAATAGTTTGATGCGATTTTCGTTAAAAATTTAAAACTTTATAGACAATAAATTTTAATATCTCGAGAAATATTGATGTTAGCGATTTAGTGTTGAGAACCTTTTTTGTAGGTAATTAAAACTTCTACAAGTTTATCAATACAATTTTTCTGCAGCTCTTCTCATCTACGAGATATATGTGAAAAAATGCAAATTTCATGATAAAATTAGGTTTAGTGGCCCGTATTACCTCGCCAGTATGAGTTACAACTTAACCGCAATGGGCACTTCTGTAGAGCATTCAATTTTGAGAAAAAAGTGTCTATAGTGAAAATGATGCCATGAAATGCGGCTAAGCTATAGAAATTAAAAAAAAAAAAAATCAAAGTTTACGGGTATTTTCAATGAGAAATCTTTACATGCCTTGGTCTACCACTTGATATTAATATTAAGGGCTACAATTTTGATAGAATTTTTTTTAGGATACTTTCAACAAAATTCCATGATATGATCAAAAAAAATAAAATGGTTGAAAAAATAAGCATCCTAAAACATACATACAAACAAACATACATACATGTGAAGCTAATAAAAGCGTGTTAATAAAAATAGTTTTGTGTACACTCACTGGATACCAAAAAATTAGAAAAATATTAAAGCATTTTTACATTTAAATATTTAAATAATAAGTAAATGATGTATACATTAATTATAAATACTTAAGTAACAAATAATATTTTTTAAGCTAAATAGAAAATATTAAAATAATAAGTATTTTTTTTTTTAGTTACAATTATTAATAAAATTAAAGATGTTCAATTGACTAATTATTAAATTATTCGATATTAAAAATATAATTACAAACATTACATATTTTTCAGAAAACAGCTATTAAATGATTGTAACGCTGGCGAAAATATCGTTATTGCCGATCTCTGGTTGAGGTCAAAATCAAAATTCTAATCAATGTTATGGTTTTTTTTTTATTTTTATCGTCATTTAATAATTTAAAAATGGAAAAAGGGTTATAATTTTTAATCTTTTATTTTTTCAGAAAACTTGCAAGGTGATCGTCACTTTCAAATAATAACTACACTAATTTTCTTTTATTCTTAACTTGCCGTATATTTTAACTGTTTTCCAAATTTTGAGATACATAAAATATTTTTGATAAGTTGCTAAAAGATTTTGATTCCAATTGGTAAAAATATTGATAAACTCTAGTTTTAAATTTAAATTCTAGGATAAGATCATTTTAGAAACTTATTATGCTGCCATCTATCAGATTTTATTTTAACTTTTTACTTTAAAATTAATTCTAAAATGCCTATAGCCTATATATATTATCTCAACTCTATCAAAACCATATACAAATGCTTACTAATGCTAATGCTTTCTCGTTATTTAATTTAATCTATAAACTTTATCCATTTGATTTTGAAGTGATCAGAAAAATATGAAGCTTTCTCGTTTACGTCAAAACATTTTTTTAATTGGCGATGTTGACGTCCAAATAGTAGGTAATAAATTACCATCGAAATTGCAAGCTTTGAAAGTTTTTTTTTTTCATACGAGTATTTTAAATGCTTTTATCCCAGAAAGTATTGCTGCATTCATTGATGAAATTATTGTGTTTTGGAAAAAAGCTCGAATTCCTGTTCGAGACGTGCAAAGATGTAGAGATAAACTTTATAAATTGTACGATGAGTGGCGCATACTTGTTAAACATAAAAATCGGAGTGACGTGGCTGTAAAAGAACAAAATAAATTTGTATGTTCATTGAAAAAATTATTTGACAGGGCACCGTCGAATTCTAAAGAAAAAAAAAAAGAGTGAAAAAGAAAAAGCACTATTGGGTAAATTATAAGAAACAAATAATCAATTAATACTTTATTCTTTAGGAACGTAAAGATTCTTTTCATCATATTAATATCCTTATTCGTTTCAGACGAAAATGTTGAACTTTTATCAAGCCAAAGAGGTGCTCTATCTGCATCGAGTGGAGAAATATACTTTTCAAGTACTACCAGATTATCAGAATCAAAAAAAAACAAGAGGAAGTTATGATATTCTCTTCAAATTATTACCAGAACTATTCCAGTGATATTTCCATTTAAAACTTTGGCCATCGGGGGGGAGGGTTAGTATTAAAATTAAGAGCTGAAATTTGGCATAAATTTTTTTTATCGATTTAGAACCGATTTAGAACTATCGTGACGAAAAATTCGAACATCACCTAAATAAGGACCACCTTAATATATATATATATATATATATATATATATATATATATATATATATATACACTAACGCAAAAAATTAAAGGAACAGAAAAATTTTATAAATTTTTTAGTAATTTTGGAAGGCTGTAACTTTGTGAAAAATAATCGTATCGAGATTTTAAAAAAAGCATTTTATAGCTTGAAATCTCTAGTTTCGGTGCATTTTTATCAAAATTTTTTCAAAGATCTGGTAATCACGCAAACATGAAAAATACCGCGAGACAAAAAATTTCTAAATTTTTTTTTTTTTTTCCAAAGAGCCCACGGACCGTGGAAAAATTTTGTCAACTAAACCAATGCATAGGTCATTTGGCAAATTTATTCAGCTCCAATTTGGTATCTTGGTCCTTTAGAAGTAAGTACAAGAAAATGACTTTTTTTGGCTTTTTAGTAAATCAACCGCTACTCTGCAAATATTGATAAAAAAATATTGTTGCCAGGGACTTTTTTAGCTTAATGTACCCCCAATAACCCTATAAATTTTTAAATTGATCTATCGATCCGTTTTTGGGGGTGATCGATTAAAGTTTCGCTAAACAATTAAAGGAACAAGTTTTGTTCCTTTAATTGTGTAATCACAATCAAAATGAAAAAATACTTTCTTTTTCCTTTCCTTTGTTCTTGCATTGGTAACTCAGTAAATGTGAGGGAAAGAGAAAAAAAACGGAAAAATTCCAAAAAATGTCAAAAAAAAAATTTTTGACCCCAAACAACAAGTCTCAATTTTTTTGATTTCTTTGATTTTTTTTGAAATTTTTTGGAAATTTTTTGTTTTTTTTCTCTTTCCCTCACATTTACTGAGTTACCAATGCAAAACTGAAAGAAAAGTAAAAAAAAATTATCTTTTCATTTGGATTATGATTACACAATTAAAGGAACAAAACTTGTTCCTTTAATTGTTTAGCAGAACTGTAATCGATCACCCCCAAAAAACGGCTCGATAGATCAATTTAAAAATTTATAGGGTTATTGGGGGTACATTAAGCTAAAAAAGTCCTTGGCAACAATATTTTTTTTATCAATATTTGCAGAGTAGCGGTTGATTTACTAAAAAACCAAAAAAAGTCATTTTTTTGTACTTACTTCTAAAGGATGTTAAAAATAAAAAAAATTGTTTTTTCCAAAAAATTGAAAACGGGTCTTGTAGGAAATTTATTTAAGTTTTTAACGCCGCCCTCAAATTTACTGTGCGATCATTGGTACCTGAAATATCAATGATCAAAGCCAAAAGGACCATTTTTTGTTTGAAGGCTGATATCTCTGCGACAAATCGTCCTACGAGGTTAGAAAAAAAGCCAAATTGAAGCTGAATAAATTTGCCAAATGACCTCTGCATTGGTTTAGTTGACAAAATTTTTCCACGGTCCGTGGGCACTTTGGAAAAAAAATAAAAAATTCAGAAATTTTTTGTCTCGCGGTATTTCTCATGTTAGCGTAATAACCAGACCTCCCTGGCGGATCCGTTTCCACCGTGGGTTTCAGTGTTAACTTAGTGTAATTCGAATTACACTGAAAATACACTGGAATTCACGTGTATCACACGGTGGGTTTGTGAAAATTTCACTTTCAGTTTACTCTTGTTTCACACTAATCTACTGACACTCGTTTTACACTCTATTACCATTGAATTTCCACTGTATATCCTGGTAGTTCAAGCGCCACCGTACAAATTCGCTAAAAACTCGGCGTATCAACGGAGTTTCGACGGTGTTTTCCGGTGAAAAGCGGTGTTTTGTCTGCCATGATGACACGAGGATTCAACTGTGTTTTCTCAAAGTTTTTATGACGTTTTGTCTGCGTTTTCTAGCGTATTTTTGATATTTTAAAATTTTGGTGTAATTAGTTTGTATAATAATTATTTTCACGTTAAAGGAGAACTTGCACTGAAAAAGAAAACGGTATAATATGATGTAATTTAAGCATAAAATTGAAATTCCCACTGAAACTGCCGCCGTGTAAAATCAGTGTAGTTTTGGTGTACCCTTGCTTTCATCGAAGCTCCGGTGGGAATAGCGTGTAAAAATCGTGTAATTCGATGTAGTATATAAGCGCCCGAGTAAAAAAAAAAACTACATATAATTTTAAATAATTATATATAATTATATATGAATCATATCGAGTTAGACATAATTATACAGAATTATATATAACCATACAGAATTATATATAATCATATATAATGCCACAAAAAAAATTCAGCCTGTTTTTTTGTCAACGAAAAAAGCAGGCTGAAAACTTGCAGGAAGGTGAGAAAAGATGCCTGTTTAAAGTGGAGCTATTAATATTAATATTTCGAGGTGCCTATTTCTAATTTTCCATTTTCCATTTAAATAACATAATAAAAAAATTTTATTTTTTTTTTATTTTTTTAGCTCGGCATTCACACCTCATATAAATAAATCCATAAGATATTCTTGTGGAGAATTTTACACTCTAAAAAAAAAGGTCGCTTATCATTTTTTGATACAGCCATCTATTCAAAAGTTATTGGAGCTGGAAGTTAAATCAATACTAAATTTTCAGATCTTTTACTTTTCCAGCTGAACTATCAGACTTATTAAAAAATGCCATAGTTCCTTTCTTGTAGACAATTTTATTCCCTACAAATTATTTGTAATGAAGTTCGTTGAAATTCCGCATTGTTTTTGAGTTATTTTTATTTTAATGTTAAGTTCTCAGAATAGATTGGAAGACTATTATTTTTACGAGCTTGGTATTAAATGAAAATAACTAGTAAACAATGTGGTAATTAAATAAACCATTAATAATAATTTGTAAGAAATAAAATTGTCTATCAAAAAAGTCCTATGACATTTTTTAATAAGTCTGATAGTTTAGCTGAAAAAAATAATGATCTGGAAATTTATTATAGATTTGACTTCCTGCTCCAATAACTTTCGAATAGATGAATTTATAAAAAATGATGAGAGAACTTTTTTGTAAAGCGTTAAATTCTTTTAAAGAATTTCCTATGGACTTATTTATATGAGGTGCGAATGCTGAGCTAAAAAAATTAAAAAATTTTTTATCATGTTATTTAAATGGGAAATGACAAATTAGAAATAGGCACTAAATATTAATATTAAGAGCTCCTCTTTGAACAGGCTTCTTTTCTCACCTTCCTGCAAATTTTCAGCTTATTTTTTTGTTGAAAAAAAAGTCGCCTCAAAATGGCACACCCTACTGTTTATATATGATTTTATATAATTGCGTATAATTATATATAATGTCAATGAAAAAATCACATGGTTATATATAATCTTACATAATTATATATGGTTATATATAATTAACAAGCAATCTACAGATTCCATAATAGATACCTGTGTTTTACTACAACTTGAATTTTTAAATAACTCGTCATCTAACTATGTTCTGTTTTCAATTGTTTGATTAAAAAATACAATTCATTTTCACTTTTAAAGAAAAACTTTCTTCAAAAAAATATCTCTCATACTAAGAAATAAAAACACTTTAAGCAATCAAAAATTCTTTAATTTAAGCATAAAAATATGTCGATTTGAAAAAAAAAAATGTTGACTTAAGATAAAAATATCAAGATAATTATTTACTTGGTGCAAAATAATCAGATAATTGTAAAATGTATTTGTAATCAATACTAAAAGTTGGAATTATTTTATAATATAAGAATTAGGATGTGCTGAAAAACAACATTTTTTTTTTTTTTTTCGGGCACCACCAGATATTGATGGAATATGACAAAATAAAAATTCTGTCAGAAGCTTGGCTCTTAAATTCAAGTTTTAGAGGTAGCCCATCGTATTTTTCGGTTTCCCATTTAAATAAAATAGGAAAAATTTTTTTTACAGTTTAAAATTTTATCACTCACCAGGGAATCAGTGTATTGGAAAAATCAATGAATACTTGTGTTAAACATTGAACGTTACACAAAAAAGGCCTCTTATAATTTTTTGAAAAATATTCGAAGTCAAAGTTGGATTCATAGTAAATTTTAGTATTATTGCACATCTCAAGCGCGAAAGCGCTGAGGGTGCTTTATGATCGCTCTAAATTTTTTGACTCATTCACTCACATTAAATTATCTCGAGATTTTGTACTTTTTCGGCAAAACTATCAGACTTATCTTAAAATGTGATAGAGTCTTTTATGTAAATCATTTCACTTCCTACAATTTATTTTTCACAAAGTAATACAGTTCACTAGAACCAAGAAAATTAATCTTGATACAAAAAATTTGTTTTAACGATTCAGAAAATTGAAATTTTCTTGCACCTAGTAAATAATTATTCTGAATCAAAGTATTTTTTTCCTCGTTAACATATTTTTATGCTTGAACAAAAAAAATTTTTACTTGTTTCAAGAGTTCTTTTTTTCTAAGTATGAGAAATATTTTTTGTAAGGAAGATGTGTTAGTTTTTTGAAACAATATAACATTTTTTGGTTTAAAGACAATAAATTTTCTCGGAATAAGTACTATTGCTTAAACGCAAAAATTTTTGTATGCTCTAACCAAGAAAAAAAATCGGTCTGTCGGTTGACCCTGCGGGCCAGCCCCAAAACTTCCCGCGTATTTCAAGCTCCTTGAGCTCGAAAAACTGTAGAAGATACATTTTCGAGCTCTTCAAGCTCGAAAATACTTTTTCATGATACCAGCATCGAAACTTGAAGTTTCAGTGTCTCTACAGCCCGTCGAAACAAGCTAATTTCAAGCCGATGCTGCAAACAACTGCTAGCGAATTCGTAATTCACAAATCCCTTCACAGCGGGCAGAAACATGCATGTTTCTTCCCTTGGGAAGAAACACAATTGTTTCTGCCCTGTGCTAGATATATTTAATGCTCATTTGCAGCCTTATTACCCTCATTTGTTTACTTGTCGATTCAGATTACTCATTTCATTTTTTAAATGACAGTTTTAATTAACCAAATAAAATTACAAAAAAATAAGTGCAAATAATATTTTTGTATTATTTACTATTTAATGAGTGACTGTAAATCACATATTTCTCATTCTCTAACAGTTCTCCGCATTATCGGCTTGAAATTAACTTGTTTCTTACTGGCTGCTGACACTGAATCTTGAAGTTCCGATACAGGTAATCATGAAAAATATAGTATGTGACTCAGGATAAAACACGATTTCAGACTGCGGGTGATGTCAGCCCTCGCCTGCGGCTCGGGCAGCCAACCTCACCCTAGTCTGAAATCGTCTTGTTTCATCCCTTGTCACACAATATACTATTGTATGCTTTTGTTTTCAAAAAATAACGTTTTTTACAATTTTTTCTACAACGATATCTCTCGAACGAATAAACCGATTGAGACGTTTAAGGTGGCAGTCGACGCGTTTTATTGAGTTCTATAACTGATTAAATTTTGAAATTGATTCATCGAGTCATTTTTGAGAAATTTTCAAAATACTAAAAAAATTTTTTTTTTTTAATTCTTTCGACAACGGTTTCTCTTGAAAGAATTAACCGATTTTGATGTTTGAGGTGGCATTCGACGCGGCTTATAAATCTCCAGAGCCCAGTCCATTTTGGAATTAATCCATCGAGCCCGTAAAAAGTTATCCAAAAAAAACATTTTTGAAAAAAGTTTATTTTTGGAATATCTCCGAACGAGCCCTGCTGATCGAGCTCAATTTTTTTTCAGCTTCAAGATATTAAAAAACTGCGTCGAATGACACCTTGAAGATCAAAATCGGTTGATCCGTTCGAAAGTTATAGATATTTACATACGTACGTACGTACGTACGTACGTACATACATACATACATACACTCGGACATCATCGTGAAATTAGTCAGAATAGCTTTCTAGGACCTCAAAACGTCGACATCTGTTGGAATTTCGATTTTCACAAATCGGACTGAAACCAATAACTTCCCGAATTTTTGAAAATTTGCAATTTTCTTAGCGGGAAGTTAAAAATCTGGGCGTCGGTTGGCCCTGCGAGCCAGCCCCAAAACTTCCCGCTGTTTTCGATCTCAAAGAGCTCGAAAACATTAGTGTAGATATATTTTCGAGCTCTTCGAGCTCGAAAATGCTATCACATGCGATTGTTTTTTTACGATCTTCTTAAGCTCTAACAAGTTGCCTGTTATGCTAAAGTTTTAAAATTTAAGAATCAAGAATGGTTAACGAAGCGGTTTTTAAAATTTTATCCCTGATTATGTTCAATAAAATAAGTGTATTCAGGCAGAAATCAATGCCAGGGATTCAAATCAAGATTTAAATGAGTTTTGACTCATGTGAGAAACAATCAAATATAAATATCCGAGAAAAATATTAAAAACTACGTTTTATCAATTTTATTGTTGGTACTATGATTTAAACTAAAAACCAAGTTCGATGACATTATGTATCGAAAGTAACCATATAAAGGATGAGTTAGTATGACTTTAGACACATTTTCGTAGGTTATATTATGATTTATCCGGGAAAAATAACATAAAATGTTATTTTTTTAATTTTTCAACGCCGATATCTTTCGAACTAATTGATCGATTTTGACGTTTGAGGTGGCAATCGGCGCGTTTTATTGAATTCTAGAGCTGATTAAAATTTGGAGTCGATCGCGTCAATCGTTTCGAAAATATTTCGAAAAAACCGTTTTTCACCATTTCTTTCTCCCGCGATAACTCTCGAACGAATTATCCGATTTTGATGTTTGAGGTGGCAATCGACGCGTTTTTTTGAGTACTAGAGCTGATTAGATTCTGATATCGATCGTATAAGTCGTTTCTAAGAAATCAATAAAAAACTAAAAAAAAAAATTTTTTTTTTTTCGTAATTCGCAGATATTTTCGAGTCTATTTGATCAAATGATCTAAAATTTTCAGAAAAGTTGATGGCCAACAAGCTCTTTCAATCGCCGCCTTAAACATCCAAATCGGTTCATTAGTTCAAAAGTTACAAAGAGTTTACATACATACACACACACACACATACATACACACACTCGGACATCATTCTGAAAATAGTCAGAATAGCTTCCTAGGACCTCAAAACGTCGACATCTGATGAAAACTCGATTTTCGAAAATCGGGGTGAAAACAATAACTTCCCGAAATTTTCGAAATTCGTCGATTTTCTTAGCGGGAAGTTAAAAATCTGGGCATCGGTTGACCCTGCGGGCCAGCCCCAAAACTTCCCGCTGTTTTCGAGCTCAAGGAGCTCAAAAACATCGTTGTAAATACATTTTCGAGCTCTTCGAGCTCGAAAATACTTTTGCATGCCATTATTTTCGAAAAAAACAGTTTTTAGCATTTCTTTCTCCCGCGATAACTCTCAAACGAATTATCCGATTTTGATGTTTGAGGTGGCAATCGACGCGTTTTAATAAATTCTAAAGCTGATTAGATTGTTGAATTGTGTGGTGGAGTTGTTTCAAAGATATTCGCAAAAAACTGTTTTTTATCATTTCTTTCTCCAACGATAACTCTCGAACGAATTATTCGATTTAGATGTTTGAGGTGGCAATCGACGCGTTTCATTGAGTTCTAGAGCTGATTAGATTTTGAAGTCGATCGTATAAGTCGTTTTCAAGAAATCAATAAAAAACTAAAAAAAAAAAATTTTTTTTTTTCGTAATTGGCCAATATCTTCGAATCTACTTGGTCAAATGATCTGAAATTTTCAGAAAAGTTGATGGCCAAAAAACTCTTTCGATTGCCGCCTTAACCATCCAAATCGGTTTATTAGTTAAAAAGTTATAAAGAGTTTACATACATACATACACACACACACACACACACACATACATACAGACACTCGGACATCATTCTAAAAATAGTCAGAATAGCTTCCTAGGACCTCAAAACGTCGACATCTGATGAAAACTCGATTTTTGAAAATCGGGGTGAAAACAATAACTTCCCGAAATTTTTGAAAATCATCGATTTTCTAAGCGGGACCCTAGCGGTTTTGGTGCCACCGTGGGAACTCGGAAAAAACTCGACAGAAACTCGGTGTTTCGAAGGAGTTTCGACAGTGTTTTCGCGGTATAAACGTGGCGTTTCGTGTGCAATTACGATACGGAGTTTTTACGGAGTTTTGTCCGTGTTTTTGAAGAGTTTTGCCAGTTTTCTCTTGGAGTTTTGTTGGTGTTTTCTTGGAGTTTCATCGGTGTTATCGCCAAGTTTTCTTAGTGTTTTATCGGAGTTCTTTGGGTGTTTCCTTGCAGTTTAGTCGGAGTTTCTACAGATTCTAGCGCTTTTAGCGCCACTGTAAAAATTCGGAAAAAACTCGAGCGAAACTGGCTGTGACGTGGAAGTTTCGACGGCGTTTTCATGGCATTAACGCGGTATATTTGTATACAGCTACGACACGGAGTTTTTGCGGAGTTTAGTTGGTGTTTTTACTGACTTTCGTTGGTTTTCTCTCAGAGTTTTATAGGTGTTCTCTTGGAGTTTCGTCGGTATTATCATGCAGTTTTCTTGGTGTTTTGTGGGATTTTTTAATGTGTTTCTTCGCAGTTTAGTCAGAGTTTTTACGGATTCTCGCGCTTTTAGGGCCACCGTAAGAATTCGGAAAAAACTCGATTAAAACTAGGTACACCAAGGGAGTTTTGACGGCATTTTCATGGTAGACACGAAGTATTTTTGTGTTCAGTTACGACACGGAGTTTTTTCGGTGTTCTTGCTGAATTTCGTAGGTGTTCTTTTGGAGTTTCATCGGTGTTTTCGCGGAGTAGAGTTTGGGCTTGCTCGGAATTTCTATGGTAGTTTCTCATGATTTTTGCGGAGTATATTGAGGGTTTTTTCGTCATTTTGGTAGTGGTAACTTAGAGTTTGTGAGGCATACTCATGGCATTTTGAAATAAAAAACTTGAACATTTACACTATCGGTGGTGTGAACGTTCTAATTCACTCAGCCTAAAAGTTAACACTGTGCGTTGTGTGACTTTTACACCGGCAGTGTTGAAAATTTCAACACCAAATCATTCACACCACACCGTGGACTTCAAATTTTTTACATTGTTTAGATGTCATTAACAATTTAAAGTTTTAGGTTATACGTTAGAATATTAAAATGATAATTATAATTATAAAATCAAACTAATACGTAGATGAATTTACTAAATTAACATAAATATATAGTAGAGTAGAGATTAATATAAATAAATCAATTTCATTTAATTTAAAAAATTCATACAAATTTATTTAAGAAATAATATTAAATAAATTAATATAATCAAATTACAAGTTTAAATTCAATTAATTACTTTTATTATAAAATTAACAATTGTTGAAAATTAATTTTTAATAAAAGTAATGAAATACTTTAAACCATTTGAATAGTTTAAAGTTTTAATGACAGTTACTATTCACTTATAGCTACAATTTAATATTATCACTTATTAATTATCATCATTAATTAATTCACATTATAAAATAAACAATTTAAAATAAATATTTGTTCTGATCGCCCACAGTGGAATTTCCACGATAGCCCGACTAGAAAAAAAATTGTAAGACCTATTGGAATCCAATTGGGTTCCCAATTGGGAACCCAACGTTGGGTTGTAACGCATAGCCCAAGATGATCCCAATCGGGTCATCCCTATTGGGTCCCAATTGGGTATACCCAACTGTTTCCCAATTAGGCACCCTCTATAGGGTTTCAATTGGGTTCACCCTACAGAAACTTTAGGCCAACCCAATAAAATCCCACTAAAATCCCAACATAAGAAAAATTTGGTTAAATAAATTTTATTTAAATCCTCTCATTCGAGTACAATTTTTTTTTTATTTACTTAATTTCCGTTATGACTGTTAATTTACAATAGTGTTAGCTCACAAAAAAAATTAATTATTTTACAAATTCTCACTTTGCACGAGACACAATTTTTATAACCTATATTCACTATACTAGCACTTTAATATTATTTTGATTAATTATATTGCACTGCACTAGCACTTTCTTTATTATTAATTCTATCAATTATATTGCACGGTATTGTAACTGTAGAGATGTCAAAAAATTACGCCTTGATGAGTTACTTAGAACGTTTTCCAATGCAAGAGTCACGTGTATATGGGATTTTGTCCACTAGTTATTTGTTTTATGCGCGGACCTGTCTGAACTTGTCTACGCTCGTATTATAGTCACAAGATTTTGTCGCCACGTGCATCATTGGTGTTAACATACACAACTATTCGATTTTTATCTTTACATATAATAATATATGAGCATAAGAAAGTTAGTAGATATTTCATATGGATTATTTTTCCCTTAAAGTTTTAGTTTTTTTTTAAGTTTATAATTAAATTTATAATCTGCAAGTGATTAAAAATACGTTTTACTATTGTTAAGTTTTTTTTCTATATTATTAAAGTTTAATCCGTTTTTTTTTTTTTTTTTCGTTTTCATGTTAAAATACAGAATAAAACGTAAATATTTTGCATTTAAAAATTATTTTTAATTTTTAGAAGTAAAAATTTTTTTTTTTATAAATTTCATGTTTAGTTTTCCTAACGTGATCCCAATTATTCCCCAATTGGGTAAGACCAACAGCTAGTTATTAATTTTGACGTTGGATCATCCTAACAAGTTCCCAATTATTTCCCAATCGGGCAAACCCATTGCCGAATCATTAATTTTAGCATTGGGTTTTCCCAACAGGTTCCCAATTATTTCCCAATCGGGTAAGCCCAATAGCAAATTATTAATTTTGACGTTGGGTCGCCCCAACAAGTTCCCAAAAATATCCCAATCGAGCAAACCCATTGCCGAGTCATTAATTTTAGCATTGGGTTAACCCAACATGTAGCCAATCCTATCCCAATTGGGTAAACCCAATCGCAATTTTTTATTTTAATGTTGGGCTTACCCTATATGTTCCCAATCAAACCCCAATAGGGATAACCCTATCGGGCTTGCCCCATCAGTACCCAATGGGGTCCCAATGTATGCTTGGGGGTAATTTCTAGTCGGGAGTATCAAGTCTTTTATAACTTTGGAAATATTAATTTTCACAGAATTGTTATTTATGGTATTACTTGTTAATCACGATAATAAACTATTTATTACACTAATTTAGCATAGTAATAAATTATATATAAACGAATTCGTATAAAATTATTTGTATTATATAGTTATTATTATGTTTAATTACACAACACTTTACTTAGCAAAGTTTTATCATGAATTTGAGGTTATTTAGTACATTATGTAAATGTACCTTGACAACGACAGTACATAGGTGTAAGCAATGTTTTATCAGGGTATCACTTCTAAGTCATCGATTATTCTTTAATCAAATAAATTATTTAATATAAACCAATGTGATGAAAATTTAATTAAAAAATAGATTTACTCATAATTACAGACATATGCATTCTATAATTTATACTTTATTCTTATGTTAAATAAATTTTTCAATTAAAAAACAAAATATCATTTACTTTGAAATAACGTTTTTCATAATCAAATTCTACTATACACTACATGATATACTTAATACCGTTGGATAGCCGCGAATCTATCAAAAAAATTTCAAGAATATATCGATCGTACACTCTCAAAACTCCGCAAAAACTCCATCAAAACTCCGTGTCAAAGCCGTTAAAACTCCGACGATACACCGACGAAACTCCGTGAAAACCCTTACAAAACCCCGGAGAAACACCGACAAAACTCCAAGTGTCAAAGCCGTTAAAACTCCGACGATACACCGACGAAACTCCGTGAAAACCCTTACAAAACCCCGGAGAAACACCGACAAAACTCCGTGTCAAAGCCGTTAAAACTCCGACGATACACCGACGAAACTCCGTGAAAACCCTTACAAAACCCCGGAGAAACACCGACAAAACTCCAAGTGTCAAAGCCGCTAAAACTCCGATGACACACCGACGAAACTCCGTAAAAATCCTAACAAAATTCCAGAGAAACACCGACAAAACTTCACGAAAACACCGGCGAAACACCGACGAAAGTCCAAAAAAATACAGTGGAAACTCCGGGCGAACACCAACCAAACTCGAAGAAAACACGAGAGAAATCTTGTCTCGTAACTGCACAAGAAACGCCGCCCGTATACCATCAAAACACCGTCGTAACTCCGTCGATACACTGTGGAAACACTGTAAGGGAGTTAACACCGTCGAAACGCCGTGTTTGCACCACGTTTCTACGGTGTCGTCAAAACCGCTAGGGGAAGTTAAAAAAATGCTTACACTAAGAGAAAAATAAGTTGGGAATAAAGATATATATGTATAAATTAGGGTGTTTAAAAAAAAAACAAATTTTTTTTCTTTAATGGTATCCAAAAATTGAAAGAATAACTAAAAATGAAAATTTTGGTACCAGTCGAAGCTCTTAATAATGATATTAAGGTTTGCCTCAATCCATTTTTCTATTTTCCATTTAAATATCACGGAAAATTTTTTTTTTTTTTTTTTAATTTTCTAGCTCACAAACTAATCAACGGATTTTTATGCACTATAAATGTTTTTATAGGAAATTGAGCGCTCTACAAAAAAAGTCTCGTATTATTTTTTGATGAATCCTACTGTTCAAAAGTTATTTAAGCTTCAAGTCGTTTATAGTAAATTTTAAGATTTTTTACTTTTTCAGCGAAAATATCAGTCTTATCAAAAAATATCATAAGAACTTTTTTGTAGATAATTTTATTTCTTACAAATTATTACGAATAAAATTGTTCGAAAGTCTGCATTGTTAACAAGTTATTTTCATTTCAATGTCAAGCTCTTAAAATCAATCAGGAATCTATTTTTTTAAGAGCTTGACATTGAAATGAAAATAACTTGTTAACAATGCGGACTTTCGAACAATTTAATTTGTAATAATTTGTAAGAAATAAAATGATCTACAAAAAAGTTTTTATGATATTTTTTGATAAGGCTGATACTTTCGCTGAAAAAGTAAAAAAATCTCAAAATTTACTATAATCGACTTGAAGCTTAAATAACTTTTGAACAGTAGGATTCATCAAAAAATGATAAGAGACTTTTTTTGTAGAGCGCTCAATTTCCTACAAAAACATTTATAGTGCATAAAAATTCGTCGATTAGTTTGTGAGCTGAGTAAGATCACGTCAAGTGGACCCCCCATTTTCCACTTAATCATGAAAATTAAGTCTATGTATTTTTTTCTTATGTAGTCATTATGAAAAATTAAACCCTCAAACGATTTTTCAAAATTTTCATTTTAACAACAATTTTTTTTACAATGAAGATTTTGAGTACTTTTAATTAAAAAATAGATTCCAAAACAACCGTTAAAGATAACTTAATGAAATTTTCAGGATTTATTGTCAAATATCTATACTTCATAAAAATATTAATAGCTTGAAATTCTTTGTTTATTATCCTATTGTTAATTAACGTTTAAGTAAACAAATGAAAATTTCATTGACTTTTCGGTAAAAAAATAAAGTTTTTTTTTATTGATTACATGAGTTATTTATTAAGGTTTGAGATCCCAAAAGAAAATTTCACTGCTCGTGATTAGTTTAAACAAAATAAAATTATTTATCACCGCACGTCGGTCGCTAAGCGCTTCCAATACGGTGCGCGGCCAAGCGTCTCAGGCTCTATTGCAGCTTTGGTCAGTCATAATTCAAAGTAACATTTAAAAATACTATTACTAAACGAATTGTATTTTTTTTAAACAATATCATGAATAATACAATAGAATAATTTTTTATTATTAAACTGAAACAGGAAAAACTAACTAATAATTAAACTTAAGTTTAATTATTAGTTAGTTTTCCCTGATTATTGTTTAATAAATAATTAATTTATTATTAATTAGTTAATAGTAATTTATAAGTTATTAATTAATAATTAAGTTTAGTTATTAGACAGTTTTCCCTGATTATTTTTTAGTAAATAACTAATGTATCAATAATTAGTTAATTACAATTTGTAAATTATTATTATTTAATAATAAATTAATTATTTATTAAACAATAATCAGGGAAAACTAAGTAATAATTAAACTTAAGTTCAATTATTAGTTAGTTTTCCCTGATTATTGTTTAATGAATAATTAATTTATTATTAATTAGTTAATAGTAATATATAAGTTATTATTATTTAATAATTAAGTTTAGTTATTAGACAGTTTTCCCTGATTATTGTTTAATAAATAATTAATTTATTAATAATTAATAATAATTTACAAATTGTAATTAACTAATTATTGATACATTAGTTATTTACTAAACAATAATCAGGGAAAACTGTCTAATAACTAAACTTAATTATTAAATAATAATAACTTATAAATTACTATCAACTAATTAATAATAAATTAATTATTTATTAAACAATAATCAGGGAAAACTAACTAATAATTAAACTTAAGTTTAATTATAAGTTAGTTTTTCCTGTTTCAGTTTAATAATAAAAAATTATTCTATTGTATTATTCATGATATTGTTTAAAAAAAATACAATTCGTTTAGTAATAGTATTTTTAAATGTTACTTTGAATTATGACTGACCAAAGCTGCAATAGAGCCTGTGACGCTTGGCCGCGCACCGTATTGGAAGCGCTCAGCGACCGACGTGCGGTGATAAATAATTTTATTTTGTTTAAACTAATCACGAGCAGGGAAATTTTCTTTTGGGATCTCAAACTTTACTAAATAACTCATGTAATCAATAAAAAAAAACTTTAGTTTTTTACCGAGAAGTCAATGAAATTTTCATTTGTTTACTTAAACGTTAAATAACAATAGGATAATAAACAAAGAATTTCAAGCTATTAATATTTTTATGAAGTATAGATATTTGACAATAAATCCTGAAAATTTCATTAAGTTATCTTTAACGGTTGTTTTGGAATCTATTTTTTAATTAAAAGTACTCAAAATCTTCATTGTAAAAAAAATTGTCGTTAAAATGAAAATTTTGAATAATCGTTTGAGGGTTTAATTTTTCATAATGACTACATAAGAAAAAAATACATAGACTTAATTTTCATGATCAAGTGGAAAATGGGGGGTCTACTTGACGTGATCTTACTCAGCTAGAAAATTAAAAAAAAAAAAAAAAATTTTTCCGTGAAATTTAAATGGAAAATAGAAAAATGGATTGAGGCAAACCTTAATATCATTATTAAGAGCTTGGACTGGTACCAAAATTTCCATTTTTAGTTATACTTTCAATTTTTGGATACCATTAAAGAAAAAAAATTTGTTTTTTTTTTTAAGCACCCTAGTATATATGTAGGAGAGGGAAGTCACCGGAGCTATAAGCAGCAGCGGAAGTAGTTCGATTCTCGCCACGAGATCGCGCCCACAGGTTGTAGTGTCCCTGGTAAGAAACTTATTTCAGAAGTGTTAAATTCCAAACTTGAGACTATTCTGGCCCGGGTACTCCACCGTTATTTGACAGAGTGATAAGTTCCTTTTTTGATGGTAATATAGTACATCCTATATTACATAATGACAAAAATATTCATTATCAATGTTTCCATGAATAATTATTCTTAGAAATTAAACTTGGGCTTTAATGTAACTTGGACTTACAAAAAAAAGTTATTTTAATAAGAAGTATAGAGTCTCTACTATATGAACAATAATTTACAATTCATTTAATACGTTGTACAGGATGTAATTTAAGCGTACAGTTTAAATTTTCACTAATTCAGCCGTGGTGTAAAATAAGTGTAGTTTTAGTGTAATCGTCCTTTTATCGAAGCTCCAGTGGGAATAGCGGGTAAAAATTGTGTAGTACGATGTAATTTAAGCGTGAAATTTAAATTTCCACTGAATCGGCCGTGGTGTAAAATAAGTGTAGTTTTAGTGTAATCTTTTGTCTATTGAAGCTCTGGTGGGAATAGCGGGTAAAAATCGTGGAATACGATGTAATTTAAGCGTAAAATTTAAATTTCCACTGAATCGGCAGTGGTGTAAAATGAGTGTAGTTTTAGTGTACTCCTTCTTCTATTGAAACTCCGGTGGGAATAGCAGGTAAAAATCGTGTAACCCGGAGGAGTGCAGTGTAATTTAAGTGTATGTTGTGTGGAATTTTTTCACATTTACACGGTGGGATTTCGGGGAATTCAGTGGAATCGGATCCGCCAGGGCTATGAAAAAATTTTGATAAAAATGCACCAAAACTAGAGATTTCAAGCTATAAAATGCTTTTTTTGCAACTCATGGTAAGAAAGCACGTCTCTGATTGGTTAAAAATGACACTACAAAGAATAAATATCGCGAAGAATGTCCACATTGTTCGTGAAAAATATGACAAACGTACACTTTTTACATATATATAGATATACTATTTATTAGTCATTAAACGATCCACCAGAAAACCCAATCAACAGCCGACTCGAGTTAGGACAACGGAAAGTCCCAGACTATAGAAAATCATCTTACTGTATTTAATTATAATGTACAATTCACTATATTAACTTTGACTTGAAACTCTAGTTATTTTTTGCTGGATATCAATATTTTGAAAACAATAAAAATAATCTTAAATTATTATAAAAGTTAATTAAATCATGTTTAATTGTTACTATTATTATTTAACAATCTTTTGCATCAGAAATTAGACAGGAATTAATTTTATATTAATAAGATTGAATATTATTTTAGGTTAATTAAAAGATTAAATTTAATGTAGTGTCCTTTTTTACCAATCAGAGACATTCTTTCTTACCATTCGATGCGAAAACTATTGTAACGGATTGAGTGAGCAGGGCTTTCGACACTCGTGTGTTGGCAACACTCGCCTAACGGCTCGTGAATCAATCACACTCGTTGTCGAAAGCACCTTCCACTCAATGCGTTAATATACTATTTTAAAATCTCGATACGATTATTTTTCACAAAGTTACAGCCTTCCAAAAATTACTAAAAAATTTATAAAATTTTTCTGTTCTTTTAATTTTTTGCGTTAGTGTATATGGGGCATTCCCACGCCAAATCGGACGGTTTGAAAAATTTTAATTTTAGATTTCCTCAATTTTTTTTATTTTTTTGTACCCTTAAAAAAAGTCTTTTTCCGAAATGTTGGAATTTTTTTGATCACCGGTTTAAAAGATATCGAATTTCAAAGGAAACCTCTTTTTATGGCTTTTTACTGATAACTTTTTAGGGAATGGTTTAAATCAAAATACTCACTGAATAAAAAACTACCGTTTTCCCCTGTACTTTTGGAAAAAAAATACAAAAAAATTATTTCAAGTATTTTAATACGTGTTTTTTTATTTTTAAAATTTAAAATGCATTTTTGAAAGTGAGTGCATATTTTGATTTTCTTTGAAATTTTTTACAGTAAACTACTACTCAAACCACAATTTTTTAGGCCGGTCTGGTCGTTGGTTTTCAATGGCTACTATGTTTTTTCGATTTTTGAAAATTAACAAAAAAATTTTTTTTTTCTATTTTATAAAATTTTATCACTGGTTTCTCTCTTTCAACGTTTTTTAATAAATTTCATGTATATTTTTTATTATAACAAGCATAGGAAATCGATAGTAATTAAAAAAGACTAATAATTATTTTCAATGCAACTTCCTGCACTGATATCAGGATTTATTACTGAGTTCTAAATGGATTTAGTAACAAAATTTTTAGTCACTTATTTGGGAGAAAAAAATATTTTGTGCCCATTAACATAATCTATTATAATTTAATAAATCATTTTTTTATCTCAATTAAATCTCATTATGGTAAAATAAATATTTGTTTCCACCAAACAAATATTTGGTAATCGGTACTGAATATTTCTTTAGAAAGTTATGTCGGTAGATAACTTGTTTCGGATTGAAATCGCATGCAATAAATATTTTCTTTATTTAAATAAATAACAGTATACAAAAAAAACATTCATTTCGAATTTAAAAATATTCTCTTAAATCTCTCGCGTATTCTTTTTTAATTATTAACAATTTCCTATGCTTGTTATGAAAAAAAATATAAACGAAGTTTTTCAAAATACGTTGAAAGCAAGAAACCAGTGATAAAATTTGATAAAATAAAGAAAAAAAAAATTTTTTTTTAATTTTCAAAAATCGAAAAAAAAATAGTAGCCATTGAGAACCCGCGACCAGACTGGCCTCAAAAATTGTGGTTTGAGTAGTAGTTTACTGTATGAAATTTTAAAGAAAATCAAAATATGCACTCACTTTAAAAAATGCAATTTAAATTTTAAAAATAAAAAAACACGTATTAAAACGCTTGAAATAATTTTTTTGTATTTTTTTTTCCCAAAGGTACATGGAAAAACTATAGTTTTTTATTCAGTGAATATTTTGATTCAAACCATTCCTTAAAAAGTTATCAGTAAAAAGCCATAAAAAGAGCGGTTTTCTTTAAAATTCGATATCTTTTGAACCGGTGATCAAAAAAATTTCAACGTTTCGGAAAAAGAGTTTTTTGATGGGTACAAAAAAATAAAAAAAAATTGAGGAAATCTAAAATTAAAATTTTTCAAACCGTCCGATTTGGCGTGGAATGCCCCATATATATATATATATATATATATATATATATATATATATATATATATATATATATATATATATATATATATATATATTAGGGTGCTTCGTTTCCGGCGAAAGTATTTTTTTTGTTGCTCATCAAGCAAAATATTGTTCTTCATGCTGAAACAAAAATTCCTGCCAAGTTTGAGCTCTTAATTCCAATCTTAAGTACTTTCCATTTGATTTCAAAGATTTCCATTTAAAATACACGTAAATTAAATTACTTTTTTTTTAATTTTCTAATACTCAGCTGCGTTTTATGATATCGACTCGGTTTTGGTGGCAAATTATAGGGCATTTGGTGTTCTTCAAAAGTGCCCATAGTAACTTAGCTGTAATTCCAGCTGTTTCACTGATGTTCGCTGAGGAAGTCATTTTTCGTATCAAATTGACCTTTATTGGTTTGCAGAACGTAAACCAATGAATGCACACCAAAAATGTAGGCAGCAATTTTATAGGAAATTTTATTCCCTTCAAAAAAAGTCGTATGAGTCAAGTCGCTAAAATCCATAGTTTCCGAGTGATAGGAGTTTTAATAATTTAAAAAATATAATATTAAAAAAAAAATGACAATTGCTATTTTATTTTTTTAATTATTAAAACTCCTATAACTCGGAAACTATGGATTTTAGCAACTTGACTCATATGACTTTTTTTGAAGGGAATAAAATTTCCTATAAAATTGCTGCCTACATTTTTGGTGTGCATTCATTGGTTTACGTTCTGCAAACCAATAAAGGTCAATTTGATACGAAAAATGACTTCCTCAGCGAACATCAGTGAAACAGCTGGAATTACAGCTAAGTTACTATGGGCACTTTTGAAGAACACCAAATGCCCTATAATTTGCCACCAAAACCGAGTTGATATCATAAAACGCAGCTGAGAATTAGAAAATTAAAAAAAAAGTAATTTAGTTTACGTGTATTTTAAATGGGAAATCTTTGAAATCAAATGGAAAGTACTTAAGATTGGAATTAAGAGCTCAAACTTGGCAGGAATTTTTGTTTCAGCATAAAGAACAATATTTTGCTTGATGAGCAACAAAGAAAATACTTTTGCCGGAAACGAAGCACCCTAATATATATATATATATTGGGGTGCTTCATTTCGGAGCAACATTTTTTTTTTTTAAGTGCATGTGAAAAAAATCATAGTTCAACACAAAAAAAAAAATTTCGCGCAAGAAAAAAAATTCTATGTCGATTACAGACCTAGCTCATTGAAAAATTCGATTTTCCCGTTTAAATAACACGGGAAAAAATTTTTTTTTAGATTTAAGTATTGTTAACTCTTTAAGAAATTAATAGATCGAATAGACTAATTTATATTTTTGTAGAAAATTGAACGCTCTACAAAAAAGGTCTCTTATCATTTTTCGATAAATCTACTTGTTCAAAAGTTATTAGAGCTCGAAGTAAAGTTGGAGATCTTTTTACTTTTACGGCGAAATTATCACACTTATCACAAAATGTTGTAGGATCTTTTTTATTGACTATTTTATTCTCTACAAATTATTATCAGTAAAGTTTTTCCGAATTCCGCATCGTTTTCTATTTATTTTTATTTTAATTACAAGCTCTTAAAAAAGTGGTTTTGATCGATTTCAAGAGCTCGACATTAAAATGGAAATAACTAGAAAACAATGCGGAGTTTGAAAAAACTTTACATATAATAATTTGTAGAGAATAAAATTGTCAACAAAAAAGATCCTACAACATTTTGTGATAAGTCTGATAGTTTTGCCGTAAAAGTAAAATAATCTCCAACTTTACTTCGAGCTCTAATAACTTTTGAACAAGTGGATTTATCGAAAAATGATAAGAGACCTTTTTTGTAGAGCGTTCAATTTCCTACAAAAATATAAATCAGTCTATTCGATTCATTAATTTGTTAAAGAGTTAACAATACTTAAATCTAAAAAAAAAATTTTTCCCATGTTATTTAAATGGGAAAATCGAATTTTGAAATGAGCTAGGTCTGTAATCGACATAGAATTTTTTTTCTTGTGCGAAACTTTTTTTTTGTGTTGAACTATGATTTTTTTCACATGCACTTAAAAAAAAAAAATTTTGCTCCGAAATGAAGCACCCTAATATATATATATATATATATATATATATATATATATATATATATATATATATATATATAATATATATATATATATATATATATATATATATAATGGAAATAACTAGAAAACAATGCAGAATTTAAAAAAAAACTTATCAATGATAATTGGCAAGAAATAAAATTTTCTACAAAAAATATCTATGTCATTTTATGATAAGTCTTATATACAGAAAAAAAAAATATTTGGCTCAAAGTAATTTTTCTTGAGCCAAGAAACTTTCAAGGATATGGAATGAAAATCGAAATTCTCTTGAGCGAAGTAAAAAAATTCCTTGGATTCTAAATTTTAAACAAAGAAAAAAAAATTTTGACTCAATAAATTTTTAAAGATTGAATCAACACTAGAATCACTTTGTCACGATATTTAAATATCGCGGCAGTCTCACATCCGGTCGGTGAATAACAGATGGCAGCACACGCTGCTCACACGTCTCTATATGCATTATTATTATTATTATTTTGTTTACATGTGTAATTGTTATTCTAATTATTATATTATTTCCACTGAATTGTTTCTTTAGGTATAACTTGGCTAGTAATCAGGAAAATTTACTGATTACAACAGGCATAGCATTATATTTTTAGGATGCTAAAGAAATCATCATTAATTTAATTAATGTGCTTGTAATTATTGGGATTGCTCGGCACATGCGCGTCGACGCAACAGTTGTCAGCAAAAAATTTATTACTTTATAAATTAATTCTATAGTCGTTAGGCATAAAGTATTATTTAATTCTGCAGTTTATATTAATTTTAATTATTAATGCAAGATGTAGGTGGGTATTTAGCGATGGGAACATGCAAAGTTACTCAGTTGACATCAGGCAAGTTGTCGTTGGTAGTATTCAAAAGTAACATGCGACAGAGCTACTTCTCCCAGTGGTTGAAATGAGATACCGATACACAAGATGGCCGGCCGAGGTGCCGGCATGAGAATCACGTGCTGCCACGGTCAGACGTGGTTAATCTGTTGTACAAGCAGTGTGTGTGCTGGTTGCTGCCACTAAATTATTTTTTTGACGCCATTGGTTATTACACGGAAAGAAAAAAATGGGAATTTTTCCAATTTTACATGGGGAAAATTACTTTGTTGGCATTGTAAATTTTACTATGTCAACATGTAAATTGTTACTATGTCACATGGTAAATTTTGCTTTGTAACATAGGAATTATTCCTATATTGACAATGTAAATTTTACTATATCAACATTGGAAAAATAACTATGTTACATAGGAACAATTCCAATGTTAACATGGCAAAAATTCCCATGTTAACATGAGAAAATTTCCCATGTCCACATGGGAAAATTTGCCATGTCAACATGGGAATTTTTCCCATGTTAACATTGGAATTGTTCCTATGTCAACATGGGAAAATTTCTCATGTTAACATGGGAATTTTTCCCATGTTAACAATGTAGAAATTATCATGTATATAAAAGTAAAATATTTGTAAACTGATGGTTTTTTTTACAGAATTATAATTTTGACTAATAATTATAAATGTTGAAAACATTATGCCATAGATAATTAAAACTCACACAACTTTGTTTTCAATTTAAGCAACTATATTTGATAGTAATGGTTATTAATTTACAGTAAGAAACATTTGAATGTATGCATAAATAATTAAATAAGTTATTTCCAGCGCTTCGGAACATATTTTTTTCCATTCACGTTCGATATTAAGGATGTAACAGTACAATTTTCAAGATCAAAAATGCCAAAGCTTTTCCAATCATCACAGTGGCATAAAAATTCAAACGCTTGAAAATGTCGATCATAAATGCATTCACATTTAGTTCCATAAATAAACGTTTGGTTAGTACTATCCATTAATATTATTTGGATGAAATAAAATTGTGGTCCATTTTCTGCGGGCTTAACTAGAACTAGTTCACTCTTAACAGTATCTCCCATATATTTTATATAATTTACAACTCGATAGCTTTCAGGATCTGATGATAGTAATGGTACTAATGATAAGAACGATCTATGACTTCTCAAATCATTTTTTGTTTCAAAACTATATTCCAGTGGCTGATTTATACTTTTTTCACCACACAAAAGTCGATAATTCAGTTTTAACTGTTGTTTGACTGCTGCTGTATGAGGGACATTTCTTCTACTTATAGCGACACGCTCATATATTCTTGATTCCCTGTGTTTGCGTTCAGAGCTCATAGAGTTTACATTACAAAGTGGCCCAAATAATCTCATAATTCTGCCGTAGTGAACTAACAAGTGATGTTTTACTTTTTTACGGTTTTTAAATAACTCTGAGTGTAGTTGTAGATATTCATTAATGAGAACTTCCAAATAGTCGGCAGTATCAATGTGACAGCTCTTTACTGTAACTATCTCAACAACCTGCTTTAGTAATATTATTAGCTCCCAATGTTTATCATCAGTTTCAATCAGATCACCGAGGATTAAATTAATGTTTTGAATTAAACATAGCATTTCAGCAGCAGAAATGATTATTTTATCAGTCAAATGGCTCCAAACGATTTCACCTGGTTTGTTTTCTTTCTCATTGTACGGAAAATTAAAACCACGAATGCGATTATTCATTTGTTGAAATGAAAAATATTTTTTGACATTAATAAAATGATTTAGAATTAAAGCTAAATCATACTGTGCTACGCCTTCAAGTAAATCATGCATGGTGTCAACAGCTAAATTTTTTGTTACGTGAAATGATTGAAGGTCATTGAAGCAGCAAGATTCTTTAATGCCTGTTAAGGAAACATTATTGGTTTTAAGATCATCTTCATAAGTTTCTTTTGTTCGCATGGGACAAAACTCTTCATTATTTATCAGATTTAAATCATTTCGACTCGTATAACAAAATCTACACGGAAAATTTGCTTTGAAAGACTCAGCAAATCCATTTATGCTGTGTACTCCTAGATTATCACCCAGAATAGTAACTACAGTAAAATAGATTGTCTCTTCCTTTCCATTATAATGAACAGGAATCCCATCATTCTCTAAGATTTTTAATTCATCAATTACGTTTTGTAAAATAGGTTTAAAACCTAATGATTTTACATCGAGGCAATTGAATAATGCTAGAATATATGTGTTCTCCAATTTAGATTGCATGAATGCAGGTAAACAGGAGATTCTAGCATAAACTGCACCAATTTTTGTAATGCCACGATGACTACCTAATGGATTATTCGGTTCGTATTCATCAAAAGAAATTTCCAGTGGCAAAACGAACTTGTTTTCAAATTTAGAGGATATTTCTTGCCATAACGACCCTTGTGTCAGATTGATCAATATTTGATGGCTCTCTGATATCGTTTTTTGAAAATTAATTATATATTCCAGTGTATTAAATTTGTTGAAAATTTTTGTCAATACCAATGACAGAGGAATCATTTCTATAGTAACCGGAATATTAGTTAACACTTGACGACCATTTTCAAATCGAAAATCTTCCCGCTGTCCAACTTCCAAAGTCAAAGGAGGAATATAAGTTCCAATGGCTTTAAATGCTGCAAGTTGCGTGTGTTCCGTTAAAAAACTATTGAAGGTATTGACGAATGCATTAAACATAGTTTTAAAATTAGTAATAGATTCATCTGTATCATTAAGTAATCTTAATTTTTGAATTATGCTGGAAAACAACATATGAACGCTGGAAGCTTTGAAAAGTTTATGGGTTTCAGTAATAATATTTACTACACGAGATCGAGATAAGTCGTTGAAATCGTATAATTTCGCCATAAAATGTAAAGCATTTGTTTCCATAGCGTTCGAAAAATTCTTAAAATCAAACTCATTAGGTATCTCAGATTCGAAATCTATCCAAGTTTTAGAAGTCATTTTAATTTTTTTTTATCAATAATGAATGTGTATGAAACTACTTAAGTTGTTTTAATAAATTACTCCAAAAATTAACAATTATTAGTTTTTTTAACAAATATAATTTTCTCAGGTTTAAGCAAAATTAGTTACTATCAAAATTAGAATTATAAGTACTCTAGCCAAAAGAGTGATAATGTATCTAAATAATACTATTATAAACAATACTACATTTGGTCAGAATTTATTATAATTAAAATAGAAACTTCAGTTAACTACTCTAAGAAAAAAAAAACAATTAATTATTTTTAAAATTAACTTAAAACGTAAGAAACTTAATGTGATTGAACATTATTTCTGTAGAAATGAAGCATTGCTTCAAGTTGTGTGCCTAATCCTTCACGTGATTCAATCTCGTAGAGGGCTTCTTGAATGAATAGCCAAACTTTTCGTGTCAACGTTGGATAGTCGCAATCAGAAACAAAAAATATTTTAAAATTTAAATCAAGTGCATCTAGTACGTTATCACACTTGTATTTTACATTCTCGTAGACAACGTAAACATTTAAAATATTATCTTCGGTACCAACTAAAAGAAGAAACGGTTGTAAGGAATAATTTCTTCGAGCCGCCTCTTTTCGTTTCTCTTGAAGCTTATTATCAATGTCGCAACATTCCTGTTATTAAATAATTAACATCAAATCATGTTATTTGAATTTGGTTTAATTACTCGTTCGATTTAATCAAGATTTTCAAAATAATCCAAAAAACATACATTGACTTGTAGAATAAAACTCTCTTGAATATCTTTAAAATTTATTTTTTCCACGTCTTCAGAATTCGATAATTTTCGTCTTTTTTCAGCTAGTGCAGGTATTGGACTTAGATTGATGAGGTATGTTAAAATTTTAAGTCCAAGAGCATGAAGTGAATCTAGAAATAGATGAATAAATGTATTTTTAAAAAACATTAATTACAAAATATAGTTGACAATCAATTGAAGGAATCAAAAGTATCATTAAGTAATATTGCTTACTTCCTGTTAATGTTGACAGTCTTTCTATTAAATCATTTAAAACTTTGTCTTTATCACTTTTGAAAGATACAGTATTAGTTCTTTTTTTAATTATTTTAGGCTCTAAATAATATTTTGTATATTTTTTAAGGAAAATTTGAAAATATTCCCATTTATTATGTAGTGAGAGACTTTTAGTACTGTATTGGTACTTAAAATCTAAATTGATCTATAAATAATAAAAAACAATTTTAATATCGATTACTATGGAACATAATTTGTTACATTGAAAAAAAACAGTTATATTGAAAAAGTTTTTTTTGACACAAAAAAATATTCTTGAAAATTAATAATTATGTCTTAACAATTTTTTGAATAATTTCTATTAAATAGAACTAAAGCTATATTTTTTGCTTGCTTATAAAAAAAAAACATTTATGTTTTTGTTTTGATTACAAATTAAAAAATTAATTTTACCGAATTTCTTAGACAAATAAATTTTACTTTAGATGATGTTTTTTTTTTCATTAGCGTTGAGTTTTAAAATAAAAAAAGAAAAATTTTTTAAATTTAGTAGTATTATTTTTTACCAGAGCGATTCCGTTCTGTAAAAGAACACAGGGATACTGAAAGTATTTGATTTCTGTATCAATATTTTCTTTGACTTCATTTAACCGAATTTCAGTCGTATCGGCCCAAAACTTCTCAACTTTCTCCCACGGTTGAACTGAGCGTTTAAGCCAATTTAATTTTAATTTTGTGTCTGAAAATTCAACATACATATAACTCAGCATTTATTAAATAATATTCCATTCACACAGTTGAAAAATTTGTGTTAAATTTAACACAAATTACATGTTCTAAACTGTTCACTCAATTTTTTTTGTTAATTTAATACATTATACTTGCGTCAAAATATAGCACAGGTTTAAAACTTGTTGAGATCAGAAAACACGTCCAACTTTAGTTAAATTTACACTTGATAGTGTCAAATAATTGACCTAAAATATTTAACTAATGAATTTTTATAACAAGTACACAAAATTTTCAGCTGTGCAACTTTATGTATATATTTTAATACATAATAAATGTATATTTTAATACAATAATTATAATAAAAAATTAAGATGATTTTTAATACCCGTTGATATTTCTTTAGAAGTTGAGGGACTATCAGCTGATTTTAAAACTCCGCAATCCCTTAAATTTTTTTTTTCTACTTTATACCGCTCCCAAAGTTTCCCTGATGCATTAACGGATTTTTTATTTGTTTTCACAAATGGAGTATAATACACTCTGGAGCTTTCACTGAACGTTTCAAAAATTTGTTCTGCAAGATCTGTTAATCGTTGGGTTGAAATTCTGTAAACAGAGAGCAAGTAAGTGATTCAATAAAACATTATCTTTCAAGAGACAAATTTTTGGAGGTCATGCTAAAGCAAAGATACAAGAACACACTCAAATTTATCAATTTGATCGCCGCATTTATATTGTTTTTGTCGTAACATAATGTCTATTTCCCGTGATATTAATTTTTTGACTAATAAATTTCTCGATGATGGAGATAAAATTCCTCTAGTCAAAAAGTCATTTAAAATACTCATGCCGTTGTGATCTCGAGTTAAAAAGGATTTTAGATTTTCATTCGGGTCATAAGGATAAATATTATTCATTATGGAGCTATGGGACATGTTAGTGTCATCGGTCATGTTTAATAACCTTCACAACTTCTAGAAAATAGACAATAAACAAAATAATTACGAAAAAAATTGCAATTTAAATATTTCAATGTCAACGATAAAATCACAGTATTCAAAATAAAGTCATACTTACTGCAACGTTTAATGTCCTCAAAGAGAAAATACCTTAGTTACGAATTTGTTGTGGTTTACAAATTTACAATTCACTCATTTAAGGTTATGTTCGGTTGACACAAGACGCACAATACCGATACGAAATTGTCACTGCGCACAATATTCACGCATGAAAATATTTAAAATGAACCAATCAAATTATTGGAATTTCAAAACATGTTATGATTGGTCTTTCTGATTAAAGAGACACAGTTATTCAAATTCAAATTTTTATAACATTAAATATGGGTCATTCATTGATGTACAAACCGTATTTAATGGCAAGTTAATTGCAAGTCAAATGTATAAATTTAAAAAGAATGTAATTGCAAAACATCAATAATTATGGCATCTTTTTAATTAAAGTGGAGTATAATGATAGTGAAAATATTTTATAGCTTTTGGATGTAATCTGTTCGAAATTCATCTGCTTTCAATTTGTAATTTGTTAAGAACAATCAAAATTGATTAATTCGTAGGTGCTACAAAAAAATTTTAATTCAATTACTCAAAATTTTTCGGAACTTTTAAATTCTATTTCCATAAATGTTAAAACCTTCACGTATCCCTATTTTATTGTTTTAAAGCTTAAATGATAAAAATGACCAAAATATTTGGTATTATAGAGATTTTATCTTTTGTGGACTTTTCCCATGCAACATAGCAATTTTTCCTATATTAACATGGGAATTTTTCCCATGCCAACATGGATATTTTTACCATATCAGTATAGGAATTTTTCCCATGTTAATGGAGTAATTTTTTCCTTGTCAACATGGGAAAAATTCCCATGTTGACAAGGAAAAAATTACTCCATTAACATGGGAAAAATTCCTATACTGATATGGTAAAAATATCCATGTTGGCATGGGAAAAATTCCCATGTTAATATAGGAAAAATTGCTATGTTGCATGGAAATTTTCGCAATGGCAACATGGAAGATATTCCTATAATATATGGGTAAAATTCCTATAAAATATGGTTATTTTCCCATTTTTCCCTGGTAAAATTTATTATGTTGATAAAACAAAATTTGCCATGTCAACAAGGGAATTTTTCCTAAGTAAAATTGGAAAAATTCCCATGTTTTTCTTTCCGTGTAGATAAATTATTTAACTGTTGAAATTTGCAATAATTGTCGGACTGCAATTATTTTGTTATATCATTTGGTATATCAGTCAAGGGAGTTTTGTACGTGAAAATACACCAACGACTGTAAGTACTTTTGGTAATTCATTGGCGTGTAACTTTGCGTTCCCGCGTTGGTGGCCATTTGCACTTGCGTGTATATATATATATATATATAGTACTTTGATCATATACAAAAATTTACAAGCATATGATAATACCCCGGCGGATCCGTTTCCACCGTGGGTTTCAGTGTTAACTTAGTGTAATTCGAATTACACTGAAAATACACCGAAATTTCACGTGTATCGCACGGTGGGTTTGTGAAAATTTCACTTTCAGTTTACACTTGTTTCACACTAATCTACTGACACTCGTTTTACACTCTATTACCATTGAATTTCCACTGTATATCCTAGTAGTTCAAGCGCCACCGTACAAATTCGCTAAAAACTCGGCGTATCAACGGAGTTTCGACGGTGTTTTTCGGTAAAAAGCGGTGTTTTGTCTACCATGATGACACGAGGTTTCAACTGTGTTTTCTCGGAGTTTTTACGACGTTTTGTCTGCGTTTTCTAGCGTATTTTTGATATTTTAAAATTTTGGTGTAATTAGTTTGTATAATAATTATTTTCAAGTTAAAGGAAAACGTGCACTGAAAAAAAACGGTATAATATGATGTAATTTTAGCATAAAATTGAAATTCCCACTGAAACAGCCGCCGTGTAAAATCAGTGTAGTTTTGGTGTACTCTTTCTTTCATCGAAGCTCCGGTGGGAATAGCGTGTAAAAATAGTGTAATACGATGTAGTATATAAGCGCCCGAGTAAAAAAAAAACTGTATATAATTTTAAATAATTCTATATAATTGTATATGAATCATATCGAATTATACATAATTCTACAGAATTATATATAACCATACAGAATTATATCTAATCATATATAATGCCACAAAAAAAATTCAGCCTGAATTCAGGCTGAAAACTTGCAGGAAGGTGAGGAAAGATGCCTGTTTAAAGTGGAGCTATTAATATTAATATTTAGAGGTGCCTATTTCTAATTTTCCATTTTCCATTTAAATAACATAGTAAAAAAAATTTTTTTTTTTTATTTTTTTAGCTCGGCATTCGCACCTCATATAAAGAAGTCCATAAGATATTCTTGTAGAGAATTTTACACTCTAAAAAAAGGTCGCTTATCATTTTTTGATACACTCATCTATTCAAAAGGTATTGGAGCTGGAAGTTAAATCAATACTATATTTTCAGATCTTTTTACTTTTCCAGCTAAAGTATCAGATTTATTAAAAAATATCATAGTTCCTTTCTTGTAGACAATTTTATTCCCTACAAATGATTTGCAATGAAGTTCATTCAAATTTCGCATTGTTTTTGAGTTATTTTAATTTTAATGATAAGTTCTCAGAATAGATTGGAAGACTATTATTTTTACGAGCTTGTCATTAAAATGAAAATAACTAGTAAACAATGCGGAAATTAAATAAACTTCATTAATAATAATTTGTAGGAAATAAAATTGTCTATCAAAAAAGTCCTATAACATTTTTTAATAAGTCTGATAGTTTAGCTGAAAAAAAATAAAGATCTGAAAATTTATTATAGATTTGACTTCCTGCTCCAATAACTTTCGAATAGATGAATTTATAAAAAATGATGAGAGACCTTTTTTGTAGAGCGTTAAATTGTCTAAATGAATATCCTATGGACTTATTTATATGTGGTGCGAATGCTAAGCTAAAAAAATAAAAAAATAAAAAAATTTTTTACCATGTTATTTAAATGGGAAATGACAAATTAGAAATAGGCACTAAATATAAATATTAAGAGCTCCGCTTTGAACAGGCTTCTTTTCTCACCTTCCTGCAAATTGTCAGCCTATTTTTGTGTTGAAAAAAAAGTCGCCTTAAAATGGCACACTCTAATGTTTATATATGATTTTATTGCGTATAATTGTATATAATGTCACTAAAAAAATCATATGGTTATATATAATCTTACATAATTATATATGGTTATATATATAATTAACAAGCAATCTACAGATTCTATAATAGGTACCTGTGTTTTACTACAACTTGAATTTTTAAATAACTCGTCATTTAACTATGTTCTGTTTTCAATTGTTTGATTAAAAAATACAATTCATTTTCATTTTTAACGAAAAACTTTCTTCAAAAAAATATCTCTCATACTAAGAAATAAAAACACTTTAAGCAATTAAAAATTTTTCAATTTAAGCATAAAAATATGTCGATTTGAAAAAAAAAAATTTTGACTTAAGATAAAAATATCAAGATAATTATTTACGTGGTGCAAGATAATCAGATAATTGTAAAATGTATTTGTAATCAATACTAAAAGTTGGAATTATTTTATAATATAAGAATTAGGGTGTGCTGAAAAACAACATTTTTTTTTTCGGGCACCACCAGAAATCGATGGAGTATGACAAAATAAAAATTCTGTCAGAAGCTTGGCTCTTAAATTCAAGTTTTAGAGGTAGCCCATCGTATTTTTCGATTACCCATTTAAATAACATAGGAAAAATTTTTTTTACAGTTTAAAATTTCATCACTCACCAGGAAATCAGTGTATTGGAAAAATCAATAAATACTTGTGTTAAATATTGAACGTTACACAAAAAAGGTCTATTATAATTTTTTGATAAATTTAATTTTTTGAAAGTTATTCGAAGTCAAAATTGGATTCATAGTAAATTTTAGTATTATTGCACATCTCAAGCGCGACAGCGCTGAGGGTGCTTTATGATCGCTCTAATTTTTTTACTTTTTCGGCGAAACTATCACACTTATCTTAAAATGTGATAGTCTTTTATGTAAATCATTTCACTTCCTACAATTTATTTTTCACAAAGTAATGCAGTTCACTAGAACCAAAAAAATTAATCTTGATACAGAAATTTGTTTTAACGATTCAGAAAATTAAAATTTTCTTGCACCTAATAAATAATTATCTTGAATCAAAATTTTTTTTTCCTCGTCAACATATTTTTATGCTTAAACAAAAAAAATTTTTACTTGTTTCAAGAGTTCTTTTTTTCTAAATATGAGAAATATTTTTTTTAAGAAAGATGTGTTAGTTTATTGAAACAATATAACATTTTTTGGTTTGAAGACAATAAATTTTTTCGGAATAATTACTATTTCTTAAACGCAAAAATTTTTGTATGCTCTAACCAAGAAAAAAAAATGCTTACACTAAGAGAAAAATAAGTTGGGAGTAAAGATATATATGTATATATTAGGGTGTTTAAAAAAAAAAAACAAATTTTTTTTCTTTAATGGTATCCAAAAGTTGAAAGTATAACTAAAAATGAAAATTTTGGTACCAGTCCAAGCTCTTAATAATGATATTAAGGTTTGCCTCAATCCATTTTTCTATTTTCCATTTAAATATCACGAAAAACAAATTTTTTTTTTTTTAATTTTCTAGCTCACAAACCAATCAACAGATTTTTTTGCACTATAAATGTTTTTGTAGAAAATTGAGCGCTCTACAAAAAAAGTCTCTTATCATTTTTTGATGAATCCTACCGTTCAAAAGTTATTTAAGCTTCAAGTCGTTTATAGTAAATTTTGAGATTTTTTTACTTTTCCGGCGAAAGTATCAGTCTTATCAAAAAATATCATAAGAACTTTTTTGTAGATAATTTTATTTCTTACAAATTATTACAAATAAAATTTATCGAAAGTCCGCATTATTAACAAGTTATTTTCATTTCAATGTCAAGCTCTTAAAATCAATCAGGAATCTATTTTTTTAAGAGCTTGACATTGAAATGAAAATAACTTGTTAGTAATGCGGAATTTCGAACAACTTTATTCGTAATAATTTATAAAAAATAAAATTATTTACAAAAAAGTTCTTATGACATTTTTTGATAAGACTGATACTTTCACCGGAAAAGTAAAAAAAATCTCAAAATTTACTATAAACGACTTGAAGCTTAAATAACTTTTGAACAGTAGGATTCATCAAAAAATGATAAGAGACTTTTTTTTGTGGAGCGCTCAATTTCCTACAAAAACATTTATAGTGCATAAAAATCTGTTGATTGGTTTGTGAGCTAGAAAATTAAAAAAAAAAAATTTTTTTTTCCGTGATATTTAAATGGAAAATAGAAAAATGGATTGAGGCAAACCTAAATATCATTATTGAGAGCTCGGATTAGTACCAAAATTTTCATTTTTGGTTTTACTTTTAATTTTTGGATGCCATAAAAAAAAAAAAAAAAAAATTTTTTTTTTTTTTTAAACACCCTAGTATATATATGTAGGAGAGGGAAGTCACCGGTGCTATAAGCAGCAGCGGAAGTAGTTCGATGCTCGACACGAGATCGCGCCCACCAGTTGTAGTGTCCCTGGCAAGAAACTTATTTCAGAAGTGTTAAATTCCAAACTTGAGACTATTCTGGCCCAGGTACTCCTCCGTTATTTGACAGAGTGATAAGTACCTTTTTTGATGGTAATATAGTACATCCTATATTACATAATGACAAAAATATTCATTATCAATGTTTCCATGAATAATTATTCTTAGAAATTAAACTTGGGCTTTAATGTAACTTGGACTTACAAAAAAAAATTATTTTAATAAGAAGTATAGAGCCTCTACTATATGAACAATAATTTACGATTTATTTAATACGTTGTATAGGATGTAATTTAAGCGTAAAATTTAAATTTCCACTGAATCGGCCGTGGTGTAAAATAAGTGTAGTTTTAGTGTAATCTTTTGTCTATTGAAGCTCCGGTGGGAATAGCGGGTAAAAATCGTGTAGTACGATGTAATTTAAGCGTAAAATTTAAATTTCCACTGAATCGGCCGTGGTGTAAAATAAGTGTAGTTTTAGTGTACTCCTTCTTCTATTGAAACTCCGGTGGGAATAGCAGGTAAAAATCGTGTAACCCGGAGGAGTACGGTGTAATTTAAGTGTATGTTGTGTGGAATTTTTTCACATTTACACGGTGGGATTTCAGGGAATTCAGTGGAATCGGATCCGCCAGGGTATATGATTATAGAGCCCAGTCGATATTTGATATGCAATAATATTTAGTAGTATATATTAATACTAAATATTAAATATCTGAGTATTATTTATACTTAGAGTTTTAGTGATAAATATTAGTTGCTGGGATTAAAAATAGGCGACTGGGCCGTCAGCTTTTGGTATTTATATATACACATACATATCAGTGAAGAATTTTCCTGGTTACTAGAGATCATAGGTGGCTGAAGTTGCCGAGTGATCACGTGATAACTAATTTTGAGTATTAGTATCATTTAGGTAAAGAAAGTATCAAGCATAATTAATACTTTAATTTATGAATTGTATTACTGAGTTTTGTTTACATAATTATTAAGATAATTATCGATTTAGTATTCATATTTATTTTGGTGGAACTGCGAAAATATTCACCAGTGGAATAGCGAGAATTAATTTGAGATGCAGTGATACATTATTTTATAATTATTAAAATAGTATTTTGAATTATTGTTTTGAGAATTGATTAATTATTACTATATTTATTATTTGATTTCACCTGCGAGTGAAATCCTCAGTTGGTACTATTTATATATTGAGATTGATATAATTTCACCAGCGGGTGAAATTATTATTTATAGGCGTTATTATAAATTATAACTTAATTTATAAATCACAGACGAGTGATTTATTCATTATTTACCTGAGATAATTAATTTTTTGTTGGTAGTGAATACCTATTGCTTACTCCGTATTATTTCTTTAAATAATTATATTATTTGTAACCTAGTATACGCACACAACTACTATTATTTTATTTTATTTTGTAAGTGATTCATTATTATTTTTCTTTATAATTAATATTGTTATTGTTGTGCGATACAATTTGAGAAACAAACTATTACTTGAATTTTAATTAAATGCAAATGGTCAGCAACCCGGTGGTATTTATTTTATTATTTCAATTATTTGCTATCTTTTTCTTGCTATCCTATTCCTATTTCTGAGATCTGCTATCCTGTAATTATTTTCATTTTCATTTCATTTTCTCCGTTGGTTATTTTTGTTTGGTTTTCTTGAATTTTGTTCGTGGGGCACACGAACTGGCGCCCAACTAGGATTTCTAACCCAGCCTGAGCAGAGCTGCGGGTCCAGGGAAATTCAGGGTATCTCCAAGTGGGACTTTTTGGTTTGTTACTATTTTTAGTTTCAGTTTTCACCAACGGAGAGCCATAACGGCTATTGAGCGCCGACCACACTCCGCCGTGGGACGCGTGAAATAGAAGAGAACGTTATAACTTATTTAAATGATGTTAATTGCTCAAAAGGATAAATATTGTTTCTTACTGTAATACACTGAAAAAAAAATATTTTTCCTCCCGGAATCCAAAGTATTACCGAACCAGTTTTCCTATAGTAAGTAAACGTATTCTTACTGCAAGAAACCTGGTATAATTCCCACAGCAATACCGAGTTTTATTCTGGGACATAAATTATATGCTATGTTACTATAGCAAATGCGGAGGTGTCTCCAGGCTTACATACTTATCCTATAGCAATTTTTGCTTCTCGCGTTTTAACCTCATATTATAATGAGATAGATATAAGTGTCAGTGTCTATTTAAATGTTGTAAAATATAAAAAAAATAGTTTTTTTGTTTTTTTACATCAATTAAAAAATTATATGGATTCTTGGGTTCAGAACAAGTTACGAAACTGGGATTTAACATCTCAACAACAAATTTTTGAAGGTAAATTTTATTTTAAAGTAATATTTTGATATTTTTTTGTGACTTAACCTTAATGTTATTGATGCTTCCTCGCAATTAAAAATATTTTTATTTTTAAATAAATAAACTTTGAAAGTAACAAGTAAAAATTAAATAACGAGTAAATTTTATGTAATTTTTCTAATTTTAATTATAGATGAAGAAGTGGACGAAGTCGCGTTTCGGAATCTAACCGAAGATATGATTCGAAAACTCATACCAAAAACTGGTCCCCTAATAAAATTTTTAAGTAAATGGAAAAACGAATTTAAATCTGATTTAAATCTTTCAGGTATTCATTCCTGTTCGCTTTTTCTATAATGTATTTTCTATCCGTTTATATGAGTCGTTGCTTATTTTATTTATTTTTTTCTATCATTAGTTGACAAGTATTTTTTTTTTTTTTTAGATACATTGTTTATATGTTACCACCACAAATATTTTTTGTTTTGTTTTATATTATAGAAATCATTGACGACGATATTTGTGATCCTCTTGACCTTGACAATCCTTTGATATCCACACATGAAGAATTAGATTTTTCTTTGATTGACAACGCGGATTTTAGTATTGAACTCAGTGATCCTATAACTGATCTCATTGCTACTCTCAGAACTTCAGCATTAGGAATAGCTATTTTACATTACTATAAGTCGAATAGAAATTTAACCGATGAATATCGGAATGATTTGGTAGAAATTATAATCAGTGTAGAAATACGGATTACTCCTCAATTAGTGTAAGCCTAATTATTGTCAGAAATATTGAAATTACTTAGAGAATTGATCTAAATTTTTATTGCGTTAATTTTATTTTAAAAATTTTTACTTGTTGACTTTAAATGTGATATTTTGGTTTAATCTTAGTTTATCAAAAATCACTTGGTTTACAATTTACAGAATAATTCCATCACGATTCATTCAGTTAGCTGATCTAATAGTAGGTACATTTCCTACGAAGACAACAGAAACGTACTATATAGCATATCGTTACGATACTGTCAATAAAATAAAGATATTACCAAAAGGAAAGTTATTTACTAAATATAATAACTTATACCGATCACGCCTTTTGACTAGTGGAGCAGTAAAAAAAAAAATAGGAATAAAAAGAAAACGAGATCAAGTTGTCGAATCTGTACATTTGGCTTTTAGTGGAGATTTAATTTCTGATCAAAGTGAGGAAGATTTTACAGAAAAAACTGAATGGTTAAAAAAAAATATCGATCCTTGGCATGAAGTTAAAAAATTATGGACCGATACATCCAAAAAAAGAATTTATAATTTAATTGTTGATTCATCAATAAATAATTATATTGAGTCATATGTTATTTTAAAACATGTAACTCATGGACCTGAATTGGTAACAATTAAATATTTTAAATATATAGTTTTTGAAATATAATTTATATAAATATTTTTTGTTTTATCTATTTTTAAAATTATTTAATTCTTTATTAGATTGATATTGACTTTTCAACTCTCTATCCGGACAAAAAATTAAAGCTATTCAATGAGTTTTGCTTATTTGAAAAACAATTAGTGGCTTATTGTAACAAAAAAAAAAGAAAATCAGAAGCCATTCGACTTCTCTTGAAGAAAATTTCTGAGTTGAATCTATGTGAAGAACTTACTCTTATAGGTTTGTCAGTTATAAACATAATTTTTATCTAATTATTTTCATGTTTGACTAAAGAGTTTTTTTTATTATTATAGAATTAAAAAAAGTGTATGTATTGAGACTCCTGCCTCTGGTACTACCTCTCCCACCTGCATTTCAAAGTGTGAAGAGCACTGAACAGTCATGGCGCCCTAGTAAAGAAGAAGTACAGCAAAACTTTATTCTTCATGTTAACAACGATACTGAATTGAATGCTGAACTTAAAAATCGAAGAGAAAATTTGAAAAAATACGGCTTGAGAGAACAACCAATTGTAGCTATTGTTGGAAAAAATAAAGTTGAATCTTGCAGTGTCCATATTAATACCATAAAGTATCAACTTCTATCACCACTTCAAGCAGTTGATACAGCTTTCAAAAGTTTTTATGCGTTGCAATTAGAATATCCAAAAGAATCAGAATATCCATGGGTGGTTATTCAAAGAAGAATATATGAAATTAAAGGTGAAAAAGACGGAGCAACACTACCTAGTATTTCGACGTTTATTGCCGATTTACGAAACTTAAAAGTCTGATTTAATCACAAATTATTTTAATTTTATAAAAATGCCTGTTTGTTTTCTTTGTCAAAAAATTTTTTCCATAGATATTTTACAAGATCATTTTAACTTTGTTCATTATAAAAATGATGAAATTAGAAAATATACTTGTGGAGAAAATTCTTGTAATAGGTCTTACAATAACTTTTCTTCATTTCAACGTCACTGGACGTTAAATCATCAACCGAAACATGTTTTACTGCCAGAATCTAAACTAAAAAAAGATAATTTACTTAATTTAAATAATTCTAAAGTTTTAACGACTCCAACTAAAAACACAGAGGAACAAAATGATCTTAAAGAATCTAATCAAAAAGACTTGGACCAAGTACAGAGTAACATTGATTCCATACCTAGCTCATCGTCAAAAGAAAATAAAATCACTTATTCTAAATCAAAAATTTTTCAAAATTTACAAGAAGATATTTTAAATGCTAGTTTAAAAATGTACAGTACTCCTGCAGTATCACGTAAACAAGTTCAACAATTTTTTATGTTAACAAGAACAATAATAAACACCGGATTAAACACAATTAAAAAAGAACTGAATCCAAACTCTGATCCTTCTTACCTTATAAATTTTGAAACTGTAACAAATCTATTTGATTTATTTTCTGCTGCTTCTGACGATCTTGATACTGAACATAAACGAATAAAAATACTCAAAGAAAAAAATTTGTACTTTGAGGCCAAAAAGTTTATAGTCGGTGAAAAATCGTAGGGTTTTAAACGCTCTCTGGATGGTACTCTAAAAGAATCTATCAAGGCATATGCTTATCAATTCCCACTCAAAATTATGTTAAAAAAAATTTTTGAATTGCCAGATGTATATAATACAGTTTTAGCGTATGTAGAACAATTGGAGAAAGAGACATCCGTGATTTCTAATTTTATGCAATCCAAATTATGGAAACGTAAAATTGAAAATTCTCAATCAAAAAGAGTTTTACCTATTATATTATTTTGTGACGATTATGAGACTGGAAATGCACTTGGCAGTCACTCAGGATGTAATAAGTTATGTGGGTGCTACATAACTTTACCGTGCTTTCCACCGCATTATCAGTCTTCGCTTGCAACAATATTTCATGCTCTTTTATTTTACTCTAAAGACAGAGTACGATTTGGAAACATGACTATTTTCAGACTTTTAATTGAGGAATTGAATGACTTAGAATCTCATGGTTTGGAGCTTGATTTACTACAAGGGAAAGTTAAAATTTATTTTAAATTGGGTCTAATAATTGGTGATAATTTGGGCTTGCATTCTATATTGGGTTTTGTAGAAAGTTTTAATGCTCATTATGCGTATCGTTTTTGTAATATGGATAAACATCAAAGATCAATGGCATCTCTTGAAGACCCAATATATATGAGAACAAAAAATACATATGCTAAAGACTTATTGATCAGTGACGTTTCTGCAACCGGTATTAAAGAAGAATGTATTTTCCATCGTATAAATGATTTTCACGTAACTGAAAATTTTTCAGCTGATATTATGCACGATGCGTTGGAAGGAGTTTGTGTGTTCGACATGGTTGCTTTGTTAAAACACTATATTTTAAAAAAGAAATTTTTCTCATTATCTGATCTAAATCATCGTATAGACATTCATAACTGGGGTCCAACCGAATCTGGCAGTGTTCCTCTACCTATATCTGAAAATGATTTAAAAAATAATAATTTACGTATGTCAGCTGCAGAAATGCATACGTTTGTTCGACATTTTGGTCTTCTGGTAGCAGATTTGGTACCTGACGACGATCCTGTTTGGCAAGTTTACTCTATTCTACGGCAAATTATTGCTCTCATTACCGCTCCATCAATTCAGATAGAATGTAGCTCTTTGTTACGGACTCTCGTACAAGAGCATCATTCATTGGTTCGAAATTTATTAAATAGAACTTTAAAACCCAAAGACCACTTTTTAACTCATTTACCAACTATAATGGCAGAATGTGGCCCACCAATAAACTTTTGGTGCATGCGACTCGAAGGAAAGCACAGAGAGTCTACGGTTCCAGCATTAATCAGTAATTGTAAAAAAAATATTGCTCAAACAGTTGTAACAAAACACCAATTGAAATTCGCTTCACAACTTTATTCAAAAAATATTTTTCCTCTCTCTGAAAAAGGGCCGTTGAGCACTTGTACACTTAGTGATTTACCTGTGAAATTCGATAATAGTGTAAAGAGTGACCCTAGTTTTCTAAATAAAGTTGTGCATAAAATCAATTGGATTGATAAGAATGGTAGCTTATATAAGCCAAATATGGTAATATGCACTGGTGAAAATAATGACGAGCCGCTATTTGGGATCATAAAATTTATTTTTGAATGTAATGATATACTTTATTTTATTTATGAAAAGCTAGAAACGTCTTTTCGTAGTCGTGAATATGTTTACGAAGTAATTTCTATGTCTGCAGTATGTCATATCATAAGCTATAATGAATTATTTTATCCTAGACCATTAAGTTTAACAGTAAAGAATGATAAAAATTATATTGTATTGCGTTATTACTTTTAATAATTATATTTCAATTCCCTTATTGTATGTTTATTATGTATGACTAGTTAATAAAATATATCACTAACTATCAAATTTTTAATTTGTTTTAATTATTGAATTTCAAAGTTAATAGTTCAGTAATAGTTAAAATAATAAAATTTTTCTAGTTATGTCTATACACTTTAACACTTACAAGTCATAATATCAATGACCTAATATGTTCTACTTTATAGTTGAATTTTTCATTAACATTTCTTAAATTTTGCACAAAAATATTAATAATTCATTTATAACTATAATAAAATTTTTTCAATTATTTATATTTACTTAAAAATTATTTACAAATAATTATAACTTTATTAAGCAGATATTTAACTAAGACGTACAATAATATTTTGTATAATTATTGAATTATTTAATTTTTTTAAATTTTTAGTCTCAATTGCTGATAATACGTTTATAATAATAAAAATACTCCTATTTACATAAATCCATGCATGTAAATAAAGTAAGGTTACGTTCATTTTATTCGAATTGTGGGTATCATGCCTACAGTGATACCAAGTTTTGCTATAGTCAGTATACGTATTGCTGTGTGAAATAAACTTTGGTATTCTTACCACAAGAATACCAATATTGCTACCAGAACAAAACATTTACCGGGAGGAAAAAAACTTTTTTTTCAGTGTATCTTTATTATATAAGTCGATAAATAAAATTGTTTGATACAAGAAAGTCACACTGTTAAATAAAGTAATGTAAGTTTTGAAGCAAAAAGTGATACCAATTTGAACAGAAAATAAAAATATTTACTTCAAGATACTAAAATTTTGGTATAAGTTATGCATTACTAGACTGAAAGTATAGTAACTCTCACATTGAGTATATTACAATCTAACGCCAAGTAAGTTTTCTCTTGGTTTCAGTGTGAGGTTCCTCCACTTTTTCTTGGTTACAACCGAGGGAACGAATTCAACTTCGTTGAATTTTTAAAATTTTTAAGATTAGATAGCACTTTTTATACCAATACCGAAAATTGGAGAATTTAATGATCAAAATATAGATGAAATGCTCACTTATAATATTTTAGTATTTCAAAAAATGATATCAAACCTTTTTCAAATAAATGAATAAAAATTTATTGATTGCACAGTAGTCCCGGCGAAAAAATCCATCTAAAATGGATAGTGGGGGTATAGGAAATATGTGCTAATGATAGTAGGAGGACGACATTTTCGCTGGGACTGCTATAAAAAAAAATAGTTTCATAATTTTTTTTTGTAATTAGCTATTTGAAATTTTTTCAGCCAAGATTTGTTAACTATAAACAAATATATATTCGACTGAAATAAATAATTTTGTTCAGCCAAATATATCCATTTATTTGGCTCGAGAAATTTTTCTCTCAGTGTAACAGCAATTTATAAAAGTTGAATTTATTTTTTCTCTTATTGTAAAACAAATAAAATTTCTTACCTTTTAAGACGTTCACACTAGTTTCATCTGCACTAGCTTCTTCATGTAATTGAGGTCTTTTTCTTTTGTCGCCAATGCTTAATGAAAATATAATGTTTTTAATTTTGTGGGGAAGTTTTCCTCGAGCAGGAATATATTTACCCGTGCTAGATGTTTTTAAGCTTATCGAACTCGTGTAAAGCATACCTAGAGATGTGTGAGGAAACAGCGTTTTGATTTTTCTCATTAAAATTGCATAATGATGGCATTTAAGGCGGCTAAAAACATATTAAATGAATGATAGTTATTTTTAGAAAACAAATATGGCTAAATAACTTGGTAAAAATTTAATTTTATTCTAATTTCTAAAACAGACATTGATTAAAGTTATTTCATGAAGAAATCACGAATTTATACTATACCTGCCGTTTTTCAACCATGGATAAAGTTGGCGGCCAATCACATTCATTAATTCCTGTTGAAATTTTGGCGACAATTTATCATGTTTTTCGTAATCCGCAAAAATCCCGTTTCCTCCCGGAGCATCACTCAGCACTTTCTTTAAATCGAAATCCGGTAAAGGATTTGTTATATAATTTTCATCATCGTCATTATCATCATCATCATCGTTATTATTATTAATTATATTATTGTTGTTATTGATATCATCGTTTATTCCATTATTTCTTGCATTATCAACTACAGGAAATTCTTCCTACTATAAAAAATGAAATTTATCGATTGATATATATACATATGCATATTTGAATGTGGATTAAAGTCAATGATAATACAAAAAGACTTACAATATTTTTGAAATATTCGTCAATCTTGTAACGCAGCGAAATTCTGGCGGCCATATGAGGACATAGTTCTGTTATGTTTTCATCGGTTAATAATTTTAATAAATCGATAGTGATGCTGTTGTCTACAATTGAAAATTACAAATAAGCGGAATATAAAAGTGATACCTTATTAGTATAACATTCGAAGTTATTATATTTGTAAAATGAATTTCATAATTAAATTACTATCACCAGAAGTTGATGAAAAATTAAATATTAAAAAAAATTTTTGTTATGATTAAATTAAGTGAAAAATTTAATATCAATAAAAAAAAAGAATTACCAGCGAAATGTTGAATTATTGCCTCGCTCATTCCCCATTCTGTAAGCAAATCAGTTAAATTTTGTCCGACTGCTGATGAATTATCGGCCATTTTTATCTACTGAAAAACAATATTATTTGATTCAAATTATTCGCAATGTCTACATCCACAATATTATACTTAAATTTTTCCTAAGTCACTTTCTAGTATATCTAGTATAAACTGTATTTATATTAATATTTATATTTAATTTATTTATGAATATAAATTTTTATTTACTAATATAAACTGCATAAAAGGATCACGGATTCTAATCGAATTAATCTGAATGATGAAAAACTTAATGACAAGTATATAGTTAATTTACTATCTAAAAAATTTTATGATTTTCAAAATATGTTTTAAAAATTCATAATGATAAATTTAATATTGATGTTACTGACTAACCTATAAACTAATGTAATCGTCTCGTTGCTGATGTAATTGCATGAAAGTTTCGTAATTAAAGAAAAAGAAAAATACTTTTTGATTTTTTCACAAAGTTCACAAAAATAAAAATAAAATATTATAGAAAAATGATTGTATCAGTTTTTCAAAACCACTGTATTAGCAAGAATTTTTACTTGTTTTTTTTTTATCAAACTTTTTCGCTTTTGACCGTTCTGTTATTATTTGTTCTAAATGTGTGGACGCTTCAAAGATGAAAGTCGGTGCGGTATGGCCCAGCTTTAATTCCCTAGATATATTTTGTTCTTCGCTCTCCCATCACCACCCCTGCCTATCGTTTTTAGTAACATTTTCTTTACGACGTAGCAACTGATACTCTCCTCAATATAATTTGACTATTGTAAGCGAACAAGTTGAAACAAGTTTGAAGAAGCACACTTTAAAATTTACGCTAATAAAGACAGTGATTCTGAAATACTGATATAATCATTTTTCTATAATATTTTATTTTTATTTTTGTGAACTTTGTGAAAAAATCAAAATAGTACATTACGTGCCTAGGGAGGAAAGTAGGACATTTTAACCCGCGTAATATTGTCACCCGAGCCGAAGGCGAGGGTGACAAAAGCGGGGGTTGAAAATGTCCTACTATCCTTCCGTGGCGCGTATACTATTTTTCATCATACCAGGACCGAAAGTTCAGTAATAATTCTACATAATAAATAAAGGTAAATTAGGTTAAAACAAATATGTAAATTTGAACACTGAAGTAAATTTCCAACTAATACTGAGATTTAGGAATGAAGTAACGATGGGGTCCAGGGGCGAAGCCCCGGCGGGGGGTTGGGAGGCGGAGCCCCCCCCCCCCAGTAAAAATAAATCAATTTTTTTAAGTTTTAAAATAAATTAAAAAAAAAAAAAACAAAAATCAACCCTCCAGACAAAACAAAATGTGAACATTTTAAACGATTTACATGATAATACTTCAAATAATAATACTTATTAGTAAGAAGAATAGGATTTACATTGAACATTTGAATTATTGAATATTATAATAGATACAGTAATTAGTATAACTTAATTATCAACACAGTAAATGAAATTGAACTTAATGCAATCAAATAATAGAAACTTAATTAATAATATATTATTAAAAAATGATGTGTTTTAATTTTCTTTGTCTTCATAATGATGAAAATGGAACTCAAATTTACAATTTTCAAATTTGATATTTGCATTTTCCGGAACACTTTTTAAAATATTCTGGATGTCATCGTTCTTAAGAGAAATTTTTTTCCTCCGCTTCGCATCAAACAGTCCACTATTGGGAGAGTGAGTATTTGGTCGGACAGGTTTTGAAGAGGATTTCGAGTGTTCAGTCTTTTTTTCCTCAATTGGAGCTGAGAAATCATCAATAAAATAGTCCATCACCAACGTATGATCCGTTTCAAGTGGTGATGCTTTATCTTCTGATGATGCTCTGGATGTATAATTTAAGACTGTTGAATTTATTGAGTGAGTAGATGATGATGATGCTGTTGTTGTTGTTGTTGTTGTGTAAGCTGTCGTTGTCGTAATTTTATTTGTAATGGGTGATGTAATTGTCTTTGGAGTATCAGCTGCTGATGTCGACGTAATTGTATTTGTAACAGTTGATGATGTTATTGATGTTGAATAAATTTTAGGAGATTCTGTTACTGTAGCCGAAGATTGACTAATATTCATGATTCGATCATAAATTTTTGTTTTGTTCCGGATCGAATTTTCAATATACCCACTGGCTACCGCATCTGATCTCCAACCTCCGTGTTGCTTGATTGTCGTCATTGAAGCTCCAGAATCAACCAACAATGTTGTTGAAGTACGCCGAAAACTGTGACCGGTAAATTTCTCGGGTTTGGGTAAATTCAAATAGGTAGCAATTTTTTTAGGGACTTGTCCGAAAGTATTTTTGCCGATGACTTGACGTACACATTGACCCTTATGAAGCTGTAAAAAAAACCTATCCGTATTTGAGTCCTTAGGTCGTAGAGATTTATGCTGCAAAACTTTACTGCGGTATTCCGGGCCAATTACAAAAGTGCGAGGATAGTCTGTTTTAGTCTTCAGGATGGTAACAATCAGCTGACTGCCGGTATCTTCGATGTCTTGTACTCGTAAGTCGGGAAATTCTCCACCTCTCATCGCTCCAGCAATACCAAAAATTGCAACAACCTGGAATAAACTTAATGTAAATACATGTAAATAAACCAATTTTATTATAAATAAATAAATATATACATAAATGAAAATTTCAGGAACAAATATTTGTATATAATAATTGTTACTTACTTTTTCAATTAAATAACTATCATCCGGTGCCTCATCGATGAACTTCTTAATGTCATTCCATGAAAATGATTGGCCTTCTTCTGACGATGACCTTTAGCATTATTCTTAATTAGTGTCTTTAATCTATTGTAATTTTTGTTCTCGATGCTATGATTAATACTAATCATGGTTCTGAGCATCGACCAGCGACTCCAAATTGTCGGGGGTGCCAACGATTTAAATAAATCTTTAAAGTATACTAATAAAACATCTTCATTGATTAAATTGATACAATTCGAACTCTTCCAACTGATAAATTGATCGTAGCAATTTTTGTACCGTTGCACAGATTTTGAGGGTGCTAAATTTTGGATGATTTCAGCAGCTTCCGCAGCGATATCTCGTCGCACTTCTTCAGCTTCAGATTCTTCAGACGAATAGTCCGATGAACTCATTATTTATTTTTTTTATACACGAGTTGTTTATTTTGTGATATTTTAATTTAAGTTCTCGTAAAAATCACAAAAAAATTAAATTTATTTAAATAATTTTTATTTTTTATTATATTTGTTATTTTTATTATATTTAATTTAATTATTCGGTATATAGAAGTAAACAACTTTATATTATTTTAAACTACATATATAATTAAATTATAATTATATTGACGCGTATATAATAGTGTTGACAGTAAGGTCACGGGAGGAAAAATAAAACAAAAAAATTCAGTAATTGAAACTGTCACTAATTGTGAGCAGTCTGAAATGTGTAACTTTCTTCCTGCAAAAAACAGAAGAAAATCGAACTTTCGGCCTCGGAATGATGAAAAATATTTTTCTTTTTCTTTAAATACGAAACTTTCATGCACTTACATCAGCAACGAGACGATTACATTAGTTTATAAGTTAGTCAGTAACATCAATATTAAATTTATCATTATGAATTTTTAAAACATATTTTGAAAATCATAAAATTTTTTAGATAGTAAATTAACTATATACTTGTCATTAAGTTTTTCATCATTCAGATTAATTCGATTAGAATCCGTGATCCTTTTATGCAGTTTATATTAGTAAATAAAAATTTATATTCATAAATAAATAAAATATAAATATTAATATAAATACAGTTTATACTAGATATACTAGAAAGTGACTTAGGAAAAATTTAAGTATAATATTGTGGATGTAGACATTGCGAATAATTTGAATCAAATAATATTGTTTTTCAGTAGATAAAAATGGCCGATAATTCATCAGCAGTCGGACAAAATTTAACTGATTTGCTTACAGAATGGGGAATGAGCGAGGCAATAATTCAACATTTCGCTGGTAATTCTTTTTTTTTATTGATATTAAATTTTTCACTTAATTTAATCATAACAAAAATTTTTTTTAATATTTAATTTTTCGTCAACTTCTGGTGATAGTAATTTAATTATGAAATTCATTTTACAAATATAATAACTTCGAATGTTATACTAATAAGGTATCACTTTTATATTCCGCTTATTTGTAATTTTCAATTGTAGACAACAGCATCACTATCGATTTATTAAAATTATTAACCGATGAAAACATAACAGAACTATGTCCTCATATGGCCGCCAGAATTTCGCTGCGTTACAAGATTAACGAATATTTCAAAAATATTGTAAGTCTTTTTCTTTTAAATATTCGTTAATTCATCTTTTATTCAAATATATATATACTAATGATCGATTACTTTCATTTTTTATTTCAGGGCACTGCATCTAGACCAGATTATATTGACGAAAAGTCACAGAATACAAATGCATCTGGTAAATCATCTATCACATGTGACCAAAACTCTTCCGTATACCCTTGCACGCTTTGTGATGCTCAATTGTTTAGTATCGAATAATATTTTTCACATGTGAATTTTATTCACCAGGTACAAAATTATTTCCGCTGTCCGATGAATAACTGTTCTCGAGTTTATCATACCAAATACAATCTTAAATATCATTTGGAACATAATCATGTCAAAGAAAAAAACATGAAGATAAAAAGTTCAGTACCTAAACGTGTAATAGATTCTAATTTGGAATCAGTAGACGAGCCTGAACATTTCGATTACAATCCATCTACTGCTTCATGTGACAATGGCAACAAAATAAATAATTCTTCAATGCACTCAGATGAAAACATCAATTCAACTGATTTTAATACTATTTTTTTCTCTAAAATTGAAGAAATTATGTCACATTTATATAATACGCTTAATATTCCGCGGTCTCTAATACAAACGTTATTCAAATTAATAGAATCACTAGTTCACAAGCTTTTAAATAAAATAAAAGATATAATATGTTACCCGGCAAATAATACAAATAATATAAAAGAAGAGATTATATCGATAACTAGTTTTATAAATAATGCTTTCAATAACTTAAATACCGATTACAAACGCATGAAACACTTCTCATTGTCTAACTACTATATACAGCCGGAGCCAGTAAGTATTGGAACAGTTACAAAAGAAAAAATAGTAGAAAATAAAGTAATTATGACTGTTAAAGAGAAATTCGTCTATATCATTCCATTGAAGAAAAGCTTGAAATTATTTTTAGAAATGCCGAAAGTTTTTTCCTCAATCCAAACTTATCAAAACGAATTATTACTTGAATCAAAAAATAAAACTGGAAATATATTAAGAAATATTATTCAGGGCTCTTATTGGAATGATACAATAAAAAAATACGGCGATAATCAAATAATAATTCCGTTGATTGTGTTTTTTGATGATCTAGAAACAGGGAACCCCTTAGGAAGTCGAGCAGGGAAAAATAAATTAGGAGCAGTGTATACTTCAATTGCCACTATACCTCCTAACATGGCGAGTAGATTAGAAAATATGTTCGTATCATTATTATTTCATTCTCATGTCCGATCTCTTTATGGTAATAAATTAATTTTCGAAAAATTTATATTGGACCTAAAAGAATTAGAAAATGTTGGGATTGACATCAATGTTGATAATAAAAAATTAAATATTAAATTTGTTACTGCAACTATGGCAGGAGACAATTTAGGGCTAAATAGTATATTAGGATTTTTTGAGAGCTTCAATTCTACGTACTTTTGTAGAATTTGTTTAACTACAAAGGCAGAATCGGCAACATTAATAACCGAAAACACTAGCTCTATTTGAGCAATTGAAAATTATAATGTCGACGTTCAAAATCTAACTAATATTAAAGAATCGTGTGTTTGGCATGAGTTGCCAAGCTATCATGTTTATAATAATTGGTCATGCGACGTTATGCACGATTTAATGGAAGGTATACATCGATATTCGATGGCATTAATTATTAACAATTTAATGAATAAAAATTATTTTACACTGGAACAATTAAATACTCGTATAAAATATTTTTTATATAATGGTTCTGACACTGTTATACCTCCAATAATCGAGAGTCACTTGAAAAATAAATACTTGATCATGTCAGCCTCCGAAATGTTATGTTCAGTGCGCAATTTCACATTCATTATAGGTGATTTAATTGATATCAATGATGAAATTTGGAACTATTTTCTTTCATTATTAGAGCTTGCAGAAATTCTTACGGCGCAAACTTTCACTGATCAGTTAATAGAATACTTAGAAAATTTAATCACTGAACATAACAAAAGCTTTCAAGACATTTTTAAGGAAAAATTAAAACCGAAGTTTCATTTGTTACTTCACTACCCTCGAATTATTCGAAAATTTGGTCCGCCAATTTTTTATAGTTCCTTTAAAGGTGAAACTAAGCATAAAGAAGTCAAGAAAGTCTGCAATAATATAACTTCTCGACGACAAACACCTTTGTCTGCTGCAATTCGATGTCAATTAAAAGCTTGTTGTAGATATATAAGTAAAAAAGGACTATATGATTGCAAAAGTTATAGCAAAACTGTATACCAAACACCTATCAGTGATACACAATTTTCTGTAGAATGGTACGAGAAGAATGGTGTCAAATATGTAATTGGTACGGTTATACTTTTTGATTTTGATGAATTTGACGAACCAATATTTGATTTAATAGATGCTATAATAGTTAATAAATTGAATGACGATATTGTAACTTTTAGCTGCTTCTTATTGATCACTACCGAATTTAATCCTCACTTTAGGGCATATAATGTTGTAAAAAGCACTCAAAAGAAAAATTTATCAATAAATGATTGTAACTCTGCACCATTAATTATACACGACATCAATGATGAATTATTTATAAGTTTAGTGAAAATGTGAAGACATGTAATTTATTTATAAAATAACATGGAATGCAATTGAATATAAATTTAATTACATTCAAATAATTGTCGAGGAAATATTTGTTAATGAATAAAAATAAAGTTTTTTAAAGGGTACAAAAGGAAAACATAATAAAATAAAATAAAAATAGTATTTGATGTATAATGTATGTACAGGTATTTCTGAAATGCCTTTTATTAAAAAATATAAATGTAAGCAAGATTACCATTATATATATTTTTTTTGTTTAAACAATTATGTTATTTAATAAGAAAAATTGTTTTTCTATTTCATGTATATATCTTTCATATAAATGTTTAAATTTTTAATAAATTATCAATTTTTTTTCGAATAAATCTTTTCTTTCAACTGAAAAAAATTTGTTTTATTTAAGAAATAAAAAAATTAAAGCTAAGAATAAAATATTTTATATCTATAAAATAAAGTTATTTAAATTAATGATATAATGATCTAAAACTAATAAAATAAAATATCTGCGTGAAGAATGGAATTACTAAAGCAAGAAAAAAAAAACTTGATTGAAAATTCGAACTACTCAAGATGAAGGAAAATAATTCTATATTTAACATTGAAACTAATTTAAATAAAAAAAAAACTCGAGTCAAAATTAAAGCTGCTCCAAACCAAGAAAAAAAATACTTGAGCTGAGATTTATACTTTTTTAAAACCAGTAAAAAAAAAAATCTGGGCATCGGTTGACCCTGCGGGCCAGCCCCAAAACTTCCCGCTGTTTTCGAGCTCAAGGAGCTCAAAAACATCGTTGTAAATACATTTTCGAGCTCTTCGAGCTCGAAAATACTTTTGCATGCCATTATTTTCGAAAAAAACAGTTTTTAGCATTTCTTTCTCCCGCGATAACTCTCAAACGAATTATCCGATTTTGATGTTTAAGGTGGCAATCGACGCATTTTAATAAATTCTAAAGCTGATTAGATTTTTGGATTGTGTGGTTGAGTTGTTTCAAAGATATTCGCAAAAAACTGTTTTTTATCATTTCTTTCTCCAACGATAACTCTCGAACGAATTATTCGATTTAGATGTTTGAGGTGGCAATCGACGCGTTTCATTGAGTTCTAGAGCTGATTAGATTTTGAAGTCGATCGTATAAGTCGTTTTCAAGAAATCAATAAAAAACTAAAAAAAAAAAATTTTTTTTTTTCGTAATTGGCCAATATCTTCGAGTCTACTTGGTCAAATGATCTGAAATTCTCAGAAAAGTTGATGGCCAAAAAACTCTTTCGATTGCCGCCTTAACCATCCAAATCGGTTTATTAGTTAAAAAGTTATAAAGAGTTTACATACATACATACACACACACACACACACACACACACACACACACACACACACACATACAGACACTCGGACATCATTCTAAAAATAGTCAGAATAGCTTCCTAGGACCTCAAAACGTCGACATCTGATGAAAACTCGATTTTTGAAAATCGGGGTGAAAACAATAACTTCCCGAAATTTTTGAAAATCATCGATTTTCTAAGCGGGAAGTTAATAATCGAGTCAAATTCAAACTAACCTAAACCGAGCAAAGAAATACTCGAGTCAAAATTATAACTGCTCCAAACCAAGAAAAAAAATACCCCTGATTAAAAACTCCGATTAAATCTGATTAAATCTGATTAAAACTTGTAACGGGGTAAATTGAGTTTTATTATCAACCAAAATCGTGGTTTTTCACGGTTGGTCAATTACCCTATCTGCAACCCCAACGGAGCATTTAATTAAGTTTTACGACTTGTCGCCGGGCGCGCTAATTGAAAATGCTAATACTCGAGGCCCGATCATAATTAGGCAGAGGGGGAATTTTCCGATCAGGGCCGAAAATTATCGAGTGAAACTAATAAAAGTGCAAGACAGTGGGAGAGAAGAAGCAGAGTCGGCAGGACCGGGTAACCACCGAGACGCACACGAAGACGGAGAGCCAATAGGACTGGACAACCATCAAGGCAAGACTGACCGGAGCGATCCAATCCAGAAGAGAAGCCAACAACATAAGACGCCATTATAGACGCTGAGATTTAGACGCTGTTAATTATATCAGGTAAATTATTTAATTGAGAGCTTGAGTTTTTGATTGTGGAACCAAGCGATAAAACAAATTCAATTGTTACAAGATACCAGGCAGGTAGCCGGTACCTTTTATTATCAAGAACTGATTGCGTCTGAATAGCAGGTTGAAGGAGAGTTCGAGCGTTTTGGCGAAAACGAGAATTGGATCCGAGAGGGTTAAAACAAGGCGGAAAATTGAGACAACCCGGTTACCCTGGAATACACGGACAAGAGAGAACAAGACACGGACAAAGACGCCGACTACAGAACAAGCGACGGAAAAGAATCAACGTAAACCGTAATAGGTATTCTGTAGAATATTCCAGGCAGGGAGCCGGAATATTTGTTAATTAAAACATATAATTTAACGTCGTGTCGCAAAGTATTGTCGTGTCAAATTACCGTTTAACAAAATAATTAGAAAACCGGACTCAGCCATAATTAGCTTTGATATTCCCAGGCAGGTTGTTTAAGTCACTTGCCGGAAAATTCTTCTGGAACTTTCCAGGCAGGTCGTGCTAAGCATTCGCCGGAAATTCAATTGCGTTCTAGTCAAAATTATCTAGTCACTAAATTTAAGATCAATTTAATTATAAGTAAATTACATTAATAAATCAATTAATAAATTTATGAACGTTAAAAGTGTCGTGAAGTCAACGTGGAAAATAAAGGTTGAGTTTTGATTATTGTGATATCGAGGTCGTGATAAATTGTTGAGCGGTCATATAATGTAACTCATAAAACCGGCTTAACAAAATTTGTTGATAAGGAAAGGATAACGTTTTTAAGAAATTAGTTGTTGGAATTTATTAGTGATTTTAGATAATAAATAATTACTTGAAAAGAAATTTTAATCAAGGAAATAGATGTGATGAAATTTTATATCGGTAAAATTGTGAGTCAGTGAAAATTATAATTATGGAAATTGTGATAATCAAGTAAATAGTTGTAAATAATTGTTAGAAGTTAGTGCGTTAATTGATAGGGGTTAAAATCACGTAGAGGGTCCAGGGGACCGCGTGTATTAATAATTATAAGGTTTTATATCACGTAGAGGGTCAAGGTGACCGCGTGAAATTGTGTTAAAGTCGCGTAGAGGGTCCAGGGGACCGCGCGAGAGTATATTGTTAAGGTTTTAGCCACGTAGAGGGTCTCGTTGACCGCGTGGAGTTAAATAATTGTGTGTGTGAGTGTGTGATAAAAGTCCAAAGGTAGTTGGCAAAATATTGTGTGTGAGAGTGTGTGATAGTGCCAAAGGTAGTTGGCCAATTTTAATAAGGAATTTATTGCGGGTAAATAATTATAAGGGTTATAAAAGGTCAATAAGGTTTATAAAAGGTCATAAGGTTAAAAGGTTATTAATTAAATAAAAGGATTAAATTGTGAATTGGAAATAATTAATTATTTATAAATTATCCTTCCTCATCCTTCTCTTACAATTAAACAAATTACACCGACCCTGACGATTCAAGATCCGGCTCTGGGAGGCCGTTATCACTTCCAGTGGCGCCCTTAAAAAGGTAATTTAAGGACGACCAGAGTAACAGCTTAGCCCTGTTATAAACTCAATCAGAATTCTATCAGTTTCAATCAGAAACAAATTTCCAATCAGAAATGTTCGGGAGCGTTCGAGGGTTCTGATTGAATTTCTATCAGTTTCAATCAGATTCTATCAGAAAAAAATATTTAGTATTTTCTGATTGAAACTGATTGGATTTTCTCTATCAGTTTCAATCAGATTCAATCAGAAAAAAAAATTTTAATTTTCGATTATTTTCCGATTGAATCTGATTGAAACTGATTGGATTTTTCTTTATCAGTTTCAATCAGATTGAATAAGGAAATAATAATTTTTAAAAAATTATTTTCCGATTGAATCTGATTGAAACTGATAGAGAAAAATCCAATCAGTTTCAATAAGATTAAATAAGAAAATAATAATTTAAAAAAAATTATTTTCTGATTAAATCTGATAGAAACTGATTGGATTTTTCTCTATTAGTTTCAATCAGATTCAATAAGAAAATAATAATTAAAAAAAAATTATTTTCCGATTGAATCTGATTGAAACTGATAGCGAAAAATCCAATCAGTTTCTATCAGATTTAATCAGAAAAAAATAATTTTTGAAAACTTATTTTCCGACTAAATCTGATGGAAACTGATAGAGAAAAATCCAATCAGTTTCAATCAGATTTAATCGGAAAATAATTTTTTTTAAATTATTATTTTCTGATTGAATCTGATTGAAACTGATTAAATTTTTCTCTATTAGTTTTAATCGAATACAATGAGTGAATAATATTTTATTTTTAAGATTACTTATCATGTTTTTATTAACTCGCTCTCATGTATGTCTGTCCGGTCGCGCGGAGATAAATGTTGGCTCGAAACCTAGCAATGTTTATTATGCTGTCAACAACCTTGAGACAGGAAATGAAGCATAAAAAAAATTATTATACTCATACGAAAATTTATTATGCTGTATCACAATACTTACTACGCGCGAGAGACTTATCGATAAACTTTAATAACAATTACTTTCATACGTTATAATAATTCTGATGCGGCGTAACAATTTTTCGTATAGGTAAAATAATTTTTGAATACTTCACTTCCTGTTTTAAGAGCAGCACAATAAAAATGGCTAGGTCTCTAGCCAACATATTTCTCCGTGTAGAATATTCTAATTGATTTTAAACTATCTTCCTGATTAGCTAGATATATTGCTAAAGTTTCTAGTAAAAATGAAACGAGGCACTGGCTAGCACCTCGCTAGCGTCGCTGTGGAAACCTCAAATTTCTCATAATATAAAAAAATTTAGTGCTCCAGATTTAGGCCTCAATTTCTCAAATGACGTAACCTACGCAGATTCCCTCACTTTTTTTCGTTAAAAATAAATACTTTGGACGGGGAATCTCAAAAAAAATGACCCAAAAATAAATAATTAATTACCAATTTGACGAAAAATTACCGGAACCTCTACAAAGTATAATGAATGAAGATGAATGTTTATTTTTATTTATCTCCATTCAAAAAAAATTAAATGGATACTATGAGAAAATAGTTAACTGAAAGAAAATTTAGTAAGGGAGCCTGGGGCACAAATGCCCCCTTCCCCAAAAATTATAAAAACAAAAGTTTTTTTTATTTCCCGTCAAGTTATGACCTTTGTAATGTTTTTATCATATTTTAGGCCAATATGTGATATGTGGGGTAAAATGGACCACTCAAAACAAAGAAATAGTAACGAAAAAATTAACTTGACGAAAAATAAAAAAAAAAAATAATAATTTCGTTACAATTTTTTTTCGAGTGATCCATTTTGCTCTGCACACTACGTATTGATCTAAAATGTAACAAAATTAGTATAAAGGTCATAACTTGACGGAAAAATTGAAAGAAATAATTTTTTTGAGTGGTCCATTTTACCCCACATATCACATATCGGCCTACAATATGATTAAATCATTATAGAGGTCATAACTTGACGGAAAATAAAAAAAAAATTTTTACCTAATTTTTGAGGGGGGCCTTCGTGCCCCAGGCTCCCCTATACATTTCTTCAATTAAAATACAAAAATTTATTGAAGACAAAATGTTTGATTTTGTATTCTATATTATTTTGGAAATTAAAAAAAAAATTTTTTTTGAGACCTACTAAAAGTTTGTCCAGGAATATATAAAAGCGAATAATAATAATAAATTAATCAATTTATTTTATTTTTACACATAAATTTTTCTAAGTACTCAGATTTTTTTTTAACTCGAAAATTTTCCAAGTCCAGAAAACGGTAATTTTTTTTTTGAGGATTTTGAGAGCTCCGTTAGAAGTCAAAACCGATGAAGAGTTTGCATTTAGACTTCATAGATTTAGAGTGCCAATATTGTATTATTTTCCGACCGGTAGATAAAAGATCAAAGGAATTGAATTTTTTGAGGTCCAAACTAGAATTTGTTTTTTGACTCGGGATATTATCTATGAGATAAAAGTAGTTTAACATTGGACAGTTTAAAAATGGTAAGTTTAATATAGTATAAATCTTTTTTACTTTAGAATGTTCTACTGTTAAGTTATAGCAATTTAAAACAAAAAGGTATTTAATTTACATACTTTTTAAATGGAAAAATTTGATAGTCGAGAAAAAGTACTTTAAATTAAATTTAAGAGCTAAAATTTTCAGGGAATTTTTCTCAATATAAACGGCAAAATTATCTTGTGTTGGCTAGAAAAAAAAAATTTCGTTTCAAACAAAACGGATTCAATTAGAAAATAATAATTCATTTATCGATTATTTTTCGATTGAATCCAATTAAATCCGGCAGAAAATTTTCAATCAGTTTTAATCCGTTTCAATCGGAAAATAACAATTCAGATAATATTAATAATTATTAAAATTTGGGCAGATATGAATTTCATTTGTCATGAATTCAACAATTTTTGAAGTATCAAAGTATAGAATTCTATCGGTCTTTCCAATTTAATAAATTTTATAAAAAGTGAAAACAAGCATTTTTCAGGATTATGTATAAACTTTTTTTGAAAAACTGTATTGATTGAATTAAAACTATCACAAAAATAAAAAAAAGCATTAATAAAAAATTATATATACATTAGGTTGGTTAAAAAAAAAATTTTTTTTTTAGTATCCGAAAATTGAAAGTATACCTAAAAACCAAAATTTCTGTACCAATTCAAGCTCCTCATAATAATACTACGGTTTGCGTCCAGCCATTTTTATTCATATTTACAGAGTATTTAAATAACACGGGAAAAAAACTTTTTATATTTTAGAATTTTCTAACTTATAATCTAATCAACGAATTATGATGCACGATAGATATTTTTGTAGGATATTGAATGCTCTACAACAAAAGTCTCATCATTTTTTGATAAATCTAACTGTTCAAAAGTTTTTTGAGCTTAAAGTCAAATTTATAGTAAATTTTAAGATCTTTTTAATTTTCCAGCGAAACTATCAGTTTTATCAGAAAATCTTATAGAAACTTTTTTGTGGGTAATTTCATTTCTCAAAAATTATAATGAATGAAGTTTTCCAAAGTTTTGCTTTTTTTTCTAGTTATTTTCATTTCAATATCAAGTTCTTAAAAAAATAGTTTTCTGATTTATTTTTTATAAATTCTAAAATATATTTTTTGTATTTAAACTTATATTTTTTAAATAAATTTTTTCATGGGGGTGTTTAACGCAAGGATTTCCGTATGCAACTAATAGAAAAAAAAGTTGCTTGAACCCAGAGAAAAATTTCTTAAGAGAAAAGATATATATCGAGGAGAGAAAATTCATCAGTCCTAAGCAATAGCAGTAGGAGTAATTCGGTTCTCGCCACTAGATAGCGCCTACCACTTGTGTAGTGTCCCTGGTAAGAAACTTCGTTCAGACGTATTATATTCCAGACTTGGAAGCAATTGTAACAAGAGCACTCCTCTGTTCTTTGACAGAGTGACAAGTACAATTTTTGGTGGTAATATAGTATATTCTATATTACTTCATGACATGCAATCTAATTGTTTATATAGATTCAACGTAGATTTTGAAACATTCGATTTTTTGATTTTCTACCGTTTAATAATATATACAATTATTTGTCCCGAGAATCGGTAATTGTTTATTAATTTACAATTGAAACCTTCCGAAAATATCCGATTAAATCTGATTGAAACTGATTGAAAGTCAATAAGAAATTCTGATTAAATCTGATTGAAACTGATTGAAAGTCAATAAGAAATTCTGATTAAATCTGATTGGAACTGATTGAAAGTCAATCAGAAATTTCCGATTGACTTTCAATCAGAATTCTTCGGAAGTTTCCGATTAAATCTGATTGAAACTGATTGAAAGTCAATCAGAAATTTCTGATTAAATCTGATTGGACGTTTTCAATCAGTTTCAATCGGAGTTTTTAATCAGGGACTTGGGCTGAGATTTAAACTACTTTAAGCGAATAAAAAAATTACTCAAGACAAAATTTAAACTTCTTTGAATTAAGAATAAAAATACTTGAGTTTAGACAAATATTTCATCAAACCAAGAAAAAAAAACTTGATTAAAGCTTGAGTTGGTTTTTAACCAAAGAAAAAAAAAGTTGAGCTGAAAAAGTAAACTCTTCAAACTAGCTATTTATTTATTCAATAAATAAATTTGTTTCTAAATTCAATTTTTGTTTTTATTTTAATCAAATAGAAAATGCAAGCTTGGTTAAAGAAAAAAGTTTGGAAGAGGGTAAATTCCTTAGTTCAAGTAATCCTTTTTTTCTGTGTAGTTTCACCGGAAAAGTAAAAAGATCACGAAAAAAAAAAAACATTCTAAATTAAAAAAAATTTTTTTTTCTCATGTTATTCAAATGGGAAATCGAATTTTTCGATGAGTGAAGCCCCTAATTGACTTATGGTGTGTTCGGACCCCCGCCCCGGCGCACCGGGGCGCCCCCGTATACCCAGGAAAATAAAAATTTATGATTAAATTATTAGAAAAAAAAATAAATTACCAATAGTAAACAGTGTATGGATTATCAAATGTTTTGATTGAAGTGAAATTCAAGTATAGGCCCATACTTTCTGGGAAAAGTTCTCATAAGTATAGAAACAATTTCCATTATTATGGTAATAGTTCCCATATCGCATGTGAAAGATTTATGGTAATGATTACCATAATATTGTCCCTGATAGTCAAGTTGGCCGCGACTTGTAGACAACGTACTGCCGCAACATGTCGCCAAGTTGGCCGCCGAAGTTGGCATTTCCATAAGTTGACGGCAACTTTCGATGAAACTTGTCGACAACTTTCAGCTCGTGTAACTGTTGTCAACAAGTTGTTCAGAAACTTGGTGACTGGTTGCGGCAGTAGATTGTCGCAAAGTTTTTGAGCAACTTGAAGCCGACTTGTCAGCAACAGTTACACAAGCTGAAAGTTGTCGACAACTTGTCGTCAAGTTGATGGCAACTCATGTACACAAACTTTTTAATCATAAACTCTGGCTATCAGGGATGGTAACAATTACCATAATTCTTTCACATGCGATATGGGAACTGTTATCATAATAATGGAGATTGTTTCTATACTTATGAGAACTTTTCCCAGAAAGTATGGGCCTATCTCATTATTCAAAGTACTCATTACCATAAGGGTACGGGATGATATCTCATAAACGTACTAGGAACGGTTACCATAATTTTCTCTTTGTGTACTTGAATTTCATTTTAATCGAAACATTTGATAATTCATACACTGTTTTTTATTGTTAATTTATTTTTATTCTAATAATTTAATTATAAATTTTAATTTTCCCGGGTATGCGGGGGCGCCCCGGTGCGCCGGGGCAGGGGGTCCGAACACACCATTAGAACTTTTTTTCACGCGGGAATATTTTTTTTGTTTTATAAATTGTTAGTTTTGCAGGTAGGAAAGAAAAAAACAAAATATCGCCTAAATATAAAACACCCTAATTTATATATATATATATGGGTGTGTGTCATATACTTTTATAATCATATTATTAACATAAGATTTTTAATTAGAACAATTTTTGTAGGAAAATAACAACAGCAGCAACAACAACAATACTGACAACATTATTCACATCAAGGTATGCGATATTAATTTTTAACTATTAATTACCCATAAAACATAATTTATTGTTTAAAAATTCCCGTGAAAAATGAATCATACATGGCCATGCATGGCCATATATGGTTCATGCATGGAGCAGACATGGCCATGCATGGAGCATACATGGAGCATGTATGGCCATACATGAATCATACAAGGCCATATATGGCCATGCATGGACATGTATGACTATATATGTCAGTGATTAATTGAACATATATGGCCATGCATGGCCGTATATGGTTCATACAAGGCCATGTATGGCCATGCATAGTCATACATAGTCATGGATGACTATATATTAGACTGCTTTTTTTAGCGACTATTTTTTTTTTCGCTCCCATCCCGAAATTTTGTTGGTAATACCCCCCAAAAAATTCCCTGAGAGTTTAAGCCCTTGATAATAATATAAAGTACTTTCCCAGAGTAGGCGAAGATTTCCCGTTCAAAATACACGTAAACTTGGGTTTTTATGTTTTAAACTTCTGTAACTTCGTGGCATTTTATGACATCATCTCGCCCAAAGTCGAGATTTTCTCAGAATTGAATGCTCTTTAAAAGTACCCATTGTCGCGGAGTCGTAACTCATACGAGTGGGGTAGTACGGACCGCTAAACTAAATTTTTTCATAGAATTCTTGATTTTCTCTCATTATCTCATAAACAACAAGACCTACAGAAAAAATATGAATAACAATTCTATAGGAAATTCAATTTTCTACAAAAAAGGTCCTTAGCACTAAATCACTACGATCGATATTTTCTGAGATATTAATTATTGAAGTTTACGTAGCATTGAATTCCCATAAAATGTCGAATCAAATCTTAGAAAATACTGATTTTTTATTTGACTAATATCTCAGAAAATCTATCTGAGTGATTCGGTGCTAGGGTCCTTTTTTGTAGGAAATTAAATTTCCTATAAAATTGTCATTTACATTTTTTTTGTAGGTCTTGTTGTTTATGAGATAATGAAAGAAAAAAAATTAAAAAAGTTCGTATGCCCATGTATGGCCATATATGCTCCATGTATGACCATGTATGAACCATATACGGCCATGCATGGCCATATATGTCCAACTAATCACTGACATATATAACTATACATGACCATGCATGACCATACATGGCCTTGTATGATTCATATACGGCCATGCATGGCCATGTATGATTCATTTTTTACGGATATAAAAAATTTGAGCTGACTATTACAATTACTTATAAACAGGATGTTGTAGTGGAAAAAAATAGAAAATTTTTTTGATATCACTAACAGCATATGGATGATTATATTTTGCTTTTTCGAAAGTGATTATATCCTTTCAATCTTACGTAGCACAAGTAAACTTCGTTGTAACTGTTGGCCGCATAGCTTAGTCAACAAAGCGTCGGTCTCTCGTACGGAAGGTCCCGGGTTCGAATCCTACTGAAGCGGGTGGTGTTATTAATAAGTCTAGCGTTTTTTCTCTGAATTAAAAATTTCCAATTCGATTAGGAATTCAATTATTCGCATATCTGATAATCTCTGCGTCGCCAAAATAATTAAAAAAAAAAAAAAAAAAATTAAAAATTTTTTTTTTATTTAGTTAAAATTTCTATGCCTAGTCATATCAAGTCATGTATGGCCGTATCAAGCTATGTATAGTCATACATGGCCATGCATGGTCATACATGGCCATATATGGCCATACATGGCCAATTTTCATTCATGGCCATGCATGGAGCATTCATGCATGGCCATGTATGATTCATTTTTCACGGGTTTAGTAAATATTTATTGGAAATTTTTTTGTAGGGTAAATTTTTTAATAACAGCAATAGCATAGACAACAGTGACAACATTATTTACATCAAGGTATGTGATATATTTTACTAGCACAAGAAAAAAATAATACAATTTAATTAATAAATAACCAAATAAAAGAAATATTGTTTTCATTTTTCATAGCTAACGTTGAAGAAAGAAAATAATAAACATGGGAAATGTATTAATATATCAAATGATTATACCAGAAAAATGGGTCATAAATTTTAATAGAGAGCAGATTTTGGATGAACTGCGCTGCATTATTCAAAAATTATTCAAAAAGCATGAATCGTTTAAGGGAGCAGAATTTATCATTGGTGATACTAAAACACAATTAAAAATCATGAATAACGAAATGTGTTGGTGGTTTTCACAAAATGATGATACCAAACCAAATGGGAAAAATTATTTTTTTACAGGAGACCTTTTAGTTACAATGTTTCCTGAATTTGAAGCAGATTATCGAGTTAGTCAGATTCGCCGAAAGCTACGGATGAGTTTGGATACATTAAATTTTAGTTCCAACACATATGAAGACGCTGGTGTTGTTATTGATAATAATACAGAGCTTATTGATGAAATCGGTGAATTTTTGAGGTATGAGGCTATTTTACCAAAAAAGAACAGATGTTCGGTAAATGATAAGTCATTTAAATTCTCAATTTTGTTTTCATCATCTTCCAGCAACTCAATAGTAACTTGGAGGAGTCATATTTTTCAGTAAAAAGTTCTTCTACACATGGACTATAGTCTTTTTAAAACAGTTCAATGTTTTTGAGGCAGTAAGTGTTGAGAGCGTGCGGAAAAATTAGAACTGTTTGGTTGTGTATGCGTTGTAAAGAGTATGACACTGCTCAACGGTATAAAATTTACAAAATCATGTACTTGATTTAATTTTTAATTGCTAAGCAAATGGATGATCGAGAACATCATTGAAAATATTAAATTAATATCAACACGATATAGATCTAATGTTCCTATGATGCTATGGATGAAATATAACAAATTTGAACTTGTTCTCCTATCAATATAGAGAGCATAAATTTTCTTATCTAAATAAATATCTTTATGAGTAATTGTAAAAATTAAAATTAATCATTTGTTATTATATTTCAATCATTTCTTTTTTCCTTCGAAATGATAAACTTTTATTGCATGCAATTTTAATAATTAGTTTATTTTTACAATTAAAATATACAATTGAAAATTAAGCAAGATTAGGAATAAGTTTTAAGAAAAATAAAGCAGTTCAAACAATTGGAATCATAGTTTTTATTGAAAAACATATAACATACTATTTTAAATATATATCATCATTATAAATATTTAACTTATATAAATATAAATCAGTTTTTTTCAAATTAAATATCTTTTAACTTATATAAATATCAATAAAATATTATTAACTTTTATAGTTAAATATAAATATCAATCAGTTTTTCAATTAAATATAGATCAGTTTTTTCAAATTAAATATCTTTTAACTCATATAAATATCAATTAAATATTCTTAACTTATATAAATATAGATCAGTTTTTTCAAATTAAATATCTTTTAGCTTATATAAATATCAATCAGTTTTTCAATTAAATATTTAACTTCTATAAATATAGATCAGTTTTTTCAAATTAAATATCTTTTAACTTATATAAATATCAATTAAATATTCTTAACTTATATAAATATAGATCAGTTTTTTCAAATTAAATATCTTTTAGCTTATATAAATATCAATTAAATATTCTTAACTTTTATGAATAAATATCAATTTTTAATAAGTTTCATCCTCACTTTGATATGGTGATAATTGAACATCATCAACATCATAAGCATCATCATCATCATCATCATCATTTTCATATGGTTCATTATTAGATTGAATAGAAACCGCATATATTAAGCTGCCAATTTCTTGAAAAATTGCTCTTTCCTGAAGTTGCTGATCAGCCAACTCTGGGAAGCAATCTCTCAACAACGTACCAGTAAACTCATAGTTCCATACATTGGGTTCGCTGTCGCCCAGCAAGCTGAACCACCAACAAAACTTTTCATTGTTAATTTTTAGAATTGTGGTGGTATCGTTTATTGTGATAACACAATTTTGAATATCACATTCAGCATCGATACAATTAGCTATTTTATGACCAACATGATCAATAATGTCATTAATTGATAGTGAATTTGTCCAGACTTTTGGTAAAATAGCCTCATACCTCAAAAATTCACCGATTTCATCAATAAGCTCTGTATTATGATCAATAACAACACCAGCGTCTTCATATGTGTTGGAACTAAAATTTAATGTATCCAAACTCATCCGTAGCTTTCGGCGAATCTGACTAACTTGATAATCTGCTTCAAATTCAGGAAACATTGTAACTAAAAGGTCTCCTGTAAAAAAATAATTTTTCCCATTTGGTTTGGTATCATCATTTTGTGAAAACCACCAACACATTTCGTTATTCATGATTTTTAATTGTGTTTTAGTATCACCAATGATAAATTCTGCTCCCTCAAACGATTCATGCTTTTTGAATAATTTTTGAATAATGCAGCGCAGTTCATCCAAACCCAGTGAACACATGACCTTATTTTGACGTCATACGTAGGTCATAGAAATGTCACGGCATCTTATGTAAATTTGATGTCAATCTGAGGTTCTACATGACTTTAAAATGATGTAAAAACTTGACATCATATTGATGTAAGCATGACTCTTGTATGAGGTCACAGTTATGACTTATATGTTACGTACGCTTGACATAAAATCTACATCACATTGTTACGTAGTAATAAAGTCATTATTGTATATTATAATGAGGTTATTTTAAAATCATACATTTATGTCAGTAGCAAAGTCACGGTTTTACGTAATATGGATGTCACTTTTAAATCATATTTTTACATCAGTGACAAGTCAACATTTTACGAAATGCTTATGTAATTTCTAAGTCATAGTGTTTTTATCATCTATTTATTAAAATAAAACAATCATAGAATGAATTTTCAAAAATGTGTAAAAATAACAACTAAATGTCGAATATTCTTGGGGTCAAAGTAATCGATAAACTCGATAATATATTTCAGACGTTTTAGATTAAAGCATTAGCGTGAGCATAAAAAAATTAACTTTATTTTTTTAAATAATATACCGAAAATACTATTGAGGATGACAAAGAAAATGTAGCGACAGTTTGAACTTTTTTGATATTAAGATTGTGAAGTTTAGTACTGCAATTTTTCAATCGATTAAATTTCATACAATTTTGTGGAATTATTTAATGTTTCGCTAAATTTTACATAAGATTTTGTAAATTTTACATCACAACAGGAAATTAAAAAATTTGAAGAAACTTAATTAAATTTTATATAATTTTTTATAATTATCATTTATGTTCATGGAGTTTTGTTAAATTTTGTAAAAATCCATCACGAAAACTTATGAACTCTGCCCTTACCGGCATTACACTCTAAATACATCAATTAAGCACAAGACTTAAACGCTCGTGATGTGACCAGTGAGCAACGTTTAGGACTGCCAGCCAAGGGGAGCCGTGTTCGAACCCAGCAGACGCCCAGGATTTTTTCATAATATACTGCTATCAAATCTTGTTTCTGAATTTATAATGCGTTCGCACGGTAATAATCAAATCAAAAATTCGGTATTTAATATTTTTCTTTTTTTTTTTTTTTTTTTCAAAAATATTTTTTCCGGATTGATGATTTTGACATCACCCATATGCCATACTGACATCATGGAATGTCACACAGACATCACATTTACGTCATGTATACGTCATTAGTTTTACGTTATAATCTTACGTAAAAAAGTGGAAAATAATGAGTCACACCTGACTTATTCATGACTTATATATTACGTAAATCATGACATAGCGTAACGTCACTCTGACGTCACATTTACGTAAATGTGTTTACTAGGAAATCTGCTCTCTATTAAAATTTATGACCCATTTTTCTGGTATAATCATTTGATATATTAATACATTTCCCATGTTTATTATTTTCTTTCTTCAACGTTAGCTATGAAAAATGAAAACAATATTTCTTTTATTTGGTTATTTATTAATTAAATTGTATTATTTTTTTCTTGTGCTAGTAAAATATATCACATACCTTGATGTAAATAATGTTGTCACTGTTGTCTATGCCATTGCTATTATTAAGAAATTTACCCTACAAAAAAATTTCCAATAAATATTTACTAAATTTTTAAACAATAAATTATGTTTTATGGATAATTAATAGTTAAAAATTAATATCGCATACCTTGATGTGAATAATGTTGTCAGTATTGTTGTTGTTGCGGCTGTTTTTATTTTCCTACAAAAATTGTTCTAATTAAAAATCTTATGTTAATAATATGATTATAAAAGTATATGACACACACCCATATATATATATATATATATATATATATATATATATATATATATATATATATATATATATATATATATATATATATATATATATATTAGGGTGCTTTTTATTTTTTGAACTTTTTTTTTTTTCTTAGCCCATATAAAAATTTTATTGTAGGCGACAAAAAAAAAATTTCCTGAAAATTTTAGCCCTTAATTTTAATTTTAAGAGGTCGCTATCTATTTTTAAAGTTTTCCCGTTTAAAAAGCATGGGAACGATATCACATTTTTTTATAAAAATTCCTACCCAGGCAGTTCTTGAGCAATTCACTCATTTTTGGGTTCGTTTCATAGGGCTTGTAGTCCTCTTTAAAATTGATTTTAGTGACATAGATGCATTTACAACAGTTCAAAAGTTATGAGACTTCAAACTTCAAAAATTTTTATTTTTACCGAAAAATACTAATTAATGGCTATTATTATTCCAGCTATCAACTTTCTAGAAAAAATGACATACAACTTTTGTAGTGTGTTAAATACTCTGAAAGAAATACCTAAAACAATTCAATATTATCAACGTTATTGTTTATTTTTTTTAACTTTTCTCTTTTAAAGGGTTTTAGAATTATTTAATTTTAATTTTATTCTCGTGACAAATTGAACTTTTGTACTTATCCTTTTTTTTTGGTATTAAATTAATCGAGCGTCATCAATTTTCATCTAGTTCTATGATTTAACGTATCGATCGAAGCGCCGATAGTTTTCGACGGTCTAAAATCTCAGTCTTTATGACTGAAATTGAATTACAAGTCATAAAATTATTATCATTTTCTTAATGTTATTGTATTTTTTAATAATAGAACTACATAAAAATTGATGAAGCTCGATTAATTTAATACCAAAAAAAAGGATAAGTACAAAAGTTCAATTTGTTACGAGAATAAAATTAAAATTAAATAATTCTAAAACCCTTTTAAAAGAGAAAAGTTAAAAAAAAATAAACAATAACGTTGATAATATTGAATTATTTTAGGTATTTCTTTCAGAGTATTTAACACACTACAAAAGTTGCATGTCATTTTTTCTAGAAAGTTGATAGCTGGAATAATAATAGCCATTAATTATTATTTTTTGGCAAAAATAAAAATTCCTGAAGTTTGAAGTCTCATAACTTTTGAACTGTTGTAAATGCATCTATGCCACTAAAATCAATTTTAAAGAGGACTACAAGCCCTATCAAACGAGCCCAAAAACGAGTGAATCGCTCAAGAACTGCCTGGGTAGGAATTTTTATAAAAAAATGTGATATCGTTCCCATGCTTTTTAAATGGGAAAACTTTGAAAATAGATAGCGACCTCTTAAAATTAAAATTAAGGGCTAAAATTTTCAGGAAATTTTTTTTTTGTCGCCTACGATAAAATTTTTATATGGGCTAAGAAAAAAAAAATGTTCAAAATATAAAAAGCACCCTAATATATATATGTGTGTCGCGTTGCTACAATGATAAGCGATCGATTAATTTCGGCAATCTACGCGGAACATCGATTTTTCTATAATCCGTTTTTACCTCATTCGTAGAGACACAATAAGTTATACCACTAAACTGCATACACGCGTTTGAGTATTTTCTTTTGTATTCCTATTTTTACTGTGTCACATTCGTCAGTAAAATAAAAATTAGGGCTGTACAATTTAGCCGGTTAAAAAAGTTAACCTGGTTGATTATCTGGCTAACTGCTCGGCCTAGCCGGTTAACCGAAATTAGCCAGGCTAATTTTCTAACGGTTAAGCCGGCTAATCGGCTAATTTTATATTTTATGAAATATCTATGTTTTCAAGTGTTGATAGGCATGATTTGACTAAAAATGAATTTATTACGTAATATTTAATATTAATAACAACAATTTACATTTTTGAAAGTTCTTTAATTTACTTTTTCATATCTCTATTTTGGTATAAAAAAATTAGTATATTAGCAGTTTCTGGTGACAGACATCTTCTTTCGGCAGATATTATATTGCCTGCCGTTGAAAAAACCCGCTCGGAAGGAGTACTAGAAAGAGGAATATCTAAAAATTTTCTGGCCAAATTTGGCAGGGTCGGAAATTTGTTCCGCTTGGAATTCCACCAAAGTAGTGGATTGTCTGCCTTTGGAATTGTCGGCTCTCGGTCAAATTTTGTCATTTCTTTTTCAATAGCACTTTGGCCTTCAAGACTTGCCATTGTCTGCAGATTCCCAGACAAGCCGCGTACAGGATCAAAAACATATTCTAAATCTCTCTCCCTTTGATTTTTACCCGAATCAGGTTTATTGACTGTTATTGTCTCTGTCATCTCTATCAATTTTTCCTTGATCTCATCCCGATATGGTTCTTCTTCATCTGCTAAATCTTTGTAACTATAATATTTATAAAAATTAGTATTGAAAAAACTGTGAAATACGGTTGATCTGGCCAGTCATCTTTAAAAATTAAGAAAATAATTACTGTAGATCTAAATAAGATGCAATTGTACAACAAGTTACATTTCTGTTACTTAAAAAACGAGTTGTTAATTCTTCTACAAGAATTTCTTTGAGTAATGGCATATTTTCACTATCATCATCTTGTTGCTGTAAAAAATTTGTTCGGTAATGAATAGACAGTTGGCTATACCATAGAAAGGGTTGACTGGCTCTCAGTAGACATTAATCTTGTCGCAACCTCAAATGGCTTAAAAATTTTGATGACATCTTGCAAATAGGTCCAATCAGAATTATTTAAAAGTAATTTTTTCATCAGTTCTATAGTCGTTTTCTCTTTATTTAATAGAACCAACGTTCAATAGAACCAACGTGTTGGAGAATGGCTTATTAACCGGTGAGTTGGTAGATGATGTTTTTTTTGGGCATTTTCCAAAATTATACTAGCTTTATTCGAGTGTTTAAAGTGACCAACTATGGCTGAAACTTTCTGCAAACAATCTTTCAAATTACATTCTTTTAGAGCTGTTTCTACAACATACTGTAGACTGTGGCAAAAGCAGCGGACATCTCAACATCATCATCAGTTTCCCAATTGTCTCGTACAGCAGCAACCATGTACTGAGCATTATCGTTTTGACTGCAATCACTTTGTCATAAAGATTCCAATCATTCAATGCTTTAGCCAGGTAGTTGTATGTATTTGTGGTATTATGACTCTCTAACATTCCTAATGTGTCTAAGGTAGAAGAGGACAAATTCTACTGATCATCAATACCATGGACAGTAATAGTTACAAATGAACTATTAGCGCGTGATGACCACCCATCAGTTGTTATGGACACATTTGGAAATCGATTTAAAGATGATGATGATTTATTTCTCACAGCATCATATAATCCTTGTAGGCGATCTCTGATTACTGTTCTGCTCGGTACCATGAAATCGGGACAAACAGTTTGGAGAAATTGTAGAAGTCCAGACCTTCTACAAATGATAATGGTAGCATATCCTGTGTAATCATTTTCACCAGGAATATTGTTATAGCTTCTGATTTAGGATTCTGGAAAATGAAATATTTCAGTATTTTTTACTATTCTAAACCCTGATTATGAAAATCAATTTAAAATGATTCAATCGTTGTAAAGTGTATATCTCTATCTATATAGGAGCCTATCCAGGACACTTCAAATTGATTTGCTTAATTACAGTATATATGAATCTAAATACAAAGTTCTTGTATGCAATAGTTAATCAATTTTTCAATAAATTTACTTACATTACGACTACAATAATCTTTTCTAGGTATAGATAGTCTAGGTCGTTTATGTAAATTTTCGTGCGTACTTGGGCCGCTTTCCGCTTCAGATCTATTACATAAAAAAATTATGCAGTAATTAATTTGTTAAAAATACTGATAAAAATGCTTTTTTATTTTTATTCAGCCATATATTATATTCAATCATAAATAATTATAAATAAATTTCTTATTGTTGCTGGACTGATCAATTCTTACTTAATTAATAATACTTTTGATAAACTATTTAGCGATTCTTACCAGTAACGTAGGATAATAAATAATATGAATAGTTATAGATAAAGTGAAAAGAATTCATCAAAACAGTACAAATTTATTGCTAATTATAATAAAGTTTAGTTACTTACAATAAACGCTTCCGCAAATAACAATATCAGGAGTATCCTGGAATACGTTGGATATACAATGACTTTCCACGTGGGATAAGGCAATTATTACACTGAATTTATTATTTAATTTTAACAATTCTTTAGATCGCAAATATATTGCCGGTAACGTACAGTAATAGTTTATTTTATTTAAACTTGACTTTGTTACGATGTGGGAATCGTACACCTCCGTACAACTTCGGGTGGTGGTTGTCACGTGCTTTAACATGGCGTTGCCGCCTATATAAGCACGTGCACCCCACACTCGAGAGCTCATTTCTAGTCGTTATTACCAGCTAGTTATCAGCACAAACCGGTATCGCATTGGCAATCAGCCGATATCAGGGTCATTAACAGTTATTTCGGTCTGAACAGTAGTATATCGCATCATATTGAATTGCATTTAGTCAATTCGGCGAATAACTAGAGTAATTGTTACAGTTAGTTAACAAGTACCAGAACAGTATCGAATCAGTAATTCGTAATATATTATACTCGAGTTATCGGGTAATAGAGCTCTGCAAGTGTTAATCGCAGTAACGGCAGTATCACATGCAGTTAGTTGTGTGATACATTGACTTTGTAACCAGATTGTGTGCGTTGTGGCAGATTTATAATTATATAAATCATCAGAAGTTGAACCAGTGTTAGAGTGAATTCACCTGTCTCAATCCACCTCCTATTGTTAATAATGAGAGAAGCAGCATCTAAGTGCAGAGCCAAGGTCCAAGGAGGCGATTTCCAAGGGCCAAACCAATCGCCAAGTCCATCAACATCCAGGACGACATCACCGAATACTAAGATTAGGCTAAGTACTAGTATTAGTTTAGTTTTATACGGCCAAATCGGGTAATTCAATATTTCAGAGTCTCATTTTGGAGCGTAGCCTGGGCAAAAGACTCACGAAACCTGCACACCTACATCATACGTGCAGTAGAACGAATCCCCAACGTTTCAACTTATAATAATCAATAAGAAATAATAAAATAATATTGTTAGTAAAATTGACAGAGTATTAATAAAAAATATCGCAATTTAATTAGTATGGAATAATTAGCGCAATTTGATAATAAAAAATAATGCGTCTCATTGCTAGTTGATCCAGGATCGAAGTGATTGACCGATAATTGAGGGCCTAGGACTCACCTGTGAACTCTGTCCCCACTTCCCCATACGGGCATGCGTCGAAGTGAAAAATAAGTCATATGACCATGGCACTACGACTTACAAATTCAGGTGGCAACGAGACGGAGAAAAACGGCAACCGCAAGGCTAAGGACGACAGAGACAATTCACATTGTCTCAATATATATATATGTCGAATTATCAGTTGGGGTATTATTAAAACTTGGCGTCAGGTTATTATCTTGGCCACTCATTTTATTTATTAACAAAACTATGAAAACACAACACAGATTATTATAGCGAGTATTATAAAAACCAGAGTATAATTATTGCTAGTCACAAATATTATACGCTAAACAATAGGCTTACAAATAATAAACAAGTGTCGGATAATCACACAATATTACAATGTTCACAAAATCTTAAATATTACAAAATGTTTTACACACTACAAATGCACAAATTATGATACGCAATTAGTCTACCGAATAATAATAATAACTAGTGAACAATATCAAGTTAATGCTCTACAATCTACACGGCGGTAAAATTAGAATCGAAACGAATACACGATCGACAGGATAGCAATCGTTACTCTTCTCGTGCTCAATCAGAACTAACTCTCCGTACTCAATATTCTTGAGTCCTCAAGTCCCAAAACTATCCTTCAGGTAAATTTTACAAACACGTACAAACTACGTCCTTAAGTTTAAAAACTCATTATGCCCAAAATATTGCTATCCCTCGATCGTGGCTACGTTGGATGCCCAGATGTGCTCCTTCGACCCAAGTTTACCGTCATAAACGTAAATATGAAAACTAACAAAAATCTTAAGCGGATTAAGTTGTAAAATATTTTTACTAAATTTTATTGTCTAAAAATAAACAAACTCAATAGAACTGGGACTTTCCCAAGTCTCAGGAAAAACCCAAGTATTATTTTATCTCCGACATATATATATATATATATATATATATATATATATATATATATATATATGTATTTATATTAGACTGTTTCAAATTAGGGGACTACTTTTATTTTTTTGATGAACATTGAAAAATCGAAAGGGTATCTTAAAATATAGTGACAGTTAAAATTTGAGCTCTTAATATTGATATTTAGGGGGGGCTATTGATAATTGTCGATTTTTCATTTAGTAACATGGTAAAAAATACATAACTTCCGAAAAAATCAAGATACAAAAAATCTCTTTTTAAACATTTTGTAGCAAATTTACTGATCTACAAAAAAGGTTTTATATGATTTTTGCATAAATTCAACCATTCACAAGATATCCGACGTCAAAGTTTAATAAAATTCTAAGAACTTGTTTTTGCTTAGTCTGAATTTTATACCATATCAACTAATGAGAATTCAGAAATTTTCGATATATTTTTTTTATAGAAAATTGAATGCTCTACAAAAAAAGTCTCTTATCATTTTTTGATAAATACATCTGTTCGAAAGTTATTAGAGCTCGAAGTAAAGTTGGAGATCTTTTTACTTTTCCGGTGGAACTATCGGACTAATCATAAAATAACAGAATCTTTTTTGTGGGCAATTTTATTTCTCACAAATTACCTCTGATAAATTTTTTGTAAATACTGCATTCTCTTCTAGTTATTTCCATTTGAATGCCAAGCTCCTAAAAAAAGTGTTCTGATCGATTTTAAGAGCTCGACATTAAAATGGAAATAACTAGAAGAGAATGCCGAATTAAAAAAAAAATTTTTCGGAAATGATTTGTAGAAAATAGAATTGCCTACAAAAAAATTTCAGTGATATTTTATGATTAGTCCGATAGTTTCACCGGAAGAGTAAAAAGATCTCGAAATTTCCTCTAACTTGACTTCAAGCTCCAATAACTTTTGAACAGATGGATTTATAAAAAAATGATAAGATACTTTTTTTGTAGAGCATTCAATTTTCTATAAAAAAACAATATTGAGAATTTCTGAATTCTCATTAGTTGACATGATATAAAATTCAGAACGAGCAAAAACAAGTTTTTTGAATTCTATCAAACTTTGACGTCGGATATCTTGTGAATGGTTGAATTTACGCAAAAATCATAAAAGACCTTTTTTGTAGATCAGTAAATTTGCTACAAAATGTTTGGAAGGAGATTTTTTGTATCTTGATTTTTTCGGGTTATGTATTTTTTACCATGATACTAAATGAAAAATCGAAAATTATCAATAGCCACCTCTAACTATCAATATTAAGAGCTTAAATTTTAACTGTTACCATATTTTAAGATACCCTCTCGATTTTTCAATGTTCATCAAGAAAATAAAAATAGACCCCTATTTTGAAACAGTCTAATATATATGTATATTAGACTGTGCCAAATGAAATCAATATTTTTTTTTTCGGTCCTATACGAAAACTAGTTTGTGTTATACAAAAAAAAAATCGTGTTAAAATTTCAGCTCAATAAGTCCATTTTTCAGTTTGCGCTCGCGTAAATAATAATTTTCCGAAAAAAAATTCTTTTGTCCCAACTTAATGTTCTATAACTTATTAAATGTAACTGATTGAAAAATGTCCGAGGTGCCATTTTTTAGGGAATAAAATTCTCTACAAAAGTAACTTTTGAGCGAATGAAAAAAATCGACCACTTGTTAACTGCAGTCATCTGAACCTAATTTTTATTAAGAATTTACATTTACATTTATTATAAAATGCTTATATAACGATGTTACTATGTATGGAACCCATTGAATTAAATTTTTCTAGGAACCTTTATGATCTAAAAAAATAGTTTTCATACTTGAAGTAATAAAATTAACATTAAACTATTGATATTAACGATTTTTCTAACAATACTTTTCTCTCGTTTTGACGTATTTCGCATTGAATCTTTCTAAGTAGATAGACAGGGGAAGTTCTGGCTCATTATGGACACGAACCCACGATCTGTTTTACTAACTGAGGGTAAGTTGTCGATTGGTGATAGCGTGTCGGCTGTTGGCGTGGTTATCTGGGGCCTTTTTGACATCATTTTGACGCTAATTGACATCATTTTTAGCCTATTTAGTGCCTTTTTGACATCACTTTGACGCTAATTGACATAATATTGAGTTTATCTGGGCCCTTTTTACCGGCCAAGTTATACTTATCTAGGGCCCATTTCATGATAATTGTCCGCCACTTTGAGCTCGTGTTACGATAGGTGGCGCCTCATAATTATATTGAGCGGGAATTTTCGAAAAAATCAATACTCAGTCCGCCATTTTAAATTCTTGTCCGCCATTTTGAGCTTATCTAGGGGCTTTTTGACATCTTCTTGACGTTAATTGATGCCATTTAAAGTTTTTATCCGCCATTTTAAAATAAATGTTATACCTGTGTCCACCATTTTGAATTAAATGTTATGCCCATGTCCGCTATTTTGAGCACGGATCGGCTATTTTGAATGAAATATTATGCCCATGTCCGCCATTTTCAATGAAATATTATGCCCATTCCCGCCAATTTGAATCTAATATTATGCTAATGTCCACCATTTTGAATTAATTTTAAAACTTTCGAGCTTGCGTTTTCCTGAAGTTACTGAATGAATATGTGGCACATTTTCTAAAAAATTATCATGCATTAATTAGAAATTGCAAGATTTTACAACAGCGAATTTTCATGATTAGCTGTGACTTAATTGATTTGTAGATGATGTCATTGAGGTCAATTTTAACTGCGTAGTAGATTGTTTATTATTAGATGATGACTCATCCAGTTCCGAGAAAAAAACTTTCCAATGTTATTTTAACTGCGCAGTAGAATGTTTATTTTTAGGTGATGACTCACTCGATTCTATTTTTAGATCATGACTCATACAGTTAAATTTTTAACTGCGTAATAGATGACGTCAAGCTCATCGTCACGCCATCTAGATCTTAGGTTATGTTGATACAATCTAGGAATTTTTTTGCCAAGATGCTAGGGGATTTTGTTTTATAAGGTTGGTACTTAGTTATTTTCTAGTGAGTTTTTGCAAGTTTCTAGGGAGTTTTATTTCATAAGGTTGGTACTCATGAATTCTATAACTTTCTACTGCGCAATTGATGAGTCATCCCCCACCTATAAAAGCACCGTGCGAGAGCATACTTCACAAAAAAGAAGTACGAGTTCACTCAATGAAGTACAAATCTTTAACGATTTAAAAAAGTTCTTTGTGTGCGCATTTCAAAATTTTTTATAACAAAAAATTTCTAATAAACAATTTTTTAAGTGATAATTTGAACAATATATATAAACAATTTTAGTGGCTATTTGAACAATATATAAATAATTCAAGTGTTTTAGTGATAAATTTTTAAATGAACAATCTTAGTGATTTTTTAAAAATTTATTTTTTACTAAACTAATTGATAAATAATACTAGTGATGAACAATTTTAAGTGTAAATATACATAGTGACTTTAGTAATGAACTTTTTAAAAAATGGCACAAAACGATTTTATTGTAGCGCTTCAGCGTCCAGTAGATTCAATAATTAAATCATTTAATGATTTACATGATCAGCCATTAGCTAAAGAACATCGTCAGAAGTGTTATCAAGTGTGCGCTGATACAATTAATTACTTCAACGAGATCTTTCTAGATCCGCAAATAAATGTTCAAGTCAGAAGAAGTGTACGTGCAAATATTGTACTTTTATGCTGGTATGCTGATCAATTTGCACAATTGAGTGGAGAAGTAACTGGTGGTGACTTGCGTGCAAACCGACGACTCATCAAGTGGCAAGATCTTGAAAACGCATTCTCAAATAACATAAAATCTGGATGCGTGCTGAATCAAGCTCACACAGATCTTCGTACTTTTCTTGATGATGCTGAAGACGTTATCATTGAAAAAGTTGAAAACATGCTCAGAGATGTTGCTGGGCTTAAAGTAAATGTTGAATTAATTTGTAAATTCAGAAATGTAAAAGCTGAAAATGTGATTGAAGAAACAAAGTCATTCAATACAAGAGCCGAGACATTTTACCCGCAACATCTCTTGCTACTTGGTATAAAAATCACGTCAATGATAAATTATTGAAGAAAGTCGAGGAATTCAATCAAAAGGATTCCCTGGCGGATCCGATTCCACTGAATTCCCTGAAATCCCACCGTGTAAATGTGAAAAAATTCCACACAACATACACTTAAATTACACTGCACTCCTCCGGGTTACACGATTTTTACCTGCTATTCCCACCGGAGTTTCAATAGAAGAAGGAGTACGCTAAAACTACACTCATTTTACACCACGGCCAATTCAGTGGAAATTTAAATTTTACGCTTAAATTACATCGTATTCCACGATTTTTACCCGCTATTTTCACCAGAGCTTCAATAGACAAAAGATTACACTAAAACTACACTTATTTTACACCACGGCCGATTCAGTGGAAATTTAAATTTCACGCTTAAATTACATCGTACTACACAATTTTTACCCGCTATTCCCACTGGAGCTTCGATAAAAGAAAGATTACACTAAAACTACACTTATTTTACACCACGGCTGAATTAGTGGAAATTTAAACTGTACGCTTAAATTACATCCTGTACAACGTATTAAATGAATTGTAAATTATTGTTCATATAGTAGAGGCTCTATACTTCTTATTAAAATAACTTTTTTTTGTAAGTCCAAGTTACATTAAAGCCCAAGTTTAATTTCTAAGAATAATTATTCATGGAAACATTGATAATGAATATTTTTGTCATTATGTAATATAGGATGTACTATATTACCATCAAAAAAGGTACTTATCACTCTGTCAAATAACGGAGGAGTACCCGGACCAGAATAGTCTCAAGTTTGGAATTTAACACTTCTGAAATAAGTTTCTTGCCAGGGACACTACAACCTGTGGGCGCGATCTCGTGGCGAGAATCGAACTACTTCCGCTGCTGCTTATAGCACCGGTGACTTCCCTCTCCTACATATATACTAGGGTGTTTAAAAAAAAAACAAATTTTTTTTCTTTAATGGTATCCAAAAATTGAAAGTATAACTAAAAATGAAAATTTTGGTACCAGTCCAAGCTCTTAATAATGATATTAAGGTTCACCTCAATCCATTTTTCTATTTTCCATTTAAATTTCACGGAAAAAAATTTTTTTTTTTTTGTTAATTTTCTAGCTCACAAACTAATCGCCGGATTTTTATGCACTATAAATGTTTTTGTAGGAAATTGAGCGCTCTACAAAAAAAGTCTCTTATCATTTTTTGATGAATCCTACTGTTCAAAAGTTATTTAAGCTTCAAGTCGTTTATAGTAAATTTTGAGATTTTTTTACTTTTTCAGCGAAAGTATCAGCCTTATCGAAAAATATCATAAGAACTTTTTTGTAGATAGTTTTATTTCTTACAAATTATTACAAATAAAATTGTTCGAAAGTCCGCATTGTTAACAAGTTATTTTCATTTCAATGTCAAGCTCTTAAAAAAATAGATTCCTGATTGATTTTAAGAGCTTGACATTGAAATGAAAATAACTTGTTAACAATGCGGACTTTCGAACAATTTTATTCGTAATAATTTGTAAGGAATAAAATTATCTACAAAAAAGTTCTTATGATATTTTTTGATAAGACTGATATTTTCGCTGAAAAAGTAAAAAATCTTAAAATCTACTATAAACGACTTGAAGCTTAAATAACTTTTGAACAGTAGGATTCATCAAAAAATAATAAGAGACTTTTTTTGTAGAGCGCTCAATTTCCTATAAAAACATTTATAGTGCATAAAAATCCGTTGATTAGTTTGTGAGCTAGAAAATTAAAAAAAAAAAAAAAAAATTTTTCCGTGATATTTAAATGGAAAATAGAAAAATGGATTGAGGCAAACCTTAATATCATTATTAAGAGCTTCGACTGGTACCAAAATTTTCATTTTTAGTTATACTTTCAATTTTTGGATACCATTAAAGAAAAAAAATTTGTTTTTTTTTTTTAAACACCCTAATATATACATATATATCTTTACTCCCAACTTATTTTTCTCTTAGTGTAAGCATTTTTTTTTCTTAGTTGGAGCATACAAAAATTTTTGCGTTTAAGAAATAGTACTTATTCCGAGAAAATTTATTGTCTTTAAACCAAAAAATGTTATATTGTTTCAAAAAACTAACACATCTTTCTTACAAAAAATATTTCTCATACTTAGAAAAAAGAACTCTTGAAACAAGTAAAAATTTTTTTTGTTCAAGCATAAAAATATGTTAACGAGGAAAAAATATTTTGATTCAGAATAATTATTTACTAGGTGCAAGAAAATTTCAATTTTCTGAATTGTTAAAACAAATTTTTTGTATCAAGATTAATTTTCTTGGTTCTAGTGAACTGTATTACTTTGTGAAAAATAAATTGTAGGAAGTGAAATGATTTACATAAAAGACTCTATCACATTTTAAGATAACTCTGATAGTTTTGCCGAAAAAGTAAAAAACCTCGAGATAATTTAATGTGAGTGAATGAGTCGAAAAATTTAGAGCGATCATAAAGCACCCTCAGCGCTTTCGCGCTTGAGATGTGCAATAATACTAAAATTTACTATGAATCCAACTTTGACTTCGAATATTTTTCAAAAAATTATAAGAGACCTTTTTTGTGTAACGTTCAATGTTTAACACAAGTATTCATTGATTTTTCCAATACACAGATTCCCTGGTGAGTGATAAAATTTTAAACTGTAAAAAAAATTTTTCCTATTTTATCTAAATGGGAAACCGAAAAATACGATGGGCTACCTCTAAAACTTGAATTTAAGAGCCAAGCTTCTGACAGAATTTTTATTTTGTCATATTCCGTCAATATCTGGTGGTGCCCGAAAAAAAAAAAAATGTTGTTTTTCAGCACACCCTAATTCTTATATTATAAAATAATTCCAACTTTTAGTGTTGATTACAAATACATTTTACAATTATCTGATTATTTTGCACCAAGTAAATAATTATCTTGATATTCTTATCTTAAGTCAACATTTTTTTTTTTCAAATCGACATATTTTTATGCTTAAATTAAAAAATTTTTAATTGCTTAAAGTGTTTTTATTTCTTAGTATGAGAGATATTTTTTTGAAGAAAGTTTTCCTTTAAAAGTGAAAATGAATTGTATTTTTTAATCAAACAATTGAAAACAGAACATAGTTAAATGACGAGTTATTTAAAAATTCAAGTTGTAGTAAAACACAGGTATTTATTATGGAATCTGTAGATTGCTTGTTAATTATATATAACCATATATAATTATGTAAGATTATATATAACCATGTGATTTTTTTATTGACATTATATATAATTATACGCCATTACATAAAATCATATATAAACATTAGGGTGTGCCATTTTGAGACGACTTTTTTTTTCAACAAAAAAATAAGCTGAAAATTTGCAGGAAGATGAGAAAAGAAGCCTGTTCAAAGAGGAGCTCTTAATATTAATATTTAGTGCCTATTTCTAATTTGTCATTTCCCATTTAAATAACATGATAAAAAATTTTTTTATTTTTTTAGCTCAGCATTCGCACCTCATATAAATAAGTCCATAGGATATTCTTTAAAAGAATTTAACGCTCTACAAAAAAGTTCTCTCATCATTTTTTATAAATTCATCTATTCGAAAGTTATTGGAGCAGGAAGTCAAATCTATAATAAATTTCCAGATCATCATTTTTTTTCAGCTAAACTATCAGACTTATTAAAAAATGTTATAGGACTTTTTTGATAGACAATTTTATTTCTTACAAATTATTATTAATGGTTTATTTAATTTCCGCATTGTTTACTAGTTATTTTCATTTAATACCAAGCTCGTGAAAATAATAGTCTTCCAATCTATTCTGAGAACTTAACATTAAAATAAAAATAACTCAAAAACAATGCGGAATTTCAACGAACTTCATTACAAATAATTTGTAGGGAATAAAATTGTCTACAAGAAAGGTACTATGGCATTTTTTAATAAGTCTGATAGTTCAGCTGGAAAAGTAAAAGATCTGAAAATTTAGTATTGATTTAACTTCCAGCTCCAATAACTTTTGAATAGATGGCTGTATCAAAAAATGATAAGCGACCTTTTTTTTTAGAGTGTGAAATTCTCCACAAGAATATCTTATGGATTTATTTATATGAGGTGTGAATGCCGAGCTAAAAAAATAAAAAAAAATAAAATTTTTTTATTATGTTATTTAAATGGAAAATGGAAAATTAGAAATAGGCACCTCGAAATATTAATATTAATAGCTCCACTTTAAACAGGCATCTTTTCTCACCTTCCTGCAAGTTTTCAGCCTGATTTTTCGTTGACAAAAAAACAGGCTGAATTTTTTTTGTGGCATTATATATGATTATATATAACTCTGTATGGTTATATATAATTCCGTATAATTATGTCTAACTCGATATGATTCATATATAATTATATATAATTATTTAAAATTGTATATAGTTTTTTTTTTTACTCGGGCGCTTATATACTACATCGTCTTACACGATTTTTACACGCTATTCCCACCGGAGCTTCGATGAAAGAAAGGGTACACCAAAACTACACTGATTTTACACGGCGGCTGTTTCAGTGGGAATTTCAATTTTATGCTTAAATTACATCATATTATACCGTTTTCTTTTTCAGTGCACGTTTTCCTTTAACTTGAAAATAATTATTATACAAACTAATTACACCAAAATTTTAAAATATCAAAAATACGCTAGAAAACGCAGACAAAACGTCGTAAAAACTCTGAGAAAACACAGTTGAATCCTCGTGTCATCATGGCAGACAAAACACCGCTTTTCACCGGAAAACACCGTCGAAACTCCGTTGATACGCCGAGTTTTTAGCGAATTTGTACGGTGGCGCTTGAACTACCAGGATATACAGTGGAAATTCAATGGTAATAGAGTGTAAAACGAGTGTCAGTAGATTAGTGTGAAACAATTGTAAACTGAAAGTGAAATTTTCACAAACCCACCGTGTGATACACGTGAAATTCCGGTGTATTTTCAGTGTAATTCGAATTACACTAAGTTAACACTGAAACCCACGGTGGAAACGGATCCGCCAGGGTTCTGGGTGGAGTTTAACTGAAATCCACAATTTGATAATTACAATGTTAAGGTATGCACCTCTTCAAGCTGGAGATTTAACGTTTGTGGAGTTACCCAAGGACATCCAGGCAAAAAAAGCAGTTTTAAATATTCAGAATTTTGATGAACACTGTTTTTTATGGAGCGTTGTAGCAGCATTATATCCAGCTAATAGTAATCCTATGAGAAAAACATCATATCCTCCCTTTAGTTCTATATTAAAATATGAAGGTATAAAATTTCCAATCACTTTAAATGATATCCCAAAATTTGAAAAATTAAATAACTTACCAATTAATGTCTATGGTATCGAGTCGTAATTTTGCAATGAAAAATCCGATAAAAGTACAATAATTCCTTTGTATCTAAGTAAACTTATAAACTCTGATAAAAAAGTTATTCATCTCCTAATGGTACAGCAGAATATTAAATTAAATATATCAGATTTTGATATTAAAAATTTTCAACCTAAATTTCATTTTGCTTTGATCAAAGATCTTTCAAGACTATTCAAATCACAAGTTTCCAAGGCAAACAGCAAATTATTTTTTTGTGATAGATGCTTGAATCATTCCTAGATATGATTATTCGTATGAAAATCACAAAGCTGATTGTTTTAAAATGAACAAAGTCCATATGACGTTTCCAAAAGATCAAATTTTAAAATTCAAAAACTACCGATACAAAGACACTGTACCTTTTGTTGTATATGCGGACTTGGAATGTACACTAGAAACGACTCAAGGAGATGATGAAACTCAAAAGCATATTCCACATAGTGTAGCATTTTATCAGCACTGCAGTTATAATAATAAATTATCTAAATTTGAATTAAATCGTTCAAAATTTTGTATTGATTGTTTTATTATAAAGTTAGAAAAATTAGCTATCGAGTATGAAGGATGTTTAAAAAATCCTATACCAATGAAACCACTCACCAAACAGCAGCAAGAGACACATGATCAGGCAACTGTTTGTCATATTTGTAAAAAAATGATTACTACAAATACAGATAAGTGTTATGATCACTGTCATTTCACTGGTAATTATCGCGGTCCAGCTCGTATATCTTGTAATGTTAATTATCCAAAGTCTCATGTTATACCCATAGTTTTTCACAATTTATCCGGTTATGATTCACACTTTTTAATTAAAAGTTTAACTACATTAATTAAAGGTGATGTAACTTTACTACCAATTTATAAAGAAAAATATATATCTTTTACAAAATCGATTGAAAATACTTCAGTGACATTACGATTTATAGACTCATTCAGATTTATGGCATCCAGCCTTGAAAAATTAGCTTCATATCTTGGTGACGATGAAAAGCTTATAACAAAACTTCACTATCCTGATCCTGATCAATTAAAATTAGTTACGCGCAAAGGCATATTTCCATATGAATATATTTCAAATATTGATAAACTTAATGACAAACAATTGCCTGATCAAGTATCATTTTTTTCAAAGCTAACAAATGAAAGTGTCTCTGATGAGGATTATTTTTTTGCTCAGCTAGTCTGGAATAAATTTAACATCAAAACACTGGGAGAGTACTCAGATTTATATCTTAAAACTGATGTACTTCTTCTAGCAGATGTGTTTGAAAATTTTAGACGTAGCTGCTTTGAAACTTATAATCTAGATCCATTACATTACTATACTGCTCCTGGTCTTTCCAATGATGCTATGCTAAAGTACACTGGTGTGGAACTTCAGCTTCTAACTGATGCTGAAATGGTGCTTTTTATTGAGAAAAGAATCAGAGGTGGAGTATCTCAGTGTACAAACCGATATGCTGCTGCAAACAATCGGTACATGGGTGAAGACTTTGATCCATGTAAAGCTGAATCTTACTTGATGTATTATGATGTAAATAACTTGTATGGTGCAGCTATGAGCACGCCACTGCCGACGAGTTCATTTGAGTGGGTTGAAAATGTTGATGATGATGTAAATAAATTTTTAAATGATGATGATAATGTAGGATATATATTAGAAGTAGACAGAGTATCCTGAGGAGTTACACGAGCTTCACAAGGACTTGCCCTTGTGTCCTGAGCACTTTGTACCGCCAGGATCCAAATACTCGAAATTATCGACAACTTTGTATAATAAAAATAATTATATAATACATTACAAAAATTTACAACAATGTCTTGATTTAGGATTAAAATCAACGAAAGTTCACAGAGTACTAAACTTCGAAAAATCGCCTTGGCTCAAATCATATATAGATAAAAATACTGATTGTAGAAAATTAGCAAAGAATGAGTTTGAAAAAAATTTTTATAAACTAATGAACAACGCTGTATTTGGTAAGACTATGGAAAATGTAAGAAAGCACAAAAATGTACAATTAAAAACTGAATGGGATGGTAGATATGGAGTCAAAGAATTGATATGCAAGCCAAATTTCCATAGTCTTACCATGTTTGATAAAGATATGGTAATTATTGAGATGAAGAAAGTAAAAGTCTGTTTCAATAAACCGATCTATGTAGGCTTTTGTATTTTAGATTTATCTAAAACATTTATTTACGATTTTCATTATAATTATGTAAAAAAGAACTTTAAAAACGATGAGTCGAAATTAATGTATACTGACACAGACAGTCTCATCTATCATTTTACTGTACCAGATATCTATAAAATCATCAAACGTGATATCTCAAAGTTCGACACCTCTGACTACCCCGTCGATAATGTATATAATATGCCATTAGCTAATAAAAAAGTCCTGGGTCTAATAAAGGATGAAAATAATGGTGAAATCATAACTGAATTCACTGGACTCAGGGCTAAATTATATGCATTTAAGACTTATAAGATTTAAAAAGCTAAAAAAACGAGCAAAGGGAGTCAAGGGTCCTACTTTGAGGACAATCAGGTTCGATGATTTTATGCAATGTCTTGAAAATCATGTGACTTTAACAAAAAAACAATATTAAATAAAATCAAACAAGCATAATGTGAAGACAATTGCACAAAATAAAATTGCATTGAGTTGGGCTGATGATAAACGCCAGCTGATTGATGGCAGCCACGACACCCTACCATAGGGCTATAAAAATAAGAAAATTATTGTAGATGATGATGATGATGTTGATGAGATAATAATTAAAAAAAGAAAACTTATGTAAATAGTTGTAAATATATATATATATATATGATTGTAAAATTAGTTTTAAGGTTGTGAAAAAAAAGTTATGAGTAAAAGATTTAGATGACTTTCTGTAAATATGATCAACAATTAAACAATAATAATAATTATTCATGTGCACTTGATAATGTAAAAAATGTTAAAACATTGGTTTATAAACATTCAATGAAAAATTTTTTTAATTTACATTTATAATTTTTCATTTTCAACCTATAATAGATTAAGTTAATTATAATTTATAAAAAATTAAGTTATCCATAAAAAATAATTAATTTAATTATTAATATATCTTTAAGTTTGAAAAGAAAATCGATTGATTTGAAGAGAAAATATATATATATATATATATATATATATATATATATGTATATATATATATATATATATATATATATATATATATATATATATATATATATTAAGTAAGTGTAATATTTTGAATTTAAAATTTTTACCGCCATAAGTAAAGTTCTTTATTAATTTTTAAATATTATGAAGTTTGAAAAGAAAATCGATTGATTTGAAGAGAAAAAAATATATATCAGGTAAGTGTAATATTTGAATTTAAAATTTTTACTATCATTAATTTATTCAAATTTCAAAATTTTTACGCCATTATCGATCACAAGTATTGATGTGTGATATAAGTTTATCTCAGTAGAGGTCGTCTAGGTAGATATAACCCTTTTCCGCGCGTAAATAACAATCAATTTTTATTCGATATATATGATTAATTGATTCTTAAAAATAATGCTCAATATCGCAACAGGATATATATTCAATTGTATTTATTTTGAATTTTTTACCACCATAAGTATAATTGTTTATTAATTTTTTTAAGATGTAATTTAATTTTGAATATATTCTAAGTTAAAAACGAATTGTTTAATTGATTTGAAGAAAAAAATATTTGTTAGGTATGTATAATTATTAAATTTAAAGTTTTTTCTTTCATAAGTTTAATTTATTCAAATTTAAAAATTTTACCGCCATTATCGATCACTAGTATCGATGTGTTATATTAGTCTATCTCGGTAGAGGTCGCCTCGGCAGATATAACCCTTTCCCGCGCGTAAATTACAATTCATTTTTATTCTATACATGATTGATTGATTCTTAAAAATAATGCTCAATATCGCATCGGGATATGTATTCGATTGTATTTTTGATATAAAGTGCATCAAAAAATATTTACTATCATTTTTACGCTATAACTTGCCGGTAACAATACAACTACGTCATAACGAAATGGGCCAATCAGGTCACAAGTTTGAGGTCTTATGTATTCTCATTGGTTGTCCAAACTAGACTCAGAAAATTATTTACTCAAGGAGATAAAAATCTCTCAACTTAAATCTCAAAAGAGTCTAGACGTGATGCCACAAACACGTACCGGCCACAAAATTTTATAAAAATTGTAAGTATGGTTTTTATTAATTAAACAACATTTTATCCATTATTTAATAATTAAATAATAAACAAATATCTAAATAACAAACAAGTTAATAATTAAAGTATCAGTTAATAAAATAAAAACATTTTGATATATATATATATATATATACACAAATTTATGTGTTAAATAACAAGATAATTGTTTGTTGCTTGGGTGGGCTAATATGATTATTAAGTCATTGCTAATTATGTGGATTCATATTAAAATTGATCATTCAACATAATGAAAAAATTATTGTGCAAGTTTGAGCCCTTAATATTGATATTAAGAGGTGTATCGTTATAAATATTCGTTTTTTCGACAGAAATTCCATTTTTTATCCAAAACTCGTAAATCATCTATCTGAAAAATTTAAGCAATGCATATTCTTGAAGGAAATTGAATTCCCTACAAAAAATCTCTCCAAGTAAATTGACGAAAAAAGAGCCGTTTCCTTGTAACCGTGCCTTAAATATTGATTTGTTTTTTAATTCTTTGTTTTTATTTTGGATTTTTGTAACTACTAGAAATATAAAAATTTTTTCTAGTCAAGATACATATTTTTAAAGGAAATTAAATGCTCTACAAAAAAGGTTTCTTAACATTTTTCGCTAAATGTACTCCTTCGAAAGTTATTCAAGGTTGAAGTTGAGTAAAAACGACTTAAATAACCTGAATAACTTTCGAAGGAGTGAATTTAGCAAAAAATGTTAAGAGACCTTTTTTGTAGAGCATTTAATTTCCTTAAAAAATATGTATCTTGACTAGAAAAAATTTCAATATTTCTAGTAGTTACAAAAATCCAAAATAAAAACAAAGAATTTAAAAAACAAATCAATATTTAAGGCACGGTTACAAGTAAACGGCCCGTTTTTCGTCAATTTACTAAGAGAGATTTTTTGTAGGGAATTCAATTTCCTTTAAGAATATGCATTGCTCAAATTTTTCAGATAGATGATTTACGAGCTTTGGATAAAAAATGAACTTTCTGTCAAAAAAACGAATATTTGAAAATATACACCTCTTAATATCAATATTAAGGGCTCAAACTTGCACAATAATTTTTTTTGGTCGTCAGGAATAATATTTTTACAGTATCGAAAGAAAAAAAAAATAGTCGATTTTTTGGCCCAGTCTAATATATATATATATTAGGGTGCTTCATTTCGGAGCAACATTTTTTTTTTTTAAGTGCATGTGAAAAAAATCATAGTTCAACACAAAAAAAAAAATTTCGCGCAAGAAAAAAAATTCTATGTCGATTACAGACCTAGCTCATTGAAAAATTCGATTTTCCCATTTAAATAACACGGGAAAAAATTTTTTTTTAGATTTAAGTATTGTTAACTCTTTAACAAATTAATAGATCAAATAGACTAATTCATATTTTTGTAGGAAATTGAACGCTCTACAAAAAAGGTCTCTTATCATTTTTCGATAAATCTACTTCTTCAAAAGTTATTAGAGCTCGAAGTAAAGTTGGAGATCTTTTTACTTTTACGGCGAAATTATCACACTTATCACAAAATGTTGTAGGATCTTTTTTATTGACAATTTTATTCTCTACAAATTATTATCAGTAAAGTTTTTCCGAATTCCGCATCGTTTTCTATTTATTTTTATTTTAATTACAAGCTCTTAAAAAAGTGGTTTTGATCGATTTCAAGAGCTCGACATTAAAATGGAAATAACTAGAAAACAATGCGGAGTTTGAAAAAACTTTACAAATAATAATTTGTAGAGAATAAAATTGTCAATAAAAAAGATCCTACAACATTTTGTGATAAGTCTGATAGTTTCGCCGTAAAAGTAAAAAGATCTCCAACTTTACTTCGAGCTCTAATAACTTTTGAACAAGTAGATTTATCGAAAAATGATAAGAGACCTTTTTTGTAGAGCGTTCAATTTCCTACAAAAATATGATTTAGTCTATTCGATCTATTAATTTGTTAAAGAATTAAGAATACTTAAATCTAAAAAAAAAATTTTTCCCGTGTTATTTAAATGGGAAAATCGAATTTTTCAAAGAGCTAGGTCTGTAATCGACATAGAATTTTTTTTCTTGCGCGAAATTTTTTTTTTGTGTTGAACTATGATTTTTTTCACATGCACTTAAAAAAAAAAAATGTTGCTCCGAAATGAAGCACCCTAATATATATATTAGGGTGCTTTTTATTTTTTGAACATTTTTTTTTTTCTTGGCCCATATGAAAATTTCATTGTAGGCGACAAAAAAAAATTTTCCTGAAAATTTTAGCCCTTAATTTTAATTTTAAGAGGTCGCTATCTATTTTTAAAGTTTTCCCATTTAAAAAGCATGGGAACGATATCACATTTTTTTATAAAAACTCCTACCCAGGTAGTTTTTGAGCAATTCACTCGTTTTTGGGCTCGTTCCATAGGGCTTGTAGTCCTCTTTAAAATTGATTTCAGTGACATAGATGCATTTACAACAGTTCATAAGTTATGAGACTTCAAACTTCAGAAATTTTTATTTTTACCAAAAAATAATAATTAATGGCTATTATTGTTCCAGCTATCAACTTTCTAGAAAAAATGACATACAACTTTTGTAGTGTGTTAAATACTCTGAAAGAAATACCCAAATCAATTCAATATTATCAACGTTATTGTTTATTTTTTTTAACTTTTCTCTTTTAAAGGGTTTTAGAATTATTTAATTTTAATTTTATTCTCGTGACAAATTGAACTTTTGTACTTATCCTTTTTTTGGTATTTAATTAATCGAGCTTCATCAATTTTTATGTAGTTCTATGATTTAACGTATCGATCGAAGCGCCGATAGTTTTCGACGGTCTAAAATCTCAGTCTTTATGACTGAAATTGAATTACAAGTCACAAATCTATTATCAGTTTTTTTAATATTATTTTATTTTTTAATCATAAAACTACATAAAAATTGATGAAGCTCGATTAATTAAATACCAAAAAAAAGGATAAGTACAAAAGTTCAATTTGTCACGAGAATAAAATAAAAATTAAATAATTCTAAAACCCTTTAAAAGAGAAAAGTTAAAAAAAATAAACAATAACGTTGATAATATTGAATTGTTTTGGGTATTTCTTTCAGAGTATTTAACACACTACAAAAGTTGTATGTCATTTTTTTCTAGAAAGTTGATAGCTGGAATAATAATAGCCATTAATTATTATTTTTTGGTAAAAATAAAAATTCCTGAAGTTTGAAGTCTCATAACTTATGAACTGTTGTAAATGCATCTATGTCACTAAAATCAATTTTAAAGAGGACTACAAGCCCTATGAAACGAGCCCAGAAACGAGTGAATTGCTCAAAAACTGCCTGGGTAGGAATTTTTATAAAAAAATGTGATATCGTTCCCATGCTTTTTAAATGGGATAACTTTAAAAATAGATAGCGACCTCTTAAAATTAAAATTAAGGGCTAAAATTTTCAGGAAATTTTTTTTTTGTCGCCTACAATAAAATTTTCATATGGGCCAAGAAAAAAAAAAATGTTCGAAAAATAAAAAGCACCCTAATATATATATATATATATATATATATATATATATATATATATATATATATGTTGTGGTTCAGCTTCACTCTGCGAGATGGCATTGTACAACTTGCCTCTCGCAATACCTCGTCCCTACACCTATTTCAATATATAACATTTCCAACATGTAACTTCCAACTCGGCGTCTTAGGTGGGGTATACAATAGATACACCTAACTGAGGAGTCTCAGCTATCATATACTTAGACGCAGGGTTGGGCAAAAATAGTATTTTCATCTTTATTTTTCGCTTAAATAATTAATTTTTTAATTAATTAATAATCTATTAAAAATTATCACGAATTTTGTCAAAAAATTCGTATTTTTTTAACTTATTTTATTAAATATCTCGAAATAAAAAATTTGAGTATCGATAATTTTAATTGAAACAAAAATTAAAATTATCTGAAAAAAAATTTTAATTGCAAAGAAATTCAACCATTATTGATTTTATAATTAATAATTAACAGAGTATTTATCATTTTGTTCACAAAAATTTCTAATTTTTAGAAAAATTTCATACTCATATCTGATAATTATTCAATTGAAAAGCAATGAGATAATTTTTTTTCAATAATTTTAATTTTCTTGAAAATGAGAATCAAATTTCCTTCAATTAATAATTTTCAAAAAATTAACAATTATTTATTGCCAATTACTAATTACTTCAAAACTTAGAAATTATTTGTTACTAATCACTAATTACTTCAAAAATCAGAAATTATTTGTTAATAATTATTAATTACTTTAAAAAATAAGAAATTACTTATTACTAATTACTAATAACGTCAAAAATTGAAAATTATTTATTACTAATTACTAATAACTTCAAAAATTGAAAATTGTTTATTACTAATTCTAATTACTAATTACTTCAAAAATTACAAATTATTTGTGACTAATTACTAATTACTGTAAAAAATTAAAAATTATTTGTTATTAATTACTAATTATTTAAAAAATTACAAAATCGTTTATTTTTAATTATAAATTTAAAAATACTTAGAAAACTTCTGTGTCTAAATATTAATTATCCAATTAATCAGGAAATAATTGTTCTCTAATTATTGATGTTTAAAATAATTAGAAAATACCTTACCTTTGATTATTGATTTCCAGAATAATTACACCGTAAAAATTTTTCAGATTGAGTACGAAGTGATTTGGGAGTGAATACAAAAGAGGTATTATTCAGTTAACTGGCTCCCCTTTGTAGTGAAATTCTCTCCGAAGGGAAGTTTCTAAATAATGGTTAAGAAAAAAACTTCACGTGATAGATTTTTTTTCAATTCTTCCCGTAGAAATTAAGGTTCTGCGAAATTATCGTCACTCAGTGAAAGGAAATCCACATTCACTTTGAAAATCGATAACTCCAAAAAAAAAATTATCATACAGAGAACTAATGTTAAGTTTTAAAAGCTTCATAAAATTCTTTATAAGCTCTTGTAGATAAGTGATTTTTTAAGAACAATTAAAAATCACCAGAATAAACAATTCTTAAATATTTATCAACTTTTTCTCACATAAAAATTTTAATTATCAGCCGTAATGAAAATATAGTCAAGGGAAATCAATAAAAACAAAAACCATTAAACAATTTATTATTAGTTTAATAAAAACAAACCATAATAATTTTTTTATGGAATTGTATACATGAGGCGGTATAAAAGAATATCGAGTATTTCTTTTTTTAACAAGTACTCTGAAAATATTGTTTGGTATACCGAAAAAATGTCTTTGTTGCAACAACAGCTCCTAATTTTAATATTAAGGGGTTCCTTATCGCTATCCCGACTAGAATTTTTCATAAGGACCTGACATGGTCCTCATCAGGTTAACCTTATTCCAAATAAGGTCCCGATCGGGGTATCCTGACGAGGATCCTGATGTGGATGTAACGCTTAAGACCCATGAGGTCCTTATCGGGATTGCCTTATAAGGTCCTTATCAGGATATCCTCATCGAATCCTTATCAGGATTACCTTATCATGTCCTTACCAGGATATCCTCATCAAATCCTTATCAGGATTACCTTATTAGTAATTATTTAAAAAAAAATATTAAATTGCAAAAAAAATAAGAGAATTTTAATTCGATTGAGAATGTTATCTATTGTACTAAGAGCACTGATTAGAGAAAGTAAACATAGTTTTTATTGATGAAAAAATCCCGATGACTGCTGGGCTCGAACCTGCGTCCTTCCGATTCAAAGTCCTCGATGCTATCCCCTGCGCCGACTTACATATGTAATCTCGGAAGTGTCAATATAATATACATTGTGATGTCAAAGAATAACTGATAAAGAAGTAAAAAATCCGTATTGCAATGATCGACGTGATTTTTATACAATATTCTTTTGTACTTTGTTTAATTTTTAGTCTGTAAATAAAATACTTGAAGAAATGGGATATTTCGTTTTTTGAATAAGGATATCCTGATGAGGTCCTGATCAGGAACTTGTCAGGTTGACCCGATGACAAATAACTTTTTTTTGAATAAGGATATTCTGACGAGGTCCTGATCAAGAACTTGTCAGGTCGACCCGATCGCAAATCATTTTTTTTTGAACAAGGATATCCTAATGAGGTCCTGATCAGGAACTCGTCAGGATGACCCGATAGGAAATAACTTTTTTTTAAATAAGGAGTTCCTGATGAGGTCCTAATAAGGAACTCGTCGGGTTGACCCGATGACAAATAACTTTTTTTTAAGTAAGGATATCCTGATAAGGTCCTGATCAGGAACTCGTCAGGTTAACCCGATGGCAAATAACTTTTTTTTAAATAAGGATATTCTGACGAGGTCCTGATCAAGAACTTGTCAGGTCGACCCGATGGCAAATAACTTTTTTTTGAATAAGGATATCCTAATGAGGTCCTGATCAGGAACTCGTCAGGATGACCCGATGGTAAATAACTTTTTTTTAAATAAGGAGTTCCTGATGAGGTCCTAATAAGGAACTCGTCGGGTTGACCCGATGGCAAATAACTTTTTTTTGAATAAGGATATCCCGATGAGGTCCTGACAAGGAACTTGTCAGGTTTGCCCTAATAAGGCAAACCTTATATTAACCTGATAAGGTCCTTATGGTACTTCAGGCAAATCAGGAAGAAATTCTAGTCGGGATTATCTACTTACTATTTGATTAACATAGAAATTTTTTTTTAAAGCTTGAAATTTTATCACTCATTAGTGAATTAAAGTATTGGAAAAATCAATAGACATTTTTGTTGGAAATTTAACGCTCTACAAAAAAAATTTCTTATCATTATTCGGTAAATTTCATTTTTCTAAAGTTATTCAAGGTCAAAGTTAAATTTATAGTAAATTTTATAACTATTTGACTTTTTCGGCGAAACTATTAGACTTATCACAGAATGTTACTGATCTCTTTTGTTGATCATTTTATTTCCTACAAATTATTTTCATTGAAGTTTCCAAAATCTTAAAAGTTCTTTATTTACTTGCATTTAAAAGTAAGTATTTTAAATCGACTAGAATACGATTCTTTGGAATAACAAGAAATTCAAATGCAAATACTAAAAGAACTTTTAGAAATTTTGAAAACTTTATAAATAATGAGTGGTAGAAAATGAAATGATCTACGAAAAAAGTCCTGTAATATTTTACAATAAGTCTGATAGTTTTACAGGTAAATTTGAATAATAGTAAAATTTACTATTAATCAAACTTTATCCTTGAATAACTTTTGAAAAATTAAACTTATCGTATAATTATAAGAGACATTTTTAGTAGAGCGTTCAATTTCCAACAAAGGCGTTTATTGATTTTTTCAATACTTCGATTCATTAATGAGTGATAAAATTCCAAAGTTCAGAAAACAAATTTCCCTATGCTAATTAAATAGGAAATAGGAAATGATGATGAGGAACCCTTTAATACTAAAATTTATAGCAACCGTTTCAACAGGATCATTTTTTAGGTATCGTGAACTATATTTTCGGGTGCAGCTATTTTTTCGGATGTATTTTTTTTGAAATGCTTGCGTTGCATTTCATCATTATTCTCATTTCAAAGTTATCGTCACTTAACCTATCGTATTTTGGCAAATTAAACATTGTAGCATAACTGAATCACCGTTCAACAGGTGCCGACGAGGGTATAATTGTATTATATTTAATAAAAATATCTTTTACTATTGGGTATAAGTATTTTTAAATCGGTTCGACTTTCACTGGTATACTTTGTAAATAGAATTTCTGGATCTGTGGTTCCAAATGATTCTAATACCCGCTGTTCCTATGAACCAGAACGATTTCTTAAGTCAAAAAAATCATTATTCTTGACCGTAGTTATGACTTGAGGTGGCGGGCTAGAGTCTACAGAATTCACAGCTTCTTTGATTGCCTTAAAAACATTTGTTTGAGCTGCACCACTAAATGACTCAAGCCAATCCAACTTAAGTAATGGATGAGAAGCTGCAGCTACTGCAGCCATTTGTCCTTCTTCTACAGCTTCAAAAATCTTCTTGAATCGGGCGTCAATAGCTTTTACTAACCCCACAGCCAATTGAAGACAGAATTGCATTTTTAATTCTTTGCAATCTATCAATTTATTTTTAATAGATATAAGTGAGGGAAGCAAGAATCCGTAACAAGCTAATGGATCGCCCTGTAAAAAATCAATGGCACGAACTATCGGCTGATTACAGTGGAGCCATTCTTCCATAAATCTGTTGAAGTTAATTTATAGTAATTAATTTGTAAATAATAATTATATTATGACATTTAACTTCTATCAATAACCAAAAAGCACTAAAAAAAAGTCTGTTTCATTTCCTGGGTCTAAAAATTAGATCTGTTTTAAAATAAATGATGAAAAAAAAATTTAAAAAATTTTCAGACAATGATGCCTCTCAATATTATTATTTAAGCATTTAAAACATTGGTAGAACTGAAAGCTTAAACATATTTTTTAAAAAATATGTAAGAATTGCGGAAAATCATATTTGATCAATTGGAAAATTATTGAATGTAGAATAAAAAATATGTTTCAACTGATCTCGTTCCCACAGTCAATTACTGCCCTGATTAAAAAATCTAATTCAAAATTATTTAAAAAATCTAAATTATTTCATATTGTATCATATCATAAAATTATAATTTGAAATAATTCAATATAATTTAAAATTCTCAACTTTGAATTATTTGAAATTATATAAATATTATTTGAAAAAACTTTAGATAACTTAAACTCTTTGAACATTTTAAATTAAATCAAATTAGAAAATGATATCACAATATCTGGTTTCTCGGACAGTTCCGATTGTTTCTTGAATAGTTTGAACTCTCGAATCATTTCAAATTAAATTGAATTTGAAAATAATATAGCAATTTCAGGTTCCTCAGACAATACAAAATTATTTGAAATTATTTAAACTCTCTGATCATTTTTAATTAAATCAAGGAATCAGTAATATGCAACATTATTTTCTAATCCAATTTAATTTGAAACGATTCGAGAGTTTAAATAATTTTAAATAATTCTGAGTTGTCTGAGAGACCAGAAATGGCGATATTATTTTCTAATTTGATTAAATTTAATATGATTTGAAAGTTCAAATCATTTTGAATGATCTCAAATCAGAAAATAATATTTCGTTATTTTTTAATTCAATATGATTTAAAATGATTAATTCCAACATTTATACTCGAAAGCAAAATAATTCAGACAATTTAGAATGATTCAAAATAATTAATACTTACGTAATCTCGAATTATTCCAAATTAGATTTCTTAATCAGGGTGATGAGAATGAACCATATTATAGATGAAATAATTATTTTTACCTGATATCAAGCTCATCGAGAGGACTTATGACACCTAACTCTTTATTGCAGACCAACAACTTCTGTTTTAAGCCGAAAATTCATAAGATAGAATCATACAGGAAATTCCAGCGTGTAGGAATAGGTCTTTTGAGGCTCTGATTAAGAACAGATTTCATTTGTTCATAATTTTTTGGTGAAGATGTCAATTTCCATAAACAATTGCAACGCTTAATCATTCTTGTATACGCTGACTCCAACGGCTTGAATGATCTTATACAAGCCAGTGCATCAGTAGTAGCTACCAGGTTTAGTGTATTGCTAGCACAAAGAACATGAGGAAGGAGGTAGAATTTCTTCATGCTCTCTTTCGTTCCGAGACATAAATGGTTCAATTTCACCATAATCATTTTCATCAGTGCTATTATCATCATCAGAATCAGATTCTTGAGTGTTACGACTCTCTTCTGTAAAAGTAATATTTATTACTACACGTAAAAATGTTTGTTTTCAATTTTTAATCATGTGAGTAAGATCACGTCAAGTGGACCCCCCATTTTCCACTTGATCATGAAAATTAAGTCTATGTATTTTTTTCTTATGAAGTCATTATGAAAAATTAAACCCTCAAACGATTTTTCAAAATTTTCATTTTAACAACAATTTTTTTTACAATGAAGATTTTAAGTACTTTTAATTAAAAAATAGATTCCAAAACAACCGTTAAAGATAACTTAATGAAATTTTCAGGATTTATTGTCAAATATCTATATTTCATAAAAATATTAATAGCTTGAAATTCTTTGTTTATTATCCTATTGTTAATTAACGTTTAAGTAAACAAATGAAAATTTCATTGACTTCTCGGTAAAAAAATAAAGTTTTTTTTTATTGATTACATGAGTTATTTATTAAAGTTTGAGATCCTAAAAGAAAATTTCACTGCTCGTGATTAGTTTAAACAAAATAAAATTATTTATCACCGCACGTCGGTCGCTAAGCGCTTCCAATACGGTGCGCGGCCAAGCGTCTCAGGCTCTATTGCAGCTTTGGTCAGTCATAATTCAAAGTAACATTTAAAAATACTATTACTAAACGAATTGTATTTTTTTTAAACAATATCATGAATAATACAATAGAATAATTTTTTATTATTAAACTGAAACAGGAAAAACTAACTAATAATTAAACTTAAGTTTAATTATTAGTTAGTTTTCCCTGATTATTGTTTAATAAATGATTAATTCATTATTAATTAGTTAATAGTAATTTATAAGTTATTAATTAATAATTAAGTTTAGTTATTAGACAGTTTTCCCTGATTATTATTTAGTAAATAACTAATGTATCAATAATTAGTTAATTACAATTTGTAAATTATTATTAATTAATAATAAATTAATTATTTATTAAACAATAACCAGGGAAAACTAAAATTAAACTCAAGTTTAATTATTAGTTAGTTTTTCCTGTTTCAGTTTAATAATAAAAAATTATTCTATTGTATTATTCATGATATTGTTTAAAAAAAATACAATTCGTTTAGTAATAGTATTTTTAAATGTTACTTTGAATTATGACTGACCAAAGCTGCAATAGAGCCTGAGACGCTTGGCCGCGCACCGTATTGGAAGCGCTTAGCGACCGACGTGCGGTGATAAATAATTTTATTTTGTTTAAACTAATCACGAGCAGTGAAATTTTCTTTTGGGATCTCAAACTTTAATAAATAACTCATGTAATCAATAAAAAAAAACTTTATTTTTTTACCGAGAAGTCAATGAAATTTTCATTTGTTTACTTAAACGTTAATTAACAATAGGATAATAAACAAAGAATTTCAAGCTATTAATATTTTTATAAAATATAGATATTTGACAATAAATCCTGAAAATTTCATTAAGTTATCTTTAACGGTTGTTTTGGAATCTATTTTTTAATTAAAAGTACTCAAAATCTTCATTGTAAAAAAAATTGTTGTTAAAATGAAAATTTTGAAAAATCGTTTGAGGGTTTAATTTTTCATAATGACTACATAAGAAAAAAATACATAGACTTAATTTTCATGATCAAGTGGAAAATGGGGGGTCCACTTGACGTGATCTTACTCATGTATAAAAAAAAAAATCAGAAAAATGACTTCAAATAATTATGGAATATTTTGAATTTTAGAATAATTAAGAATGATTTCAAAATTTAAACTATTTCAAGTCATTCGAAATAATGATTTATTTTTTGACTAAAAATGATTTTCTTTGAAATAATAACTCGAAAAAGTTCAAGTGATCTGATGATAATTAAAAAAGATTATTTTCTAAACAGTTTTAAATCACTTGCTACTCTACGATCATTATATTGAGGGACAAAAATAATTCTCTTCATTAGTAGAAAAGCTTGACGACTTCGAAGCTCTGTTTATAATGAAGGTTTAATAGTAAAAAATAATTAACTTCGATTTCATGAAATTGAAGGTTGTCAAATACGTTATCGCCTGTAAAAAAAATAGTTATTAAGTAGCAAAGATATTTTAAAAATATACAATGATACAACTGCGTTAAATGGTTCAACTGATCCCACTGTCGGACAATTAAATGACTATTATCTTAAATTAGGTTATTACAACATTACCGCAGGCTGATAAGTCATCAAAACTAACTACAAATAGACGAAAAGCTTTTCCAAAGATGGATCCATTATCAGTCACTGTCGGACATCTATTTCTTGTATAGTTTGCGTTGCTTACCGCCTCGGCCCACAGGTGAGGGGGTTCCCCTGCCTGCCGCATCATACATCGGACCATTTCTATCAGTGTTTAGTTCTTTCTCTTTGCAATGCCATTCTGTTGGGGAATGTGAGGTGCAGTCAGTATTCTCCGAATTCCATTTCTCCGTAGATATTCGTTGAATACCTCGTTACAATACTCCTTTCCGTTGTCTGATTGTAACGCCTTTATTCTTTCCCCAGTCTGGTTTTCCACCTCCTTCTTGTATTTCTTGAACTTCTCCAGGACTTCAGATTTATTTTTCATGACGTATATTTGACACCATGTTGACTTGTCATCAATGAAAGTGACAAAATATCTTTTCCCTGAGCCAGATGCATGTCGCATTGGTCTGCACACATCTGAATGCACTATTTCGAATAATTTCTGAGTTCTCTTTCCACCGGTATTGGAGAAGAGTAGTCTGGTCTGTTTTTCTTGTATACATACCTCACACTCTGATAACTTTTCACCATCGCTTAGTTCCAAGCCACACACCAATTTATTTTTGGCCATAAGCTTCAGGTCTCGCTCATTTACATGCCCCAACTTTTCATGCTATATAATTATCCCTAGTTTTTCACGAGTTTCAGCATTGTTAACACTGTCTCTAATGTCTTTTACAAAGTACAGATTCCCGCGTCTCTGCGCGCGCATAATAACATCATTGTTTTCATTTATCACCACCGCTTCAGTTCTCCTGAAGGTCACTGCAAGTCCAAAGTCTGTGTCGACACTTTCACTGAAACGTTTCCCGTACCCAATATTTTAGTGTTTTTATCAGTTGCCAGGCTCAACTCCGCACATTTAGTCTTAAATTCACTAAATTTGTCTCTACTGTTACACAAGTGACTTGTCGCACCACTGTCTATATACTAACACATGTTACCACTACTATTGTACATAGCCTGTTCACTAGTACTTAACGACGACTCATTTGTATTTTACGCACTGTTGTATTCTCTTCTGTTTCTTTCTGGGCAGATCTTTGCGATATGCCCTCTCTTATGACACTTGAAACACTCGACTTCCTGCCGAAAGTTCTCGTCCCGAGAACTCGACGCCTTTGGCTTTCCGCCATTTTGACCACGTTGTCTCCGCTGAATGAACCTCGAATACATTGCTCCTTGTGCTGGTGATGGTAGCTCCTTCTGTGTTTCTATCAATGTCTTAAATACGGAGTAACTTTCTGGTAAGCTGTTCAATAACAAGATCACCGACATCTCATTGGCTATCTCCAGCTTGACCTCTCACAGTCTCTTCACTGCCTCGATAAACTCGGTGATGTGTTTCCTCACATCATCCCCCTCTGTCATCCTCGACAAAGTCAGCTTTTTTAACAGGTACGCTTTTCGCGCCGGTCCTCCAGATTCGTACGTCGCTCTAATCTGATCCCAGATTTCCTTTGACGTCTCCAAGTTATCGTGCGCTGCTGCCGCGTCTGTCCCCAACGCTATCAGAAGATCTGCCATCGCCTTTCTGTCTTTTTTGACCAACGCTGCAATTTCTTCTGTTCCTGATTTTGGTTTGGTTTTTTCGCCAATCACAAACTCCCACGTTTCATGACTCATGATAATTCCTTTCATCTGAGGTTTCCACGATCTGTAATTCTCCCTGGTAGAAGGATCTATTTTTATTGAAAAAGCCCCTTTACTGTTTACTTAACAACCACAAAAATTCGACACTATCAACTTTTACGCTAGTCACAGCACACAACGGTTTTCCCGCCAAAACTGGTCGAGTTCTTACGCCTAGTGTCAGTGTACGCTATCAAAACTTCTCGGTGCTTTCCGCGCATTTCTCACGTACTTCTAAATAACTTCTTTATTTAATTAATAACCACTTTAATTTTTTCAATGGGATGCCCGCGTTATCTGGGCCTATAACTTGATGATAAGGATAGGCAGGTTATTAATAAATAAGATATATGGGGTATTCCACGCCAAATCGACCACTTTTGACCCCGACCCCTTTCGATTTGGCAGAAAATTTTTTTTCTTTTTCTACCCCATCAAAATCATTTTTCAGGAAATTTTTAAATTTTTTTACCCAGCCCAAAAAAAGTTATGAGTTTTACAAAAATAAGGCTTTTATTTCTTTAAATAGCTATAACTTCTTCAAAAATCGATCAATTGCGACGTTTTTTTTCCAAAATTTCTGCCTTTGAATGTATTTTTCAGAAAAAAATACGAGAAAATTTTAAGATGATAAGCTCTATGAAATTTTTGGCTTTTTTGAGAGGAACCACCATTTTCTTAAAGTTCGCCATTTTTTATTTTTTTTTTAATTTCTCAAAAAAGACGACGATTAATTCTGCAATTTTTCCCGCCAAAGCGAGGGTGGCCGGACTTTTCATTTAATTTTTTTTTATCAATTGAAAAAATAATTTTCACCCAGTTGGGCTTATTTTACAAAACATCACTCTGGAAATTTTCGAAAATTTCACGACGACTTCCGAGTTTGAAAAATTGAGACGAAAAAATTAATTGAAACTGGTAATTCTCAGAAGAATTTGGATTTTTTTTAAAACGTGAGAAAAAAAAATATAAGATACCTATAAATAACTTTATTGTAATTTTTTTGAAACTACACCTGAAAACAAAGAAAATGAAAAAAAAAAAAAAAATGTGTGTGTCAGCTCCGACGCATGATTGGAGTTTACTCCCTAAGATCGACTGTCTAAATAGGCACAAAAAAAACTTACTAATCTAAGAAAAAGATTAGTACTACACTAACGCAAAAAATTGAAGGAACAGAAAAATTTTATAAATTTTTTAGTAGTTATTGGAAGGCTGTAACTTTGTGAAAAATAATCGTATCGAGATTTAAAAAAAAACGTTTTATAGCTTAAAATCTCTAGTTTCGGTGCATTTTTCTCCAAATTTTTTAAAAAGTATGGTTATTACGCTAACATGAGAAATACCGCGAGACAAAAATTTTCTAAATTTTTTTTTTTCCAAAGAGCCCACGGACCGTGGAAAAATTTTGTGAACTAAACCAATGCATAGGTAGTTTGGCAAATTTATTCAGCTTCCATTTGATTTTTTTTTTTAACCTCGTAGGACAATTTGACGCAGGGATATCAGCCTTCAAACAAAAAATCATCCTTCTGGCTTTGATCATCGATATTTCAGGTACCAATGATTGCACAGTAAATTTGAGGGCGGCTATAAAAACTTGGATAAATTCTCTACAAGACCCTTTCATCATTTTTTGGAAAAAACAATTTTTTAAATTTTTAACATCCTTTAGAAGTAAGTACAAAAAATGACTTTTTTTTTGTTTTTTAGTAAATCAACCGCTACGCTGTAAATATCGATGAAAAAACTGATGTTGCCAGAGACTTTTATAGCTTAATGTATCCCTAATGACCCCTTAAATTTTCAAATTTATCTATCGAACCCTTTTTTAGAAATGATCGATCAAAGTTTTGCTAAACAATTAAAAGAACAAGTTTTGTTCCTTCAATTGTGTAATCATAATCAAAATCAAAAAACAATTTGTTTTTACTTTTCTTTCATTTTTGCATTAGTAACTCAGTGAATGTAAGGGGAAGAGAAAAAAAAAACGAAAAATTTTCAAAAAAGTTAAAAAAAAAAATTTTCGACCCCAAAAAACAAGGTTCAATTTTTTTGATTTTCAAAAATTTTTCGTTTTTTTTTCTCTTCCCCTCACATTCACTGAGTTACTAATGCAAAAATGAAAGAAAAGTAAAAAAAAATTATTTTTTCATTTTGATTATGATTACACAATTAAAGGAACAAAACTTGTTCCTTTAGTTGTTTAGCAAAACTTTGAACGATCGCCCCCGAAGAACGGCTCCATAGATCACTTTAAAAATTTAAAGGGTTATTGGGGATACATTAAGCTAAAAAAGTCCCTGGGAACAATATTTTTTATTAATATTTGCAGAGTAGCGGTTGATATACTAAAAAACCAAAAAAGTCATTTTTTTGTACTTACTTCTAAAGGATGTTATTGGAAGCTGAATAAATTTGCCAAACTACCTATGCATTGGTTTAGTTAACAAAATTTTTCCACGGTCCGTGGGCTCTTTGGAAAAAAAAAAAAAAATTTAGAAATTTTTTGTCTCGCGGTATTTCTCATTTTAGCGTAATAACCAGACTCTTTATAAAATTTTGATGAAAATGCATCGAAACTAGAGATTTCAAGCAATAAATTTTTTTTTTTAAATCTCGATACGATTATTTTTCACAAAGTTGCAGCCTTCCAAAAATTACTAAAAAATTTATAAAATTTTACTGTTCCTTTAATTTTTTGCGTTAGTGTACTATATATATATTTATCATTTGCAGACGCCGTAGAGTATATTCATTATATATATATATATATATGGGTGTATATGTATATATATAGGTACGAATGTATTGTATACACACAATACATACGTACGCTGCCCCGTAGGATACCCTATGCACTCAAAAGTGAAAGTTGTGCACCTAAAACGTAACGAGGTCATTCGTTGAGTAGATTTTACACCTCATATTTTTTCCATACCGGGGGCCTTATATGAAAATCGATTCTTAAGGAGTAAACTCCAAAAAAATTGCCCTTTGGATTATTTTTGACTGAGTCACAGGCTTACGGAATAGCAGTGTGCGTTATATTTATTTTTCGAAAGCCGTGACTTGGTCAAAAATAAACTAAAGGGCATTTGTTTTTTTTTTCATTTTTTTTGTTTTCAGGTGTACTTTTCAAAAAAAATTACAATGAAATTATTTATAATTTCTTATATTTTTTAACTTCCCGCTTAGAAAATCGATGATTTTCAAAAATTTCGGGAAGTTATTGTTTTCACCCCGATTTTCGAAAATCAAGTTTTCATCAGATTTTTGTAAAACCCATAACTTTTTTTGGGTTAGGTAAAAAAATTTAAAAATTTTCTGAAAAAAAATTTTAATGGGGTAGAAGAGGAAAAAAAATTTTTAGCTAAATCGAAAGGGCCGGGGTCAAAAGTGGTCGATTCGGCGTGGAATACCCCATATATATTCGTGGTTATAATGTTAAGTATATTCTACGTATATTACAATGTATATGTAAGTACAAGATACACGTCCGTTTAGGATGGTGTACTGTTATGAACTAACCACTATAGATAAGTTGGCAATGCTCATTAGTATATCTAATACATTCTGGAATTTACTAGCATTATGGACCTTGCCCCTCAACAAAAAGTATTTAAAAAATTTTTTTTCGAAAATCAAAGTACGTGGTGAGTATTTTCTTCATAAAACTAACAGAAAAAAGTTATGAAGCTCGAAACAATAGTGAATTGAAAAACTTAACGTAAAGATAACTTTCGGATTTTATTACGTGTACATAATTATATGGTGAATCTATATACTATGAATAATCAGTAAGGTGTTTTAAAAAAATTTTTGAGATCTTGCTTATTTTTCGTTTCAATTTCGTAGAAAAAATATTTTATTTTAAAAATTAGAATTTTTTTTCTGTATGTATTTTTAAATTAAAAAGAAAGGTCTGTTTCGAGAGTAAGGAAAATTTTCCCCATTTGTTAAAAAAAAAAATTGACGGATAACGTTAGCTCCGATAAAAAGATCTAAATTTCTATCAAAAAACTGTTTAATATAATGGAAACATGAAGTTATACTATTTAATATAGTTTAAAGCTCCATAACTTTTTTTCTGTTCGTTCCCAGAGAAAACGCCCAGGAGATTTTTTGTAGAAAATCAAATTTCCTACAAGACCATGTACTTAAATTTTCGAAAAAATTTTTCTTAATACTTTTATTTTTAAAAAACAAAAACAACATTTTTAACATGCAATTTGAATGCGAACATGAATACCCGTATGAAAAAACAATATATGGTTAAAATATATAAAATCATATATGCTTACAGCAAAAAAATATATGATATACTATAAAAAAATCATATAGAGATTTTGGCCGATTAAATATAAAGTTATATACAGTAGTAAATGGGGCATTCTACGCCAAATTGGACGGTTTTAAGAATTTCAATTTTTAATTTTCGTTATTTTTTAATATTTTTTAGTACTCATCAAAAAACTAATCCTCTTAAATTTTGAGATTTTTTTGTTCATTGGTTCAAAAGATATGGAATTTTCAAAAAAACCGCTCTTTCATGGTTTTTTGCTCATAACTTTTTGAAAAATATTTTAAATAAAAAAACTCAAAGAACAAAAAAGCTTCGTTCTTCCATGTACTTTTAGAAAAAAAATACAAATAATTTTTTTAAAAAATTTTTCTGCGTTATTTTTGCGTTTTAAAACTTTAAAGTCGTTTTCTGAGAATCATGCATATTTCGATTTTCCTGAAAATTTGTGTCAACAAACTACTATCTATTCCACAACTTTTCAAGTCATTCCGGTCGTGGGACCTCCGCGGCTCATATTTTTTTCGATTATTGAAAATTAAAAAAATTTTTTTTCGCTATAAATTATTGTCTGGACTGATTTTTGACACTGTACACTTGTTTTTCTCACATATTAGAAATTGATTTCGATATTTTTTTGTTTTTTAGTAGGGATTTTGAAGCAGTTAAAATAAATGTTTTGATTTATTGAGAAGCAACTATTTCGGAACAAGAGAAACATTAGATTTGGTATACAATTCAGCTAAGATCATTACAGGAGCTCTTAAATATCATATAATTTGTCATAAAGTTTGTCATAAAGTTTCGTCGCTTTTTCAAATTATATGATATTTTTGAGCTCCCGTAATGGCCTTAGCTGAATTATATAGCAAATCTAATGTTTCTTTTGCTTCGAAATAGCTGCTTCTCAATAAATCAAAACATTTATTATAACCGCTTTTAAATCCCTACTGAAGGACAAAAAAATATCAAAATCAATTTCTAATATGTTAGAAAAACAAGTGTACAGTATCAAAAATCGGTACGGACAATAATTTATAGCGAAAAAAAAATTTTTTCAATTTTCAATAATCGAAAAAAAATAGTAGCCACGGAGGTCCCACGACCAGAACGACCTAAAAAGTTGTGGAATAGATAGTTTGTTGACACAAATTTTCAGGATAATCAAAATATGCATGATTTTCGAAAAACGACTTTAAAGTTTTAGAACTCAAAAATAACGCAAAAAAATTGTTCTATAAAATTATTTGTATTTTTTTTCTAAAAGGACATGGAATAACGAAGCTTTTTTATTCTTTGAGTTTTTTTATTTAAAATATTTTTTGCAAAAAGTTATGAGCAAAAAACCATGAATAGAGCTTTTTTTTTGAAAATTTCATATCTTTTGAACCAATGATCAAAAAACTCTCAAAATTTAGGAGGATGAAGTTTTTGATGAGTACTAAAAAATATCACAAAATAACGGAAATTAAAAATTAAAATTCTTAAAACCGTCCAATGATTCCACATATGTAACTTATATGTTTCTTATATTAAGCAATATATACATTTAGATTTACCTTATAATATATTGTATTGATATATTTCCTTTTATATTCAAAAAATATAAAATTTTTATATGAAATGAAATACATATATGGTATGTATGTATATGGTATGAAATGTATATGGTAGCATATAATTTATATCATATATGGCACCATATATTTTGTTTGTTATATTTAAGCATATATTTTATCAGTGTATGTATATGGGTATATTATATATTCACATCAAATTAACTAATTTTGAAAATTATATCTGCAATTTAAAGAGTATATTAAAATTTAGATCTAATTTAGTTGGAGTTGGTCATACGAATAAGAAACTTTTTTTTTCCATACACAATATAAATATATGTTTTTATATATGATCAGAATATATTTTTCGTATCTGATAGAAATACATATTTTTATGTATGATAAAAATATAGTTTTCGTATATGACAAGAATATATATGTTCATATATGATAAATATATATTTTTTGTATATGATTGACATGAATAATTTATATATGCTAAACATATACGGACTTGCATACGACAAATATTATATTTTTTAATATAAAAAAAAGATATATCAGAAAATATAGTCGAATTGGCCACATCTATTTTCTGGTATTTATCATATATTTATACATATGGGGTATTCCACGCCAAATCGGACGGTTTCAAAAATTTATTTCTCTGATTTTCTGAATTTTTGGGTATTTTTTAGTACCCTTCAAAAGGGGCTTCCTGGTAAATTTTGAGATTTTTTTGATCAATGGCGCAAAAAATATCGATTTTTAGAAGAAACCGCTCTTTTTATGGTTTTTTGATCATAACTTCCGTGATAATGGTCGAAAATTAATGTTTTTTTTTTTTTAAATTTTTGTTTATAGATGGCCTTTACAGAAAAAAATACAGAACAAATATACGAAATCTTTTTAATCGAGATTTTTGAATTTTAAGTTTTTAACTGTGTTTTTAAAAAAAGATGTATTCTTCGATTTTCTTGAAAATTTTCTAACTTAAACGTCTATCCTTTCTCCAACTTTTAAGCCTGCTCCGGTAGTAGGCCTTTCATAATTACTATTTTTTTTCGATTTTCAAAAATTGAAATAATTTTTTTTTCGCTATAAATGATTATCAGTTCCGATTTTTGACACTGTATACTTGTTTTTCTTGCTTATTATAAATTGATTTCAATATTTTTTTGTTCTGAGTAGGGATTTAATAGCAGTAAGTAAAAGTTGATGCTATATATGAGCAGTTATAACTGATGTTTTTATTTATTAAGAAGTAACTATTTCGAAGCAAAAGAAACATTAGATTTGCTACACAATACAGCTAAGACCATTACAGAAGCTCAAAAATTCTATATAATTATTCGAAAAAGCGCAAAGCATGAAACAATCGTTAATATAAAATTTTCAAAAGAACACGGAAATAATCAAAAACGTTTGTAATACAGTTTCGTCGTTTTTTCGAATAATTATGTAGAATTTTTAAGCTCCTGTAATGGTCTTAGCTATATTGTATGGCAAATCTAATGTTTCTTTTGCTTCGAAATGGTTGCTTCTTAATAAATGAAAACATTAATTATAACTGCTCATAAATAACATCAACTTTTACTTACTGCTTTTAAATCCCGACTCAGAATAAAAAAAGATTGAAATCAATTTATAATATGCAAGAAAAACAAGTATACAGTGTCAAAAATCAGAACTGATAATCATTTATAGCGAAAAAAAAATTATTTCAATTTTTAAAACTCGAAAAAAATAGTAATTATGGAAGGCCTACTACTAGACCAGGCTTAAAAGTTGGAGAATGGATAGAAGATTAAGATAAAAAATTTTCAAGAAAATCGAAGGTTTCATCTTTTTTTAAAAACAAAGTTGAAAACTTAAAATTCAAAAATCTTGATTAAAAATATTTCGTATATTTGTTTTGTATTTTTTTCTGTAAAGGTCATTTAAAAACGAAAATTTTGATATAAAAAAACATTGAATTTCGACTATTACCACGGAACTCATGATCGAAATACCAAAAAGAGCGGTTTCTTCTTAAATTCGATATTTTTTGAGCCATTTATCAAAAAAATCTCAAAATTTACCAGGAAGCCTCTTTTGAGGGGTACTAAAAAATACCCAAAAATTAAGAAAATCGAAAAAATAAATTTTTAAGCCGTCCGATTTGGCGTGGAATGCCCCATATATTTTGACCATATATGTTATTTTCCTACGGGTATTTGTTGAGCTCTTAGTATTGAGATTTCGAGCTACTCTTTTGGAAGAATTTTTTTTATACCTAAGACTAACTTTTGAGACAATAAGAAAAAAAAATTTTTTCTTGAAACACTCTCATATATATATATATATATATTGATATATCATCAAAATTTTCAAATTTGATTTCCTTACTTTATAAAAGAAATAAAAAAAAATACCTATGCTTACCTTGATAAAAACTATATTTTTGATAATACATTCTTTAATTCACTATCTTCAATTTCGTTCCAATGTCACTGTATAAATATATTAACATACATATATTTTCACTATACATTGTTGACTAAGGATTAGTTAAAAAAAAATTTGTGTATCTGAGAAAAAAGTTTCTTTAATTAAAATTTAATGTGTTTTGTTTAAACATTTTTAAAATGTTTAATTTTTAATTATAGTTATGCATAGTGGTAGTAAGCAAAAAAATTTTGAGTAGGTTCTTTTATAATTTAAAAAAAATACTAATATAAAAAAAAAAAAAAAAAACAACAAATTTTAATGAAAGATAATTGTATAAATTTAAAATTTATTCGTGCTTTCCGCCATTTTTTTTATTTTATTTTATTATTTCATATTGAATGAGAGTTATGAGTCGTGCACTTTTGGATCTTCCATTTTTTTTTTTTATTATGAATTTTTATTCAACTTTTAAATTATTTTAATTTGATTTTTTTATTATTTCTTAATTCCAGTTTATTTATTTTTTTTTTTATTTAAATTTTTTCTAAATATCCCGAATTTTTTTTGTTGTAAATGTCACTCTTTTTTCTTCTCAATCCTACTGTTTTACGCTAGTGCTGCTGCCAGTAGTTAATGGGGAGAAAAAAAGAAAAAAACATAAAACATTTACTTTTGTAATAATAACAATAGTAAAAATAAAAATGGCAGCTTAATTTTTCGTGAAAAATCAGTTTTATTGTTTTATTTAATTACAATTAAACTAGACGAATTTAGATAGTGATTTTCAATAGGGTTCTTGTGATCGATAATAGAAAGAAAATAAAAAAAAAGTTAGGTCGATTAATTGTGTCTATCGAGAGTTATTTGGTTTACTAAGTTTCATACAGGACAATTGACGACTCGTGTCACTGGGATTAAAATAATTTATATTTAATTAATGGAATAATCAATCGACTTAAGATTGAGCTGAAATTATTCTTTAATAAATTGTCTTCGTGTTGGTATATAATTTGACTCATTTCATTGTAATCAAAAGAGTATAGAGAAAATTTAATGTGAGTGAGTGAGTCAAAAAATTTAGAGCGATCATAAAGCACCCTCAGCGCTTTCGCGCTTGAGGTGTGCAATAACAGTCAGTTGTCGAAATTGAAATACACTTATTTGATTTCACAAACACACACAACGTAGTTCTTAACGAAATACTCGACCGGTGACGTCAGAGTATTTTACATGGCAAGACTCGGCTGCCGCAACGAATGAGAAAGAGATAATCCGTAATTCTCAGAATTGTTCGATTGAAATGAAATAAAATATAAAATAATATTTTATTTCCGTAACGCGTAATTTCACTATCATACAGTTGTCACGAGTAATTGATTATTTAATTAATAATTATTATATGACCACAGTTCACTTGTTCACTACAAATCGGTTGCACCCTTTGTCCAGGTTTCGCGCCGAGGCTTCGGCTTGTTCACAGTCGTCGGGCTAATGTTCACTCGGAATTTATTTGTCGGTCGTTTTAATTAATCGTTGATCAATAATCGAATTGTTCAAAACTCGGACTCGAAATCGGTCGCTTGGTCGGAGTCGAATTGTTCAAAGTACAAAAACGCGGCCGTTCAGTATGAAGTCTATTCCGGATCCCTGGTCACAATCCATGCGTTGGATCAATTGCTCGGTCGAAATTTTCGATTCTAGATGTCACTAGCATTTGTTCATCTGGTAACTATTTATTATTTGAAATAAATTCAAACCACGAGTCGATGTCGAACTTTTCATTATGTTACAATATATATATTAGCGTTGCATTTTTTTTTCGACTTTTTCTTGTTTCGAAGCTCACACGAAAAAATGTAAGTTTGAAGTAGTCGAAGACTCCTGTTGAAGTTTCAACTTGATATAAAATTTTTTGAAGTCGCTCAAGAATTTTTTAAATTTCTAAAATCATTGAAATTTAATTAATTTTTTTTTAAATCTTTACTTTCTCACTAGCTCAAACATTTCAAGTAGGTCGTAGAGAAACATACTAAAATTTGAAGTCAAAATAGTGATATTTACAGGTCGCTTAATATTTTTGAAAATAAATTTATCGACTTTTTGTATTGTTTTGAGTGACCTTTAAATATTAATGTTAAGACTTGATCTTAGTACAACATTTATTTTATAGAATAATAAAAAATTTTTGTCATCGAGCATTATTGAAATCAAAAAATATAATGGAAAGAATAATTATTCTCAATGAGACATAGTGGCCATGATTTCATCAAAATCAAAGTTCCTGATTTTTTAAATATGTTTTGAATTTCCAGTCATATCTAAGTCTCCCAGTAACGTGGCGACCATAATAAGAATATTTTCATACTTATTCCATTTTCATACACTGGTTACAAAAAATCATGGGTGTTCAAATCTCCCGCGCTCTCATCAGCATTCTCACGGCGGATACGTGATCGATACTATATTCAATGCTACAGTCGATCACCAATCAACTATAGGCGGCTCCACTAGTCGCATTCTCATCGCAACGACCGCTCGAGTGGGGATGAAGAAGACGGAAGTTCTGTCTCTCTCACACGTTTGCGCTCTCTCTCATTCATACTGCTTAAAGTGTTCTCACGGCTGACGCCTCGTGCATTTTATAATCTCAGTGTTTTTTTGTAATCAGTTGCGTTCTCATTCAATCGATAATCTCATTTTGCTTTAATTAATTTCTATTAATTATTTTGCATAATATTTTTGCTCTCAGCTTAGTATCTCAGTGCATTCTCAATACAATTCTCATCACCGCTTGTACCGGCATTGTTCGCGCCTAGTCACCATCTTGGCCGCGTGTCTTACGTAAATTAAATTGCATTAAATAAAGTAAAAAATTCGCTTCTTAGTGTAAATTTCATCTCAACAAATTCTCATCCAGTGTATATATTGTAAATAAAATATTTACTGATAATATTAATGCAAACTCAGTGTCAAATAAAATTATTAACTACCCGCCAATTCACACACACCAGATCCTCTCATCCTTATAATTAATTATTCAAACAATGGGTTCTAAAAAAAATTCGAAATTTTTGAGTGATTTTCAATATGCTACAACTCGGTAAAAACTGGTCGTAGAATAAATATGAAAAAAGCAATTTGTAGCCTTCAGTTTTTAGTTTTGAGATCTGGTCTTCAATATTATCCATCATGTACGGTTTCTGAGTAATCCTAAGAAAACCGACGCAAAAAAAATTTTTCAAATTTTTGCTCGTCTTCAAAAAAATCTGTTATGTCCAAGGTGGCTGGCACCGAGATGTGGACACGTAGTTATTATTTTTATTTTCGGCCCTAGTCTTTCGACCTATAGACCAGAATCACTCTGAGTGTAATTATCTGGAAGGTGTTTTGAAATAAAAGATTGTGAATGTACAAATTAAATTTTGGATGTACAAATTAAATTACTACATATCATACAATTAAAGATTTCGATGATATGAATACAATAAAACATGATATTATTTTATAAAAGTATTAGGTGGCTAGTCAGCTGACTCTAATTTACGATAAAACTGTTACGATAAAATTCGTTTCGATAACTAGAGGGGGCTATAGAATTTTGAATACAATACAACTTTTTACAGCTCTGTGAACCTGGCAATTGACCCTTGAATTTTTGACCAAAAATTCTTCGGATCGATTGTACTACATAGGTACCAAATCGTACCACCCATATTTTCGTTTGTACCATAATGACTACTGGGATACAGTGAGCCCTTGGAAGGGCTAAAGAAAGTAAAACATTTTTTTTTAAAAACGATCGTTTACAATCACTAATTAATATTTGTACTCGATTGTACAGCTCTCAATTTTATCATAAAATTACAATTATTGAGAAAGTTTGAGGGCTGCTGAAGGGATTTTCTTGCGTTCCATCTAGGTCACTAAAAATTTGCAACAATCCATTATACTTTGTTAGTACTCAATTATACCAGTCGTAAATGCTAACAGGATCCCGTTCTGGAAAACAACTAACACAAAGGTGACTATAGATATTCTATTGCGATTTGACTGAAACTTTGTACTCGCCACCAATCAATTGGACTCTGTTAGAACCCAATTATACCAGTTTTAATTGCCTTTTAAAACACGTTCTCATAGGCGAGTGACATAAGGGCTATAGTAAATATTCTACTGCGTTTTTATCTGGAACTTTGTACTTGCCACCAATCAATTGTACTCCGTTAGGACCCGATTGTATTACTATCGATTGCGAATGAAGGCCCGTTTAACTCTGTAAATGACATAAGGGCCATAGTAAAGATTCTACTACTATTCGTTTGGAGCCTTGAACTTGCCACTCATCAATTGTACTCCGTTAGTACCCAATTGTACTACGTTTAATTGCCATTTAAAGCACGTTCTCATAAGTGAACGACATATGGGCCATAGTGAAGATTCTACTGCTATTCGTCTGGAACTTTGTACTTTCTACCAATCATTTGTATTCCATTAGCAGCCAATTGTACTACTCTTAATTGAGAATAAAAGTACGTTTAACTATGTAAAGGACATGAAGACCATAGTAAGTAGTGCTTTCTTTCGCAATTAAGGGTGGTACAATTGGGTACTACTGGAGTACAATTGATTGTTGTCAAGTGCAAAGTTCCAGACAAATAGTAGTAGAATCTTTAGTATAGTCCTCATGTCATTTACATAGTTGAACGGGCTTTTATTCACAGTTGAGAGTAATACAATTGGGTACTACTGGAGTGCAATTGACTGTCGTCAAATGCAAAGTTCCAGACGAATAGCAGTAGAATGTTCACTATGGCCTTTATGGCGTTTACGTATAAGAACGTGCTTTAAATGGCAATTAAAAGTAGTACAATTGGGACTTATGGAGTACAATTGATTGGTGGCAAGTACAAAGTTCCAGATAAAAACGCAGTAGAATATTTACTATAGCCCTTATGTCACTCGCCTATGAGAACGTGTTTTAAAATGCAATTAAAACTGGTATAATTGGGTTCTAACAGAGTCCAATTGATTGGTGGCGAGTACAAAGTTTCAGTCAAATCGCAATAGAATATCCATAGTCACCTTTGTGTTAGTTGTTCTCCAGAACGGGATCCTGTTAGCATTTACGACTGGTATAATTGAGTACTAACAAAGTATAATGGATTGTTGCAAATTTTTAGTGACCTAGATGGAATGCAAGAAAATCCCTTCAGCAGGCCTTAAACTTTCTCAATAATTGTAATTTTATGATAAAATTGAGAGCGGTACAATCGAGTACAAATATTAACTAGTGATTGTAAACGATCGTTTTTAAAAAAAAATGTTTTACTTTCTTTAGCCCTTCCAAGGGCTCACTGTATCTCAATAGTCATTATGGTACAAACGGAAATATGGGTGGTACGATTTGGTACCTATGTAGTACAATCGATCCGAAGAATTTTTGGTCAAAAATTCAAGGGTCAATTGCTAGGTTCACTGAGTTACTTTTCACGATATTTCCGTGTGTTGGAAATGTTTTCGTATTTTAACATAAAATAAATTTGAATATTGCAGTACCTGGATTCGCAGCAACTTGATTGTGGTAATTTGTTGATACACTGACTTTATTATATTATTCGCGTTATCACAATTCTATTTAGTTTTAAATTTGTTTATAAACAACGACGAAATGAGGCAGTAAAGCTGGACACTTGTAAAATAATTAATAACTTTAGTGTGAGAACACTTGTATTTTTTTTTTTTTTTTTTTTTTGGGTAGAGAGCGAGGGCAAAATGCTTTTACGCAGCGTAGGAGTCCAATGTGTAGTAGCTCATGTTATGCTGTTTATCGAGATGTCTCCCGTGTGCCGGACTCCTCCCCTAAGGATGTATTACATAGGTGTTAAAATAAGTAAATGGCTGTATCCTTAGGGGCCCCACCGGCTGAAAACCTGACTACCTTCCTTCTTTAGACCCAGTACTGCGAGACCGCGCGAGCATTACTTCGCAATACTAATCTTCCTCTTGTTTTCGCCGTCACTGCTGGTCTTCTTCGTCTCTATTGAATTTCTTCCATCTTCTTCTCTTTAAGAACCGCTCTTACGTATTCTGTCATCGTCTTTAAATTGTCTGCCGTCACCAGTATCCAAGGTATCACCAGTTCAGCCACATTTGGCGCTTCTTTCTCCCCCTGAAAGCGTAGTCATATTTCAGACCAGCGCCGACAGGAAAAGACGTGTACTCGATAGAGTTGACAACTTGCGGACAGTATTGGCAATAAGGATCGATTTGGATCCCCATGCGATACAAGTACTCATTAAACTGGCCATGACCGGACAGAAATTGGGAAAGAAAGTAATCTACCTCTCCTTTTTTCCGCATAATACAATCATGGACTCGTTTAATGAGCCTGAATGTCCAACGTTACGTTTCCTCAGATTCCCATGGCTGTTGCCAGAGTTTCAGGGTCTCCTCGCGTTCTCAAGCCTCAACACTTTCTAGCGGTTCTTCACCAGCCTGACGAGCATCCCAGATGCTTTTCCTCTTAAACCCTAGAAGGTCGATTGGAATGACACCTATGAAGACCATCACGGCTGCTTCCGAAACCGTTCGGTAAGCGCAAGCTATCCTCAGCGCGCCTCTACGTTGAACGGATGCCAGTCGTTGACGATATTTCTCTACTTTAAGTGACTCACATCAGATTTATGCTCCCTAAAGCATTATCGAGTTCGAGACACTTCTGAGAGCTTGTCTACGGCTGCTCCTCGGTCCTCCGACAATTGGCATCAACTGCGAAAGGGTCGCCACCAACGTTGCCGCTTTATTAGCCGCACTGACAATCTGATCGCGAAACGTAAGTTTCGTATCAATCGTCACCCCAAGGTATTTCGGAGAACTTCCACTCTCGACATGTTGATCCACGACGAGAGCACTAAAAGGACTCGGAAACCACCTCTGGGCTGTGAGGACTATGACCTCCGTTCTTGCACGTACGCAAGCACACTGCGCCCACATGTACAATATTTTATTTATAACAATAGTTTAAATTTATTTTTAATGTTACAAAATCCTAAAATTGATTATATTTTAGAATTTTATGTTTATTTATTTATAACCTATTGTAGAATGGCCAATTGCCTATTCGATTTTTAATTGTAATGAATTTTTATTTATTTAAAATATACGAATTTTAGTTGACAATTATCATTTGATTTGTATAAAATTTAGTATTTGTTATGTCCAAATAAATTTTTTTTTTATTCTAATAATTATTAAAAATAATTATTACAGAGCTCTTCTTTTCAAAAGCGCACGAAAACGCAGCGTCAGATTTTCCACCTTTTTACGCGACAAAAAAATAGTGGGAGGATAACTGCAATAAGTTTAACGAATAATTAATAAACTGTCGTCACCTTCTACCAATGACGATAATTAAAAATTCCCCATCAATTGTCAAATCAAAGTTTATAAAAAGCCTAAGCACCCACGGCTCATGGCTAGTCGGTTTATAAAACTTACGGTCCGCAAAGTTCCGAACGTCGAACTTTCGTGCACTCTTATTGCAGGAATCCGCCCTAGGCGTTGAAAAGTCAATAAGAGGGTCTTTAATAATTTTCAATCAAACCTTATTGCAGGAATCCGCTTTGGCGTTGAAAAATCAATAAGGCAATTTAAAGTTAGCATCTTTTCGCAGTCAATTATTGCAGGAATCCGCTTAGGCGTTGACAAAGCAATAATTGACTTCTTTATCTATTTAAAATCCTCAAAGATTGATAGAACCTTTCGGTCCGATCGAAATAGTCAAGCAAATCACGTGTATTTGCGATTCCATCTCGGGCTGAGTAAATTTGCGCGTAATCCCTTCGGGGGTGAAAAAGACGCTATTGTAAAATCTGTTAAAAATAAAATAATATCATAATAGAAACAGTTTTTCATAAGTTATTGTGAAAAGATTCAGTGTCCAAGTGAAATGTAACAAAATCAGTAAGAAAAAGACAAAGATCATTATTTCAACCTTGCGAGTTTCATTCGAGAGTAGCACATAAGTTTCCATCCTACAACCCCAGCCGCGCCCATCCAACCAAATCGTACAGGAAGAAGCTGAGTGAGCTGCAACGTTCTGGAGGGATCTAATCTGCCGTGTCTAAAAAGAAAGAAACATCGAAAGGTAGGTGAAAGATTTACATTCTATTTTTTCATAAGATAACAGGTCCAACACAAGAGCGCCAGTCTCTTCAGAGCAGTGTTTGGCAAAAAAAAATTTCATTTTTAATTATTTAATTTAAAAAAAAATCATAATTAATGGTGTAATTATTACTAATTTTTCAATAAATTGATAATAATTCAACACAAAGAAAAATTAATGACTTTAATTAAAATTTATACATAGATATAAAAAAAAGGAAAAATAAGAAGTTTTTCTCTGCTTATTGTTTAGTTTTTCTGAAAAATAAGACATTTGTTTGCATTGAAAAGTAATAAATTTTCTCGAATGATTTGAAATTTCTTCAATAAATAAATTATGGTTTTATTTGCAAGTATACAAAATATTTAGTCAGTAGATCAAGGCTGCTATTTATTGAGCATAAATAAATTGTGCCAACGCTAATAATTAATAGTAAATTAATTATTGTAAATTTAACCGCTACTGACCACGTGTCATTTTTATACGTGAATTATATTTTGAGTCGCATTCGCTATCGCGTATTATTTTTGTGTTGAATTCGCTATTAATAATTATGTGTACAAAGTGTAAATAAAAACATGATTCATTTATTGATAAAACTTGTGTAATTTTTAACTGTTTAACAACCTCGCCATAACCAGATCCACATTTGTTTATTCGCTCATTTTTCACACGTACTTTTAATTTTCTACTGGAAGTCAAGTATTTCCTTCTGTAATTACAAGAACAAGTTTCCACATTGCATTGGTTTTGCCTATTCTGTTCAATATGTACACAAAATACTTTGCAATTATTCTGTAAAATAAATAGAGAATATGAGATTTCAAGTCAAAATGGTATACTTCAAATTAGTATAAAAGTATTTGATGATCAGAAGAAAGATAAACACGCTTAATGGAATAACAGCCTCCTTATCGAAATGAATAGAGATATTTATTATAATAGTTAAAGAATATATTATTCTAGATGAGGATTGATGATGGCAAGTCAGATTTAAAGTATTTTAATATCTGATAGTAAATAGAGTATTTTTTCAGTTATTAATATCCTTCGAAAAAATAGCAGATTCAAATTTACTTATTTATTTATTTATTGCCTTTATTAAGCCCTAACAGCAAAGGTTTGCCAATAACAGGGTCACTACATAGTTATACATGAAAAATATACAAAGATGACCAGACTAAGCTAAGTCAAGTATAGTAGTTGATAGCGTACAAAAAGCGATAGCCAAAGAATACAAATACTAAAAGTGTATAAAATACTAAACATAATTTATAAATCATTAAACTTGATTAAAATTACTAAGTTGAATGATAATTATTGTATTAATTTAAGTATTAACGTAATGAGATCAGGATGGATGCAATTGTGCTGGATTATAGAGGCTAATTATATCCTAATAAATCAAATAAACAATCAGAGTTATTCAGAATGAAATTGCATATAGATGTGAGCCTATATAGTGGTGAGGACTGTGCAAAAGCCGATCTAGCTGTCGGAACATGAAACAGATTTGCAGACCTAGTGTTACATGGAGGTACATGGAACGGTAATAGATCCAGAAAGCGCATACAATCTATATAATCTCGGCAAATATTTTTAACAAATAAGATAGACGCTAACATTCTCTTTTCCTCAAGTGTGAGCAATGTAGCATCATTGCATAATCCAATGTATTTAGAGCTCCTCAAGGGGTATACTCCAGATGTTTTGAATGCTAAATACTTCAAAAATCTACGCTGGATTCTTTCAATACTCGATATGTGCTTCTTAAATCGGAAACCAGACAACTGCAGCATATTCCAGTTTGGGGCAGACAAGGGCAGTGTATAGTGCTTTAATGGCATTGGGATTATTGAAGTTCTTCGTTTCTCTTATGAAAAAGCCTAATGTTCTAAGAGCAGATTTGGTAATGAACGCAACATGATCAGTAAAAGTCAGGTTGCAATCAAAAGTAGCACCTAGGTCTGTACATGAGCTAGTAACTTCCAGCTGAACGTTAATAATCATGTAGGGGTAGGATATTCTGGATTGCAAACGGCAGAACGTTATAACTTTACACTTATGTTCGTTTATTAGTAGCTTGTTAATTTTACACCATGATGACAATGCCTCAAGGTTAGCTTGTAAGTAGTGACAGTCCGATAATTATCTAATACGTAGATAAAATTTACCGTCATCAGCGAATAATTCGAAGGAGCAAATTGCAACTTTTCCTATACAATTGATAGAGATATTAAATATTTGGCATATAGTTATTGAAATTATTAAAAAATATTATATTCTAGATTAGGATTGATCTAATTTGAAGTATTTTAATATCTGATAACAATTATAGAAAATAAATTATAGATCGAATTGAACGGAATATAGTATAGTGCCAGATAGATCAACTGGTAGAGCACTCGGCGCGATACTGACATGGTCTGGGATTGATTCCCAGTTCGGGCTATCTGTATATTTCTCAATTTATCTATAAATTGTCTTATTGAGAAGGCTTGCATGTTTAGGTTTCCACTATATAAATTGATACTGAGGGGTTCCTCATCACAATTTCCTACTTTCCATTTAAATAACATAGGAAAATTTGTTTTTTGAAGTTTGAAATTTTATCACTCATTAGTGAATTGAAGTGTTGGAAAAATCAATAAACGCCTTTGTTGGAAATTGAACGCTCTACAAAAAAGGTCTCTTATAATTATTCGATAAATTTAATTTTTCAAAAGTTATTCAAGGTCAAAGTTTGATTAATAGTAAATTTTACTATTATCCAAATTTACCTGTAAAATTATCAGACTTATTGTGAAATGTTACAGGACTTTTTTCGTAGATCATTTTATTTCCTGCAACTCATTATTTATAAAGTTTTTAAAATTTCTAAGCGTTCTTTAGGTATTTGCATTTAAATATCTGTTTATTCCAAAGAATCGTATTCTAGTCGATTTAAATTACTTACTTTTAAAAGCAAGTATATAAAGATTTTTTTTAATTTTGGAAACTTCAATGAAAATAATTCGTAGGAAATAAAATGATCAACAAAAAAGGCCGGTAACATTCTGTGATAAGTCTGATAGTTTCGCCGAAAAAGTCAAATAGTAGTAAAATTTACTATAAATTCAACTTTGACCGTGAATAACTTTAAACAAATCAAATTTACCGAATAATGATAGGAAACTTTTTTTGTAGAGCGTTTCATTTAAAAAAAAAATGTCTATTGATTCCTCCAATACTTTAATTCACTAATGACCGATGAAATTCCAAGCTTTAAAGAAAAAATTTCTATGTTAATCAAATGATAAATAGGTAATTACGATAAAGCACCCCTTAATATTAAAATAAAGAGCTGTTGTTTCAACATAGACATTTTTTCGGTATACCGAACAATATTTTCAGAATACTTGTTGAAAAAAGAAGTACTCGATATTTTTTTATACCGCCTAGTGTAACAATTTCATAAAACAATTATTATGTTTTGTCTTTATTAATTTAACAATAAATTGTTTAATGGTTTTTGTTTTTATTGATTTCCCTTGACTATATTTTCATTACGGCTGATAAGGTAAAGTACCCATTACTTGAACACTTTTAAAATTGGGACCAGTAGTAGAACAGACTTTTAGAATTGTTGTTATACAAAATCCGTATATATATTATAAGTAATATGCGCATGTTATAATTATTCGATGATACAGTAATTGATTTTTGTAAGTGTTATCAACTATAAATCAAAAAAATTATATATTTTTTAACTTTAAAGGTGGCATGTCCAGAATAGCCAATAGATGCTATTTTTTTCATGAAAAAGATGCTATACCGTAAACCGAATAATCAGTAAAAAAAACGGTATATCATCATTTTAAGTAAAAAAAATCGTACCACCCAATGAAATAGTCTTTTCTAATACTATTTTTTTTTTGCAAAGACATATACTAAAATTTTTATATTAAATTTTAGTGTCTAACTATACCTCCCAATGTTCAAAGCAGCACTCAAAACTTGAATGAGATGGCGTTACATGTTCAAGTATTGGGACCATGTTATTTCCGTAGCAGCAGTAGGTGAACAGCGTGCAATTTATTCCAGTGCAATAAAAAATATGTTAATTCAATTATTTAATTTTAAACAAAATATGCCTAAATAAAGTATCAGTGATTTATAAATAATTAGTGTAATAATTTTAAGTGATTTCGTGTGAAAAAGTATCTTTCATCAAAATAAATTTTAGATCTAAATGTTTAAATTATTGTTCTATTGTTGTAATAAAAAAATTATACTTCTAATAAATAAATAAAAGTATTTAAGATTTTCAATTCTGGTAACAGTTCATTTTTTGTGTTGCTTTTAGTTCATATTAATCAATTAATTACTAATCAAAAATGTAATTAAAAAATTAAATATAAATATTTCTCATTTTTAAATGATCACATTGAGTATTCACAGTATTATTTTTAATATTATTCAATAATATGTTATAATTCTTTTGAAATTTCAATAAAACTTTGAAAAATTGTGGTGTGCCTATTGCCATATATTTTATTAGTTCAACTATTGCTCCCGGAGTGTTCAACTACTGCAGCTTGTCAGATTTGATTGTTCAACTACTACTCCTTTCATAGCCTATCTCAAAAACGTTGTCAAAATATAAATATTCAATTATCTGCGTTATTTTGCGCTTCAATCAATTCAAAATTGTTTATATTTTCATGAAATTCATGAATTTGAACTAATAATTACAACTTTATATATTAAAAGTAGGGTTAAATACGTTTTACTTTGAAACCTGTTCAACTACTGGGTACTTTACCTTAATCAAAATTTTCATATGAGACAAAGTTAATAAATATTTAAGAATTGTTTATTCTGGTGATTTTTAATTGTTCTTAAAAAATCACTTATCTATAAGAGCTTATAGAGAATTTTTTGAAGCTTCTAAAACTCAGCATTAGATCGCTGTATGATTATTTTTTTCCGGTGTAATTATTCTGGAAATCAGTAATTAGAGGTAAAATATCTTCTAATTATTTTAAACATAAAAAATTAAAGAATAATTATTTCCTGATTATTTGTATAATTAACATTTAGACACAGAAATTTTCTAATTATTTTTGAATTTATAATTAAAAATAAACGATTTCCTAATTTTTGAAATAATTAGTAATTAGTAACAAATAATTTCTAATTTTTGAAGTAATTAGTAATGAGTAACAAATAATTTTTAATTTTTTGAAAATTATTAATTGAAGGAAATTTGATCCTAATTTTCAAGAAATTTAAAATTATTCAAAAAAAATGATCTAATTGCTTTTCAATTAAATAATTATTAGATATGAGTATGAAATTTTTCAAAAAATTAGAAATTTTTGTAAAGAAAATGATAAATACCCTCTTAATTATTAATTATAAAATCAAGAATGGTTGAATTTTTTCGCAATTAAAATTTTTTCATTCAGATAATTTTAATTTTTCTTTCAATTAAAATTATTGGTAAAATTATTAATTCCTACTTTGACCGCCCCGTTGATACCAACTTTGTTTTTTATGTTGGTATCTACTGCTTTATCTTTATTATTATTATTATTATCATATTTTTATATGTACTGTAGTTATTCTTTGGATCTGATATATGAAGAAAACCTAAATACTTACATATATTTGTATCAGTAAATAAATCAGTAATCCTTATTGTTTAAATTAATCTAATTGTTTAATTTAAAATTATTCCACTCTAACTCACAAATTATCAGGTTATGGGCCTAGACACTACGGTAATTAATTGAATAGTATTTGAGTGTAAAACGAGGTTTAATTATTTGAGGTTAGCTCTTGCACGTGTTTCAATAGTAAGATGAGTGGAAGTAACATTGTAAATTCCACAAGAATTGAAATTTTAACGCAAGACAATTATGATTCGTGGTGTGTACAGGCTGAATCCTTATTAGTAAAAAACGATGGATGAGATTATGTAGATGGTGAGATTTCTAAGCCGGCTACTACTGATGAAGATGGACTAAAAAAATGGAAGAGAGCTGATAGGAAGGCTAGAGCTGACATACTTATGTCCATAACACCGAACATTGCGAAGCAATTTAACAAATTGGAAACGTCCGCAGAAGTTTGCTCAAAGGTAAAAAAAAATTTTTCTTCAAGTGGTGCGGTAAGAAAGGCTACACTATTACACATGTTAACAATATTGAAAGCATCTGAAGAAGATGACGTGCATGAGCATCTAAACACCTTCTTCGATATAGTTTCTAAGCTCAAGAGTATGGATCTTATCAATCATGATGACATGGTAACGACTCTACTATTAAATAGTTTACCTGCAAGTTATGAGAATTTTGCGAGCAACATGAGATGTCAAGAGACTCTACCAAGTCCTGACGAATGTAAGCTAAAAATAATTGAACGATTTGAGTGGATGAGATCAAAAACAAACCGAGATGACGAAGCAACGTGGGTTTCAAAGGCAAGTAATTGGAATAGGGGTAACAATCCTAAATATTCACAAGGCTCAAATGATGCTGGTAAAGGAAAGAAATTTCCACTTAGATGCAGCAAATGTGGTGAGTTTGGACATAAAACTGCTAACTGCCCAATATGAAAGAATACATTTGGTTCATCACAACGTTACCAATTTGATTTGAAATTAAAATCCTTCCAATCAGACAATGGTCGTGAATATACATCGAATGAGTTCAGCCATTAATGAAGACGTGTGGAATCCAGAGACGTCTTACCACGCCTTATACACCCGAACAGAACGGGGTGGCGGAACGCAAAAATCGCACACTTGTTGAAATGGCACGATGTATGATTATACAGTTCGGATTGTCTCCGTCATTTTGGGGGGAAGCGATACACACAGCAAACTTTATGCGTAACCGATGTCCTACAAGCGCCCTACTTGGAAGAACTCCATTTGAATATTGGAATAACAAACTGCCGAACCTTAAATATTTTAAGACATTTGGCCAAACAGCATTTGTGCTAAATAAGGAGGGGAATAAGGGGAAGTTTGATGCAAAATTATCAAAAGGAATTTTTGTCGGTTACTCATCAGTAGCTAAGGGTTACAGAATATATAACCTGGAAACCAAAAGAATAGTGGTAACGAGAGATGTCCGCTTTCTTGACGAAATGTGTTATCGACCTCATCAAGATGACATAATTTCGACTGAGACTAGATTCGGAAACTCAGAACTCGACCCAATTGAAGAGGGGGTGAGACTGAACAACAACAGATCGACGGAAATAGAAATGATTCAATCTGTATCCCCGAAAGAAATCCTTATAAGAGAAGACGAGAGAGCCGAAGAGCATTCTTCATAGAGGTCGTGGAAGACCAAGAAAGGATTATCATCTGACCGTAATCTAAGGAAGACTGCTGCTGAGATGTTAAAAGGGTTAAAGCAGGATGTAGTATGTCTACTTAAAAACGTTCTGTATGGACTAAAGCAAGCTCGTCTGCAATGGAACATCGAGGTTAATAATGTTCTTATTAGATTGGGTCTCCAACGATCAAGATCTGATCTGTGTATTTATTTTGCTTGGAATAATGGTCAGTTGATGATTATATCAGTTTATGTAGATAATTTCCTTATTGCCTCAAGGAATACAAGCTGGATCCAGTACATTAAACGGGAAATGTCTACTTACTTTGATGTGAAGAATCTTGGAATAGCACAATATTGTCTAGGATTGAAAATTCATCAAGAACCAGGCGTCATCACAGTAAAACAGTCCGGTTATATCAGAGATTTGATAAAAAGGTTTAACATGAAAGATTCAAACTCTGTAACAACCCCGCTAGAAGTTGGAATGAAATTATACCCAGAAAAACAGGAAATGGAGGATACACAAATAATTCCGTATCGTGAACTTGAGGGAGCATTAATGTATGCTACAATTGCCACGAGACCAGATATCTCGTATGCTGTCAGTTTCTTAGCTCAGTTTAACCACTCATTTACTCTACAGCATTGGAAATTGGCTAAACGAGTTATCAGGTACCTTATTGGTACGAAAGATTTGGGATTGGAGTATCACAAATCATCGGAGGCTATCTCAGGCTTTGTTGATGCTGCTTGGGTTGGATGTTTAATAGATCGTAAGTCCTACACTAGCTATGCCTTTATTCTGAGTGGGGGAGCTATCAGCTGGAGATCTCAAAAACAAAAAACAGTTGCTCTGTCGTCTACCGAAGCTGAGTATTAGGGTGTGTCATTTCAGAGCAACATTTTTTTTTTTAAGTGCATGGGAAAAAAAATCATAGTTCAACACAAAAAAAAAAAAGAGTACGTGTATCAGTGTGTACACGCGGAAAAAGTGAAACTTCTTCGGCTCATATTTATTAAATACTATAATAAAGTTTTATTTTAAAATAATTTTATGATAATCTTTAGGTAACATATTTATTATTAATATTATTATTATTTTTTTGAACAGTATATTAAAATGTTATTAGAACGGAAAAGATATCAGTACACTGTAAAAAATTTGCAGACTGAACGCGGAGTGAATCCAAAGTGACCGTGGAATTAATGACTTTTTATTCATTCACTCCTCTTAGGGGTGAATTATACTCCGAAGGAGGCTTTCAGAAAATATTAATTATAAAAAAACATTACTAATGCATAGTGAGCTCAGGTCTTTGAGATTTTGAAATTTATATTTACGGAAATAATTACGCGTTCCCTTTCCATATATTCACGTGAAATGATTTTTAAAAATTATAAGCAGCTGATAATAAAACTTGCACAAATATAATTCCACTGAGTCACAAACTGTCGTATGATTTACGACAGTTTGTGACCATACCATGAGATAAAATTTCATATTGCACCGAAATATCAAATATTCCCATAAAAATTATGTCATTATAGCTATTCAATAATTTAATATTTTCACTATGTATTATGTGTACGAAATTATAATTTAGTGAGTTACTAAAATATTTTATGAATTAAAAACGTAATATTTTGAGTTTAATTATTAATATCTGAATAAATTATTTATTTATATAATTATGTTTCTAATTAACAGCTGTTTCTATTAAATATAAATTTATTTAAAGATTAAGACTGCGGGCCAGAGTGAATGTGGATTGAAATGAATCAATCTTAAGCTCTTTAAATCGATCAGAACACTACTTTTTTAAGAGCTTGAATTTAAAATAAAAATAACTACAAAACAATACGGAATTTGAAAAAATGTTACAAATAATAACAACTTTTGAATAGATAGATTTATCAAAAAATGATGAGACCTTTTTTGTAGCGCGTACAATTTCCTCCAAAAATATGTATTAGACTATTTGATCTATTGATTAGTTAACGAGTTAAAAATACTCAAAGTTGGAAATAAAATTTTCCTATGATATTTAAACGGGAAATTGATTTTTTTAATGAGCTAGGTCTATGATCGACATAGAATTTTTGTTCTTGCGCGAAAATTTTTTTTTTTGTGTTGAACTATGATTTTTTTTCTCATGCACTTAAAAAAAAAAATGTTGCTCTGAAATGACACACCCTACTGAGTATATGGGAGTAACGGAAGCTGTGAAAGAGGCTGTGTATTGGTCAAATGTCATGCGTAAACTTGGATTGAAGGACTTGATTAATATAAATATCCATAATGAAAATCAAGGCGCACGATTTTTGGCTGATAACCCCATGTATCATAGCCGGACGAAATATATAGGCATTCGATGTCATTACATCCGAGATGTCCTTAAGGAAGGTATAATAAGTCTACAATACTTAAACACTATCAAAATGGTAGCAGATATATTAACTAAAGCTGTCGTGGGACCAAAACATTATCGTTACGCTGCTGGATTGGGACTAAAATAATCAATGTACTCATTGTGGGGGCGTGTTAAAATGATCAATTTGTACTTTGACCGCCCCGTTGATACCAACCTTGTTTTTCATGTAAGTATCTACTGCTTTATCTTTATTATTATTATTATTATCATATTTTTATATATACTGTAGTTATTCTTTGGATCTGATATATACTTATATGAAGAAAACCTAAAAACTTACATATATTTGTATCAGTAAATAAATCAGTAATCCTTATTGTTTAAATTAATCAAATTGTTTAATTCAAAATTATTCTACTCCAACTCACAAATTATAAATTATCAATGCTCGAATTTTTTATTTCGAGATATTTAATAAAACAAGTCTACACTGAGAAAAAAAAATACTTTTATTGAGAACATTTACTTGATACAAGAACATATATTCTTGATAATTTTCAAGAATACATAAGTTTGTCTCAAGAATTCGTAGAATTGAAGGAAATAATTTTTATTTAATTCAAGTAAAGCTGTTCTTTTGTTTACTCATAATATAATATCAAATTCATATATTAACAAAAATAAATTTGATGCTCTTTTCTCAAGAAATTGATAATTAATAATAATAAAATAAATATTTTAAACGGATTTCTTGAACCAAGAAATTCTTGTTTGGAAAATAGTATTTTTTTTTCTCAGTGTAGAGAATACTAATTTTTTGAAAAAATTCATAATAATTTTCGATAAATTATTAATTAATTGAAAAATTAATAACTTAAGCGAAAAATAGTGATGAAAATACTATTTTTACCCAACCCTGCTTCCGAGACGTTTTGGGTTCTTTTTTTTTGGAAGATCCAATATAAAAATAAATTATAGGAAGATAAGTCTATCTCGTATTCTTTACTGTTGTCCACAACCTCCAAATCGCACGTCTAAATTTTTCTATCGCTACCAAAGGGAGAAATCAGGGATAAATCATTTAAATTTAAGCGGTGGGCATAACATAAAGAATACTGGTGGCAGCGGTGGGATTTTCAAAAGTAAAGATCCTTCTTGTTGAGCGACAGATATAATTTTTTCTACCATTTTTGAGAAAAGGTAGAATTTTGGTAACACGCGTTTTCATCCCCGGAAAAAATATCCCCGGACATAATATCTCCAGACAAAATATTTTCAGACAAAATATCTCCAGACAAAATATCCCCGGATAAAATATTCCCAAGACAAAATATCCCTAAGATAAAATATCACCAAGTTAAAAACAAGCATGTTTATTATTACATTTTCGTATGTACACACACACACAAAACATATGAAAAAAAGGCACGTACTATTGCACGCGTGTATGTTATTATATTTTTGTGATTACACACTGAAAAAAATAAATATTTGTCCCAAATAAGTCAATTTATTTGTGATTTTTTTTCAAATATTTTTTAATAACAGATAAATATATTTGGTACAACTAAGCATGACAGTTGATTTAAATAATTTTATAATTTGATCGAAAAATATCATTTACTTATGGTAAGTAATTGATATATTTTTGGTATAGATATTAAATTTTTGACTAATATTAGCTTACATTTATTTGATTATCAGTTTTTGAGAAAAAAAAAACACTGACTTAAAAAAATTAATAACTTTTGAAAAATTAATAATTCATTAAAAATAACACGGAGAGAAGCAAATGGTATATTCTTCAATGTAACATAGTAATTATTACTATGTAGTATGCTAACGCAAGTTTTTCAGCCGTATTATTTATTTGACATAGTAATTTGTCCGATGTTGAACGGTAACGCTAGCCATGCTAGCATGGGAATGATTACCGTGCTACATCCCGTGAAAAAATCTTCTGATATGTCGTGATAGGGCTTGATTTCGGCGGTTCATATCAGGCCTGATATGGAAATTGGCCATATCAGAAAATATATGTACAGATTAGATTTGATATGTTCTGATATGGACATATCAGACTACATATAGTGAGATTAACATTGTTATCTCAGGAACTAAATTTATAGATAATTTTAGAAAATTGTGTATAACGTTGTAAAGTTGTATATGCAATAATTGTCATGAAAAAAAAAAAAAAAAAGAAAAAAAAATCTAGCCAGGTCATGGGTTCGAAACCGAGTACTTCTGATTCAAAGTCTGATCTATTAACCACTCTGCCAAATCACGAACTTGAAACGTAAGGTCGATTATGTCTATTCGGATAAAATTAAAACTAAGAAAATTGAAGACATCAGATAAATAATTGATTTGGTTACTTGTAGTATATTCAATTGTTATTGTTCATAGAGTAACGGGACCATTAACGGTATACCCACCAGTAATGGGGCAAGAACTACTTCTTTTGGTAAAAAAAAAAAAAAGGAGTTAAAGATTTTTAAGCTTACACGGAGAAAAATGTTGGCTCAAAACCTACCAATTTCTATTATGCTGTCGACCAAACTTAAAACAGGAAGAGAAGCATGCAAAAAATTATTATGCCGCATCATAATTATTATAATGTATGAAAGTAATTGTAATTAAATCTCATCGATAAGTTTCTCGCGCGTAGTAAGTATTGTGATACAGCATAATAATTTTTCGTATGAGCATAATAATTTTTTTGGATACTTCCCTTCCTGTTTTAAGTTTAGTCGATAGCATAATAAAAATTGGTAGGTTTTGAGCCAACATTTTTCTTCGTGTAATTAATTTTTTTTCAATTTAAAATCTCAATTTTTTATATTTAAATTCATTACGAAAATTTGAAATTCTCTCAGAGATTTAAAAATTGATCTCGTTAGCTTATTGGAAAAATTTCTCCACAAAGTTTGTATAGTTTATACAATTTATAAATGCGGTAAATTAAAATATTTAACAGACTTTATAAGACTTTATGAATCATTATAAAACCGGTTTTTCCGAACAATGTTACGTTATTTGGTCATTTCTAAATTATTTTACCAAACGTATACGGAAAACTCGAAAAAACTAGTATATGTTCCCATATCAGGGCATATCAAGCCATACCAAACCTGATCAAGATTTTTTTTGACAAGCATATTAAAATATATATACCCTTATCAAGTTATATCAGGTCATATCAAGACATATAAAAAAATTATATACAAGCATATCAAGTCAGATCAAGACATATCAAATCTGATATCGACATATCAAGTTGATATGGCTTGATATGGCCAATTTTTATATCAGACTATATTAGAATATATTAAAAATTATATATGGGCATATCAGATCATATCAGGTCAGATATGAATATATCAAATTTTTTGATATGGCCATATCAGGTCATATAAGGCTTGATCAGAAAATTTTTTCACGGGATTAGAATCATTCCTATGCTACATTGGAATTATTACAATTTCGATGAAGCTGCTCCCAATTGAAGGTAGTAAGAGTTAATATTAAAATAAGGTTTTATAATTAAAAGATTAGGTTATTCAATTAATAACAAATGAATTGTTAACGAAAATTTTGAAATAAAATAATAAATATTAACATTAACAAATTTAAACATGGGGTATTTTTATTAGAAAAATATTATGCTAATTTAATTATTTATTCGAAGACATTTAATAAATATTTTATTTTAAGTAAAATTATTAATTATGAATTATTAATGCAGAGGAAATTAACAATTATCTAAATTAAAAATATATTAAATCCATTAACAACATTTTAAATCAGAATGCAAGAGACAAAGATACTTTGTCAAATAATACTTCAGTTTAGTATGATTGATAATTTTTATTAAAATAATACTCATTGATATAAGTAGTAATTAAGTTCAATATATGTACAGGTTATATTAGACGTATATACTATATAGCAGCGCTTAATATTGGAACTGCTTTCACGCTATTCAGCATGGGACTCAGTACCCTTCTAGCATGGCTTTTATTGCTATGCTACAAAGTAATATATACCAGTAGCATAGTTACTATGTAGAATGGTAAATATTACCAGAAGAATGGTAATCATTCCCATGCTACATAGTAATCACTCCTATTCTTTGAAAAATAGGACTGGTTACCATGCTACATAGTAATAATTACTATGTTACATTGGAGAATATACCATTAACTTCTCTCCGTGAAGAATTTATCTTTAATAAGATATTTGTTTCTGAAATTATTTTGTCTTAGGGATATTTTGTCGTGGGAATATTTCGTCTCGGGGATATTTTGTTCAGGGATATTATGTCCGGAGGTATTTTGTCCGCAGGTATTTTGTCCGGGGATATTTTGTCCGGGGATATTTTGTCTGGGGATGAAAACGCAGGCAACCAGAATTTTGTGGTAATTTTTCTCTGTTCGAAATTTTACATCCTAGAATTTCGAGTTGCGTAACATTTTCTTGAGTGTGCCACACCCCGTTTTCGTGGACTTGCCACACCTTAACAGGTAGCAACTCCACGTATTGCAATTTCAGCATTTTTCGCGCCTCGAATTTGAGTTGCAAAACGCCTGAGTTCACCGTCCGCAACTTCGCGCCAAAATCGCAAAGTCAGCAAGAAGTCGCACATCGACTTGACTGTTGCAGCTCTGAGCTGTTAAAAATCGACTCTTTCTTTCTTTTTCGGACCAAGTCAGCAATTTCGCGCTGAGTTCAGAGACGTTTAATACCCTTGTCTTACGTTTCACCTTAGGGTGTGGTCACCACCATTACTCGAACCAACCGAAACAGGAGGCGAAAAAATTTAACGCCTCCTCTAGCTGGTGGTCTAAGGGGTGAAACGGTCAATAACGAAGTAAAACCTGTTATCTGGCTAGATGCCACTTTGCACGATGCAAACAATCCACCTATATCAGTAATATATGGCCAAGGAGCTCTATCGAGAGCTTCCTAGATTTAACGGCGAAGGCCCGAATTGCGAACAAAATTTTTAGGAATTTGACGTAATTGTACGGAGTTTGTTGCCTTGCATCCTCCCGAAGTATCAGGATATGTTCGTTGGAAAAATTGTAAAAAGAATCTCCGGTCGTGCTAGAGACCAAATTGAATACATTCCGATCCACAGTGTCGAAGAACTTCTCGAGATACTGGAAGAAAGGTATCGAGACGTCGATCTAGCTCTTATTTGGTACAACCGTCTAGCTTCAGCTAGCCCAAGAGAGGGTGAAACTATCGAAGATTTTTTTTTCAGGTTACGCAGAATGATCAGAGACCTGGAAGCCGCGTTACTAGAGGAGAATCGAGAAGCTATCATGTCGCAACAAGAAAAGGTTGCATTCGATCTGCTTTATTCCGCTTTGCCTGACCTTCCGAAATGTCTCGCAAGTTTAAAAAATTCAAAAACGCTCGAAGATCTTTATAAAGCGGTTAAAAAAGAACAAACGCGCGAATGCATACGACCAAGGCGGAAACGCGAATCCAGCGACTATTCGCGTCATTCTCATAAAGACCGAGGGTACAATCGAGACCATAACAGACGTTACTCTAAGGAAAATTATCAGAGACCTCGCAAAGATTATGATGATTACAACGACCGTCGAGAAACCAGAGGACGAACGTTTTCTTATTCTAAAAAGCATTAGAGACCGAGTAAATACGTCACAGACAGCGAAGACAGTGCGGACTCCGACGATAGCTCAGCCCCAGCTGACTACCGAACGTACACTTACACCTCAGGTAAAGGAGGACGTGGACGAACCTACGACGACGACTCAACGTCACGAACGGTTGAGAAAAGTTCATCACGGCCACGAACAGAAGAACCTTTTTCGACGAAGAAAAAGATCGTGACTTTTGACTCTGCAGAGATTGACAGAGAAAAACTAGAATATCTGAAATTAGAGGCTCCGTGCTGTACCTGTCCTTTCTGCCCTCATCGTGAGGTGAATAAATCTGCCTCTCCGAAAGACAATGACGAACATTTAAATTCAACGGGTGCTCGACAGACCGAGGCGACTAAGAGTATACCCCGAGAGTCTCGCCGACCCACGAATCTTCATCAGAAAACTCAGACAGTGAAGGAATTCAGAATCCTTCAACGCCCGAAAACCTCACACTAGTCATCGGTAAAGGTCCACGAGTCTAGATAACATCTCCAGACCTCTTCCAAGGCAGTTGCAAAGTTTTGTTAGATACAGATTCTGACCTGAATCTCCTTTGCATCGATGCTCTGGGTTGATACCACCTTTTACCCTGAAAATGGCGGTGTGGTGGGCGGCATAGCGACCAGCAGTATGCCAATAATTGAAACTGTGACTCTCAAAATCTTTGATATAGATATTTGTTTCCAGGTTGGACCTAGGTCACCAAGTGGTTATCTGGGCATCCTCGGAAACGAATTCTTTATCAAAAAACGAGCTGGCGTTTCCTTCTATTGGAATACGCTGGTCCTCAAAAATCGACCTACTATTCCTATCTCTTTTACAATGGATGACAACCTTGATGTAGGATATATCCTGTCCCTAGGGACAGAACTAAAAATTTTCGACTCATGTAATCCCGCAAAAAACTGTTTTAATAAAATTTTACCAAATTTTAGTACTAACATTTTATAAAATTTTATACTGAAAATGGCCTGGTAAAATTTTATAAAGTTTTAAAAAAATTTGTGAAGTTTTGTAAAATTTTTATAAAATTTTACCAGGCCATTTTCAGTATAAAATTTTATAAAATTTTGTAAAATTTGTTAAAATCATTTTTTTTCCGGGATGGATCACTTATCCAATTCATGTCCCTCCTCGACGCTCCTCAACTTTTGTTATCGATGGATTGTAGTCTGCTCCACTCGTCCATTGGCCACTTGTAGTTATCAGAAATTCGTGGCTGTATTTATGATTACACATGAATTCTTATCTGCTATATTTCATAGTATTAATTTATAATAATATAATAATTCGCACATTATTGCAGGTATACCTTCGTTCTCAAACACAATCAGGTTAAATTGTATATAACTTCATTAATAATTATATATAAAAAAAACGATTTGAATAATTCAACGATCGATTGTTTAATGGACATAAAATTTTAAAATTAATGAAATTTATTGATCTTTAATGATTTATGTTTTTGAATTAATGGTGAAACTTTTGAACTTTGTCATGAGTAATGAGGATTTAATTTTAATTGATGTTTAGTAAAATAAAATTTTATTAGCATCAAAATTAAAATTGTCACATTATGTAATATATATACTCGATGAAATAATTGATATTATTTATTTATTTATTTATTTATTTTAAGTGATTTATAAGAAATGAACTTTGATACACTTTCGTTGATTCGACTTATGTTAAACGAGTTAATTACAGTACAAGAAGAGAAAAGTAAGTACAGAAATTACAAAGGAAACTGTTAGGTACATTGAGAGATAATTGTTATACATTCCTTGAAAAAATAAAACAGTGACTTCGAGCCGCTTAAAGATTGGTCGTCCAGAATAGTGAGAATCTTCAGTTTGTCGTTTGTTTCCCTTGGTGACAGTTCGAGAAATTTTTCGTGGGGTTTGCTGAAGTACGAGCACTTTAGAATAATGTGCTCTATTGTTTCTGCTTCAAGATTATAGCAGTAATGGCATGGTTGGGTCGGTATCAGTTTGAGATAAGAATGGTTGGCAGAGATGTTGCACGAGAAGTAGTTAGCTAATCTGAGCTGCGCCTTAGTTATGGCGATAGCGTGTGGACAGTTAGTTAGATACGACGGTGTGGTGCCTTGAAGGGTTCTTGGGATCATGAATTGGCATGCCTTCGATTCAGCATATCTCATCAAGTCCATTTGCCTCAGGTAGGAGCGGTATTTATCAAGAATTCTTAGCTTGTGTTCAGATCAGTATTCTGCTGATAGATTGTCGAGGAGTTTTTCTTCGGATATAGCTGCTAGCATTTCCTTAAGTTGTTGGATCCAGTTTAGTTTATTGGAGTTGAGAGAAGTGCTGTTCAGAAGAATAAGTCGGAGCAGACAGATTTTAGGAAGCCTGTGGGCCTTCATTTGCAGTATCCTGATAATCCAATTGTAGGCAGCTGCAAAAATATCATGGCAGATGTGAGTGAGGTTCAGCTCTAAACGTAGGGCATAGTTGGGTGTGCAACTCGATAGATGTAGTAAGCGTTTATAAAAATATAAGTGCGCTGTTTCTAGTTTTTCATAGTTTTCCACTCTGAGACACCAAAAATGTGCAAGGTACAATAGCGTGGAGCGTGCGATGCTGTTAAATAGCTTATTTTTACCAACCCAAGAGTCGGCTTTTAAACGAGAGAGAATGGCTAGAACCGTGCCAGTGGCTTGCCTACCTCGTCTGGAAGCTTCTGTTGTTGCCAGATTACCCTGGACAGTACTAGAGAATGGGACTTCGAGGTATACGTAGGATTTGACCACCTCAATTACTGACTCCTTGTATATAAAGCCAGTGTCTTTCTGTCTTACTCTGCCTGATGTCCTGAAAATCAGGATTTTGGTTTTATTGACGTTCACTGTGAGGCTGTTAGCATCACAGTATTCCTCAAGTAAACGCAGTATCCGTTTTAAGATAACAGCGAAACGAGCTAGCACCACTATGTCATCCGCGTAGAGGAGTAAGAGAAACTCATGTATGTCTCCTAGGCTCAGACCTTCAATTCCACGCTTCTTAAAGAAGGGCACCAGGTCCCCAAGATACAAGATGAATAGGAGAGGGCTTAGTATGTCACCCTGTAATACACCTTCGGTAATATCAGTAGGTTCAGATAACAGGCCGTCACTTTTGACGTACATCATTAACTTTCCATAAAAGTTTCTTAAAATTCAAATGAATTTGAAACTTGCCCCGATATCTGCAAGTTTGGCCCAAAGTTTGTCGTGGGGAACTGAGTCGAAGGCTCGTTTGAAGTTGATATATAACGCGTAAACTGAAGAGTCCTCCAAGCGTAATTGCATCTGGAGAGTAGCCTAGAGTAAAAAGACGTTATCAGAGCATCCTCGGCCTTCTCGAAAACCAGCCTGTTCCTCTGGGATTAACTTCTCGTCTTCTGCCCATTTTCTTAATGTATTATATAGCATTCGGGTGAATAATTTGACTATAGAGTTAATCAAAGCATTGCCTCTGTAGTTGTTTGGGTCCGAGGGATCACCCTTCTTATGTAACATGAACATCATGACTGTAGCCCAGTCATCCGGTACCGATTCAGTTTCCAGTACTCTATTAAAAAAGCTCAAAATGTACAGAATCCAGTTGTATGGGATTTCTTTTAAGAAGTCGTTACTAATTGTGTCGAAACCGGGTGACTTGCCAGCTTTACAACTTTTGAGACTTGTAAATAGCTCTTCGATGGTAAATTCTTTGTCTAGTGTAGGGTGTGGCGTATCTGTCAGGAGTAGGGTTGAAGTGATGCGAGGTGGGTATATGCTCGAGAAAAAGCGACACCATGTATCTAAGGAAACATTGTTGTTGTTAAAGTTATAACCTTTGACTAGCTTTACGGTGCTCCAAAATTCAGATGGGTTTCTGACGTTGGCGAATTTCTTGGAGAGGTTTTCCTGGTATTGTTTGGCCTTGTTATGTCCGCCGCTGTATTTTTAAATTAATTATCCGGGATTTCTCCCTTTGGTAGCGATAGAAAAATTTAACGAGCGAATTGGAGGTTGCGGACAACAATAAAGAATACGAGGAAGATTTTAACTTCCTATATTTATTATTTAATGTGGGTTTTTCGAAGAGTGTGAACCCAAACGCCTTCGAGCTTGGTCAACGTTGCATTTATAAATCGATCGACAGAGAGAAAAGATATTAGAATTGTCTCTCACTTACCTTTGGATGATTCTTTCTTCTAACACGGCAGGCGTTTATCCCTCCAGAACTTTGCAGCTCACTCGGCCTCCTCCTGATGGATTTGGTTAAATGGACGCGGCTGGGGTTGTAGGATAAAGTCTTATGTGCTACTTTCGAATGAAACACTCAAAGTTGAAGTTGTGATCTCTAGTCTTTTTATTAAACGATCAATTACAATATCCTTATAGTTGAACTTCACTTACACACTATAACTCTTTACAATTTTTAAGTATACAATTTTATTGTATTATGCGTCTTTGTTGGGCCCGAAGGCTATTATGCGCAGAACTAAGTCGACTCGAGATTGGATTACAAATTATATTTATTTTTGTATCACTATTCAATCGAACCGAATTTTTAATAGTTGTTTGAGAATTTTTAATAGATAATTTGGATTCAGTTATTGACTTTTCAACGCAAACGCGGATTCCTGCAATAACTGATTTTTAATAGAATTTTTATTTAAAGATCTTACTGACTTTTCAACGCAAACGCGGATTCCTGCAGTAAGATTAAATGATTTTTATGTATATTTTTAATTTAAATATTCCCTATTGACTTTTCAACGCAAACGCGGATTCCTGCATTAGGGTTCTTATTAAAAAAATAAAATTTCTCTTATTGACTTTTCAACGCAAACGCGGATTCCTGCAATAAGATTCACGAAATTTTCGCGGTTTCGTTATTCGCGGTCCGTAGGTCTCAAGATCACGAGATCTGATAGTCAACTAAGGCCCTGAGCCATGGCGCTCAGGCTATTTAAAAACTTTTGATTGATGTTCGATGGGAGTAATTAAATTATCGTCATTGGTGGAAAATGACGACAAGTTTTTATTTATTCGTCAATCGTTATTGCAAGAATCGTCGCTCTACTTTTATACGCATAAATGGTGGTAAAACTGACGCTGCGTTTTCGCGTGCTTTTGTAAAGAGGAGTTTTATAAATTTATTTATGAAATAAAATAAATTAGTAAAAAAAAAATTTATTGGACATAACAGCCTTTAGGAAATAATTGATATTTTCTGAGATATTACTGAGTCAAATAAAAAATCAATATTTTCTAAGATTTGATTTGACATTTTATAGGAATTCGATGCTACTTAAACTTCAACAATTAATATCTCAGAAAATATCAATCTGAGTGATTCGGTGCTAGGGACCTTTTTTTGTAGGAAAATAAATTTCCTATGAAATCGTCCTCTACAATTTTTCTGTAGGTCTTGTTGTTTATGAGATAATAAGAAAAAAACAAGAATTCTATGAAAAAGTTCGGTTTAGCGGTCCGCACTACCCCACCCGTATGAGTTACGACTTCGCGACAATGCACACTTTTGGAGTACATTTAATTCTGAGAATATCCCGACTTTGAGCAAGATGATATCATAAAATGCTGCGGAGTTATAGAAGTTTAAAAAATAAAAACCAAAGTTTACATGTATGGGAAACCTTCACACGCTGTGATCGAGTACTTAATATTAATTTTAAGGGCTCAAACTCTCACAGAATTTTTTTTGGAGTACTTCCAACAAAATTTCAGGATGGAAGCGAAAAAAAAAAAATAGTCGTTTCAAACGAATCACCCTAATATATAAATATGTAGGGGAAAAGGGAGGCAGGCGTAGGCAAAACGAGGTACTCCGAAAATTTTATTTTTTAAATGTATTTTAATGTTAATGACTTTTGTATTATGATAAAAACTATTAAAAATTTTTAACTTCCCGCTAAGAAAATCGACGATTTTCGAAAATTTCGGGAAGTTATTGTTTTCACCCCGATTTTCGAAAATCGAGTTTTCATCAGATGTCGACGTTTTGAGATCCTAGGGAGCTATTCTGACTATTTTTGGAATGATGCCCGAGTGTGTGTATGTATGTGTGTGTGTGTTTGTGTGTATGTATGTAAACTCTTTGTAACTTTTGAACCAATAAACCGATTCGGATGTTTAAGGCGGCGATTGAAAGAGCTTGTTGGCCATCAACTTTCCTGAAAATTTCAGATTATTTGATCAAATAGATTCGAAAATATCTGCGAATTACGAAAAAAAAAAAATTTTTTTTTTTAGTTTTTTATTGATTTCTCAGAAACGACTTATACGATCGACTTCAAAATCTAACCGGCTCTAGTACTCAAAAAAACGCGTCGATTGCCACCTCAAACATCAAAATCGGATAATTCGTTCGAGAGTTATCGCGGGAGAAAGTAATGGTGAAAAACGGTTTTTTCTAAATATTTTCGAAACGACTGACGCGATCGATTTCAAATTTCAATCAGCTTTAGAATTCAATAAAACGCGCCGGTTGTCACCTCAAACGTCAAAATCAATCAATTAGTTTGAAAGATATCGGCATTGAAAAGTTAAAAAAATAACATTTTATGTTATTTTTCCTGGATAAATCATAATATAACCTACTAAAATGTGTCTGAAGTCATGTTAACTCATCCTTTATATGGTTACATTCGATACATAATGTCATCGAACTTGGTTTATAGTTTAAATCATAATATAAACAATAAAATCGATAAAACGTAATTTTCAATATTTTTCCCGGATATTTCATATTTGATTGTATCTCACATGAGTCAACACTCATTTAAGTCTTTATTTGAATCCCTGGCATTGATTTCTGCCTGAATACACTTATTTTATTGAACATAATCAGGGATTAAATTTTAAAAACCGCTTCATTAACAATTCTTGATTCTTGAATTTTCAAACTTCAGCATAACAGGCAACTTGTTAGAGCTTGACAAGATCATAAAAAAACAACAGCATATGATAAATATATCTACACCAATGTTTTCGAGGTCTTTGAGGTCAAAAACAGCGGGAAGTTTTGGGGCTGGCCCGCAGGGCCAACCGACGCCCAGATTTTTTTATCTTCTTTTGAATCCAATAATTTTGTAAAATATAATTTTTCATAATGTAAACAACTTACAAAATATTTTAACAAAATCAAACTTATTCAATATTCAGAATTTTTTTTTTTTTTTTTTACATTTTTCCGGGGGTACCCTACATATTGCCCGCAAAAATGAACTTTTTTTTTTATAGTTATTGAAAATTTTGTCTATTTACTTTGAATTTCTAACAACTTTAATAATAATTTTTTATAAACTTTATAAAATTGTGTGAAATTTTATCAAATTTTACAAAATGCTACCCCACACTAGATGCAATAGTGACATCAAATTCTCTAAAGTTTTATGAAATTTTATGAAATTCCATAGAATTTTATAAAATTTCATGCAAGTATATAAAATTTTATCTAATTATTACTTCCCTTTTAGGATCTTACTTTATAAAATTGTATAAGATTGTATATAATTTTATGAAATCGTGTAAAACATTTATAACGTATATCAATTCTAAAAACTCGCGACGGAGACGTGGATCAGTTGAATATATCGTATGTGGTCACCCACGCGTAGTAAATAAATAATAATAAATAATTTTAAATGATATTAAATGATAAAAATTATTTTTTTCAAATTAAAATAAATAATAAGTTTTAAACAATAATTAAATTATAACTAATAAATACTTGTTGTGCCTGAACCAGCTCCTCAGGCTGGGTTAGTGCACGCAGGCGCCAGACCGTTTTTCCCAAAACGGACAAAATTATTCAGGGGGAAATTTACGAAGGAAATCCGAGCAAGTGACTCGTGACAAAGCAGAAAAATATTCGAGGAACACCGCAGAAAATTTAATAAATAATAAAAAATTATAAATAAGCAATAAGTAATTACATATAAATAATAAACAATAACAAGAAGAATAAGTGAAAATAACAGTAGGAAAAGATCCAGGGAAAAATAAGCATTAAACTTTCCCCGACAGCTGTTGGTTTCCGTTTGTTTAATTTTTAAACAATAATAAATACGTAACCAATAATATTTCACAGTAATTAATTTTGTTTAAATTATTGACAATAATACTCGGTGATTCCAAATTACAATCCAAAAAACCAAAAATTTCCACTGGGAATAAAATTTGCTGGTAATTACTTCGGCATCAAAACATATTACTCAAACTCAATGTTAAAAAAAAATAATAGTTTGATTTAATGTAATTAATAACATTAATTATTGAAAATTAAATATAAATAAGTATTAATTTCATTTAAAAATTTTTTTTTACCATAAATAATAATAATAACAATATTTCTTTTAAATATATCTCCCACCACTCGTGAAAGAGAGAGAGATACGGTATTAATTCTCACTCATACTCAAAATAATAATTTTTACCCACTCACTAATTTATAAATGTGGAAATACAATAATAATTTTAGTATAAAAATAATAATTCGATAATTTTTCTGACCTCTGGGGTATATAAATCAAAATAATAAACTTATTTAATTTCTTTGAATAATATAAAATATAAATAATAATATAAATGATACTCAATATTCATACAAATAATTTAAGTGAGAACAAAAAAAATATTTTAAATACTTCGAGTAAATAATTCAGTCATGAGATCAGAACTTGAGGAATTTGCTCAAGTACTACGGGTGTTATATAGCTATATATACTATAAGTATATATATAAGTGTACCGGCACCGTTTCACGACGTTGCGAACGTTTTATGCCAATATATATATGTAAATTACAGGATATTTTCACCAATGTGAAAGAAATAATATTTAATAATCATTAACGATAGTTATTCGATGTATCATCCAACAAATAAATAATAAATATAAATAAATTATTTTCCCCACGGCGACCAACAACTACCGGGGGATGTTACCAAATGAAAAATATAATCCAGCGAACAGAAATAGCAAGTACTTACTCGAAATTCGGCCCAACAATCAGCAAAAAAAAAAACAAATCTCAAAGATCAATACAAGTTTAATTCACCCAGTGAATATTTATAACTTTAATTCTTAGCAAAGAAAATAAAAATACTGTTACACACAATGTTAAATAAAATCACGTCCGTGCACACGCTAAGTCCGTATCTTTCTGACCTAATTAGGCATACCTCCACCTGTTGGTCGTCGCGTACATGGCACCATCATCGCCCTTAATTATTATTGTAATTACTTTTGACAGCCCTGGGCCTCATTTAAATTAAACAGATAAATGATAAAAATAAATTCCCAACGCCTGAATGATACATGGAAAGTTATTTAACTATATGAACTACTTATTCATGTCATTTGTGTCTTTAATATTAAATAATGAATTAAATAATGATTATTTCCAAATAATAAACATCACTTGACATCATCCGTCGGATGATAAGTTTAAGCAAAATAATACATTGACAATTGTTGGGGCATAATATAACGCTGGATTATTCATCCCAACTAACTCAAAATTATAAATAAATACTTAAAATTAACAAAAATCAATTGTTTGTATATGTAAATCATAAATATTAAATAATCCACACACGTGCTCTCTCATTCCTTACGCGCATGCGCCAGCACTGTGCACGGACTGCCATAGTCATCGGCGATATGGCGGAATGCCCGCGTAACGACTTAAATTCAAATACCCAATTAAATATTTAACTTAAACTAATTAAAAATTAAATAATTTAAATCGTTACGTGACACATTATAAAATTTCATCTAAATATTAATTCCCTTTTAAGGAATTACTTTATAAAATTGTATAAGATTGTATAATACTTTATATAATTTCATGAAATCGTATAAAACTTTATAAAACTTCGTACAATTTCATCAAATTTCATTTAAATATTACTTCGCTTATTAAGATCTCACTTTATAAAATTGTATAAGATTGTATAAATCTAAATATAATTTTGTGAAATTGTATAAAAGTTTATACAATTTTATAAAATTTCATACAATTATATAAAATTTTATCAAATTAGTACTTCCCTTTCAAGATCTTACTATGTAAAATCTTATAAAATTATGTAAAACTTTATAAAATTTTATACAATTTTATAAAATGTTATACAATTTTATAAAACTACATTGATTCATTTCGTTCTTTACTCAGATTTGACTTTATAAAATTTTATTGAATTTTATAAAATTTTATAAAATTCTATAAAATTTTATAAAATTCTATAAAATTTTATAAAATTGTACGAATTTTTATAAAATTTTGCTCTGGAATTTTATGAAATCTTACAAAATTTCATAAAATTGTATAAGATTTTATATTATTTTATAAAATTTTATAAAAACATTTTTTCCCGGGATTCCCTTCATGGAGAATTACAATGCTTTCTCATAGATACAGGGGGAGATGTGTGTTTGATAAATTCTTCTGCCCTTAAACCCGAAATTAAAGTAGATCGTGGTGACACGATGCTACTCCATGGTTTGAATGGGCAGTTCATGGAGACAATAGGTACTGAGGAATTATAGGTTTTGGGTTCAATAATCCGATTCCATGTTTGTGATGGAGATTTACCCTTCCATAGTGTCGGAATTTTGGGCAACAACTTTCTGAAAAACGAACAAGCAGAGATTTTTTACCATTACCAATCTCTGAATTTATCCTCTCGACCTTCCCGACCTCTACCCTTCAGTCTCGGAACAAAACGATCCCGTTCATACGTAATTCCACCCTGTATGCGAATGTCCGCGTCAGTGTCCGTCGTGAATCCTGAGATCAAACAGGGCTACCTCCCTAAAATTCCTCTTAAAGAGGAACTCTTAATGGGCAGTAGTAGAGATGGGATCCTGCGAGACATGTCTAGCCCCCTCACCGCGGCCCTTGGCGCCAGGGTTTTCCCGAGGGGGAAGGGTGAGGGGAGGGAGGAGCCTCGTGACGTCAGAGGGAATTCCCTAGTGGTGGGGATGTTACTAAAATTGGAATAATGAAAAATGATGTTCACGTGATAATAATAGAAACTTAACGAGTTATAATAATAATAATAATAATAACAACAATAATAATAATAATAATAATAATAATAATAATAATAATAATAATAATAATAATAATAATAATAATAATAATAATAATAATAATAATAATAATAATAATAATAATAATAATAATAATAATAATAATAATAATAATAATAATAATAATAATAATAATAATAATAATAATAATAATAATAATAATAATAATAATAATAATAATAATAATAATAATAATAATAATAATAATAATAATAATAATAATAATAATAATAATAATAATAATAATAATAATAATAATAATAATAATAATAATAATAATAATAATAATAATAATAATAATAATAATAATAATAATAATAATAATAATAATAATAATAATAATAATAATAATAATAATAATAATAATAATAATAATAATAATAATAATAATAATAATAATAATAATAATAATAATAATAATAATAATAATAATAATAATAATAATAATAATAATAATAATAATAATAATAATAATAATAATAATAATAATAATAATAATAATAATAATAATAATAATAATAATAATAATAATAATAATAATAATAATAATAATAATAATAATAATAATAATAATAATAATAATAATAATAATAATAATAATAATAATAATAATAATAATAATAATAATAATAATAATAATAATAATAATAATAATAATAATAATAATAATAATAATAATAATAATAATAATAATAATAATAATAATAATAATAATAATAATAATAATAATAATAATAATAATAATAATAATAATAATAATAATAATAATAATAATAATAATAATAATAATAATAATAATAATAATAATAATAATAATAATAATAATAATAATAATAATAATAATAATAATAATAATAATAATAATAATAATAATAATAATAATAATAATAATAATAATAATAATAATAATAATAATAATAATAATAATAATAATAATAATAATAATAATAATAATAATAATAATAATAATAATAATAATAATAATAATAATAATAATAATAATAATAATAATAATAATAATAATAATAATAATAATAATAATAATAAGAATAATAATAATAATTGCCCACGGTGCATGTTGTGCGGCCAGCGGGAGTCTTATTCACCCCGTGGCGCATCGTGGGCAATGTAGGCTTGCCTCCCATCTGCTGGCCTACCAATCGCACAACAACCTTTGCATTGGGCTAACTCCCCAATGTAAAGTATACTGAGTTCAAGCTAATCCTGAACACAGAAGTGCTCCCCACAACCGGCCCTTCTCGGATGAGGGCTACCCACTAGGTGGGTGGAGCACCGAGACCCCGAATGATGACGACCTTGGCGAACAACGGACTGCATTTAGGTTGACGGAGGAATTACGAGCTGATCTCCTGATGTGCTATAATAACAGTGAACCGGAGCGGAGAGGCTACATGGCTAGGATGCATGCTCTCTGGAGCGATATGCACCCTAACCATAGCTATTTTTCACAACAACATCTACGTGATTATGCCTCTCATCTCCGGAGAACACGAAGATCACTGTTAACTAACAGACGGTTATCTCACCGTCTGTCTTTTCCAGCACAGCTACATCAGGAGAGACGCCGTTCTTCCGAAGACGCCGACAATGATTTTGACACACGGCAAGTATGTATCTCAAAGAAGATACATTACCAAAAACATCTACTTGACACGGAAAGCCACGAACTGTCTACTCGGATTCGGGAAGACTCTACAATGCTCACCATTAATCAAGCTGTCTATGATGCTGCTTCCTCACTCTTACCTCCAGCGAGGAAAAATATTTCTTCTCCTGAGGCTAAGATGAGAGGGCGCATTGGACAGCTTTCACTGAAGATTGATGATCTCCGAAAACATGTCTCCCGCATTCAGTGTGTGATTGAGTATGTAAATGCACGTAAAGCATTTACATCTAAAGTCCGCCGCATTGCGGCTGGACTACGATATCAGCATCACACACTGAATAAGGCGAATCTTCTTAACATCAAAGAAGGTTCCCTTAACAGGTTGCGGGCTCTAGTGACTGCTAAAAAGTCACTAGAGAAAAAGCTGAAGCAGCTTACCGATAACTCTTTGTTTCGGTTGAGTCCTTCACGCTTTCTGACACCTAAGACCTCTGTTTCTGGCGATCCCCCATCCATCGAGCGAGAAGAAGCTTTCTGGTCCGAGTTGTACGGTGATCAACCGAACGTGAATCGCGACGCTCCAGCTCTCAACGACTTCGAGGCATTTTGTCGACAACATCGAAACGGCAATGCTGATGAAGAGAGCCCTGAAGTCAGCGTGGAAGAAGTTCGTTCTGCTCTGAAGAATGGTAAGAACTGGGCTGCTCCGGGTCCAGATGGCATTAACTTGTTTTGGTGGAAGAAACTAACTTCTACCCATAGTCATCTGGCTCGGATTTTTACAGCGTTCATCAGAGGTAATGAACCCATTCCATGCTGGCTTGTAGAAGGGCGAACCGTGCTCATCCCGAAGAAAGGAGACTTGTCTGACCGGAAAAACTACAGGCCTATCACCTGTTTGAATGCGGTTTATAAGATTTTCACCAAAATCTTGAATAATCGCATTCTACAGGAGATAGAACCTGTATGACAGGAGATATACGAACAACGTGGCAGTAAAAGAGGCCTGTCAAGTTGCAAAGAGAATCTGATAGTAGATCGATGCGTCATTCAAGACGCGATCTACTATCAGCGCAACCTGTCAATGGCCTGGATTGACTACCGCAAGGCATTTGACTCAACATCTCATGAGCTTATTCTCTTTTTGCTCAAATGCCTTGGGGTCAATCGCGATACAGTGGGATGCATTCGGCGTACGATGCAGCTTTGGCGAACACGGTTCGACATTTCATGTGGTAACGACAAACGTGTAACCGAAGTTGTACAGTACAAACGAGGAGTCTTTCAGGGAGATTCCCTGAGCCCTCTGCTGTTTTGCATCTCACTGCTGCCAATATCTGTTGCGCTACGCCGCACCCGTGGATACTCAGTGGGTCCACCATCTGATCGGTAGTATTCGATCACCCACTTACTCTACATGGATGATCTGAAGGTGTATGCTCCTGATGAGAAACAACTTCAGACAGCCTTGAATATCGTAGGGGAGTATACACGGGATGTTGGCATGGCTTTTAGGTTGGACAAGTGCGCGGTCGTTAATCTGGTGAAGGGTAAGTGTTCCGATGTGCGTGAAGATATCGAGTTAGTAGATGGGAGCGTCATAGACCATCTTGACGCCGGAGAGTCGTACAAATATCTAGGCATTGACGGGAGTCCTATGCAGGACGTCTCGAAAATCAAAACGACTCTCTGCAGCGAGTATGTGCGGAGACTCCGGAAAATCTGGTCATCAGAACTTTCCGGGAAAAACAAAGTCTCTGCAACAAACATGCTTGCTTTCCCGGTACTCCTGTACTCTTTCGGAGTCCTTAAATGGGCCCGAAAAGTGCTCAGAGACCTCGATATCAAAACACGCAAAGTCATGAATATGCATCGGAGCATGCAGCCTAAGTCTTCAGTCACCAGATTATACCTTTCCCGGCACATCGGAGGGAGAGGTTTACAGAGCTTGGAGTGTCTGCACGATCGTTTGGTTTTGGGTATAACATACGAGGTTGTTAATTTCACAGCAGATGAAGACGACTTCCTTATGCAAATTGTTCATAGTCATGAAAATAATAATAATAAATAATAATAATAATAATAATAATAATAAATAATAAATAATAATAATAATAATAATAATAAGAAATAATAAATAATAATAATAATAATAAATAAATAATAATAATAATAATAATAATGCCTACGGTGCATGTTGTGCGGCCAGCGGGGATTTTGTTTACCCCGTGGCGCATCGTGGGCTATGTAGGTCAGCCTACCATCTGCTGGCCTACTAATCGCACAACAACCTTCGCATTAGGTTAACTCCCTAATGTGAAGTATACCTGAGTTCAAGACTACTCTGAACCCAGAAGTGCTCCTCACAACCTGCCCTTCTCGGATGAGGGCAACCCACTAGCTGGGCGGAGCACCGAGATTCCGAACGATGACGACCTTGGCGACCAACGGACTGCATTTAGGTGGACGGAGGAATTACGAGCCGATCTCCTGATGTGCTATAATAACAGTGAACCGGAGCGGAGAGGCTACATGGCTAGGATGCATGCACTTTGGTGCGATATGCACCCTAACCATAGCCAATTCTCACAACAACATCTCCGTGATTATGCCTCTCATCTTCGGCGTACACGAAGATCACTGTTAACTAACAGACGGTTATCTCACCGTCTGTCTTTTCCAGCACAGCTACATCAGGAGAGACGTCGTTCTTCCGAAGACGCCGACAATGATTTTGACACACGACAAGTATGTGTCTCTAAGAAGACACACTACCCAAAACATCTACTTGACACGGAAAACCACGAACTGTCTGCTCGGATTCAGGAAGATTCTACATTGCTCACCATCAATCAAGCTGTCTATAATGCTGCTTCTTCACTCTTACCTCCAGCGAGGAGAAATATTTCTTCTCCTGAGGCTAAGATGAGAGGACGCATTGGGCAGCTTTCACTGAAGATTGATGATCTCCGGAAACATGTCTCCCGCATTCAGTGTGTGATTGACTTTGTAAACACTCGTAAAGCGTTTACACAAAAAGTCCGCCGTATTGCGGCTCAACTACGATACCAGCATCACACACTGAATAAGGCGAATCTTCTAAACATCAAAGAAGGTTCCCTTAACAGGTTGCGGGCTCTAGTGACTGCCAAAAAGTCACTAGAGAAAAAGCTGAAGCGGCTTACCGATAACTCTTTGTTTCGGTTAAGTCCTTCACGCTTTCTGACACCTAAGACATCTGTTTCTGGCGATCCCCCATCCATCGAGCGAGTAGAAGCTTTCTGGTCCGAGTTGTACGGTGACCAACCGAACGTGAATCGTGACACTCCAGCTCTCAACGACTTCGAGGCATTTTGTCGACAACATCGTAACGACAATGCTGATGAAGAGAGCCCTGAAGTCAGCGTGGAAGAAGTTCGTTCAGCTCTGAATAATGGAAAGAACTGGGCTGCTCCGGGACCAGATGGCATTAACCTGTTTTGGTGGAAGAAACTAAGTTCTACCCATAGTCATCTGGCCCGGATTTTTACAGCGTTCATCAGAGGTAATGAACCCATTCCATGCTGGCTTGTAGAAGGGCGAACCGTGCTCATCCCGAAGAAAGGAGACTTGTCTGACCCGAAAAACTACAGGCCTATCACCTGTTTGAATGCGGTTTATAAGATTTTCACCAAAATCTTGAATAATCGCATTCTTCAGGAGATAGACCCTGTATGGCAGCAGATATACGAACAACGTGGCAGTAAAAGGGGCCTGTCAGGTTGCAAAGAGAATCTGTTAGTGGATCGATGCGTCATTCAAGACGCGATCTACTATCAGCGCAACCTGTCAATGGCCTGGATTGACTACCGCAAGGCATTCGACTCAACATCTCATGAGCTTATTCTCTTTTTGCTCAAGTGCCTTGGGGTCAATCGCGATATAGTGGGATGCATTCAGCGTACGATGCAGCTTTGGCGAACACGGTTCCACATTTCATGTGGTAACGACAAACGTGTAAGCGAAGTTGTACAGTACAAACGAGGAGTCTTTCAGGGAGATTCTCTGAGCCCTCTGCTGTTTTGCATCTCACTGCTGCCAATATCTGTTGCGCTACGCCGCACCCGTGGATACTCAGTGGGTCCACCAAATGATCGAAAATACTTGATCACCCACTTACTCTACATGGATGATCTGAAGGTGTATGCTCCTGATGAGGAACACCTTCAGACATCCTTGAATATCGTAGGAGAGTATACACGGGATGTCGGCATGGCTTTCGGGTTGGACAAGTGCGCGGTCGTTAATCTGGTGAAGGGTAAGTGTTCCGATGTGCGTGAAGATATCGAGTTAGTAGATGGGAGCGTCATAGACCATCTTGACGCCGGAGAGTCGTACAAATATCTAGGGATTGACGGGAGTCCTATGCAGGACGTCTCGAAAATCAAAACGACTCTCTGCAGCGAGTATGTGCGGAGACTCCGGAAAATCTGGTCATCAGAACTTTCCGGAAAAAGCAAAGTCTCTGCAACGAACATGCTTGCTGTCCCGGTACTTCTGTACTCTTTCGGTGTCCTGAAATGGGCCCGAAAAGAGCTCAGAGATCTCGATATCAAAACACGCAAAGTAATGAATATGCATCGGAGCATGCACCCTAAGTCTTCAGTCACCAGATTATACCTTTCCCGGCACATCGGAGGGAGAGGTTTACAGAGCTTAGAGTGTCTGCACGATCGTTTGGTTTTGGGTATAACATACGAGGTTGTCAATTTCACAGCAGATGAAGACGACTTCCTTATGCAAATTGTTCATAGTCATGAAAATAGGCATAAGGGAGCGTTTTTATATAAGGCAGCAATGTACGCGGCAAAATCCCTCGGTCTTGGAAGAGTAAACCCGCTTATTGAACTCCCTAAGGAGGAATTTAAGACGGTCATCAGGAATGCTGAGCAACAAAAACTGCTTAGTACGCACATGGACAAGTCCATGCACAGCGTGTTCTTTAAACACGTTCGTGATCATGGCTTGTCCACACAGCTGACGTTTTCCTTCCTTAAGTCAGCTGGCCTGATGTCCGAGACCGAAGGATATATTTTTGCCTGCCAAGATGGTGTTATTAACACTCTCGAATACCGTGCTAAAGTGCTCCAGACGCAGCTACCCGACACTTTGTGTAGGGTTTGTAAACAGCATCCAGAGACGCTTATGCATCTTTTGTCAGCATGTCCTGTGCTGGCAAGAAATGCATACATCCAGCGCCATAATGCTGCTCTGCGAGTACTTTATTACCATCTAAGACACACGCACGGTATCGACAAAACACCAGTGCTGCCTTATCTGCCAGGAGAGATTCCGCAAGTTGTTGAGAATGACCGTTGCCGTATTTATTGGAACGTGCCATTCGCAACAACGCGGAAAATCGACCATAATAAACCTGATATTGTGCTCTTCGATAAAACCACTCGTAACATTTATGTTATTGAGTTCTCAGCTCCGGCTGAGTATAACATCACGGTAAAAGAGGAGCACAAACACGAGATATATCAGGATCTCCTGTTTGAAATTGGCAAACTTTACCCAGGCTATCGTGTCAAGCTTGTCGTACTCATTGTTGGCGTCCTAGGAGGGATGAAACAGTCTTTTGTGTCTGCATTGGCTAAAATCCCAACTTGTTTATCGCAAGTTGAGTTTTTGGCATCGCGGATGCAAAAGGCTGTAATACTCGGATCCCTCCGTCTCCTAAGGCAACGAAACTTGGCCTGCTGCGCATGCTGATCATCTTGTTGATGAAGCATCGCAGCAGTAACGATTTGGCGCTCAGGTGAGGCCCTCGGTAGAGTCGGACTACCGGGGATAACCCCTGAGCATTTAACTAAAAAAATAATAATAATAATAATAATAATAATAATAATAATAATAATAATAATAATAATAATAATAATAATAATAATAATAATAATAATAATAATAATAATAATAATAATAATAATAATAATACTAATAATAATGAAGCCCACGGTGCATGTTGTGCGGCCGGCGGGGGTTTTATTTACCCCGTGGCGCATCGTGGGCAATGTAGGCTGGCCTTCCATCTGCTGGCCTACCAATCGCACAACGACCTTTGCATTGGGCTAACTCCCCAATGCAAAGTATACTGAGTTCAAGATAATCCTGAACACAGAAGTGCTCCCCACAACCGGCCCTTCTCGGATAAGGGCTACCCACTAGCTGGGCGGAGCATCGAGATCCCGAATAATGACGACCTTGGCGAACAACGGACTGCATTTAGGTGGACGGAGGAATTACGAGCCGATCTCCTGATGTGCTATAATAACAGTGAACCGGAGCGGAGAGGCTACATGGCTAGGATGCATGCACTTTGGTGCGATATGCACCCTAACCATAGCCAATTCTCACAACAACATCTACGTGATTATGCCTCCCATCTCCGGAGGACACGAAGATCACTGTTCACTAACAGACGGTTATCTCACCGTCTGTCTTTTCCAGCACAGCTACATCAGGAGAGACGCCGTTCTTCCGAAGACGCCGACAATGATTTTGACACACGACAAGTATGTGTCTCTAAAAAGACACACTACCCAAAACATCTACTTGACACGGAAAACCACGAACTATCTGCTCGGATTCAGGAAGACTCTACTTTGCTCACCATCAATCGAGCTGTCTATGATGCTGCTTCCTTACTTTTACCTCCAGCGAGGAGAAATATTTCTTCTCCTGAGGCTAAGATGAGAGGGCGCATTGGACAGCTTTCACTGGAGATTGATAATCTCCGGAAACATGTCTCCCGCATTCAGTGTGTGATTGAGTATGTAAATGCACGTAAAGCATTTACACAAAAAGTCCGCAGTATTGCGGCTCAACTACGATACCAGCATCACACACTGAATAAGGCGAATCTTCTTAACATCAAAGAAGGTTCCCTTAACAGGTTGCGGGCTCTAGTGACTGCTAAAAAGTCACTAGAGAAAAAGCTGAAGCGGCTTACCGATAACTCTTTGTTTCGGTTGAGTCCTTCACGCTTTCTGACACCTAAGACCTCTGTTTCTGGCGATCCCCCATCCATCGAGCGAGAAGAAGCTTTCTGGTCCGAGTTGTACGGTGATCAACCGAACGTGAATCGCGACGCTCCAGCTCTCAACGACTTCGAGGCATTTTGTCGACAACACCGCAACGGCAATGCTGATGAAGAGAGCCCTGAAGTCAGCGTGGAAGAAGTTCGTTCAGCTCTGAATAATGGTAAGAACTGGGCTGCTCCGGGTCCAGATGGCATTAACCTGTTTTGGTGGAAGAAACTAAGTTCTACCCATAGTCATCTGGCCCGGATTTTTACAGCGTTCATCAGAGGTAATGAACCCATTCCATGCTGGCTTGTAGAAGGGCGAACCGTGCTCATCCCGAAGAAAGGAGACTTGTCTGACCCGAAAAACTACAGGCCTATCACCTGTTTGAATGCGGTTTATAAGATTCTCAACAAAATCTTGAATAATCGCATTCTGCAGGAGATAGACCCTGTATGGCAGCAGATATACGAACAACGAGGCAGTAAAAGAGGCCTGTCAGGTTGCAAAGAGAACCTGTTAGTGGATCGATGCGTTATTCAAGATGCGATCTACTATCAGCGCAACCTGTCAATGGCCTGGATTGACTACCGCAAGGCATTCGACTCAACATCTCATGAGCTTGTTCTCTTTTTGCTCAAATGCCTTGGGGTCAATCACAATACAGTGGGATGCATTCAGCGTACGATGCAGCTTTGGCGAACACGGTTCCACATTTCATGTGGTAACGACAAACGTGTAACCGAAGTTGTACAGTACAAACGAGGAGTCTTTCAGGGAGATTCTCTAAGCCCTCTGCTGTTTTGCATCTCACTGCTGCCAATATCTGTTGCGCTACGCCGCACCCGTGGATACTCAGTGGGTCCACCAAATGATCGAAAATACTCGATCACCCACTTACTCTACATGGATGATCTGAAGGTGTATGCTCCTGATGAGGAACACCTTCAGACATCCTTGAATATCGTAGGAGAGTATACACGGGATGTCGGCATGGCTTTCGGGTTGGACAAGTGCGCGGTCGTTAATCTGGTGAAGGGTAAGTGTTCCGATGTGCGTGAAGATATCGAGTTAGAAGATGGGAGCGTCATAGACCATCTTGACGCCGGAGAGTCGTACAAATATCTAGGGATTGACGGGAGTCCTATGCAGGACGTCTCGAAAATCAAAACGACTCTCTGCAGCGAGTATGTGCGGAGACTCCGGAAAATCTGGTCATCAGAACTTTCCGGAAAAAGCAAAGTCTCTGCAACGAACATGCTTGCTGTCCCGGTACTTCTGTACTCTTTCGGTGTCCTGAAATGGGCCCGAAAAGAGCTCAGAGATCTCGATATCAAAACACGCAAAGTAATGAATATGCATCGGAGCATGCACCCTAAGTCTTCAGTCACCAGATTATACCTTTCCCGGCACATCGGAGGGAGAGGTTTACAGAGCTTAGAGTGTCTGCACGATCGTTTGGTTTTGGGTATAACATACGAGGTTGTCAATTTCACAGCAGATGAAGACGACTTCCTTATGCAAATTGTTCATAGTCATGAAAATAGGCATAAGGGAGCGTTTTTATATAAGGCAGCAATGTACGCGGCAAAATCCCTCGGTCTTGGAAGAGTAAACCCGCTTATTGAACTCCCTAAGGAGGAATTTAAGACGGTCATCAGGAATGCTGAGCAACAAAAACTGCTTAGTACGCACATGGACAAGTCCATGCACAGCGTGTTCTTTAAACACGTGCGTGATCATGGCTTGTCCACACAGCTGACGTTTTCCTTCCTTAAGTCAGCTGGCCTGATGTCCGAGACCGAAGGATATATTTTTGCCTGCCAAGATGGTGTTATTAACACTCTCGAATACCGTGCTAAAGTGCTCCAGACGCAGCTACCCGACACTTTGTGTAGGGTTTGTAAACAGCATCCAGAGACGCTTATGCATCTTTTGTCAGCATGTCCTGTGCTGGCAAGAAATGCATACATCCAGCGCCATAATGCTGCTCTGCGAGTACTTTATTACCATCTAAGACACACGCACGGTATCGACAAAACACCAGTGCTGCCTTATCTGCCAGGAGAGATTCCGCAAGTTGTTGAGAATGACCGTTGCCGTATTTATTGGAACGTGCCATTCGCAACAACGCGGAAAATCGACCATATTAAACCTGATATTGTGCTCTTCGATAAAACCACTCGTAACATTTATGTTATTGAGTTCTCAGCTCCGGCTGAGTATAACATCACGGTAAAAGAGGAGCACAAACACGAGATATATCAGGATCTCCTGTTTGAAATTGGCAAACTTTACCCAGGCTATCGTGTCAAGCTTGTCGTACTCATTGTTGGCGTCCTAGGAGGGATGAAACAGTCTTTTGTGTCTGCATTGGCTAAAATCCCAACTTGTTTATCGCAAGTTGAGTTTTTGGCATCGCGGATGCAAAAGGCTGTAATACTCGGATCCCTCCGTCTCCTAAGGCAACGAAACTTGGCCTGCTGCGCATGCTGATCATCTTGTTGATGAAGCATCGCAGCAGTAACGATTTGGCGCTCAGGTGAGGCCCTCGGTAGAGTCGGACTACCGGGGATAACCCCCTGAGCATTTAACTAAAAAAATAATAATAATAATAATAATAATAATAATAATAATAATAATAATAATAATAATAATAATAATAATAATAATAATAATAATAATAATAATAATAATAATAATAATAATAATAATAATAATAATAATAATACTAATAATAATGAAGCCCACGGTGCATGTTGTGCGGCCGGCGGGGGTTTTATTTACCCCGTGGCGCATCGTGGGCAATGTAGGCTGGCCTTCCATCTGCTGGCCTACCAATCGCACAACGACCTTTGCATTGGGCTAACTCCCCAATGCAAAGTATACTGAGTTCAAGATAATCCTGAACACAGAAGTGCTCCCCACAACCGGCCCTTCTCGGATAAGGGCTACCCACTAGCTGGGCGGAGCATCGAGATCCCGAATAATGACGACCTTGGCGAACAACGGACTGCATTTAGGTGGACGGAGGAATTACGAGCCGATCTCCTGATGTGCTATAATAACAGTGAACCGGAGCGGAGAGGCTACATGGCTAGGATGCATGCACTTTGGTGCGATATGCACCCTAACCATAGCCAATTCTCACAACAACATCTACGTGATTATGCCTCCCATCTCCGGAGGACACGAAGATCACTGTTCACTAACAGACGGTTATCTCACCGTCTGTCTTTTCCAGCACAGCTACATCAGGAGAGACGCCGTTCTTCCGAAGACGCCGACAATGATTTTGACACACGACAAGTATGTGTCTCTAAAAAGACACACTACCCAAAACATCTACTTGACACGGAAAACCACGAACTATCTGCTCGGATTCAGGAAGACTCTACTTTGCTCACCATCAATCGAGCTGTCTATGATGCTGCTTCCTTACTTTTACCTCCAGCGAGGAGAAATATTTCTTCTCCTGAGGCTAAGATGAGAGGGCGCATTGGACAGCTTTCACTGGAGATTGATAATCTCCGGAAACATGTCTCCCGCATTCAGTGTGTGATTGAGTATGTAAATGCACGTAAAGCATTTACACAAAAAGTCCGCAGTATTGCGGCTCAACTACGATACCAGCATCACACACTGAATAAGGCGAATCTTCTTAACATCAAAGAAGGTTCCCTTAACAGGTTGCGGGCTCTAGTGACTGCTAAAAAGTCACTAGAGAAAAAGCTGAAGCGGCTTACCGATAACTCTTTGTTTCGGTTGAGTCCTTCACGCTTTCTGACACCTAAGACCTCTGTTTCTGGCGATCCCCCATCCATCGAGCGAGAAGAAGCTTTCTGGTCCGAGTTGTACGGTGATCAACCGAACGTGAATCGCGACGCTCCAGCTCTCAACGACTTCGAGGCATTTTGTCGACAACACCGCAACGGCAATGCTGATGAAGAGAGCCCTGAAGTCAGCGTGGAAGAAGTTCGTTCAGCTCTGAATAATGGTAAGAACTGGGCTGCTCCGGGTCCAGATGGCATTAACCTGTTTTGGTGGAAGAAACTAACTTCTACCCATAGTCATCTGGCCCGGATTTTTACAGCGTTCATCAGAGGTAATGAACCCATTCCATGCTGGCTTGTAGAAGGGCGAACCGTGCTCATCCCGAAGAAAGGAGACTTGTCTGACCCGAAAAACTACAGGCCTATCACCTGTTTGAATGCGGTTTATAAGATTCTCAACAAAATCTTGAATAATCGCATTCTGCAGGAGATAGACCCTGTATGGCAGCAGATATACGAACAACGAGGCAGTAAAAGAGGCCTGTCAGGTTGCAAAGAGAACCTGTTAGTGGATCGATGCGTTATTCAAGACGCGATCTACTATCAGCGCAACCTGTCAATGGCCTGGATTGACTACCGCAAGGCATTCGACTCAACATCTCATGAGCTTGTTCTCTTTTTGCTCAAATGCCTTGGGGTCAATCACAATACAGTGGGATGCATTCAGCGTACGATGCAGCTTTGGCGAACACGGTTCCACATTTCATGTGGTAACGACAAACGTGTAACCGAAGTTGTACAGTACAAACGAGGAGTCTTTCAGGGAGATTCTCTAAGCCCTCTGCTGTTTTGCATCTCACTGCTGCCAATATCTGTTGCGCTACGCCGCACCCGTGGATACTCAGTGGGTCCACCAAATGATCGAAAATACTCGATCACCCACTTACTCTACATGGATGATCTGAAGGTGTATGCTCCTGATGAGGAACACCTTCAGACATCCTTGAATATCGTAGGAGAGTATACACGGGATGTCGGCATGGCTTTCGGGTTGGACAAGTGCGCGGTCGTTAATCTGGTGAAGGGTAAGTGTTCCGATGTGCGTGAAGATATCGAGTTAGAAGATGGGAGCGTCATAGACCATCTTGACGCCGGAGAGTCGTACAAATATCTAGGGATTGACGGGAGTCCTATGCAGGACGTCTCGAAAATCAAAACGACTCTCTGCAGCGAGTATGTGCGGAGACTCCGGAAAATCTGGTCATCAGAACTTTCCGGGAAAAACAAAGTCTCTGCAACGAACATGCTTGCTGTCCCGGTACTTCTGTACTCTTTCGGTGTCCTGAAATGGGCCCGAAAAGAGCTCAGAGATCTCGATATCAAAACACGCAAAGTAATGAATATGCATCGGAGCATGCACCCTAAGTCTTCAGTCACCAGATTATACCTTTCCCGGCACATCGGAGGGAGAGGTTTACAGAGCTTAGAGTGTCTGCACGATCGTTTGGTTTTGGGTATAACATACGAGGTTGTCAATTTCACAGCAGATGAAGACGACTTCCTTATGCAAATTGTTCATAGTCATGAAAATAGGAATAAGGGAGCGTTTTTATATAAGGCAGCAATGTACGCGGCAAAATCCCTCGGTCTTGGAAGAGTAAACCCGCTTATTGAACTCCCTAAGGAGGAATTTAAGACGGTCATCAGGAATGCTGAGCAACAAAAACTGCTTAGTACGCACATGGACAAGTCCATGCACAGCGTGTTCTTTAAACACGTGCGTGATCATGGCTTGTCCACACAGCTGACGTTTTCCTTCCTTAAGTCAGCTGGCCTGATGTCCGAGACCGAAGGATATATTTTTGCCTGCCAAGATGGTGTTATTAACACTCTCGAATACCGTGCTAAAGTGCTCCAGACGCAGCTACCCGACACTTTGTGTAGGGTTTGTAAACAGCATCCAGAGACGCTCATGCATCTTTTGTCAGCATGTCCTGTGCTGGCAAGAAATGCATACATCCAGCGCCATAATGCTGCTCTGCGAGTACTTTATTACCATCTTAGACACACGCACGGTATCGACAAAACACCAGTGCTGCCTTATCTGCCAGGAGATATTCCGCAAGTGGTTGAGAATGACCGTTGCCGTATTTATTGGAACGTGCCATTCGCAACAACGCGGAAAATCGATCATAATAAACCTGATATTGTGCTCTTCGATAAAACCGCTCGTAACATTTATGTTATTGAGTTCTCAGCTCCGGCTGAGTATAACATCACGGTAAAAGAGGAGCACAAACACGAGATATATCAGGATCTCCTGTTTGAAATTGGCAAACTTTACCCAGGCTACCGTGTCAAGCTTGTCGTACTCATTGTTGGCGTCCTAGGAGGGATGAAACAGTCTTTTGTGTCTGCATTGGCTAAAATCCCAACTTGTTTATCGCAAGTTGAGTTTTTGGCATCGCGGATGCAAAAGGCTGTGATACTCGGATCCCTCCGTCTCCTAAGGCAACGAAACTTGGCCTGCTGCGCATGCTGATCATCTTGTCGATGAAGCATCGCAGCAGTAACGATTTGGCGCTCAGGTGAGGCCCTCGGCAGAGTCGGACTACCGGGGATAACCCCCTGAGCATTTAACTAAAAAAAGAAATAATAATAATAATAATAATAATAATAATAATAATAATAATAATAATAATAATAATAATAATAATAATAATAATAATAATAATAATAATAATAATAATAATAATAATAATAATAATAATAATAATAATAATAATAATAATAATAATAATAATAATAATAATAATAATAATAATAATAATAATAATAATAATAATATTTAAATGAAGGAACAACGGCTTTACTGATCTGCTGAATTGACATCAATTTATTATTTAGCGGGTAACGTTTTGTTAATGGTAATTAACATCATCAGACCCATGTCTACATAAAAAAGTTACATTAAAATTTAGTTCAATTATAATATAAACATTGTATAAAAATATATTAGTGTAGGTTTGGCAATTAATAGTATTAAATTATATAAAATAAGTAAAAATTATGATGATTTGGAACGACTTACATAATTTTGTTGATGCCAATATTAAAAAATTATTTAGTTCTTATTTATAATAAATATGTTTTGTAGGTTAAGTGTTTTATTTATATAAAGTTTTAATTTAGAAGTAGTTGTTATTGTTGTATATACTTTCAGTTTTAATATTTTTAGATATCTATACGTTTTCTTGTCCATTATATTAATTTGTTGTTTTTATTGTTATTAATAATCTCTAATTATAATCAACAATCTACTGTTCACCGCGTGGTCGCAAATACAATATGTGAATGCTTCTGTCTATGTGTATATGGATAAATACACATAGTCACAGCAAACGCCTACTATATCTACAATCAACAGCGAACTTACTTAGGTAATGTCAATTTATTAAAATTCAGATGGTAAATATCATTTGTCGGTATATAGAGTTTTTTTGTGATCTATTGCAACCTTTATGGATTTTTGTATCTTAACTATTGCTGATTCGGTTTGAATTTATATTATATGTGTGAGTTAATGATTGAATTAGAGTAATTACTATTTATGTGTTCTGTATCTTTTCTTTTATTAACAATGATATTTTTGTGTTTTTCTAGATAAATACTTTCTAAAATTTTCCTTTTGCTGTAGTTGTTTTCATAATTAAGAATTTTGTAGTTGTCAAAGTCAAAGTTGTGGTCGTAATCTAGTCTGTGTATTGTTAGTTGTGTATGTAAATTACTTGGTTTTTTAATATCTGCTTTATGTTCTGAGACTCTGCTTTTAATCCATCTGCCTGTTTGTCCGATATATGATAAGTTACAGTCTAAACAATTTATTTGGTATATAAGTCCGGATTTTAAATTTTTGTCTATTTTATCTTTACCATCATTGTAATATTTTAATAAATTATTATTGCTTTTGAAAGCAATGGGAATGTTGTATTTTCTGAAAATATTTTTAATTATCATATTTGTCGATAGATTGTAATTGAAGCTAATTGTTTTTGAATAGTCTAGATTTGTGTTTTTTATTTGAATGGGTTTATTGTTTTTCTTATCTGTTAGAAATTTCCATCGTTTGTCTATTTTATTTGAAATGAATTCTGCTGGGAAGTCGTTGTTCAATAATGTTGTTTTTATAATTTCCAAGTTACTATTGTTAAATTGTTTGTCACCTAGGTAGAAAGCTTTGTCTACTAAATGATATATTATTCCGGTTTTTTGAGTTAATGGATGGTTAGAATTGAAGTTGATATAGCGTCCCGACCAAGTCGGTTTTTTATACCAATTTGTTATGAGTTTATTGTTTTGTTTAATTAATTTAATGTCTAAGAAGCTAATTTCATTATTGTTTTCTAATTCTATTGTAAATTGTAATGATTTTTCTTGGTAGCTATTGAATATTTTTAGAAATTCGTCTATTTTATCTTTTGGAATGCAAGTGCATATATCATCCACATATCTCTTAAAAAACGGGATATCAAATGTGATTTTGTTTAGTCTGTCTTCGACTAAATGGTCCATAACAAAGTCTGCTAGTATTGGAGAGATTGGAGCACCCATTGGTGATCCAAATTTTTGTTTGTAAATAGTATTTTGAAATGTAAAGTATGTATTGTCTAAACACAAATCTAACCCATTAAAAAAATGTGTCTTTGGTAATTTAGTAAGTTTTGATATCCTGTCCCAATTTTTTCTCAAAATAGCTTTAACTAATTTTAATGGTAAGTTTGTAAATAATGATACTACGTCTAAAGATATTAGTGTGTAATCTGGGGGAATATTACTAAGTTTGTCTATTTCTTTTTTGAATTCAAAACTGTTTTTAACGTCAAAAGGTTGTTTTTTTCTTGTTTGGTTTAAAATATTGGTGTACCATTTGTTTAGATTGTATATCGGTGAATTTATTGATGAAATGATAATTCTAAAAGGCATGTTTGGTTTATGAATTTTAGGTAATGCGTATGCTCTTGGTAAAGTACTATTATGTGTAACTAGGGAATTTTTTGTATCTTTGTCAATGTGTTTTAGTCTAAGCCAAGTGTTGACTAGATCATTGTTTTTGCTTTGTAATAGTCTATTGTAATCTATGTGTTTAACCTTTTCATAAAATTTTTTGTTTTCTAATAATTCTGTAACTTTTCTATTGTAATCTATTTTGTCTAGTACTACTGTTATGTTACCTTTATCAGCTCTAGTTACCATAATGTTAGGATTATCTTTTAAAAACTTTTTTATTAATATTGTATCTACGTTATTATTATCTACAGTAAATTTTAGATTGTTTTTTGTTGTGTTTAATGTCTGTATGAATTTATTTCTCTCCTGTTCTCTTTTGTCTTGGTCTATTAAGTGAATGTTTTTTTCAAAATCGGCAATAAATTGGTAAGTTGGGAATGTGTCTTTAGTGTATGGAATGCAATGTTTGTGGCCTAGTTGTAATATTGTTTTTATGTTATCCGGAATGTTAATGTTAGTTTTATTAATTAGCCAATTGTTTTTGAAGTTAACTTGTTTGTTGTTTGCGTCTACATTATTATAATCTGTTATTATATTTTTGCTATTGTTTTTATTTCTTAAGTGTGAGATTTTGTTTGAAATTATTCTGTTATTAATTCTATTTTTGTTTATATGAGTCATTTTTATGCGTTTTTGTATATTGTTAAACGTCGGGTTGTGGTTTAATTGTCTATACAAAAGAGAATCAGTAAAATCAATTCTTTTTTGTAGGCGGTTGATTTTGTCAAAGCATTCTTTGATTTCTAAATTTAAAACTTTACTTTTAAAACAGTTAGTTATTGCTTTGAATTTCTTAAAAAATTTTATAAATTGTAATTTATTATTATCTATGTTTAAGTTTAAGTGATTCGGAAATAATCTATTTTTTCTGCAAGAAATTAAAAATTTTGTTCTCATTTTGAGTTTAGTTAGTTTTTTTGACAGTTGGATTCTTGACTTAGCTGTTTTCGAAGCGATCGTTCCAAATCTGCTTTCCAGTCCTTTGATGAATCCCATATTTATTTATATAGCCTCGTATAATTTATTTTGTTGAATTTAATAATATAATGGACAAGAAAACGTATAGATATCTAAAAATATTAAAACTGAAAGTATATACAACAATAACAACTACTTCTAAATTAAAACTTTATATAAATAAAACACTTAACCTACAAAACATATTTATTATAAATAAGAACTAAATAATTTTTTAATATTGGCATCAACAAAATTATGTAAGTCGTTCCAAATCATCATAATTTTTACTTATTTTATATAATTTAATACTATTAATTGCCAAACCTACACTAATATATTTTTATACAATGTTTATATTATAATTGAACTAAATTTTAATGTAACTTTTTTATGTAGACATGGGTCTGATGATGTTAATTACCATTAACGAAACGTTACCCGCTAAATAATAAATTGATGTCAATTCAGCAGATCAGTAAAGCCGTTGTTCCTTCATTTAAATAATATAAAAGTCTGATCGTTTAAATAAATTCAACAAAATAATAATAATAATAATAATAATAATAATAATAATAATAATAATAATAATAATAATAATAATAATAATAATAATAATAATAATAATAATAATAATAATAATAATAATAATAATAATAATAATAATAATAATAATAATAATAATAATAATAATAATAATAATAATAATAATAATAATAATAATAATAATAATAATAATAATAATAATAATAATAATAATAATAATAATAATAATAATAATAATAATAATAATAATAATAATAATAATAATAATAATAATAATAATAATAATAATAATAATAATAATAATAATAATAATAATAATAATAATAATAATAATAATAATAATAATAATAATAATAATAATAATAATAATAATAATAATAATAATAATAATAATAATAATAATAATAATAATAATAATAATAATAATAATAATAATAATAATAATAATAATAATAATAATAATAATAATAATAATAATAATAATAATAATAATAATAATAATAATAATAATAATAATAATAATAATAATAATAATAATAATAATAATAATAATAATAATAATAATAATAATAATAATAATAATAATAATAATAATAATAATAATAATAATAATAATAATAATAATAATAATAATAATAATAATAATAATAATAATAATAATAATAATAATAATAATAATAATAATAATAATAATAATAATAATAATAATAATAATAATAATAATAATAATAATAATAATAATAATAATAATAATAATAATAATAATAATAATAATAATAATAATAATAATAATAATAATAATAATAATAATAATAATAATAATAATAATAATAATAATAATAATAATAATAATAATAATAATAATAATAATAATAATAATAATAATAATAATAATAATAATAATAATAATAATAATAATAATAATAATAATAATAATAATAATAATAATAATAATAATAATAATAATAATAATAATAATAATAATAATAATAATAATAATAATAATAATAATAATAATAATAATAATAATAATAATAATAATAATAATAATAATAATAATAATAATAATAATAATAATAATAATAATAATAATAATAATAATAATAATAATAATAATAATAATAATAATAATAATAATAATAATAATAATAATAATAATAATAATAATAATAATAATAATAATAATAATAATAATAATAATAATAATAATAATAATAATAATAATGCCCACGGTGCATGTTGTGCGGCCAGCAGGGATTTTGTTTACCCTGTGGCGCATCGTGGGCTATGTAGGTCAGCCTACGATCTGCTGACCTACCAATCGCACAACAACCTTTGCATTAGGTTAACTCCCTAATGTAAAGTATACCTGAGTTCAAGATGATTCTGAACCCAGAAGTGCTCCCCACAACCTGCCCTTCTCGGATGAGGGCAACCCACTAGCTGGGCGGAGCACCGAGATTCCGAACGATGACGACCTTGGCGACCAACGGACTGCATTTAGGTGGACGGAGGAATTACGAGCCGATCTCCTGATGTGCTATAATAACAGTGAACCGGAGCGGAGAGGCTACATGGCTAGGATGCATGCAATAATAATAATAATAATAATAATAATAATAATAATAATAATAATAATAATAATAATAATAATAATAATAATAATAATAATAATGATAATAATAATAATAATAATAATAATAATAATAATAATAATAATAATAATAATAATAATAATAATAATAATAATAATAATAATAATAATAATAATAATAATGATAATAATAATAATAATAATAATAATAATAATAATAATAATAATAATAATAATAATAATAATAATAATAATAATAATAATAATAATAATAATAATAATAATAATAATAATAATAATAATAATAATAATAATAATAATAATAATAATAATAATAATAATAATAATAATAATAATAATGATAATAGTCATTTGGCCCGGATTTTTACAGCGTTCATCAGAGGTAATGAACCAATTCCATGCTGGCTTGTAGAAGGGCGAACCGTGCTCATCCCGAAGAAAGGAGACTTGTCTGACCCGAAAAACTACAGGCCTATCACCTGTTTGAATGCGGTTTATAAGATTTTCACCAAAATCTTGAATAATCGCATTCTTCAGGAGATAGACCCTGTATGGCAGCAGATATACGAACAACGTGGCAGTAAAAGGGGCCTGTCAGGTTGCAAAGAGAATCTGTTAGTGGATCGATGCGTCATTCAAGACGCGATCTACTATCAGCGCAACCTGTCAATGGCCTGGATTGACTACCGCAAGGCATTCGACTCAACATCTCATGAGCTTATTCTCTTTTTGCTCAAATGCCTTGGGGTCAATCGCGATACAGTGGGATGCATTCAGCGTACGATGCAGCTTTGGCGAACACGGTTCCACATTTCATGTGGTAACGACAAACGTGTAACCGAAGTTGTACAGTACAAACGAGGAGTCTTTCAGGGAGATTCTCTGAGCCCTATGCTGTTTTGCATCTCACTGCTGCCAATATCTGTTGCGCTACGCCGCACCCGTGGATACTCAGTGGGTCCACCAAATGATCGAAAATACTCGATCACCCACTTACTCTTCATGGATGATCTGAAGGTGTATGCTCCTGATGAGGAACACCTTCAGACATCATTGAATATCGTAGGAGAGTATACACGGGATGTCGGCATGGCTTTCGGGTTGGACAAGTGCGCGGTCGTTAATCTGGTGTAGGGTAAGTGTTCCGATGTGCGTGAAGATATCGAGTTAGTAGATGGGAGCGTCATAGACCATCTTGACGCCGGAGAGTCGTACAAATATCTAGGGATCGACGGGAGTCCTATGCAGGACGTCTCGAAAATCAAAACTACTCTCTGCAGCGAGTATGTGCGGAGACTCCGGAAAATCTGGTCATCAGAACTTTCCGGGAAAAACAAAGTCTCTGCAACAAACATGCTTGCTGTCCCGGTACTCCTGTACTCTTTCGGTGTTCTCAAATGGGCCCGAAAAGAGCTCAGAGATCTCGATATCAAGACACGCAAAGTCATGAACATGCATCGAAGCATGCACCCTAAATCCTCAATCACCAGATTATACCTTTCCCGGCACATCGGAGGGAGAGGTCTACAGAGCTTGGAGTGTCTACATGATCGTTTGGTTTTGGGTATAACATACGAGGTTGTCAATTTCACAGCAGATGAAGACGACTTCCTTATGCAAATTGTTCATAGTCATGAGAATAGGCGTAAGGGAGCGTTTTTATATAAGGCAGCAATTTACGCGGCAAAATCCCTCGGTCTCGGAAGAGTAAACCCGCTTATTGGACTCCCTAAGGAGGAATTTAAGACGGTCGTCAGGAACGCTGAGCAACAAAAACTGCTCAGCACACATATGGACAAGTCGATGCACAGCGTGTTCTTTAAACACTTGCGTGATCATGGCTTGTCCACACAGCTGACGTTTTCCTTCCTCAAGTCAGCTGGCCTGATGTCCGAGACCGAAGGATACATTTTTGCCTGCCAAGATGGTGTTATTAACACTCTCGAATACCGTGCTAAAGTACTCCAGATGCAGCTACGCGACACATTGTCTAGGGTGTGTAAGCAACATCCTGAGACGCTTATGCATCTTTTGTCAGCATGTCCTGTGCTGGCAAGAAATGCATACGTACAGCGTCACAATGCTGCTCTGCGAGTACTTTATTACCATCTTCGACACACGCACGGTATCGATAAAACACCAGTGCTGCCTTATCTGCCAGGAGATATTCCGCAAGTTGTTGAGAATGACCGTTGCCGTATTTATTGGAACGTGCCATTCGCAACAACGCGGAAAATCGATCATAATAAACCTGATATTGTGCTCTTCGATAAAACCGCTCGTAACATTTATGTTATTGAGTTCTCAGCTCCGGCTGAGTATAACATCACGGTAAAAGAGGAGCACAAACACGAGATATATCAGGATCTCCTGTTTGAAATTGGCAAACTTTACCCAGGCTACCGTGTCAAGCTTGTCGTACTCATTGTTGGCGTCCTAGGAGGGATGAAACAGTCTTTTGTGTCTGCATTGGCTAAAATCCCAACTTGTTTATCGCAAGTTGAGTTTTTGGCATCGCGGATGCAAAAGGCTGTGATACTCGGATCCCTCCGTCTCCTAAGGCAACGAAACTTGGCCTGCTGCGCATGCTGATCATCTTGTTGATGAAGCATCGCAGCAGTAACGATTTGGCGCTCAGGTGAGGCCCTCGGTAGAGTCGGACTACCGGGGATAACCCCCTGAGCTTTCAACTAAAAATAGAAATAATAATGATAATAATAATAATAATAATAATAATAATAATAATAATAATAATAATGATAATAATAATAATAATAATAATAATAATAATAAAATAATAATAATAATAATAATAATAATAATAATAATAATAACGGACTTGACGCCGGAGAGTCGTACAAATATCTAGGGATTGACGGGAGTCCTATGCAGGACATCTCGAAAATCAAAACGACTCTCTGCAGCGAGTATGTACGGAGACTCCGGAAAATCTGGTCATCAGAACTTTCCGGAAAAAACACAGTCTCTGCAACAAACATGCTTGCTGTCCCAGTACTCCTGTACTCTTTCGGTGTTCTTAAATGGGCCCGAAAAGAGCTCAGAGATCTCGATATCAAGACACGCAAAGTCATGAACATGCATCGGAGCATGCACCCTAAATCCTCAATCACCAGATTATACCTTTCCCGGCACATCGGAGGGAGAGGTCTACAGAGCTTGGAGTGTCTACATGATCGGTTGGTTTTGGGTATAACATACGAGGTTGTCAATTTCACAGCAGATGAAGACGACTTTCTTATGCAAATTGTTCATAGTCATGAGAATAGGCGTAAGGGAGCGTTTTTATATAAGGCAGCAATTTACGCGGAGAAATCCCTCGGTCTTGAAAGAGTAAACCCGCTTATTGGACTTCCTAAGGAGAAATTTAAGACGGTCGTCAGGAACGCTGAGCAACAAAAACTGCTCAGCACACATATGGACAAGTCGATGCACAGCGTGTTCTTTAAACACGTGCGTGATCATGGCTTGTCCACACAGCTGACGTTTTCCTTCCTCAAGTCAGCTGGCCTGATGTCCGAGACCGAAGGATACATTTTTGCTTGCCAAGATGGTGTTATTAACACTCTCGAATACCGTGCTAAAGTACTCCAGATGCAGCTACCCGACACATTGTGTAGGGTGTGTAAGCAACATCCTGAGACGCTTATGCATCGTTTGTCAGCATGTCCTGTGCTGGCAAGAAATGCATACGTCCAGCGTCACAATGCTGCTCTGCGAGTACTTTATTACCATCTTCGACACACGCACGTTATCGATAAAACACCAGTGCTGCCTTACCTGCCAGGAGATATTCCGCAAGTTGTTGAGAAAGACCGTTGCCGTATTTATTGGAACGTGCCATTCGCAACAACGCGGAAAATCGATCATAATAAACCTGATATTGTGCTCTTCGATAAAACCGCTCGTAACATTTATGTTATTGAGTTCTCAGCTCCGGCTGAGTATAACATCACGGTAAAAGAGGAGCATAAACACGAGATATATCATGATCTCCTGTTTGAAATTGGCAAACTTTACCCAGGCTACCGTGTCAAGCTTGTCATTGTTGGCGTCCTAGGAGGGATGAAACAGTCTTTCGTGTCTGCATTGGCTAAAATCCCAACTTGTTTATCGCAAGTTGAGTTTTTGGCATCGCGGATGCAAAAGGCTGTGATACTCGGATCCCTCCGTCTCCTAAGGCAACGAAACTTGGCCTGCTGCGCATGCTGATCATCTTGTTGATGAAGCATCGCAGCAGTAACGATTTGGCGCTCAGATGAGGCCCTCGGTAGAGTCGGACTACCGGGGATAACCCCCTGAGCATTTAACTAAAAAAAAAAAAAAATAATAATAATAATAATCATCATCATATTTGAAGTTGAGGTGCTTAAATAAAAAGATAAGGTATAATGTTTTTGAATTTTTATTAATCAATTTTCTTCATACTCTCAAGCATACTTATAAAAAATTTTTTTAATCTTATTTTAGAAAATACAATTTTACGATTTACTTATAAAATTTTCAAAATATGCTGTCTTCTCCATCCATAGTATAATCATTATGATAATAATTTATGGTAGACCGCTGCGTTTTCTGCAGGTCTATTTGTTTTATAATTTCTTGAACTAATTCTTCATGAAAATGAATTAATTCCCAGAAAACTGAAAATCCTTGGTCGCTGATAATGGCATTCATTGTTATAAATTTTTCGTTATATTTGTACAGGTCGTTGAAATGCTTCTCCGTAAAGTTTATTATAGTAGTGGTATTTGGGACGTCTCTAGTATTTTGAATAAGATGCTTCAAAATATATTTCGATACGTTATTTATCGTAGATTTGGTGTATTGTTTGATAGGTAATTCCTGGATATAATTAAACCACTGATTGACTCGTTGACAGTAACATTTTAGAGCCGCAGCAGTTGATCCAAGAAAAAAGATGCGTATGTCTCAGTGCAATAGAATGATGCAACGCTCATTTTTAAACTCTGAAAACTGAATTTTTAAATCTTCACACTCAATTATAACAAATTTACGATAAAAATTTGATGATTTTTCTTCATAAAGATAATCTGCAATAATATGTGTTGATTCACAAAGTTTTTTCTACTCATTTAAATTTAGTTGTATGATACTTCGGGGTTGCGTACCAATTACTTGTATAACAAGACGAAACTCGTTTTCATAAAATTTAAAGCCACAGCATAATTGCTTGTTTTTCGATTTATTTAAGGAAATAGATTTAGATAAATAAATGTTTTCTTGAGCAGTCATAATGGAGTTCTTGATAGCTTACAGAATTAAGAGAAACTGAATAATCTGGATTCTTCAAAAGTTAATAGCTATATAAAAGAAAGTAGAGGGAGTAGGGGAAAGGGTTCTCCGCTACGACATAGTGTGGTCGATTCTTTTAAATACCAGAGATTTTCATTATGTAAAGGATGGGGGGGGGGGTCGAAATTCTTAAAAATAAGGTGTCTAATGGTAACTATAAAGACAGATATTTTACTATTTTCAGAGGTATTGAGTATTATACGTTTGTAGCTCTTAGCTTCTGCTTGTATCTAAAAAGTAAGGTCGTATTTGAACATGAATAATATGAATCTATTACTGCTACGTACAAGTTTAAAGAAATTTTTTATCGAGCGGAAACGCCTTAACATTCGTAGAAAAACAATTTCAAAAGTGTCTTATCAAAGTGTAATAGAAAACATTATCAGTTTAAAAAATAGCAACAAACAATATAGAAATCAGTGTACATTATGTGTTAAAGGTTTTAATGAACAGCATGTGCATCAGTGGAGGTTTTTAGCTTTTGTAGATGAGGAGTTGAATTATTTTAAAATATGCGTTGTCATGCCTAGAGTGTGTATACCCAGTGGGTTGCCAAAAGAAAACTATGAACACAGTTCGTGGGAAATCAAGTACCACCCTCCGTAACTTAGAAGCATAGCATGTGCTAGCATACTTACGTATGCTGATGCACTGCCAGATTGTATCAACTAAGAACATCTTACAAGGATAATGATGTTTAGTCCTACTACTAAAGTGCTATATATGAACAGATCATTAAATCTTGACAAGCCAGTGGAAGAAAAACTAATGTTTGAGATTACCGTGGGGACAGTAGCCCACTGGACTGTAAAAAGCTACTATCTTCCTTTTTTTTCTGTTACTCTCTATTGCAGAGGGAAAGAGATAGCCTCACTGGTTTAAAATTTTAAAGTCATAAAAAAATGGCAGTGTGAGGAGGGGGTAGAATGTTGTGAATACTACAGGACTGAAAATGGAGAAGGGATGAAAAAGAAAAGTAGCCAGTACAAGACCAAATAGAATAGAAAAGTGACCAGTCTCTTCTGATACTTACAAGTGTGAGGTTTAAAAAAAAAAAAAATGTGCCCAATATACCCAGTTGTTGTTGATAGCGGCTTCATGCATCCATTACTGAAAGATGGATTTGATGAAGAGATGATAACCGCTATTGAAGAATTTGAAATGATAGCAGCTGTTGAAGAAATTGAAAATCAGGAACAAAGTTAGCACCTTCTGGTCGACGTTGGAAACAAGAGCAAAGCTACGGAGCTCCCGGTCGAGGTTGAAAACAAGGATGAAGCCAAGGAGTTCCCGGTAGAGGTTGAAAACAAGGATGAAGCCAAGGAGTTCCCGGTAGAGGTTGAAATCAAGGATAAAGCCAAAGAGCTCCCGGTCGAGGTTGAAAACAAGGAAGAAGCCAAGGAGTTCCCGGTTGAGGTTGAAAACAAGGGAGATGTCAAGGAGTTCCCTGTCGAGGTTGAACATCAAGACAAGTTCAAGGAGCTCATGGTCAAGCTTCAAAACCTTTGGGAAGTAAAGTTCGAAGGGAAGTATCCGACTACGCAGGAAGCAGTACAAAAATTACTGAACCTTTCTGAGGTAGCTGCGCAAATATCGGAGGTCTTATTGGAAAAGTTCCTCAAAACTGAAGGCGTTGATGCATACCAATATGCAGGTAAGACATTTTGTGACACTTTTTCTTTATATACATAGTTATTTAAAAAAATCTAACTATTTTTTCTGTCCTGATTTCAGAGCATAAGGCGCAAAACTTAATGCGTCAAGAAAAAAAGGAGGAGCTGTTGATGAATTTAATCAACAGCAATCCATCAAACTCGCACTTTTTTAGTAATTCATAAAATTTTTATTGTGGAAAATTTGTAAAAAAAAAAACCAACAAATTATTAAAAAAAATTTTTCTTTTCTAGGTTCTGCACAATCACCATCGACTAAGACCCGAAAACGCAGGGCTAAGAGCGTTTCTACTGAGCCAGAGTACAGTGGAACGGATGGCCTGAAAAAGAAGAGAAAATATACCCGCAGGAATAAAAAAAATACAAGTAGTTTAGGTTAAGAAGAAAAAAAAAAAAAAAAAAATTGTAAATAAATTATAAAAATCGTTTTTACGGATTACTTAAATAAAAAAAAAAAAAAAAAAAAAAAATTAAAAAATATTTTCTTTCAAGCACCTCTCCCTTAATATTAAGTTTAAAATTAAGGATTTTAAGATAAAAGAAATAATAAATAATCTTAAAAGTTAAGCATGCAAAAAAAAAAATCAATCAAATAAATAAATAAAAAATAATAACAATAATAATAATAAAATTGAAAAAAAAAAAAAAAAAAAAAATTTAATTTAATTTAGCCATATGAAAATCTTATTCTTTTTCAATTTTTTCGCGCATACTATTCAAGTAGTATATATATATATATATATATATATATATATATATATATATATATATATATATATATATATATATATATATATATATATATATATATATATATATATATAAAATATATATATATATATAAAATATATATATATATATATATATATATATATATTAGGGTGTACGTTATTTCCCAAACTGATTTTTATTTACCAGCCGCCCCCTGAATTTTTAGTTTATAAACCTAAAAAAAAATATCCACCACAAATAGGCTCTTAATTTTCACATTAAGCCGTGCCGAAATCATTTTACATTTCTCATTTAAATAACATGGGAGTTTTAGACTTTTTACTTTTAATTTTTTTTCTCAGAAACAAATGAAAGTAAAAATTAAATCAAATTAATTCTGATAGAAAATTGAACGCTCTACAAAAAAGTTCTCTTATGAATTTTTGATCAAATAATTCCTCCAAAAGTTATTAAACATTAAACTTGTGTTAATTGTCAATTCTATAATATTTTCAATTCTATCTTCATTTTTACCTTTTTTGGCTATAAAATCGTTGGAATAAACGATTATTATTATCATCACTAGAGTACTAATGATCATTTATGTCGATATCATGGCCGAAACCAGAAAAGCAAGGGTAAAAAACTAATTTTTATGAAATTAAAGCGATAACAAAACTTTGGATTTGCTATAAACATGAACTAAAATATATAGTATAAATTCAAGTATTAAAATCGGTATTTTGTGGTTACTTGGTAAATTCAATCCTCATTAATTAGAGAATATAGACATAATTGCAATTCAAATTTAATTTTTCACTATTCCGCCTGATGCCATCTGTGAGATATTTGTTAGAACTTGAGGTCAAAACTATTTTCATTGAGTTTAATTATCGATTAATCCGTAAGCCGAAGTTAAAACAAAAAAAGCAAATAAACTCGTGTAGTGTTTTTTGTTTGTTGTTTACAGATTATAATAAGTAAAGATTAAAACGAATAAAAATATATATTTATTCAATCCACTAATGAACATACGTAAAAAAAATTATTGAATATAGTTGAAAAATTGTTATCTTTATTGATGATGAAACTCTAACTTCTTGGTGTACACAAAACAATTTACTTGGATTAATTTTTAATTGTCATTTCTGTCACAATGAATCCATCTATGAATTTACGAAATCCTATGGTTTTTTTTGGTGAAACAACTGACTCAATCAGTGGTCATAAACTACCGACAAATAAACAAGTGCTGAAATTATTATTTCATTATACTAGAGAAACAAAAAAAACACTCGCAGAAAGTTTCCAATTAGTTATTGATGAAGTGTCGAAATTTAGGAGTAGGGCTGGAATTCCACAGCAGTATAATCCAAGATGTTTAGCGAAATTGGCAATACTTCACAAAAATTACAGACATGCACAAAAAAGTTCAAATGCGGAATTGGAGCAAGAGTTTTCCGAATCCTTAGACAAGTTATTCGATATTGCACATGGTAATGTTTCAAATAAAGTCGACAGTGACGTCCTGAAATTTCTAGATGATCAAAGGACAGAGAGAAAATAACATTTACACATTCATAATTCAGACAGTGATTCCATCGAGTCGGTTGGTAAGTTGCAATTAAATTATAAGTTTTAGTTAAATTACAATTGTTAAAACCTGAGAAAAATATTGCAATTGATAAGTAAAATATCCCTTGATTAATTAATCGTATAATCAATTCTAGAAAACGCAATTTTTAAGGAAGACGACGATATCTCAGTGGCCAAATCTATGAATGAAGATGAAATTAGTATCGACGATGTTGATTCAAGAATCACAGATGATCGCTCAAAGTCGAGTAATTTATCAAAGTATTCATACAAGGTTTATCTACTCAATCAGGGTTACATAGTTATAATTTTTTTTTATTTGTTAGATCTGACGTTACCACCAAGTGTAAAAAGTATAAGCAAGCAGATTTTAAGTAGTGAAACAACATCTACGTCTTGGCAAAGCACATCGTCAACATTTGAATTACCAGGGCGAAATTGTGAACCAAAAAATGAAAGAGGAACAATAAATATTCTCACTGAAGATTTCGTTGTGACATTAGATAGTTGCGAAATTTCTTATAGGAATTCTGTACGAGTGATTTCATCAATAGCGACAGCTCTTGGGGTTGATACCAGTGATTTAATTCTTAATAAGACTTCTTTTAATGAATATAGATCAAAAATTCGAAAGGAGGCTGCTGAAAAAACGAAAATGTTATTCGGTGATATTGATGTTGGTGTGGTGGTTGTCCGTTGGGATGGAAAATTGATACCTGACGGTTTATCCTGTAAAAAAGTTGACTGAGTTCCGATAATAGTGAGAAGTTACAGTATCGAAAAAATTTTAGAGGTGCCCGCATTGCCAGATGGTAAAGGATCGACTCAGGCAGAAGCAATTTTTACAGCACCAACATTGAGGTATTACTGAGAACATTAAAGCGATCTGTTGTGACACTACGGCTTCAAATCTTGGTTGTCGACATGGAGCGGTCATTCACCTAGAACAAATGTTGCAAACCGAGCTTTTATACTTACCGTGTAGGTACCACATCTACGAGTTAGTTTTATTTTGTGTTTTTACGACTAAAATACCAGGCACAGAGGGACCAAATGTTAAATTATTTAAGAGCTTTCAAGAAAGTTGGAGCACAGCTGATCGAACTAAGTATAAAAATGGATTAGTAGGTACTAAACTTCCTCGAAAACTGATGGGCAAGGTTGAAGAAATAAATAATAAAATTGAAAATTTTCTGGGTACGATTTTGCCTCGTGATGACTATAAGGAACTCTTAGAGTTATGCCAAATATTTCTTGGTACTATAGATACCGAAAAAGTTAAATTTCACAAGCCAGGAGCGTTCCACCACGCCCGTTAAATGTCTAAAGCGATTTATTCGCTCAAAATATATATTTTCCGATATAGATGATGAGACGAAAAAAAATCTCTTGGATATTTGCCTATTTATTGTGTTCATTTATGTGCCATTTTGGTTCGAAGCTCCGCTTGCAGTGTTGGCTCCGAATCAAGATTTGAGATTTTTAAAAGCTGTGTATCAATATAAGACAATCGACAAACAAATATCCGAAGCGGTCTTAAATAAATTTAAAAACCATCTATGGTATTTAAGTGGTGAAACAGCTGCTCTATCATTTTTTGATGCAAACATATCTTTTTTCATTAAACGGAAAATGGTCAAGGCTTTAAAAAATGATAAAAATGAGGATTTTGATTACTCCAAACGCTATGGAATAAATACGATGAGTGAAATTGCAAATTTACAAAAAAAAGATATTGATTTCTTTATAAATTCGGATTCCTTGAAATTTTTCGAAAGATTTAACATTGATAAAAATTTTTTGAAATTAGATGTTGAAACGTGGGCGAGCAATAACAGCTATTTAAAAGGTTTACGAATTGTTAACAATTTGCAAGTAGTTAATGATGTCGCCGAAAGAGCAATTAAATTAACTCAAGAATATATCAATATTTTAACAACACGAGAAGACCGAAAACAATATTTAATACGAGTTGTGAGTGAGTATAAAACAATATATCCCAATGCGACCAAAGCTTGCTTGACAAAAAAATTATAAGGAAATCAAAAATGATAATAAATTTGCTTATAATATTATACATCAAGAAATTTTTACATATTTATTTCACCACTTTCCATTAATTCATTTTAAAGTTCATCTGTATGAGGAAAGATATGCTATTTCTTTTATTTCTCGTCAAGTAATGTTTTTTTTCCCTTGCTTTTCTGGTTTTGGCCATGATATCGACATAAATGATCATAAGTACTCTAGTGATGATAATAATAATCGTTTATTCCAACGATTTCATAGCCAAAAAAGGTAAAAATGAAGATAGAATTGAAACTATTATAGAATTGACAATAAACACAAGTTTAATGTTAAATAACTTTTGGAGGAATTATTTTATCAAAAATTCATAAGAGAACTTTTTTGTAGAGCGTTCAATTTCCTATCAGAATATGCTTTGATTTAATTTTTACTTTTATTTGCTTCTGAGAAAAAAAATTAAAAGTAAAAAGTCTAAAAATCCCATGTTATTTAAATGAGAAATGTAAAATGATTTCAGCACGGTTTAATGTGAAAACTAAGAGCCTATTTGTGGTGGATATTTTTTTTTAGTTCATAAACTAAAAATTCAGGGGGCGACTGGTGAATAAAAATCAATTTGGAAAATAACAGACACCCTAATATATATATATATATATATATATATATATTAGGGTGGCGCAAAAAAACCGGCTATTTTTTTTTTTCGAGTCTCTTATGAAAATTTGTTGGTTTACGATGTTTTAAGAAGCCTCTCCAAAAATTAGCTCGATAAAAAAATTTCAAGAGGTCGCTCACGAATTTTGAAAATATCAAAAATGATCGAAATTTGACTTTTTTATTTCAAATTTTTTTCTTTCTCATGGCAGCAATAGTTTATATTTGTGAAATCATGACTACGCTGAAAATTTAAGCCCAAAATTCGAATTTTCAAACCTCGCTCAAGAATTTTGAATGTTTCCGAGTGCTGTCTTTTGAACGTTTTTGAGCGACCCTTAAATATTAATAATAAAGCTTCTCGATTTTTCCACCATCAATTGGCATCACAGTGAACAAAAATATAACCCGAGAAATAGAAATAATAAGTTATTTACATACTTTTTTATTTTTTAATTCAATTTGTAGGTTTTTTTGCCCATTCAAAACTTAACAAATTTTATTGTTTAAGACTGTCCTGTATATTTTTGGTTATGCAAAAGTTATATTTTACTGAAATGAAAATAATTGAGTCATAAAAAATACAACAACTAATTCAAAGTATTAGTTACGAATTATCAATTAATATTCAAAATTCTTGAGCGCCGTTTAAATATTTAAATTTTGGGCTTAAATTTTCAGCGTAGTCATGATTTCACAAATATAAACTATTGCTGCCACGAGAAAGAAAAAATTTAGAAATTAAAAATTCGAATTTCAATCATTTTCAATATTTTCAAAATTCGTGAGCGACCTCTTAAAAATTTTTTATCGAGCTAATTTTTGGAGAGGCTTCTTAAAACATCGTAAACCAACAAATTTTCATGCGAGATCGAAAAAAAAAAAAATAGTCGGTTTTTTTGCGCCACCCTAATATATATATATATATATATTAGACTGTTTCAAAAAAAATAACTATTTTTTTTTTCTTCATTATATTGAAAATATTATATTGAAAATGTTAGAAATGACGAAAAAGAAATACTGTGAAAGTTTGAGCTCTTAATATTAATATTAACAACTGCCGCATCGCAATTTTCTATTCCCCGTTTAAATAACATGGGAAAATTTATTTTTTAAGCTTTGGAATTTTGTAGCTCATGGTGGGACCAATATTTCAAAATGTTCAAGACATATTCTTATGGGAAATTTGACGCTCTACAAAAAAGGACTCCTATAATTTTTCGATATTTTTATTTCTTCAAAAGTTATTCGAAGTTAAAGTTAGATTGAAGATAAATTTTTACATTTTCTGAATTTTCTGACGCAACCATCAAATTTATGGGAAAATTTTATTGGACATTTTTTGTAGAGCATTTCATTTCCTATAACTTATCTCTCAGGAAATTTTTGATATTTCTCACAAGTCGTAAGTTATTTGCAATTAACTGAAAATTTAATATAATTAATTTTATGCAACAAAATTTAGATTATTTAAAAAAATTTTCAGTTAATTGCAAATAACTTACGACTTGTGAGAAATATCAAAAATTTTCTCGGAGATAAGTTATAGAAAATGAAATGCTCTACAAAAAATGTCCAATAAAATTTTCCCATAAATTTGATGGTTGCGTCAAAAAATGTAAAAATTTATCATCAATCGGACTTTAACTTTGAATAACTTTTGAAGAAATAAAAATATCGAAAAATTATAAGTGACCTTTTTTGTAGAGCGTCAAATTTCCCATAAGAATATGTCTTGAACATTTCGAAGTATTGGTCCCACCATGAGCTACAAAATTCCAAAGCTTAAAAAATAAATTTTCCCATGTTATTTAAATGGGAAATAGAAAATTGCGATGCGGCAGTTGTTAATATTAATATTAAGAGCTCAAACTTTCACAGTATTTCTTTTTCGTCATTTCCAACAATATTTTCGATATAATCAAGAAAAAAAAAAATAGTTGTTTTTTCTGAAACAGGCTAATATATATATATATATATATATATATATATATATATATATATTAGGGTGGGTCAAAAAAATCGAATAATTTATTTTTGACTTTATACTCTAAAAAATAGGTTCGTAGACACCTAAAAAGAATTCTCTCCAAGTATGAACTCTTAATTATAACGGGAAGGTCCTCCGCTGTGCGGGTTTCTATTTTTTTCGAATAATCAGATAATAAAATTTATATGTCGCTTCCAACTGCTTGGAAAAATATTCCTTGACATAAACTTTGTAAGAAATTGAATGCTCTACAAAAAAGGTCTCTTATGATTTTTTCAAAACCCCAACCGATTAAAAGATATTCATAGTTGAAGTTTGGCTATTTTAAGGAAAATATTCGTTTTTATTATGAATTTTATAAGTCGATGAAAAAAAATTATTTCGAATTGCGGAACTCATGATTTCGTAGGAATCTTACTGCTCTACAAAAATGGTCTCTTATGATTTTTCGATTAGGTGAAGCCGTTACGAGGTATCCATCGTCAAACATTAACGAATATCAATATTTCCAGTTTTTGATCAATAATTCGATAAATTTCAATTTAAATTATTAGTTTCAGGAAAATTTACATAAATTCGAGTTTTGGTGGATGAAGAATTGTTATAAACAATATTTTTAATATTGTTTTCAGTCTTGAGCTTGTTTGGTTGCATTAAAACAAGAAATTAGAGCATTTTTTTCGACATATAGCTAATGATTACGATAAAAAACGAAAATCGATTCCAGTACTTATTGCAAGTTGTCGAAGACCATCAAAAAACATACCCAAATCGTAATAAAGGAAATTGCTGGTTGTTTGTCTTTCGATTCAATACTTTTCATATTAAATTTGACAAAGAAATGTGTCATTCACTTTAAATTAAACTAATCATTGGCTATATGTCGGAAAAAAATGCTCTAATTTCTTGTTTTAATGCAATCAAACAAGCTCAAGACTGAAAACAATATTAAAAAAATTGTTTATAACAATTCTTCATCCACCGAAACTCAAATTTATGTAAATTTTCCTGAAACTAATAATTTAAATTGAAATTTATCGAATTATTGATCAAAAACTGGAAATATTGATATTCGTTAATGTTTGACGATGGATATCTCGTAACAGCTTCACTTAACCGAAAAATCACACGAGACCATTTTTGTAGAGCAGTAAATTTCCTACAAAACCATGAGTTCCGCAATTCGAAATAATTTTTTTTCATCGACTTATAAAATTCATAATAAAAACGAATATTTTCCTTAAAATAGCCAAACTTCAACTATGAATATCTTTTAATCGGTTGGGTTTTTGAAAAAATCATAAGAGACCTTTTTTGTAGAGCATTCAATTTCTTACAAAGTTGATGTCACGGAATATTTTTCCAAGCAGTTGGGAGCGACATATAAATTTTATTATCTGATTATTCGAAAAAATAGAAATCCGCAAAGTGGAGGACCTTCCCGTTATAATTAAGAGCTCATACTTGGAGAGAATTCTTTTTAGGTGTCTACGAACCTATTTTTCAGAGTATAAAGTCAAAAATAAATTATTCGATTTTTTTGACCCACCCTAATATATATATATATATGTATATATATATATATATATATATATATATATATATATATATATATATATATATATGTATATCGTACAGGGTTAATGCGGACCTGATTTTGAGGTTATATTTTTTATTGTGTACACTGCATCTAAATTAATTAATTTCATGATGTATGCATAATATTTTTTTATGTATACTTTTGAAATGACCCTCTCAACTTAATAGTAGCGTGGGGTGTACTGAACACCCCGTGCCAATTATTATGAGAAGATGCGGTGGGGTGTTTGATACACCCCATCATTAATTTGACTCAGGTCGATGAATGAAAACTTGAATCATAAGAACTTTCATAGTGCGTCATATTGGAATTCAATTTGTAAGGAAAATTTAATGTATGTGGTTTTTCTGAATGTAATGCTTCAGACTTGATGATATGATGACGTGCTGTGACGAAAAACAGAGACCAAAAGAATTGTTGGTTACACAATGATTGATACACTTTAATTGATTTTTTTTTCTTTCGAAACCAAAAATTATTCGATTTCGGCTTACTTTACTATCATTATCATTGTGTATTTGAATGTAGCAGATATAAGATAACTTATAAATTTTAAATAAATTAGTTAATTAATCAAAATATTGAACTAGTCAAAAAATGCACGTATTCAAATTTCAAGTCTCTAAATACACATTAATTAATTTTTACTCTAATCACATCTTATTTATTTATTAAAAAAATTGCCAATTGTCAGCTACATTCACACTCATTGGTTATTAAAAGTTTTTTATTATTATTCATAAGTATGTATCAAGCAGAAGTAAATCTTCTCTCTACGAGATTATTTATAATTGGAATTTTATCACATCCAATGCGTCGTTAAAAAGAAAAAGTTAATTAGTCTGTGAAGTTAATAAATGTAACAAATTTTTTTTCTCATACTTATTTTATGTGGGGTGTAATTTTCTGCCCAAAGACTTTATGCAACATAATATTTTATTCAACGGGAATAACATGATTGAATGAAGTATTACACTTGTCAAGGGTAATTTTAGAAGTAAAGAATTAATATAAATCTTCTACCTTGATAGTCAAATTGGCCACAACCTGTCACTAAGTTTGCTGCAAAAGTTAACATTTCTGTAAATTGATGGCAGCTTTCTGAGGAAGTTGTTGACAACTCTCTGCTTTTGTAACTGTTGACTGCAAGTTTTCCAGAAAATTTGTGATGAGTTGCTGCAGTTGATTGTCGCCAAATTGCAACCAACTCAGCTATAACGGAGGTTTATTAGAAATATTTTTGAATCATTTCAATTTAATGTAGATGTTTTACCGACTGAATTGATCAAACAATAAAACTTTTGACATCTCGACGACGTACAGTATAGATAATAAATTTTCGTCAAACTTTTCAACTCTCTTATTCGTAATACAACATAAGAATTTGACGTAAAATTGAAGCTGCTATTTTACGACAAGTTTACATGTGATTTTACGTGCAGGAGAGAACAAAAAATTAAATGAAATCTTTCATGTGCACTATACCCAGTATGAGCACATGACCTTATTTTGACGTCATACGTAGGTCATAGAAATGTCACGGTATCTTATGTAAATTTGATGTGAATCTGACGTTTTACATGACTTTAATATGATGTTAAAACTTGACATCATATTGATGTAAGCATGACTCTCGTATGACGTCACAGTTATGACTTATGTGTTACTTACGCTTGATATCATATTGATGTAAGCATGACTCTTGTATGACGTCACAGTTATGACTTATGTGTTACGTACGCTTGACATAAAATCTACATCACATTGTTACGTAGTAATGAAGTCATTATTGTATATCATAATGACGTAATTTTAAAATCATACATTTATGTCAGTAGCAAAGTCACGGTTATACGTAATGTGGATGTCACTTTTAAATCATATCTTTGCATCAGTGACAAGTCAGTATTTTACGTAGTGCTGATGTAATTTCTGAGTCATAGTGTTTTTATCATCTATTTATTAAAAAAAAACAATCATAGAATGAATTTTTAAAAATGTCTAAATGTGTAGAAATAACATCTAAATGCCGAATATTCGTGGGGCCAAAGTTATCGATAAACTCGATAATATATTTCAGACGTTTTAGATTAAATCATTAGCGTGAGCATAAAAAAATTAACTTTATTTTTTAAATAGTATACCGAAAATACTATTGAGGATGACAAAGAAAATGTAACGAAAGTTTGAACTCTGTTGATATTAAGATTGTTAAGTTTAGTACTGCAATTTTTCAATCGATTAAATTTCATACAATTTTGTGGAATTATTTAATGTTTCGCAAAATTTTATATAAGATTTTTTAAATTTCACATCACAACAGAAAATTAAAAAATTTGAAGAAACTTAATAAAATTTTATATAATTTTTTATAATTATCATTTATGTTCATGGAGTTTTTTTAAATTTGGTAAAAATCCATCACGAAAACTTATAAGTCTGTCTTTACCAGCATTTCACTCTAAATACATCAATTATGCACAAGACTTGAACTCTCGTGATGTGACCAGTGAGCAACGTTCAGGACTGCCAGCCAAGAGGAGCCGTGTTCGAACCCAGCAGACACCCAGGATTTTTTCATAATTTACTGTTATCAACTCTTGTTTCTGAATTCGTAAAGCGTTCGCGCGGTAATAATCAAATCAAAAATTCGGTATTTAATTTTTTTCTTTTTTTTTTTTTTTCAAAAATATTTCTTCCGGATTGATGATTTTGACATCACCCATATGTCATACTGACGTCATGGAATGTCACACAGACATCACATTTACGTCATGTATACGTCATTAGTTTTACGTCATAATCTTCCGTAACGAAGTAGGAAATAATGAGTCACACCTGACTCATTTATGACTTATATCTTACGTAAATCAGGACATAGCGTAACGTCCCTCTGACGTCACATTTACGTAAATGTGTTTACTGGGTAGACGTCATCGAGATGTCAAATGCTTTATTCCAATTTCTGAGTTAAAATCCTTAATAGCCACTTTAGCTTGAAATTGACTGTAGTTTTACTTTCAAATTGCCTGTAATTTGCACCCCAAATTCGCTGACAATTAGACAGCAAAAGTTGAAAAAAAAAAAAAATTAGCGGTTAATTTTTCTTTAATTTAGAGGAAACTTTTTACAATAAAAAAAGTCGGTAATGTTTATTCCTATCATTTCAATAATTAAGCAAATTTATACATTAATGTGTGTACAATTCGACGGTAAAAAAATACATTACAATTTTTCACGTCGAAGTAACAATAAATTAACATAAAATTTACCTAAAAATTGACAACTTTTTTCTAGTTAACTTTTGAAGTAAATTTGCATTCTAATTTGGTTGGCATATTTACATCAAATTGAATAGCAATTTCTACACAAATTGTCGTAAAAAATTAAAAAGTCCGAAGTTGACGCACATTTGACGAAAAATTCCAGGAAACTTTTGTCAGTAAACTGTTGCTAACGCAAACTGTGCTATTAGGGTTGTTGATCATCTACAGAGTTGTCATCGGACAATTTCTTCTACCTCAATTTTTCATCTTCCATACACATAAAATTAAATGGCTTTAATTCGACTATTGGTTGAACTCAACTGGCTATTTCGACAGTTACAAAATTAAAAATAAATCATGACTATCATATTTAAGGTAGTTTGGTATTTGGATTCCCAAGTTAAAAAAATATTTTTTTTTTTACAAGTAATGAAACAACTGTTTTTATTAATTATCATTAAAATTAATATTAAATCAATATATATTAAAGTTAGATAATTATAATTATAAAATTTATATAAATTACATTAATTAGACCTAGAATAGTTCGAGGTTATAACAACTGACATAAATCCTTACAGTAGTTACTAGAATCTTTCAACATGTCATGTTTATTTACTCTTTAAATAAGTAAATATGACTCCAGCATAAAGTATGCCAACTGTATTTATGTAAATAATTTTAAATGATATATGTATTATTTCCATAATTATTATCATCTTAAAACTATAAATATTTGAAAAAATAAAGAATGTTTAACTGTGGAATTAGAATTCAATAATATTATTGATATAATGAAGCAAATTCGAAGATTCACTTCGTAAAAATTTCAAATTTAGCGCGTACAATGAAGCCGCCATTTTTCTCTAGTAGACATGGTAGAGAGAAAGTGTCCGTCTCAAAACAAAGACAGATTATTAATCACAATACTCAAAAATTTATTTCAAAAAAACCGTGTTATAAACCATTCCAAAACTTTTTTATTATATGCTTTAGGTATCAAATTATCGAATAAAAAGTTGTTTTTTTTAGGTCAAGTTTTTACAAATTACTGATTTCCGGTAAAATTGAATAAAAACAACCATAAGAGCCCGCGTATACCCTAATAGCCACTTTGCGTTGAAATTGACGGTAATTTAATGTTGAAATTACCTGAATTTACTGCCCGAATTTTCGGACAATTTCACAGCAAAAGTTGAAAATAAGAATTTACGGTTAATTTTCCTTTAATTTGAAGGTAAACTTGTACGAAAAAAAACGGTCGATAATGTTCATTTTTACCATTTCAGAAGGTAAGCAAATTTATCCATAAAATTGTCTACAATTTGAGCGTAAAAATATACTTAACAGTTTTTTAAGTCAAATTAACGATAAATTGACATTAAATTTGCGCGAAAATTAAAGACAATTTTTTCTTATCAACTTTTGAAGTTAATTTGCATTGTAATTCGGGCATTAAATTTATTTCAAATTCAATAGCAAATTGCATGCAACTTGTCGTTGAGAATTGGAAAGCCCTAAGTTGACGGAAATTCGAAGAAAAATTGAACAAAACATTTGCTCAAGCAAGCTGTGCTGTTAGGGTCTATGCAGTCCTCAAAAGCCCCGTACAAAATGAAACCTTATTGTGGACGTCCGCAAAAACCCCATAAGAAAAGTAATTATAATTGAATAGGGTCCGCAAAAGCCCTGTACAAAGTATTAGTGTTTTCCATAGTCCGCGTATACCCTGTACAAAAAATGAATCTTATGCCGATCATCCGTAAAAATCTTCATTCATGTACAAGCGACAAATGTAAAAATATTATTATGTGATTGCGTTTGGCATTGAGTGCGATAAATATAAAACAAATTAAAATTTTCAAGTTGAGAACATGATCTGAATTTTTTTAGTTTGTCAATTTTATTGATTTTACAATATAATTTTATATTTATTGTATTGAGGTTATTATTATAATTATTTTAATGACACAAATTGTTATGATAAAAAAATTTTAAACTTTCGTGCATAAGATACAATTCAATGAGAAATATTTTTGATTAAAAAAGTAATAACTCCTCAGTGTCGATTTTTATACATAAAATTTAATGTACGTTCAATATAATGATCGTAGGCCTATGTTGATGAGGATGACCGTTATTAGGCCATTTTTTAATTCTGATTGTTATGTGCTTTAGAACTCATTCGAATTTCAAAAAAAAACGTCTTGTGCCAATTTTTAGTTTTTCATGTCAATTTTGATGTGACCTTCAAGGCGACCGGAGTTTTGATCGAGGATCACATAAAAAAATGGATTCTAAAAATCAAACTGAATTTTTGACACCGTGGTAGTAGTTGATAAAAAAATTTAAAATTATACACTAAGGTCGTTGTTCATATGATTAGAAATTTTTGATCCAACTATTTCTATACGTTTAAAAATAAAAATTTGATTTCTTTGTTTTTTTTTTTTGTTTTATTGTATTTTTTTCTAATTTTTAATTTTTAGATGCATATTATATAGAGAAAAATTGTCCCTCAAAATTGTATAATATCACGTACAATTCGTAAATAACAGTTTGTGATAACATACGAGTATTATATATAATTTATAAATAATAGTAAGTATAATAGATCTATGGAAAAATATAAAATATAGATAATATTAGCAATTTATTATTACAGATAAATATAGATACATAAATGATCAACAAACGGAGTAGAAACTTGAATACTTTGTTAAGTCTGCAAAGTGAAATTTTAGTCCTGGTGTCATGATCAAACGGCTTATTAAATCTTCACGGCAATTGATATTGATTCTAAATCGTCATTTTCTGCCTTACAAAATCTAAACTTTTTTGTTCATGTTTTGATTAGGCCGCACTATTTATGATGAATTGATTAAGTCTAGTAATTCATTAATTTATCTATATGAATAGTGCGCTCGATATTTGGGTCATAAGTGAACATGAGATTTGTGAACTTTCCTTATTCCTGATAGAAAGTGATCGATATCTATGCAGTCCTCAAAAGCCCCGTACAAAATAAAAACTTATTGCGGACGTCCGCGAAAACCCCATATGAAAAGTAATTATAATTGAAAAAGGTCCGCAAAAGCCCTGTACAAAGTATTAGTGTTTTCCATAGTCCGCGTATACCCTGTAAAAAAAATGAATCTTATGCCGATCATCCGTAAAAATCTTCATTCATGTACAAGCGACAAATGTAAAAATATTATTATGTGATTGCGTTTGGCATTGAGTGCAATAAATATAAAACAAATTAAAATTTTCAAGTTGAGAACATGATCTGAATTTTTTTAGTTTGTCAATTTTATTGATTTTACAATATAATTTTATATTTATTGTATTGAGGTTATTATTATAATTATTTGAATGACACAAATTGTTATGATAAAAAAATTTTAAACTTTCGTGCATAAGATACAATTCAATGAGAAATATTTTTGATTAAAAAAGTAATAACTCCTCAGTGTCGATTTTTATACATAAAATTTAATGTACGCTCGATATAATGATCGTAGGTCTATGTTGATGAGAATGAGCCTTATTAGGCCATTTTTTAATTCTGATTGTTATGTGCTTTGGAACTCTTTTGAATTGCAAAAAAAAAACATCTTGTGCCAATTTTTAGTTTTTCATGTCAATTTTGATGTGACCTTCAAGGCGACCGGAGTTTTGATCGAGGATCACATAAAAAAATGAATTCTAAAAATCAAACTGAATTTTTGACACCGTGGTAGTAGTTGAGAAAAAAAAATTAAAAATTTTAAACTAAGGTAATTGTTTATATGATTAGAAATTTTTGATACAGCTATTTCTATAAGTTTAAAAATAAAAAAATTGGTTTTTTTTCCAATGTTTAATTTTTGGATGCTTATTATTTTATAGAAAAAACGGTCCGTTAGAAGTCTATAATATTGCGTACAATTTATAAATAACAGTAAATGTGATAAATATACGAGTATCACATATAATTTATAAGTAATATTAAATGAAGTAGATCTACAAAAATATACAGAATATGAAGAATATTAATAATTAATGATTACAGATTAATATAGGTATATAAATACTAGCCTGGGTGTGGAAAAAATCATATTTCAACACAAAAAAAAAATATTTCACCGCAAGAAAAAAAGTTCTATGTTGATTATAGACCTAGTTCATTAAAAAATTTATTTTCCTTTTAAATAACACGGAAAACTTTTTTTTTTCAAGTTTTCAGTGTTTTTAACTTGTCAACATATCAATAGATCGAATAGACCAATTCATTTGACCGTAGGAAATTGTACGTTCTACAAAACGAATCTCTTATCATTTTTCGATAAATCCATCTGTTCAAAAGTTATCAGAGCTTGAGGTAAAGTTAGAGATCGTCTCACTTTCTTGGCGAAACTATCAAACCTATAACAAAATTTTATAGAGTTTTTTTTTGGTACACTTTTATTTTCTACAAATTATCATCAGTCAAATTTTTTTTTGTATTCCGTATTGTTCTCTGGTGATTTTAATTTCAAGCTCTCAAAAAAGTATCGTTCTGAACGATTTTATGAACTCGACATTGAAATGAAAATAACTAGAAAACCATCAGGAATTTGAAAAGACTTGACACGTAATAATTTGTAGAGAATAAAATTGTAAACAAAAAAGAGTTTATAACATTTTGTGATAAGTCTGATAGATTCGCCGGAAAAGTAAGAAGATCTCGAACTTGTGACTTTTTTGTTGAACGTCCTATTTTTAAATCAATATTCATGAGTCTATATAATCTATTGATGTGCTAGGGAACTAAAAATACTCAAAGCATTATAAAAATTTACCCGTGTTAATTAAATGGGAAATCGAATTTTTCAGTAAGCTAGATCTGTAATCGACACATAATTTTTTTTATTCCGGAAACTTTTTTTTTTGTAATGAACTATGATTTTTTCCACATGTACTTAAAGAAAATAGTTGCTCCGAAATTATGCACCCTAATAAATACTCAACAAAAGCGATAGAACTTTCAATCCTTAATTAAGTCAGAAAAGTAGAATTTTTATCCTGGTGTCATGATCAAACGATTTATTAAATCTTTACAGAAATTGATATAGATTCTACAACGTAAGTGTAGAAGTCTAAACTTTTTGCTCATTTTTAGATGAGCCCGCACTATTTATGATGAATTGATTAAGGCACTGTTTAGTAATTCATTTAACTATCTATATAAATAGTGTACGCGATATTTAGATCATGACTGAACGTAGCATATGTGAACTATTGTTACGCCTGATAAGAAGTGACAGATATCTATGTAGTCCTCAAAAGCCCCGTACAAAATGAAAACTTATTGCGGACGTCCGCAAAAACCCCATAAGAAAAGTAATTATTATCGAAAAAGGTCTGCAAAAGCCCTGTACAAAGTATCACAGTGTTTTAGATAGTCCGCATATACCCTGTACAAAGATTGAACCTAATGCCGAATGTCCGCAAAAATCTACATATATATACACACGTATTGCGGACAGTCTGCAAATACCCTATACAAAGAATGAACCTAACGCGGACGGTCCGCAATAGTTCTCTCGGTATGTGGATTTATTGCGGACGTCCGCGAAAGCCCTAAAAGTCCTCAATAACCCCAGACCGTAAAAGAAAATGTCTTCATAAGCCCTATACAATAAATATATATATATATATATATATATATATATATATATATACAGCTTTATAGAAATTTAGAAATTTAAAATCTAATTTTAAAACAATGCTTTTATATACTTAATAATAATAATATTTAAAGTTCAGCAGTAAACGCATTTAAAAGAAAAAAATTATTATTATTAATTTTTATACATTTATTATATAGTTATAAAAGAATAAATATGAAAGAAAAAAAAAGTATGCAATATTTAAGACTAAAATTAAAAATATATAGTATATGAAATATATATACATATATTTTTATCATTCTCTTGTCTTGTCACTGAAATAATTGTCACAGAAGGACTCAGCAGGAGGGATTCTCATTAACGACTGACCAAATATTTTTGACAAGTTAACTTGACGGGTAAAATCAATAAATCATTAGAAATCACATGTGCATCGTTTTTTGATTTTTAAATTTGAAAAAAATGTTCATGTTTTTTATGTGAAGAAATGTCATCTGCCAATGAAATCATTTAGAGTGTTTCAAGTTACTTGAAATCAACTAAACAAGTTTGTTACTGATGATTGATCGTAAGAATGCTAATGTATAGAGTAGAGGGGGGTTTGGTTCTAAAATATCCAATAAGTTGTATTCGAAGAAAAATAGATAGCGAATGGTGTAGAAGATGAAAGAAAAAAAAGGGATTCTGTTTTTTACATCGATGATATGCATCTAATATTTAATTTTCCTTTGAGAGAGTCAGTCAGTTCGAAACATTTACCGAAAATGGACCCTCTGAATATTCCCGAAATCGATGATGACTATGAGCAGCAGTTACTCGCGTTAAATGAAATACCATTCAATTTAGTGCACTCACGTGATATAGACTTTTCTGTACAAAACAATTCTCACAATCAGTTAAATATCGAGAATGAAGATATTGAGATTTTACGGGAATTCGGTATTACACCTGCATCCAATCTAGATCTCGTGATAGATGACGATTTCGATGAAGGTTTATTTGACGGTACGTTATTGATTCTATTTTGTTAATTCTGTTGTTTTTTTTAACTAAACTAATAAAAATTGAATTTAATAAATATTCTTATTTTTCTACAGATATTAATCAAATTGGAGGAGAAATCATTCAAAATAATAATGTTATCATGTTATCAATAATGTTGTGGTCGCAAATGGTGAGCAGCAGCAACAACTAAATGTTGTGGACAACATAGGCGATGCTGAAAATATATCTCCTCTCATTGAAATTTTTAATGGGCAATAGTATCTGAGGAAATACCGCTTAAATACTCATGCAATGGGTTTTCGTATAAGACCTGTACCTTAGGATGGCAATGCTGTAGAGTGGGTAATTAAAGCATTTCGTGAAGTGTACGATAAAATCATCACAGCAGGCGGAGCAGGAAATAATCGTTTCTGCTTAAGTTTTCGTTTTGATGGGCTACAATTGCTGGCTACGAATTTGATGATTTATGGAACCTTGTAAATAAAATTTCTCAAAGTGCCGGGGGATTTAATGTAGTCAATTCATTTCATATCAAATTACATGTCGTTGAAGCTCTAGTGGGTCAAAGTTATAGTATTGAATGCGATAAAAAAAGACCACCAGGTGTCTTAAGGATGTGCAACAATGATAATCTCTGTTTACCGAGGGCACTTGTTACTCCTTTAGCAGGTGAGAGAAAATTAAAAGCAAAAGCGGCAACCGGCAAACTACATGAGGTATGGAATCAGGTCCGGGACTGGAGAAGAAACTACCAGCGCGATAGTGCACTAGAGCTTGCAGCACAAGCAGGCGTTAGAATACCTGAAATCGGATGTGGGATAGAAGAACTTAAGCTGGTTCAAAATTATTTCACACCACAGAAGATAGGAATTGTACTCTACGGTCTAAAATCCTGTCCCTCGAATAAACGTCATGAAAAAATTTATGATGGTGCTGCAGTTGTTGAAGCTTCAGGGTTGGAATTAGATCATACTTTAAATATTTTATATTATGACGAAGAAAAACATTATGAATATATCAAGACAATGACAGTATTCCAGCCGGTGCCATTTGATTGCAAACCGTGTAGAGAATATTACGATGCCGCGTATAGGCACACTTGTAAAAATCAATGCAAACAATGCCGCGTTAAGATTACCTGTTCAGACAGAGATGTAAAAATATGTAATGTATGCAACAGGATATTTTTCGGTAAAATTTGTTTTGAGAACCATTTACGTCAGGGATCGTATGGATCAGGATTAGTATCGACAGTATGTGATAACATTCAATTCTGTACTTCGTGCAACTATGCGACATATCCTAAAAGGTATCCACATCAATGCGGTAAAAGTAAATGTCTTATATGTAATGAACTATGTGAGCCCGGCCACTTTTGTTATATTTCTAAAGCGACGTGCCAAAAAGTGAATAAGACTAGATACGTACTATATGTTTTTTATGACTTTAAGACTCGTCAAGACGATAATGTGTCAGGCGATAGTTCGGTTAATATTCATGTGCCTACATTATGTGTTTCACAAATAAACTGTAATAAGTGTTGTAATACAAGTGCCGATGAACAATGTAGTAATTGTGTAGTGCGTGAGCGTATTTTTGAGGGTCCTGAATGTGTAAAAAGTTTTGTTGACTATATAAAAATGTTGAGTAATTTAAAAAATTGCTGTTACGTCCAGCTTAGACGCTGAACTTTTTATATTAAATTTTATTTTTTTTTTTATTATTATTAAAATTACGTGGCGACCAAATTTTATTTTTCTTTAATAGCTCTAGAGCAATAAGACATTTTAGTTGTAAAAATATTTTAAGATTAGTGAACTTGTTTGCTCTGACGCACGTAAAAAAGTACTAGAGCAAACAATCGAATGCGTTTTTAATGACCCCTCAGGTCACCATAGCGAAAAGGCCCAAGTTTATTCTTTTTAGAAAGCAATAAAAAATTATCAACGGAGACGTATTTGAAATATTTAAAAAGGAAAAAAATGAAATTTTAACAGTGACTCATTTTTGAATAAATAAAATAAACGAAAATACCTAATCTTATAAGCCCTTACATTTTTGAGTGCACTTTCAACGAGACATCTCGGGATCATAGAACAAATAGACAAAATTGTTTTTAAATGACGAAATAGTCATTAAGGAAATTTAATACAAAAAAAAAAATTTAATATTCAAAATAATTTTTAACTAACAAAATATCTGATAAAATTTTAAATAAATAATTTAAATAATTAATTAAACTCAAATAGTCAAAAATTGTAAGAATGAATATAAAACTTTTAAACTAATTAATAAAATTCAAATGAATAAAATTGAAGGAATAAATACAAAATTTAATATAAATGATTAAACAAACTACAAAATTTAAAGAAGTAAAAACTATAAGATAAAAATGAAATTTCATATGAAAAAATAAATTAATTAGTAGAATTTACATAAAAAGATTCATGCGAATAAATATAGAATTTTATATAAATAAAAAGTAAATTTATAAAATTTAAATAAGTAAAATTCATATAAATAAATAAAAGTACATTTATCAAAAGGAAAATTTATAAAATGAGATATAAATTTCTATTATATTAAATAAATTAAAATATGCGTAAAATATTGTGCACGTAGGTGTATGTGTGGATACGCACACACATAGGCCTGCATCGGGGTGTGCCTTTACCATTTCCCTAGCGGAAAATCCTAGGGAAAGGGAAAGGACCCAAAGAACTATGCTCCGATTGGACACAGTTTTCCCCCAAACAATACACCAATTAGGACCTGACGAAAATTATAAAAAGTGTTGACACACATCAATCACTCTCAATCTCGCACTTTTTACGGCAGTGTCTCAATTTCTCAGTTAAGTCACAGTTCTCAGTCCTGGATCAGTAAGGATGAGGAAATTCAAGTACAAGTGTTCTCACACTTCATATTTTGATTTAATGGTACAAGTGTTCTCACACTTTATTCTATTATTTATATTGTTAGTGTTTAATAGTAACGAAACAAATTGTAACCGCGAATAATAAAGTAAACTCAGTGTAAACCAAAAGTATACTCCAGTCTTCACAACTTCAGGTACTGTAATCTTTAAGTTTATGTATGCCAAAACATATAGAAACATTTCCAATACACGGAAATATTATAAAAGAAATTATTGTATTCAAAATTCTATAGTCCTCTCTAGTATTCAAAACGAATTTTATCACAACCATTTTATTGTAAATTAGAGTCGGCTGACTAGCCACATAATGTTTTAAATATTAAATTCATTGTATTCACATCATCAAAATTGTAAATTGCATAATATATAGTAGTTTAATTCGTATATTCAACATCTTCATTTCAAACAAACCTTCCAGATAATAACTCAGTGTGATCCCGGTCTATTGGTCGAAAGACTAGGGCCGAAAATCAAATAATAATAATTTGTCCATATATCACAGTACAAGCTACTTTTTGGACATAACATTGCACAAAAGTAGTTTGTATTGCTCATAATGCTAAAGGGTTTGATGTGCAATTCATTCTCTGTGAGGCTATCAAAAATAAATATGAAGATATTGAAACTATTATTAATGGTACAAACATTACTTTGCTGGAGTGGAATAAAAAAAAAATTAAATTTATTGATAGTTTAAATTATATTCATATGCCACTAGCAGCTTTACCGAAAGCATTCGGTTTGAAGGACTTAGAAAAAGGATATTTTCCTCATTTCTTTAATACAAAAAATAACCAAAATGATATAGGCTGCATGCCCGATAAAAAGATTCATGGTTCTGATACTATGAGTACTACAGAGCGTGAAAAATTTTTGCAGTGGTATAAAAAACGGGTAAATGAAAATAACTATTTCAATTTTGCTGAAGAAATTCAATTTTATTGTCAACAAGACGTCACTATTCTGAGACTTGCTTGTATAAAATTTCGTAATTTAATTTTAGAACGCGGTAATGTCTGCCCTTTTGCGGAATGTACAACAATAGCTTCTACATGTATGTTATTTTACCGTAGAAATTTTTTAAAAGAAAATCAAATAGGTATCGTACCACGCACAGGCTATCGCATGGGAGATAATCAGTCTCGTATTGCAATTAAATGGTTATCATGGGTTGAGCGTTCGGAAAAAATACAAATTACACATTCATTGAGAAATAGAGAAGTCATAACATCAAACGGTGATAAGTTAGATGGATACAGAGCAGATGAAAATAGTGAAAAATATGCGTATCAATTTCACGGATGTTACTGGCATGGATGTCCAAAATGCTTTAAAAATAATCGTGATCTAAGATGCAATAAAAATAAGAATAAACCAATATTTGATACTCCAGACTCGCGATATCAAAGAATATTAGTACAAAATTTAAAAATTCGTCAAATTGGTTATGAATTAATATAAAAATGGGAATGTGATTTTATCAGTGAATAAAAAAATGATCCCCGTATAAATGCGTTTCTCAGCACTGATAAATTTTTTTCAATAATCCTTTAAATCCTCGTGATGCTTTTTTTGGTGGTAGAACAGGTAATGCTAAAACTTATTATGACGTTAAACAAAATGAATTCGGTGAGGACATTGAAAAAATTAAGTATGTGGATGTATGTTCATTATATCCTTGGGTATTAAAAAATGGTGTTTTTCCAATAGGACATCCTACAGTATACGTAGGAGCCGCATGTAAAACTATATGTCCTAATAACAATATTGAAAATGTCGAAGGTTTGATAAAATGTCGAATATTACCACCAAGAAACCTGTGTCACCTCGTATTACCTCTAAGAGCGCATGGAAAATTATTTTTTCCTCTGTGTAAAACATGTTGTGAGGAACAAATTCAAGCGGATTGTCCCCACGAAGCTGAGGTCGATCGTGAACTGTATGGTACTTGGGTTAGCTGTGAGCTTCGTAAAGCAGTTGAAAAAGGATATCATATTAAAGAAATAGATGAAATCTGGGCATATAATACAATTAAATATAGCCCTAATGACAAAAATAATGATAACTCTCTATTTGTAGAGTATATAAATACTATTTTAAAAATGAAACAAGAAGCGTCAGGATGGCCTAGTCAGTGTACAGATAATAAATCAATAGATGAATATATGTCGGGGTATGAGAAAAGAGAAGGAGTGAAATTAGACCCATGTAAAATAGAGAAAAATCCAGGCTTACGGTCAGTAGCAAAGTTATTTTTAAATTCTTTCTGGGGAAAATTCGGACAACGAGAAAATATGCCAAAAAAATCTATTGTAAATTCGTATGAGGAGTTTATAGATTTAGTTTTCAACCCTGCAGTAGAAATAACAGGGCTCGTACCTGTCAATGAAGATATAATTTTTGTGACCTGGGATAACAACATTGATAGCAATGCCCCTTCAAATCGCGCAAATGTAGTTGTTGCAGCTTTCACCACTGCACAAGCTAGACTTAAGTTGTATAGTTATTTGGAAGTTCAGAACGAAAATGTATTGTATTATGATACAGATTCAGTTATTTATGTAAGTGATGGCTCTAATGAATTACCAACCGGGGATTTTCTTGGTGATCTTACCGATGAGCTAGAAGCATATGGTGAAGGAAGTTATAAACCGTCTTTTGTCTCAGGAGGTCCAAAATTTTATGCGTATACTGTTAAAAAGTCAGATGGTTCAACAGCAGAGTGTTGTAAACTTAAAGGTGTCAAGTTGAATGCTTCTACAGCAGCATTGATTAATTATCAAACAATGCGGTCATTAGTTGAAGATGATTTAGAGCCTTTTACGGTTAAATATACGGGTATACGTAGAAATCAATATCATCAAGTTTTAACAAAGAAAGAATCAAAAGTTATTAGAGCTACAGGACCAAAACGTCGCAGAGTAGGCGTAGCCGACAGCCTTCCTTACGGTTATAAAAGGGTTAAAAGATAACTAAAACGGTTTGAAGAAAATTAAAAAGATAAATAAATAAATTAAAAAAGTAAAGAAATTAAAAAAAAAAAAAAAAAGTAGGGAAATTTTTATAAATTCTTAGTTAAGTTATTGTACAATATGAATTTTTTATAAATTTTTGAAAATATATTGTATGAGATGAAATTTTTTTTTTGTAAAGTGTGAATTTTTTATGTATTTTTTCAACATCTTTTGTAAAATATAAAATTTTTTTTTTTTTTGTAAAGTATAAGTGTATTTTGAATGTCTAAAAATTTTTTAATGTAATAATTATTCAATAAAAAATGATAATGCTATAATAAACTCTAGTTTTTATTTTCTATATATATATTTCCTCGCAATCAAGAATATGTTTCAGATATCAATATGGATTCAAGGTGGAAACATCCTTTTACTTCAATGATTTGTGGGCCAATGGGGTGTGGAAAAACATTCTTTGTTAAAAGATTCTTAAGAGAAATTAAAGAAATTTGTACTACAGAGCTTAGTAAAGTAATATTCTATTATGCAGAATGGCAGCAGTCTTATAGTGAATATGATAAATCGGTTGTAGAGTTTCGCGAAGGCTTACCGCAGCCTGGTGATTTTGATGATAATTTGCTAAAGTTAGTTGTAATAGAAGATTTAATGCGTGAGTCATCTAGCGGATCTATTGTTGATTTATTTACAAAAGGTAGTCATCATAAAAATCTGAGTGTGATGTTTCTGTCTCAAAATTTATTTCATCAAGGAAAAGGGCACCGTGATATATCACTTAATACAAATTATATTATAGTATTTAAGAATCCTCGTGACCGTGCGCAAATCTCACATTTGGCTCGGCAAGTATTTCCTGAGAACCCAAAATTTTTACAAGAAGCATATTCTGATGCTACATCTAAGCCTCATGGCTATTTATTATTAGATCTTAAACAATCTACACCTGAAAATTGTCGTTATAGAACATACATTTTTCCTACAGACCCTTATCATTATGTTTATATACCACGGAAAATTAATGATATGAAAGGATGTAACCAACGTTACAATATACCAGTTGTACGATTGTAATGGCAGGAGAAACAAGTAATTCTCTGCGCAGTAATCCTGCTCGAAAATCCATTGGTCGAAAAAACTTTGCTTTACTTCAAGCTCTTGTTTACGCATCACCTAAGCAACGTCACGCTATATTACGTCACGCTAAAAAAGATTTAATACGCGTTATATGTGAGTGTTGCTTAAGCATTTTACGGGGAAATATACAGATAAAAGATTCTGAAAAAAAACTTCTTGCCAAACATAAAACTATTTTACGGAAACTGACCAGAAAAAGTAATAATTGGGTGACAAAGAAAAAACTAATATCCCAAAATGGCGGTGCATTTTTACCCATGCTACTAGCCCCCCTGCTTACTGCAGTAGTGTCTAATCTTTTTTAAAGATATGGAACATGTAAAAAAGATGGTTCTTGTCTCACACGACGATATTGAAAAATTAAAATCTATAAATTCAGGTCAAAAAAACTTCGAGCAAGTGTTATCTACCCTATCCAAGCAGTTTTTACCATCTGTTCAGACTCCTGGTGACACAATTTTTCGTCTTGATGCTGAACTATTTCAAGTTTTGAACTTACCAGAGACGAGTGAACATGAAAAATTAAAAAAATACAATGACATACTTAGAAGATATTTATTTTTTAAAAATAAAGAAAATATAGGTAATGTAAGTGGTGAAAAAATTGATTCCGGTGATAGTAACAGTATTGGAAACAGCGAGCGTAACATTGAAGACTACAACAACAGCAGTGTCAATCAAGAAAGAAAATCCTACGCAGCGGCTGCCATAGTCAACGGTGTTCCAAAAACATACAAGGCCTTAGCTGAAAAATTATTAAATCATATCAAAACGGTTGACAATAATAAGCGTCTTGAGTGGGACGAAGAAGGGAGAGTTGCACTGGACGGCCGACCGATACCTGGTAGTAATATAGTTGATCTAATTAATGATGCTGTCCGTCACAGAAAAACTGTAACAGCAACTGGCCGAAGTATTTTTGCCGGATATTTACAAGATATTAACACTCCACGAGAGTTTGTAGGCAATAGTAGTTTTTTGAATAACAATCTACGCATGCTAAGCAGATTACCCGCAGCTACTTCCACGCCTAATCGTACTTCACAAAATAACAGTAGGTCATCTGATAATTCGATGAGTTTTCAATCTTTTTCTGACCTCGATACTACTGTTCAGAAAGGTGGTAATAAAAAACAAATGTATAAAAACTCCTTCAAATGGCTGCGGCTATAGAAGAAACTCTTGAAAAAGAGTATTTTGATCCGACCAATCCCTTATCGTATTCCGGATCTCGAAACCTCATTCATAAGTTCAAGCAAACTATTCCCGAAGAAAAAATAAATGATTGGTTAGCAGCTCAAGATGCTTATACTAGGCATCGGCCTACAATACGTAAATTTCGAAGATTACATTATGATGTTTCAAATATTGATGATGTATGGGAAGCAGACCTTGTAGAATTAAAATCTTTGAAAACATATAACGATGGTATTTCATTTCTCCTAGTTGTTATAGATATATTAAGTAAATATGCATGGGTAGAGCCCTTAGAAGATAAGTCGGCACGTACTGTACTTCAAGGTTTTAAAAATATTTTTGACCGTAGTAATGGGCGTGTACCTGTAACTTTACGAACAGACAAAGGAAAAGAATTTGTAGCCGGTAGTGTACAAGAGTATTTAAAGTCGAGAGATATACACTTTAGGACTGCACGTAATCCTGATGTAAAAGCAGCGATTGTAGAAAGATTTAATCGTACACTGAAAGAAAGAATGTGGCGTTATTTTACTCACAAAAAAAGTTATTGATATTTGGATGTTTTACAATAAATTGTTAGTGCTTACAATGACACAAAACGTAGTTCAATAAAAATGAAACCCTCTTCAGTTACTATTAATAATGCTATGGAAGCACGACGTAACCTTAGACACCGTTTTCCTGAAGTGATAGCCCGTTAAAAAAACATTTAAATATAAGGTAAATGACTATGTTCGTATCAGTAAGTACAAGTCGACGTTCGAGAAAGGTTATGAAGCTGGTTGGACAGAAAAAATTTTTCAAATAGTAAAAGCCAAGCTTCGACAAAATATTTCTTTTTATGAATTAAAAGATTTAAATGGTGAGGACATTGAGGGGTTTTTCTACGAACAAGAAATAACCCTAGTGAAGAAAGATTTGGAAAAGGAGGAGTTCATAATTGAAAGTATAATTAAGACAAAAGGAAAAGGCAAAAATAAACAGCACTTAGTTAACTGGCAGGGATATCCAGATAAATTTAATTCTTGTGTTCTTGCATCAACAATATCAGAATGAATAAAACAGAGTTTCATATGGTTTTACCTAGTAACAGTAGTATGAACTATTATCCCAACGACACAGCGACCAATTATACAACAATGCTACCTGAACATATTAAATTAGAAGGTCAATGGGTCGTTGGTTTAAAAGAGATACAGTTTCCGGCAAGCTTTCTTCATATACAATCGAAAGAAGAAAGTAAAATATGCTTAATAAGAGCTGCAGGATCAAAAGATATATGTGATGATTTTTATTTTCCGCCTGGACTTTATAATGATCCAAATAAATTGACACATAATTTGACTTATTTTCTTCCTACGATGAAGCATTTTCATTTTGAAATAAATGATGCAGGATATCCTAAAATAAAGCGAATTTGTGAACTTCCTTTTTGTAACGACACTAGTCATCGCCTTGAACTGTCAAATACTTTATTAGATATTTTAGGCTTTGAACGCTATACTGATGAAAATAAACAGCAAAAATTTGTAATTGGTAATAGAAAGGGAAGGAGTTATGAGTTCACAAGTATAAGTAAAAGACCTCTGAGTTTAATACGAGGTTTGCCCGGCAGTCTCTTTATATATTCAGATATATGCTCCCCCTGTGTAACTGGGGATGTGAACTCTGCACTGTTACGTATAATTCCTATAGATGCAAGTTCATATACCTACGGTATGATGATTACTAGTACCTATGGCTCGCCTAATTATATTCCGGTTTTATCAAATTCATTTAGAACAATTGAAATAGATATAAGAGATAATGACGGAGATCCTGTACCATTTGACTACGCACCATTGAACGTTACACTACACTTTAAAAGAGTTGATTAAAAAAAAAAAAAAAAAAAAAAAAAAATGTCTCATTATATCGAATATTACAATAATCAGGCGGGAGGAGGTTACATTGAAAAATATAATAGATTCGGTCAAGTTTTTGTTGGCTCTTATCAACATGGACATGGAATAGGCGCCTTCCGGAGGGCTCTTTCGCAGGGTAGCCCCGTTTCCTGGTAAAGCAGCCTGCGCCATAGGAAAAGAGGCACTCCATGCGGGTATGAATGTCGTAGGAGATATAACTTCTCGACGAGTACCTCTAAAAGAATCATTGGAAAACAGATTTACAGAAGCGGGGTTAAAACTGAAACGAAAAGCTTCCGATAAAATTGTAGAAATGATGCAAGGATCTGGATATAAAAGACCGCGTATGCATCAAATCACTCATAAAAGTAATAGCAGCGGTAAGGTTTAGAAGTGACGAGCTAGTAAAAAGAAAAGTCAACTAAAAATAATCAAACGGATCTAAAAAAACATAACCACAAATTGAAAATATAAAAAAAAAAAACGTGACGTTTATGATATATTTAATTAACTCCTAAAATGTCGTTTTTACATTCTCATTCCATGGAGTGCGCGAAATCGGTACTCGATTTGTTAACATTACCGCCTACGCAAACCAGTATAGAACAATCACAATGGACTTATTACAATCCTATGGCTTCTTTATCAGACGATACACCGATAGAATTTGTTGTACCTGGGCATGGTGATGAGTACATCGACTTATCTCATACTATGCTAAAAATTAAGGCAAAAATCGTAAAAGCTGACGGGAGTGTCGATGCGAAAGATTTCGTTGGTCCAGTGAATAATTTTTTATATTCCTTATTCAACCAAGTAGACGTATTTTTTAATCAGAAACTCGTGTCTCCGCCGAATAATGCTTATGCTTATAGAGCTGATATTAAAACACTTTTAAATTATGGACGCGATGCAAAAACCACACATCTTAAAATGTCATTGTGGGCCGGTGATACTCGAGGAGCCATGGACTCACTGGAGGCAAAGAAAAATACAGGAATGGATGAGCGTATTATTTACATGGGGAAAGGGAAACCATTTGAGATAATGGGACATTTGCATTGTGATGTTTTTAATCAAGACAAATTTTTACTCAATGGTATTGAAATGAGAATTCGCTTACTTCATTCGAAAAATGAGTTTTGTCTTATGGACAGCAGTGCTGACAGTTATATCGTTAAGATATCTGAAGCTATGCTGATAGTAAGGAAAGTTAAGATAAGCCCAAGTATTTTGCTTGCACATGAAAGAACACTTGCCCAAACAACTGCGAAATATCCTCTTACAAGAGCAGAAGTAAAATCATTCGTTTCATCAAAAGGAATTATTGAAGACACTATAGACAATGTTGTGCTGGGCCAATTACCGAAAAGAATAATAATAGGTTTTGTAGACAATCTTGCATACAATGGATCAAAAATACATAATCCATTTAATTTCCAAACCTTTTCATTGATTTATCTTTGTTTATACGTCGACGGAAAACAAGTATTAGGACGTGCATTGCAGCCAAATTACGGCGATAATTATTCAGAAGTTGAAGCTTTTAATACATCATTTAGTGGCACCGGTGTTCACTTTGGAAATACAGGAAATTCAATAGACCGCATAGATTTCAGTCATGGTTATGCTCTCTATGCTTTTGATTTTACTCCTGACCTGTCAGCAAATCTTGCTTCTCACTGGAACTTAGTGAAAAATGGGAGTTTGAGAATAGAAGCGCGTTTCAAAAATGCTCTTGAAGTTAATGTAAACTGTATAGTATATCTAGAGTTTGATAATATTCTTGAAATTGACTCTTCAAGACAAGTACACTAACGCAAAAAATTAAAGGAACAGAAAAATTTTATAACTTTTTTAGTAATTTTTGGAAACCTGTAACTTTGTAAAAAATAATCGTATCGAGATTTTAAAAAAAGCATTTTATAGCTTGAAATCTCTAGTTTTGGTGCATTTTTATCAAAATTTTTTCAAAGGTCTGGTTATTACGCTAACATGAGAAATACCGCGAGACAAAAAATTTCTAAATTTTTTTTTTTTTTCCAAAGAGCCCACGGACCGTGGAAAAATTTTGTCAACTTAACCAATGCATAGGTCATTTAGCAAATTTATTCAGCTTCAATTTGGCTATTTTTTTAACCTCGTAGGACAATTTGTCGCTGAGATATCAGCCTTCAAACAAAAAATGATCTTTTTGGCTTTGATCATCAATATTTCAGGTACCAATGATCGCACAGTAAATTTGACGGCAGCGTTAAAAACTTGAATAAATTCTCTACAAGACCCGTTCATCATTTTTCGGAAAAAACAATTTTTTTTATTTTTAACATCCTTTAGATGTTTTGTTCCTTTAATTGTGTAATCATAATCAGAATGAAAAAATAATTTTTTTTTTACTTTTCTTTCAGTTTTGCAGAGTAGCGGTTGATTTACTAAAAAAGTCATTTTTTTGTACTTACTTCTAAAGGATGTTAAAAATAGATGATGTAAATGAGAGATACAGTGATCAGAGTGAACCAGAAAAATGCAATTTTTATTGCCAATTATAATAATGTTCAGTTACTTACAATAAGTGTTCTGCAATTAACAATATGTCGAATATCCTCGTAGATATCGGATACAATATTCCTCCCAGTGAAATAACGCAGTTACACACAATATTTAATATTTAATAAACTATTATAGTTACTACCACGATTGACTCGCCGGTAACGTACAATCTGATTTACTTTATTAAATCTTTATTATAACAATTCATAAAAAGTAATGAATAATATTGCAAGTAAATTTGCCAGAGTATTTATAGAAAATATAGCAATATACTATGTATAAAATAATTATCGCAAACTGACAATAAAGAAAATATGTCTGAACGCTAATTGATCCAGGATCGAAGTGATTGACCGATAATTGAGGGTCTGGGACTCTCCTCTGAACTCTCCCTACTTCACCCTTACGGACATGCGTCGACGTGAAAATTAAGTCATGTGAACATGGCACTATGACGTACTGAATTTAGGCGGCAACGAGACGGAGAAAATTGGGAACTGCAAGGCTGAGACGACAAAGATAATTCACATTGTCTCCATATATATATATATATATATATATATATATATATATATATATATATATATATATATATATTTGACTGAAGGAGTAGATTTAATTCAGTATGCAGTGAGATATCACGCTGCGTGGTTAGTTTTCATGAACACCCGTGAATTGTTACAACTTTTACCCTATACTGATGCTACCGTCGGAGGAGTTTACCCTACAGACAAGATTCCCTGGGTCTGGACACGGCCCTGCGGAATCATTGCAAACACCGATGACCACACAAAACCGGGCGTCTATTGGGTCGCCTTCTTTCTCAACAAAAATGGATACGGAATCTACTTTGACAGCTTCGGACGACCACCCAGTGACCATAGATTTATTCAACGACTCAGTAGAAACTGTAGATCATACAGATAGAATAGACATCAGTTACAAGATATTACTTCTAATGTTTGTGGTTAATATTGCATTGTTATACTGCGTTGGCTTTCTAATAATCATTCCATATTATCATTTTGCAAACTAATTAGTGGCGAAACAAAACAAAACGATGAACTTTTATTGATAATGTTCAACAAAATTGTGAAAAATAAAACAAAACAATTTAAATATAAATTAATTGAACCATTTAAAAATTTATCTGGTAAAGGTTTATCTTATAATCAAAGTTGTATGCACTAAAAAAATATGTATTTTCTAAAATAAGATTTAAAAAATGTTTTTATAAGTATGCTTGAGAGTATGAACAAAATTGATTAATAAAAATTCAAAAACATTATACCTTATCTTTTTATTTAAGCACCTCAACTTCAAACATTGTTATTATTATTATTATTATTATTATTATTATTATTATTATTATTATTATTATTATTATTATTATTATTATTATTATTTCTTTTCTTTTTTTTAGTTAAATGCTCAGGGGGTTATCCCCGGTAGTCCGACTCTACCGAGGGCCTCACCTGAGCGCCAAATCGTTACTGCTGCGATGCTTCATCAACAAGATGATCAGCATGCGCAGCAGGCCAAGTTTCGTTGCCTTAGGAGACGGAGGGATCCGAGTATCACAGCCTTTTGCATCCGCGATGCCAAAAACTCAACTTGCGATAAACAAGTTGGGATTTTAGCCAATGCAGACACAAAAGACTGTTTCATCCCTCCTAGGACGCCAACAATGAGTACGACAAGCTTGACACGGTAGCCTGGGTAAAGTTTGCCAATTTCAAACAGGAGATCCTGATATATCTCGTGTTTGTGCTCCTCTTTTACCGTGATGTTATACTCAGCCGGAGCTGAGAACTCAATAACATAAATGTTACGAGCGGTTTTATCGAAGAGCACAATATCAGGTTTATTATGATCGATTTTCCGCGTTGTTGCGAATGGCACGCTCCAATAAATACGGCAACGGTCTTTCTCAACAACTTGCGGAATATCTCCTGGCAGGTAAGGCAGCACTGGTGTTTTATCGATAACGTGCGTGTGTCGAAGATGGTAATAAAGTACTCGCAGAGCAGCATTGTGACGCTGGACGTATGCATTTCTTGCCAGCACAGGACATGCTGACAAACGATGCATAAGCGTCTCAGGATGTTGCTGACACACCCTACACAATGTGTCGGGTAGCTGCATCTGGAGTACTTTAGCACGGTATTCGAGAGTGTTAATAACACCATCTTGGCAGGCAAAAATGTATCCTTCGGTCTCGGACATCAGGCCAGCTGACTTCAGGAAGGAAAACGTCAGCTGTGTGGACAAGCCATGATCACGCACGTGTTTAAAGAACACGCTGTGCATCGACTTGTCCATATGTGTGCTGAGCAGTTTTTGTTGCTCAGCGTTCCTGACGACCGTCTTAAATTCCTCCTTAGGGAGTCCAATAAGCGGGTTTACTCTTCCGAGACCGAGGGATTTTGCCGCGTAAATTGCTGCCTTATATAAAAACGCTCCCTTACGCCTATTCTCATGACTATGAACAATTTGCATAAGGAAGTCGTCTTCATCTGCTGTGAAATTGACAACCTCGTATGTTATACCCAAAACCAAACGATCATGTAGACACTCCAAGCTCTGTAGACCTCTCCCTCCGATGTGCCGGGAAAGGTATAATCTGGTGATTGAGGATTTAGGGTGCATGCTCCGATGCATGTTCATGACTTTGCGTGTCTTGATATCGAGATCTCTGAGTTTTTTTTGGGCCCATTTGAGAACACCGAAAGAGTACAGGAGTACCGGGACAGCAAGCATGTTTGTTGCAGAGACTTTGTTTTTCCCGGAAAGTTCCGATGACCAGATTTTCCGGAGTCTCCGCACATACTCGCTGCAGAGAGTCGTTTTGATTTTCGAGACGTCCTGCATAGGACTCCCATCAATCCCTAGATATTTGTACGACTCTCCGGCGTCAAGATGGTCTATGACGCTCCCATCTACTAACTCGATATCTTCACGCACATCGGAACACTTACCCTTCACCAGATTAACGACCGCGCACTTGTCCAACCCGAAAGCCATGCCGACATCCCGTGTATACTCTCCTACGATATTCAAAGATGTCTGAAGGTGTTCCTCATCAGGAGCATACACCTTCAGATCATCCATGTAGAGTAAGTGGGTGATCGAGTATTTTCGATCATTTGGTGGACCCACTGAGTATCCACGGGTGCGGCGTAGCGCAACAGATATTGGCAGCAGTGAGATGCAAAACAGCAGAGGGCTCAGAGAATCTCCCTGAAAGACTCCTCGTTTGTACTGTACAACTTCGGTTACACGTTTGTCGTTACCACATGAAATGTGGAACCGTGTTCGCCAAAGCTGCATCGTACGCTGAATGCATCCCACTGTATCGCGATTGACCCCAAGGCACTTGAGCAAAAAGAGAATAAGCTCATGAGATGTTGAGTCGAATGCCTTGCGGTAGTCAATCCAGGCCATTGACAGGTTGCGCTGATAGTAGATCGCGTCTTGAATGACGCATCGATCCACTAACAGATTCTCTTTGCAACCTGACAGGCCCCTTTTACTGCCACGTTGTTCGTATATCTGCTGCCATACAGGGTCTATCTCCTGAAGAATGCGATTATTCAAGATTTTGGTGAAAATCTTATAAACCGCATTCAAGCAGGTGATAGGCCTGTAGTTTTTCGGGTCAGGCAAGTCTCCTTTCTTCGGGATGAGCACGGTTCGCCCTTCTACAAGCCAGCATGGAATTGGTTCATTACCTCTGATGAACGCTGTAAAAATCCGGGCCAGATGACTATGGGTAGAAGTTAGTTTCTTCCACCAAAACAAGTTTATGCCATCTGGACCTGGAGCAGCCCAGTTCTTACCATTATTCAGAGCTGAACGAACTTCTTCCACGCTGACTTCAGGGCTCTCTTCATCAGCATTGCCGTTGCGGTGTTGTCGACAAAATGCCTCGAAGTCGTTAAGAGCTGGAGTGTCACGATTCACGTTCGGTTGGTCGCCGTACAACTCGGACCAGAAAGCTTCTACTCGCTCGATGGATGGGGGATCGCCAGAAACAGATGTCTTAGGTGTCAGAAAGCGTGAAGGACTTAACCGAAACAAAGAGTTATCGGTAAGCCGCTTCAGCTTTTTCTCTAGTGACTTTTTGGCAGTCACTAGAGCCCGCAACTTGTTAAGGGAACCTTCTTTGATGTTAAGAAGATTCGCCTTATTCAGTGTGTGATGCTGATATCGTAATTGAGCCGCAATACGGCGGACCTTTGGTGTAAATGCTTTACGAGCATTTACAAAGTCAATCACACACTGAATGCGGGAGACATGTTTCCGGAGATTATCAATCTTCAGTGAAAGCTGTCCAATGCGCCCTCTCATCTTAGCCTCAGGAGATGAAGTTATTCTTCTCGCTGGAGGTAAGAGTGAGGAAGCAGCATCATAGACAGCTCGATTGATGGTGAGCAAAGTAGAGTCTTCCTGAATCCGAGCAGATAGTTCGTGGTTTTCCGTGTCAAGTAGATGTTTTGGGTAGTGTGTCTTTTTAGAGACACATACTTGTCGTGTGTCAAAATCATTGTCGGCGTCTTCGGAAGAACGGCGTTTCTCCTGATGTAGCTGTGCTGGAAAAGACAGACGGTGAGATAACCGTCTGTTAGTTAACAGTGATCTTCGTGCCCTCCGGAGATGAGAGGCATAATCACGTAGATGTTGTTGTGAGAATTGGCTATGGTTAGGGTGCATATCGCACCAAAGTGCATGCATCCTAGCCATGTAGCCTCTCCGCTCCGGTTCACTGTTATTATAGCACATCAGGAGATCGGCTCGTAATTCCTCCGTCCACCTAAATGCAGTCCGTTGTTCGCCAAGGTCGTCATCATTCGGGATCGCGGTGCTCCGCCCAGCTAGTGGGTAGCCCTCATCCGAGAAGGGCCGGTTGTGGGGAGCACTTCTGTGTTCAGGATTATCTTGAACTCAGTATACTTTGCATTGGGGAGTTAGCCCAACGCAAAGGTCGTTGTGCGATTGGTAGGCCAGCAGATGGAAGGCCAGCCTACATCGCCCACGATGCGCCACGGGGTAAATAAAACCCCCGCCGGCCGCACAACATGCACCGTGGGCATTATTATTATTATTATTATTATTATTATTATTATTATTATTATTATTATTATTATTTTAATTACTCGTTAAGTTTCTATTATTATCACGTGAACATCATTTTTCATTATTCCAATTTTAGTAACATCCCCACCACTAGGGAATTCCCTCTGACCTCACGAGGCCCCTTCCCCTCCTCACTCCCCCCCTCCCTCCACCCTTTTCCTTCGGGAAAACCTTGGCACCAAGGGCCGCAGGGAGGGAGCTAGACATGCCTCGCAGGATCCCATCTCTACTACTATTGGCGAAGCCGTTGTCTCAGTTGATGACGATCAAGCGATGTGTGTGGTCATCAATATTTCATCAGATCCAGCAGAAATCGAAATCGAACCTCAAATGCTTGATGAATTCGAATTTGATCATCTTGATCTATCTGACAAATTTTTCGACATAGCTGAGACTCTATCTGGAATGAATTCACTCTCCAAGCGAGATCGTATTCACACTATCTTTAGCAAAATTCCTTTCAATTATCTTAGTCGCACTAAAAAGACGCAAATTTTCAGACTTATATTCCTCTATAGTGTCTTGCATATGCGTAATAACTGTCTTCAAAGAATTAGTGAGACACATCGTTCTTACGATGCCCTACAACACCCACTCATATTTCGTCGAGAAGAAGATGGCTATAAGTTCGCAATTATTTGTGTTGACCCTGTTTCATGTCTCCTTAATCAAAATAAGAAAGTATATGCTATGCAATTTATGGTTCCGTCACTCATAATCCGAAGACATTAAATTCGCGACTTAAGGTCCGCGACTTTTTATCCGACATTTTGAAATCTGTAACAAAAAAATCTGCACGACAATATATCCGCCGCTCTAATATTCGCGATAATAATTTTATGAATATAATTTCAATGAAGATAATTTGATGTAAGATAATATTATTACTTATTGAATTATTATTACAATATAGACATGCAAGTTATGTGTGTTGTGATTAGAAAATATTTAAACGTATACGTTTGAAATGGTACTGTGCCCGTTTTTCACAGGTAATATGTGTGTGTGATTATAAAATATATAAACCGATACACTTGCAATAGTAGTGTATTATTTTCAAAGAAAATTAGACCAATAATTTCTGAAAAATTCTCATTAATGATATAATTGATATTAGTTTAAAAAAAAAAAAAAAAAAAAAAAAAAACGTTAAGTAATGAAGAAACTTAAAAAACATGTAATAATACTTTGTCATGGGGATATTTTGTCTGGGTATATTTTGGCGGGAGATTTTAAGTCGTCGGATTTCATGTCAAGGATCTTACGTCACGAATCTATTGTCCACGGATTACGATTCGTGTCACCAATTTTATAGCTATCAAATTCAGTTATGTGTGAATGAAAATCCTTATTTGCATCTCTATAAAGCACTTTTCAATCAGTTTTTAGTTGATCAATATGCTTAAATCGAAACAGAGCGTTTGATGTTTATTCGTATTCATTCATCATCGTTCTTTCTAAGACATTCTAAACGCATATCAATGTAGAGTCCTGCAGCAGCGTGAAATCGATTAAATACATTTGCAAGTACGTAAATAAAGGTAGCGACCGAGCTACATTCGCACTATGGGACGTTGGTCATGATGAAGTGACCAAATATTAATCTGGACGCTACATTTGTACATCAGAAGCAGTTTGGCGGATCTTGGCTTTTTCTATAAACGATCGGTATCCATCGGTCATGCATCTGGACGTTCATTTGGAAAATGGCCAGCGGATCTATTGTGATTCCGATAACTCAAGACAGCACGTTGAAAATCCGCGACAAGCAACACTTTTGGCCTTTTTTAAACTATGCGAAGAAGACCAATTTGCAAAAACTCTGATGTATGATGAAGTACCGTTCTACTGCATTTATGATAAGCAAAAAGGTATATTCAATCGACGGCGACGTAGTTGTCCAGTAGAAGGATTCCCAGGAATTTTTAGAGCCAATGCATTGGGTAGAGTGTACACTATACATCCGAATAATAGTGAGTGCTATAATTTGCGTTTATTGTTGCATACAGTGAGAGGTCTGACTTTATTTACATTCTTGAAAACAGTCGATGATGTAACGTACCCAACGTATCACGCAGCCTGCAGAGCACGTCATCTACTTGACTGTGACCAACATTGGGATGAAACTCTCGAGGAAGCTAGCGTTAGTGACAGTCCCACTCATATGAGACATTTATTCGCGGTTATGTTGGTGTTCTGCAGACCCCCTAATCCATTGGAGTTATGGTTCAAATATCAGCATCATCTGTCAGAAGATTTCTTACGAGCTTTGAGACGTAGTTCTCACGATGAGATTTTGGTAACAGACGAGCGTGCAATAAATACCTGTCTTTCTTCGCTTCAAGACATTGTTACTCCTATTGGTGGCAATTTATTAAGTGAGTATGGATTGCTGACTCCACAACAATTACTTGATGAACCTTATGTGAATCGTGAATATGCTGTCGAAACCAATTACAATTCAGATACGATAGCTAACATCGTTAATGACTGTATCCAAAAGTTCACGCCTGAACAATGGCAGATCTATGATACCGTTCTCCAAAGTGTGAGTCAAAATGAAGAAAAAATATTCTTTTTGGATGCTCCTTGTGGCACGGGAAAAACTTTCCATATTACAGCTATTTTGGCAGAAGTCAGAAAACAAGGAAAAATCGCACTTGCGACAGCATCTTTTGAAATTGCTGTCACATTACTGCCTGGTGGCAAAACGGCACATAGTATGTTTAAGATTCCTATAAATTTAGACAGCAATAAAGCTCCTATGTGCGCAATATCACGTAATAGTGACAAAACTAAGGTGTTTCAAGATTGCCATTTAATTGTATGGGATGCACGATGGCCAACAAAAAATCCGTGGAAGCTGTAAGCCGAACCATGCAAGGTATTTGCAGAAACGATCAGGTTATGGGCAAAGTTACAGTTCTTTTTAGTGGCGATTTCCGACAAACGTTAGCTGTTGTGACTAAGGGTACCCGAGCTGAAGAGGTGAACGCCTCGCTGAAGCGATCTTTCCTATGGTCCAAGATTCACAGATTGAGCTTGACGACTAACATGAGGGTAAGACGTGCCGGTAATTCACATGCTCAAGAACTCTGTAACATAGTGCTAAAAATTGGTGAAGGAACTTTACCAAAAGAAAATAACCGAATCAAACTACCACAAACGTGAGGTAAGATTGTTTCTACGATAGAGGAGCTCATACGTTCAGTATACGGAGACGTTGCCCAAATATTGCATCAGCAGAATTCTTGGATATGTGCGCGGGCCATTTTAACACCTAGAAATGAGGAAACAGCTGCAATTAATGATAAAATTTTGTCTGCAGTTGAAGGCAATGAAGTAGTATACACGTCAATTAACACCGTTGTCGACCAAGATGACGCTACTAATCATCCAGTAGAAGTTTTAAATTCCCTCTCTGCAAACGGTCTTCCTGCACATCGAATCGTACTTAAAGTTGGTGTCCTGATTATGCTTCTTCGAAATTTAACACCTCCAAAATTATGCAGTAGAACTAGATCTCAAGTGATTAGATTACAAAAAACCTGGGTGCCGGTTGGCCCTGCGGGCCAGCCCCAAAACTTCCCGCTGTTTTCGACCTAAAAGAGATCGAAAACATTAGTGTAGATATATAATGCTATCACATGCAATAGTTTTTTTACGATCTTTTCAAGCTCTAACAAGTTACCTGTTATGCTGAAATTTGAAAATTGAAGAATCCAAAATCATTAATGAAGTGGTTTTTAAAATTTAATTCCTGATTATGTTCAATAAAATAAGGGTATTGAGGCAGAAATCAATGTCAGGGATCAAAATCAAGATTTGAATGAGTTTTGACTCGAGTAAGAAACAATAAAATATGAAATATCCGAGAAAAATATTAAAAACTACGTTTTATCGATTTTATTGTCGATAATATGGCTTAAACTAAAAACCAAGTTCAATGACATTATATGATTGAAAGAAACCATATAAAGGATGAGTTGGTATGATTTCAGACACATTTTAATAGGTTATATTATGATTTATCCGGAAAAAATGACATAAAATGTTATTTGTTTAACTTTTCAACGCCGATATTTTCCGAACTAATTAATCGATTTCGACGTTTGAGGTGGCAATCGGCGCGTTTTATTGAGTTCTAGATCTGATTAGATTTTGAAGTCGATCGTTCGAGTCGTTTCTGAAAAATCACAGAAAAGCTAAAAAAAAAAAACTTTATTTTTTTCGTAATTCGCATATATTTTCGAGTCTACTGGATCAAATGATCTTAGATTTCCAGAAAAGTTGATGGCCAACAAGCTCTTTCGATTGCCGCCTCATCCATCTAAATCGATTCATTAGTTAAAAAGTTACAAAGAGTTTACACACACACACACACACACACACACACACACACCCGGACATCATTCTGAAAATAGTCGGAATAGCTTCCTAGGACCTCAAAACGTCGACATCTGATGAAAACTCGATTTTCGAAAATCGGGGTGAAACCAATAACTTCCCGAATTTTTGAAAATTTACAATTTTCTTAGCGGGAAGTTAAAAAATCTAATTGAAGCAGAAATTTTGACAGGATGCGGCGTAGGGGAAATGGTATATATACTAAGAATACCACTTATTCCTAATAATTTTGCATTTCAATTTAAACGAATTCAGTTTCCTGTAAGCGTTTGTTCCGCTATGACAATTAACAAATCGCAGGGTCAGACGTTAAGTGCTGCTGGTATTGATCTAAGAATAAGCTGTTTTTCACACGGTTAACCGTACGTCACTTGCTCTCACGTTACTAACCCAGATAATTTATATATTTTAGCTATAAACGGAGCAACGAATAACATTGTATATAAAGAAATTTTGTAAATAAAGTATATTTGTGCTTGCAATCTTTTTGATGTTTTTTTCTTCGTATATAAGAAAACTTTGTTAATATATCAAGCAACGCGAAGTCGCGGGTATCAGCTAGTAAATTAAATAAAACTGTTCACTAGACTCAATGACTAGATCTGACTAGACTTATCGTTAGGCCGGCTCAAGAAAATTTGTACTGAGCTCTGGGTGTAGAGTATGAACCTCGCTAGGCGTCATCAGTCCACTACCCTACTGGTCCACTCTGGGTGGTAGCCAGGGCCTAAGTCCTCGAGTAACTGCTTGCTAGCCCTTTTAAAAGAAAAGTCTGAGGGTGGAAAAATACCCAACTATTGTCTCAACAGAATGCGATCTAGGGGGCCTCTGACCTGGCCCCGGGTGACTAAAGAGTGTTAATTAAGGTAAAACTATTCAAATAGATGGCCATAGGTCAACTAAACTTTGGCGCTCGATTTTCAAGTCAAAATGCACTGTTACAACAATGCAGAAATGTTGCACCTAGTACAGAATGCCGCTCACACCGTTAAGAGCGAAATCAATACTATCCTCCAAAGCGAGGCACAAATGCAGTCCAATCTGAATAACCTCACAGAAGCTACTACGGATTTTATTAATTCCACCAAAAATTCCCTGGAAAGACTCGCATATTTGATGAAAGTCATGATGCTGGGAGATGGACGAAGAGAGATTGCCAATAACCATCTTTGAGTCCTGAGGGAAGCCGAAACAATCATCGAAGAAGCCAAGGCCGGCAGACTGTCTCCACAAGGTATATCACCGAGTCAACTCTACCGAGCAACTGTCGACATCATGAGGAAGCATCCGGATTTGAATCCACCTTAACCAATTGACAGGATGGACATCTTAGCCTTTTCAGCAGTGTCGACAGTAAAGGTAGCAAGGGCAAAAGGTTATCTTCTTATCATAGTAACCTTGCCCCTGTTCCACAAGATGCTGTTATTATCATACAAAATGAGACCATTGCCGAAGCCAGAAAATCGGAACGGAAAAATTCAAACATTGACGATACTACCATCGAAAAGGTTCCTGGTTACAGATCCAGGCTTCAGAAGATTTTACCTAGCAGATTCTGAATATATCAACAAATGCAAATCTATCGGAGATGACTTATCTTGTCGTCTCAGTACCCCATTTCAGTCCACGGAGGTCCGGGAAGAAGTAGACTGCGAAACGAAGCTGCTTTTGAAGTTGACTGCATATATCTCAAGAACCTGCAACGTCCGCATCATCCCAGAGTGTAAAACTTCGTGGATAAAGCTTAACCAACCAAATTCTTGGGCGCACTCGACTTGTAAAGAAGAAAAATTAACCCTTAAGTGCTTAAATCCAGTCAAAAAAGAGTATCACATCAACGGAACAAGAATGTTCCATATTCAGGGTAGATGCGAAATTAGAAACGAAAAATATATAATTAAAAGCATAGATGAAGAGATCACTCAGCAGAACATCACCTTGCCAAGGTTAAACTTTACCTTGAAAGCGCTATCAAAAAATTAAACAGATGAGCCCAAGATATCCGGATTTCTCTTCAAGAAAATTATCGATCCGTAAAAACGGTAGACAAGTTCCAACCCTGGGGAGCTAGATTGGAAGAGACGATCGATGCACCATCAAGATGACGATATTCACCGAACGATGACGGCAGGAAACATGTCTGTTTTAGTCGTCCTGTGTGTCATCCTAGTCGTTCCAATCTTCTTCAAATGCTGCATATGATCCAGCAAGAAGCATTGCTTCACCTACAAGAACAGCAAGCAGCCAGGCAAGGTACTTGACAAGACAGTAAAAGAAACCAGACGTACCTCAGACCCCAAACCGAAGTCTGTCCAAATCAAGGACCAGCCGGAGGTCATTCAACTCCAAGAAACTCCACCGACGCCAACTCGTGTCGTCTTCTCGGCAAATAAATCGAAAACGCCAACTCGTACCACGAGAGGCTTTCGCCTCTCGGACTACAATGTTCCGATTAATCATCCTGAACAAGATAAGAATAAATTATAAGTTAAATCACAATTGACCGACAAAATAGAAATCTTTCTCTAAATTACTTTAAATTCAGTCCCAAAATTAATTTTAGGTCCTTTTGCAAATATTCACTAATTTCTTATTTATTTACCGACACTTTACGTTGGCTTGAAAGAGAATTCCTATTTTATCGTCATAGCGTTTAAAAAAAAAAAAAAACACTAGAATTTTAATTAAGAAAAACGTTTTTGGCTCTAAAAATTTATAAGATTAAGTTTTGAAAATTTATACACTAACGCAAAAAATTAAAGGAACAGAAAAATTTTACAAATTTTTTAGTAATTTTTAGAAGGCTGTTACTTTGTCAAAAATAATCGTATCGAGATTTTAAAAAAAGCATTTTATAGCTGAAAATCTCTAGTTTCAGTGCATTTTTATCAAAATTTTTTAAAAGGTCTGGTTATTACGCAAACATGAGAAATACCGCGAGACAAAAAATTTCTAATTTTTTTTTTTTTTTCCAAAGAGCCTGCGGACAGAAAAATTTCCAAAAAATCTCCAAAAAAAATTTTCAACCTCGAAAAACAAGTTTCAATTTTTTTGATTTTTTTTGAGATTTTTTGGAAATTGTTTTTTTTTCTCTTTCCCTCACATTTACTGAGTTACCAATGCAGAAATGGAAAAAAAGAAAAAAAAAAATTATTTTTTCATTTTGATTACGATTACACAATTAAAGGAACAAAACTTGTTCCTTTAATTGTTTAGCAAATCTTTGATCGATCACCCTCAAAAAACGGCACGATAGATCAATTTAAAAATTTATAGGGTTATTAGGTGTACATTAAGCTAAAAAAGTCCCTGGCAACAATATTTTTTTTGTCGATATTTGCAGAGTAGCGGTTGATTTACTAAAAAACCAAAAAAAGTCATTTTTTAGTAGAGTAAGATCACGTCAAGTGGACCCCCCATTTTCCACTTGATCATGAAAATTAAGTCTATGTATTTTTTTCTTATGTAGTCATTATGAAAAATTAAACCCTCAAACGATTTTTCAAAATTTTCATTTTAACAACAATTTTTTTTACAATGAAGATTTTGAGTACTTTTAATTAAAAAATAAATTCCAAAACAACCGTTAAAGATAACTCAATGAAATTTTCAGGATTTATTGTCGAATATCTATATTTTATAAAAATATTAATAGCTTGAAATTCTATGTTTATTATCCTATTGTTAATTAACTTTTAAGTAAACAAATGAAAATTTCATTGACTTCTCGGTAAAAAAATAAAGTTTTTTTTTATTGATTACATGAGTTATTTATTAAAGTTTGAGATCCTAAAAGAAAATTTCACTGCTCGTGATTAGTTTAAACAAAATAAAATTATTTATCACCGCACGTCGGTCGCTGAGCGCTTTCAATACGGTGCGCGGCCAAGCGTCTCAGGCTTTATTGCAGCTTTGGTCAGTCATAATTCAAAGTAACATTTAAAAATACTATTACTCAACGAATTGTATTTTTTTTAAACAATATCATGAATAATACAATAGAATAATTTTTTATTATTAAACTGAAACAGGAAAAACTAACTTATAACTAAACTTAAGTTTAATTATTAGTTAGTTTTCCCTGATTATTGTTTAATAAATAATTAATTTATTATTAATTAATAATAATTTACAAATTGTTATTAACTAATTATTGGTACATTAGTTATTTACGAAACAATAATCAGGGAAAACTGTCTAATAACTAAACTTAATTATTGATTAATAATAACTTATAAATTACTATTAACTAATTAATAATATATTAATTATTTATTAAACAATAATCAGGGAAAACTAACTAATAATTAAACTTAAGTTTAATTATTAGTTAGTTTTTCCTGTTTCAGTTTAATAATAAAAAATTACTCTATTGTATTATTCATGATATTGTTTAAAAAAAATACAATTCGTTGAGTAATAGTATTTTTAAATGTTACTTTGAATTATGACTTACCAAAGCTGCAATAAAGCCTGAGACGCTTGGCCGCGCACCGTATTGGAAGCGCTCAGCGACCGACGTGCGGTGATAAATAAATTTATTTTGTTTAAACTAATCACGAGCAGTGAAATTTTCTTTTGGGATCTCAAACTTTAATAAATAACTCATGTAATCAATAAAAAAAAACTTTATTTTTTTACAGAGAAGTCAATGAAATTTTCATTTGTTTACTTAAGAGTTAATTAACAATAGGATAATAAACAAAGAATTTCAAGCTATTAATATTTTTATGAAATATAGATATTCGACAATAAATCCTGAAAATTTCATTAAGTTATCTTTAACGGTTGTTTTGGAATTTATTTTTTAATTAAAAGTACTCAAAAGCTTCATTGTAAAAAAAATTGTTGTTAAAATGAAAATTTTGAAAAATCGTTTGAGGGTTTAATTTTTCATAATGACTACATAAGAAAAAAATACATAGACTTAATTTTCATGATCAAGTGGAAAATGGGGGGTCCATTTGACGTGATCTTACTCAGTACTTACTTCTAGTGAATGTTAAAAATTAAAAAAATTGTTTTTTCCAAAAAATGATGAATGGGTCTTGTAGAGAATTTATTCGTTTTTAATGCCGCCCTTAAATCTACTGTGCAATGATTGGTACCTGAAATATCCATGATCAAAGCCAAAAGGATCATTATTTATTTGAAGGCTGATATCTCTGCGATAAATTGTCCTACAAGGTTGAATAAAAAGCCAAATTCGAAGCTGAATAAATTTGCCAAATGACCTATGCATTGGTTTAGTTGACAAAATTTTTCCACGGTCCGTGGGCTCTTTGGAAAAAAACAAAACTCTGAAATTTTTTGTCTCGCAGTATTTCTCATGTTAGCGTAATAACCAGACCTTATAAAAAGTTTTGTTAAAAATGCACTAAAACTAGAGATTTCAAGCTATAAAATGCTTTTTTCTAAAATCTCGATACGATTATTTTTCACAAAGTAACAGCCTTTCAAAAATTATTAAAAAATTTATAAAATTTTTCTGTTCCTTTAATTTTTTGCGTTAGTCTATATCGAAATTCAAATTTTCATATAAATTAAAACAAAATTTTCAAGTCACATGGACATTTGAGGAATCAAGAGAATTGATAAATTCCTTTTAAAACTAAAGAAATTATTTCTCAAATCTTACTAATAGATAAAAATGCTGACCTCTCACAGCGCATGCGCAACTCTGAACATAAATAACAGCCACTGATGAAATATCTTACAGCTATTGACAGAACTCCTAACAGAACATCATTTCTCCATTAAAATTCTTCTATTAAATATCAGCTCCAGGAAAACATCCTTTTTACTCCTATTTCACCTCCTATGATAACAAAAAATCGAGACAATAAATAGAAAAGGAAATTTTCTCTTATAAACAAGCTTCAGGATGTTACTCACCTCAGAATGGTCACATGTTTCTTAAAAATTTCAATTAAATTACCTGGCGAATGGCGCCGTAATAATAATGATAATAGTAAATTCAAAAAAAAAGAGAAAAAGAAAAAAGAAACAATTTTTCTGTCTGTATACACTCGCATATTTAATCATATTTGAGATTGTACACGATGATTTAAAAGGATGGGCGTTTTTCAGGTCAAAAGAAAGTACAAACGATCTATAAGCTCATTTCTTTTTTATTGAAAAGAGAAAACTGACAGCTAAAAGTGACTTGAGAGTGCTAACATCTCCTGGGTCACAAATCAAGCGCTGGTGATGACCAAATTTGGATCATAGGACACCTACTTACTCATGCTACCTTGCAACTAAATTGTATAGCTCCTTCTGCATGTACCATCCAGACTAGGAAGCTTACTGGACTTGCTGATCCCAACGCGTTGGTTCTTCTGGACAACATGGACTGGCCTTCGATTGTATCTGTTGAATTGGATGTACACCAAATGGTTGAGAGTTTCACGGATCATTTCTTAATGCATGTCAACATTATCGCACCTCTCAAAAGTGTTACTGTAAACTCTCCACTGCATGCTCCTTGGATGACTAACGGCTTAAAAGAATCAGAACATCGTCTGCGCACGCTTTATAAACGATTTCGTCGTAGACGATTCTTGATCCTGCTCATGGACTACCGAAGAGCCAGAGAAATTCACCGAATAGCTGTGAGAGAAGCTCGAGCTGCCTACTATCAGTCTAGGCTATCAAAATTGAGTAGTGGAGCCATGTGGCGTGAGTTGCGTAAACTTGGTCTTCTTCAGGCGCCTCACATTGGAAAACTAGCTGCTGATGCCACTGAATTATGCCGGGCGTTTGCTGCGGTATCGATCATTGACTATACTCAGACGCTGCCCGCTGAATTGCCCAGAAAACTGGGTAACCACCCTGAACTCATCTTCAATGAAGTCTCCAGGGAAACAGTGCAGCGTGCTCTGCTATCCATGCACTCTGATGCTGTTGGTGCTGATGGAATCTCAAGAAAAATGGTTGATTTTACTGTCTCAAGTCTACTGACTCACATCACTGTGATGTTCAATCGATCACTTCGTGAATCGATCTTTCCGGAGCTCTGGAAAAGGTCAATCATCGTTCCTGTTAACAAGGTGTCTAATCCATTGGGTGTGCAAGATTACAGACCTATTGCGCTACTTCCAGTCCTGAGCAAAGTTTTGGAGAGACTAGTTTTTGACCAGATTACGGAGTAGCTAGCCGAACACGATCTTCTTTATCCTCTTCAGTGTGGTTTCAGAACTAGGCATAGTACCTAGACGGCTCTTATCAAACTGGTCAATGACATCCGGTACAATATGGATAAACGCATGGTCACTCTTTTGATTCTGTTTGATTTCTCCAAGGCCTTTGATACGGTCGATCCTGATCTTTTAATTTGCAAGCTCGTGATAGGCTTCTCTGAGTCAGCTGTTAGGTGGATAGCTTCATATCTAACTGGCTAATCCATAGCTGTCAAGGACCCTGATGGAAATATCACTGACTGGATCCATACCAATGTTGGTGTTCCCCAAGGCTCAATCTTGGGTCCACTACTGTTTTCACTCTTCATCAACGACATTGGAAAGTGCATTAGGTCCTGTAAACGTTTTCTGTATGCTGACGATCTCCAAATCTACTTGGGATGTCTACCGCACGAATTGGACGGGTTTGTTCAGCTAATAAATGATGATATCGCTGGCATACATGCTTTGGCTGTTACAAATCGCCTGAAACTTAATCTCAGCAAGACCAAGGCTATCCTGTTTGGTTCTGCTTCTTACATCAACGTGATTGATCAGTCGACCATCAAGCTTGGCTGCAGTGGTGCAGTGATACCTATCGAATCTACCATCAGAAACCTTGGTGTATACATGGACTCCAAGCTAACTTTTGAGGAGCATGTGAAACATATCTCGGCCAAAATTAACTCCACTCTTTACCAACTGTATGGGCTACGTAACTACACTGATGTCAGCATGCGTAAAACTTTGGTAAACGCTCTTTTACTACCTTACATCAACTACTGTGCAGCTGTTTATCATGGCTTAGGCTCTGGTCTTGACCTTAAACTACAAAAGTTGGTAAACAAAGGAGTTAGGTATATTCTGGATCTGCCATGGGACTCACCTATCACCCGAGCCAAAGTAAGTTTTGGTTGGCTCTCTGTTGGTATGGTTAGAGTCCGGGCGGTCCTAATAGTCGTACGAATGGCTCTTATCGAACGTGCGCCTTCCTACCTAGCTGAACTGTTCGCAGTGTACTCGGCATCCAGGTCGCTGAGGAATCAGGCTGACTCGAATAAATTGGTCATACCTAATCATCGCACTCAGGCTTATAAATTTGCATTTGCTGTTGCTGCCCCATATCTTTGGAACGGCTTGCCAGAAGCCCTGAGATTAGAACGTAATGCATCTTCGTTCAAAAGGGAGTTAACATCTTGGCTGTTGACGACTGACGAGTCGTGGGCGACTAAATTCTTTTCTACGTGATCTCACTCACAGATATATCTTTATACTCTCTTTTTCGTATGTAAATAATTAGCTTATAATTTATTTTATTTTTCTATACACAAATTGTACTTTTATTCAAACACCCTGGACAATAAAGTTATTATCTAATCTAATCTAATCTCTCTCTCGCACAACTGTCCTATGCGGTAAGAATTCACAGTAAAATATAAATTATACTAAATTTACTAATAATAATTAAATAAATTATAACAGATAATAATAAATAAATTTTTACTAGAAATATAATTGAATTAAATATTGAAAACTAAATTAATTATAAAAATTAAAACTATTATTAAAAAATTAATTCAAAAAATTTTTGAAAGGATAAGTGAAAGAAGCAGGTGGCTTAATAATTGCTCATTATCTAAAATTTATTCTTTTATTTTTATTTTTTATCTATTTGGTCATACAATTTTTGTTCCCACATAAATAGAAATAAGCCCAAGTTTCGGGACAGCTCTAGCCGACAAGAAACGCCGAGTCAGCTCCTCATCAATGTCGGCCTCCCGCACTGAAAAAAAAAACCGGGCGTCGGTTGACCCTGCGGCCAACCCCAAGACTCCCGCTGTTTGTGAGCTCAAGGAGCTCGAAAATATTAATGTGACTATATTTTCGAGCTCTTCGACCTCGAAAATCTTATTGCATGCGATTGTTTTTTTATGAGCTTTTCAAACTCTAACAAGCTACGCTTTATACTAAAGTTTAAAAGTTTAAGAATCGAAAATCATTAATGAACAACTGGTTTTTAAATTTTAATTTCCGATTATGTTCAATAAACTAAATGTATTGAGGCAGATCTCAATGTCAGTGATCGAAATTACGATTTAAATGAGTTTTGGCTTAGGTCAGAGCAATAATACATAAAGTATCCGAGAAAATGATTAAAACCTGGGTTTTTTCGATTTTTTCGTTGATAATATGGTTTAAACTAAAAAACAAGTTTGATGGCATTATATGATGATCAAAAGAGACCATAAAGAGGAAAAATTTGTAAGATTTTAGACACATTTTCGTACAGTACATTTTGAATTATCTTGAAAAAAAAACATAGAATGTTATTTTTCTAACTTTTCAACGTTGATATTTTTTAAACTAACGAACCGATTATGACGTTTGAGGTAGCAATGGTAATGGCAAAGTAATAAATTTTAGAGGAAAAACTATATGAAATTTATAATGATATATAAAATTATATCATAAATATTGCTATATATATCTATATAGAAAAGATTAGGAACACAAATATAATCTCCCGTATTTTATATTTTACCATAATCTCGTAGTTGTAAGACATTTGTGGGTGCGTTCCACTAAGCGTTCACAATGCTCAAAATATTCCTTCAGCCGTTCCACATGACGACCACGGTCGTTGTGGCGCGACGAAAACGTCACTAATGACGTCATTATTTTCGCTCACGCCAAGCTCACAACGACCCACCTTAAGAGGTGGGTCGAAGTAGACGTTGAGAGATTTAGCGCGCAATATTTCAAACTCCATTATGGCGACAGAAAAAATTGTCTTGTATGATTCGGAAAGAGATACGTTAGTGGAAGCTTATGTTTCTCCAGCAGATGCTCAACGTGCGGCCAAAGGTAAATATAAGCTAAACAACCTTAGTAAAATCAATTTTAAATTATATTCAAAAACTATTTAACATTTCTTCTCGTTTGTCAGTACCATAACCTAACTTTCTACATAAATAACGCTCATTATCATTGAGAATATTTTTCTTTTCGATACGGAAATCAGCAGACATCTGATAATTTTTAGTTTTATTTAAAAAATAAATTAATACTAAAAAAATATTTCATAACAATGGCATTCATTATTTTTCAAAATTTCTACATGTGGATTTTTTTTTTTTGATTTTTCTTTTCAATCAATTTTTTGTTAAATAAAATTCAAAAATTATCAGCTGTCTGCTAATTTCAGTATCTTTTATGAAAAATTTATTTATTTTTGCAGACATAATTTTTGCTACAGAGCTATTAAATAGAATTATAAATCAGGAATCGCAATCCTCTACAAATATTGATTATGAGAATTATGATGGCAATACTGATAATACTAACGAGAATTTCATTGATGAAGAAGCTCTTGATACTGAGGACACAGGTGATCTCAACTCTGAAACTCAAGAAAGTGAAGGTACATTAAAAATAAAATTCTATAGTTATCTTGCTTTTTATGTTTAGTATACGAGGATATCAGTTACGTATATGCATATTTCAGTTTCTTTATACAGGTGAAGTCCACCCTGTGTATTGCTATTATTAGAGACGTATAGGTCCATGGAAGAAACCCTTAATAGTGGGAAATCGTCCCACAAAGCAGTGTAGAAAAGAATAGCCAAAGAATAAAAAAAAAAATGGATACAATGTAACTGGACCGCAATGCTCTTCTAAGCTACGAAGTTTAAAAAAAACATACAAATCCATAAAGGATCATAATAACAAATCCGGTAATGACAAAAAGACGTGGCAGTTTTTTAAGGTTTGTACAAAGTTTTTAATACTTTACTTAATTTTTTGGTATAATTAAATTTTGTATAATTACAAATAAATAAGTTTCTAATTAATACACTTCATTTTTTACAAATATTTTAATGTATTATATACTTTTATTAGATAATGGATGAAATTTTTGCCAAAAAGGCATAGTGCAATCCAGTTGCAGTTGCATCTTCGACTGGACTTTCGTCGAAACAATCAGAAAGTAACAATAGTGCCAGAGACTCTGATCGCGAATCTTCATCAAGTGAGTTTAATGCGTCAGACAGTTTTATTGACAGCGAAAGTAAAATTAAAATTAAATTTCATTCCAGAATCAAACAAAACAACTATAACAACTTCACTAAGTAATATATTAAAGCAAAGAGAAGAATATGAGGAACATAAAATAAAAAGACACAGAGAACAAATGGAAATGGATGAAAAGTTTCTAAAAGTTTTAGAAAAGTTAGCTGATAAATGACTAAAAATGTTAAGTTTTTTCTAAAAACCAGTTTATAAGTATTTAAATTATTTTAATGTTAATTTAATATTACTTTTATTAAAGAAAAAAATACATTATATAATCAAGTTTAATATAAAAAATAAAGTTCAATATAAAAAATAAAGTTTAACATAAAAAAATGTAAGGGGGTAAAATTTAATTTATCATCAAGGAAAATCGTAATTTTCCGCGGCTGGTCAATTACCCGAGCCGTAACCCCCAAGGAGTACCCGTTAGAGTTTTTCGACTTGTCGCCGGGTGCGCTAATTGAAGAAGCTCGGACTTCTGTCCCAAAATTAATTAAGTGGGGAGGCCATTTTCCGGAAGTTGCCGAAAATGGCCGAGCTGAAAATATATAACCACAGGACAGTCACAAAATCGAGGAGAGCCGGTCGAGCCGACAAGCTGAACGGACATCCATCTGCCGTGAGCCTCATCCATGAGGCCGGAAGCCCAGTGAAGACCAAGGAACCACATAGACGCCAAAGGTAACATCCGGTGAACAAGTGCAAAGTTAGTGTTAACATCGTAGTGCTGTGCGTAAATTAATTCTCGGCAGGTAACCCAGAATTATTAAATTAATTAACATCGAGAATAAAGTTATCAGAAGTATTGATAACTCAGCGTCTTCAATAGCATAAATTCTCGGCGGGTAGCCGGAATTTATTGAAAAGAAATTAAGTAAAATTTACCACGTGTTTGGTCGAATAATTCTCGGCAGCGAGGCCAGAATTTATTAATCATTCATTGTAAATTTAGGAGTTTAATTTCTCGGCAGGAGGCCAGAAATTATAATAGTTATTGAGTCATCGCTATATAAAATAAAATAATCAGTATTAATTAATAAGATAAAATTTACAAAACTAAAAATCAAGTGTTATGAAAATCGGAGTAAAAGATTGAGATTTCAATAAATTAAAATTGAGTAATAAGTTGATGTCCATAAATGGTTAAAAGAAATCTAAATTGAATGTAAAGAAGGAAGACATGAAATAGAGAGAGACAGGAATAGACGCGTGAAATGGAGAGAGATAGCGTCGGTCGCTCGAGTCAGTAAATTTCATCACTTCATTACTAAGAAAATTTAATACTGAGAAATTTTGTGAATGGAAGTAAATGATTATAAGAAGGAAAAATTAATAGTCACTAAAATTATCTTTTAAAATCGGAAATTATAAAATGGAAAATTTAAAAACGTGTGCACTGAGAAAAAAAAATACTATTTTCCAAACAAGAATTTCTTGGTTCAAGAAATCCGTTCAAAATATTTATTTTATTATTATTAATTATCAATTTCTTGAGAAAAAAGCATCAAATTTATTTTTGTTAATATATGAATTTGATATTATATTATGAGTAAACAAAAGAACAGCTTTACTTGAATTAAATGAAAATTATTTCCTTCAATTCTACGAATTCTTGAGACAAACTCATATATTCTTGAAAATTATCAAGAATATATGTTCTTGTCTCAAGTAAATGTTCTCAATAAAAGTATTTTTTTTTCTCAGTGTGTGTGTGAGTTAAGTCCAGGGGACAGTAAATTTATTAAATTAAACGTGTGTGTGTGTGTGTGCGATATAAAATGATTCCAGGGGAATTTTTAATTAATTATTTTGAAATAATTAGATCCAGGGGATCTGGCAAGTTGCCGATTTTAATTTAAAATAGATCCAGGGGATCAGGCCAGGGGCCAGTTTAATAGTAAAGTCCAGGGGACTAATTTTATTAAGATCCAGGGGATCAGGCCGGTGGCCAAATTTGTATAAGTCCAGGGGACAATTTCATTGAAGGATCCAGGGGATCAGGCTGGTGGCCAAATTTATTGTAAGTCCAGGGGACCAAATAGTTTTTCTTTTAAATAACTTTTATAAATAATTCCGGGGGAATTTGTAGTTTAATCAGTGTAATATAGTCCGGTGGACTCAGTTGGTTGATAAAATTATAATGAAGTAAAAGCCCGGTGGGTATAATTGTGACGTGATAAATAAAATTGTTAGTTATGTTGAATAAATGTTATGTAAAATTTATTTAATTCCTCATCCTTCCTCACTCTTGTGAAATTCGGCGACCCTGATTTCTAAAATTACATCTCCGGTTCTGGAAGACCGAGTCTTATCTTCCAGTGGCGCCCTAATTAAGACCAATTCATTAAGGGGCCAAATTTAGCAAGGTTGAAAAAAATACCCTGTTACAAAGAAAATTATGTGACTTTTTAGAATTTTTATAGCACAATTAAATAATATATACAATTTTTTTTTCAAGTTATTCAATATTAACAAAATATCTTAAAAATTGTAAATTTTCAAATAATCGTGAAATTATAGTTTTATATTCTGATTAGCGCTAACAGGATTTGTCATTGATTTTTTATCATTTTTACAAGGAATTCATAATAATATCTCTTTTAAGAATTCCTGCATTTCGTCTTACTTTACGCGAATAGTTTCCACCATTTTCTTGCTGACGTTCAGGTATAGTGATGACAGTTATTTCATCTTCTTGTAAAATACAGATGTTATGAATTACGCAGCACGCAACGACGTACTCTGCCATTAAATCAACTCTTGTCATTGGTAGACAATGTAATAAACTCCTCATTCGTCCTTTCAATAATCCAATGCATCTTTTAACAGTCACTCGAGCAGCTGAATGATGATAATTATATTTTTTTTGTTTCGCGCTCAAATGTCCATTACCGCGATAAGGAATAAGTAAATGTTGATGTATTTCATATGCAGAATCGCCTATAATATGACTATTTTCTGGGAATAAATCATCATCATTTAAGTAATCTGCAACTTCTAACAGACGAAAAACTCTTTGATCATGAATAGACCCCCAGGATGTCCGACATAACAATGGGTTATCAGAGTCTTATGGTCACATACGAGCTGCAAAAACAATTTAACTGTATGTAAATCAATTTTTATCTCTTATCAAAATTTATAGTTTGCTTAGAAATAACAATCGTTAAATACCTGTAATTGAATAGAATGGAATCCTTTCCGGTTGATATAATCTATTGGATTTTTTTTCGGAGCATTTATACGAATTTGAGTCCCATCAATAGCTCTGATTGTTTTACGAAAGCCACTTGCTCTTTCAAATCCACGCATTACATCAATAGCGCGATCTCCCGTAGGCCATTGCATAAATTCTGAAGCTTTTAAAAATAAAGCGTGACAAACTCGACGTACAGCTCTTACGGCAGTAGCTCGTCCTACATTAAATCTGTCACAAACTGACCTACAATGAAAATTTAAAAAAAATATACAGTTTAGTTTATACTTCTGAATTATATTACATGTACGTCACACTAAATTAATTTATTTCTATAAAAATGAAACCTATAAGAATCCATTGTAGTCATTTTCCAAAGAGCTATCATCAATTGATGACGAGAAGGAATTGTGGGACATCCCGGAAAATGTCGAACTAAATCTTCTTGTATAACCTCATGTAAATAACTCAATGTGTTCCTTGAAAGTCTAAGAAATTAATTAATACCCACATAAGCCCATTTATATATAATAAATCACTGAATGTGATTTATCATTCGTTGTAAGTCATTTTTATATGACAGAAAATCACTTACCTGAAATGACTTTTGAAATCTTCATCTGAATAACTATTAATTACATTCTCATAATCAACAATACGTGGCCTAAGTGTTCGCTTTTTACAATCGTAATTTCATAAAATTGCATCCCACTCTTCATCTGAACTAGATGAAGTAGTTTCTGACTCATTATAGCGATGCACCAAAAAATACCCAACTGTCGCCGTAAAAGACATTTTGATTATATTTATACGTAAATTATATAAATACCCTACTAAAATGAAACATAAAAAATTAAATTGGATATTTTTTTTAATTACATCAAGTTAACTAATAGTTATTAAAATTCATTATAAGACTTAAAAATTGTGACCTAACCTTTTCAAGCTCTTGCTTTATATTTTTTCAAACTCGCCATTTGTAATGTTTACATCAACATCAACGCTCCAAAATCCGTTCCACTTGAGTTTATGATTGTGACGCTCGCAAACAAGTGGAACGGGGAAAACCGCGGTCGTGAGCGTGATCGTTGTGAACGCTTAGTGGAACGCACCCTTTGAATTGTAAGCGTGATCGCAATCTGTTTGAAAGAGGGGACATATGTTTAGGAAAGCAAGAGAGTTTTGCAACCCTCTTACTTTCCGGGGGATTGTTATGTCCAAATAAATTTTTTTTTTTATTCTAATAATTATTAAAAATAATTATTACAGAGCTCTTCTTTTCAAAAGCGCACAAAAACGCAGCGACAGATTTTCCACCTTTTTATGCGACAAAAGAATAGTGGGAGGATAACTGCAATAAGTTTAACGAATAATTAATAAACTGTCGTCACCTTCTACCAATGACGATAATTAAAAATTCCCCATCAATCGTCAAATCAAAGTTTATAAAAAGCCTAAGCACCCACGGCTCACGGCTAGTCGGTTCATAAAACTTACGGTCCGCGAAGTTTCGAACGTCGAACTTTCGTGCCCTCTTATTGCAAGAATCCGCCCTAGGCGTCGAAAAGTTAATAAGAGGGTCTTTAATAATTTTCAATCAAACCTTATAGCAGGAATCCGCTTCGGCGTTGAAAAATCGATAAGGCAATTTAAAGTTAGCATCTTTTTGCAGTCAATTATTGCAGAAATCCGCTTAGGCGTTGATACAGCAATAATCGACTTCTTTATCTATTAAAAATCCTTAAAGATTGATAAAAACTTTTGGTCTGATCGGAATAGTGACGCAAATCACGTGTATTTGCGATTCCATCTCGGGCTGAGTAAATTTGCGCGTAAACCCTTCAAGGGTGAAGAAAACGCTATTATAAAATCTGTTAAAAATAAAATAATATCATAATAGAAACAGTTTTTCATAAGTTATTGTGAAAAGATTCAGTGTGCAAGTGAATTGTAACAAAATCAGTAATAAAATCAAAGAAATCAAAAAAATTGAAGCTTGTTTTTTGGCGTCGAAAATTTTTTTTGAAGTGAAACTTCTTTAGGCGCGGTAGGGAAAAATTTTTGTAACCACTTCTTATCTTGTAACGTTAATCTTATCTTGCGTGAATCTTTTTTGTAACTCATGTAAGTGAAGGCATATACATTTGTGTGTATGTGTAAGCATGTATGAGTGCCTGTGTGGGTCTAGTAGTATACCAAAATGAGTAAATGTATAGTTGAGTATATATAGTCTGGGACTTCGTGTAGTATATAGTTTATGAACTGTGTCAAATAATATATATATATATACATACATACATATATATATGTATATATGTATATATATATATTTATTCATTACACTATATACCAGACATTTAGTTTGTTTATGTGTATTTAAATCATATGGACGCCTTGGTAAAATGAGCGTGTTTACAAAATTGATTTTGATCATAGTCAAAGTGTAGTATAGCGATTTATAAGTTTGTATTTTAAAATTAATAGGCTAGTCAACAAGTTCAAAAACGCGAAAATTCTTGATAAAGCTCTCAAAAATATGAGCAATAGCTCATTTGATTTGGAATGGCGTCTAACAAAAATATTTTCGAGAATGTATTAGCCCACATACAAAGTTTCAATTGTTATAAACAAATTAAGAAAAAAAATAATGGCACTCAGTTTTTCGTTAATAACTCAAAATCTATTAACATTTTTGAAATTTTTGAAAAAAGATCCTTAACCGGTAATGTCAACTTATGGTCGATTCAATTTAATTCACGGACAAATTCTGGAAACCCAAAATAGAGAGTTCTTAGCGTTTTTCGAAACCTTAATAGAGGGCTAAAAATTTCGTAATTTCAAAAATTCTAATTCGTCTCAAAAAAATTGTTTTAAAATTCTCATTAACTATACAGGTGCGACAAAGATAGCCTCATTTATTATTTGAAAGTGAGAGAGAAGTCCAGTGACATGTCCCCTTAAAGAGGAGCAAATTCCTAATGAAAAAAGTCACAACTCATTAAAATTGATTTAATTTTTAAAAGATAATTGGAGTCTATCTTTAGGAAATAACAGGATGATATCAACAACGAAATTAAATACAACAATCGATGGAGTGTTCTCGAAATTTTTATATGATATTTATGGCAAAACTTATATTTTTCTTATTCGTTATCGTTATCCTTCGATAACAAATGTCCATATCGAAGCACCCAAAAGTATAACTAAAAAATTAAAGCAATAACAATAATACTTTTGTAAATATAGACAATATAATATTTTGAATTTATTATTTATTGAAAATGAAAATTTTGTTTATACCCTGTAAAAAATCGGGAGTAAATCCGGATTTGATACAGATTTTATTCAAATCCGAATTTCTTTCCGTCACTTGAAGTTCCGGAGTTTAAAAAAAATGCTTCGCATTCGGAATGAATAAGGACTTATTTATTAATGGAGTGATTTTGGAGTGTTGCGGATTTTATTTCAATCCGCACTCACTCCGGCCCGGAGTTTTAATGCTTGAATAAATTTATATTTTATAGAAACAACTGTTAATTAGAAACATGATTATTTATTAATTATTTAAATGAATAATTTATTCAGATATTAATAATTCAAATTAAAATATTACGTTTTTAATTCATAAAATATTTTAGTAACTCACTAAATTATAATTTCGTACGTATAATACATAGTGAAAATATTAAATTATTAGGTAGCTATAATGAGATAGTTTTTTTGGGGATATTTGATATTTCGGTGCAATATGAAATTTTATCTCATGGTATGATCATATAAATCATACGACAGTTTGTGACTCAGTGGAATTATATTTGTGCAAGTTGTATTATCAACTGTTTATAATTTTTAAACATCATTTCGCGTGAATATATGGAAAGGGAACTCGTAATTATTTCCGTACTCGATACAAATGTCAAAATCTCAAAGATCTAAGCTCGCTATGTATTAGTAATTTTTTTTTATAATTAATACTTTCTGAAAGCCTCCTGCGGAGTATAATTCACCCCAAAGAGGAGTGAATTCACTCCGCGTTCAGTCTGCAAATTTTTTACAGTGTACTGATACTTTTTTTGTTCTAATAACATTTTAATATACTCTTTAAAATAATAATCATAATATTAATTATAAATATGTTACTTAAAGATTACTATAAAATTAATTTAAAATAAAATTTTATTATAGTATTTAATAAATATGAGCCGAAGAAGTTTCACTTCTTCCGCGTGTACACACTGATGCACGCACTCTTTTTTTTGACATTTTTTGGAAATTTTTCGTTTTTTTTCTCTTTCTCTCACATTTATTGAGTTACCAATGCAAAAATGAAAGAAAAGAAAAAAAAAATTATTTTTCCATTTTGATTATGATTACACAATGAAAGGAGCAAAACTTGTTCCTTCTATTGTTTAGCAAAACTTTGATCGATCACCCCCAAAAAACGGCTTGATAGATCAATTAAAAAATTTATAGGGTTATTGGAGGTACATTAAGCTAAAAACGTCCCTGGCAACATTATTTTTTTTATCGATATTAGCGGAGTAGTGGTTGATTTACTAAAAAACCAAAAAAAATCATTTTTTTGTACTTACTTCTAGAGAATGTTAAAAATAAAAAAAATTGTTTTTTCCAAAAAATGATGAATGGGTCTTGTAGAGAATTTATTCGTTTTTAACGCCGCCCTCAAATTTACCGTGCTATCATTGGTACCTGAAATATCGATGATCAAAGCCAAAAGGATCATTTTTTGTTTGAAGGCTGGTATCTCTGCTACAAACTGTCCTGCGAGAGTAAAAAAAAGCCAAATTGAAGCTGAATAAATTTGCCAAATGACCTATGCGTTGGTTCAGTTGACAAAATTTTTTCACGGTCCGTGGGCTCTTTGGAAAAAAAAAAAAATTTAGAAATTTTTAACTTCCCGCTTAGGAAATCGATGATTTTCAAAAATTTCGGGAAGTTATTGTTTTCACCCCGATTTTCGAAAATCGAGTTTTCATCAAATGTCGACGTTTTGAGGTCCTAGGAAGCTATTCTGACTATTTTCAGAATGATGTCCGAGTGTCTGTATGTATGTGTGTGTGTGTGTGTGTGTGTGTGTGTGTGTGTGTGTGTATGTGTATGTGTGTGAATGGTCTATAACTTTTTAACTAATGAATCGATTTGGATGTTTAAGGCGGCGATTGAAAGAGCTTGTTGGCCGTCAACTTTCCTGGAAATTTCAGATCGTTCGATCAAGTAGACTCGAAAATATTGGCGAATTACGAAAAAAAAAAAATTTTTTTTTTTAGTTTTTTATTGATTTCTCAGAAACGAATTGAACGATCGACTTCAAAATCTAATCAGCTCTAGAACTCAATAAAACGCGTCGAATGCCGCCTTGAACATCTCAATCGGTTAATTTGTTCGGGAGATATCGTTGGAGAAAGAAATGGTAAAAAACGGTTTTTTTCAAATATCTTCAAGACGGCTGAATCGATTGCTTTTAAATATCAATCACCTCTAGAATTCAATGAAACGCGCCTATCGCCACCTCAAACGTCAAAATTGGTTAATTAGTTCAAAAGATATCAGTGTTGAAAAGTTAAAAAAATGACATTCTATGTTATTTTTTCCAGATAAATCAAAATGTACTGTACTAAAATGTGTCTAAAATCTCACAAACTTTTCCTCTTTATGGTCTCTTTTGATCATCGTATAATGCCGTCAAACTTGTTCTTTTGTCTAAACCATATTATCAACGAAAAAATTAAAAAAACACCGTTCTTAATGAATTTCTCCGATATTTTATATATTATTGCTCTGACCTAAGCCAAAACTCATTCGAATCTTGATTTTGATCACTGACATTGATTTCTGCATCAACATATTTATTTTATTTAACATAATCGGGAATTAAAATTTAAAAACCGCTTGTCCATTAATGATTTTCGATTTTTAAACTTTTAAACTTTAGCATAAAGCATAACTTGTTAGAGTTTGAAAAACTCATAAAAAAACAATCGCATGCAATTAGATTTTCGAGCTTGAAAATATAGTCTCATTAATATTTTCGATTTCCTTGAGCTCGAAAACAGCGGGAAGTTTTGGGGCTGGCCCGCAGGGTCAACCGACAGACCGATTTTTTGTCTCGCGGTATTTCTCATGTTAGCGTAGTAACCAGACCTTTTAAAAAATTTTAATTAAAATGCACCGAAGCTAGAGATTTCAAGCTATAAAATGCTTTTTTCAAAATCTCGATACGATTATTTTTCACAAAGTTATAGCCTTTCAAAAATTACCGAAACATTTATAAAATTTTTCTGTTCCTTTAATTTTTTGCGTTAGTGTATATTAAGGTGTTTCATATTTGGGCGATATTTTTTTTTTTTCTGTCCTACCTTAAAATCTCATAATTTATAGATAAAAAAAAATATTCCCGCTTGAAAAAAAAATTGTGAGTGAATTAGGGACTTCACTCATCGAAGAATTCGATTTCCCATTAGTCTAGTCGAGAAGATGAAAACCTGCGAGAAATAGTTACGTCTCCTAAAAATATAGTTGATAGCTTAAATGATCCGGAATGGCGTCCAGAAAAAAGCGTTTTTTGGATTTTTTTAGCAAAAGAAAATTACAATTGTTATGTCACGAGAGGTTCCTGATGTCAATCCCAGGTATTTATTTGTTCGATGGACCGAAAGTACTCGACCGCGGGCCGCTTGGGCCCTCCGCGTCACTCCCGTGTCATCTTTATGGTATTTTATTTAGTTTCCATTCTTTGATTTGTTTTAATTTGAATCTAACTAATCGGCTTCTTCCGCGTAAAAAAACCCGCGACCCTCTCTCCACAACCTAGCATACTGAGCGCACCAGGGCATGCCGCTACCACCGTTCAGTTCTCTCATTTCCAAAGGATTTAGATCTTAGGTTTTAATTTACGTGGATGTTTAGACCGGTTGCCGATACCAGGAAAATAAAAGTCGGCTGGCGCCCGTCAGGATCTGGAGGAAATGTGAGGATTGATCGGTGGGCGAAGTGTAACGTAGCCCGATTTGTGTATTTTGAGATCGAGTATTTGAGTTAAAATTAGTGAGTAATGTTGAGATTTAATTTTGTTAAGTTTAATCGAGTTATTTAAGTAAAATATACGTTACAAAATATACTCAACAAGATGACGTGAAAAAAGTTTATAGAATATTTGTATTTCATTAGTTATTAATTTTTGAAGTAATAGAAAAAATTAAAAATTTAAATAATGTATCTTAAATAATTTTTTTCTTTGAATCTTAAGCTACTATTGACTTCATATCCTTGTTAAGGATGATATGATTACTTTTTAAATTTTTTCATGCCATTTGTTTATAAATTTTTTATAAACAAATGGAGTAATTAAATATTTTTGAAAAATTCTTTTTCACCACATTGTTTGCGTATAAAATTAATGATTTAGAAAAAAAAATTTTTTTCTTAAAAACAATATCTTATTGTTGATAATCGTTTTTTTCATATTTTGATTATTTCAATAGATAATTAGGGAATCGTTTTTTTCTTAAAAATCATAGCTTGCATTTGTAAATATAATGGCAAAAAAAAAATTTTTTTGTCAATAATTTATTAAACAATTTGTTATAAACAATTTTTTTTTTCATTCTAATTTTTTCCTAAAACATAAAAAAATGACAAAAACAGCAACCTGCAACAATATGGTAAAAAAAATTTTTTTCAATTTTTTAAGAAACATTTGGATTTTGTAGCACAACATAGTCCAAGCACTGACTCGATTTGTCAACAAACAAATTGCTGTAACTTTGCAACTATTGCAGATACAGTTTTCGACCTTTGAGTCGTTTTTATACAGTATGAGTTAAGCTTTCTTATTAATCTTTAACCTAACGTTTATCTGCTATAGTTCTCTAACTACACGCATTTATTTATAATAATTAGTAATTTTTATTTCTTACAATGCTTATATCTTATAAACAAATAATGTTATGACAAATATGCTTCAAGACTTTTTTGTTACCTGATTATTAAACTATTCTAATATATTTTTTTTTATATTTTTAACCTTATTTGTTTACGAGATTTCTAAATTTATTTTAATTATTTTCTATTTTTACCCTTATTTTTTAGATGTCCAAAGTACATAGCGATTGAAACTATAAATTTTTACTGTTTATTATATTGTTCAAGTCAACCTCACGATTTCATTTATTATTATTCTTACTGAAGCATAGAATATGGTTGTTGACTTGAAATAATTAACTATTTGATGTTTGCCAAATAACAAATAAAAAACTTTTTATCTATAAATATCAAAAATCGTTTTTCTGATAAATGTTGCTTATTATATTCACGATTTATCCCCAATCTTCTGCTTTCGATTTGTTTACAAAAAAAAAATAAGAGTAAAAATAGAAAATAATTGAAATAAATTTAAAAATCTCATAAACAAACAAGGTTAAAAATATAAAAAAAATATATTTAAATAGTTTAATAATCAGGTAACAAAAAAGTCTTGAAGTATATTTGTCATAACATTATTTGTTTATAAGATATAAGCATTGTAAGAAATAAAAATTACTAATTATTATAAATAAATGCGTGTGGTTAGAGAACTATAGCAGATAAACGTTAGGTTAAAGATTAATAAGAAAGCTTAACTCATGCTGTATAAAAACGACTCGAAGGTCGAAAACTGTATCTGCAATAATTGCAAAGCTACAGCAATTTGTTTGTTGACAAATCGAGTCAGTGTTTGGACTTTGTCGTGCTACAAAATCCAAATGTTTTTTAAAAATTTGAAAATATTTTTTTTACCATATTGTTGCAGGATGCTGTTTTTGGCATTTTTTATGTTTTAGAAAAAAATTAGAATGAAAAAAAAAATTGTTTATAACAAATTGTTTAATAAATTGTTGACAAAAAAATTTTTTTTTTGCCATTATATTTACAAATGCAAGCTATGATTTTTAAGAAAAAAACGATTCCCTAATTATCTATTGAAATAATCAAAATATGAAAAAAACGATTATCAACAATAAGATATTGTTTTTAAGAAAAAAATTTTTTTTTCTAAATCATTAATTTTATACGCAAACAATGTGGTGAAAAAGAATTTTTCAAAAATATTTAATTACTCCATTTGTTTATAAAAAATTTATAAACAAATGGCATGAAAAAATTTAAAAAGTAATCATATCATGCTTAACAAGGATATGAAATCAATAGTAGCTTAAGATTCAAAGAAAAAAATTATTTAAGATACATTATTTAAATTTTTAATTTTTTTATTACTTCAAAAATGAATAACTAATGAAATACAAATATTCTATAAACTTTTTTCACGTCATCTTGTTTAGTATGTTTATGAAAAGGGCTCCAAGAAACAAAAAATTTATAGATTAATTATTTAAACTTTTACACCGGCTTTTATGATAACACAAACCCGTAAAAAAAAATGTTAATAAACAATCGAATAACTTTTTGAAAAATAATGATGCAACTTTTAATACCGCGGAATCGTATTCTTTGAAGTGTCTAGATGACACCAGAATTTTTTCAAATTTTTTAATTAATATTTAATTGCATAAAAAAATTTTTTAACAACTACGCTCAATAGAGTGGCGGCACGCGCATGCCTCAACTGCCGCGCAAAAGCCAATTTTCAACGTTAAATAAAAATTATAAATAATGGAGCTACAATTCGGGGAGTCGAGAACTTTTTCACTCAAATTTTCTGCTCTTTCAGAAACTTTTCTAATATTTGACCTATCACTTATACTTTTTGAGATTTCGCCAGAAAGCTGGACGGCTAATTTTTTTAACTGTTTATTATTAATAACGATTGTAATTTTCTTTTGCTAAAGAAATCCAAAAAACGCTTTTTTCTGGACGCCACTCCGGATCCTTTGAGCTATCAACCATATTTTTAGGAGACGTAACTATTTTTCGTAGGTTTTCATCTCCTCGACTAGACTACATCCAAATAACACAAAAAAAAATTTTTTTTTAGTTAAGAATGTTTTACCTACACAGAAAAAAAGGAAATCTTGAACCAAGAAATAAAATGTCTTCGAAATTTTTTTCTTGAACCAAAGCAAAATTTCTCACTTTACTGAAGTAAAAAATTATTTGGATCAAGAAATTATTTCCTTCGCAGAAGACATAATTTTCTTAGTCTGAAACATAAATTCTTTAAGCCAAGAAGAAACATTCTTGGTCCCAAAAATTTTTTTTTTAGTTCGAGATTTTTTTTTCAATTTAACAAATTTTTTTCTTGGCTAAAGATTGTTACGTTTTTGAGTCAAAAAAAAATGTCTTGAGCTGAAACGAAAAAGTTTTTAAACCATGAAAAATAATATTTTAAACCAAGAACAAACTTTCTTGGGCCAAGAAAGTTTGTTTTTAACTCGTGAAATTGTTTTCTTATCTAAAGACTGTTACCTTATCGAGTCAAGGTACAATGTCTTGAGCTAAATGAAGAAAGTTTTTAAACCATGAAAAATAATATTTTAAACCAAGAACAAACTTTCTTGGGCCAAGATAGTTTGTTTTTAACTCGTGAAATTGTTTTCTTATCTAAAGACTGTTACCTTATCGAGTCAAGGTACTATGTCTTGAGCTAAAAGAAGAAAGTTTTTGTACCAACAAAAAAAAATTTTTAAACCAAGAATAAACTTTCTTGGGCCGAGAAATTTTTTTTTTGTCGCAAACAAAAAAAATTTTTTCAGCCAAGAAATTAATTTTTTTTTGTCGCAAAAAAAAAAAATTTTTTTCAGCCAAGAAATTAATTTTTTTAATTGAGCAAATAAATTTATCGAGCGCAAAAAATTTTATTTTTTTTAAAATTTTTTTTTTGTTTAAATATTACAAACAATGCCGTGAAGCAAATAAATACTTTATCAGAAGCATTCATAAGGGATAGTCAAGTTTCGCAATAATTTAAACACTTAAAACAAATTGAGAAAAAACAATTATCGCTTAACGACGGAATCGAACCCAGATCGATTCGGCGTCACGCGAGAGCTTTACCAACTAAGCCATCTCAGCCTTTGACAGGCTATGTTTACTTTGCCCACATATACTGAGCCACACTGGCCTTATGGTCAGTCACATTTTTTAATCTTAAACACAGAATTAATATTACAAATATTATCGCCAATAATTTAGAAAAATGTTAGTTCCGACATTTTACCGAAATACTGAACGGATCGTATGAAACGTTCATAAATGAAATTCAATATTAAAATAAAAAAGTTAAAAAAAAAAAAATTTAATTACAAAAAAAATTGAGAAATTATTCGATATTGTTTAATTACATTAATTAATTAATTTATTATAATTATATAATTTAGCTATTTAATTTTTATTTATTTAAAATAAAAATGTGGACTCAAAATCCATTTGCTGTGCTAGTGTGAGAAAGAGAGAGAGTGGAGAGTATTCATTCCTTGAGTGCGAAGGAGGGAGCACCTACGAGTGAATCCAAGAAAAAACTTTCTTGGCTTGAGAATAGTAATCTTGGTTTGAGATTTTTCGTGTGATTAGTCAGAGAAAGTACACTCTACTCAAACCAAGAGTTTAAATTTTTTAAACCAACTCCCTGTATTTTTAGTTCGAGTTCGTACCGTTGATTGTTTCAAAACATCTTAGTTCTTTAATTAAGTGTATAACTTTCTTGTACTAAATATTTTTATTTCTTGGTTTAAGCAAGTAATATGCTTAGGTTAAGAAAAATGTTTATAATAATAAGAAAAGCAAGTTTTTAAAACAAGTAATTTTATTATACGACCAAGTATGAAATATGTATTGTGTTACGTTCCCGTAATATTTTATTGATTAAAATAAATTAATTATTTTTAATAAATTAATTTTATGCAATGTAACGGAAATCGGTTACGATAAGAGTGTCGCCGTGGCTCGCGGGTAGTCAAAACAGATGACGACGCATGAGACCCGGGCCACGACGACTCTCTCACAGGGAACCTGAGATGCAGCGTCAACATTTTGTCAACTCTGTTGGCTTTATTATATTTTTATAACGACTAAATAGTCAGTCTTTCGAGAGAGCTCATAGAGCTCGAACCTCTATTCTCTATAGAGTTAATAAACTCCATAATTATTTCTAACTTAATTCAACCTTATTGTGGGGTGCCAATTGGCACCCCAATATTTTCACCTACACTATGACCTATCCATAGCCCTATTACTACCCAGGGGCGAGCGCTTATCAGCTGTTCCACCCTGTCCTATAACCCTGAGCGCTCAACAGCAGTTCGGGTTTCCTTCAAATTTCCTGCCGATTTTCCATCCATTCACCTGCCACTATAAATATAATAATTATATGGAGTTGGAACCGGCATCGAAAATATTTAAAATCGCGAAAAACAAGTGAAATTAATAATTAATTAAATAATCGACGACCACGGTCCACCAGGGGTCTATAGACACTCTAACGAGGCCAAACCTGGATAAAATTAAATAATTAAAAATTATTTTATTTTTAATTAATATTGGAGATTTTCCAGTATGTAACAGTGGTGCTGTGACCAGGATGGTCTTAGATTATTTGTAATTATTAAAAAGAAAATTTTGTGTTTCGGACGGCCATTGATTATCAGTGAAATTAAATTATCGATGAAAGTTTCGCGAAAGTACAATTATGTTTATTCATGCATAGATCTTGATAATTTTAAATTTTGGTGAGAGTGAATTTAAACTAATGTTAAAATTTATTTGCAACTCAAATTATTTTTTTGAACAGTTTTCTTAATAAAAAAACGGTTAACAGTGAACTTTTATTAAATAATTAATATTTACTAGGATGGTCTTTGATTATTTGTGATTATTGAAAGAAAATGTCGTGACATAATTGACAATTACATTGAGTTTACCCATTAAAATTTTATAATAGAAATTAATTAGTGGAATTAATTTGCATTGGAACTTGTGAACTTGAAAAAAAATTACTCAGTGAATTTATTGTTAGTGACTTGAACTTTGTTATGAATAATATTACTCAGTAGAATATTAATCTATGTGCTATGCAAGCGAACTTATTTATTTTAAATCAAACACTGTACAAAGAAATTTTTACCAGTTATTCATTTTAATTGAGTGAACATTAAAACATTTTAAATACACACATGGTGCATATGAAAATAAATAAGTGATTTATCGTTATAAAATTTATTTCATTTTGTGTGAATCAAACGTTTATTCATTGGACCAACAAAAGGTAAAATTTAAAGATTTTAACCGTGGTTGTGATATAAAAAAAATCTGGGCATCGGTTGACCCTGCGGGCCAGCCCCAAAACTTCCCGCTGTTTTCGAGCTCCTTGAGCTCGAAAACGTCGTTGTAAATACATTTTCGAGCTCTTCGAGCTCGAAAATACTTTTGCATGCCATTATTTTCGAAAAAAACAGTTTTTAGCATTTCTTTCTCCCACGATAACTCTCAAACGAATTATCCGATTTTTAAGTTTGAGGTGGCAATCGACGCGTTTTAATAGATTCTAAAGCTCATTAGATTTTTGGATTTTTTAGTTGAGTCGTTTCAAAGATATTCGCAAAAAACTGTTTTTTACCATTTCTTTCTCCAACGATAACTCTCGAACGAGTTATTCGATTTAGATGTTTGATGTGGCAATCGACGCGTTTTATTGAGTTCTAGAGCTGATTAGATTTTGAAGTCGATCGTATAAGTCGTTTTCGAGAAATCAATAAAGAACTAAAAAAAAAAAATTTTTTTTTTTCGTAATTGGCCAATATCTTCGGGTCTACTCGGTCAAATGATCTGAAATTTTTAGAAAAGTTGATGGCCAAAAAACTCTTTCGATTGCCGCCTTAACCATCCAAATCGGTTTATTAGTTAAAAAGTTATAAAGAGTTTACATACACACACACACACACACACACACACACACACACACACACACACACACACACACACACATACATACAGACACTCAGACATCATTCTAAAAATAGTCAGAATAGCTTCCTAGGACCTCAAAACGTCGACATCTGATGAAAACTCGATTTTTGAAAATCGGGGTGAAAACAATAACTTCCCGAAATTTTTGAAAATCATCGATTTTCTAAGCGGGAAGTTAAAAATACTATTTGCCCTCGGAAGATGTCGATGAATTGATTACAGTTATAATTAAAATCCCACTATTCAATTTAGTTCGATCATCTAATCAACTTTAAAGATTAATAAAATCGATTACCAATTACATATTTAAATTCATAATTCAAATATTTTCTGTGAAAAAGTTCAAATTCAAGAATTGAAAGGAAATGTTGCTACGGACAATAAATATACTGATTCACGAGTATTTATTAATATCTACGCGATATTAGTAGAATTTAAATTTTAAATTTATGTGAAAAATAATTGTTACGTTGCCGAAACTGACTATATTATAATTGATAATGATTCAATTAATCATTTAAAAATAAATTAAAAACGTTGCTACGGAATTTTACGGAATTTAAAGTAATTTTTCACGAGTTATGGTGCGGAAAAATTTGTTTGGTTCACTAAATTAATCAAATATTTTGTGATTGCTGGACGAATCACGAAGACCATTATAATTTAAAATAATGATTGTAATTTTAGAATTTTATTATTCTATTTAAATTAATTTTTGAAAAATTAATTATTTTTATATTTAAAAATAAAAGTGTTGCTACGGATATTTTGTAACTTATATCGTGAATGCATTGTACGCGAGCAGATATAATAATTCTTATTGGAAAATATTTACATTATTGTAAAACTGTTGCTACGAAGTTTTAAAGGTGTTTTCGCGAGTATATTTTAATATTTTACGCGATAAATTTATTTTATTATTATTATGAGAAATAATACTGCGCTAATATTTTAGAAAATGTTTTAATTATGTTTTATTGTGTGTCAATTTATTTTTCAATGGGATCAGTCGAGATTCTCGTCGTTGATTTAGCGAAGAGCATGTCCAGGTATACTGTAAAACCAAGACGTAGTCGCTATATCACGATCAGGTCTCAAAGCTGATCTCAGTTAGTTTCAAATGAAACATAATTAAAATATTTTTCCACCACTGTTCTTTATTTAGCTTAAACCAGAATATTTTATATTGCGATTCGCGACAACACCTTTACAATTAACTTGGAAAAATTAAATTCCGAATTTTTATTTATTTAAGTTCAAACGAATGAATTTTGAACTTACTTCAAATTTATTGGAGCATCAATATAGATGTCTCTCTGGAAATGCATAGAAAATTATGCTTATTATTATACAAATTTAAGGATCAAACATTTGCACTGATTTTGATATCTTAAACTCTTAAAATGAATAATCAATTAAATGTTCCGATATCGGAGACGGAACTCCAAACAGTAATGGGGAAACAAAATCGTTTACGCGCTCGATTACTTGCGTTTCGAGAACAAGAATCGAGCCGGTGTAGAACTTTACCGATTGTAGAATCGGAATCTACAAAAATGGAAGCCCGTCTCTTAAACGAGACTGCGATGGGCGAAAAGCTAAATTATTTACGGGCTCGATTGCTTGTATTTCGAAAGCAAGAATCAAGCGGATTCCAGGTTCTACCTTCAGTAGAATCTGAATCCATAAAGTTAAAGGCTCATCTTTTGAATGAAGCCGCAATTCGCGAGTTCCGAAAAAAGTCGGAAATTAATCTCGAGAATTTCAATAGATCAAAAGGATCTAATAGAGTCAAAACTGTTCATGAGAAGGCAGTATTAGATTCAAATAAAGTTGTGCCTAAAAACGTACCACTAACAAATATTTTTAATGAAAATTCATATAATTTGAAGCCAACGATTGATTTAAATTGTTTAAGTAATAATTCGAGTCACGCGTATGTCAGTAAGGAGCTGCCTGTACTTGAAATGTCAGGAGCTCATTCGGTTCGGTCTGCTCAAGGTTTATTGAGAGCCGAAAATTTAAACAACCGGGTTGACGAGCTTGTTGTTGTCGCAACCACGGAAAATAAAATTATGCCGATCCAAACTAGTAGAGTCTTTGAGATCGGGCATACGTGTAAAAATGACCGCGTTGATTTCGTAAATTTAAGAACAATTAAAAATACAGAGCTACTTTACTACTCGGTGGAGAGTAAAGTAGAAAATAATGACAGTCAATCATTGGGCTCAAAAAGCAATTCGCCATCGTGGTTTGTTTCAAAAGGAAATAATCCACAAAATGATAGGCGACCTACGTTTTGTAAAAATTATTGTAATAATGTGAGCGATAAATTTAGTGGTTCTACGTTTTCAGGTTCAGACTTTATGAGAAATATATTTTACTTTATGTTTTGTATAAAAGGTATATTTGACCTGTCAATTTGTAATGAGGAACGTTTACGATTTTGTCTCCACATGACTGCATTTAAGAAAGATATATTTAAGTTAAGATTGAAAAAACCTCCGGATAAATATAAATTATCGGAGATTAAATTCGATGATAAAAATATTGAATACTTGAAAATAGGTGCTTATTTAGACCGAAAAGGATTAGACATTGACGATTTATTTTTGATCTTATTAAACATAAAATCAAAACATTATATAATGTTAATGTATTATATGAATTTCATTTTTATTGAAGCGCTATTAAATCTTTGTATACGACTTTATGAAACTGATATAATCCGGTGGTGTAATTGGGTTAATTGGACAAATTTCAAATATCATCATCGGAACCTGACGGAAGAATATCGTGGTGTGAAAAATAGACTTTCAAGAGTAATCGGCAACGAAACTTCCAGCTTTACGTATGTTGTCAAGTCACCTACAATCAGTTCACTCACGTGTATAAATATCAAATTTATACACGTCGAGTTATTTATTTTTATTAATTTTAAAGACTTCCACTGTTTAGCAGAAACAGTTGGAATGTCGAGTTCAACTATCAACACCTTAAAGGTCGTCGCCGAGTCAATGAGGAATCAGGACTTTGATCTCAAGAAATGAAGATTAGAATAATAGTCAGCCGAATAGACCGCCGAATTGAATCAGTTGAATGAAAATACTTTCTTTAAATTAATTAAAATTTATACTATATTTTAAATTAGAAATAGTAACTTACTTAAGTCGGGAGGTAGCTACCTCATTATCATTATGAATTTTGACTTGGGCAGTTACTTGAGAATTAATCATTTCAATAATACCAAACAACCGAGTCGGGAGGTAATTCAATAACTAGATACTAACGTTTAGTTTCATATTAATAAGTTTGAGTAACATTATAAACGTTGTGTCTCAGGTTTAGGTTAAAATTCTACAGCCAAGAACTTCTTTACTATATTCAAAATGGATTTTAATTTTTGGTTTATGTAGAGTCATTTAAACATTGAATTTTAGTTTATATAGAGTCAATTATACATTCTATTTAGATTATATCGAGTCATAAATTTAATGTTCAGTCGTAGCGTTATTCATTTAAAACGCTGTGACTTGCTTAAGTCGGGAGGTGTTACGTTCCCTCAATATTTTATTGATTAAAATAAATTAATTATTTTTAATAAATTAATTTTATGCAATGTAACGGAAATCGGTTACGATAAGAGTGTCGCCGTGGCTCGCGGGTAGTCAAAACAGATGACGACGCATGAGACCCGGGCCACGACGACTCTCTCACAGGGAACCTGAGATGCATCGTCAACATTTTGTCAACTCTGTTGGCTTTATTATATTTTTATAACGACTAAATAGTCAGTCTTTCGAGAGAGCTCATAGAGCTCGAACCTCTATTCTCTATAGAGTTAATAAACTCCATAATTATTTCTAACTTAATTCAACCTTATTGTGGGGTGCCGATTGGCACCCCAATATTTTCACCTACACTATGACCTATCCATAGCCCTATTACTACCCAGGGGCGAGCGCTTATCAGCTGTTCCACTCTGTCCTATAACCCTGAGCGCTCAACAGCAGTTCGGGTTTCCTTCAAATTTCCTGCCGATTTTCTATCCATTCACCTGCCACTATAAATATAATAATTATATGGAGTTGGAACCGGCATCGAAAATATTTAAAATCGCGAAAAACAAGTGAAATTAATAATTAATTAAATAATCGACGGCCACGGTCCACCAGGGGTCTATAGACACTCTAACGAGGCCAAACCTGGATAAAATTAAATAATTAAAAATTATTTTATCTTTAATTAATATTGGAGATTTTCCAGTATGTAACAATTGGCTTAAGAATTTTTTTTCTTAATTCAAGATTTAAAATTCAAGAAATTATTTCACTTCGTTCAAGAAATTTCCGGTTTTCATTCCACCCGCTGAAAAATTTCTTGGTTTAAGAAAAATTTTCTCGAGTCAAGATTTTTTTTTTTCTGTGTAGGCAATGGCTCAATGTACGAATAAACCCAGCACACATTTTTGTAGGGAATTCAACGCTCTACAAAAATAGTCTCCTATGATTTTTTGATAAATCCGCCCTGATTAATCAACTGAATTCGATCGAATTAAACAGAATTAAATTTTTAATTCAGATGAATTCTATTAATTCGGTACCTAACTTAAAATTAAATTCTGTCTAATTCGACAGGAAAACCAGAATTCGTCCAAATTAAAAGAATTTAAATAATTCTATTCGGCTTAATTCTGCTTAATTCGAAAATACTTCTTTAATTTTTGGTTCTGAATCCATATTTAACAGAATTAAAACGAATGTGAAATTTTTAAATCGGTTTTATTCTGTTTAATTCAAATTTAAATTTTCAATTCAGTTGAATTCTGTTTTACAGAATTTGACAGAACACAACGGAATTGAAATTTTGAATTTGGTTGAATTCAGTTATTTAATCAGGGCCATCTGTTCAAAAGTTATTGGACCTCGAAGTCAAGTTAGAGTAAATTTCGAGACTTTTTTCTTTTTCCCGCGAAACTATTGGACTTATCATTAAATGCCATAGAATCTTTTTTGTTGACAACTTTATTTTCTACAAATTATTTCTGATTAATTTATATTAAATTCTGCATTGTTTTTTAGTTATTTCCATTTTAATGCCAAGCTCTTAAAATCGATCAGAACACTGTTTTTTTAGGAGCTTGGCATTAAAATGGAAATAACTAGAAAACAATGCAGAATTTAAAAAAAAATTTCCAGAGATAATTTGTAGGAAATAAAATTGTCTACGAAAAAAAATTCATGGCATTTGATGATAAATCCAATTTTTGCGTAATTGCAACTATATTTAGATTCAAATATAGATACACTCCAGCAGATAGAGGCAGCACCTACCGGGGCCTCATGTCTGTAAAATGTAAACTTTGTCATGCGCAGTGCAGTGTATGTGTATCGACTTTTTCCTGTCTCGTGTCGAGAAGACGGCCGCCATTTTCTTTCGCAATAAACATTCAAATAATAACACGTGTTATATTAAATCGTGTCATTTGCGCTCATCTCGAGTAAATATTTGAAAATAAAAGGTTAATTAATTTAACCAAGCGTCCAGCTCCATAGTTACATAATTATTTATATAATTCAACCAATAGAACTCAACGAAATAATTGATTGAAGCTCACGGAATTCGAGTGATCAACGACTTCGTTTCTGAAGAGGTTATTTTAACGGAAACCATGACAGGTGCTTAATTATTCATTGATTAATTAATTCAAGTGCTAATAAAAATGGAAGACCTAAAATTAAGATTATTTACGGTGTTATTATTAAGGTGTTTAACTATTAACTTTGCTCGGTAACCTCTGATTCATGTTACTTATTATCCTGACATTTTCGCGATCAACTCAGTGTCCAAAAAGACTCAAGTAATTATTTCAATTATTTACTCGAGCTCAATATTATAATTTGTATTTAACTAATTACGTATTCATAAGTTCAAACAACTAACAGTATCAATAAATTAAACCAACGATTTAATTTTGTAACCCAGTGATATTATGAGCTGTGACAAATGAAAATATTGTTATGTTTTTTAATCTGCGTATTTTTCCAATATTCCAACCACCAACCAGTTCTGGCATGTAGTTATTTAATTATTATTACAACACCAGCAGTTTCAACGGAAAAGAAAAAAGATCTCGAAATTTACTCTACCTTGACTTCGAGGTCCAATAACTTTTGAACAGATGGATATTTATCAAAAAATGATAGGACTTTTTTTGTAGAGAGTTAAATTCCTTACAAAGAAGTATGCTGGGGTTATTCGTACATTCAGCCATTGCCGAGGTAAAACATTCCAAACAAAAAAAATTTTTTTTTCCCATGTTATTTAAATGGGAAATCGAATTTTTCAATGAGTGAAGTCCCTACTTGACTTAGAATTTTTTTTTAAGCGGAAATATTTTTTTTGTTCTATAAATTGTTAGTTTTCCAGGTAGGACAGAAAAAAAATTATCGATTAAATATGAAATACCTTAATATATATATATATATATATATATATATATATATATATATCTCTTTATATATAAAAATTACGTGTCACGTTGTTTGTCCGCGACGGAGTCCTAAACTACTGAACCGATTTTGAATTTTATTTGCACACCATGCAATTTGATCCAACTTGAAAGATAGGATAGCTCCCATCTCAATTTATATTCGCAATATTATTTTATTGCAAATTATTTTTTTCAAATTTTTTTCCCCAAACGTTTTCGAAATATTGAATTTTGAAAAATGTAGAGATTTTTTTTCAAACACCTGAAACTTTGCAAAAAGTGGTTTCAATAAAATTTTCAAAGAGACAAAAAATGTTCAGTTTTAGACATCTTTTCAGTAAAGAATATAAAAAAATTTTCAGAATCACCATTCTATTGGAATTTAAACTTGTTCGCATAAATTGTCGATTTACAAAAAACACGTACTGATCGATTTTCCTCATAATTTTTCACAGCAAACTCTCACTCATTCTTTAACATTTCCAGCTATGCTCATAATGGAACAACGATGGAATCTATTTTTTTTTTTATTTTTTAAACTTCATATTCCAATTTTTTTTTAAGAATAATGTCTTAAAATAATAGCATGCTCAGAATTTACTGTTAATAATTATCTGACACACAACTATCATCAAAATTCTTTAATTTTATTTCCTCAGAAAAATTATTATTAATTAATTAATCATTATTGATATTAATTGAAATTGTTATTTATCAATTAATTCGTAATAATTTTTCTCTGGAAGAAAATTTGAAAATTTTGATGAAAGTTGTGTGTCAGATTTTATTAACAGTTAATCCTGAACATGCTATTATTTTGAGACAATTTTGTTAAAAAAAAACTGGAATATGGAATTTAAGAAATCTAATAAAAATAGATCACATCGTTGTCCCATTATTAGCATAGCTGGAAAAGTTGTAGAATAGGTGACAGTTTGCTGTGAGAAATGATAAGGATAATCGATTAGTACGTGTTTTTTGTAAATTGACCTTTTATTCTTAAAAGTTAAAATTTCAATAGAAGAGTAATTCTAAAATTTTTTTTTTTGATATTTTTTATCGAAAAGATATCTAAAAACAAGCATTTTTTTACTTTTTGAAAATTTCGTTTAAAACACTTTTCACAAAGTTACAGGCATTTAAAAGAAAAATCTCTTCCTTTTTGAAAATTCGATATTTCGAAAACGTTTGGAGGAGAAAAATTAAAAAAAAATTCATGTAGGTCTTCTTCAATCTATGCTAATAGATTAAAAAGTTTCAAAAAAATCCGAGGTTCAAAAGCTAAAAGGTGACTGATTTGGCATGAAACGCCTCATAGATAGCCCCACTGGTAATCGAACCCAGGCAATGTCGGTATCGCGCTGAGTGCTCTATCAGTTGAGCTATCCGGCACAATACTAATTCCATTCAATTTGATCTATAACTTATTGAGCCACACCGTCCATCGCACGGTAATACACCAATTTAATATAGTGGAAACCTGAACATGCAAACCTTCTCAATAAGACAATTTATAGATAAATTAAGGAAAATATAGATAGCCCGAACTGGGAATCGAGCCCAGACCACGTCGGTATCGCGCCGAGTGTTCTACCAGTTGAGCTATCCGGCACAATACTAATTGCGTTCAATTTAATCTTTTACTTATTAAGCCACACCGTCCATCGTACGGTTATACTTCAATTGTATATAGTGGAAACCTAAACAGAGTTGATTTTTATATTTTGCTCTACAATCGATTGAGGCAGTACGGAGTCTGCCGGGTCAGCTAGTATATATATATATATATATATATATATATATATATATATATATATATATATATATATATATATATATTAGACTGTTTCAAATTAGGGGACTACTTTTATTTTTTTGATGAACATTGAAAAATCGAAAGGGTATTTTAAAATATGGTGACAGTTAAAATTTGAGCTCTTAATATTGATATTTAGAGGTGGCTATAAATAATTTCCGATTTTTCATTTAGTAACATGGTAAAAAATACATAACTTCCGAAACAATCAAGATACAAAAAACCTCTTCTCAAACATTTTGCAGCAAATCTACTGATCTACAAAAAAGGTCTTTTATGATTTTTGCATAAAGTCAACCATTCACAAGATATCCGACGTCAAAGTTTAATAAAATTCAAAGAACTTGTTTTTGCTCGTTCTAAATTTTATACCATATCAACTAATGAGAATTCAGAAATTTTTGATATAGTTTTTTTATAGGAAATTAAATGTTCTACAATAAAAGTCTTCTATCATTTTTTGATAAATCCATCTGTTCGAAAGTTATTAGAGATCAAAGTAAAGTTGAAGATCTTTTTACTTTTCCGGTGAAACTATCGGACTAATTATAAAATGTCATGATATCTTTTTTGTAGGCAATTTTATTTCTTACAAATTACTTCTTACAAATTTTTTTTAAATTCTACATTCTCTTCTAGTTATTTCCATTTTAATGCCAAGCTCCCAAAAAAAGTGTTCCGATCGATTTTAAGAGCTCGACATTAAAATGGAAATAACTAGAAGAGAATGCCGAATTCAAAGAAAATTTATCAGAGACAATTTGTAAGAAAGAAAATTGCCTACAAAAAAGATTCTATGACATTTTATGATTAGTCCGATAGTTTCACCGGAAAAGTAAAAAGATCTTCAACTTTACTTTGAGCTCCAATAACATTCGAACAGATGGATTTATCAAAAAATGATAAGAGACTTTTTTTGTACAGCATTCAATTTCCTAAAAAAAACTCTAATGAGAATTTCTGAATTCTTATTAGTTGATATGGTATAAAATTCAGAACGAGCAAAAACAAGTTCTTTGAATTTTATTAAACTTTGACGTCGGATATCTTGTGAATGGTTGAATT